>OZ012671.1:2339277-3686054 GCA_963942505.1 Lordithon lunulatus | reverse complement strand
GTTCAGAAATCTTCAATTTTCGACCAAAAAGCGTGAAATTCTTGGGATTTTTACTCCATATTCCAACGTTTTGACGTTCTGCGGAGACTTTACACGTATTTTCGACCAGATTTGACGATATTTTTAAAATTTCATGTCAATTTCTTCATCCATGTACCTATACCTTATGGTTTTAAAGTGTTCAGAAATCTTCAATTTTCGACCAAAAAGCGTGAAATTCTTGGGATTTTTACCTCATATTCCAACGTTTTGACGTTCTGCGGAGACTTTACACGTATTTTCGACCAGATTTGACGATATTTTTAAAATTTCATGTCAATTTCTTGATCCATGTACCTATATCTTATGGTTTTTAAAGCGTTCAGAAATCTTCAATTTTCGACCAAAAAGCGTGAAATTCTAAGGATTTTTACTCCATATTCCAACGTTTTGACGTTCTGCGGAGACTTTACACGTATTTTCGACCAGATTTGACGATATTTTTAAAATTTCATGTCAATTTCTTGATCCATGTACCTATATCTTATGGTTTTAAAGCGTTCAGAAATCTTCAATTTTCGACCAAAAAGCGTGAAATTCTAAGGATTTTTACTCCATATTCCAACGTTTTGACGTTCTGCGGAGACTTTACACGTATTTTCGACCAGATTTGACGATATTTTTTAAAATTTCATGTCAATTTCTTCATCCATGTACCTATACCTTATGGTTTTAAAGTGTTCAGAAATCTTCAATTTTCGACCAAAAAGCGTGAAATTCTTGGGATTTTTACCTCATATTCCAACGTTTTGACGTTCTGCGGAGACTTTACACGTATTTTCGACCAGATTTGACGATATTTTTAAAATTTCATGTCAATTTCTTGATCCATGTACATCTTATGGTTTTAAAGCGTTCAGAAATCTTCAATTTTCGACCAAAAAGCGTGAAATTCTAAGGATTTTTACTCCATATTCCAACGTTTTGACGTTCTGCGGAGACTTTACACGTATTTTCGACCAGATTTGACGATATTTTTAAAATTTCATGTCAATTTCTTCATCCATGTACCTATACCTTATGGTTTTAAAGTGTTCAGAAATCTTCAATTTTCGACCAAAAAGCGTGAAATTCTTGGATTTTTACCTCATATTCCAACGTTTTGACGTTCTGCGGAGACTTTACACGTATTTTCGACCAGATTTGACGATATTTTTAAAATTTCATGTCAATTTTCTTGATCCATGTACCTATATCTTATGGTTTTAAAGCGTTCAGAAATCTTCAATTTTCGACCAAAAAGCGTGAAATTCTAAGGATTTTTACTCCATATTCCAACGTTTTGACGTTCTGCGGAGACTTTACACGTATTTTCGACCAGATTTGACGATATTTTTAAAATTTCATGTCAATTTCTTCATCCATGTACCTATACCTTATGGTTTTTAAAGTGTTCAGAAATCTTCAATTTTCGACCAAAAAGCGTGAAATTCTTGGGATTTTTACCTCATATTCCAACGTTTTGACGTTCTGCGGAGACTTTACACGTATTTTCGACCAGATTTGACGATATTTTTAAAATTTCATGTCAATTTCTTGATCCATGTACCTATACCTTATGGTTTTAAAGTGTTCAGAAATCTTCAATTTTCGACCAAAAAGCGTGAAATTCTTGGGATTTTTACTCCATATTCCAACGTTTTGACGTTCTGCGGAGACTTTACACGTATTTTCGACCAGATTTGACGATATTTTTAAAATTTCATGTCAATTTCTTGATCCATGTACCTATACCTTATGGTTTTAAGGTGTTCAGAAATCTTCAATTTTCGACCAAAAAGCGTGAAATTCTAAGGATTTTTACCTCATATTCCAACGTTTTGACGTTCTGCGGAGACTTTACACGTATTTTCGACCAGATTTGACGATATTTTTAAAATTTCATGTCAATTTCTTGATCCATGTACCTATACCTTATGGTTTTAAAGCGTTCAGAAATCTTCAATTTTCGACCAAAAAGCATGAAATCCTTGGGATTTTTACTCCATATTCCAACGTTTTGACGTTCTGCGGAGACTTTACACGTATTTTCGACCAGATTTGACGATATTTTTAAAATTTCATGTCAATTTCTTCATCCATGTACCTATACCTTATGGTTTTAAAGTGTTCAGAAATCTTCAATTTTCGACCAAAAAGCGTGAAATTCTTGGGATTTTTACCTCATATTCCAACGTTTTGACGTTCTGCGGAGACTTTACACGTATTTTCGACCAGATTTGACGATATTTTTAAAATTTCATGTCAATTTCTTGATCCATGTACCTATATCTTATGGTTTTAAAGCGTTCAGAAATCTTCAATTTTCGACCAAAAAGCGTGAAATTCTAAGGATTTTTACTCCATATTCCAACGTTTTGACGTTCTGCGGAGACTTTACACGTATTTTCGACCAGATTTGACGATATTTTTAAAATTTCATGTCAATTTCTTCATCCATATACCTTATGGTTTTAAAGTGTTCAGAAATCTTCAATTTTCGACCAAAAAGCGTGAAATTCTTGGGATTTTTACCTCATATTCCAACGTTTTGACGTTCTGCGGAGACTTTACACGTATTTTCGACCAGATTTGACGATATTTTTAAAATTTCATGTCAATTTCTTGATCCATGTACCTATACCTTATGGTTTTAAAGCGTTCAGAAATCTTCAATTTTCGACCAAAAAGCATGAAATCCTTGGGATTTTTACTCCATATTCCAACGTTTTGACGTTCTGCGGAGACTTTACACGTATTTTCGACCAGATTTGACGATATTTTTAAATTTCATGTCAATTTCTTCATCCATGTACCTATACCTTATGGTTTTAAAGTGTTCAGAAATCTTCAATTTTCGACCAAAAAGCGTGAAATTCTTGGGATTTTTACTCCATATTCCAACGTTTTGACGTTCTGCGGAGACTTTACACGTATTTTCGACCAGATTTGACGATATTTTTAAAATTTCATGTCAATTTCTTCATCCATGTACCTATACCTTATGGTTTTAAAGTGTTCAGAAATCTTCAATTTTCGACCAAAAAGCGTGAAATTCTTGGGATTTTTACCTCATATTCCAACGTTTTGACGTTCTGCGGAGACTTTACACGTATTTTCGACCAGATTTGACGATATTTTTAAAATTTCATGTCAATTTCTTGATCCATGTACCTATATCTTATGGTTTTAAAGCGTTCAGAAATCTTCAATTTTCGACCAAAAAGCGTGAAATTCTAAGGATTTTTACTCCATATTCCAACGTTTTGACGTTCTGCGGAGACTTTACACGTATTTTCGACCAGATTTGACGATATTTTTAAAATTTCATGTCAATTTCTTCATCCATGTACCTATACCTTATGGTTTTAAAGTGTTCAGAAATCTTCAATTTTCGACCAAAAAGCGTGAAATTCTTGGGATTTTTACCTCATATTCCAACGTTTTGACGTTCTGCGGAGACTTTACACGTATTTTCGACCAGATTTGACGATATTTTTAAAATTTCATGTCAATTTCTTGATCCATGTACCTATACCTTATGGTTTTAAAGCGTTCAGAAATCTTCAATTTTCGACCAAAAAGCGTGAAATTCTAAGGATTTTTACTCCATATTCCAACGTTTTGACGTTCTGCGGAAACTTTACACGTATTTTCGACCAGATTTGACGATATTTTTAAAATTTCATGTCAATTTCTTGATCCATGTACCTATACCTTATGGTTTTAAAGCGTTCAGAAATCTTCAATTTTCGACCAAAAAGCGTGAAATTCTAAGGATTTTTACTCCATATTCCAACGTTTTGACGTTCTGCGGAGACTTTACACGTATTTTCGACCAGATTTGACGATATTTTTAAAATTTCATGTCAATTTCTTGATCCATGTACCTATACCTTATGGTTTTAAAGCGTTCAGAAATCTTCAATTTTCGACCAAAAAGCGTGAAATTCTTGGGATTTTTACTCCATATTCCAACGTTTTGACGTTCTGCGGAGACTTTACACGTATTTTCGACCAGATTTGACGATATTTTTAAAATTTCATGTCAATTTCTTGATCCATGTACCTATACCTTATGGTTTTAAAGCGTTCAGAAATCTTCAATTTTCGACCAAAAAGCATGAAATCCTTGGGATATTTACTCCATATTCCAATGTTTTGACGTTCTGCGGAGACTTTACACGTATTTTCGACCAGATTTGACGATATTTTTAAAATTTCATGTCAATTTCTTGATCCATGTACCTATACCTTATGGTTTTAAAGCGTTCAGAAATCTTCAATTTTCGACCAAAAAGCGTGAAATTCTAAGGATTTTTACTCCATATTCCAACGTTTTGACGTTCTGCGGAGACTTTACACGTATTTTCGACCAGATTTGACGATATTTTTAAAATTTCATGTCAATTTCTTGATCCATGTACCTATACCTTATGGTTTTAAAGCGTTCAGAAATCTTCAATTTTCGACCAAAAAGCATGAAATCCTTGGGATTTTTACTCCATATTCCAACGTTTTGACGTTCTGCGGAGACTTTACACGTATTTTCGACCAGATTTGACGATATTTTTAAAATTTCATGTCAATTTCTTGATCCATGTACCTATACCTTATGGTTTTAAAGCGTTCAGAAATCTTCAATTTTCGACCAAAAAGCGTGAAATTCTAAGGATTTTTACTCCATATTCCAACGTTTTGACGTTCTGCGGAGACTTTACACGTATTTTCGACCAGATTTGACGATATTTTTAAAATTTCATGTCAATTTCTTGATCCATGTACCTATACCTTATGGTTTTAAAGCGTTCAGAAATCTTCAATTTTCGACCAAAAAGCATGAAATCCTTGGGATTTTTACTCCATATTCCAACGTTTTGACGTTCTGCGGAGACTTTACACGTATTTTCGACCAGATTTGACGATATTTTTAAAATTTCATGTCAATTTCTTCATCCATGTACCTATACCTTATGGTTTTAAAGCGTTCAGAAATCTTCAATTTTCGACCAAAAAGCGTGAAATTCTTGGGATTTTTACTCCATATTCCAACGTTTTGACGTTCTGCGGAGACTTTACACGTATTTTCGACCAGATTTGACGATATTTTTAAAATTTCATGTCAATTTCTTGATCCATGTACCTATACCTTATGGTTTTAAAGCGTTCAGAAATCTTCAATTTTCGACCAAAAAGCGTGAAATTCTAAGGATTTTTACTCCATATTCCAACGTTTTGACGTTCTGCGGAGACTTTACACGTATTTTCGACCAGATTTGACGATATTTTTAAAATTTCATGTCAATTTCTTGATCCATGTACCTATACCTTATGGTTTTAAAGCGTTCAGAAATCTTCAATTTTCGACCAAAAAGCATGAAATCCTTGGGATTTTTACTCCATATTCCAACGTTTTGACGTTCTGCGGAGACTTTACACGTATTTTCGACCAGATTTGACGATATTTTTAAAATTTCATGTCAATTTCTTGATCCATGTACCTATACCTTATGGTTTTAAAGCGTTCAGAAATCTTCAATTTTCGACCAAAAAGCGTGAAATTCTTGGGATTTTTACTCCATATTCCAACGTTTTGACGTTCTGCGGAGACTTTACACGTATTTTCGACCAGATTTGACGATATTTTTAAAATTTCATGTCAATTTCTTGATCCATGTACCTATACCTTATGGTTTTAAAGCGTTCAGAAATCTTCAATTTTCGACCAAAAAGCATGAAATCCTTGGGATTTTTACTCCATATTCCAACGTTTTGACGTTCTGCGGAGACTTTACACGTATTTTCGACCAGATTTGACGATATTTTTAAAATTTCATGTCAATTTCTTCATCCATGTACCTATACCTTATGGTTTTAAAGCGTTCAGAAATCTTCAATTTTCGACCAAAAAGCGTGAAATTCTTGGGATTTTTACTCCATATTCCAACGTTTTGACGTTCTGCGGAGACTTTACACGTATTTTCGACCAGATTTGACGATATTTTTAAAATTTCATGTCAATTTCTTGATCCATGTACCTATACCTTATGGTTTTAAAGCGTTCAGAAATCTTCAATTTTCGACCAAAAAGCGTGAAATTCTAAGGATTTTTACTCCATATTCCAACGTTTTGACGTTCTGCGGAGACTTTACACGTATTTTCGACCAGATTTGACGATATTTTTAAAATTTCATGTCAATTTCTTGATCCATGTACCTATACCTTATGGTTTTAAAGCGTTCAGAAATCTTCAATTTTCGACCAAAAAGCGTGAAATTCTAAGGATTTTTACTCCATATTCCAACGTTTTGACGTTCTGCGGAGACTTTACACGTATTTTCGACCAGATTTGACGATATTTTTAAAATTTCATGTCAATTTCTTGATCCATGTACCTATACCTTATGGTTTTAAAGCGTTCAGAAATCTTCAATTTTCGACCAAAAAGCGTGAAATTCTTGGGATTTTTACTCCATATTCCAACGTTTTGACGTTCTGCGGAGACTTTACACGTATTTTCGACCAGATTTGACGATATTTTTAAAATTTCATGTCAATTTCTTGATCCATGTACCTATACCTTATGGTTTTAAAGCGTTCAGAAATCTTCAATTTTCGACCAAAAAGCGTGAAATTCTAAGGATTTTTACTCCATATTCCAACGTTTTGACGTTCTGCGGAGACTTTACACGTATTTTCGACCAGATTTGACGATATTTTTAAAATTTCATGTCAATTTCTTGATCCATGTACCTATACCTTATGGTTTTAAAGCGTTCAGAAATCTTCAATTTTCGACCAAAAAGCGTGAAATTCTAAGGATTTTTACTCCATATTCCAACGTTTTGACGTTCTGCGGAGACTTTACACGTATTTTCGACCAGATTTGACGATATTTTTAAAATTTCATGTCAATTTCTTGATCCATGTACCTATACCTTATGGTTTTAAAGCGTTCAGAAATCTTCAATTTTCGACCAAAAAGCATGAAATCCTTGGGATTTTTACTCCATATTCCAACGTTTTGACGTTCTGCGGAGACTTTACACGTATTTTCGACCAGATTTGACGATATTTTTAAAATTTCATGTCAATTTCTTCATCCATGTACCTATACCTTATGGTTTTAAAGCGTTCAGAAATCTTCAATTTTCGACCAAAAAGCGTGAAATTCTTGGGATTTTTACTCCATATTCCAACGTTTTGACGTTCTGCGGAGACTTTACACGTATTTTCGACCAGATTTGACGATATTTTTAAAATTTCATGTCAATTTCTTGATCCATGTACCTATACCTTATGGTTTTAAAGCGTTCAGAAATCTTCAATTTTCGACCAAAAAGCGTGAAATTCTAAGGATTTTTACTCCATATTCCAACGTTTTGACGTTCTGCGGAGACTTTACACGTATTTTCGACCAGATTTGACGATATTTTTAAAATTTCATGTCAATTTCTTGATCCATGTACCTATACCTTATGGTTTTAAAGCGTTCAGAAATCTTCAATTTTCGACCAAAAAGCATGAAATCCTTGGGATTTTTACTCCATATTCCAACGTTTTGACGTTCTGCGGAGACTTTACACGTATTTTCGACCAGATTTGACGATATTTTTAAAATTTCATGTCAATTTCTTCATCCATGTACCTATACCTTATGGTTTTAAAGCGTTCAGAAATCTTCAATTTTCGACCAAAAAGCGTGAAATTCTTGGGATTTTTACTCCATATTCCAACGTTTTGACGTTCTGCGGAGACTTTACACGTATTTTCGACCAGATTTGACGATATTTTTAAAATTTCATGTCAATTTCTTGATCCATGTACCTATACCTTATGGTTTTAAAGCGTTCAGAAATCTTCAATTTTCGACCAAAAAGCGTGAAATTCTAAGGATTTTTACTCCATATTCCAACGTTTTGACGTTCTGCGGAGACTTTACACGTATTTTCGACCAGATTTGACGATATTTTTAAAATTTCATGTCAATTTCTTGATCCATGTACCTATACCTTATGGTTTTAAAGCGTTCAGAAATCTTCAATTTTCGACCAAAAAGCATGAAATCCTTGGGATTTTTACTCCATATTCCAACGTTTTGACGTTCTGCGGAGACTTTACACGTATTTTCGACCAGATTTGACGATATTTTTAAAATTTCATGTCAATTTCTTCATCCATGTACCTATACCTTATGGTTTTAAAGCGTTCAGAAATCTTCAATTTTCGACCAAAAAGCGTGAAATTCTTGGGATTTTTACTCCATATTCCAACGTTTTGACGTTCTGCGGAGACTTTACACGTATTTTCGACCAGATTTGACGATATTTTTAAAATTTCATGTCAATTTCTTCATCCATGTACCTATACCTTATGGTTTTAAGGTGTTCAGAAATCTTCAATTTTCGACCAAAAAGCATGAAATTCTAAGGATTTTTACCTCATATTCCAACGTTTTGACGTTCTGCGGAGACTTTACACGTATTTTCGACCAGATTTGACGATATTTTTAAAATTTCATGTCAATTTCTTGATCCATGTACCTATACCTTATGGTTTTAAAGCGTTCAGAAATCTTCAATTTTCGACCAAAAAGCGTGAAATTCTAAGGATTTTTACTCCATATTCCAACGTTTTGACGTTCTGCGGAGACTTTACACGTATTTTCGACCAGATTTGACGATATTTTTAAAATTTCATGTCAATTTCTTGATCCATGTACCTATACCTTATGGTTTTAAAGCGTTCAGAAATCTTCAATTTTCGACCAAAAAGCATGAAATCCTTGGGATTTTTACTCCATATTCCAACGTTTTGACGTTCTGCGGAGACTTTACACGTATTTTCGACCAGATTTGACGATATTTTTAAAATTTCATGTCAATTTCTTCATCCATGTACCTATACCTTATGGTTTTAAAGCGTTCAGAAATCTTCAATTTTCGACCAAAAAGCGTGAAATTCTTGGGATTTTTACTCCATATTCCAACGTTTTGACGTTCTGCGGAGACTTTACACGTATTTTCGACCAGATTTGACGATATTTTTAAAATTTCATGTCAATTTCTTCATCCATGTACCTATACCTTATGGTTTTAAGGTGTTCAGAAATCTTCAATTTTCGACCAAAAAGCATGAAATTCTAAGGATTTTTACCTCATATTCCAACGTTTTGACGTTCTGCGGAGACTTTACACGTATTTTCGACCAGATTTGATGATATTTTTAAAATTTCATGTCAATTTCTTGATCCATGTACTTATACCTTATGGTTTTAAGGTGTTCAGAAATCTTCAATTTTCGACCAAAAAGCATGAAATTCTAAGGATTTTTACCTCATATTCCAACGTTTTGACGTTCTGCGGAGACTTTACACGTATTTTCGACCAGATTTGATGATATTTTTAAAATTTCATGTCAATTTCTTGATCCATGTACTTATACCTTATGGTTTTAAGGTGTTCAGAAATCTTCAATTTTCGACCAAAAAGCATGAAATTCTAAGGATTTTTACCTCATATTCCAACGTTTTGACGTTCTGCGGAGACTTTACAAGCATTTTCGACCAGATTTGACGATTTCATGATCCATGTACTCCCCCCTTATGGTTGTAAAGTGCTCAGAAATTGTATTTACGTTCCTACTCGTGATTTTGGCGAGGCAAATAAAAAGCGCGGGAAATACATAAATACCTCCTTAGACATCATGTACTGCTGATAGGGAATCACCAAAACGCAATTTAGAAATACTTCTTAGCACCCTTAAGATCTGTAGGCTTGGGTATGTCAATACACCGGAATCATTGCTCGTCTAGTATAAATACACAGAAGAGACAAAGTTCAAGTGTGCGGACAGGGCTCAAGATATGTTGACCTAAAAAGAATGCTTCTATATCCTAATTAATTGTTATGTCATTTATTACAATAAAGGTCAATCTATTCGAAAATGTCTCAGCATAATTGTGGTCATTGAAAAAAAACCTGGGTATATTTAGTATCATTGCATCTTCCAGTTTAGATTGAATTAACACTAGCATATATAATGTTACAAAAGCTAAACACTGTGAAAAATTTAATTCTATATGGCTATTTAAACACTTAAAATATAGCTATATAAACACACTTTTGCTATTAGAAGGGATAATAACATGCCCCAATTATTTTTCTTGAGGTACCTTAAATCATGACAAACAATTAAATAAACAAATTAAATTTATGTATGAATATAATTAGTAGTCCAAATTTTAATATCCATTGTATTGCGATTGTTCTGGTTTACACTGAATTTGCTAATAAATGGCGATTGTTATGTATTGTAGCAAGTTAACGACTAATTAATTAATATCAGTTCTTGAAAAAAATCATGCATTTAGAGTTTTTTCAAGATCTGATATTAATTAACAGTCGTCCACTTGCTACAAAACATAAAATCGCCATTTATTAGCAAATTCATGAATTCTGTATAGATATGTGCATACGTGTGATGCAGATATCTATACAGAATCACAGCTTTTAAAATAACATTTTTTAATTAGGCAGTGAACATTTTAAAAGGTAATGTTACAGTTCTGTAATAATATGCATTTAAGGGTTAATTGGTTAACAGTCATATATGCCCGGCAAAATTCAAAACAATTTATATCCTGCAAACACTTTCTGGTAGCTTAGCAACCGATTGCGCGCGCTGGTTCTTTCATCCCTGCGCTCGGGCTACCCTTAAATCAATAAGGAATTTCCCTGGGATGCCGGTGGCGGCTGTGGCGCACGCGCCCCCATGGAAAATTCGCCGATGCGATAACAATACGAAATCGCAACGCCACGCGTCCAGCCGCAAGGATAACGCCGCGCGAGTGCTGTGTGTTTGAGTGCGTACAAAGGACAACGCGCGAAACCCATACAAGAAAAACATTTTTTTTGCTTTAACAGTACTATAATGTGAACAGGTGCTCGTACAGGATTTACTACGTTGGATAAACTCTAAAGTGGCTGTTACATTAAGGAGGTCAAGGAACAATAAACTGGTAAGCGCCGCTGTTTAATTGATTAGTTAACTGTTTGTTATGGGGGTTATTATTACGGTTAATTGATAAGCGAAAGGCGTTATTACTTTAATCCATGGTGGTGAATGGTTTTGTCGGTGGTAGGTAGCACGCGAACACCTGTTTGGAGGATGAAGATTGCGTGTTATGGGAGGCACTATATATGTAAAAATAGTATTTGTTGTAATTAACCGAAGTGACGTATTGAGTTGTATACCAAATAGTTTCCTTTTTCGCATGAATGGCTAATTATAGTTTATTTGCGTGTGTGAATTGCCGGTAAATATTTTTTCCTTGTAATGGCCTACCGAATTCAGTATAAGGGTTAGGAAGTGTGGGTGGCCACCCTCAAGGGGGCCGCTACAACTATTTGGCGGGTCGCAAAAAACGTTGATTACTGATCATTTGTGATGTTTTTGTACACATACCCATACTGCTAGAAATACTCTACATTTTCACAAATAAACCATCCCTGTAGCATTTGAAATACAAACGCTACGAAGTGAAAACTGAAAAAAAAAACACGAAATTTCATCATATTAACATTTTCTCACCGTCATAGCGCTAAAACTGTAACAGCTACAGTAATGTGTCTAGTCTCAATCTGTAGGGCTAGAAATACTCTACATTTTCATATATAAACCATCCCTGTAGCATTTGAAATACAGACACTATTGGAGTGAAAACTGGGGAAAAACACGAAATTTCATCATATTCACATTTTCTCACCGTCATAGCGCAAAAACTGTAATAGCTACAGTAATGCGTCTAGTCTCAATCTGTAGGGCTAGAAATACTCTACATTTTCATATATAAACTATCCCTGTAGCTTTTGAAATACAGACACTATGGAGTGAAAACTGGGTAAAACACGAAATTTCATCATATTCACATTTTCTCACCGTCATAGCGCAAAAACTGTAATAGCTACAGTAATACGTCTAATCTCAATCTGTAGGGCTAGAAATACGCTACATTTTCATATATAAACCATTGCTGTAGCATTTGAAATACGGACGCTACGAAGAGAAAACTGGGAAAAAAACGAAATTTTATCATATTCACATTTTCTCACCGTCATAGCACAAAAACTGTAATAGCTACAGTAATACGTCTAGTCTCAATCTGTAGGGCTAGAAATATTCTACATTTTCATATATAAACCATTGCTGTAGCATTTGAAATACAGACGCTACGAAGAGAAAACTGGGGAAAAAAACGAAATTTTATCATATTCACATTTTCTCACCGTCATAGCACAAAAACTGTAATAGCTACAGTAATACGTCTAGTCTCAATCTGTAGGGCTAGAAATATTCTACATTTTCATATATAAACCATTGCTGTAGCATTTGAAATACAGACACTATTGGAGTGAAAACTGGGGAAAAACACGACATTTCATCATATTCACATTTTCTCACCGTGATAGCGCGAAAACTGTAATAGCTACAGTAATACGTCTAGTCTCAATCTGTAGGGCTAGAAATACTCTACATTTCCATATATAAACCATTCCTGTAGCATTTGAAATACAGACGCTACGAAGAAAAAACTGGGGGAAAAAACGAAATTTTATCATATTCACATTTTCTCACCGTCATAGCACAAAAACTGCAATAGCTACAGTAATGCGTCTTGTCTCAATCTGTAGGGCTAGAAATACTCTACATTTCCATATATAAACCATCCCTGTAGCATTTCAAATAAAGACACTATGGAGTGAAAACTGGGGAAAACACGAAATTTCATCATATTCACATTTTCTCACCGTCATAGCACAAAAACTGTAATAGCTACAGTAATGCGTCTAGTCTCAATCTGTAGGGCTAGAAATACTCTACATTTTCATATATAAACCATCCCTGTAGCATTTGAAATACAGACACTATGAAGTGAAAACTGGGGAAAAACACGACATTTCATCATATTCACATTTTCTCACCGTCATAGCACAAAAACTGCAATAGCTACAGTAATGCGTCTTGTCTCAATCTGTAGGGCTAGAAATACTCTACATTTCCATATATAAACCATCCCTGTAGCATTTCAAATAAAGACACTATGGAGTGAAAACTGGGGAAAACACGAAATTTCATCATATTCACATTTTCTCACCGTCATAGCACAAAAACTGTAATAGCTACAGTAATACGTCTAGTCTCAATCTGTAGGGCTAGAAATACTCTACATTTTCATATATAAACTATCCCTGTAGCTTTTGAAATACAGACACTATGGAGTGAAAACTGGGTAAAACACGAAATTTCATCATATTCACATTTTCTCACCGTCATAGCGCAAAAACTGTAATAGCTACAGTAATACGTCTAATCTCAATCTGTAGGGCTAGAAATACGCTACATTTTCATATATAAACCATTGCTGTAGCATTTGAAATACGGACGCTACGAAGAGAAAACTGGGAAAAAAACGAAATTTTATCATATTCACATTTTCTCACCGTCATAGCACAAAAACTGTAATAGCTACAGTAATACGTCTAGTCTCAATCTGTAGGGCTAGAAATATTCTACATTTTCATATATAAACCATTGCTGTAGCATTTGAAATACAGACACTATTGGAGTGAAAACTGGGGAAAAACACGACATTTCATCATATTCACATTTTCTCACCGTGATAGCGCGAAAACTGTAATAGCTACAGTAATACGTCTAGTCTCAATCTGTAGGGCTAGAAATACTCTACATTTCCATATATAAACCATTCCTGTAGCATTTGAAATACAGACGCTACGAAGAGAAAACTGGGGGGAAAAACGAAATTTTATCATATTCACATTTTCTCACCGTCATAGCACAAAAACTGCAATAGCTACAGTAATGCGTCTTGTCTCAATCTGTAGGGCTAGAAATACTCTACATTTCCATATATAAACCATTCCTGTAGCATTTGAAATACAGACGCTACGAAGAGAAAACTGGGGGAAAAAACGAAATTTTATCATATTCACATTTTCTCACCGTCATAGCACAAAAACTGCAATAGCTACAGTAATGCGTCTTGTCTCAATCTGTAGGGCTAGAAATACTCTACATTTCCATATATAAACCATCCCTGTAGCATTTCAAATAAAGACACTATGGAGTGAAAACTGGGGAAAACACGAAATTTCATCATATTCACATTTTCTCACCGTCATAGCACAAAAACTGTAATAGCTACAGTAATGCGTCTAGTCTCAATCTGTAGGGCTAGAAATACTCTACATTTTCATATATAAACCATCCCTGTAGCATTTGAAATACAGACACTATGAAGTGAAAACTGGGGAAAAACACGAAATTTCATCATATTCACATTTTCTCACCGTCATAGCGCGAAAAGTGTGATAGCTACAGTAATACGTCTTGTCTCAATCTGTAGGCCTAGAAATACTCTACATTTTCATATATAAATCATCCCTCTAGCATTTAAAAAACAGACACTATGGTTTACGAGCCTTAAAAAACTAATAAACCAAAATTCCAGCATTGAACGAACTCAAACCGTGAATTATCTAGATTTTGCGAAGCGACAGTTAAACGAATATGTTCGAAACGAGTGGTTTCAAGAATCGCATCCCTGAGCAATCTCAATATAATCCAAAGGGAGTGTGTTCAGCGTAAATGATAATACACCTGCGCCTTCACCAACCACTTCTACGCATTCAAAAAATACTAGCATTCTATCAATAGCCAAAACAAAACAGAGATTATTATTTGTGCTTTGGATTTAAAAAAACTTCTATCTGTATAGAGTTATCAGTCGTGAGGTTTTTCCGCCGGTCAAGGGAGAAGATCAGAGGAGTTTAATCACCCGGTATTTACCTTAACGTCACAGAAAACTTTGGATTTATTTTGTGACAATATTTTATTGTATTATTTTATTATTATTTATCACAAACGTAATTTAAGAAAATTATTAGGTGTCTTTTAAAATTTTAAAATGAGTATTTAAACATGAAATTCGCTATTGGTTATTATTGTCCGACTATAACAGACAACGCCGCTATTATCGATTATTATAATCTCGCCATTTCACGAGCAAATTGATGTAAACGGTTAAAATTAAACGGTTAATTTTCAATTTATATGCATGTAGGACGCTATGGAGTTTATATAGCAGCCCTAAAACACTGAATAATTAATCTTCCGTCGAAAATATATAATCGCGTGTAATAAACTTAGCAGCAGGCAAAGTTTATATACTCCATATAACAGAACGAGTAATGAAAGTAGTTGTACAATAGAGCAATTTCAAAATCAATTAAAAAAATATTTTTTATTTATAAGGAAGAATCAAGAGTTTCAACACAATTCAAATATGACTTTCATTCTCACAGACTCATATATCTACTAAAACTACAATATGTACATGCACAACTAGCCCATTTAAATGCATAAAGCAATGCCTCGTTACAACCCGAAGCCATCCAACCCACACGTTAAACAATCCTTTTATTCTATCGGGAAATCGCTGCAGGCATAACGACTCGTTTTTCCGCAGTTTGGTATTCATGAAAGAGCGCCGTGGGACCACTTTTCCAGCTGCCATTCAATTTCCCGGCCACATTATAGCTTCCGGTACGTTGCGTAGAAATTTATGACGTTTATTCTTGCCCGTAGGGGTTGGAGGAGGGATGTGGAGCGCCGTGACGCCCTGCGAGGCCGCCGACACACCGGCCCCGTCTGCCAGATCTAAGCACAGTGCTACTCTCGTTGGGGATCATGTCTATTTGCTGGGCGGCCGTAATGGTAATTTGCCCATGAAGGATTTTTGGAAGTATAATTTGGGTAAGTTTCCTAATTTAGGAGATTTTTATCGTATAATATTGTATGACCCTAATAACACCTGCGAATCTGCTAAACGCGACGCTCTATGAAAAAACATCTTGTAATCTTTTTTTACAAATGAAACAAATTAATATTAGGATATTATTATATACCCACGTCTTTTGCGATACAGATCACTTTTCACAAGAAAATGTTCAGACGTTAGATAGTTAACATGTTCGATAGTTCAAAATCACAAATCCTAAGAAATAATATGAATGTAATAGGTCTATATTCTTAAAGACTATATTTCTGCTTTTCGTCGTTTCGTCGACGTTTATGTGTCAGCAAATGACAGGGATGTCTGTATGTCTGTACGTCTGTATGTCTGTAAGTATGTCTGTATGTATGTCTGTATGTATGTCTGTATGTATGTCTGTATGTATGTCTGTATGTATGTCTGTATGTATGTCTGTATGTATGTCTGTATGTATGTCTGTATGTATGTCTGTATGTATGTCTGTATGTATGTCTGTATGTATGTCTGTATGTATGTCTGTATGTATGTCTGTATGTATGTCTGTATGTATGTCTGTATGTATGTCTGTATGTATGTCTGTATGTATGTCTGTATGTATGTCTGTATGTATGTCTGTATGTATGTCTGTATGTATGTCTGTATGTATGTCTGTATGTATGTCTGTATGTATGTCTGTATGTATGTCTGTATGTATGTCTGTATGTATGTCTGTATGTATATCTGTATGTATGTATGTATGTATGCCTGTACGTTTGTATACCAACCTGACTATGCCCATCCACTATTTCAAATGACGTGAACTCTAGACTACCTGTTATCCATATGTATTATTTTGTATGATTCAATTAATTTCATTTATTAATTTTTACCTGATTAGTAAGAATATTTAAGAAACAATGTAGTGCATAGTTCAAGCCATTTGAAGGAGTGGACGGGCATAGTCAGGTTGGTAGGGGCCGCCCGCCCACCCCACTTTTTTTCAATCCATACAGAGATTTTATAATATTTAAACCAATCCAAGAAGAGTGTTTATGCTATGAAAAATCTATGCGAGCAAAGGTGGGGTGGGCGGGCGGGCCCTGCCAACCTGACTATGCCCGTCCACTATTTCAAATGACTTGAACTATGCACTACATTGTTTCTTAAATATTTTTACTAATCAGGCATAAATTAATAAATGAAATTAATTGAATCATACAAAGTAATGGATAACAGTGTAGACTAGAATTCAAGTCATTTAAAATAGTGGACGGGCATAGTCAGGTTGGCAGGGAACGCCCGCCCACCGCACCTTTGCCCCCATAGATTTTTCATAGGATAAACACTCTTCTTGGATTGGTTTAAATATTATAAAATCTCTGTATGGATTGAAAAAAAGTATGCAGGCAAAGGTGGGGTGGGCGGGCGGCCCCTACCAACCTGACTATGCCTGTCCACTATTTAAAATGACTTGAATTCTAGTCTACACTGTTATCCATTACTTTGTATTTTTCAATTAATTTCATTTATTAATTTATGCCTGATTAGTAAAAATATTTAAGAAACAATGTAGTGCATAGTTCAAGTCATTTGAATTAGTGGACGGGTATAGTCGGGTTGGTAGGGGCCACCCGCCCACCCCACCTTTGCTCGCATAGTTTTTTCAATCGATACAGACGTTTTATAATGTTTGAACCAATCCAAGAAGAGTGTTTATCCTATCAAAAATCTATGCTGGCAAAGGTGGGGTCGGCGGGCGGCCCCTGCCAACCTGACTATGCCCGTCCACTATTTCAAATGACTTGAACTATGCACTACATTGTTTCTTAAATATTTTTACTAATCAGGCATAAATTAATAAATGAAATTAATTGAATCATGCAAAGTAATGGATAACAGTGTAGACTAGAATTCAAGTCATTTGAAATAGTGGACAGGCATAGTCAGGTTGGCAGGGGCCGCCCGCCCACCCCACTTTTGCCCGCATAGATTTTTCATAGGATAAACACTCTTCTTGGATTGGTTCAAACATTATAAAACGTCTGTATCGATTGAAAAAACTATGCGAGCAAAGGTGGGGTGGGTGGCCGCCCCCTGCCAACCTGACTATGCCCGTCCACTATTTAAAATGACTTGAATTCTAGTTTACACTGTTATCCATTACTTTGTATGATTCAATTAATTTCATTTATTAATTTATGCCTGATTAGTAAGAATATTTAAGAAACAATGTAGTGTATAGTTCGTCATTTGAAACAGTGGACGGGTATAGTCGGGTTGGTAGGGGACGCCCGCCCACCCCACCTTTGCTCGCATAGTTTTTTCAATCGATACAGACGTTTTATAATGTTTGAACCAATCCAAGAAGAGTGTTTATCCTATGAAAAATCTATGGGGGCAAAGGTGGGGTGGGCGGGCGGTCCCTGCCAACCTGACTATGCCCGTCCACTATTTAAAATGACTTGAACTATGCACTACATTGTTTCTTAAATATTCTTACTAATCAGGCATAAATTAATAAATGAAATTAATTGAATCATGCAAAGTAATGGATAACAGTGTAGACTAGAATTCAAGTCATTTGAAATAGTGGACGGGCATAGTCAGGTTGGCAGGGGCCGCCCTCCCACCCCACCTTTGCCCGCATAGATTTTTCATAGGATAAACACTCTTCTTGGATTGGTTCAAACATTATAAAACGTCTGTATCGAGTGAAAAAACTATGCGAGCAAAGGTGGGGTGGGTGGGCGGCCCCTGCCAACCTGACTATGCCCGTCCACTATTTCAAATGATTTGAACTATGTACTACATTGTTTCTCACCCCACCTTTACCCGTCCACTATTTCAAACGACTTGAACTATACACTACTTTGTTTCTCACATATTTTTACGAATCAGGCGTAAATTAATAAATGAAATTAATTCAATCATAGAAAGTAACAGTGTATGTATGTCTGTATGTCTGTATGTCTGTATGTCTGTATGTCTGTATGTCTGTATGTCTGTATGTCTGTATGTCTGTATGTCTGTATGTCTGTATGTCTGTATGTCTGTATGTCTGTATGTCTGTATGTCTGTATGTCTGTATGTCTGTATGTCTGTATGTCTGTATGTCTGTATGTCTGTATGTCTGTATGTCTGTATGTCTGTATGTCTGTATGTCTGTATGTCTGTATGTCTGTATGTCTGTATGTCTGTATGTCTGTATGTCTGTATGTCTGTATGTCTGTATGTCTGTATGTCTGTATGTCTGTATGTCTGTATGTCTGTATGTCTGTATGTCTGTATGTCTGTATGTCTGTATGTCTGTATGTCTGTATGTCTGTATGTCTGTATGTATGTATGTCTGTATGTCTGTATGTCTGTATGTCTGTATGTCTGTATGTCTGTATGTCTGTATGTCTGTATGTCTGTATGTCTGTATGTCTGTATGTCTGTATGTCTGTATGTCTGTATGTCTGTATGTCTGTATGTCTGTATGTCTGTATGTCTGTATGTCTGTATGTCTGTATGTCTGTATGTCTGTATGTCTGTATGTCTGTATGTCTGTATGTCTGTATGTCTGTATGTCTGTATGTCTGTATGTCTGTATGTCTGTATGTCTGTATGTCTGTATGTCTGTATGTCTGTATGTCTGTATGTCTGTATGTCTGTATGTCTGTATGTCTGTATGTCTGTATGTCTGTATGTCTGTATGTCTGTATGTCTGTATGTCTGTATGTCTGTATGTCTGTATGTCTGTATGTCTGTATGTCTGTATGTCTGTATGTCTGTATGTCTGTATGTCTGTATGTCTGTATGTCTGTATGTCTGTATGTCTGTATGTCTGTATGTCTGTATGTCTGTATGTCTGTATGTCTGTATGTCTGTATGTCTGTATGTCTGTATATGTCTGTATGTAAGTTTAGATGTGCATGATAAACTCGAAAACAAACGAATACAAGTTATATAGTAACCGCATCAGATTTGTATATATGAAAATGCAATTCCACGTAATTAATTGGGTCATTATGTAACAAATAGGCCATCCGTTCGCGCGAGGGTCGCCGCCAATAAATGATTAAACTCCATCAATACTAAATGTAGTCCTGACGGCACCCTCACTACCCTCCACCCCCGTATGCGCGCCCAATCAATAGCGACATGTCCGTGCAGCCGTAATGACTTCCCCCAGCGTCTAGTCACAGTTACATGTGTTGAGCGGCCAGGGGTGGAAAAGCATTATTTAGGGGGAAAGTGCGATGGCACCCCCACAGCACGCGCACGTGGTGATAAATTGGGAGCGTGTATCGGTTTAGTTTGTGTATCGGCGCGATAAACAGCAGACACATTTTTATAGGAAATTAGATTCTTCTGTTACTATCTGAGGTAGGGGTGATGGCACCCTATATTGGTTGAGTTTTTTTTTTGTATTGATTATTTATTTATGTGCGAACGAATGCGTTTATTTAAAATAAACTCCTGAATATTGGATTACAATCTAATATTCAGGAGTTTATTTTAAAAACTTGCATTCGTTCGCACATAAATAAATAAGCAATACAAAAAATAAACTCCTGGATATTGAATTGCAATCTAATATTCAAGAGTTTATTTTAAATAATTGCATTACTTCGCACATAAATAAATAATCTATACAAAAAATAAACTCCTGAATGTTGGATTGCAATCTAATATTCAGGAGTTTTTTTTTAATAATTGCATTCCTTCGCACATAAATAAACAATCAATACAAAAAAAAAACTCAACCAAAATAGGGTGGCATCATCCCTACCTCAGATAGCATTCCTTCGCACATAAATAAATAATGCAATTATTTAAAATAAACTCCTGAATATTAGATTGCAATCCTTCTTCTACATCTATTGGCGTTTGCTAAGCAAGATTTTTCCATTGGTACCTTAATATAATATAATAAAATGAATAAATTTAAAAACGAATTTAAATTGAGACGTGTCACTTAAACGCGCGTCCATCTTTAGATTGCAATTAAAATCATGGTCATTTTTGGGTTTTTATGATTTTTCCAATGATTTACACGATTGTCTGATTTCTTAGTTAATTTCAGTATGTAGATATGTAATGTTTCCTACATACATTACAGATTTTTAAACCAATAGCATCCTCCATACCTTTAATAAATAAATCTTCTTGTTTAATTAATTTTAAACACCAAAATACGTTTTACACATCCCCGGCCCTTCATTCTTTGTCTACATGCAAAAATGTCCATATCTTACCAGCTGACTGTTTCCTACATACATTACAGATTTTTTTAAAACCCAATAGCATCCTCCATACCTTTAACAAATAAATCTTCTTATTTAATTCATTTTAAACACCAAAACACGTTTTACATATCCCCGGTGCTTCATTCTTTGTCTACATGCAAGAATTTGCATATCTTGCCAGCCGACTCGTTTAAATATTTAATTTTCTAACTAGAAAGACTCAGCCGCGCCATTCGGGGGTTGCTAAGTGCGCGTGTTGCTGCTGTTGCTGCAGAGAGAGGGGTGGTAGGCTATTGTTGGTGCCGAGGGCGGCTGCATATTTGCATTCAAATAGTGCCCAGGAATGAAGGGTGCTCCGCGCTCGAGTAATTGCGTTTAAACTCTTGAATATTTGATTAACGATTCGGGAGCGGGATGGATTTTACCGGAGATTTTTTATTGCGATACCTACACACGGGGATTTTATTGCAACATAAACTAGTCGGGGAAATATTGTATACATGTATTGAATGATTATAAGAAAATGATATTAAAGGTTATATTGTTATAAAATAGTATAAAAAAACTTACATATAAGACCGAAACCTGACTATATATAGATTCATCTTCCAATATATCTAATCCACTCTACACATATCGCACTATTATACGGCAACAATTCATTACTTATATACATTTACAACGCGTTATCAGTGCAAATGCATGCATCAAAAACCATTTTGTATAATAAATGTGTTTGAAACAAAAATTGGCCTTTTTCCGGAAACGCACGCTTCATTACCGACTTTTTGTTTTCGCATCATCGTCGGCCATTATGAAATCTTTGAGACGGAAATAGCGTTTTCTTAATGTACGACAAAGATAGCATTATCATTTGATATTCCTATAAACAACTCTAGCCACAATAGTAGCGATATGTTCATTAGAGGGTACCCCTATTACAAACAAACATGTATAAAATACGCGATTCAAGCCGGCCCGTATCCACCTGGTGGCAGAATAGTGAACACTCATCTGGTGGGATGTTACCAGATGTTACACAGTACGCCATATGCCACAAAGCCATTTTCGCTTCGCTAATTTAGTTATTGTGTTGTGTTTATATTGTAAGAACTGACTGCTGTTACTAGTTTGATATCACCGTGTAATTATGGCAAAGGAATCGTCAAAATCGAACGCGTATTGTTGTGTTTACGGTTGTAATTCGTTGGCGAAACGCAGCCCGCATTTACTATTTCCCCAAACCCGGATCTCGGAAAGTAGAAATAGTTAATAAATTCGGGGATACAGAATTAGTCGATAAGCGTTTGATGTGGGAACGCAATTTAAAAATGGGCAAAACAGTGACCAAATACATGTGAGTGTGTTCTTTGCATTTTAGTGAAAATGATTACAAACTCGAACGTAAGTTTTGACATTTGTTAATAATCTCTTCATAATATATTAAAAGTACGTATTGTTTATAGAAAATACAGGCCGAAAAGATTTAAAGAAATTTTCAATACCTACGAAGAATTTACCTGTTACATCTCACCCATGTGCACCAGCCAAAAAGAGAGTATGCAAACAAGAGCCTAACATCCCTGCACAAGTTGAGGTAAGAAACATTAAACATAACCTTTCTGTATTCTAAGTTAATTATTATTATTATATTTTAGATTTCTGATTTTCAATGTAATGAGGAGTTGATTGATACTAGTGAACCAACATGTGATGAAATTGAAGCTGCTGAAGCAATGTGTTTGCTTGCTACACAAAAAACATTTAAAGATGTTAGTGCTCAAGTGAACACCATCAGTTTTAGAACAATTTGTGATAACATAACAACAGATGCTGAATTAAACAGTTTTACTGGTTTGGACAGTTTTGCATAACTTTCTGCCATTGAAGAATTGTGTAGAAGAATTTACAATGAAAATCGTGTTCATCGTTTACTGTTGAGGGAACGTATTATTATGACATTAATCAAATTGAAGAATGACATTAGTTATGTTATTCTCTCAATTTTATTTGGTAATGTTAGCTCTCAAACATGTAAGAACATTTTTTTTGATATGTTGTCTTTGTTGGCAACTGTCCTGGATTCAGTTGTATTTATTCCCTCACAAGAAGAGATTCGTTCAAATTTGCCAAAGTGTTTTGCCCCATTTCCAAATGTGAGATTGATTTTTGACTGCACAGAGATTGAGGTAGCAAGTGCCAAATGTTTATGCTGTCGAATAAGGTGCTATTCACATTATAAAGGCAGACAAACCCTAAAATTCTTAATAGGAGTCACACCAGCTGGTTTAATCTCTTTTGTAAGTCGAATGTATGGTGGTAGAGCTAGTGATAAAGCAATTTTTGAGCAAAGTGGTGTAATTGAGCATTTGTCTCCATACATTGATGAAATAATGGTAGATAAAGGCTTTCTTATAGAAGAATTCTGTGAAAGTCGGGGAATAAAAATAATTAGACCACCATTTCTAAGGAAAAAAAAACAACTTACAAAGGAGGAATCTCTTCACAATGTGACAATAGCACGTGCGCGTGTTCACATAGAAAGGGTCAATCAAAGACTTAAAATCTTTAAAATTTTAAAGAATAGAGTAGAGTGGAATATAGTTCCAAAGATGGAGGAAATAATAACAGTTATAAGTGGAATTGTTAACTTATCAAAACCCATTTTCTCTGAAGATAAATTTTAAATAAATTATTACATGTTTTGATTATCATTTAATAAAATCTTTAGAAATAAGTTGTAAAAGTACTATTTATTCTTTATTTTATTTTCACATATTTTATGAATCATATTTATAAAATAATCATTTTTTACTTTTTTAAACATTTTTTTAATAAATATACTATTAATAGTAACAACGATGTTAATAAAAGTATCATCATGTGATGAGTATATAACAAAGTTACAACATTTTACATTTAAAATTGCCATTCCAAGTTGTACATGTCCATAATACATGTGCTTTTCCTTTAATTGTGGTTGCCCATTATGCATATTAATATAGTTCAATTCCTGTATCAATTCTGCAGCTGATTTTTGTATTCCTTGAATATAAAAATAATATTTAAAAAATTATAAATAATGAACTTTTACAATTATAATACCTTTGAATGGACATTTAATTTGTAACAAACTAAATGGAGCACCATGCTTAAAAATTACTCCATCAGGAGAATATGCCAGCCACTGCTGGTTTGGACATATAATGAGCCCTGTCTCATATATTTGATGTCCAGTATCCTTTGCAAATATTTGTTTTGCATTATCCTCAAATTTTCTTCCATGTTCCATACTAGCTGAGTGGAAATTAGCTGGCCAAAAATATCTAAAAATTAATCATACATGTATAAAATAATATATATATATATTTATTTATTTATTTAACTTCTCTGCTTTAGTGTCCCAATTAGTACCCTTATAAGTGTATAGTTGATATATGCGAGACCCAGTTAATCTAAACTGACGCTCATGTAACCATACATTTGATGATTGTGGAGTGTTCAAACTAACATATTCTGGGTCCACAATTAAATTATTATATGTCTGAACACAGCAGTCTTTTAATTCTGGTATCTCTATGTTATACAAATATTGCAATAGTTCATTGCATCGTATTTGTTTATACAAAATTTGTATGATGCTTTTATCTGCTACTTGAATATTACATTTATTTAAATATATTGCACTATTACTTTCAATTGAACTACTAGCTGCTGGTTGTTGTTGAATTGTTTTCTTAGCCCTGCAATAAGTTAAAATAAATAAATAAATATATATGTATGTATGCATTTACATTTGTAAGGAAAGTGTGGATTCCTGCGAATTATTTAAAAAAAAAGGTACGAAATTCTGCAGTAGTGCTTGCATCCAACTTTCGTTTTGATCTTGCTATCCAACAATCAGTGGTCAATAGAGGTTGAGCTTCATATTTGTTTTTTATATCCACTTTTTGTTTGGACCATAAACACTTTAAATCAGTTTGGGAAATGATCTCAATTTCCAGCAGATTTGATCTGAAATCAAAAAGAAACCAGCAGAAAACAAACAATGGAACATAAAATGTGCAATTAATAGTATTCTTTAATTAAAATATGCTTGATATGCATTTCGAAATGTTTTATAATAGAACCTAGTGCAATGTAACAAAACTGCTGAAACATGCTTGCATTTTCCACTTAATCCTGCTTTGCAACTGCATTCAAATTTGTGGATAGTGCAGTTGTTGTCACTCCTTTCAATCACTCCCTTAATTTCATGTGGGGCTTGTGATAAATTTGATGTTTGCAAACATAAAGCTACCACATTAAAATTAATGTCGTTGTTGTCGACAATACCACACAATATTACGTGGCCCGCATTTAAAACGGCCTCACCTAAAAAGATCGAAGTGTTAGGTTATATAGTTTCCATGCCTTCAAATACTTATATCTTACCTTCTGAAACATTTCTACTATCGCAATTAGACCCTAAATACTTAAAATACTCTGCTAAACTTACATTTACACGATCCATCGTCCAAAATAGTCGATGCAATCCCTTAAACAGCTCAGAACACAGACACAAACAGACACTGCATTGAAAATCAATGTAAACAGCTGATCGCGGCCGCACGGTATCCCACTAGTGAGTTAGCTCCGCCTACAAACCGTTGGCATTTGAATCGCCTATAGCTTTCAATGTGAAGTGATGAAAACACCAAGAAAAATTGTGATTTAAAGCCAAACGTAAGTTTAAATTTATTATAAACATAGATAATCGTAATACATATTATTTAAATAAGAGGATATTATTATATCTTCTCACAAACTAATTAGATGAATTAATAAAACAGTACGTAATGTCGTCGGCCAGTCGCCCGCCTCACTATTCCTAGTTGCCCGCATGTCTGATATGATATCAGACATTTTCTGATATGTAGGTACACATATGAGACATTTTCTGATATGTAGGTACAAATATCAGACATTTTCTGATATGTAGGTACACATACCAGACATTTTCTGATTTGTAGGTACACATATCAGACATTTTCTGATATGTAGGTACACATATCAAACATTTTCTGATATGGTGGTACACATATCAGACATTTTTTGATATGTAGGTACACATATCAGACATTTTCTGATATGTAGGTACATATATCAGACATTTTATGATATGTAGGTACACATATCAGACATTTTCTGATATGCAGGTACACATACCAGACATTTTCTGATATGTAGGTACACATATCAGACATATTCTGATTTGTAGGTACACATATCAGACATTTTCTGATATGTAGGTACACATGTTAGACATTTTCTGATATGTAGGTACACATATCAGACATTTTCTGATATATAGGTACACTTATCATACATGCGGGCAACTAGGAATAGTTAGGCAGGCGACTGGTCGACCGCGGTCGAAGTTTTGGCCGCCCCTGCTATATAATATATTACTGTAGTATGCTGTGGTACCCGTGCTCCCGTTTGGGGATAAGTTCTCCTTGATAAACAATCAAGGACAAGTTACACGGTAATTCGTAAATCAGTATATTTCAAATTAAACTTCCCTGAAATCATGGGAAATTAAAAATATGAGAACAATTATATAATTCTTTTTAAAATCTGTTTAAAAACAAAATCTTAAGAGACGAATTTTTAATTAGGTTGTATTATCTTATATTATATTGTTGTATTATTATTGTGAACTCTCTTTATCTACCATTGGTAAATCTGCGACTTCTAAAATACACTTGAGGATTTTAACCAAACACTACGTCATAATGACTTGGGGTGCTTTTAGTTTAATGCAGAGGGGTGGTTTTGAAGTACACAGGCACACGTAAGTGGCGTAACCGCATCAGATATTTACACCCTCAACCCGTTTCAAGGGCGACATCGAAAGATATGTGCTTGACAGCGTCCTCGTTTTAATATTTGGTGCACCCTTTCAGTCAAGATTACAATGACGACGTTCAGAGGATACAAAAATATTGATATTACATTTATTTTTAAACAAGGTTTATTTTTATGTTTTAATGATGTTTTAAAGGGAATTTATATAGATTCTAATATCGCAATTTTTATATATACTAAACAGAAAAAAAACTTTTATCTTTATAAGGCTATCAGCCCAGAACTATAGAGGATAATCTAGTGATCGCTTCTAATTTTGCCAAAAAAAAAACTTTTATTTTTATAGGGCTATCAGTCCAATGGCTTTTTAGCCAGTTAAGTAATATCTACAAGAAATTTAAGCACCCAGTCTTTACCTGACTTCGCAAAAAAACTCGATATTGATATTACATTTATTTTTAAACAAGGTATATTTTTATTTCTTACAGATGTTTTAAAGGGAATTTATATAGATTCTAATATCGCAATTTTTATATATACGAAACAGAAAAATAAACTTTTATCTCAGCCCAGAGCTATAGAGGATAATCTAGTGATCCCTTCTAATTTTGCCAAAAAAAAAAACTTCTATTTTTATAGGGTTATCAGTCCAATGGCTTTTCAGCCAGTTAAATAAGTAGCTATAAGAAGTTTAAGCACCCAGTCTTTACCTGACTTCACAAAAAAACTTTAGCCCAGTCAGTCATAGGTTTCTCACTACCAAATGCTAAGTACGAGACAGCAACATGGGCTAGTTGCTGTATCGTATTTAGCATTTGGTAGTGAGAAACCTATGACTGGCAGGGCTAAACATCGAATTTTTTTTGTGAAGTCAGATAAAGACTGGGTGCTTAAACTTCTTATAGCTTCTTCCTCAACTGGCTAAACTGAGTCGAATTTAAACATTTCGACTACACAATTTTAAATGTCTTCTCTTTTATATTTCAGTGACAGGTAAATGGCAGCAACTCAAACCGAGCGGCGAGCGTCTGCCCTGTCTGCAAGAACACTCCACCGTGGCCTACAAAGATAACATCTACGTATTCGGGGGCGAGGTGAGCTTCTCGGCGGGCACGGAAACACCGCTGTGGATGTACGATATAAAAAACAATAGCTGGAAGAAAGTGCGAGCGCGAAAAGGTAATAAAACCGACAGGAAAGAGTGAATAATAAAATACAGCCGAAAACAAATCGCGATGAAGAAGGCGGCGTTCGTGCCGTAGGTGAATTATTGCGGGGGAAGGAAGTGTATCTGTGTGATTTATTGCAGGTGTAGCTACACCGAAGGGACGCAGAGGGCATACGGCGCTAGTGCACCGGGGCACGATGCTGATCTATGGGGGTTATCAGGACTTGAGGGGCTCGTGCAGTGAATTATGGGCGTTCCACTTTGGTACGTAAATTAAAAAAATATTCTAGAAATTGATACACGCAAAATTTTGCTATAGATAAATTAAGGGTGACCTACAATGCCGCAGGAGAATTAGAATCTTATACATTGTGATTCGTTTATATTTCTATTCGTTTTTCGTTTATATTTTACCAGTTATTTTTTTATCATATTCACATGTTTTCACCGCCACAGCGCGAAAACGGCAACTGCTACAGAAAAACCTCTAGTCTCAATCTGTAGCGCTAGAAACACTATATTTTCACATATAAACCATCTTTGTATCATTCAAAATAGCGACGCTACAGAGTTGCAACTGGAGAAAAACATGAAATTTCATCATATTCACATTTTCTCAATGCTATAGCGCGAATACAGTAAGAGCTAGAGAAAAGCGTCTAGCATCAATATGTAGGGCTACAAATACTCTACATGTTCACATATAAATCATCTCTGTAGCATTTGAAATAAAGATACTAGAGTTGAAACTAGGAAAAAATTAAATTTCTTCATATTCACATTTTCTCACAGCTACAGCGCGAAAACGGTAAAAAATACAGAAAAACGTATGGTCTCAATATGTAGTGCTAGAAATACTCTACATTTTTACATATAATCTCTTTAACATTTGAAATACAAGCGCTACAGAGTTGAAATTGAGGAAAAGCATGAAATTTCATCATATTCACATTTTCTCACCGCTACAGCGCGAAAACAGTTACAGCTACAGAAAAAATCTAATCTTTATCTGTAGGGTTAGAAATACTCTACATTTTCACATACAAAACATATCTTGAGCATTTGAAATACAGATGCTACAGAGTTAAAACTGGGAAAAACATGAAATTTCATCATATTCACATTTTCTAAACGCTATAGCGCGAATACAGTAGACCTAGAGAAAAGCGTCTAGCATCAATATGTAGGGCTACAAATACTCTACATTTTCACATACAAATCATCTCTGTAGCATTTGAAATAAAGATGCTATAGTGTTGAAACTAGGAAAAATGAAATTTCTTCATATTCACATTTTCTCACAGCTACAGCGCGAAAACGGTAAAAAATACAGAAAAACGTATGGTCTCAATATGTAGTGCTATAAATACTCTACATGTTTATATATAATCTCTTTAACATTTGAAATACAAGCGCTACAGAGTTGAAATTGAGGAAAAACATGAAATTTCATCATATTCACATTTTTTCACTGCTACAGCGCGAAAACGGCTACAGCTACAGAAATATATGTTTTTCTGTAGCTGTAGCCGTTTTCGCGCTGTAGCAGTGAGATCTTTATATGTAGAGCTAGAAATACTCTACATTTTCACATACAAAACATCTCTCTCGCATTTTAAATACAGAAAAACGTATGGTCTCAATATATAGTGCTAGAAATACATATAATCTCTTTAACATTTGAAACACAAGCGCTACAGAGTTGAAACTGGGGAAAAACATGAAATTTCATCATATTTACATTCTTTCACCGCTATAGCGCGAAAACGACAACTGCTACAGAAAAACCTCTAGTCTCAATCTGTAGGGCTAGAAAAACTCTACATTTTCGCATATAATCCATCTCTGTAACATTTGAAGTACAGATGCTACAAAGATGAAAGTGGGAAAAAACATGAAATTTTATCATATTCACATTTTCTCACTGCTACAGCGTGAAAATGGTTTTAGCTTGTTGTATAAAAAAAATAATGGTTTTATATTATATAATACTTCAGTTACACTAGTTTAGGTTTTCGGCTCCTCCGTTCTCATCGTTTTATTTATCCTTTATAATATAATTATTTGAATTTAATTTAATAGAAACAAACCACCCACCCCTTATCGTTTATTAATTAAAATGAACAAGAACCCGTAAAAGTGGGTTTCAATTCGGAAAGTTATAAACTCGTCCAACAAGCAGACTTTAATTGAAACGCAAGCAGCTGTGGCGTATCCATTCGGTCGCCGCTGGCGTGTTGGAATTCTCCGCGTATAAAGTACGCAATAATCCGACGTCGCTGGCGATTTCCCCCGGCGCCACGGCGGGGTGGGGAAAAGCGTCGCAGCGATGAAGATATCACGTTTCCGTGTCAAGAAAGGATGCAAAAATTGAGGGGGCGAGAAGTTGTCGTCTTCGTGTGTTACGTAATAACGTTTTATTGGTTAATGCCACACAAAAGGGGGTTGCTGGATCGATCGAACTGTCGCGTGATGCCTTTTGAAAATATTTAATCAGAAATCCATAGTGGATACGTGACTGCAGACACATGCAGGAGGATTTCATAAGTGTGAATTATAGCACAAGAATGTTAAATTGCGATAGACGATACAGAGAAAATTTATCATTATTAGCATACTTATATAATTTCTTCCTACGACCACATACGAAACTGTAAAATAAATAAATTGTATGCTATTATATAATAGACAGTTAGCATTTCATGTTTTGTGAGAAACGTGTTTTTAATAGATGATGAAAATGAAAACCGATAAGGGTAAAGCTTCGATGCAATGCACCCCCAAATAAGAGTGGTAATAATAAGATAGCTAGCGAGGAAATTGTTTGGAAATGGCTTGTGGGCAGAATTAAACTCCTTTTTAAATTTATGATATATTTGTGATCTTCATCCTTGGTATTGAAACTTAGTCCACTATTTCAAACGATTTGAACTATGCAGTACATTGTTTCTCGCATGTTTTACGAATTAGGCGTAAATTAATAAATAAAATTAATTGAATCATAGAAAGTAACGGATAACAATGTAGTGCAGACTTTAATTCATTTGAAATAGTGGACGGGTATAGTTTGGTTGGTAGGGGCCACCCGCCCACCCCACCTTCGTTCGCATAGTTTTTTCAAAGGGTACAAACGTTTTATATTGTTTAAACCATTCCAAGAAGAGTGTTATTCTATGGAAAAAGTATGCGAGCAAAGGTGGGGTGGGCGGATGGCACCTACCAACCAAACTATACCCGTTCACTATTTCAAATGGCTTGAACTATGCACTACATTGTTATCCATTATTCTCTATGATTCAATTAATTTTATTTATTAATTTACGCTTAATTCGTAAAAACATGTTAGAAACAATGTAGCGCATAGTTCAAATCGTTTGAAATAGTGGACGGGCATAGTTTGGTTGGTGGGGGCCACCCGCCCACCCCATCTTCGTTCGAATAGTTTTTTCAATGGATACAAATGTTTTATATTGTTTAAACCATTCCAAAAAGAGTGTTATTCTTCGCCCACCCCACCTTTGCTTGCATAGTTTTTCCATAGAATAACACTCTTCTTGGAAGGGTTTAAACAATATAAAACGTTTGTATCAATTGAAAAAACTATGCGAGCGAAGGTGTGGTGGGCTGGTGGCCCCTACCAACAATAGTATGAGTGGCTTTGGTTGCTAGGTAACATGTCGGCCGGCCATCATGGATTCATGGCTAGTTGATATTTTGTAGATGAGCAAAACTTTATCTGTAAAATATCAACTAGCCATGAGTCCATGATGGCCGACTAACATGTTACCTAGCAACCAAAAACCATGGCTGATCGTATTAATTATACAGTTGCGATTATTTCTAATAAATGCTCTTCTATTGCTAATAGTTGTGCCATATTTTGGGGGAAAAAACGACTCTATAATTGACAAAATAATTCCACATGTAGATATTATCTCACCTAACGTGGTATGAATAACTTTTTGGTAGAAATCTATTGTGAAAAAGTCCCACTGTAATATCCGAAATTGAAAAAAGCCAATTTTATTTTTTTACATAACATTCTATTTTATTAATTCTCATATATTATTATAATAAAGAACAAACATATTGTATTTCTATTAAAAATAGTACTTTTAAATTTATCTATATTCCGGTAACATATTGTATCTCTATTAAAAATAGCACTTTATTTGAATCGATTTATTTAAATGAAAAAATAATTAATTAATTAATTTAAATGAAAAATAAAACGAAAATTGCTATTTACAGTTTTTTTCCGATATTGTATACATGTCAAATTTATTTTCTGATTATTGATCAATGCAAAAATAGCCAAATGGAAAATTTAAATAAAAATGGGTTCGCTTTATATGAGCCAGTGAGAATAAAAGTGGCGTAAGTAATATATAATATTCGTTCGATACTTGGCAGCAACTGCAAATACATTATACACATTTTCTGAAACTTTAGCTCGTAAAATTCCAGAAAAACCACTTGAAACAGACTGAATATTCCACGACGTTCCTGGTAAAATCATCTGTTCCACCCTCCACTCTGATTAAATCACTGGTTTATTAAAATACGCTCCGAATTGAAACTTGGCAAGGTGTTCCTCCCCCGGCGATGGGAGTTTCATTTTAATGCCTGTGTTAAATTCCCAGACTCAGTGCCAAACTTCACACGAAACTACCGCAATTGGAATTAATGCGAAATGCTTGCTAGTAATCCTCATTGCATGACAATAATAAATTCGGCACATTTGAATGTGCTAATGTTATACAGGGCTCATATAGTCGACACGTAATACTTGAGTGCCTTTCGTTTATCACTCTGAGCTAGTACGGGCTTATTGTTTCTTGTTCTATTTGCCGCTTCCGATGCGCATAATTCTACCTCGGCCTTTACTACCGGCGGCGCACGACCGCAAGACTTGAACGATACTGCAGGCCACGGGGGCGACTAGTAATGATAAACCATGCTAAACGAAAACGCCTTTGTAGATCTTAAAAAGAAATTAAATATTTCTTGTCTTGTCTTATGGTTTCTATTAATATGATGCGTGTTTTTAAAGTGAGAACCGTTTATAAATAAAAAAAACAAGTATACCTTTTTAAACATTTTATACATACATACATACATATATACATATATACATACATACATACATACATACATACATACATACATACATACATACATACATCATACATACATACATCATACATACATACATCATACATACATACATACATACATACAGACATACATACAGACATACATACATACATACATACATACATACATACATACATACATACATACATACATACAGACATACATACATACATACATACATACATACATACATACATACATACATACATACATACATACATACATACAGACATACATACAGACATACATACATACATACATACATATAGACTTTTTTTTTAAATATAAATCGCCACAGGCGTGATTAAAGCTTTTTATATCATTGATAATTATTATCAAATTTCTAAGGTTTTAACTGAAAATATTTTAATTAGTTTGCAAAAAAAACAGTCTTGTCATTACGCTGACTACAAAAAGTAGAATAAAGAGTTGTATGTTATTTCCATTAGATTCGAAAGATTTATATGATATTTTTTTCTGTAGAAACTGAATCTTGGCACTTGGTCAGCACGTCGCCCTCCAAGTCCACAGCAGACATCTACCCCCCAGCGCGCCACAAACATTCAGCGGTCATTCATAAGGACGCCATGTGGATTTACGGCGGTATGACGGATTTGCAGGAACGCTCGGACTTGTGGAGGTGGGATATAGTGACGGGAGCGTGGACTAACATCAGGACGAAAATAAATCCTGGCCCGTTGCACAGCCACGCCGCCTGCAGGCTTCCCTCCTCGATGATTGTGTTCGGCGGAGAGCGGGATGGCCACTCCACGAATGATTTATGGAAGTTTAATTTTGGTAAATACGCATTACATATTTAGTAGCCAATATGTAGGTTTTATATAATATTAAGACGGTATTTAAAAAAATGGCTAGAGAATGAGGTAGCTGAAGTGGGGAGACGTCAGTAAAAATGGCCATCAATGGGTTAGAAAGATGTCATGATATTCAGTTATTTTATTTAAATAAATCAGTCTTCAGTTAACCTTGGCATGATTATGACCACCCTCCAACGGTAGCGAACAGCACACAGTCGTTGCACATCTAATGCCGATATTCACCAACATCCCATAAACTTTATAGGTCCCATAAGTTATTGAATGGATAAATTTAACATGTCATTATGACAAAATATGCCAAAAAAATGTCAAAAACCTTGAATAGCGCTTGTGATTGGAGATTTGATGACACCTTTTGTTTAATTTTGCAGTGTTTTCAATAGAGAGAATCTAAGTAACTATATTCCCTAGATAATTTATTTATTGTTTCTATAACAACGAATACTTATGGGTTCAATAGCTATTGATAAATGTACCTTACACGATCAATAATACTGTCAATATTTTAGAATAATGACGTTATTACTATGCAATAATATGTTTAAAATATTCATTATTCTAAAATATTGACATTATTACTTATCGTGTAAGGTATAGTAACGATGAAATGAAGAGAATACTGATGTATATCTGGATAATTGATTACTTGATAAATATAAAAGGAGGATTGAAGCAAATACTGACAGTACTAGGATTGACAGTATTATTGACCGTGTAAGGTGCCTTATAGATTTATAGAACGTTGGTCAATACCAGAGTATGACATGATTAATCAATGATTATATAGAAGTTGTTACAAAGCGAGCTATTCTCCCATACAGTATTTTTCTGGAAATTGAGCAGTCTGTGCCTACAGCTTGTCCCACAACGAACGCGTTGGCGCATTGTCCTTTAACTATCATTCGGAATGCTACAATTATTTCCAGATATACCTATGTAGACTGATAAGGAGCACCTTATAAAATAATTTTCTTGAAAATAGCATTGTCATATAAAATTAGAAGAAAAAAAAAATCATTTAAAAGGTTATAACTTTGATGCATCGCCTTGTATATGTCACTGCTATTTTCAAAAAAATAATTTTAGAAGGAGCTCCTGATCTAACCCCCTAGGAAGAAAGTTAAACCCATATGGTAATAACCGTCAACATGCTCATGCCATCAGGATCACCGGGTAGTGCCCTCTATGGAATAATATTCCAACAGAGTGCTCAATATATTCTTATATACTATTTTTAATTCCAGGTACTGAAATTTGGGAGAAAATCAACATAATCGGTCTGAAACCGCAACCACGGGCGGAAACAATAGCCTTCGCAGTATCCGAACTACTCCTCAAAGACCCATCCATAAACTCTTTAGAGACCCGGATGAATCGCACACGTGTAAGGACCTGCAACTCCGCAGATAGAGGTCGCCACTCCTCGTACTTCCCTAGCAACCGAATCACACCATGCGAACAGACCTTTGTGTTTCAACCATCTAATCTCAACTATACTGATGGTAGCGAGTTGGACAGCGCAAATAAAAGCAATAAAGGTAGTTTTCTACAAGAAATAACCAAGTTATCTCAACTGAACATCTCGCGGATCAACAATAAATGTAACTACACAGTACTAACAGGTTGTCCAACTGACAGCACAGAGAGTTTGATAAGACAGCACGTGTCGCCCCCGTCAAAAGAATTAGAGCAGGAAACCGAAATGTGTACACCCACAAGAGGTACAATGGTAAAATCAAAATCAGCGTATGTAATCAAGAAGAAATTCAATGATATATCCCCGGATGGCAAAGAAGCGCCTCAGAAACGAAGAGTTGAGTTTGACTGTACCGCAAAAATAATGCCGCGCGAACCCATATCCGTACCTAACTTCAGCTTGCTCACCCTACCAACCCCAGTATTAACACCAGTCGAAGCCACACGACTAGTCTTCTTAGATAACGAAGATGATCCTTTAGACAACTACCACTATGATAACGAGTTCGTCACAAACAACTACAACATAGAAACAATAACCCACGTCCAACCCAAAGAGTCTCCCACAACCGAGGACATCTTCGACACCTTCCAACCCTTAAAAAGAGGGGAGAGCTACAGCTCCCACCTAGCCTACGCGGACAACCCCCTATACCAGCACCTAATAAACGCGAACACCGGCAAATTCGAGCCATACGAAGAAAATATATCATCAACATCCGACTACTGCAGCATAGAAACTGTCAACCGGCTATCCTCCGCGAGCAACTACAGCGTTAAAACAAACACGCCCCAAGACGAAAACAATAAGAAAAAAGACGGTAGCGGTTTCGGCTTTTGCAACCCAAACTATTTAGGCCCTGATGTCAAAACCATTCTAACCACCAACAACACGGAGTTGGATAAAAAGAAACTCAACAACAAAGTCAACAACATCAAACCCAAACAGAACAACTATAAATCCGATGAGGATGACACCGCGTTGGAGCTGCAAAACATCAACGGGGGCATCACTAAAAATACACGCGTCTTCTTCAGGAACTCATCCGTAAGGCACAAACGTCCACCGAAATCGCTACCGCTCAATAATGGTAAACTCAAAGAGAATAAATCGCGTGCATTGAGTGCTAGCCGTGTGGAAAGATGCTTGCGTAGGTCCGAAACCAAAACGGAGCCCAAAGGGGTTACGGTGGAGCCGTTCGTGCCGCTCTATGTTTTTATTGTTGGTGGCAAGGAGCACGGGCAGGTGACGGTTTTCCAGAGGCCGCTGTCGATATGGAAGCTGAAGCTGTTTTAAATGTATATCCGTCGAAATTAGGTAAATTAGATTATTACTGTGCCAAAACACACAACCAGGAGCATTCTAAAGATTTAGATGTAAGTTAAGTAGAGGTGCGAATATTTATTGAGAATCGTTGCACATATTTTTAATGAGTTTGGTCTTCAACTGTTCTAAACCTATATATTTCCTAAAATATTTTCATATAAAAGATGATAGAAGGCTATTATATTTAAAAAAATTAAGCTAGATTGTTTTGCGTCAAAATTGATTAATCATCCTCTAGATATCATTTGGTGAATGATAAAAAATCTAGTTTATTTTGGGATATGCTATATGGACGCCTTTCTGCGGAAAATTCATTTAATATTAAAATTGAGAAAACATATTTATATAATGATTTATACAAAGAATTATATACGTCGTACTTTATATATATTCATATATATATATATATATATATATATATATATATATATATCTATATATATATATATATATCCATATATATATATATATATATATATATATATATATATATATATAGATATATATATATATATATATATATATATATATATATATAATACATTTATATAAATCTGTATTCGGTTTGAAAATATTTGCCAATATCAGACAGAGATTTAGTGTGATATTGGCAATAATATTCCTCATAAATATTATTTTTTTTTAATTTCATTACATTATTTACCTTGAGTATAAAAGTAAGAGCAACAAACATATTTTGTATCTACAAAAAGGCGTTCATTTACATGTTTTAGAAAACAAACTTTAATAGCTATTAATTATGTTGGAAGCTTCACCATGATAATATTTTTTTAAATTGTGCACATATTACGGTTGGCATTACTCGGATTGTAATTTCTTGAAAAATAAACAAACAAAGGTTAGTGATTACCATTAAGTAAATAAAGCAGACATAGATCAAACTAACTCAAATCTAAAAGAATATAGTGTATTATAAATGAAACAAATATAAATTCATGTTCAATCTTGTTAGCGAATATTTAGGCGCTAGTTGCTGCATGTTTTAACGCGTTTAGAAAGTTGTCGCTCTATCAGCGATTTAGTTTCTATATGATATTAAATGAGTTAATTACGCAAGAAAAGGAGTAAAATGTACGAGGGTTCGTCAAAATTTCAATCAATATATACACATATTTCTGTTTCTTTTGGTTACCATGGGTAACAGATTAATTTGACCGGTCTGGGGGTTTATTCTGTACGTTCAAATTGGTGGCAACAAATTGAACAATTTGGTTTTCCCCACGCTTTAAAATCGCTAGTGTAATACTGCCTTATGTCAAATGTCACACAGTTGTTAATAATGATAGGATAATAACCTATTTCACTATCTCAATGTCAAATTTTGACAAATTTATAACATTTGACATAAATACTACATAAGGTACTACACCCGCCCACCCCACCTTCGTTCGTATATTTTTTTCAATGGATACAGACGTTTTATATTGTCTAAACTATTCCAAGAAAAGTGTTATCCTATGGTAAAAACGATGCGAACATAGGTGGGGTGGGCGGGCGTCCCCTACCAACCTGACTATGCCCGTCCACTATTACAAACGACTTGAACTATGTACTACATTGTGTCTCACATTGTTTTTATATATTACGCATAAATTAATAAAATTAAATATTAAAATAATTCAATCATAGAAAATAACGGATAACAATGTAGTGCATAGTTCAAGTCGTTTGAAATAGTGGACGGGCATAGTTCGGTTAGTACGGGCCACCCGCCCACCCCACCTCAGCTCGCATACATTTTCCATAGGATAACACTTTTCTTGGAATAGTTTACACAATATAAAACGTTTGTATCCATTGTAAAATATATACGAGCAAAGGTGGGGTGGGCGGGTGTTCCCCACCAACCAAACTATGTCCGTCCACTATTTCAAACGACTTATTTTTACGCGTAAATTAATAAATGAAATTAATTGAATCATAGAAAATAACGGATAACAATGTAGTGCATAGTTCAAGCAGTTTGAAATAGTGGACGGGCACAAGAGGTTTTTAACTTAAGAACGTTTTGCGATCGTTCTAAAGTTACAGATCATATTGTATTATATTGATTATATGTGCATTTTATGTGTATATACACTCTAAATGTTTGCGTAATGAGATTGAAAAAGCAATGTAAATTACCATTTATCCAAAAATTTCTGTTCACAATGTATAGTATGTAGTAGGGTCTAGTATAGATTTTGTATTTTTTTATATTTCCTACGATATTAGACCGAATAAGGCGACTTACAATTAGATGTAAATTACATTCGTCCAGATTTCTCGTCCTCGGTTTGAAATATTTTTTTTAGTTTTAGGCGAGTGTCTTATAATATTTTCCAGTAACCCAGCTCAGTGGCTTAGGGGTTAGAGGTGTCGTCCGTCTGCGAATAGGTGAGCCAGTGAATGTATCGATAATGAATGATAAAAATGATTGAAATGGAAAATATTATAAGACACAGTGCATTAAAAAATGATTCGTACTATAGGAAATATCACATAATAAATTCTGATTAATAAAATGAATTTGGTGTTGCTACAGTTATGTTATACTACTGACTGACTGTGAAATGAACCCGATGTTAATACAGTATACAGATTGTGGTTTTTAAAACTGTTACTAGTAACATATTTAACATTTTAAACTTTTTATTAGTTTAAAATGTTAACTGTGTTACTAGCAACAGTTTTAAAAAACCACAATCTGTATACTGTATCAACATCAGGTTCATTTCACAGTTAGTCAGTAGTAACATAATTGTAGCACCAATAAAAACCACAAGGTGTTAACTGTGTTAACATCAGGGGTGCGATTTTTGAGCAATCGTTATCGGCATGCGCTATAAAACGTATAGTTTAATATCGATAGATTAAGGTCCGGTTCTACAATTGAATTTAACCGGAGAATAAGGCTATTCGTGGAATAAGTTTGAGATTTTAAAGCCAATATCTCAAACTTATTCCATGAATAGACTTATTCTCCAGTTAAATGTTTATTGTAGAACCGGCCCTTATAGCATTAACTCAAACATTAAAGTCAAAATATATCTACTACCAAGCTTTTAGACCTATCAGAGATAGCGATCACTTTTCACGAAGCTAAGGGCCAAAAATGGATACTTTTTGCAATCATAATTTCGCTATGAATATGGAGATTGAGAGACATTGATCTCTTGATCGCTATATTCATAGCGATCGCTCAAAAATCGGCCCCCAGGTTCATTTTACAGTCAGTCAGTAGTATAACATAACTGTAGCAACACTAAATATATTTTATTAATCAGAATTATAGTGCGAAAAAATCTTTATAGTGTACAATGTAAATAGTTTTAGTAACATAAAACACTAGTCGATAGAGTTTGCTGTTTAAACGTGCAATATTATTTTTGTAGGATATATTTAGATACTAATAGACTGTTTCAGTTTGTGAGCGGTTTTTTTTTACAATATATATTATATTGCTATTTTTCAATAATGGATTTGTCTGTCAATTTGCAGTGGAGCGGAGAATCGTGTTTTTGAGTAACATATATTGTTTGTATTATATATTGTTGGGTAATCTGTTGTACATTCGAAAAATATTAAATATTTAGAAAGTAAATTTACATGTAATAATCTTTAATCCTTAATGATATTAGTTTTTCAAATATTACTAATTCTTCTTTCTTTTCAAATAATATATCAATTGTATTGAAAGTAAATTAACTTTTTAATAATCTTTAATCCTTAATGATTTTAGTTTTTCAAATATTACTAAATCTTCTTTCTTTTCAAATAATATATCAATTGTATTGAAAGTAAATTAACTTTTTAATAATCTTTTATCCTTAATGATTTTAGTTTTTCTAATATTACTAAATTTTCTTTCTTTTCAAATAACTGTATTCACTCTCAACACCCACTCGCCCACAATAACAGTATAATTCTATCTACACCATTAATTCCACACCGACTCTACGAAGACATCAGAACAAGCCAATATCGCCGAGCTACAGGAGCTGGATCTCATTTTAAATAGTTGTTAACTATTATACATTAAACATTTTTAAACTTATACGAGTTTTCAACAATCGTGAGGTGGTGGCAGGGAAACACCGGGGGGTGTTCTACACATCAATATGTTGTTTATGATTATATCCTCTTCCTGTTAGAATTATCTATAAATTAGTAACCCCAAATAATGCTAATATTTCTTGTTAATTAAAATATAAGTCGAGTACTCGTGGATTACTATTATTATTATTATTATTATATATGAGTTTGTTTGTTTGTTTGCACAGTTAATTAACAAATGGAATTAATTGAATAGAATATAAATTAATGGATAATAGTACAGTGCAGAGTTCAAGTTATTTGAAATAGTGGACAGGCATAGTTTGGTTGGTAGGGGCCACCCGCCCACCCCACCTTGCTCGCATAGTTTTTTCAATGGATATAGATGTTTTATATTGTTTAAACTATTCCAAGAAGAGCGTTATCCTATGGAAAAACTATGCGAACAAAGGTGGGGTGGGCGGGCGGCCCCTACCAACCAAACTACACCCGTCCACTATTTCAAATGATTTGAACACTGCACTACACTATTATTCATTACTTTCTATGATTTAATTATTTTCATCTATTTATTTTCGTAATTCATAAAAATATGTGAGAAACAATGTAGTGCATAGTTCAAGTCGTTAACTTAACTATGCCTGTCTACTATTTCAAACGACTTGAACTATGAACTACATAGTTTCTCACTTTTTTTACGAATTAAGCGTAAATTAACAAATGGAATTAATTGAATACAATATAAATTAATGGATAATAGTAAAGTGCAGAGTTCAAGTCGTTTGAAATAGTGGACGGGTATAGTTTGGTTGGTAGGGGCCGCCCGCCCACCCCACCTTTGTTCGCATAGTTTTTTTAATGGATATACATGTTTTATATTGTTTAAACCAATCCAAGAAGAGCGTTATGCTATGGAAAAACTATGCAACCCAAGGTGGGGTGGGAGGGCGGCCTCTACCAACCAAACTATACCCGTCCACTATTTCAAATGACTTGAACTCTGCACTACACTGTTATTCATTACTTTCTATGATTTAATTATTTTCATTTATTTATTTTCATTTAATTCATAAAAATATATGAGAAACAATGTAGTGCATAGTTCAAGTTGTTAACTTAACTATGCCTGTCTACTATTTCAAACGACTTGAACTATGAACTACATTGTTTCTCACTTTTTTTACGAATTAGGCGTAAATTAACAAATGAAATTAATTGAATACAATATAAATTAATGAATAATAGTACAGTGCAGAGTTCAAGTCGTTTGAAATAGTGGACGGGCATAGTTTGGTTGGTAGGGGCCACCCGCCCACCCCACCTTCGCTAGCATAGTTTTTTCAATGGATATACATGTTTTATATTGTTTAAACCAATCCAAGAACAGCGTTATCCTATGGAAAAACTATGCGAACAAAGGTGGGGTGGGCGGGCGGCCCCTACCAACCAAACTATACCCGTTCACTATTTCAAACGACTTGAACTATGCATTACATTATTTTTCACATATATTTTTTTAATTAGTCTTGAATTAATAAATAACATTAATTTAATCATAGAAAATAACGGATAGTAATTTATTATTTATAATTTATTCATTCTTCTTATTAGAGGGGCTTTGGTTTAGCATGTTTTATCATTACTAGTCGCCCAATGGCGTGCAGTATCGCGGGCGTGCGCCGCCGCTTGTAAAGGCCGAGGTAGAATTATGCGCATCGGAAGAGGTAAATAGAACAAGAAACAATAAGCCCGTACCAGTCCAGAGTGATAAACGAAAGGCGCTTAGGTGCCATTCTCGCGTCCCATGAAGTCTCAAATTTCGTCTATGCTCTCAAAAATTTATTTATAATTAGAACCAAATTTAATTTTTCAAATCTCAGTCATTCTAAATCTGTTATTGATTATATCAATAACTGTTACAATTTTCTATAAATTTGTAACACAAATAATACTAACATTTCTTGTGAATTAAAATATAAGTTGAGTGAGTAATATCAGTTAATAATAATAATAATCTACCTTGTTTCCACTGCTCGTAATTAGTAGCGACGCCTCTCGCCCAATAAATTGATAACACGGTTTATAAAAATATTTAATAGAACACCCATAAAATATATTTAACATTTTACAATTGTGGCCGCAGCCTCACAATCACAACACTCGGACGCAAAGGACCACTCACGACTGACTCACGTTGCTGTGTCATTGCAGAGTTGAACAAAACAATTTTTTTGCTACATGCCGACCGGTATAATACGAGCTATTTTTACGCGCTTATCTATAAATGAGTCGATGCTGTAAAATAACATCATCGCATAGCCGGTTTTATTTAATATAAAATCATTGTAATGAAAAATCCCAACAACATTTATAGAATATTTTATGCGGATAAATAAATATCTCTGGCAATCAACTAATAATGTTTAAAAGGATAAATAAAACGATTTTTTACTTTGTTTTTTATCACACTTCAGTTACACTTTGCAACTAGTTTCGGCTAAGCTCTAGCCATTTTCGAGCTCCTCCTCATCGGCTAGAGCTTAGCCGAAACTAGTTGCAAAGTGTAACTGAAGTGTGATAAAAAACAAAGTAAAAAATCGTTTTATTTATCCTTTAAAATGAATTATCACAAAGTAGACGCCTTAACAATCCAATATTTAATTATGTTTAGATTATTTTCAAACAAAGAGGTGGCAGTATTAACTATCGAAGGCAATATTTATCATAGTGATAACTACATAATAATAAAACAATATGCAGAAAAAATTAAAGGCTACTGGCCCGGACAAAATATAGATGGAAGTACTCAAAGTTATAGCAGATCAAGAAGCGACAGGTCCTATCTTCTAAACAGAATATACAATACTGGTATCATACCCTCTGAATGACTGAAATCATATTTCGTAGCAATACTAAAAAAAAGACCTTTATTTGGCATACCCGCACCACCCTACCCTTTTTCAAAATTCCCCTCAATAAACAATACTTTCACAGCAAAAAAATACAAATTAACATAAAATACATACTCCCTCGCCAATTTCCTCTCCTACGTCAGCCTCCTGCAGATTCCCACTTTGTTGTAGTATTGGAGAGCGTGAATTCAAATTCCATCAAGGTAAATATTGGCGTATCATCTTTCATAGATTTTTACAGTTTTTGAAAGGTTTTCTATAAAGTGAAGGTAAATACCGGATGTTTAAACGCCTCTAACCTTCTCGCTTTGCCGTCGAAAAAGCTGATAGCCCCATAAAGATAAAAGTTTATTTGCTTTCAATCAACTGGAGAGTACAATGACAGCTGTCCACTGCTTAATACAGTCTCGATGTTAATTCAGTCCTCTCCACCATATTGTCAGTACTAATAATACCTTCCAGTCGATTAATAATTAATTGCAGCCGGTTTGCATTACATAGTCCCATTGAAAGTGAATATTTGATAATGCCGGCGCGCTTAAAATAGGACTCATCCGGCGCCCAATATACCAGGTTTCCTGTTTCGGTTAGCTCATAGCGAATGTGGATTATTCAACGCGGCCGGAGTTTGCTTTAGAAATTTATGGCGGACGCGCGAGATTGCTTTTTAGGCTGACGATTAATCCGTCGTGGCCAGCATCCGCGTAGGATTATTCAGTAATTGAGTAGGCGAAAAATTGAAAATCCTGTAATTAAACGGAGATGATTGAGTAAATAACAGGATTCAAGTAAGAATAATTAGTTTGCGCATGGAAAAAATTATAAGGGTTATAGTAATTGATTAATCTCGAAATAGGTCACATTACGAATTTATTGCTGCCAATGTTACATAAATGCACCTGACAAGTCTAGTTGAAATTCACCTCGTTGGAAGGTTTAAAACTTTCGTTAGGATTCCCTTTTAAGACGCAATTAAAACGTAGGACCGTCGCAAAAGTTTCAAAGTGAACAGCTGAAAATCGATTAGAAGTAATTAAGAAAGCTATTATGGCAAAATTGAGACGTCAGTAAAAATTAACATTGTTCTTGTATTGTATTGGAAGTTCACAAGTCACTTAAAAAAGACTTCAAATACAATAAAATAAAGCGTTAAAAATAATACTAAATAAATCAAAACGATACGAAACACTACAAATACACAAAGAAGCAAATGAAGTAACAATAAAAATAAATAAACATTCTACTGATTATGCAAATTAAAAATAATCACCTAGTGGTGATAGGGTGTTTTTCGAAGATTCCACCTCAAACGAAAAATTATTTACATTTGTTTATACTATGTGAAATGTCCGCCCTACGACATATTATAGTGAACCGAGGCTGCAACTGAAGTGGCTTTCGTTTATAACTCTGGGCTGGTACTGGCTTATTGTTTCTTGTTTTATTTTCCGCTTTCGATGCGCATAATTCTACCTCGGCCCTTACAACCGGCGGCGCACGGCTGCAAGACCTAAGCGATACTGCACGCCACGAGGGTGACTAGCAATGGTAAACCATGCTAAACGAAAGCGCCTTAGAGAGTTAAGCTGTTTTCATTTATCACGTTGGTAGGGGTAGTCCACCCACCCCACCTTCTAACTTTCGAATTTGAATTTTTAATTATTTGCAAACTCGTCTTCCTTTTTCTTTTCATTTCACCCCACCTTCGCTCGCATAGTTTTTTTCAATGAATATAGCTGTTTTATATTATTTAAACTATTCCAAGAAAAGCGTTATCCTATGGAAATACTATGCGAACAAAGATGGGGTGGGTGGACGGTCCCTACCAACCAAACTACACCCATCCACTATTTCAGACGACTTGAACTATGCATTATATTATTTTTCACATATATCTGAGCGCTGGGGAACCTGAGTTCGATCCCCAACGGGGAACGAATTTACGCGAATCACCTTTCACAGTTTTCTGTGAAGTTAAGGTAAATACCGGGTGATTAAACTTCTCTGAGCTTCTCCCTTGACCGACGGAAAGGCTCACGGCTGATAGAAAGATAGACGTTTTTTTAAGCTCTGTAAAAGAGTGTTATTGATTTTGATCAACTAAGCTTTTTAAAAATTTTCAAATACTGTGGCTACCAAAATTAATATTATCCCATTTCGACACGTCTGAATTCACTGGTATAGTCGAGATAGGCAGTGTGAAAGATAGAGAGAAGTAGCCCTGCGGTTCTGTGTGGGACTGATAATTAACTATTTCGACGTGGGGATGATAAGACGGGGCGTTAATTAAATTTATTCATCGCGATTGCGAGGCCTACGGGCTGACCTTAACGCACGGTCGATACTGTTTGGCCCGAATTAGAATTTAATTTCAGATAATGATTTAAATGCGGGGGGGCGGTGCATTGTTTGTGATAAATGATGGCCTCCTTTGAATTCAATCGAATTCAATCGAGAGTAATTATTAAACCGACAAAGTTGTTACTACGTCAGTAGAATATTTTGTAAATATATTTCTCCATCCGGGAACGTTTCAACTTATATAATTATACAAGCTGCGCCAAATGCTTGAAGCACAATGCACTTGATTATTGTGGTTTCTAATTTAAATACTAATCACTTTAATTTTATATGATAATTGAATTTTCAATAATTCAACCAAACGTAGTTTGAACTTATTTTAAATCACCTGCCACTAGATGTACAGATATAAAAAATCGGATGTGCACATAACTTTATCATACTTCGGCTTCTTTGTGTACCGTGCGTAATTATTTAAGTGTTGTCAACGTTTAGTCAGGGCTGTTCAAAGACATCGGCGCTCCTTGACTACTAAAAAATATCTGGTGTGGACACCACACGGTTTTCCGATTGACTTGGTTAATATTTAATCAAAATTTAAGATATTTCGACTCGGTTCGATGCACCTTTTCACATTTACTCAATTTGTCTCATATTTTACCACATGTTCTTACATTTCCCCACATTTTTCAACATTTTCACACAGTTCTTCCCACATTTTTTCACATTTTCCAACATTTTATCACATTTTGTCCCCTTTCCTCACATTTTCCCACATGTACCGGTGTTTTCCCACATTTTCTGACGTTTTCTAACATTTTTACATTACCATTTTCGCTAAATCCGCGCTTGATTTACGCCACGCCAGCTAACATCACGTATAATAATTATTATTTGCCATATGCGCAATAGGAAATCGCTATTATTGAGAAATCTTCTGTTTCGTGATTTGTTTGCTGTTTGTGAATCCATTGTGCTTAAATTTTCACTGGATAGTGTCCGCAGATATTTGCCAAATTTGGTCGCAATCTGTTGTGCCGTTTTCCGGAATTTTGTTCACAAACAGACATACATACATATCACACACAGGCATCGCAAAATTCGAGTTTATTTCGTCTATATTAGGCATAAAACGTAACGAAAATTTAACATTTAACTGTTCCTGAGTGCTTTATAAATTACCTAATTTAATTCAATCTCGCTGCCCAGCGTAAAATACAGTAGTTTACAGAAAATTACTGAATGTAGCCATCAAATATACTCTTTTAATATATATATATATATATATATATATATATATATATATATATATATATATATATAATATTCATTCATATTCAAACATATATGACTGGATGTAGCCATGAAATAAACTCTTTTAATATGTATAATATTAATTCAGATTCAAACATATATAGATATGTGGCCCCGAAAGCGGCCATATATATGTTTAATATATTTTTTTGTTTACTAAATCGTGGTGAACTTTCCCGCTGGCAATAACACATAGAGATTAGATGGAGCGATTATTTGCTTTACAAGAACAAAAACACATATCCCCAAATCTTAAGCACGTTAAGAGTTAAAGCGCAAAACTTGCGATAGTTCGGTTTGTGTTGTTTGTATGGACGAACTTTGTTGCAGATTACCCGCCCGGCGCTTTCACCAAAAGTGCATATACATATACATATACATATACATATACATATACATATACATATACATATACATATACATATACATATACATATACATATACATATACATATACATATACATATACATATACATATACATATACATATACATATACATACACACATACATATACATATACATATACATATACATATACATATACATATACATATACATATACATATACATATACATACACATATACATACACACATACATATACATATACATATACATATATTATTCCATATACTAAGTAAATTTAGTAATCCACTTAGCTCTCTGTATCACTTTATTATATTTTAAATAGGTTATTATATCTGGCAGCAGGATTCCTGTTGAAATATTTATATAAGTTTCACACGTGCCGTGCAGAGTTTCAATGCATGCGAAATTCAGATTAGTCCTGGCAAGCCGGGCGGCAAAGTGTCCGATATTTTGAAATGTTTAATTCGCCGACGTGACCGAGTTAAATTTACATTTCCGCGAGCGCTGAATAATAAATTTTGAGTTTAGCGCAGACACACTCACACATACATGGCAGTTTCTTCAAATAAGGTTTATTACTGTAACCATCGCATTCACTGAAATATTTTTTTCTAATTATGATGTCATGCAGTAACAGTCATATTTTATGATAGAGATATTAGTTTATACAGTGTGACATATCTAAACATACAAATTCACACACATATACACACATATACACACACATATACACACATATACACACATATACACACACATACATACACATACACACATACACATACATACACACACATACACACACATACAGTCATTTCTCCATCCATTCCGCAGTTGTAAACACATGATAATGGATAGATAAAGTTAGAAATACTATTACAATAGAATCTAATTAATATTATTTCCTACTTCTAGTTTTATATCAGTCATAAACCCATCGTAAATATCAACCATCACTCGTGTAAAAAAAAAAACTGATTAAATACCGTGCTTTTAGTAATTTTATTGTTGATTACAACTCCCTTTATTTCCCTAAAAGTGACTTTCTGTTCTCACCCATTAGAACGCCACTAATGATTATATTAATCGTGACACGAATCAGACCCATACACTCTTTATTGTTCATAATAACAATTAAAGAGCGATTAAGAACGATCATAATCTCGGTTCGCCCTCTTTTCTGTGACGCAACGTTGCGTGCGCTTTGGTGGCGGCCCCCACACATGCAAATGCAAAAATTGAATTGCTAAAATTGGTTATCGGATAAATTTGCATTTCTGTTATCGACGGAAACCTCTAGCCGCTGTTTCCGGATTACCGGTTTATTGTGGGGAGGGGGGCGCCGTGCAAAATATGCGATGCGCCACTGTTGGGAAATTTAAATCAGTCTTCTGTATACTGATTGAATTGAATTTGAAGGAGGATGTTTTGAGGGTGACTTAGTTTAAATAAATCTAAACTTACCGCAGTGTAAGTAGACATTGATATAATTTGGTGGTCTATCTTGAAAGTTGTTGGATCTTTTTATAAGAAAATATATTCAGCGAAACCCCCTCGTTTCTACATATACAGGGTGTTATATAATTCGAAGGCTATCCTTTAAGTGGTAGAAGAGGTGAGTTAATTTAACAAGAATTTGAATTTTTAATTATTTGCAAACTCGTCTTCATTTTTCTTTTAATTCTTTTCGTTTGATAACTGGAGGACTTTTAGTTTGACCAATAAGAACACGCTTCATATTTTCGAGGAAAAATAATTAGCACATTGCTATTATTGATAAAAATCTCAAATTGTCCTCAAAATACTTAACAGCCTGTATATAAAAGTCAAAGTTTGTTTTGAAACTGATCGACTATATAACAAGTCGACCCCTTTTGGAAATCACGCCCTGGGGGTGTATTTTTGAGCAATCGCTAAAGCCTTGGTTTCCTAGGAGAACGGTCGCTTTAAAGCGGCCGCTTTTGACGTCATTCACAAATCACAAAGGTCGTTTTAAGAATATGTAATAGGAGAACTCACAATTTTTCATCGTAATTCATTGGGTTTTTGCAGTACGTTGAAGTATTACACTTTATAGGAAACTATATTCGTTTATATACACGTAGAATTATTTTTGTGACGTAAAAATGACGTCAAAGGCGGCCGTTTTTAAGCGGCCGCTTTCCTAGGAAACCAGGACTTAAGGGAAATTATTACAAAGAATATTGTCGTAGCTATAATAACGCGTAACAAATTCGAGTCAGTTTTTATGTTAAAAATTATATAACATATTTTTATATTTTAATGAAAACGTCTTCTCGTTTTCATTATTTTCGGTGTAATAAAAGGGCGCCTGTTGTTTGCGCCACCTTTTAATGGCAATATACAAACGAAGTAAATCCTAATCAAAGTTTTAATTAAACAGCGTTCCCTGCATGGGCTGCATGTTTTCATTTTATAACGTTTGAAGCGCGGGGGATGAGGGATTGGTGTAATATTGTTTGCAAAACAGGGTTCTCATAAAGTTGGAAGTATGCAAATTAAAAATGATAGACATCTGAGAGTGATGTGGAGTACTAGAAGCTAAAAAATTGCTTGTACATATAAAGCCTGCGTGTATTTTAGTATGTAAACACACACATAATACACAAATAGACAAATAATACAATAATATACCTTTTATTGCTAATATAACAACAATTCATAAACTTATATTGTGGTGTATCAGGTATTTGAACTTTTTTTAATTTCGATTTTTAAAGTGTATTTGAGTTCTCAAAAACATTTGGGTGGATGGTTTATTACAGATTTATGAGACATAATTTTTATAAACAAACTTCACCGTATTATTTATAATATATAAGAAAAAATTAAGCCAAATTTTATTTTATTTAATAATTTCTAAAACAAATAAAAATTTAGTTAATACTGACTTATGGTACACTGATCAAAATTTAGATGTGGCAATAAAAATATATAAATTCAATGAAGAAACAAATGTTATTAATTTGGGAAAAGAAAACGGTTTGATGTGGATAGATTTAAAATTTATAAAAATTATAGGTGGTTATATTTCTCTAAATATAACAATAAACTATCTTTATCTTACTATCTTTACTTCAACCCTTGAAGCCATTATTATAAATAGATCCAAAAAATGTATTATAAGGGGCGATTTTAATGCCAAATCAAAATTATGGGGTTCAAATGTAACTGATATCAAAGGTAAATATGAAATAGTGGACGGGTATAGTTTGGTTGGTGGGGGCCACCCGCCCACCCCACCTTTATTCGCATAGTTTTTCCATAGTTTAACACACTTGGAATATTTTCAACAATATAAAACATCTATATCCAATCAAAACATCTATTCCAGGGAGAGTGCATCCTATGGAATAACTATTCGAATGAAGGTGGGGTGGGCGGGTGTCCCCTACCAACCTGACTATGCCCGTCCACTATTTCCAACGACTTGAACTATGCACTACATTGTTATCCATTACTTTCTATGATTCAATTAATTTCATTTATTAATTTACGTCTAATGTATAAAAAAAAAGTAAGAAACAATGTAGTGCATAGTTCAAGTCGCTAACTTAACTATGCCTGTCTACTATTTCAAACGACTTGAACTATGTATTATATTGTTTCTCATATTTTTTACGAATTAGGAGTAAATTAACAAATGAAAATAATTGATTCATAGAAAGTAATGGATAACAGTGTAGTGCAGAGTTTTTCCATAGGATGACACTCTTCTTGGAATAGTTCAAACAATATAAAATATCTATATCCAATGAAAAAACTATGCGAGCGAAGGTGGGGTGGGCGGGTGTACCCTACCAACCAAACAATACCCGTCCACTATTTCAAATGACTTGAACTATGCACTACACTATCATCCGTTATTTTCTATGATTAAATTAACGTTATTTATTAATTTAAGACTAATTAAAAAAATATATGTGAGAAATAATGTAATGCATAGTTCAAGTCGTTTGAAATAGTGAACGGGCATAGTTCGGTTGGTGGGGGACGCCCACCCACCCCACCTTCGCTCGCATAGTTTTTTCATAGGATATAAATGTTTTATATTGTTTAAACTATTCTAAGAAGAGTGTCATCCTATGGAAAAACTATGCGAGCAAAGGTGGGGTGGGCGGGCGGCCCCTACCAACCGAACAATACCCGTCCACGTTGTTATTTCGGCGATTAGAAATCATTGAGCGATATTTTGTTTATTGATTGTTTATAATGTATCAGTGCAACAATTACCAAAAGGGTATAATGTTTGTTAAGAAAAAAGCTGTTTTTATCGGTGATAAAAGTAAAAATATTTTTTTTTACCTATAGCCCACACTTTCTATAGTTCATCTACTATTCCTTTTATTCCTAATATAACAAAAAAATCATAAACTTATATTGTGGTGTATCAGGAATTTGAACTTTTTTTATTTTGATTTTTAAAGTGTATTTGCGTTTTCAAAAACATTTTAGTGGATGGTTTATTACAGATTTATGAGGCATACTTTTTATAAACAAACTTCATCATATTATTTATAAATGATTATATTAGTAGTTTATGAAAAAACCACAAGAAAAAATTGAAGCCAATATTTTATTTTGTGTGGTCAAAGTTGACTGTAATTATATGAAAGCGCGTTGTTATTGAATCATTTGAACGATTTTTTTGTCTGAAGAAACGGTTGTCTCTGTACATGTCCTGCCCATCGTAGTCGTTGAGATTTTATTTCTTGAATAATGTGCAAATATCTGTAGAGTTCGTCTAGTTCTCTGTTAGTTCTAAGTCTGTACTATTTGGTGACTTGGTATTTTATTCGGCCAAAGGTTTTTGGATTTTATGATACAGATTAAATAATAGGAGCGTAATTTAATTGCATTACTATCTATTATAAAATTCGCCTGGTTGGCTTTCACATTATAAAGAAAATAATGAAAACTATATGACAAAAAAAAATTAATTTTCATAAGTAATTTTCCATCTTGTTGAAACCCCATTAAGTTAATGGCAAAATAGGCGGCTGAGCTTGGTATCACTCTAATAAAAGTGAAAACAAATACTTCAAATCCGCTCCCCCACGGTTGCCGTCGGTGGTGATCAAGGGGTTGCTTTCTGGGGATCATCGCCGATCCGACATGTATTCGATTAATCGACCAAAAGCACCGCACTCGTCCCGCAAAAGGGCTTTCCTCTTAATCAGCCAATCTGTCCGGTGCAAACATATAGAATTACAACCGACGTCAGAGTCAGATATTGAATAATTATTTACTATACAATATTTTAAATATAATATTTTGTATATGTGTTTAAAATCTTGCGATTGCACATGAAATAAATTTAAGATAAGCTAAAATAATTCACGTATATGACATAAGCGATTGGAAAAGTTTCCTACAGCTTATTTATTGATGTAAGCAGCAACCCAATCCATCAAATAACTTTGTAATACATTAAGCTAAAATATGGCTTTTAAAGTTTCCACCGTACGATGTTAATATAATATATTAAGTCTAGATGAGAATTTAAAAAATTATGTTGTTACATTATTATTAGATATAAAACGTCTGTTTCCATTGAAAAAAACTATGCGAAGAAAGGTGGGGTGGGTGGGCGTCCCCTACCAACCTGACTATGCCCGTCTACTATTTCAAACGACTTGAACTCTACACTACATTATTCCCTTTTTAAATTAAGTTTAAAATAATAAATGAAATTGATTGAATTATAGAAAATTATGGATAATAATCTACACTACATTGATTATAACATATATTTTTTCGAATTAGGTGAAAATTAATAAATGAAATTATTGAATCATAAATAACAACGGATAACAGTGTAGTGTAGAGTTCAAGTCGTTTGAAATAGTGGACGGTCATAGTCAGGTTAGTAGGGGGACCCCCACCCACCCCACCTTTGTTCGCATAGTTTTTTCAATGGATACAGACGTTTTATATTGTTTAAACCATTCCAGGAAGTCTCATCCTATGAAAAAAACGATGCGAACACAGGTGGAGTGGGTGGGCGGTCCCTACCAACCTGACTATGCCCGTCCACTATTTCAAACGACTTGAACTCTACACTACATTATATATTTATATAGCACCTCTATTCTCACGTATGTATAATTTTAACGATGATGATGATGCCCATCATCGGTGAACATATTTTAATCAATACTAAATATCTATCCATGCTGATACTTATTGTGTGGATTTTCTATGGTTATAGATTACAATTGGATTTCGAGGTAACTCAATAGTTACCTCGAAATCCAATTGTAATCTATAACCACAAAAAAATCCACAAAATAGGTATAAGCATGGATATAAGATATTTAGTAGTGATGAAAATATGTTCACCGATGATGGGCATCATCATCATCGTTAAAATTATACATACGTGAGAATAGAGGTGCTATATAAACAGTTAATGCATTAGAGAGCCTTGCATCCACTTCAACAAATTCATTATTATCCTATTTAATTCTTTTTCAATCAAAAGGTTCATATAATATGGAATAAATCAGTATTCCATCTCTATTCTCACGTACTAGTTCGATGTAAAGTTTCATACTAAACACAGCTTGCATTTCGATGCTCCAGATATATTTTACTAATAACAATTAGAACAACTGAAACGATGCCCAACGCGGTGGAAGTAATAGATACGTGTCAGCGAGGGACGTGCATATTTGAAGGCTGTACGCCTCCACAAACATTGTTATACATAGTATACTTCATGTCTATTGCGGATTTAATTCAATGCTACAACAAGGCGCGGTTTGTAAATATTGCACCACTCGGGACCTATATATTTTAAACACAAACGTGTACCGAGTGGCTGCTCTTTGCATTTCATAGAAGCGTCAGGATATATAATGTAGAATGCCGAATAATATATTAAAGCTACCATTTTTCACTGTTACATAAATATGAGGTTGCATATTGAAGTAAATAATGCATTATGAAATATATTCGTGCAAACTTGACTAACTTAAAACAAAAAGTAATTTTATGTATCATCTCTCGTTAGGTTTCAATTAAGGATACTTTATAACCCCGAGTTTTATAAAGTATCCTTAATTGAAACCTAACGAGAGATGATACATCTAAAATTAATTTTTGTAGCTCTATTTTTATATTTTTTTGTATGCTCATGGTGTACTTGTTTTCTCCATTTATTTTGTTTTTCTCTCTTTCGCCTTCGCATTCGTCACTGTATTCTAGGGATGTCCTTGCTATATCTTTATTTTCAAAAAAAAAAACTTCTAACTTTATAGGGCTATCAGCCGTTGCTCTATTCTGCGAACTCAATGTCTGCCAATTTTTTTTTTCCAGTAAAATTTAGACCTACTCAGAAATATAGTATTTTTTTTTTCTTAATATTTTGAATTGAATAATTGAAATTAAAAAACATAATAATACAATATAAATTAAATATAATCAATAATAAAAAAAAGTGATTCTCTCTGCAAGAACTCGGAAGATACCTTTTGTCTTGGTATCGAGAGATGCAGTTGGTCGTGGTGTGGTGGTAGTTGGTAGTTTGGATGCCTGTGTTATTTATCTCTATCTTTTATTATATCTTTCTTTAGATTCTCTCTGAATTTTTTTATATTAGTGAATTTTGCAAATAATACCAGCCTTCTTCTACAACTCGTTATTATCGTGTAAATTTTTTAACAACTCTGTATATTGAAAATCTACCATAAAAATTCAATCCGACACCGTAGCTGGCAATTTTAATCCCGCGCACTACTCTTACCAACGCACGTTAAATTTTTTATGCCGCCATAAATTCCGACGATTTGCATGATGGGGGAATAATTTGCGCAGCGTTATTGTTTCTGGCAGCGAGGGCTTATATATCTTGGCATGTTACTGAACACGTATACAGGTTGTTGAAGCCATGGTGGAGGGGTGGAAAGGTTTCGAAAATGATACGGCGCGTTAACAAGACGTCACCTGAGCATGATAAAAATATTTCGGCGGCGGTGGTTTATGTGAACAAGGGTGTATAGGATTACACTATTATGCGGATGGTGGGAAAGTACATTATTTATGGAGCGGTGTTATTAATTCACCTGTATATATCTCTCCTTAAAGCTGGAAACAAGCTGTAAGCCTATTTCAAGAAGAAGAAGATATCTTTTTACAAAAAGGAAATCGAAATAACTATTATTCTTAGAGTCTTGTGGTGGCGACTGAAACGATTTAATAGCGATAATTAATTAAATTTATTTATTTATTTATTTATTTATTTTTTTAAGTTTATAAATTTGCATTTATTTAAACAACAAAGTTACATATTCTATATAAATATAAAAATATAAAATACAAAACATGTGAAGTTGTTTGGATATGATTTGTTTTTTTTTCCTCTGTCCTCGCCGCGGGATTTATGGGTGATTTCTCATCTCGGGCTAACGGTATCGAGGATTAAATTGAAACGTTTTTTACATAGATTGGTGGATTAATTTATTATTTTTATATAATTTTGCCTAAGAAGACACACTTTTTCTATCGTTACTATGTTGAACATTTAATGGACCTCTTACTAATAAACTTCTAATATTTCACATCATTATCACTTCGAGTTGTTCAAAACTTCAAACAGCAACTGTTAAGTACCATATTTTTCTCACCCTCCAGCATTCAATTCGTTGTGCCTAATAAACGGGCTCGTTTAACTAATTAAAATGTACGTCGCCGGAGCTTATTGTGTTCCCCAAATTGCCGGTGCCTTAAAAGCAAAGTTTCAGCGTCGACAAAGTGGTGGGGGCGGATGGAAAGTAGTCTGCCCCCCGTAAGTTTTTAAGTCGCGGGAAATATTTCACTCGGCGTGAAAACTGCGTCGGCTGGTTTTCGTTTCCATTATGAGCGTTGTCAGAAGGCTAGTAGTTATTGGATGTTTGGCGGCAGAATGGATTGTGACATGTATTGAAGCCTGTAGTATATTACTGTAGGGAGTACGAGCATGCAATTGCAAAAATAAATAAGGTGGAAAGTAATGTAATGTATTGTATAGTCTTGTATAGTGTGAAAAGATATACGGTGCGATTACTCAAGGCGCTTTCGTTTAGCATTGTTTATCATTGCTAGTCGCCCCCGTGGCGTGCAGTATCGTTCATGTCTTGCGGTCGTGCACCGCCGGTTGTAAGAGTCGAGGTAGAATTATACGCATCGAAAGCGACAAATAGAACAAGAAACCATAAGCCCGTACCAGCCCAGAGTGATAAACGAAAGGCACTATTGACTCAAAAGCATCGCCTGTGCGTTCTGCATGGACATGAATTGCAACTGGATGGTGTTAGAGCTACACCCTTGCTGTATGTGTGCTCAGATCGACATTAAAATTTTCATTATTAATTCCATATTTGCATGGCTATTTTCATACATTTAAAGCAATTCTTATTAGCTTAACTTAAGGTCGTTTTAGACAAAACAATTTCTTGACTCAAAAGTTAGTCAGGATGCGACACAATCTAAATTGTCTCGTATCATAAAGCAAATTATTTAAAATATTAAATTGGATGGTAGATCGAATGGAACGTGTTCTATTTGTCCAGGACACATTGTATGGGAGGAGGATATATGAATTAATTAAAAAATGAACATCTTTAGAGTTAAGAAATTGTCTTGTCCAAAACGACCTTTAGATTAACTTTGTTTACTAATATTTTGTAACCCAAAAGGTTTTCCAGATCAACTCGATTGGTGAAAGCACTGCGAAGGAAACTCCTATTATTTTTTTAATGTAATGTAATTGAGATATGACAAGCAATGTATGATCATATTTTTTTTTTAAATTAAAGAAACAGCCATACAAATATAAGATATCATTATATAAGGATGTGCCAAATTATGTCTATATTTATTGGGAAATTATTGAAAATCATGCGATTACATTTTTAAATATATAACGTAATATAAATACTAATCACTTTAATTTTATATAATAATTGAATTGCCAATAATAAAACAAGAGCTAACCGATGGTGAAAGCGTACACAAGAAAACCCCTTAGTCGCTACATTTGAGAATCCCTGGTTTATATGAATATATTAGTGTGTACGAAGCTATTTTCTGGAAGATGTACGCGCGAGCCGGTATGAATATTAATTACATCGAGGCCGAGGGGTCGTTGTAACGCGTAACTTATCGCATCTGATTGATTATACTGTAATGCGGTTTATATGCTCGCTAGGGGGGGTGGTGGTATCGATTACGCGTGAACGTGTTTACGGATGGAAGATGACACGTAGTGTAATCGGAAGACGTGTTGTTTTAGGATTTATGTTAATGAATAGACTAATTCGTAACATAACTAAACATTATGTATGATGGTTGTATTAATTTCAAACTTCTAATAAATTCTGTGACTATTTACCAGAAGCTGATATGTGTATTTTATTAACTTTTTTCATAAAATTCCATGAATTCACTCATTAAGCTAGGTTAATTATCCCACACCATTACTGCTGAATTCCGAATGTCTATATTGTTATAGATGTGCAAAATAGAATGTATTTCTATTTTGCACAACAAACAATACAGACATTCAGAATTTTGCAGTAATGGTGTGGGATAATTAACGCCCGGTTTCTCCAACGAATCTTAACCATATTGGATTGTTAAGGCGTCTACTTTGTGATAATTCATTTTAAAGGATAAATAAAACGATTTTTTACTTTATTTTTTATCACACTTCAGTTACACTTTGCAACTAGTTTCGGCTAAGCTCTAGCTCGAAAATGGCTAGACCTTAGCCGAAACTAGTTGCAAAGTGTAACTGAAGTGTGATAAAAAATAAAGTAAAAGAATCTTAACTAGTTTGAGACCGTCTTAACGATAAGACAGTTTAGGACTGTAGTAATTTACTACATTACTATTGTAGTAATTTACTACATTTCTGTTATATAAAAGTAATAATTTACATATAGAAAAGAAAGTTGGCGGTTATTACAATTCCAAATTATTAGGAAAAAACATCCCATTTATTAAATTTCAAATTCAGTTTATTGGTGCTGATAAATTATAAATTAACGTCATAAATAAATGTATACAGTGATAAAATTGAACAAAGTATGCGAGAAATACAACAAACAAACAAACTTAACTAACAAGATACATCATATAAAGGTGGCCCAAAATTAACGCAAGATTTTAATTTGCCGCCATTCGTGTAGTAAATTGTTGTGCAAATAATTGAAATAGACATATCAGCTTGATAAATAGACACAGAATTGTTTTTTATTTTCAATCGTGATTTAAATTGTATTCACATAGTTTTTGAAAACAAAACAAAAAATACCATGTCCCTTAAATACATAATTACCGATAATTACGACCTCCTTAAAAGGGTCTGCCATCATGCTAACCACCGTTCACCGAGTGCCATTAGTGCCCGACCTTCTGCATTACGCAGAGAACGCTTGTGGTTTTATTTATTGCGAGCGGCCACTTCGCAGGAGGATCACCTGGGGGACGGTTCACTCGCTGTCGCTGCCAGAAGCGGGAGTAAATATGGGGTTTTTATTCGATGGCGACTGCAGCTGGATGCGGGAATTGAAGTGATATGTGTTCGGGGATTAACTGGCGTGATGTAATATGTAGAGGGATATACGTTTTGTTTTTGCAAAGAATTTAGAGTTAAAATATCTATCTAAACCAGAATATATGAAAATTTGTAAAAAAAATTAATTAAATACAACTTTTTCTATATAGAAAAGATTGAATGCCATCTAGAGGAAGCACCAACAGTAAAAATGGAGATAGAAACAAAAACATTGTGATTTTGTGATTCAGAACATATGAAAATTTGTTAAAAACAAAAGAATGTAATACAACTTTCTCTATATACATAAGATTTAACGCCATCTAAAGGCATCACCAAAATTAAAAATGCAGATAGAAACAATAATATTGTGATTTAAAAATTCAGAACATATGAAAATTTGTAAAAAAAAAGTAATACAACTTTCTCTCTATAGAAAAGATTTATGAAAATTTGTAAAAAAAAAGAATGTAATACAACTGTCTCTCAGTAGAAAAGATTTAACGCCATCTGAAGGAACCAGCAAAATTTAAAATGCACATAGGAACACAACATTGAGATTCAAAAATTTAGGACATGAAAATTTACAAAAAAAAAAGAATGTAATACAACTTTTTCTCTATAGAAAAGATTTAACGCCATCTGAAGGACCACCAAAATTCAAAATGCAGATAGAAACGACAACATTGTGATTCAAAAATTCAGAACATATGAAAATTTGTATTAAAAAAAGAATATAATACAACTTTCTCTCTGTAGAAAAGATTTACCGCCATCTGGAGGAACCACCAAAATTAAAAATGCAGATAGAAACAACAACATTTTGATTCAAAAATTCAGAATATATGAAAAATTGTAAAAAACTGTAATTCAACTTTCTCTCGATAGAAAAGATTTATGAAAATTTATAAAAAAAAAGAATGTAATAAAACTTTCTCTCAGTAGAAAAGATTTAACGCCATCTGAAGGAACCACCAAAATTAAAAATGCATATAGGAACACAACATTGAGATTCAAAAATTTAGAACATATGAAAATTTGCGAAAAATGAATGTAATACAACTTTTTCTCTATAGAAAAGATTTAACGCCATCTGAAGGACCACCAAAATTAAAAATGCATATAGAAACAACAACATTGTGATTCAAAAATACAGAACATATGAAAATTTGTATTAAAAAAAGAAAATAATACAACTTTCCCTCTGTAGAAAAGATATAACGCCATCTGGAGGAACCACCAAAATTCAAAATGTTTCAATATTGGATTTGTAGATATTTTTCATTGTAATTAATAATTATAATTTTCATATATTTTCTCTGTGTTTTCTCATCTGTTAACTAAGCGAAAAGATAGAGGAGAAATATGCTATGGGAACATATGCGTAAATAACAGTTCGTATACTAAAAACCTTCCTGCAGACGTTATTTTTGGGTGAAAATTATCAAAAAATAGCTTATTTTTAGTCCAATTAAATATAGAATGTAAAATAATATCATAAATTTAAATTTCTTTAATATTTAATTTTTTATCATTTTTTATAACTGAGTCGATTAATTAATTTAAAACAAGCTCGTATAATAAAAACCTTCCTGCAGACTTTATTTTTGGGTGAAATTTATTTAAAAAACGGCTTATGTTGAGCCTAATTAAATATAGAATATAAATTAATAACAAAAATTTAAATATCTTAACTCTTTGATTTTTTATAATTTTTTTATAACTCAGTCGATAATTATAAAATAGCTCGTATAATAAAAATATACCTGCCGACTTTATTTTTGGGGGAAATTTATTAAAAAACTGCTTATTTTGAGCCTAATTAAATATAGAATATAAAATAATATCATAAATTTAAATATATTAACTCTTATATTTTTTTATCATTTTTTATAACTCAGTCGATTAATTTAAAACAGCTCGTACAATAAAAACCTTCCTGCAGACTTAATTTTTAGGTGAAATTTATTTAAAAACGGCTTATTTTGAGCCTAATTAAATATATAATATAAAATAATATCATAAATTTAAATATCTTAACTCTTTGATTTTTTTATAAATTTTTTATAACTCAGTCGATTAATTTAAAACAGCTCATATAATAAAAACCTTCCTGTAGACTTAATTTTTGGGTGAAATTTATTTAAAAACGGCTTATTTTGAGCCTAATTAAATATAGAATATAAAATAATATCATAAATTTAAATATCTTAACTTTTTGATTTTTGTATCATGTTTTATAACTCAGTCGATTAATATAAAATAGCTCGTATAATAAAAATCTACCTGCAGGTTTAATTTTTGGGTGAAATTTATTAAAAAACGGCTTATTTTGAGCCTAATTAAATATAGAATATAAAATAATATCATAAATTTAAATATCTTAACTCTTTGATTTTTTTATCATTTTTTTTAACTCAGTCGTTTAATTTAAAACAGCTCATATAATAAAAACCTTGCTGCAGACTTAATTTTTGGGTGAAACTTATTTAAAAACGGCTTATTTTGAGCCTAATTAAATATAGAATATAAAATAGTATCATAAATTTAAATAACTTAACTTTTTGATTTTTTTTATCATGTTTTATAACTCAGTCGATTAATATAAAATAGCTCGTATAATAAAAATCTACCTGCAGGCTGTATTTTTGGGTGAAATTTATTAAAAAATGGCTTATTTTGAGCCTAATTAAATATAGAATGTAAAATAATATCATATATTTAAATATCTTAGCTCTTTGATTTTTTTATAATTTTTTATAACTCAGTCGATTAATATAAAACAGCTCGTATAATAAAAACCTTCCTGCAGACTTAATTTTTGTGTGAAATTGATTAAAAAACGGCTTATTTTGAGCCTAATTAAATATAGAATGTAAAATAATATCATAAATTTAAATATCTTAACTTTTTGATTTTTTTATCATGTTTTATAACTCAGTCGATTAATATAAAATAGCTCGTATAATAAAAATCTACCTGCAGGCTTAATTTTTGGGTGAAATTTATTAAAAAACGGCTTATTTTGAGCCTAATTAAATATAGAATATAAAATAATATCATAAATTTAAATATCTTAAATTTTTGATTTTTTTATCATGTTTTATAACTCAGTCGATTAATTTAAAACAGCTCATATAATAAAAACCTTGCTGCAGACTTATTTTTTCGGTGAAATTTATTTAAAAACGGCTTATTTTGAGCATAATTAAATATAGAATATAAAATAGTATCATAAATTTAAATATCTTAACTCTTTGATTTTTTTATAATTTTTTATAACTCAGTCGATTAATATAAAATAGCTCGTATAATAAAAATCCACCTACAGACTTAATTTTTGGGTGAAATTTATTTAAAAACGGCTTATTTTGAGCCTAATTAAATATAGAATATAAAATAATATCATAAATTTAAATATATTAACTCTTATATTTTTTATAATTTTTTATAACTCAGTCGATTAATTTAAAACAGCTCGTATAATAAAAACCTTCCTGCAGACTATATTTTTGACTGAAATTTATTAAAAAAAATGGCTTATTTTGTGCATAATTAAATATAGAATGTAAAATAATATCAAAAATTTAAATATCTTAAATCTTTGATTTTTTATAATTTTTTATAACTCAGTCAATAAATTTAAAATAGCTCGTATAATAAAAAACCTTCCTGCAGACTTTATATTTGGCTAAAAATGAGTAGAAAATGGTTTATTTTGAGCAAAATTAAATATAGAATGTAAAATAATATCATAAATTAAAATTTCTTTAATATTTAATTTTTTTATCATTTTTTATAACTCAGTCGATTAATTTAAAACAGCTCGTACAATAAAAACCTTCCTGCAGACTATATTTTTGGAATTAAAATTTCTATAAAATCATGAAATAAAATTTTGTAAGTTACAAAAATTTGCCAAGCTCTCTAACTTTACCGGTTTTATTTGAAACAATCTCGACATTTTTTCCGCCATCTAGACTATATTTTAAATCAAATAACTTCGTTTCAGTGTCAGATCATAGTTTTGGCAATTTTACCATTTTTCATGACTTTTCAAATTAAATTTGTAACGGGTTTGGTTGTAGTTTTGGGAAAAAAATGTACTACACCTTTTTATTTGGATGAACATTATCTATCCAACAGACTGGTTGGTTTTGATTAGACAATTTTTATTTCTTTTTTTTCACTTCTTTCGGCTTTGCCGCTAAAACTGTACGCTTTTTATGAAAATCTTTTTCGTAATTTTCTTTGGAATTAAAATACCTACAAAATGATACCAATCACAACTCTATCAAGAAATGAAATTTTCCAAGTACGAAAACATTGCCAAGCCCTCTAACTTTACCAGTTCCATTTGAAACAATCTAGACATTATTCCCGCCATTTAGACTATATTTCAATCAAATGACCTAGTTTCGGTGTCACTGCTATGACGACTCTTGCTTTGACGCAACGACGGATAGTTTTGCCAATTTTACCGATTTTTATCACTTTTCGAATTAAATATATGACGGGTGTATCTTTTGTTTTAGGGAAAAATTATACTAAGACTTTTTATTTAGTTGAAAATTATTTATCCAACAGGCCGAAGTTGGTTTTGATTGGACAATTTTCATTTCATATTTATTCGCTTATTCGGCTCTACCGCCAAAACTGTAAGCTTCTTATGAAAATCTTTTTCGTAATTTTCTTTGGAATTAAAAAGCCTACAAAATGAGATTAAGCACAAATCTTTATCATGAAATAAAATTTTCCAAGTACGAACAATTTGCCAAGCCCTGTAGCTTTATTGGTTCCATTTGAAACAATCTCGACATTTTCCCCGCCATTTAGACTATATTTCAAATCAAATGACTTTGTTTCAGTGCCTTGTCACTTCTAGGACGACCCCTGCTTTGATGTGAAGTTTACGGATTTTTTTTTATTTTCCATTTTTGCCTCTTTGCAGTTTTATTAGTAACTTTAAAGCAATTATAATTTAAGTTTGTTAAGTCAGTTTTGGATTATCTATCCAATGAGCCCAAACTCTATTCTTTCTGAAAATTTTTATTTTTTATTTTTACACTTTTACAAATTAATATAATTGATAATTAATCGAATCATAGAAAATTATAAATAATTGTGTAGTGCAGAGTTCAAGCCATTTGAAATGGTCGATGGGCATAGTTTGGTTGGTAGGGGGCACCCGCCCACCCCACCTTTGCTCGCATAGTTTTTATCATTAGATACCGACTTTTTATAATGTTTAAACAATTCCAGCAAGAATGTTATCTCATGGAAATATAATATGCATCAAGGTTAAATAGGTTAAACATCTTGGAAAGTGTGTTATCCTATGAAAAAGACTATGCAAACAAAGGTGGGGTGGGCGGGTGGTCCCTACCAACCAAACTATGCCCATCGACTATTTCAAATGGCTTGAACTCCGCACTACACAATTATTCATAATTTTCTAGGATTCGATTAATTATCAATTATATTAATTTGTAAAAGTGTAGAAATAAAAAATAAAAATTTTCAGAAAAAATAGAGTTTGGGCTCATTGGATAGATAATCCAAAACTGACTTAACAAACTTAAATTATAATTATAATAAGTTACTAATAAAACTGCAAAGAGGCAAAAATGGAAAATAAAAAAAAAATCCATAACTATTTATGATTCAATTAATTTCATTTATTAATTTTGATTTAATTTTAAAAATATATAGGGAACAATGTAATGTAGAGTTCAAGTCATTTGAAATAGTTGATCGGCATAGTTTGGCATATATATATATATATATATATATATATATATATATATATATATATTATAAATTATAAATGTGAATACAAATTTCAGCCTTTGGTCGGTTGGTAACATCTATATGATTTTTACTAATACTCTTATGCCCGTATTCATTAACATCCCATAAACTTTACAGGTCCCATAAGCTATTGAATGGATAAATTGACAACGTCATTGTGACAGAATATGCCAAAACAAATGTCACACCTTGAATAGCGCTTGCGATTGGAGTTTTGATGACACCTTTTGTTTAATTATTCAGTGTTTCCAATAGAGAGAATCTAAAGTAACTACATTCCCTACATCATGTATTTATTGTTGCTATAACAACGAATACTTATGGCATTGATTAATCATGATGATTAATCAATGCTAATGGGTTCAATAGCTATTGATAGATTTATGCAACGTCGGGATAATAATTTTATTTTATCTGTATAGTACACAAGGATAACAATTATATACTTGGTAATTATCCCTTAGCTGCACGTAATGATATTAGTGGCGAGCTAATAATATTGTTTTCAAAATCACGCTTGGGTGATTAAGAACACCATAAAATTATTAAAATTTCAACTTTTGTATAATTACATAAATTACGCTCCAGATTTTAATATCCCTCATTATAGCCGAAATATCGCTCGAATCGAAACCAACCCCATTAAAATTTACCAACAAAAAAAAATTCTGAATACACTTCCCCCTCAAAAACAAACGAACCGCATAGTAAACATCCCGAGTACACTTTTTTTTAGCAGCATGCAAATATCATTAAGGGCGCTCGCCGAAAAAAAAAACAAAACAAAACAGTGACCTACATAAATCAACGTGGGGAAAAGCTACCAACCTTTAGCCCGTTGTCCTGACTGGTCCGGCGTCGGCGTCGCCGTCGTTTCTCGCTCGCACAACAAAATCAACCGACTCGAGTAAGCATCATTAGGAAAAGCGATAGAGGGATTGTCGGGGTGGATGTGATTTAAGCGGCCCTCTACAAACAAATAAAAGAAAAATAAACGTTTATATAAAGAAACTCCCTAAAATCTAATTAACACGTATATAAATTATTCTTTATTATATTATTCACATTCATTTGCAGACACATTTATACATGATATTTTTTTTGTTGCAACTATTTAATTGGTGCGAGCTTAACAACAATCATAATCCAGGATAGTAGTTAACAACTATTTAAAATATATGTTACTATGTTTTTTTATCACGTTAATGTTGTTATTCTATGTGGTTTGAAAATTAGAGATTTTATATATACTTTTATAATTTTTTATCATGCGGACTATGATTGATGGTAAACCAACACATTTATATATGTATAACATTTCTTAATCTTAAAGCGTTCGAAAATAAATAAATTGCTTATTATTTGCCTTTGTTGTATGTACAGATATTTACAAACTGCTCTAAACATTGTGCTGTAGTAGATTCCTTTTCATATAAATACTAATTTTGTTCATATCAGGTGTGTCGTAAGTTCTTAATCTACAAATTATTTCGGTGTGTAAACCCGAAATTATTTTTAGCTAGATACCTGCCTAATTTTACATTCTTTAATTGTGAAGGAGGGCGATTATGTGGTTAGTAATCATCCAGCACCCTTTATTTACAGTTTAATGATTATTTACATTCCTGTTTTGAGAAATAGTAGATAATGTGGTCCGTATATTTTGGCTGATATATATTTAAACAATATTTATAGTATCAAGATGGCAGCCCGTAAGAAAGTGCCCACTACCGCCATAAAGACAGCAGTGATGATAATAATCTTTATTTCTTTCTTAATCGTTTTTTCTTGTACCCCAGAAGGTCGTGGTATGGTGGTAGTTGGTGATTTGGATCTCTGTGTTATTTATCTCTATCTTTTATTATATCTTACTTCAGATTTTCAAACAAAAACAAAAAAACATATACATATGACGCAAATATTATTTTTTAATACAAAATCCTGAATTATTTGAATAATCAATTAAACCATACATTTAAAATAATTTCAGACCGTAAACATATTTAATTTTTTTTTTATTTCGTCCTGAAATCCATGCTTATGAGATTAAATACGATCAGCCATCAAAAATAAAATAACTAAACACTATATTTCTAGTAATATTCCTCAAAACAGGATGCGGGGATCAAATTGAGTTCCTCCGGACGTCAACGGGTGTGCATCATAAATGTCTAACCGAATAAATCCCGAATGAAATTCTTCGTGCATTCAGCAATACGTCTCCGGTTTTATATTGGCCCTTCAGTTACGATTGCCCCTTCTCCGCGATGCGCGTCTTCACCTCGTTCTCGCTATACATATACATGAAATTCTGCCGCCGGAAACAAATGTAATCCGGCAATAATTTCCACTAGATTTATTAACGGAAAAACAGTGATTCCTTTGATGCTGTAACTACTCTGGGACAAACAGTTACACAAACATCGTTGGATTAATAAATTCCTGTTCAGTCCTCTCGGATTATTTTTTTTGTGTATACAGAGTGTTTTACATTCAAATCTTTTATACTATATTCAATTTATATTATGTAACTGAAAGCTATATGCAAGATGAACATAAATTCGTATGTTGTGGGAAAAATAGTATACAAAAAATCTATGTTCTAAACACTTAAGGTCGTTTAGACAAGACAATTTCTTAGCTCAAAAGTTGTCCCTTTCTGCCTTCTACTCTTCATATGTAATGAAATATTAATTTCAATCAAAATTAAAATATCGATTTTTTTATAATAGAAGAAACATGAAATAAAGTAAATTTGCACGTTTGTCTATTGGATACAATATAAGAAACGTAACCATTTATAACAAACGTAACAAGAATACAAGGGAAATCGCGCAGGCGAAGACCAAGAAAAACATGGGAGGACGTTATACGAGAGGAAGCGGAAAGAAAAAATATACCATGGGAAGGAATAAAAGAATTCACACAGGACAGAAAAAAAATAAAAAGAAAAATACAAATACAAAGGATAAAAAAACAAAAAAGGGGAAAGAGGAAAGAAAAATACAAATACAAAAGATAAAAAACAAAAAAGGGGAAAGAGGAAAGAAAAATACAAATACAAAGGATAAAAAACATAAAAGGGGAAAGAGGAAAGAACAATACAAATACAAAGGATAAAAAACAAAAAAGGGGAAAGAGGAAAGAAAAATACAAATACAAAAGATAAAAAACAAAAAAGGGAAAAGAGGAAAGAAAAATACAAATACAAAGGATAAAAAAAACAAAAAAAGAGAATAAAAGGCTACACCTTACGGTGAGAAGGCATATGATAATAGCCACTTTCGTTTATTGTTCGGGAGTTGTTCTGTGATAGTTTTACATTGCTTAGAATCGCTACCGAACGATAAACGAAAGCAGCTGAAATAAATAAATTAATTAACGAGTATAGCCTCTGTCTCTAGTCTGTGTGCACTGCAGCCCTATGATTACCTATTGTCGGGTAGCAATTCCATTTTTATCCACTTCTCCAGTTACGAATTTATTTTTGTTTCGAAAATGCGATAATTTTTCAAAAAACGATAGTATAATAGTTTATCAACTATCGATATCTACAACTTTAGATATTTATCAGTATTTAAAATATAGCCAATAAATTTGAGATGCCTCACTCTGTATACATTTCCCAATACATACATACATCCTCTACCCCTGAGTTATCGTGACAGTAATGCAGATTGAACACATACGTTATTTATATATCGCGCGCCCAAATAGTTTTGTTTACCTATACTATAGGGGCGTCCCGTATATTTTTGTTGTCGGTATTTTATACGCACTGCGCGGAAGTTTGCATGGATGGGGGTGTAGCCGCCGATGCTGCGTTATTGGGACTCCTCACGAGGACCGTGGAGGCCCTCCGGGAGGCGATCCACTGCGAGGCTCGGCGGCCCATGGCGCCTAGTCAGATTTTCTCCTCGCCGTTCGGGTAGGACGAACGGACGAACTGTAAACGATAGAAAAATGGGGGGGCGAAGATATACAGATGCAGATGTAAAAAGTAAATACAATTAATTCTGCTGTCTGTCTTCTGTATGATGGAACCCAAGAGAAGGAGATTGTTTCAAAGGAGGGAGTTTAAAAATGTTGAACTGTAAAATCATGATGGCTCTCGAGTGCCATTACAGGGGGTCGATTATGTTAATATCAGAATGAACGGTTACCTATGGCAAGCAAATAAATAACTGTTTCAGCATTGGTAGTGCCAAACGCTCCGCAAACACTAGTGTAATACAGGCTTACATCAAATGTCACAAATTTATCAAACATTATGTTAAGACATTGCCAACTGCAACTGCTTCGCTCTCAACTGTAACTATACATTTCACCGATATCGTAACAGTTAGAGCAGCGCACCGTATACAGTTTGGACCACGATTTTCATGCAATTGAGCAGGCTGTATGAGAGCGAAGCCATTGATGCAGTTGGCAATGGTTAAGAGAGTGAAGTAGGTTATTATCCTGTAACTCTTGACAAATTTATGACATTTTCATTAGGGCAGTTTTACACTAGCATTGATTAATAATTACCAAGATGTTCAACGTTTTCAAACGACATGGCGTTTGCATTTTATTTGTTAGATTTTTTGTGCATATGTTCATATAGATGAACATATGCACAACAAACCTAACAAATAAAATGCAAACGCATTGGCATTGAATAAATGACAATAAATGTTCAAGAAAATTTGGTATTCACAGCTTGTAACGAGCAATGAGATTAAAAAACTGTTTTGAAGCTGATAGCGGAATATGAGGCTGACGCGATGATACCCTAGATGTGAAGAATATTCAATCCAGTGAATAGTAATCGATTCTACAAACTACATTATAACCATATGTAAATTTGAATGTAGAACTATTGACTGGGTTCAAATTTTTGACACTAGGTGTCTCATGTTAGCGTATAGAGGTCAATAGACCAATCTGACTTTACAGAATAGACCCCCTGACACCACACGGTTGAAAACATGTACCAGTGCTGTCAGAATCACACCCGAGCGAAAAAAAATTTGTTTTATCAACTTAAATTCATTTTGTATATGACATTTCAATTTTGTCTTCTAGTTATGAATCACCCTGTATAGAGAGTATTAATAATTATTACCTAATTATGCCAAACAACGTTTAACTACGTAGATAACGCGATTTTTATACACAATTATAAACGAATTTATAAAAACTTGCTAGTAAATATTATTGGATTAGGCTGGAAAAGGTGGAAAATTAGTAAAAGTGTCACTACCTTACGTACCGAGACGGTGGTGACCGTGCAGGAGTTGGCTCTAGGGCGAAACATTGCAGTTCTCCATTTTCTTTTAACTTGAGCAATCACCTAATAATTAGACAAACAAACAATTCAAAAAACAGAAATAAATAAATTATATATAATATATAATAAATAATTTTATGTAGTAGGTGCTATTAAAAATATATAATTTGAATGTTCATTATATATCTTTGTGTTATGTTTATTCTTTCTTTTATTTGTTATGTTGTTATTATATCATCTGTAATTGGTTTCTGTTAAACTGTAGATGTCTATATTAAATAAATAAATAAATAAATAAATAATAAATATTTTATTTCTATTTGTATTTTTATTTTGATGTATTTTTGTTGTGGTTGGTGATATTGAAGAGTTTTTTTTGTGAGGAAAATTCCAATAAAGGTCCTTTTTTATAATAAATATAAAATATAATAAAGTGGTATTGTTGAGACCCTTACTATGTGTTATTCCATTATAAATATAGGGAAAAGAAACTTATTTGTTTTATACCACTGATACTACTACTTTACTATTAAAGAGAATAGTTTACTTTTCCTCTGTTTTAAAAATGAACAAATTGAAACGCAACGTCTATAAGGCACCTTACACGATCAATATTACTGTCAATATTTTAGAATAATGACATTATTACTGTACGATAATATGTTTAAAATGTTCCTTATTCTAAAATTTGGTCAGTATTACTCATTGTGTAAGGTATAGTAATGATGTAATGAAGAGAATACTGGTCTTTATCCGGATAATTGATTACTTCATAAATATAAAAGGAGGATTGAAGCAAATATTGACAGTACAAGGATTGACAGTATTATTGACCGTGTAAGGTGCCTTTATCATAAGTTTCGTTTCAACTTAACGAAAGATATTAGGTTGGTTCTTGGTACATAGAGCTATGTATCAAGAACCAACCTAAGTCTTTCGTTAAGTTGAAACGAAGCTTATGATTTGAAATTAACAGAATTTTGTCTAACTTATTAAGAAACACCTAGAATTACAGAATGTTGGTTAAAACGAACATTAATGTCTTTTTTTTAAGAGATATCTTTAGAAAAAGCGATTTCAAATGGTCTCCTCTATACGATTGTTTGCTGGACTGTACTGACCAATTGTGGTGACCAATAAAATCCAAATTTTGAGGAATCTTTTGTTTATGTCTTGCCGACCGAAATATGTAGTTTTATATTTTTATTAATAAATTTTATAGGCGTTCTTGTATAATATATGTTGTAACATAAATTATTATTTTTGATCATGAATCCGTCATACGATTGATTTGAAAAAATTATACAATATTTATAACAGAATGACAATGGAAAATGGAAAGTCTCTCTCTCAACATATTTTTCCTACTATTTATTTCTTATTTTTTACTTTTACACTCCCAGCCTCTAAAATTGGCATATTTTAGAGGATTGGGTGGATAAAAAAAATTATGCAACATATTTTGTTTAATTTTTTTACTGATCTTAGTGCAAAATAAATCATTGCACCGGATGCCCGAAGGAAATTGGAAAATTTTGATTATAATTTTTTTTTTGGCGACGAATTCAAACAAATTATATTATTATTATATTTGACCATCGATCCGTCATGCAATAGATTTGAAAAAAATACACAATGTTTATAACAAAATGATAATAGAAAATTGAAAGTCTCTATCTTCATATATTTTTCTTTCTATTTATTTTTTATTTTAAAAAATCATAAAAAGTCAGTTTGTTACATTTTTGAAAATTTTGATTTGTATTTTAGTTACTTAGTTATATAACTATAAAACCTGCTGTAGCTTGTTTATTTCTAGCTGTTATTAACCTTACAGTTGATAGAAGATATGAAAAATAAGTTACTTTTCAAATATGCCTTGATATTTCAAAAATCATAAAAAATCAGTTTGTGGGACCATTGAAAATTTTTAGTTGGATTTTTATTACATAGTTATATAACTACAACACGGGCTATAGCTTGTTAATTTCAGACTATTATTAACCTTGCAGCTATAAGATATGTGTAAATTAAGTTACTTTTCTGATATACCTTGATGTTTAAAAATCATAAAAAATCAGATATTGAATTGAATCGGCATCTACTTTGTGATAATTCATTATAATAAATAAATAAAACGAATTTTTCTTTGTTTTTTATCACTTGCTTATTACTGTTTGCGAATATTTTCGGCTACGCTCTAGCCATTATATATATATATTAGCCATAAGCTAATCCGATGACATCGGATTAGCTTGATAATGGCTAGAGCGTAGCCGAAAATATTCGCAAACAGTAATAAACAAGTGATAAAAAACAAAGAAAAATTCGTTTTATTTATTTATTATAAAAAATCAGAATTTTTGAAAATTTTGATTTCGATTTTAGTTACATAGTTATAGAACTTTTAGGCTCCCATCTCGATATGCCAATTTTAGAGGCTGAGTCGATAAAAAAAATATATAATTAATTTTTTTACTGATTTTAGTGTAAAATATATCAGTGCACCAGATGCCCAAAGGAAATTGGAAAAATTTGATTATAAGTATTTTTTTTCGGCGACCAAATCGAACAAATTTCATTATGATTTTGACCATGAATCCGCTATACAATTGATTTGAAAAAATTACACAATGTTTATAACAAAATGACAATGGAAAATGGAAAGTCTGTATCTTGACATACTTTTCCTTCTATTTATTTCTTATTTTTAACTTTTACGCTCCCATATGTCAATTTTAGAGGCTGGGCCGATAAAAAAATTATGCAACATATTTCATTCAATTGTTTTACTGATTTTAGTGCAAAACATATCAGTGCACCAGATGCCCGCAGGAAATTGGAATATTTTGATTATAACTATTTCTTTTCGGCGACCAAGTCGAACAAATTTCATTATAATTATTTTTGTCCATCGATCTGCCATACAATTGATTTGAAAAAATTACACAATATTTATGACAAAATGACAATGGAAAATGGAAAGTTTCTATCTTGACATATTTTTCCTTCTATTTATATTTTATTTTTAACTTTTACGCCCCCATCTCGATATGCCAATTTTAGAGGCTGGGTCGATAAAAAAAATTATGCAACATATTTTGTTTAATTTTTTTACTGATCTTAATGCAAAATATATCAATGCACTAGATACCCAAAAGAAATTGGAAAATTTTGATAATAAGTATTTTTTTTCCGGCGACCAAGTCGAACAAATTTCATTTTATTATTTTTGACCATGTATCCGCCAAACAATTGATTTGAAAAAATTGCACAATTTTTAACATTATTTTAACAAAATGACAATGGAAAATGGAAAGTCTCTATCTCAACATATTTTCCCTTCTATTAATTTCTTATTTTTAACTTTTACGCTCCCATCTCGATATACCGATTTTAGAGGCTGATAAAAAATTATGCATTATATTTTGTTTAATTTTTTTTACTGATCTTGGTGCAGAACACATTAATGCACTAGATGCCTAAAGGAAATTGGAAAATTTTGACTATAAGTATTTTTTTTTCGGCGACCAAGTCGAACAAATTTCATTATTATTAGTTTTGGCCATCGATCCGTTATGCAATTAATTTGAAAAAATTACACAATGTTTATAACAAAATGACAATAGAAAATGGAAAGTCTCTATCTTTACATATTTTTCCTTCTATTTATTTTTTATTTTTAACTTTTACGCTCCTATCTCGATATGCCAATTTTATTTTTTAATTGGGTCGATACAAAAAAAATATGCAACATATTTCATTTAATTTTATTTTACTGTTTTTAGTGCAAAATATATCAGTGCACTAGATGCTCAAAGAAATTGAAAAATTTTGATTATAAATATATTTTTTTTCGGCGAACAAATTTCATTATTATTATTTTTGACGATGGATCCGTCATACAATTGATTTGAAAAAATTACACAATATATATAACAAAATGACAATGGAAAATGGAAAGTCTCTATCTTGACATATTTTTCCTTCTATTTATTTCTTATTTTTAACTTGTACGCTCCCATCTCGATATGCCGATTTTAGATCCTGGGTCGATAAAAATATTATGCAACACATTTTGTTTAATTTTTTTACTGATCTTAGTGCAAAATATATCAGTACATCGAATGCCCAAAGAAAATTGAAAAATTTTGATAATAAGTTTTTTTTTGGCGACCAAGTCGAACAGATTTCATTATTATTAGTTTTAACCATCGATCCGTTATGCAATTAATTTGAAAAAATTACACAATGTTTATAACAAAATGACAATAGAAAATGGAAAGTCTCTATCTTTACATATTTTTTCTTCTATTTATTTTTTATTTTTAACTTTTACGCTCCCATCTCGATATGCCAATTTTAAAGGCTGGGTCGATAAAAAAATGATTCAACATATTTTATTTATATATTTTGTAAAATTTTAGTGCAAAATATATCAATGCACCAAATGCCCAGAGGAAATTGAAAAATTTTGATTATAAGTATTTTTTTTTGCGACCAAGTGGAACAAATTTCATTATTATTATTTTTGACCATGGATCTGCCATACAATTCATTTGAAAAAATTACACAATATTTATAACAAAATGTCAATGGCAAATGTAAAGTCTCTATCTTGACATATTTTTCCTTCTATTTATTTCTTATTTTTAACTTTTACGCTACCATCTAGATATACCGATTTTAGAGGCTCATAAAAAAATATGCATTATATTTTGTTTAATTTTTTTTACTGAACTTGGTGCAGAACATATTAATGCACCAGATGCGTAAAGGAAATTGGAAAATTTTAATTATACATTTTCTTTTTTTCGGCGACCAAGTCGAAAACATTTCATTATTATTATTTTGACCATCGATCCGTCATACAATTGATTTGAAAAAATTACACAATATTTATAACAAAATGACAATGGAAAATTTAAAGTCTCTATCTTGACATATTTTTTCTTCTATTTATTTTTTATTTTTAACTTTTACGCTCCCATCTCGATATACCAATCTTAGAGGCTGAGTCGATAAAAAAAGAATGCAACATATTTTATTTAATTTTTTTACTGATCTTAGAACAAAACATATCAGTGCACTAGATGCCCAAAAGAAAATTTTGATTATAATTTTTTTTTCGGCTACCAAAAGAAATTGGAAAATTATGATTATATTTTTTTTTCGGCTACAAAGTCGAACAACTTTCATTATTATTATTTTTGACCATGGATCCGTCATACAATTGATTTGAAAAAATTACACAATGCTTATAACAAAATGACAATGGAAAATGGAAAATCTCTATCTTGATATATTTTTTATTTTTAACTTTTACGCTCCTATCTCGATATACCGATTTTAGAGAATGAAAAAATATGCATTATATTTAGTTTAATTTTTTTTTATTGATTTTTGCACCAGATGCCTAAAGAAAATTGAAAAATTTTGATTATAATTTTTTTTTTCGGCGAAAATCGAACAAATTTCATTATTATTATATATTACATTATTTTTGACCATGGATCCGTCAAACAATTGATTTGAAAAAATTACACAATTTTTATAACAAAATGACAATGGAAAATGGAAAGTCTCTACCTCGACATATTTTTCCTTATATTTATTTCTTATTTTTAACTTTTACGCTCCAATCTCAATATGCCGTATAAATCTGTATCATGCTTGGTATCTAAACAAAATAAATTATATATAAACTTCCTGTTTCTTTATATAGTCTCTTAATCTTCTAATATCAATAAATATCAAATCAATCGGTTTTCCTTTTATCGTGTCGTTTGTCACAAAAGGCAATACAATTCCGTGGCCCTCCCAGAGTTTCCCTTTCAAGTTTCTTGACCCAAAATGACGAACGACCTTCGTCCTATGTATGTGCGTGCGTCAACAAAAGCGTTATTTGATAATCGCGCCAAATGCGCCCGGTTACAGGGGGGGGGCTGGAGACGTCCAACTCAAACCCCAATAGAATTGATATGATTGATGCAAGGATAAAACTTACGACGCTAATGCGACCGCAGGATATTTATCACGACAAACATACACAATATTTATAGCAGTAAATGAATTTAATACACAAATATTAGTGTACAATTACATTCTATGTTCAGGATGGTGCAAAATGTAATTTGTGTATAAAAAAAACATCTTATTTTATAGTTATAAGGCCGCTGGATAAGAGAGAAGCTCACATAAGAAACAGGGTAGGGGCGCCACTCTACGAAAAAAAATCAAACCGGCCAAACCAGTGAAACTACAGGGAAACGGAGACCAGAATCTAGGATCAGAAAACTCTAAGGAATCTAAAAAAGTTATTGGAAAAAATACGTGTTAATGGTGATGTTAAGATAGTGAAATAGGTTATTATTCTGTCACTTTTAACAAATCTGTGACATAGTATTACCCGGCATTTACCTCAGCTTAGAGGATTTTAATCACTAGGCATTCTCGGTAAACAAAATTCCCTTCGGGCATCTGGTGCACTGATATGTTCTGCACTGAGAACAGTAAAAAAATTAAACAAAATATAATGCATAATTTACTTGAAACGTTGTATAGAATAAAACGTTTCAAATAAGATTCTGCTCTTCTTTAGGTGACTGAAAAAAAATTCCATGATTTAGATATTTTTTACTACCACCATGTTTTCAGTTACCTGAAGAAGGACAGAATTTTACTCGAAACGTTGTATAGAATAAATGACATTTTATAATATATAATATCCTCGAAGCTTTTTTGACCGCATACCCAAATAACTAATAAACACACACACACACACACACACACATGTATATATATATATATATATATATATATATATATATATATATATATATATATATATATATATATACACATATATATATATATATATATATACATATATATATATATATATATATATATATATATATTATGTTATAATAAAATAAAATTTTAAGTTAATCACTCACCTCGCCATTGCAGAAACAAAATAGGATTGCGACGCAGAGTCCCTGAAATGAAGTAACACACATATAATTTAAAATTATTTAGCCACGCTCATGAAATAAGACGGTGGTGCTAGTACAGTCTAGATTAGACAGGGTGACGAAAAATAATTTCGCCGCTCGCGCAACGCTGGCAGTTATTAAGGAAACTCGTTGCCACTCTTCATGCTTTAAAATGAACGGCACGAAATGTCTTATTAAATAAAATCAGACGCCTGTATCACTCACGTGTACAATGTCAGCCACTTTTTTTTTGTTGTTGGTGGCTATATTGAATATTTTATATGAAGTAAATGTATACGTTTGTAAAAAGATTTACGACTGTATAAAAGCATCATTAAAAACACGTTAGGAATTGCAAGAAAAAGTTTTTTAAGCTATATGTACTGTAATAAATAATTCAATGGCTCGCTTCGCTCGCTCTATCATATTCTTCAGTTATTTATAACTTGATTAACACAATTCACAATGATTTTTAAATAAATAGAATTATTATATAATGGGTGATGCATCAAAGTTATAATTTTTTAAATGGAAACATACATGTTTGACAAGTATATCAAAAAATAGTACAAAATGATATAAGAAATAGTTAGTAGTTATTTTGTATTGGTATTTTTGTAAATCGACGTGCGCAGTTACAGAGTCTATATAGTCTATATAGTCTATATAGTCTATATAGTCTATAAAGTCTATATAGTCTATATAGTCTATATAGTCTATATAGTCTATATAGTATATATAGTCTATATAGTCTATATAGTCTATATAGTCTATATAGTCTATAGTCTATATAGTCTATATAGTCTATAGAGTTCAAGCCATTTGAAATAGTGAATGGGCATAGTTTAGTTGGTAGGGGACGCCCACCCACCCCACCTTTGCTTGCGTAGTTTCTTTCATAGGAGTACACTCTTTCTGGTATGGTTTTAACAACATAAAACGTCTGTATCCATTGAAAAAAACTATGCGAGCAAATGTGGGGTGGGTGGGCGGTCCCTACCAACCAAACTATGCCCATTCACTGTTTCAAATGGCTTGAACTCTGCACTACACTATTACCCTTAACTATCTATGATTCAATCAATTTGATTTATGAATTTAAACTTTATTTAAAAAATATATAGTGAACAATGTAGTGTAGAGTTCAAGTCACTTGAGATATTGAATGTGCATAGTTTGGTTGGTAGGGGCCGCCCGCCCACCCCACCTTTGCTTGCATAGTTTTTTTCATAGGATTACACTCTTCCTGGTATGGTTGAAACAATATAAAACGTCTGTACCCATTGAAAAAAACTATGCGAGCAAAGGTTGGGTGGGCGGGCGGCCCCTACCAACCAAACTATACAAATTCAATATCTCAAGTGACTTGAACTCTACACTACATTGTTCCCTATATATTTTTTAAATAAAGTTTAAATTAATAAATAAAATTGATTGAATCATAGAAAGTTAAGGGTAATAGTGTAGTGCAGAGTTCAAGCCATTTGAAATAGTGAATGGGCATAGTTTGGTTGGTAGGGGCCGCCCGCCCACCCCACCTTTGCTTGCGTAGTTTTTTTCATAGGAGTACACTCTTTCTGGTGTGGTTTAAACAACATAAAACGTCTGTGTCCATTGAAAAAAACTATGCGAGCAAATGTGGGGTGGGTGGGCGGCCCCTACCAACCAAACTATGCCCATTCACTATTTCAAATGGCTTGAACTCTGCACTACACTATTACCCTTAACTTTCTATGATTCAATCAATTTCATTTATTAATTTAAACTTTATTTAAAAAATATATAGGGAACAATGTAGTGTAGAGTTCAAGTAACTTGAGATATTGAATGTGCATAGTTTGGTTGGTAGGGGACGCCCGCCCACCCCACCTTTGCTTGCATAGTTTATTTCATAGGATTACACTCTTCCTGGAATGGTTGCAACAATATAAAACGTCTGTATCCATTGAAAAAACTATGCGAGCAAAGGTGGGGTGGGCGGGCGTCCCCTACCAACCAAACTATATACATTCAATATCTCAAGTGACTTGAACTCTACACTACATTGTTCTCTATATATTTTTTAAATAAAGTTTAAATTAATAAATGAAATTGATTGAATCTTAGAAAGTTAAGGGTAATAGTGTAGTGCAGAGTTCAAGCCATTTAAAATAATGAATGGGCATAGTTTGGTTGGTAGGGGCCGCCCGCCCACCCCACCTTTGCTTGCGTGTTTTTTTCATAGGAGTACACTCTTCCTGGTATGGTTGAAACAATATAAAACGTCTGTATCCATTGAAAAAAACTATGCGAGCAAAGGTGGGGTGGGCGGGCAGCCCCTACCAACCAAACTATGCCCATTCACTATTTCAAATGGCTTGAACTCTGCACTACACTATTACCCTTAACTTTCTATGATTCAATCAATTTTATTTATTAATTTAAACTTTATTTAAAAAATATATAGGGAACAATGTAGTGTAGAGTTCAAGTCACTTGAGATATTGAATTTGTATAGTTTGGTTGGTAGGGGCCGCCCGCCCACCCAACCTTTGCTCGCATAGTTTTTTTCAGCAAAGGTGGGGTGGGCGGGCGGCCCCTACCAACCAAACTACGCCTGTCCACTATTTCAAACGACTTGAACTATGCACTACATTGTTTCTCACATTCTTTTTACGAATCAGTCGTAAATTTATAAATTAAACTAAAATTCAATCATAGAAAGTAATGGATGACAATGTAGTGCAGAGTTGAAGTCATTTGAAATAATGGACGGGAACCTAAATAATACGTATCTCATGAAAAAGTCCGAATAATTATAATAAAGAGTCCTGTAACTACTGATAAAAATAATTTTATGTAACCCCGCCAAATTAATCCCGCGCCCCCACCCGCATATTTGCATATTCACCGCATAATTTATCCCGGTTTAATTTCCGCGCGGCCAATGTAACAACAGGGACTCGGGGATGTAAATATGACAAGGACAATTTGAATTTCGATGGAACAGTCTAAATTAAATCTGCATTTGATATAAAGACAAAACAATATGCACGTAAACTGCAGTGCAGACTCTGATGAAGTAAAACGCGAAATTGCCAGCTGAAGGTGCTGAATTATCGCGCTCGCGTAATTTGATTAAACTCACATGAACGGTATATTATAGCGACGCGATGAAATATAATCGTCGCATTAAAGATGGCATTGCGGAAGGCGTGAAGGATGTTGCAACATTGTGATACATTTTGGGAGAGCGATGAGTGTAATTAACGTGGAAATTGCTTAAATTATGCAGCTAATTGCTTTAAATGTGAGATCGTTAAAGGTTGTAATTAAATTTTGGTAGGTGTGGGTGTGGTGAATTATGTACGAGGTAGTAATAGTGAATTAAAGTTATTAATTAGAAATTTAAACATTGATTGTAGTTAACATTATTTATGTTTCTACTCATACAAATGTCAGTAGAACTTTTCTTATCCAAAGGGCATGGATACTAGAAATACACATATAAATAATAAAATTACACGTGCCATATGATTATTTATTTAAATTCATAATCTCCATTGAATTATGGATTTAAATAAATAATCATACGGCACGTGGAATAATTATATTGTTTATATGTGTATTACTACTATTACGTCCTTTGGATAAGAAAAGTGCTACTAACATTTGTTTGAGTAGAAAAATATATAATGATTTAGATTTTGGATTGTTAAGGCATCTACTTTGTGATAATTCATTTTAAAGGATAAATAAAACGATTTTTTCATGAGAAAATACAAAGTAAAAAATCGTTTTATTTATCCTTTAAAATGAATTATCACAAAGTAGACGCCTTAACAATCTAAAATAAAACTAAGTTATTTTTCATTTATTGACATCAGCTGTGGTTTAAGTGGTTACAGTTTAATATCTGCGACAATTCCATTTCGAAATCTAAATCATTATAAAGGATAAATAAAACGATTTTTTCATGAGAAAAAAAAACAAAGTAAAACATCGTTTTATTTATCCTTTATAATTATTTAGATTTAGAAATGGAATTGTCGCAGATATTAAACTGTAACCACTTAAACCACAGCTGATGTCAATAAATGAAAAATAACTTCACAGAAAACCTCTGAAAAACTGCTAAATTTCGCACACAACGGGGTTTGAACTCTCACTGTCCCAATGCTCAGTAAGAGACTGACGGCGCCTCCAACCACTAGGTCACTGAGCTGGCTATTCAATTCTATTTGTTATTGTATGAATTTTCATCAGGAATGTTACATTTCGAAGAAAAACTACCGTGACAGGCGTAGTCTAACTAAAATGGAGGTAAGCTAACCAAGTAGATTGAATGAGCGAAGGAAGATGGACCAAGAAATTATTGGAGTGGAGATGACCGGCATACAAACGCAGCCGAGGAAGACCACCAACCGATAATCGAAAAAGAATTGCAAATAATTACATTCGGAATAGCATGGACAGAAGCCGATGAAACACCTTTGTAAAGCTGCCAAAAAGCTCTTGACCATACAGACTTCACCGTCATCAATAAACAATACAGAAGATCAGTCAAAATAATCTACCCGGGTGTGGAGGTTCCATCTGACCACAATCACCTACTTGCAAAAATTGCATGCCATCTCAAGAAAACGCAAATACTAAAAAACCAACAGAACCCAGTAATTCTGTAACTTAAGACGGTCTGGTAAATGATTAGCCCGGTCTGTTAGCATGGCAACCAAATACACATTTGTTTCAGCCCCAAGCCCCGCGAACGCTAGTGTAATACGGACTTGTCACAAGTTTGTCAAAAGTGACGTTTAGATAGCAAAATAGGTTATAATCCTAACCTATTTTACTAATTTGTGACAGTTGACGTACGGCAGTATTACACTAGCGTTCGCGGAGCGTGAGGCTGAAACAAGTGTGCATTTGGTTGCCATAGTTAACAGACCGTTCGGATCATTTTATTAACAAGTTATATAAAAAACAATAATATATTTTGACTAGAAACGTCATGAAACGTGGAGAAAAGTCAAAATTAGTAATTCGATTTTTTTTAGGAACACAAGAGCATGACACCTCTAGAACAATGGAAAGAGTTTGCGAAGCGTACGAATAGAAAAATCAGAAATAAAACAGAACGGAAGCAATTTTCAGAGTTTATGGAAAAAGGAATAATTCGGCAAAAACAGATAAATACAAACAAATAAAAATAGTCAAAATTAGCAATTCGATTTTTTTAGGAACACAAGAGCATGACACCTCTGTAGAAGAACAATGGAAAGAGTTTGCGAAGCGTACGAATAGAAAAATCACAAATAAAACAGAACGGAAGCAAATTTCAGAGTTTATGAAAAAAAGGACTAAGGCAAAAACAGATAAATAGAAACAAATAAATATGGAATTAAAAAGGAGAGTCAGAGATGAACAAATACAATACCACTGTCAGGAATATGTAGAAATAAAAACGGACACGACACTATTCATCTACACAAAAAATATTGATCAGTGACCTATATCGAACAAAAAATTGCAGCTATTTAAATAAAATAGACGCGTAAGGTGGGAATTTTGAATTAAACATCCTCCTATTTATTTATACATCTGCTAACCCGATGTTTTCGACTACAGTAAATTAGTTTGAGACATTTAGATTACAAGAAGACATATGAATCGTTAATAGAAATTAATCTACAAAAGACTGGTGTGAGAGAGGAATTGGGTAAGAGAAGTGCGCAATTTATAGCTACTTGTTGCAAGTAAATAGGGAGTATATTTTTTAGTTAATTTTTGTTTTATGTATTTGATATTATATTGATATGGTATTTTGTAATAGTTTTCATGTCAAATAAAGCTTGTTTTTTATTTAAACATAAATTAATTAATTTACGATTGTCATTATTATTATTTTTTTCAATTATTTAATCAGTAAATACAGTTAATTTCCCCCCATGCAAATATTATCGCCAACGCGCGCTGATTGAAGTCGTAAAATAAAATTGAATACCCAGCGCCGTCGCCCTGCAGAAGGGGTCGCGTCGACGCGACCCGACGCGTGCACCGCATTAAAACGTCCGTCCGCAGCGGAGGGTGGGTGAGCTCATAAATTTGTTTATGCATCTACAGCACACATGTGTGGGTGGGAGAAAGAGAGGTGCGCAGACAAATAATGGAAATTCTCGGGATGAAAAGCAGCCCTGTGGGGAGGCGGCTGCGGAATAACTAGCGAGCCGTGTCCGTGGAGGTGATGAAAAATTAGCGTCATTTAGTTGTTTCATTAGGTGTAGCAGAAAAATGTATAATGTTTTTTTTTTGCAACTGCATACAAGCTTTATCCGACATTGTTTATATGCAATTTTATTAGCAAACATATTTTTCAGACAATATAACCAGGATTAGTAATCTAGAATTTTTCACATAACACTGGGAATTTTACCTAATATAAAATAAAAATGGGCCAACCGCATGCCCATTTTTATTTTTTATTAGGTAAAATTCCCAGGATATGATGAATCAATTTTCAAATGAAAAATATGTAAGAAAACCAATACTTTCCCTATTTTATATATTTTCAAATGTTGCAATATCACATTTCCATAGTGTTACACTTTTTCTGCAGTTGTTGAATCAATGTAAAATATCTTTATCCATTGAAAAAATAATAGACGAAGAAAAATTGAATGGGGGAGTGTGAATACCAACCAAACTATGCCCATTTACTATGTCTATGACTTCAACATTGTACTAGACAATTTTTTTTGCAAGTTTCTAAAAAAAGTGGCCAGAATTAATTAATGAAAATGATGAAATCATAGAAAATTGCAATACCCATTTACTATGTCTATGACTTGAACTTTGTTCTACACAGTTTCTCTTTTGCAAGTCTCTAAATCAATTTTTTTTGCAAGTTTCTAAAAAAAAGAGTCCAGAATTAATTAATGAAAGTGATGAAAATAGAAAAGTTGCGAACAACAGTGTGGTGCAGAGTTTTCCCCCTATTTCTTCTCAACAACAACAGCAGCAAAAGTGCGCTTTCTATTTGCGAAATATCAGACATTATAAACAATGTACGAATAGTAAACTTTTGACTACTTCGTGTTTTTCTTGATAGGTTTGATTGCTTGGTAGAACAACTCTCTTTCGTCTTCCTCCTTGACTAGTTGACTTGGAAATTGTATTTCAAGATAAACAGTGGATTTTAGTCTTATATTGTAGGTATTTAATTTCCAAAGGGAAAAACCCAAAAATATTGTTATAAAAATAGTACCGTTTTAGCGTTAAAGTCAAAGAAGTGAAGTGAAATCAAATAAAAATTGTCCAATCAAGACGTAATTTAGTCTGTTGGATAGACAATTTTGAACCAAATGATAAATCTTACATTTTTTCCCTAAAATAAAAGACAAATCTGTCACAATTCCAAATGACTTGAACTATGCACTACATTGTTTCTTACATTATTATTTTTTACAAATTAGGCGTTAATTAATAAATAAAAATAATTTAATCATAGAAAGTAATGGATAATAACGTAATGCAGACTTCAAGTCGTTTGAAATAATGGACGGGCATAGTTTGGTTGGTGGGGGCCGCCCGCCCACCCCACCTTTGCTCGCGTAGTTTTTTCAATAGATACAGACGTTTTATATTGTTTAAACAATTCCAAGCAATAGAGTTATCATATGGAAAAACTATGGGATCAAAGGTGGGGTGGGCGGGTGGTCCCTACCAATCAAACTATGCCCGTCCACTATTTCAAACGACTTGAAGTCTGCATTACGTTGTTATCCATTACTTTCTATGATTAAATTATTTTTATTTTTTATTTATTAATTAACGCCTAATTTGTAAAAAAAAATAATGTAAGAAACAATGTAGTGCTACAATTATGCGTTATAAATTATACAAGTTCATAGCGATGGACTAATGGGATTAAATCAAATATTGATGTCAAAAAAATTATGGTGAATGCGCCGGGATATAAATAATTTGAATTTCAGTACATGTAGGCCATTGTAAAATGATAATGAAACACATTTCATATGAAAATGTATCAACTATGAATATGCATGATTTCTCCAATGAGATTACATATGTAAAGAATGTAGATAGAAATTACAAATATGTTCGTTATAATTGTACACTTTGTACACCATATACAAATTATTAACTTTATAAAAGTTCGCATATTTTTTTAAATTAAATGATCACCTCCTGTCGATGTCGACGCAAATTGAATCCCCCCCGCCTCATTTTCGTTGTTTTTTAAACTTTGATTAAACCCGACCGACCGGACGCTAATTTAATCCGCCGCGCGTAAAAATGCCGCAGACGTGCCGTCCCGCGGGACGCACTCTCGCTCGCCGCCGCCGCCGCCGCCGGCGCCGACGAGATTAGTGCCGCAGGGTGGGAAGGGGACAATTTGAATGCACGAGAACAATGCGACTTAATCTGTAGGCCATTTAGGTGAGTTCCAATTCCCCTCCCTAAATGGTTTGAGTTAAATTATGAAAACGCTGTGCTTTAAATGCGAAAGTTCGACCGCTTGCGGTGTCGGCGGGTGTGAATAAAACGGAGCGGCGGTAATTACGAAAGGATTAAGGGATAGGGGCTGGACTGGTTGTGTAGTTTTTGCTAATTTGTGCAAATGTAAAACGCGATAACCGGCGACAGAGGGGAAATTTCTTGAAAAGTACGGGCTGAAGATTTTAGTATGAATATTTAAAAGGTGAGGCCGGGAGAAAAACGTTGGTTAAATTCCGATTTATAAACGAAGTTTTTTTTTGTGTTAAATTGCTTTGTAGGTTTAACAAATTGAAGAATATTTCAATGAAAATTTATTGAATTATCATCTTATTTACTTAATAGATATATATTAATATATATATATATATATATATATATATATATATATATATATATATATATTTATATATATATATATATATATATATATATATATATATATTTATTTTTTTATTTTTTACAATATTTTTTAGCAATTTTCGTTGTAATTAAAATACCCACAAAATGACATCAGGCACAATTCTCTATCATGAAATAAAATTTTCCAAGTTCGAAAAAAATGGCCAAGCCCTGTAGCTGTTCCGGTTCAATTTGAGACAATCTCGACATTTTTCATGTCATTAAACTATATTTTTATATATATATATATATATATATATATATATATATATATATATATATACTTAATAGCAGACTACTAAACATCTCTTCGTTTTACTTTCTTTACCTCCAATAACAGAATATGCCTCGGTTATGTGGAATTCAAATTTACCAAATGCATTGATAATAATATTGATAATAAATAGAAAGAATTCAGATTAAGTTCTTGAGGTACTCGGAATTTATTATTATTAAGTATAAGCGGCGGCCACATGTCTGAAATCATATTTAGACAATAATGGCAGAACATCTTTCAAAAAAGTCAAATTCGTGGCCATTAAAATTAATGGCATAAAATTATCTTTAGAAAAAAAAGTCATATTCTTGGCCTTTAAAAATGTCCGAAATCATATTTAGACATTAATGGCATCATCTTTCAAAAAAGTCAAATTCGTGGCCATTAAAATTAATGGCATAAAATTATCTTTCAAAAAAAGTCATATTCATGGCCTTTAAAAATGTCCGAAATCATATTTAGACATTAACGGCATCATCTTTCATAAAGTCAAATCCGTGGCCATTAAAATTAATGGCATAAAATTATCTTAAAAAAAAAAGTCATATTCTTGGCCTTTAAAAATGTACGAAATCATATTTAGACATTAATGGCATCATCTTTCAAAAAAGTCAAATTAGTGGCCATTAAAATTAATAGCATAAAATTATCTTAAAAAAAAGTCATATTCATGGCCTTTAAAAAAAGTTCTCCGTGTTTTATTTAAACCTCCCTCGAAATAAAACAGCTTTTATATAGCGTAACATTACTTACGTACTTCATATAAAATATTTTTTTATTTTTAGGGCTAAACCAACTTTTATATCGTATTCATATATAGTAAAGATAGTTTTGTATCTCACCTGTAGGGATGCCGTGACGGCCGATACGATCTCGTAGGCGTACTCCCAGTTTCCGCCGCTGTCCTCCGGCCGGAACGGGGTCAGCAGGAAGTTGAGGCCAAGCAGCGGGACCAGTAGCAGCGTTGCCCTGCAACAGCCACACATTTATTAACGCCGCCGCCGCGCATGAATTTATTAAATGCGCTTCCTTCCATCCGCCAGCGCCGGCCACGCGAACGTCCGTATTTATGGTGGCGGCGCCGGGGCATGAAACCGTAATCGCTCAGAATAATTGTTACAAATTGCAGCAATCAACTTACAACAAAACGAGAGTGAGTTAGAGGAAGAAATAAGCGTAATATCCTAAATAATGAATACGAAATTTCAGTTTTATAACGATATAAGAGAAACGGTATGGAACAAGCTTATTTAACGTGCTGCTATACTAAGCGGCATAGCGGCTAAAAAAAAATTAATTTAATTTATTAATTTAAATTTTAAATATATAATTGATTTATTGATTGATTTAAAATACCATAAAGGCACCTTACACAGTCATAGCGGCTAAAAAAAATTTAATTTAATTTATTAATTTAAATTTTAAATATATAACTGATTTATTAAATGAGTTAAAATACCATAAAGGCACCTTACACAGTCAATAATACTGACAGTATTCTAAAATATTGACAGTACTATTGATCGTGTAAGGTACATTATTGATGGATTGAACGTAATACTGACGTTAATCCAGATAATTGATTGGTTGAAGCAAATACTGACAGTACTTGGATTGACAGTATTTGCTTCAATTATGTTATACTTATAAGTGTAATCAATTATCCCGATAAACATCAGTATTATCTTCATTCCATTATTTCTATGCCTTACGCCTTCAGTAAGACTGTCAATATTTTAGAATAATGAATATTTTAAACATGTTATCGTACAGTAATACTGTCATTATTCTAAAATATTGACAGTATTACTAACCGTGTAAGGTGCCCTATAAGGTTGCTGTAGAACGGAGTTTTTATGTATATGTAACTGATTGTATACTAGGCACGAGTTACGATTATACGAATATATTATACTATTTTCTTTGATTTTGATGAAAATGGATTGATTTATCATCTTATTTACTTAATTTTACTTAAGGTACGTTATAGACCAGCGGTCGCCAAACTTTTTGACCTCACGGACCAGTTAATTCATAATTTAAATCCCGCGGACCACTAATAGGATTTTTTAAGTGTTAAATATATTTATAAAAAAAAATTGTGATCAACGACGGAAGTTTTTATAACTTGTCACGTATTGTTATGAATTGAATCATGTTTTAATGCATCTTAAAACATAACTTAACATGATGAGTAAGTATATTCCACATTTTTCTGCGGACCAGCGAAATTTTTTCGCGGACCACTAGTGGTCCGCGGACCACCACTTTGGCAACCGCTGTTATAGACAGACTGCTACGACGTATTATCATAATTCATAAAAAATTAATGGTTTTGTTGTATTTAGGGGATCAGTTATCGTTAATGTATTTTATGTGTGGTATAAAACAAATCGTATTCTATAAATGAAGCATAGGGAAGCTAATAAATGGTGTCTAACTTATTAGCTTCCCTATGCTACACTTATAGAATACGATTTGTTTTAGACCACACATAAAATACATTAACAATAGCTGATCCCCTTGGTGTCATTTGTAAAATAATGTTTTTATAAATAATATTTCTATATAAGAATCCATTTTACGTTTTCATTATATTACTAGTCCTGTAATGTTCTATAATGGGTACTTATGTCAATCAAGTTAGTTTAAAATATGTATTGACATAAAACTAAACATAAGGCTAAACTAATCAGTCTTACATAATAAAAATATATTTATTTATTGTGCTAAATCATACTTTTTTTTGTAATTTACTGTTTTTTTTTCTCTCTATATAATATATCCTTCTTTTTTATTTTTGATGTGTGCCTGTGTATATTTTTTGTGTAATATATCATATTGAAAATGCTATTAAATTGAAAAGATTAAGGTCTTACCGTAGGGCCTGTAGGGAGGCACGCGAGGCTCCAGAACCGCCCTGCGGTTGCATTCTCAGTTTCACATAGAGGACGCGGAGAATATTGAACAGGAAGAGCAGATTGAAGCCGACGGTGCCGCACACGGGTATCTGCAGGATAATATTGAACTTGCCCTCGTCCAGCCAGCATCTACAAGAAGAAAACACACATGCAGCGTTACAAAAAAATAATAAAACTACAGCCGGAGGGTAGGATAATATTTATGGGAAACGAAAGAGAGGGGTGAAATAAAATTAAGAAAATGCTATTTGTGTCCCGTTTACGTAAACCCCAAGCGGAGATTTACAGCCGAATTTTAGCTATTATGTGAAGTAAGTTTCACTTGACGCCATCTTTGCATTTATACGAAAATTTTGCTTATATGAATACATAACTTTTGCATTCTTTAAACAACCCAAAACTGTGTATTACCCCATTAACAAAACTATGCAAAGAATCCGGTTGTGGCATGATCAACCAAATTATGCTTGTTCACTATTTCAAACGACTTGAACTATGCACTACTTATCTGTTACTTTCTATGATTAAATTAATATTATTTATTAATTTAAGACTAATTAAAAAAAAATATGTGCAAAATAATGTAATGCATAGTTCAAGTCGTTTGAAATAGTGGACGGGCATAGTTTGGTTGGTGGGGGACGCCCGCCCACCCCACCTTCGCTTGCATAGTTTTTTATTGGATATAGATGTTTTATATTGTTTAAACTATTCCGAGAAGAGTATTATCATATTAAAAAAATTTGCGAACAGAGGTGGGATGGGCGGGTGGCCTCCACCAACCAAACTATGCCCGTCCACTGTCTCAAACGACTTGAACGCTACACTACACTGTTATCCATGACTTTCTATGATTTAATTATTTGCATTTATTTATTTACGCCTAATTCGTAAATAAATGTAAGAAACAATGTAGTGCATAGTTAAGTCGTTAACTTGACTATGCTTGTCCACTATTTCAAACGACTTGAACTATGCATTACATTATTTTGCACATATATTTTTTTAATTAGTCTTAAATTAATAAATAACATTAATTTAATCACAGAAAGTAACAGATAATAGTGTAGTGCATAGTTCAAGTCGTTTGAAATAGTGGACGGGCATAGTTTGTTTGGTGGGGGCCGCCCGCCCACCCCACCTTCGTTCGCATAGTTTTTTCATTGGATATAGATGTTTTATATTGTTTAAACTATTCCAAGAAGAGTGTTATCCTATGGAAAAACTATGCGAACAAAGATGGGGTGGGCGGGCGGCCCCCACCAACCAAATTATGCCCGTCTACTATTTCAAACAACTTGAACTATGCACTACACTAGTATCTGTCACTTTCTATGATTAAATTAATATTATTTATTAATTTAAGACTAATTAAAAAAATATATGTGGAAAATAATGTTATGCATAGTTCAAGTCGTTTGAAATAGTGGACGGGCATAGTTTCGTTGGTGGGGGCCACCCGCCCACCCCACCTTCGCTCGCATAGTTTTTTCATTGGATATAGATGTTTTATATTGTTCATACTATTCCAAGAAGAGTGTTATCCTATAAAAAAACTATGCGAACAAAGGTGGGGTGGGAGGGCGGCCCCCACCAACCATACTATGCCCGTCCACTATTTCAAACGACTTGAACTCTGCACTACACTATTATGTGTTATTTTCTATGATTAAATTAATGTTATTGATTAATTTAAGACTAATTATAAAAATATATGTGCAAAATAATGTAATGCATAGTTCAAGTCGTTTGAAATAGTGGATGGGCATAGTTTGGTTGGTGGGGGCCGCCCGCCCACCCCACCTTCGCTCGCATAGTTTTTTCATTGGATATAGATGTTTTATATTGTTTAAAATATTCCAAGAAGACTGTTATCCTATGGAAAAACTATACGAACAAAGGTGGGGTGGGCGGGCGGCCCCCACCAACCAAACTATGCCCATCCACTATTTCAAACGACTTGAACTATGCACTACAATATTATCTGTTATTTTCTATGATTAAATTAATGTTATTGATTAATTTAAGACTAATTAAAACAATATATGTGAAAAATAATGTTATGCATAGTTCAAGTCGTTTAAAATAGTGGACAAGCATTGTCAAGTTAACGACTTAAACTATGCACTACATTGTTTCTTGCATTTTTTTACGAATTAGACGTAAATGAATAAATGAAAATAATTAAATCATAGAACGTAATGGATAACAGTGTAGAGTTCAAGTTATTTGGAATAGTGGATGGGGATTGTTTGGTTGTTTATACTGCCGAGTTCAGCTGTTAATCTGTCTATCTGTCTATCTGTCTATCTGTCTATCTGTCTATCTGTCTATCTGTCTATCTGTCTATCTGTCTATCTGTCTATCTGTCTATCTGTCTATCTGTCTATCTGTCTATCTGTCTATCTGTCTATCTGTCTATCTGTCTATCTGTCTATCTGTCTATCTGTCTATCTGTCTATCTGTCTATCTGTCTATCTGTCTATCTGTCTATCTGTCTATCTGTCTATCTGTCTATCTGTCTATCTGTCTATCTGTCTATCTGTCTATCTGTCTATCTGTCTATCTGTCTATCTGTCTATCTGTCTATCTGTCTATCTGTCTATCTGTCTATCTGTCTATCTGTCTATCTGTCTATCTGTCTATCTGTCTATCTGTCTATCTGTCTATCTGTCTATCTGTCTATCTGTCTATCTGTCTATCTGTCTATCTGTCTATCTGTCTATCTGTCTATCTGTCTATCTGTCTATCTGTCTATCTGTCTGTCTGTCTATCTGTCTATCTGTCTATCTGTCTATCTGTCTATCTGTCTATCTGTCTATCTGTCTATCTGTCTATCTGTCTATCTGTCTATCTGTCTATCTGTCTATCTGTCTATCTGTCTATCTGTCTATCTGTCTATCTGTCTATCTGTCTATCTGTCTATCTGTCTATCTGTCTATCTGTCTGTCTGTCTATCTGTCTATCTGTCTATCTGTCTATCTGTCTATCTGTCTATCTGTCTATCTGTCTATCTGTCTATCTGTCTATCTGTCTATCTGTCTATCTGTCTATCTGTCTATCTGTCTATCTGTCTATCTGTCTATCTGACATCTGCAACATAAGCCCAAAATTTAACATTCTGAGTACGGGCATGAATATACTATTTCACGCGCACTGCTAAACGTACAAAACTATAGCAATTACTAATTTGCTGGAATTAAATTAGTTTTGCAAACGACAGTTCAAGAAATAAACTTGCATCCTGTTTCGCATCCTGAGAAACAGAAACATTTCAACAGCTGTAAGTTTCGGTATTTATTTGCAATGCCTTTGCAATTACTACTACCCCTCGCGCTCGACCCGCCTGAATATATTTATGTATTCTCCTTTTTTTTTTGGTGTGTATGTTATTTATTCGTTCGTCCCATTTTCGATCATCCCGTTTTATTCCATTCCCGGACGACCGTAAATATTTACAGTCTTGTGCAAGCGAAATGGATTTAAATGTAAAGCTTTGGAGTACATGTAATAAGCTCGAGGACGGCGGGGTAGGGGGACAGGGCGGACGGGCGCTTTTATAACATCTACAGACCTGAGGCAAGTACATGCGCAAACAACGAGTAAAATAATATGTTAAAGAGTCGCAAAACTTGCAAAAAAAAAACAACTTCGTGACAACTGGATTTAAAACAGTAGTTTATTATTATATTATTAAATTACTCGTAAATGTAGTTACTATTATTAAATTACTCTTAAGGGTACATTACACGATCAGTAATACTGATATTATTCTCGAAATTGTCGATATTTTGAGAATAATATCAGTATTACTGGTGTAAGGTATAGTAATAATGGAATGAAGGAAATAATGAGGTTTATCCGGATAATTTGTAACCCATGCAGTTAAGGTTGGAATTTTTTCTGACCATCCCCTTAGAAGTATTGATTTCATGAGGATGGTCAGAAAAATTTCTCAAGTTGTAGCTACTTAATTTGCTTGAAATTTGCTACTAGCATTTAGTACACTTGTAGCTAGTACTATATATATTTACTAGAGCGTAGAATGAAAGCTGGATTTTTACCGATTTTTCAAACGAAAATGTTTGCAATAATTATAAAAGTCAAACGAGTAAAACCAATATAACTCGAGTTGTAGCTACTGAATTTGCTTGAAACTTAGCACTAGCATTTAGTACTCTTGTAGCTAGTACTATGTATATTTACTAGAGCGTAGAATGAAAACTGGATTTTTACCGATTTTTCAAACGAAAATGATTGCAATAATTATAAAAGTCAAACGAGTTAAGCCGATATAACTTGAGTTGTAGCTACTGAATTTGCTTGAAACTTGCTACTAGCATTGAGTACGCTTGTAGCTAGTACTATATATATTTACTAGAGCGTAGAATGAAAACTGGATTTTTACCGATTTTTCAAACGAAAATGATTGCAATTATTATAAAAGTCAAACGAGTAAAACCGATATAACTCGAGTTGTAGCTACTGAATTTGCTTGAAACTTGCTACTAGCATTTAGTGCACTTGTAGCTAGTATTATATACATTTACTAGAGCGTAGAATGAAAACTGGATTTTTACCGATTTTTCAAACGAAAATGATTGCAATAATTATAAAAGTCAAACGAGTAAAACCGATATAACTCGAGTTGTAGCTACTGAATTTGCTTGAAACATGCTACTAGCATTTAGTACACTTGTAGCTAGTACTATATATATCTACTAGAGCGTAGAATGAAAACTGGATTTTTACGGATTTTTCAAACGAAAATGTTTGCAATAATTATAAAAGTCAAACAAGTAAAACCGATATAACTCGAGTTGTAGCTACTGAATTTGCTTGAAACTTGCTACTAGCATTTAGTACACTTGTAGCTAGTACTATATATATTTACTAGAGCGTAGAATGAAAACTGGATTTTTACCGATTTTTCAAACGAAAATGTTTGCAATAATTATATAAGTCAAACGAGTAAAACCGATATAACTCGAGTTGTAGCTACTGAATTTGCTTGAAACTTGCTACTAGCATTTAGTACACTTGTAGCTAGTACTATATATATCTACTAGAGCGTAGAATGAAAACTGGATTTTTACGGATTTTTCAAACGAAAATGTTTGCAATAATTATAAAAGTCAAACAAGTAAAACCGATATAACTCGAGTTGTAGCTACTGAATTTGCTTGAAACTTGCTACTAGCATTTAGTACACTTGTAGCTAGTACTATATATATTTACTAGAGCGTAGAATGAAAACTGGATTTTTACCGATTTTTCAAACGAAAATGTTTGCAATAATTATATAAGTCAAACGAGTAAAACCGATATAACTCGGGCTGTAGCCACTGAATTTGCTTGAAACTTGCTGCTAGCATTTAGTACACTTGTAGCTAGTACTATATACATTTATTAGAATGTAGAATGAAAACTGGATTTTTACCGATTTTTCAAATGAAAATGTTTGTAATAATTATAAAAGTCAAACGAGTAAAACCGCTATAACTTAAGTTGTAGCTACTGAATTTGCTTGAAACTTGCTACTAGCATTTAGTACACTTGTAGCTAGTACTATATATATTTACTAGAGCGTAGAATGAAAACTGGATTTTTACGGATTTTTCAAACGAAAATGTTTGCAATAATTATAAAAGTCAAACAAGTAAAACCGATATAACTCGAGTTGTAGCTACTGAATTTGCTTGAAACTTGCTACTAGCATTTAGTACACTTGTAGCTAGTACTATATACATTTACTAGAGCGTAGAATGAAAACTGGATTTTTAACGATTTTTCAAATGAAAATGTTTGTAATAATTATAAAAGTCAAACGAGTAAAACCGATATAACTCGAGTTGTAGCTACTGAATTTGCTTGAAACTTGCTACTAGCATTTAGTACACTTGTAGCTAGTACTATATATATTTACTAGAGCGTAGAATGAAAACTGGATTTTTACCGATTTTTCAAACGAAAATGATTGCAATAATTATAAAAGTCAAACGAGTAAAACCGATATAACTCGAGTTGTAGCTACTGAATTTGCTTGAAACTTGCTACTAGCATTTAGTATACTTGTTGCTAGTACTATATATTTTTACTAGAGCGTAGAATGAAAACTGGATTTTTACCGATTTTTCAAACGAAAATGATTGCAATAATTATAAAAGTCAAACGAGTAAAACCGATATAACTCGAGTTGTAGCTACTGAATTTGCTTGAAACTTGCTACTAGCATTGAGTACGCTTGTAGCTAGTACTATATATATTTACTAGAGCGTAGAATGAAAACTGGATTTTTACCGATTTTTCAAATGAAAATGTTTGTAATAATTATAAAAGTCAAACGAGTAAAACCGCTATAACTTAAGTTGTAGCTACTGAATTTGCTTGAAACTTGCTACTAGCATTTAGTACACTTGTAGCTAGTACTATATACATTTACTAGAGCGTAGAATGAAAACTGGATTTTTACCGATTTTTCAAATGAAAATGTTTGTAATAATTATAAAAGTCAAACGAGTAAAACCGATATAACTCGAGTTGTAGCTACTGAATTTGCTTGAAACTTGCTACTAGCATTTAGTACACTTGTAGCTAGTACTATATATATTTACTAGAGCGTAGAATGAAAACTGGATTTTTACCGATTTTTCAAACGAAAATGATTGCAATAATTATAAATGTCAAACGAGTAAAACCGATATAACTCGAGTTGTAGCTACTGAATTTGCTTGAAACTTGCTACTAGCATTTAGTACACTTGTAGCTAGTACTATATATATTTACTAGAACGTAGAATGAAAACTGGATTTTTACCGATTTTTCAAACGAAAATGTTTGCAATAATTATATAAGTCAAACGAGTAAAACCGATATAACTCGGGCTGTAGCCACTGAATTTGCTTGAAACTTGCTGCTAGCATTTAGTACACTTGTAGCTAGTACTATATACATTTATTAGAATGTAGAATGAAAACTGGATTTTTACCGATTTTTCAAATGAAAATGTTTGTAATAATTATAAAAGTCAAACGAGTAAAACCGCTATAACTTAAGTTGTAGCTACTGAATTTGCTTGAAACTTGCTACTAGCATTTAGTACACTTGTAGCTAGTACTATATATATTTACTAGAGCGTAGAATGAAAACTGGATTTTTACGGATTTTTCAAACGAAAATGTTTGCAATAATTATAAAAGTCAAACAAGTAAAACCGATATAACTCGAGTTGTAGCTACTGAATTTGCTTGAAACTTGCTACTAGCATTTAGTACACTTGTAGCTAGTACTATATACATTTACTAGAGCGTAGAATGAAAACTGGATTTTTAACGATTTTTCAAATGAAAATGTTTGTAATAATTATAAAAGTCAAACGAGTAAAACCGATATAACTCGAGTTGTAGCTACTGAATTTGCTTGAAACTTGCTACTAGCATTTAGTACACTTGTAGCTAGTACTATATATATTTACTAGAGCGTAGAATGAAAACTGGATTTTTACCGATTTTTCAAACGAAAATGATTGCAATAATTATAAAAGTCAAACGAGTAAAACCGATATAACTCGAGTTGTAGCTACTGAATTTGCTTGAAACTTGCTACTAGCATTTAGTATACTTGTTGCTAGTACTATATATTTTTACTAGAGCGTAGAATGAAAACTGGATTTTTACCGATTTTTCAAACGAAAATGATTGCAATAATTATAAATGTCAAACGAGTAAAACCGATATAACTCGAGTTGTAGCTACTGAATTTGCTTGAAACTTGCTACTAGCATTGAGTACGCTTGTAGCTAGTACTATATATATTTACTAGAGCGTAGAATGAAAACTGGATTTTTACCGATTTTTCAAATGAAAATGTTTGTAATAATTATAAAAGTCAAACGAGTAAAACCGCTATAACTTAAGTTGTAGCTACTGAATTTGCTTGAAACTTGCTACTAGCATTTAGTACACTTGTAGCTAGTACTATATACATTTACTAGAGCGTAGAATGAAAACTGGATTTTTACCGATTTTTCAAATGAAAATGTTTGTAATAATTATAAAAGTCAAACGAGTAAAACCGATATAACTCGAGTTGTAGCTACTGAATTTGCTTGAAACTTGCTACTAGCATTTAGTACACTTGTAGCTAGTACTATATATATTTACTAGAGCGTAGAATGAAAACTGGATTTTTACCGATTTTTCAAACGAAAATGATTGCAATAATTATAAATGTCAAACGAGTAAAACCGATATAACTCGAGTTGTAGCTACTGAATTTGCTTGAAACTTGCTACTAGCATTTAGTACACTTGTAGCTAGTACTATATATATTTACTAGAACGTAGAATGAAAACTGGATTTTTACTGATTTTTCAAACGAAAATGTTTGCAATAATTATAAAAGTCAAACGAGTAAAACCGATATAACTCGGGCTGTAGCTACTGAATTTGCTTGAAGCTTGCTATTAGTATTTAGTACATTTTTAGCTAGTACTATATACATTTACTAGAGCGTAGAATAAAAACTGGATTTATACCGATTTTTCAAACGAAAATGATTGCAATAATTATAAAAGTCAAACGAGTAAAACCGATATAACTCGAGTTGTAGCTACTCAATTTGCTTGAAACTTGCTACTAGCATTTAGTACACTTGTAGCTAGTACTATATACATTTATTAGAGTGTAGAATGAAAACTAGATTTTTACTGATTTTTCAAACGAAAATGATTGCAATAATTATAAAAGTCAAAATAGTAAAACCGATATAACTCGAGTTGTAGCTACTGAATTTGCTTGAAACTTGCTACTAGCATTTAGTACACTTGTAGCTAGTACTATATACATTTATTAGAGCGTAGAATGAAAACTGGATTTTTAACGATTTTTCAAACGAATATGATTGCAATAATTATAAAAGTCAAACGAGTAAAACCGATATAACTCGAGTTGTAGCTACTGAATTTGCTTGAAACTTGCTACTAGAATTTAGTACACTTGTAGCTAGTACTATATACATTTACTAGAGCGTAGAATGAAAACTGGATTTTTACCGATTTTTCAAACGAAAATGATTACAATAATTATAACAAGTCAAACGACTAAAACCGATATAACTCGAGTTGTAGCTACTGAATTTGCTTGAAACTTGCTACTAGCATTTAGTACACTTGTAGCTAGTACTATATCTATTTACTAGAGCGTAGAATGAAAACTGGATTTTTACCGATTTTTCAATCGAAAATGATTGCAATAATTATAAAAGTAAAACGAGTAAAACCGATATAACTCGAGTTGTAGCTACTGAATTTGCTTGAAACTTGCTACTAGCATTTAGTACTCTTGTAGCTAGTACTATATATATTTACTAGAGCGTAGAATGAAAACTGGATTTTTAACGATTTTTCAAACGAAAATGTTTGCAATAATTATAAAAGTCAAACGAGTAAAACCGCTATAACTTAAGTTGTAGCTACTGAATTTGCTTGAAACTTGCTACTAGCATTTAGTACACTTGTAGCTAGTACTATATACATTTACTAGAGCGTAGAATGAAAACTGGAATTTTACGGATTTTTCAAACGAAAATGTTTGCAATAATTATAAAAGTCAAACGAGTAAAACCGATATAACTCGAGTTGTATATATTGAATTTGCTTGAAACTTGCTACTAGCATTTAGTACACTTGTAGCTAGCACTATATACATTTACTAGAGCGTAGAATGAAAACTGGATTTTTACCGATTTTTCAAACGAAAATAATTGCAATAATTATAAAAGTCAAACGAGTAAAACCGATATAACTCGAGTTGTAGCTACTGAATTTGCTTGAAACTTGCTACTAGTATTTAGTACACTTGTAGCTAGTACTATATACATTTACTAGAGCGAAGAATGAAAACTGGATTTTTACTGATTTTTCAAACGAAAATGATTGCAATAATTATAAAAGTCAAACGAGTTAAGCCGATATAACTCGAGTTGTAGCTACTGAATTTGCTTGAAACTTGCTACTAGCATTTAGTATACTTGTAGCTAGTACTATATATATATATATATTTACTAGAGCGTAGAATGAAAACTGTATTTTAAACGATTTTTCAAACGAAAATGTTTGTAATAATTATAAAAGTCAAACGAGTAAAACCGATATAACTCGAGTTGTAGCTACTTAATTTGCTAGAAACTTGCTACTAGCATTTAGTACACTTTTAGCTAGTACTATATACATTTACTAGAGCGTATAATGAAAGCTGGATTTTTACCGATTTTTCAAAAGAAAATGTTTGCAATAATTATAAAAGTCAAACGAGTAAAACCGATATAACTCGAGTTGTAGCTACTGAATTTGCTTGAAACTTTCTAATAGCATTTAGTACACTTGTAGCTAGTACTATATACATTTACTAGAGCGACGAATGAAAACTGGATTTTTACTGATTTTTCAAACGAAAATGATTGCAATAATTATAAAAGTCAAACGAGTTAAGCCGATATAACTCGAGTTGTAGCTACTGAATTTGCTTGAAACTTGCTACTAGCATTTAGTACACTTGTAGCTAGTATATTCGAAACGGAGCATCTACATAGGAAGATCAAGAAAAATATTCGACGACAAAATGAGAGATGCAGAACGAAAAAAACATAAAATGGAAAGTGATGAAACAATTAACACTAGACAGGAAGAAATGAACACTACTTGATGATCAAGATTTTTTTTTGACGGTGAGTACTAAGTAATTATGATGAAATATACTTTTGTTAGTTGATTTTGTTGCGAAAACTGTGATTGTTAGTGCAGACCGTGCTTGATTTTATCTATATTTGCTAATTTCACACATCATTAGTGCTCGACAAAACTTATAACTGTGTCACGTCGGAGATGCGGGCGAGGTGAAGTTTTCCATTGTGCGCCCATCACCGCATACCTATAACGACGTGAAATGTTCGGGCTAGTTAGTGGCCAATAATGGGAATTGTTTCTCTGAAACTTCCATCGCTAAAAGGTCAACCGGGGACCCTTATAATAATAATAATAACAAGATACAGAATTTGATATAATGTATCCTCTAGCAAGGAAGCACATATTCAACAAAAAAAAAATCGTAAGCAGATTGCAAGGAGAACCAGGTGATAGTATAAGCTACAACTAATATTTTATAGTAATTAGGTAGTATAAGATTGGAAATAATGGATGTATATGATACAGGATAAATTTTGTATCATGATCCCAATTTAAATTCGTTTTTAAACATATTTTAAAAAATTCTATCATAATGTATAAAGATGATACTTAGTATATTTTATATTTTAAAACATATCAATGGCAAAGTTTTTTGAAAAAAAAAAATTTAAAAAAAATTAAAGAAAAAATATATAAATCGCATGCTATTGTATAAAAATAATACTTAACAGAAATATTCATTTAAGATTAAGACGATTTCAAAATAAATACGTCCATTTTATGTGTTTTATATCATCATCACAATATTACTACACCATTTATTGTATGATTAAAATATTTTATTTATAATTCTTTTTATATTTAAAGTATCTTACCTTTGATCCTGTGTATCTCCATAAAAGTACCTCATGTGTGCATACGGCAGCACAAACACAATCGGCAGACCCCATCCCAACAACAGCATATACCTCAACAATCTAGTTTCAGATATAAACGCTGATACGAGCACGGTGTGCAGGTAGAGTCCTTCGCACAGCATCCAGGAGTAGTTGGAAATGAGAAAGAGCATGAGGACGACGTGCAGGACCCGGCACCACACCTGCAAAATACAAAAAAAAACGCATCAATTTCAGTCCGGTCAGATATATACCCACAAAAAGTCTAATAAATTCGATATATGCGGCAGTAAACAATTTTTGTAACACATACGGTTGGGGCGCAGCGCAGGCGAAATTTATCGTTTCGCTCTTAAATGTTAATTCCGGTCGGGGCCGGGAGGGTTTTATATACGCGATAAAATCCACGCCGGGGAGTGTGTTGTAATCATGAGGGGGAATTCTAAATACTTTGTTATCTTTAAAGAGAATTTATACAGAAAGAAACTTAAGATGAAATTAATTATGTAAAAATATAGGCAAATGTTATTAAATAATTATCACTGAAATTTTAATAATACGATACAAATATATATATATATATATATACATATAAGTTTATTCCCCCATTTTTTTTACAAACATACAAATACATTTTTAATTATAATAAAAAATATAAAAAAAAAACTTAAAATATATTTATATTAACTACATGTTGATTTGGTATATATGGGAATTTCAAATCAGCTGCTCTGTCGTGCTGGTATGATGATATATATATATATATATATATATATATATATATATATATATATATATATATGATAATTAATGCTACAATTGTCGGTGTACACTTGTACACTTATACAGAAATTAAAAAATTCCGATAATTCTGGCTCCGAGTGGGTTCGCGCGGTGGGTTCTTTTTTCTCGGTGCATTGTGACTAAACATAATATTACTCCATTCGAGAAGGTTAGAATGTTGCGTAAAGTTATTCAAAATGTTCTTACAATTTAATAATAAATGTAGAAAATGGTGGTGCGAAAACGCACCAGTGGTAAAAAAAATGGGCTAAAAATAGAAGTTTATTTCTATTCTATTCCGAAATCAAATAAAATCCGTAACAATTATATTTTCTATAGATGCGCGATTATGAATTTTAGCCAAAATTGCTTGAAATTTCAACTAGGATGCGAACATGAATTTCAGGCGAATTGGGCCAAAATTTATGAATGTTTATGATTTACTGACCCAAAGGGGAAGTACATGGCTCAATAAATCGTAAAAAAACCGATCCTTTGGGTCAATAAATCATAAAAATTCTTAAAATTTAGCCAAAATCGCTTCAAATTTGAACCAGGATGCGAAAATGTCATGAATTTCAAGTAAATTGTGCCAAAATTTAAGAATTTTGTGACTTATTGACCCAAATGGAGGAGTACAAGTATTTCTATTCTATTCCGAAAACAAATAAATTCCATAACAATTATATCTTCTAAAGATGCAACATAAAAACTCTTAATAACGTGTTAAGCACATTAGCAAGTACTTCACTTAAAACGCCGCTCGTTACAAGCCTCCTGAATGCGGAAAATCGCGTCCAGCACGCCACAAACAAAGCGCACTTTATGCCGCCCCAGCAATTAGAAATAATTGAAAGAGATTTGTTCATAGCGCGTACAAATTACACGGCCTCGCATTTGTGTAAGGGTCGGCGCTCTTAAAAATGTATTTTCATGTTCAACACCCGAGCCGCCCCGCGTGAGTGAGCGTTATTGATGCACGCCGCGGAAATTTCTTCTAATGGCCCATTCCGTGCAATTTAATGCGAAAGGGCGGTTTTACCACAATATTTTACAAGATGCATTAACATTATTCAGCAAGATTGCTAATGCAGGAGTATCGCTTTGTTAATATCTCAAAGAAAATGTAAATGTAAAACCAATTCAATTCTAAATTAGTTTCTCTATTTGAAATATATGCAACTATTTATGCCAGCACTATACGTAACGTGTTTGAAAACAGCTGAAATTGGCTGAAATTGGCTAGATTGACGCCAATATCTCAAACTTATTCCACGAATAGCCTTAGCCTTATTCTACAATTGACATTTATCTGGAGAATTAGGCTATCCGTGGAATAAGTTTGATATATTGGCGTCAAAATGTCACACTTATTCCACGAATTGCCTTATTCTCCAGTTAAATTTCAATTGTAGAACCGGCCTTAAATCTGTTACACAACCATTGATCTTGTTTTTTATTTGCATGTCGAAAATTTCCCTAATGTTTTAAATTTATATTTATCTATATAAATTTAAAACACGCCTTTAGCAAAATTTATTGTTTGTACTTATTTTATGCCAAAGGTAAACGATGTGTTCCCTAGGTTTCTATGTTATAGCTGTAGTAGATATGGAAGAGTAAACATAATAATAAAAAAATTCTTAAGACGTCTACTTTGTGATAATTCATTTTAAAGAGTGTAAATATAACATGATTTCTACTTTATTTATGATCACACTTTATGGGTAAAAAATAAAAAGTAAAAAATGCTTTTATTTATAGTTTCGGCACGCCCTGGGCCTTCCTCGTCCCACACCGCGAACCCCCTGTGTTAGTCGTAGTGATCGTGCATTATCCCCTTAACGCATGTAATGCAATTTGTGCTTTAGAAAGCTATTCCAAATCATCAATAGAATTCGATCATGATAGCAGTAATAAAATTCTCCAGCCCACTGTGTATCCGTATTAAACATACTGACATTTTAAAAAATCGCTATAGGTCCCTCGATATAACCAACTCTCCGCCGAGCAACAAACAACAAGAACCATTCAATTTCAATCAGCCGATCGACTTTATTGGCCTTTTGTGCTGGCACTCACCAGTGAATGTGGGAGGAAAAGCGCACGCAATCGCCAGGATATCCACCCTCCTGTACGTTCAAAAGGTCCGTAAATCCCCAGTTTTATCGTATCATTCTGCGGATTAAGCGGCTCGTTATAGGTTCTTGTAAGACATCCAATACGTCCGCGGCGGCGGCCGCCGCCGCCGCCAACTCGGGATGAACGAACTTGCCCCGTTGCAAAACGAAATTAATCCCGGCGAAAAGAAAATCGACTGTAATTGGATTTGGCGATATTCTGTTATAAAAATATATGCCGTGGCGGGTAATGGAGGAGATAAAGGTTGTTTTTCCGGAGGGGCTGGTAATGTAATTTGTTTGCAGGGCGGACCATAATTTTTTTTTTCTAATTTAAAACATGTGCAAAAAGCTCTTCATAATAAAAGGGGTTTGTAAAATATGCATGTGCTTATAATGTTTTTTTATGTCCGGAAGTTGTTTAACATAAGAATTTCTCCAGAATCAAACTAGAATGCTATATTGACCCGTGAATCGTAAAAATTTAGCCAAAATCGCTTGAAATTTCAACCAGGATGCGAAAATGTCTTGAATTTCAAGCGAATTGGGCCAAAATTTGAGAATTTTTATGATTGATTATCCCCAAGGAGGAGTTCATGGGTCAATAAATCGTAAAAGACCCAAGTACTCCCCCCTTTGGGTCAATAAATCATAAAAATTCTTTGACCCAATTCGCTTGAAGTTCATGACATTTTTACATCCTGGTTGAAATTTCAAGCGATTTTGGCTAAAATTTAAGAATTTTTATGATTTATTGACTCAAAGGGGGGAGTACTGGGGTCTTTTACGAATTTTTGACCCATGTACTCCTCCTTGGGGATAATATATCATAAAAATTATTAAATTTTGGCCCAATTCGCTTGAAATTCATGACATTTTCGCATGCTGGTTGAAATTTCAAGCAATTTTGGTTAAAATTTAAGTATTTTTATGATTTATTGACCCAAAGGGAAGTATATGGGTCAATAAATCGTAAAAGACCTAAGTATTCCCGTCTTTGGGTCAATAAATCATAAAAATTCATAAATTTTAACCAAAATCAATTTCAGCCAGGATGCGAAAATGTCATGAATTTCACGCGAATTGGGCCAACATTAAAAAAACTAATGATTTATTGACTCAAGGGGGAGTACATAGGTCTATAAATCGTAAAAAGACTCAAGTACTCCCCCCTTTGGGTTAATAAATCATAAAAATTCCTAAATTTTAGCCAAAATCGCTTGAAATTTTAACCAGCATGCGAAAATGTCATGAATTGCAAGTGAGTTGGGCCAAAATTTAAGAATTTTTACGATTTATGGACCCTAAGGGCAGAGTACGTGAGTCAATAAATCGTAAAAGTACTTAAATGTTAGCTAAAATCGCTTGAACTTGGAACAAGGATGCGAAAATGTCATGAATTTCAAGAGAATTGGCTCAAAATTTAAGAATTTTTATGATTTATGAACCCAAAGGGGGAGTATATGGGTCACTAATCGTAAAAGACCCATGTACTCCCAACTTTGGATCAATAAATCATAAAAAATCTTAAATTTTAGCCAAAATCGATTCAATTTTCCATAACCATGATGCAAAAATGTCATGAATCTCAAGCGAATTGGATCAAAATTTTAGAATTTTTATGATTTATGGACCCAAAGGGGGAGTATATGGGTCACTAAATCGTAAAAGACCAATTTACTCCCCCCTTTGGATCAATAAATCATAAAAATTCTTAAATTTTAGCCAAAATCACTTGAAATTTCAACCAAGATGTGAAAGTGTCATGAATTTTAAGCGAATTGCGCCAAAATTTAAGAATGTTTATGATTAATTGACCCAAAGGGGGAGTACGTGGGTCGATAAATCGTAAAAGACTCATGTACTCCCCCCTTTTTGGGCCAAAATTAAAAAAAAATGATTCATTGACTCAGAGGGGGAATAAATGGGTCAATAAATCGTAAAAAGAATAAATCATAAAAATTCTTAAAGTTTAGCCAAAATCACTTCAATTTTCAACCAGGATACGAAAATGTCATGAATTTCAAGCGAATTGGGTCAAAATTAAAGAATTTATAGACCCAATGGGGAAGTACATGGGTTAACAAATCGTAACAATTCTTAAATTTGATCAAAAATCGCTTAAAATTTCAACCAGGATGCGAAAATGTCAGGAATTTCAAGCGAATTGGGTTAAATTTAAGAATTTTTATGTTTTATTGACCCAAAGGAAGGAATACATGCGTCAATAAATCGTAAAAATTATTAAATTTTAGCCAAAATCGCTTGAAAATTCAACCCGGATGCGAAAACGTCATGAATTTCAAGCGAATTGGCAAATTTAATTTTTTTATGATTATGGACACAAACGGGGTGTTTATGGGTCAATAAATCGTAAAAAGACCCAAGTACTCCCCCCTTTGGGTCAATAAATTATAAACTGTCTCATTTGGGTCAAGAAATCATAAAAATTCTTAAATGTTAGCCAAAATCGCTTGATATTTCAACCAGGATGCGAAAATGTCAAGAATTTTAAGCGAATTGGGCCAAAATTTAAGAATTTTTATGATTTATTGACCCAAACGGGGTGTTCATGGGTCAATAAATCATAAAAGACCCAAGTACTCCCCCCTTTGGGTCAATAAATTATAAACTGTCTTAAATGTTAGACAAAATCTCTTGATATTTCAACCAAAATACGAAAATGTCATGAATTTCAAGCGAATTGGGCCAAAATTAAAAAAATATATGATTTATTAACTCAAAGGGGGAGTAGATGGGTCAATAAATCGTAAAAAGACTCTTGTACTCCCCCCTTTAGGTCAATAAATCATAAAAATTCTTAAATGTTAGCCAAAATCGCTTGAAATTTCAACCAGGATGTGACAATGTCAGCATTTCAAGCGAATTGGGCCAAATTTTAAGAATATTTATGATCTGTTGACTCAAGGGGGGAGTAAATGGATCAATAAATCGTAAAAAGATCCAAGTACTCCCCCCTTTGGATCAATATATCATAAACATTATTAAATTTTAGCCAAAATCGCTTGAAATTTCAACTAGGATGCGAAAATGTCATGAACTTTAAGCGAATTGGGTCGAAATTTAAGAATTTTTATGATTTATTGACTCAAACGGGGAGTACATGGGTCAAATAAATTATAAAAGACCCAAGTAATCCACCCTTTGGGTCAATAAATCATAAAATTTCTTAAATTTGAACCAAAATCGCTTGAAATTTCAACCAGGATGTGACAATGTCTGGAATTTCAAGCGAATTGGGCGAAAATTTAAGATTTTTAAGCTTTATTGACTCAAGGGGGAGTACATGGATCAATAAATCGTAAAAAGATCCAAGTACTCTCCCCTTTGGGTGAATATATCATAAACATTATTAAATTGTAGCCAAATCGTTTGAAATTTCAACTGGGATGCGAAAATATCATGAACTTCAAGCGAATTGGGCCGAAATTTAAGAATTTTTATGATTTATTGACTCAAGGGGGGAGTACATGTATCAATAAATCGTAAAAAGATGCAAGTACTCCCCCCTTTGGGTCAATATATCATAAACAGCCAAAATCGCTTCAAATTTCAATTAGTATGCGAAAGTGTCATGAACTTCAAGCGAATTGGACCGAAATTTAAGAATTTGTATGATTTATTGACTCAATGGGGGAGTACATGGGTCAATAAATTGTAAAAGATCCAAGTACTCCCTTTAGGACAATAAAGCAGACAAATTCTTAAATTTTAAACAAAATCACTTGAAAATTCAACCAGGATGCGAAAATGACATGAATTTCAAGAGAATTGGGTCAAAATTTAATAGTTTTTATTTTTATAGACCCAATGGGGAGTACATGACTAAATAAATCGTAAAAATTCTTAAATTTTATCCAATGACATGAATTTCAAGAGAATTGGGTCAAAATTTAATAATTTTTATTTTTATAGACCCAATGTGGAGTACATGGCTAAATAAATCGTAAAAATTCTTAAATTTTATCCAAAATCGCTTGAAATTTAAACCAGGATGCGAAAAATCATGAATTTCAAGTGATTTGGGGCACAATTTATGAATTTTTACGATTTATTAGCCCATGTACACCCATTAGGTCTATAAATCATAAAAATTCTTAAATTTTGACCCAATTCGCTTGAAATTCATGACATCTTAATGCCCCGGTTGAAATTTCAAGCGATTAGAAGTACATGGGACATTCAATGATTACAAGCTTGAAGGCAATGAAAGAAGAATTAAATTCATAAGAAAATATATTGACCCAAATATATTTTGTAAAGCCTGTGTATACAAAAAAGGAAATAATAATACAATAAAAAGTGTCCAATCAACATGAAGTTCAACCTGCTGGATAGACAATTTCGAACCAAAATCTTAATATATTTTTTCCCTAAAACAAACCCGTCACATAATAAATTATAAAAAAGATAAAAATTGGTAAAAATATAGTCTAGATGGCAGGAAAGATAATGTCTTGGCCTTATTTTGTAGGTCTTTTATTCCCAACGAGAAAAACACAAAAATATTGTTATAAAAACTGTACCGTTTAGGCGGTAAAGTGGAAGACGTGTAGAAAAATAAAATATAAAATTGTCCAATCAAATTCAACTGCAGATAGATGGATAGACAATTTAGAACCAAATGAAAAATCTTAGTATAATGTTTCCCAAAAACAAGAGACAAACCTGTTAGATGATAAATTATAAAAGTGATAAAAATCGTTAAAAATCCCAAAACTATCCTCCGTTGCGTCAAAATAAGGGCTGTACCAACACCATCTGTATATCTACTATTATATATATTTACTATCGGTGGTGTTGGCTGTACTAGAAGATACCAAGAAGTAAAACTAACGTCATTTGATTTGAATTTTCAAAATTTATTTTCTATAGAAAAGGGTAACAAGCCCTCTTCTGTATTAAGTTCTATTGGAATATCAAATAATATGAATAAGAACATTGCAGTGAAAAATGTTACAGCAAATATTCCTTATAAATACAAGTGATACCACGATAGACTAGTTTACCAGTTTCGCTTGAGATTCATGACATTTTCACATCCTGGTTGAAATTTCAAGCGATTTTGGCTAAAATTTAAGAATTTTTATGATTTATTGACCCAAATGGAGGAGTACATGGGTCTTTTACGATTTATTGACCCATTTACTAGTTTACAACTATTTTCCCTCACAAGTGCACTTTAAATTTAACCCAGTAAAGCGCATTCACCTGTAAGTGGATGGCTACACGATGTCGAGTCGATAAGCAAATCGAATTTACTACTCGCGCCATTCCCGTAGCCTGGAAAGATCACGAAAAGCTAGGGTTGGGGGGGGGGGGGGGGGGGTGGGGGTGTGGGGGCGACATTATACAATATTAAGTGACCCTTTTAAAGCCAGACATGTGAATAATCGGCTTAAACTACGATTGCAGCCATGATAAATTAAAATGTTTATTGGACTGAAGTTAAATTGAGACTAACTGAATGGCTGAAGTGTATTGATTGTGCTATTTATATATAAGTTAGTTTGACTTATCATAACAGCCAACAGTTTCGTTGCAATACATGCATTATTAAATAAGAATTATAGCATATAATATATATATATATATATATATATATATATATATATATATATATATATATATATATATATTTAAAACTCAGTAACTTTAAGAATTGTCTTTAAAACTGCTTGCAAACGTTATGATATGATGTAAATGGTACAGTTTTAAAGTTTTTAAATTTTTGTTCTTAGTCTTAGTTCTTATTATAATAATAATAATATTTATTTACGGCAAACGCCTTGAATAAAAATAAGATACACACAATACATATAGCGTGCGACAATGGACAAACAAAAAATGTACAATTACACTTAAAAAGTAGTGAAATTAATTAAATAAATTAAGTAATTACAAGTTATCGAGTAATGGAGATTATTATTTGTATCATTAATGAGAAATTTCCCCTTTTTAGAGCTTTAGTCCTGTTGGGAAATAAATAAATAAATATAACCCAGCTCAGTGTCCTAGTGGTTAGAGACGCCATCCGTCTCGTATTGAGCAGTGGGAAGTTCAAACCCCATCAGGGCAAATTATGCTTTCACAGTTTTTGAGAGGTTTCTTTTTTTATTAAATTAAGGTACATTTCGGGTCTTTATCACATAGTTTTAGTTTAATATTGCAGTTAACATCCTTTCTATTGCCTATAATCATCAGTTTAGTTTTATTTATATTTACAAACAGGAAATTCGTATGAATTCGTAGAATATAGAAATAAATAAATAATTTTATTTTTAAAAAAACTTCTATCTTTATAGGGCTATTAGCCGTGAGGCTTTTCCGCCGGTCAAGGGAGAAGCTCAGAGGAGTTTAATCACCCGGTATTTACCTTAACTTCACAGAAAACCACTGAAAAACTGTGAAAGGTGATTCGCGCAAATTCCTTCCCCGCTGGGGATCGAACTCAGGCTCCCCAATGCTCAGTACGAGACGGAAGACGCCTCTAACCACTCGGCCACTGATCTGGGTTTTTATTTTTATTTAAAAACAATTATTAATTTTAATATTTTTTTAAAACTTCCAAATATGCGAATTTAAAACGTTTGTATAGCATGTTGTTATAGTTAAAAAAAACACAATTCCATGCACGAAAATAAATCCGCTTTATTACACTTGACTGTCAACCAAAAAAAAAAAACTAAAGTTGTTTTCCCCTCTTTTAAACTCTTTGTTTTTTTGTCCCCTCTACAATTCCCGGCGAGCGCACAATAATTTGCGACTTTTCGCTTTTTGTGCGCGCATCTAAGCTTGAGGCCCATAAGTCATCCGAAAGTTTCTTTTATTGCGGAAATTCATCGCGTGGGGAACTTTAATGGCCTTTTGATAAAGTATCCCGGGCTGGGCGGTAATGGGGGGGGCCTGTTGGAGGGTGAGGCGTGGCGAGGTGATTAGACCGTCTGTGTTATTCAGGGCGTTGGAAATTATGCTTTTTATGACGAGAACGAATGATTTTATTATGGTGACATGGCAAATTAATAACATCAAAGGAAAATCCATTTGTTATGGAAAAATACGGAGTGGCCCTTGGAGATTTGACAGGTTGAAACGGGCTACTTGTTTTTGATGTTTCGTGTTATTATAATGTTCGGTGATTGATATAAGTTTATTCTCGTTAGCATTTTGGAGTTGTATAGCGTAATCACACTAATTTATATGAAGATTAATGCTTTTTTTTTAATATAATTATGCTGTAATTGATACGTATTTATACGAAAAGCTTTGAAAGTTATACAAATACGAGGGTCGATCAATAAATAGTCGTGATAAAAGACAGGTTTCGTTGCTGTTCTGTCATAAAATAAAATTTTCCAAGTTTGAAAAATTTGCCAAGCTTTGTAGCTGTTCCGGTTCAATTTGAGACAATCTCGACAATTTTGACGCAACGGACCACAGTTTTGTGACGTTGACGGACATTTTTGGAAATTTTACATTTTTACTTTTTGCAGCTTTATCAATTATAATTTAAGTTTGGATTATCTATCCAATGAGCCCAAACTCGGATCTTTTTCGGGAAATTTTTTTTTTATTTTTGCATTTTTCTGACAGTATACTCGTTGACATTTTCTAATATTTTTTTCCCGATTTCTCTTTGCATTTTTAGCGCGCACAAACTGGTAGTTGAACAATGGATCCCATATTTTCCGCTTACTTAATTATATATAGAGAGATAGATGGATAGATGGATAGATGGATAGATGGATAGATGGATAGATGGATAGATGGATAGATGGATAGATGGATAGATGGATAGATGGATAGATGGATAGATGGATAGATGGATAGATGGATAGATGGATAGATGGATAGATGGATAGATGGATAGATGGATAGATGGATAGATGGATAGATGGATAGATGGATAGATGGATAGATGGATAGATGGATAGATGGATAGATGGATAGATGGATAGATGGATAGATGGATAAATGGATATAAGAGAAACTTGTATTAAGAATAAACAATTATTTTTAGAAACCTACTTCAGTACAAGCATTAAATAATATACATAAAACGAGTTTACCCCCATTCCCCACATCTATTAATTACTCTCTGTCTTAACCCCCTCCTTAATGATCCTTCATTTTAAACATTCATGCAGAACATACACCGGCCATTATACACGGAGAGCCTAACAAATTGCCGTGATGAGGATACACGAGCCCGGGTAATCCCTAATGGACGTCACCCCTGACCTGTTCCACAACCACCTGGTGGGATTAGTTCTGAGGGTGGTGATGGGGGGTGCTCTTATCGCGCGCGGAACATTAGCGGTCGCGGGGAGCGATCACGAACGACGTGTCCCAAATAATGTGACCCCCCGCCCCATTAACACTGCCCCCCACTCTCGTCATGTGAGGGCTATAAATTCATTACGCGCGTATGTGCATATTCTCTTTGGCGTGAATTATATCATTCGGCTAGGTCTAATTAACGGAACGAAACGCGGCGTTTCATAAATTATTGCGCGCCCGTGCGGATATGAGTTTGATTCTTGCTAGTTAAACGTGTTAAGTCAATTTGATACCAAAGTCATTTCGTTTTAATTGCAATTTTATATTTGTAGGTATATAAGAAATTTGAATGAGAAAAATTATAATTACTAATAAATTACTTAAATATTAAACACCTTCATTATAATAATTTCAAACACAAAACTGATTACATGATTATAACCGTTTGTGTACATTACACCGCTAATGGATGTAATAAATAAACACTCGTTAAAATATCAATCATGTTTCTAATTAAAACCGACAAATCAATTATGTCCATTCAATAATCCTTCGCGCGTTGGTTCGAATTGTGAGTTTTAATTCTTTCCGCATTTTATTGGTCAATAAATCCCTACCTGACTGTTAATTTCTACAAATTGGGGCAATTAATTACGCGCCCAGCGTGCTTTTGTTGATGAATGTGAGCTCATTAAGCCTCCGGCATGAAAACCGTCGACTCGGCGTGAAATTGGCGTCAATAATTCGGATTACTCTTCACTCCATTTATTGCTATTGCATCGGATTTTGTTCCTTCTCCGGGATAGTTCAAGAAAGTTCCGACGTTATTCAATTACGGGGGATGAAGATTTTATTCAGAATTATAATGATGATAAATAGTTATTTGGGATATTTAGTGTTGTTAAGAGTTGTTGGCTAAACTAAGGCAATTTGCTCAATTATTATATAACTTTTAATGATATAATACTTTATATAGAATGCTGTATAGAGTTCAACAAATTAAACTGATGCTTGTTTATGCATGTGAAGATATTAGGGAGAAATTAAATTTATTTGTATACATACATTTAAAACATTAAAAAATAATGCCGCATTGGGGAACCCCGACAGGGAGGAATGACTTTAATCGATGGCTGTGAGTATAAATAATTTTTCGTTGAAAAAAATTACCTTTTGCAGCAATTTTGCAGGTTTTCGTATGTCATATATAAACTATCGAGCAGAAATGGATATTTATTTAAAAAAATTAAGCTTTGGTGCAATCCCATACAAATACTAGCGAATCGAAACATATAAACATTTGTACACGTATAGAAATCGATGGAAAAATGTAATTTTAAACCAATTTCGAGATAATAAAGTTAGCTCGTTAGCTTGTAAAAAGTACTAAAAGTTAAATAAAATAAAACTTAATAAATCACTCACCTCGTTTGCTGACACTACATCCGGCTGGTCCACAACAAGATAGTACAGCAATAGCCACAGGAGATTGTTCACGGCGAAAGAAGCAAACAGATTCATGTGGACTGTAATTCGGGAACATCTTAAAGATCTGAAAATACAAACAAAACAATTTAAACAGTGACCAATAAGTAATAATTTCTCAAAATTGAAATATTTGAAATTATTAACATATTAATATAAATATAAATAAGACCTAAATGAATAACACTATAAAATAAATATATACACACAATATTCGAACAATGAGATTAGATGAACACAGATAAAGACTAGAAGACATACAACTATCAGTAAATTAGCTGTAATCACCTACTACATTTACGCCCGGTTTCTCCAACCGTCTTATATATATATATATATATATATATATATATATATATATATAGAGGGAGATTGTTGGGAATGCCTGCTTTTCGGCGAAAAACTACCCTCAACTATATATATATATATATATATATATATATATATATATATATATATATATATATATATATAACCACGTCTTAAATTTTTATTCTATTGCAACATACATCTTACTTACGCCCTGTTTCTCCAACGAATCTTAACTAGTTTATCCGGTTAGTTTTTGCTTTAATTTTAATTTCAAGGTCTTTGCAGAAATCATACGACACGTGCGACTGCAATTATAAGTTCCTAATGAACTTTATCGCCGATAATTAGGTTAAGGATGCGATATAGATTTCCCGCCCCCATCTTTTAAGCACGAGCGACGATCCTTTGCAGTGTTAACAGACCGGCCCTGCCATACACACAACAAATAACAGGCTGTTGAAATTAAACGGCTTAAAGTAGTCGCGAAACTCGACGCATTGTCTTCGGCTCCACCTATTAATCAGCCGGATTGTAATGCTGCCATTAACACAATAGATGGTGAAGAGATGTACAAGCGACTAAACAATTGTTTTGGCGGTTTATGGTTATACAAATTGATGAAATGTTGTAATTCAATTTCTATACAATAATCAGATTTAATAATAACACCTAACAAAAATATAACGCAATTTTTTTTCTTCGTTTGTAGCATAATAAAATCAGTTTGAACTAATGCAGTCTCATAGATTTTTCTTATTTCACACAATAACTTTTTATAATACATATCAAGGTACAGAATGCACACAGATAATACTAATATCTGCTATTACATAAAAGTATGAATCAATCTTGTAGTACCTAGTATTTCTTCTAGATCTCACTTAGTAAACAACTAACACCTAATTTGTACAGTAAAAAAACAAATTAGGTGTTAGTTTTTTACTAAGTGAGATCTAGAAGAAATACTAGGTACTACAAGATTGATTCATACTTTTATGTAATAGCAGATATTAGTATATAAAAAACAAATTAGGTGTTAATACCCCGATTACAAACTTGTGCAGAAATAATATATCACAGTACTGTGATATACACAAAGACAAAGAAATAGTGAAAAATATGTGTTACAGATTTATAATTGATTCTACGTTTTTTTTTGATACAATTCTTAAACCGGTTGTTAATTAGAATACACGTAAAATTATTTGTGTGTGGAGTAGAAATAACGTCAAAAGCAGCTGCTGTTACGGGACCGCTCTGCTAGGAAACAAGGGATTTACACCAGTACTCACTACAGTACTTAAAACATACACACAAGATGCGTTGTTAATACTTATATCTTCAATGGTCATTGATGGATTTATGGAAAGTTGGTGTATATGGGTATTATATTAAATTATGTTATCAATTTTATTAGGGTGAATACACCCACACTCTGGGGCTGATTTTTTGAGCGATCGCTATGAATATAGCGATCGAGACACGTTCGCTATTATTGCGAATGGTGTCGATTTTTGATGCTTCGCTTCGTGAAAAATACTGCTTATATTTGACACAACTAAAAGCTTGATAGTAGTTAGGTTTTGACATTAATTATTGAGTTAATTCTATCAATTCAGCTCTATAAGGCACCTTACACGGTCAATAATACTGTCAATCCTAGTATTGTCAGTATTTGCTTGAATCCTTCTTTTATATTTATTAAGTAATCAATTATCAGGATAAATATCAGTATTCTCTTAATTTCATCGTTACTATACCTTACGCGATAAGTAATACTGTCAATATTTTAGAATAATAAACATTTCAAGCATATTGTTGTATAGTAATACTGTCATTATTCTAAAATATTGACAGTATTATTGATCGTGTAAGGTGCCTTTATGAAACGTGTACGTTTATAGCGCATGATAATAGGCATCGGTCAAAAATCGCACCCCTGGCTAATTATAAATTTCCATATTATTTACTATTTAAAATGTTTTAAATTTAATGATTACAATTGGGAAGTGCATGTTGTTCCTCTTTTCCGCATTGACTAACCTGTTGAGACGCAGAATGCGCGCTTGATTGGCTCTTGAAATAACTGGCTATTCCACAAATGGCTTTTAAATCAATTTCCTATTCCACTTGCCCCTCGGCATCGGATGTAATAAATCGCCGGCCGGAGGTAAATAAATGTAAATAAGGGCTATTGTGACCACTCGCAATGGGAACGTATTGTTAAAAGCGACTTGATGAATGTGTAACCAGCTACGTGGAAATATCACAATATAATTTTTAATCTGTATATATTTGTAGCATAACTTTTGTTAATATAAACATAATTAGTAACAATGTTCATAACGATATTCGTGAGGAATAACTGATTCTTTTATGTATTATTCTTGTTAGTATCTTTCCTAAGACACAACACAATTAGTAACTTGTGTCTTAGGAAAGATACTAACAAGAATAATAGATAAAAGAATCAGTTATTCCTCACGAATATCGTTATTAGCATTGTTTATTGGGGGATTTTTGTATTTAAAAAAAAATCAGATGCGTATGTCTTTATTCTTCCTGTAAAATTTTTTATTTAAGGAGCTCAAAATATTAACTATTCCTTTATTATGCATACTGGAATGTGCGTTATTCACGAGGAAAAAAAGACCTTTATTTGGCATAAAAATGCCAAATAAAGGTCTTTTTTTTGTTCACGAATAGCGCACATTCCAGTATGCATAATAAAGGAATAGTTAATATTTTGAGCTCTTTAAATAAAAATCTTTACAGGAAGAATAAAGACATCTGCTTTATAGATCTAGAAAATGCGTTTGATCGGGTGAAACGAACCGAAACGCAATATGGAAACTACTGAAAAAAGAGGAATATAGAAAGGAATAATAGAGATAAAAGAAATGTATAAAGAGAGCAAAAATATAGTAAGGACAAACAACTGGGACTCGAGAGAAATCGAAACAAAAATAGGAGTAAAACAAAGATCATTATGAGCCCATTATTATGTTCTCTACTACTAGATGAAGTCATGAAACAAATGAAGAAAAATATGAAGTCGTTAATTTGAAATAACATAATATATACTTATATTCTTTCAGTGTTCATTATTATTTTCTCTACTACTAGATGAAGCCATGAAAGAAATAAAGAAAAATATAAACCCGTTAATTTGAAATAACATAATATATACTTATATTCTAGAGACAGAATTTAAACATAAAACCAGTAAATGAAAAAAAATATATAAGAGGGCGGTTTGGACATGTGTGCCGAACTAATGACGAACGATTGACGAAAATAGTATTTGAAACCAGAGTACAATGGAAAAACCACACGGGAAGACCAAGAAAAACATGGCGGGGCAGTATACGAGAAAGAAAATATATACCATGGCAAAGAATAGAACAATTCGCACAGGCAAGGCCGGTCCTAGCAGACGTGCATGATTAGGGGCGGCCAAATTCAGCTATTGAAGGAGCTCGAAACATAAAATTTGAAGTCCAATGAGATATATTCATTATCTGGAAAGATATGGTTTGTAAAAGTTAAAATATGTATTATCACACATTCCTGCAAAAACACCTATTCATCATGATGCAATTTTAAGATTTTTTTGTGTTATTCTTATCTAAAATTGTATGAAAAACACAATTATAAAGACTGAAACGAGTTATCTTCATTATCTTCAAAGATATGGCTTGTAAAAGTCGAAATTTGTATTATCACACATTCCTGCAAAAATACCTATTCAGCATCTTGCAATCTTAAGATTTTTTGTCTTATTCTTGTTTAAAAATGTATGAAAAACTCAATTATAAAGACTCCAATGAGTTATCTTCATTATCTTCAAAGATATAGCTTGTAAAAGTTGAAATTTGTATTTTCACACATTCCTGCAAAAATACCTATTCATCATGATGCGATTTTAAGATTTTTTGTATTATTCTTATCTAGAAATGTATGAGAAACTCAATTATAAAGACTCAAATGAGATATCTTTATTGTTTTTAAAGATATGGCTTGTGAAAGTTGAAATTTGTATTATCACATATTACTGCAAAAATTAATCTATTCATCAAGAAGCAATTTTAAATTTTTGTGTTATTCTTGTCTAAAAATGTATGAAAAACTTAATTATAAAAACTCCAATAAGGAATCTTCATTATCTTCAAAGATATAGCTTGTAAAAATTGAAATTTGTATGATTACACATTCCTGCAAAATTATCTAATCATCATAAAGTAATTTTAAGATTTTGTATGTTATTCTTGTTTAAATATGTATGTAAATCACAATTATAAAGACCGCAAAGAAATATTTTCGTTATCTTCAAAGATATGGCTTGTAAAAGTTGAAATTTGTATTATCACACATTCCTGCAAAAATACCTATTAATAATGATGCAATTTTAATTTTTTTTTATATTCTTATCTAAAAATGTATGAAAACTCAATTATACAGACTCCAATGAGTTATCATAATTATCTTCAAAGATATGGCTTGTAAAAGTTGAAATTTGTATTATCACACATTCCTGCAAAAACACCAATTCATCATGATGCAATTTTAATATTTTTTGTGTTATTCTTATCTCGAAATATATGAAAAACTCAATTATAAAGATTCCAATGAGATATCTTCATTATCTTCAAAGATATGGCTTGCAAAAGTTGAAATTTGTATTATCACACATTCCTGCAAAAATACCTATTAATAATGATGCAATTTTATTTTTTTTTTTAGATTCTTGTTTAAAAATGTATGAAAAACTCAATTATAAAGACTCCAATGAGTTATATTAATTATCTTCAAAGATACGGCTTATAAAAGTTGAAATTTATATTTTCACACATTCCTGCAAAAATACCTATTCATCATGATGCGATTTTAAGATTTCTTGTGTTATTCTTATCTAGAAATGTATGATAAAATCAATTATAAAGACTCTAATGAGATATTTTAAATATCTTCAAAGATATGACTTAGGGAAGTTGAAATTTGTATTATCGCACAATCCTGCAGAAATAAATCTATTCATCATGAAGCAATTTTAAATTTTTTGTGTTATTCTCGTCTAAAAATGTATAAAAAACTTAATTATAAAAACTCCAATAATGAATCTTCATTATCTTCAAAGATATAGCTTGTAAAAGTTAAAATTTGTATGATTACACATTCCTGCAAAATTACCTAATCATCATAAAGCAAATTTAAGATTTTGTACGTTATTCTTGTTTAAATATGTATGTAAATCTCAATTATAAAGACCGCAATGAGATATTTTCATTATCTTCAAAGATATGGCTTGTAAAAGTTGAAATTTGTATTACCACACATTCCTGCAAAAACACCAATTCATCATGATGCAATTTTAAGATTTTTTAAAATTATTATTGTCTAAAAATGTATGCAAAACTCAATTATAAAGATTCCAATGAGTTATCTTAATTATCTTCAAAGATATGGCTTGTGAAAGTTGAAATTTATATTATCACACATTCCTGCAAAAATAAATGTATTCATCATGAAGCAATTTTAATATTTTTTGTGTTATTCTTGTCTAAAAATGTATGAAAAACTTAATTATAAAAACTCCAATAATGAATCTTCATTATCTTCAAAGATATAGCTTGTAAAAGTTGATATTTGTATGATTACACATTCCTGCAAAATTACCTAATCATCATAAAACAATTTTAAGATTTTTTATGTTATTTTTGTTTAAATATGTATGTAAATCTCAATTATAAAGACCGCGATGAAATATTTTCATTATCTTCAAAGATATGGCTTGTAAAAGTTGAAATTTGTATTATCACACATTCCTGCAAAAATTCCTATTCAGCATGATGCAATTTTAAGATTTTTTGTCTTATTCTTGTCAAAAAATGTATGAAAAACTCCATTATAAAGACTCCAATGAGTTATCTTCATTATCTTCAAAGATATGGCATGTAAAAGTTGAAATATGTATTATCACACATTCCTGCAAAACACCTACTTATCATGATGTAATTTAAAGATTTTTTGTGTTATTCTTATCTGGAAATGTATGAAAAACTCAATAGTAAAAACTCCAATGAGGTATCTTAATTATTTTGAAAGATATAGCGTGTGAAAGTTGAAATTTGTATTATGACACATTCCTGCAAAAATACCTATTCATCATGATGCAATTTTAAGATTTTTTTTATTATTATTGTCTAAAAATGTATGAAAAACTCAATTATAAAGATTCCAATGAGTTATCTTAATTATCTTCAAAGATATGGCTTGTGAAAGTTAAAAGTTGTATTATCACACATTCCTGCAAAAATAAATTTATGCATCATGGAGCTATTTTAAGATTTTTTGTTTTAATCTTGTCTAATATTGTATGAAAAACTTAATTATAAAAACTACAATAAGGAATCTTCAATATCTTCAAAGATATAGCTTGCAAAAGTTGAAATTTGTATGATTACACATTCCTGCAAAATTACCTAAGCATCATAAAGCAATTTTAAGATTTTTAATGTTATTCTTGTATAAATATGTATGTAAATCTCAATTATAAAGACCGCGATGAGATATCTTCATTATCTTCAAAGATATGGCCTGTACAATTTGAAATTTGTATTATTACACATTCCTGCAAAAAATATCTATTCACCATGATGCAATTTTAAGATTTTTTGTCTTATTCTTGTCTAAAAATGTATGAACAACTCAATTATAAAGATTCCAATGAGTTATCTTCATTATCTTTAAAGATACGGCTTCTAAAAGTTGAAATGTTGTATTATCACACATTCCTGCAAAATCGTCTATTTATTATGATGCAATTTTAAGATTTTTTGTGTTAATCTTATCTAAAAATGTATAATAAATACAATTAAAAAGACTCCAATGAGTAATCTTCATTATCTTCAAATATATGGCTCGTGAAAGTTGAAATTTGTATTATCACAAATTCTTGCAAAAGTAAATCTATTCATCATGAAGCAATTTTAATTTTTTTTAGTAATTTGTGTCTAAAAATGTATGAAAAACTTAATTATAAAAACTCCAATAAGGAATCTTCATTATCTTCAAAGATATAGCTTGTAAAAGTTGAAATCTGTATGATTACACATTCCTGCAAACATACCTATTCATCGTGATGCAATTTTAAGATTTTTTGTGTTATTCTTATCTAGAAATGTATGAAAAACTCAATAACAAAGACTACAATGAGGTATCTTAATTATTTTCAACGATATAGCATGTAAAATTTGAAATTTGTATTATCACACATTCCTGCAAAAACACCAATTCATGATGATGCAATTTTAATATTTTTTGTGTTATTCTTATATAGAAATGTATGAAAAACTCAATAATAAAGACTCCAGTGAGGTATCTTAATTATGTTCAAAGATATAGCATGTAAAATTTAAAATTTGTATTATCACACATTCCTGCTAAAATACCTATTCATCCTAAAGAAAATTTAAGATTTTTGATCTTATTGTTGTTAGAATTTGTATCAAAAACTGAATTGATATATAACCGCAATGTGATATCTTCGTTATCTTCAAATATATGGCGTGTGGAATTTGAAATTTGTTTTATAATCATTCTTGCAAAAATACCTATTCAACGTGATGCAATTTTAAGATTTTTTGTGTTATTCTTGTCTATAAATATATGAAAAACTAAATTATAAAGAACCCAATGAGATATATTTATTGGCTTGTTCAATTAGATATGTGTATTATCACTGTTTTCTGCTAATGAAAACTATTCCTCATTATGTAATTGGCGGTTTTTATTTATTACACTAGTCAAGAAATGTATTAAGAACTCAATTTTAAAAACTCTAAAGACCTTAGTGATATATCTTTATTGTCTTCAAAGATATGGCTTATTAAATTTCACATTTATATTACCAGTCTTTTCTGATAAGGAAAACGGTTTCTCATTATGCATTATGTAAATTTAGCATTTAGGATTCAAAGATATATTAGGAACTCAATTTAAAAAAAAAACTAAAATGAATTATCTTCATTATATTCAATGATATGGTTTGTAAAAGTTGTATCATGACACATTACAGCTAAAAATAGGATTCATCATTGTATCATGATGAATCCTATTTTTAGCAGAAATGTGTGATAATACAAACTTCAATTTTAAGAATTTCTTATATTATACATGTCCAGGTATATATGAAGATCTAAATTACAAAAACTCGAATGATATATCTTCGTTATCTTCAAAGAAATGGCTTATAAAATTTGAAATTTGTCTTATCAGTCTTTCTGGCAAGGAAAACGGTTCCTCAATATCTAACGCTAATATAATGATGGTGTATAGAACATGCACTAATAACACCACTAATCTTCTGCAGCGTTTTTTCAAAAACTTTAATATAATTGATTCGAGCTTACTACACTATCATTATTTGTACTTTTTCAAACCAAATTATTGCCAGAAATGTATGAAGATCTAAATTACAAACACCCTAATGATATATCTTCATTATCTTCAAAGAAATGGCTTATTAAATTTGAAATTTGTATTTTCAGTCTTTTCTGCCAAGGAAAACGGTTCCTCATTATCTAATTTTAGAATATTTTTTTTGCTAGTTTTTCAAAAATTCATTATAAACTCAATTTCAAAAACGCTAATGAGATCTTCATTATCTAATTTTAGAATATTTATATATTACAAGTTTAGTACTTTTTCAAACCAAATTATTGCCAGAAATATATGAAGAACTAAATTACAAAGACGCTAATGATATATCTTCATTATCTTCAAAGAACTGGCTTATTAAATTTGAAATTTGTATTATCAGTCTTTTCTGACAAAGAAAACGGTTCCTCATTATCTAATTCTAGAATATTTATAAATTACAAGTGTAGTACTTTTTCAAACCAAATTATTTGCAAAATTTAATGTTTAGTCCGTCATTGTGGGTGCCAATTTATAAAAGCAGACATCGGATTTGTATTCAGTGTCCTCAAAACCCCCCGTGTAAGTTACTTCGAACCAAATTATTGCCAAAATTTACTTTATAGTCATTTTGAATTTCATCATCAGCCACCTCGAGAAACAAAAATTGAACTACTAAAAGAAGGTTTAGTAATGTTGGCCACATTTTTGGGATTCGGTCTCACAATACAACGATACAAAACCTCCAGTGTTTTTCTCATTTTGCTACTACGAATTATGTCATGCTACAGAGAATAGGCAACAGGTGGAGAAGTCGTATTTCGCTATCACTCACGAGAATGGTAAAAATATAGCTAGTCACGAGTACAAAAACTTGTGAACAAACCTAGTAAATTTGATAATATAAACCGAATCGCTATAAACGATGTTTTTCCTATATAGTAATATACGTTGGGCCCGTTTTTTTGCAAAAGTATAAACAATACCAAAATGAAAAAAATATCCATGATTCCAATCTGCTACTGTATTCATAATAAATATTTAACGTTCTTATTAATAATTTTAGCCTACACCGAAAGGTAAAAGGCAATTGATTATATATATATATATATATATATATATATATATATATATATATATATATATATATTAATAATTTTTGAACACATTAGTTTTGAAGGGACCATCCCTTAATTATTCACACCACAACAGCCATAACTGATGCGTCGCTCCGACAATTTTAACAGCCCCCAATTAGCCGTCCCCAGCCCCCTAATTGATTTATGACTCTTTGTGTGTACGCCGGACATCGCATTTTTGCTCGCGGCAAAATTGCTAATTGATTAATGGCCGTAATACTGCACGATAAATATTAATATCTCGCGCGCTCACCCACTAGCCCTTTCGAACACCAGCCCGCATTTCAATTCCAAAAGTAGCGGGCGAAAAAAAAACACACGTGCTTGAATTACGAACGCTATGGACGAGTTTCGGCCGGATGGAGGAAATTAAAAGGAAACAAATAAATAAGCTCGCTGAAACTGGTTAAATAATTAATTGCGCTGATGGGCGACGCTTAAGTTTTAATTAAGAATAATTAAATTTCGCCCGGGGGGTAAGCGCGAGTGGTGCGTTGTTTTGAGAGGGTTGCGAGGGTGCCTAAAGTTAGATTAAAAAAGTTATGTAATAATAAGGTGTCGTTTTAAATAACTTTGTAATGTTAAAGGTGTTCAGAATCATTTGTGCCCAAATATTACTGTTACTTGTATTATTTGTGTCAACAGCTACCATGTTATATTTTTCACAACAAAAACTTTTACACACAACCCCTTTATTTCCGACCACTTTCACTACTAGCGTATGGGTCTTTTTCTCTGCCTATAGTGCTAACAATTGGCACTACAGTTTAAAGTGTCTTTCTTTTGACCAGCCACTCTTAAAAAACTATGAGAAACAATGCAATGTAGTAGAAGTCACCATATTTTGGATTGGTATCAAGAAACACCTTAGCAAAGAATGTGAGGGGGTGAAAGCAGAGTGGGTTGGAGACTGCAGAAAGCTGAATGAATGGTTGGGAGAGGATGGGAAGGGCGTAAAAATCTGCATGAGGCTGGCGTGGGAGAGGAAAGTGGCAAGGGCAGAGGGGGTTTAGGGCGAATATGTATATTCCTTTAGTCTTATATTTTCTTAATTTGTATTGTGAGGAATTATAAAATGTAATTAAATTGCTCGCATTATATCCATCAAGTATCCGATATCTATCTCGGGGGGCAGCGTAGCGCAGTGGTAAGGCATCGGACTGCTGCGCTGAAGATCGTGAGTTCAAATCTCACAAAGCGAAATACTTTTCAGCTTGCACACGCCCCCCACTCCCCAACCCGCTTTGCCAGCGTGGGGTTTCATAGCTAAACACCTTTCTCTGGTACGGAGTAGATGATATTCTCATCTAGAAACGTACTCCAGTGGTTCGGAATCCACGCTAAACTGTAGGTCCACCTGTAGAGCCAGTTGCCAGCACTACAGGCAGAGAAAGAGACCCATACGCCAGGGTGGCGTGAAAGTGGTTGAAAAGTATAGTAAGTATCCGATATCTCAAATCTTCATTTTCTACCGCAGTATTGTATACTATACCTTAGATTATTCTCGGAAATATGCTTTGTTCAGAAGATACAGAGCAATGAAGATTGTTTCTTAAAAAAAAGACCTTTATTTGGCATACTGCTAAAAAAATACAGTCCTCCCCCAATACACAATGCTCATACATCTTCAGCAAGAAACAAACAAAAATACATAACAATAAAAATACTTTTTATTTTTTTTGTTTCTTGCTCAAGATGTATGAGCATTGTGTATTGGGGGAGGACTGTATTTTTTGAGCAGATGCCAAATAAAGGTCTTTTTTTAAAAAACAATCTTCATTGCTCTGTATCTTCTAAACAAAGCATATTTCCGAGAATAATCTAAGGTATAGTATACAATACTGCGGTAGAAAATGAAGATTTGAGATATCGGATACTTGATGGATATAATACGAGCAATTTAATTACAATTTATAATTAGTTTTTCTCTCTCCTGTCAGCCTTGAATACAATTTTAGATGTGTGGTATTGCTGCTTAAGCAATGATATCATAATTGGCACCATAAGAGAGTGATAGTCGTGATCCTAGCCTTAAATAAAGATCAAAGAATAACCCTAGACACTTGTGTCGCGTATTAGTAGTAGTCCGGAATGGTAACTAACTACATTTAAAGAAAGAGAATACAACACGCATATTTCTTGGGTACAATTATTAAGATATGACTTGCCTTGGGCTTGACGTATTTAAATTAAACCTGTGGTGATCGAAACAAATCCAGACACCGTTACAACATTATTCATAGAAAACAAAACCAACAGTTACGAGAATTAGTTTGAGTCAGATTCTGCTGAAAATCTATCCGCGTCGCGCCATCAACAAACTCCATTATTCAAACTTGTGTTTGCTCGCCGCCCCTCCGCCTGCAGGAGTCAATTAATACGCACGTTATAAATATTGTAATTTCCGGGGGAAACATTCGACGAGCTTTGCTGGAATTAAAACAACGCGCAACTCGCGCCCGTATTAATAACAGTAATTAAAGTTACGAACGTGACTATGAAGACAACAATGGCGCTCGGATAATTTGAATGCACCGCGGGATAATAAAACTTAGTCGCGAGTGTGAGCAAAGTAGTAGCAACTATTGTTGCTAGGAATATAATAGCACAATGATGACGGCGACGGCGACGACGACGACGTGAAAACTAGTGTGAGCTTAATGTTTGTTGGTTTATGAAGAATTAGAATGCAGCTCGACTCGAACTAATTGAGTTAGAATTGTGTAGAAAGAAATTAAATAGTTTAATTTAGTCCCCGCTATGGAAACCTAGCCATTTTTTAAGGAAGTTTGCAAAACAACTTCCTTATAAAAATGGCTTGGTGGTAAATGATTTGTTCACAATGAACCCATATCATGCTAACGGTGTGAAGTGAAAGTGAAGTGTGAAGGAATTATAAGAATTGTTTACAACTTCCGGGCGGCCCGTGAGTTGGCGCGACGTGGACTTTTTCTCGCTGCATTGTTACTAAACGGAGTGTGCAAAAAAAGTATACAATTATAGAATTGTTTACGTAAGCGCTATAGGGCTTTGAAGAAATATCGTAGAACTCCTAACAGGACACTGCACATTAAATAAACACCTGCACACAATGGGGATAGACGAATCAGCAACGTGCACAGGCTGTGGGGAAGAAAAAGAAACCCCACTACATGTAATAACTAGCTGCGAGGCATTCAACTCAGACAGTAAAAAGCTCTTTGGTTTAACGCGAATGAACCAAAAAGAGATCCAAGCTCGTCCATTCACGAGACTTCTGGACTTCATTGAAGACACAGAGCTCATGAATGAGGAATAGTTATGGGGGAGCACAATAGGCCAACCGTGGCCGCAGTGCAGTGGGATGATACAGCGAAACCAGACTCTTCAGGAAAAAAAAAGCTGTAGGGGTTAGCAAATTTTGTCAATTGTAGAACCGGCTCTAAAACGTTTCAAGTCAAACGCAAACCTTGAGACAAACAAAACAAGATGCGGAAGACAGTAAAGAATGAATGAAATAATACACGCAATAGCAGCTAATATTAACCAACCCCGACACACAAAAGTATGTAAAGTATAAAATAGAATGCGTTTACATTGTCTCCTCATAGTGTTGCAGCTATTTTCTAAAAAAATATCTAAATATAGAGATTCCCTAATCTTGTACCATTGTGCGTCAGCCGCACAAGAAATACGATTATATCCGAACGAGTGTTATTATTATTATAGCTGTAGATACAGAAGAGGTATCAACTGGATTTGTGAGAGAAAAAGACAGACATGTACAGCTTCTCTTGTAATTAACAATGTGTTTAATTTATTTATTCTTTCATACAAATAAAATCTAAAATCTTACAGCTTCTCTTGTAATTAACAATGTGTTTATTTTATTTCTTCTTTCATAAATTATAAATAATATAATTATTTGCCTGCGCTTCTTTAAACTCCCCCAGGAATTTAATTCCAAAATACGGCACTGTACAAGAGTATAAAAAGACCAAGAAAGAAAGAAATATACAACAGTTTACCAATTATGCAAAACAATAGTCCCAACAAACGTAAAAACGCCCGTATAAATCAAATAATAATCATTTCATATATCACTCACCGAATGTATTTAGCGGAAAACAATGTTCACTAAACACTGTTGCACTACAAACCACTTAAAATGATTAAAAACATTCACTTAGACACCGTAAATGCGGGCACAATGAAAGACAAACTCTTACTGCACGGTCCCCGCGCTGCCCAGCAACGAGTGACTCAGTTTTTTAGCCACATAAAAACGCCAAACCGAGCGGATAACAAACAAGTTCCATGTGTCATACATAGGTCGAGCGGATTAAATGCAATAACATCTATTTCGGTGATACATAAAAAACGAACTGTAATAAAATACATTTCCTGCGTTTTTAATGCATGAAATATTTATGTTGAATAATTAAATATGCACACTAAATAAATAATAAGTATGATTTACAAAACTAAAAAAAAATAATTTTTATTTCATGACAGAAAGCTGTGGTAGAAAAAACTCGTGGGCGGAACATTCGCGCTGTATCGGTGAAAATATTTGTGTATGATGAATTTTCATGTTTTTGTTTCCCTGGTTTAAGCTACTAAACCTTGTTTGGAAAAAAAAACTTCTATCTTTTTATAGGGCTATCAGCCGTGAGGCTTTTCCGCCGGTCAAGGGAGAAGCTCAGAGGAGTTTAGTCACCCGGTATTTACCTTAACTTCACAGAAAACCTCTGAAAAGCTGTGAAAGGTGATTCGCGAAAATTCTCTCCCCGCTGGGGATCGAACTAAGGCTCCCCAATGCTCAGTACGAGGCGGACGACGCCTCTAACCACTCGGCCACTGAGCTGGGTCCTTGTTTGGATAATTTAAGAAATAGGCTTTGTTGGGGCATTAAAAGTGTCTTTCTTTTGACCAGCCTAAGTATTATACTCTGAAACCGCAACCACGGGCGGAAACAATAGCCTTCGCAGTATCCGAACTACTCCTCAAAGACCCATCCATAAACTCATTAGAGACCCGGATGAATCGCACACGTGTAAGGACCTGCAACTCCGCAGACAGAGGTCGCCACTCCTCGTACTTCCCCAGCAACCGAAACACGCCATGCGAACAGACCTTTGTGTTTCAACCATCAAATCTCAACTATACTGATGGTAGCGAGTTGGACAGCGCAAATAAAAGCAATAAAGGTAGTTTTCTACAAGAAATAACCAAGTTATCTCAACTGAACATCTCGCGGATCAACAATAAATGTAACTACACAGTACTAACAGGTTGTCCAACTGACAGCACAGAGAGTTTGATAAGACAACACGCGTCGCCCCCGTCAAAAGAATTAGAGCAGGAAACCGAAATGTGTACACCCACAAGAGGTACAATGGTAAAATCAAAATCAGCGTATGTAATCAAGAAGAAATTCAATGATATATCACCGGATGGCAAAGAAGCGTCTCAGAAACGAAGAGTTGAGTTTGATTGTACCGCAAAAATAATGCAGTGCGAACCCATATCCGTACCTAACTTCAGCTAGCTCACCCTACCAACCCCAGTATTAACACCAGTCGAAGCCACACGACTAGTCTTCTTAAATAAGGAAGATGATCCTTTAGACAACTACCACTACGACAATGAGTTCGTAACGAACAACTACAACATAGAAACAATAACCCACGTCCAACCCAAAGAGTCTCCCACAACCGAGGACATCTTCGACACCTTCCAACCCTTAAAAAGAGGGGAGAGCTACAGCTCCCACCTAGCTTAAGCGGACAACCCTCTATACCAGCACCAAATAAACACGAACACCGGCAAATTTGAGCCATACGAAGAAAATATATCATCAACATCCGACTACTGCAGCATAGAAACTGTTAACCGGCTATCCTCCGCGTGCAACTACAGCGTTAAAACAAACACGCCCCAAGATGAAAACAACAAGAAAAAAGACGGTAGCGGTTTCGGCTTTTGCAACCCAAACTATTTAGGCCCTGACGTCAAAACCATTCTAACCACCAACAACACGGAGTTGGATAAAAAGAAACTCGACAACAAGGTCAACAACATCAAACCCAAACAGAACAACTATAAATCAGATGAGGATGACACCGCGTTGGAGCTGCAAAACATGAACGGGGGCATCACTAAAAATACACGCGTCTTCTTCAGGAGCTCATCCGTAAGGCACAAACGTCCGCCTAAATAATGGTAAACTCAAAGAGAATAAATCACGTGCATTGAGTGCTAGCCGTGTGGAAAGAGGCTTGCGTAGGTCTGAAACCAAAACGGAGCCCAAAGGGGTTACAGTGCCGCTCTATGTTTTTATTGTTGGTGGCAAGGAGCACGGGCAGGTGACAGTTTTCCAGAAGCCGCTGTCGATATGGAAGCTGAAGCTGTTTTAAATGTATATCCGTCGAAATTAGGTAAATTAGATTATTACTGTGCCAAAACACACAACCAGGAGCATTCTAAAGATTTAGATGTAAATTAAGTAGAGGTGCGAATATTTATTAAGAATTTTTGCACATATTTTTAATTAGTTTGGTCTTCAACTGTTCTAAACCTATATATTTCCCAAAATATTTTCATATAAAAGATGATAGAAGGCTATTATATTTTAAAAAATTAAGCTAGATTGTTTTTCGTCAAAATTGATTAATCATCCTCTAGATATCATTTGGTGAATGATAAAAAATCTAGTTTATTTTGGGATATGCTATATGGACGCCTTTCTGCGGAAAATTCACATATTAAAATTGAGAAAACATATTTATATAAAGATTTATACAAAGATTTATATAAATTAATAATTAGCACGTTAATTTTGGACTTTAACTTTAGAGCATTTTTTTTTAAATTTGATTGAATTCCCTAAAAAATGTTACCCTTCAGTAGGACACGTCTCCGGCTATCGCAACCGTCGTACTTATATATATATATATATATATATATATATATATATATATATATATATATATATATATATATATATATATATAATAAATTTATATAAATCTGTTTTCGGTTTAAAAATGTTTGCCAATATCAGACAGAGATTTAGTCTGATATTGGCAATAATATTCCTCATCAAATTATTTTTTTTATTTCATTACATTATTTACCTTGAGTATAAAAGTAAGAGCAACAAACATATTTTGTATCTACAAAAAGGCGTTAATTTACATGCTTTAAAAAACAAACCTTAATAGCTATTAATTATGTTGAAATCTTCAGCATGATAATATTTTTTTTAAATTGTGCACATATTATGGTTGACATTACTCGGATTATAATTTCTTGAAAAATATACAAACAAGGTTAGTGATTACCAATAAGTAAATAAAGCAGACATAGATCAAACTAACTCAAATCTAAAAGAATATAGTGTATTATAAATGAAACAAATATAAATTCATGTTCAATCTTGTTAGCGAATATTTAGGCGCTAGTTGCTGCATGTTTTAACGCGTTTAGAAAGTTGTCGCTCTATCAGCGATTTAGTTTCTATATGATATTAAATGAGTTAATTACGCAAGAAAGGGGGTAAAATGTACGAGGGTAGGTCAAAATTTCAATAAATATATACATATATTTTTGTTTCTTTTAGTTGCCATGGGTAACAGATCAGTTTGAGTTTTTACAAGACTAGTCTGGGGGTTTATTCTGTACTTTCAAATTGGTAGCAACACATTAAAAAAGTTGGTTTACCCCACGCTTTGCAATCGCTAGTGTAATATTGCCTTATGTCAAATGACACACAGTTGTTAATAGTGACAGGATAATAACCTATTTCACTATCTCAACGTCAAATTTTGACAAATTTATAACATTTGACATAAATATTACATAAGGTAGTATTTATGTCAAATGTAATAAATTTTGTCAAAATTTGACATTTAGATAGTGGAATAAGTAAAATAATTTAAAAAGTTGGTTTTCGCCACGCTTTGCAATCGCTAGTGTAATACTAAACCATATCCATCTACCATTTCAAACGACTTGAACTATGTTCTACATTGTGTCTCACTTTTTTTGTATATATTACGCGTAAATTAATAAATGAAATTAATTGAATCACAGAAAATAACCGATAACAATGTAGTACATAGTTCAAGCAGTTTGAAATAGTGGACGGGCATAGTTTGGTTGGTTGGGACCATCCGCTAACCCCACCTTCGTTCGTATATTTTTTTCAATGGATACAGACGTTTTATATTGTTTAAACTATTCCAAGAAGAGTGTTATCCAATGGAAAAACTATGCGAGCAAAGGTGGGGTGGGCGGGTGGCCCCTACCAACCGAACTATGCCCGTCCACTATTTCAAACGACTTGAACTATACACTACACTATTATCCATTATTTTCTATGATTAAATTAATGTCATTTATTAATTTAAGACTAATTAAAAAAATATATGTGGAAAATAATGTAGTGCATAGTTCAAGTCGTTTGAAATAGTGGATGGGTATAGTTTGGTTGATAGGGGCCGCCCACCCACCCCACCTACGCTCGCATAGTTTTTTCAATGGATACAAATGTGTCATATTGTTGAAACCATTCCAAGAAGACTGTTATCCAATGGAAAAACTATGCAAGCAAAGGTGGGGTGGGCGGTTGGCCCCTACCAACCGAACTATGCCCGTCCACTATTTCAAACGACTTGAACTATGTACTACATTGTGTCTCACATTTTTTTACTATATTACGCATAAATTAATAAATAAAATTAATTAAATCATAGAAAATAACGGATAACAATGTAGTCCATAGTTCAAGTCGTTTGAAATAGTGGACTAGAAAACTATGAGAAACAATGAAGCTGTGAGAATATTTGTGTATGTTGAATTTTCATGTTTTTGCTTCCCCGGTACTTAGTAGCCTCTTTATTTAAACATATTTACTGCTACCCAAAAACTGAATCTATTCCCTCATATTTGTTACGACATGCCTCCCTAATGACTTGACTACAAAATATTAATATTCTTGTATTCCTATATATAGAATTCCAGGCTCAGCTACCGAGATGTTAAACAAACAGAAACCCTGTTATTAATAGTGTTGGCTCGCTCGCATATCCCTATTCAACTTGCTCCTTAATTACAAGCGGACTTACAACGAACCGCCCCCGCACTGACGACGCGTATCCTTTGACCGGCGCCTCTAAATTAACGACTCTAACTAATAACGATGCGGTGTTTATATACATAGAACGAATCTTAGCCTAACAAACTAGAATGTTCTAACTGAATTAGTAGTGAAAGACGAGCGATATGGGCGCGTTTCATGTTTCAATCAAAACACACAACTTACTTGAAATAACTCAGCACACCGAGAGATGTCAGTAGGGCGACGAGGGATACACTGTAGCCCACTATGTATACTGTAATTATCATTTGTCGGAACTGAAACAAATAAATTATGAAAATTATATATATATATATATATATATATATATATATATATATATAAATATATATATATATATATATATATATATATATATATATATATATATATAAATATATTATCAATTGCCTTTTACCTTTCGGTGTAGGCTAAACTGTATGAAGATGAAAAGATGAAAATTAAAATTAGTTAATTTCAATTACTCTTATATTAATAATATAAGACTATTATTATTATACTACATTGACGTAAACCGGTGTGTTAAGGCGAATCTTCGAAAATCTCGTTCGAGGATTCGAGCTGAAAATCTATTCGAAAAACGCGTTGTGAGACTAACGGAACTGCTGCTACTTCTTTTGCGGAGTGTATAAAACGTGGCCCCAGGAAAAACTGGAGGGGTGCGCACCGAGAAATAAATTTATTTCGAAATAATGAAGCATTTTGTGATAATTGCTCGGATGTTTATAAACTATACTACTGTACTTAAGCATTATGAGATTGTATTTATCAAAACTTGAAATATGAAACTACAATCTCTTAGAGGAATTTCTTTTGAATTTTGATTACAAATCGGAGTAAATATATATTTTTCTGATGCAAATATTGAATACTTTTGCATATTTTTTACAACTATTTCGAGACAAAAAATTTCGTCCTAATAAAGTATCCTTAGATTGGAGAAATATCCAAACATATTTTTAGAAAATTATAAAATGTTGACTAGAAAAGACCGCGCGATTAGGTCAACATTGAACCGTATTTCATTTTGAATCTCGGAGGACGAAATACGGTTCAATGTTGACCTAATCGCACGGTCGTTTCTAGTTAATATTTTATAATTTTCTGAAAATATGTTTGGATATTTAAGTCTAAAGGTCGTTTTAGACAAGACAATTTCTTAGCTCAAAATTTAGATTGGGAAGTAATTAATGAACCTTAAGGTTCGGATTATTATCCCATTAAGTTGTCATCGAGTTCATTAAGTACAACTGGTATATCAGGGAAACCTACACGTTATTGAAACTTAAAACGTGCAGATTGGTGAACGTATTCTAATGTCCTAGATGAATTAATATCTCAATTGCCTAACAAATGTAGCTACGATAGTTTTATAGGATCTATTAACGAAGCAGCTAACAGTGCGATTCCCACTTTAAATCATAGTCATTCAGGATCTCGTAATCGATCCAAGTCAGTAATATTGTGGAATTAAGAATGTGATATAGCTTTAGATAGAAGGAAATCATCGTTTATTCAATATAAGTTAAGGTAAAACTTGGAGAATTTTATTTTATACCAAAAGGCAGATACTATGTTTAAAAGAATAGTTAAGATTGCTAAAAAGAACTCCTGGAGATCCTTTTGTGATAGTTTCAACAGAAGAACGCATACATGAGATATTTGGCGTAATGTTAGGAAAATACAGAACTTTTTGTCTTTAGTAACACATGGAATTAATTGAATAGAATATAAACTAATGGATAACAGTATAGTGCAGAGTTCAAGTTATTTGAAATAGTGGACGGGCATAGTTTGGTTGGTAGGGGACACCCGCCCACCCCACCTTAGCTCGCATAGTTTTTTCATTGGATATAGATGTTTGATTTTGTTAAACTATTTTAAGAAGAGTGTTATCCTATGGAAAAACTATGCAAACAAAGGTGGGGTAGGCGGGCGGCCCCCACCAACCAAACTATGCCCGTCAACTATTTCAAACGAATTGAACTATGCACTACACTGTTATCTGTTATTTTCTATGATTAAATTAATGTCATTTATTAATTTAAGACTAATTAAAAAAATATATGTGAAAAATAATGTAATGCATAGTTCAAGTCGTTTGAAATAGTGGACGGGCATAGTTTGGTTGGTAGGGGCCACCCGCCCACCCCACCTTCGCTCGCATAGTTTTTTCATGGGATATAGATGTTTTATATTGTTTAAACTATTCCAAGAAGAGTGTTATCCTATGGAAAAACTATGCGAGCGAAGGAGGGGTGGGCGGGTGGCCCCTACCAACCAAACTATGCCCGTCCACTATTTCAAACGACTTGAACTATGCATTACATTATTTTTCACATATATTTTTTTAATTAGTCTTAAATTAATTAATGACATTAATTTAATCATAGAAAATAACAAATAACAGTGTAGTGCATAGTTCAATTCGTTTGAAATAGTTGACGGGCATAGTTTGGTTGGTGGGGGCCGCCCACCCACCCCACCTTTGTTCGCATAGTTTTTCCATAGGATAACACTCTTCTTGGAATAGTTTAAACAATATAAAACATCTATATCCCATGAAAAAACTATGCGAGCGAAGGTGGGGTGGGCGGGTGGCCCCTACCAACCCGATTATACCCGTCCACTATTTCAAATGACTTGAACTATGCACTATACTGTTATCCATTAATTTATATTCTATTCAATTAATTCCATTTGTTAATTTACGCCTAATTCATAAAAAAATGTGAAAAACAATGTAGTGCATAGTTCGAGTTGTTAACTTAACTATCTCTTCTATTTCAAACGACTTGAACTATGAAATACATTGTTCCTCACTTTTTTTTACGAATTAGGCGTAAATTAACAAATGGAATTAATTGAATAGAATAGAAATTAATGGATAACAGTATAGTGCTTAGTTCAAGTCATTTGAAATAGTGGACGGTTGTTTGGGTCAAAAAATTCCATAATAAAATTGCCCCTACATCAGTGAACGAATATATCAATTTCCCCACCAATACGGAAGTTATTTCAGATGACCTTACAAGATCCTTTAACATAAAGAAACTAACATTTAGCCTCAAATCAAATTCAAATTCCACTCCTGGTATAGATAATATTCACTATAGTATGATTTACAATATGTCCACAATGTGTAAAAGAAAGCTCCTGGAAATTTATAATGATATTTGGCAATCGGGAATCTACCCTCACGATTGGAAGCGTTTTAGTATTATACCAATTCTGAAACCTGATAAGAATCCCGATGATAGCTCGTCATATCGGCCTATATCATTAAGCAGTTGCATTTTGAAAACATTAGAAATAATGATAAAAGCTCGTCTAGAATGGTGATTGGAATCAAAATGTTTAATCCCTTCTTACCAGTACGGTTTTCGTAAAGGTAAGAGTACAATGGGAAGCGTTGCGCATTTGACTTGTGACATTTATGATGCATTTACCGATAATAAAATCTTTTTGACTACATTATTGGATATATCAGGAGCATATGATAATGTCCAAATTCCCATTCTTTATAACAAGATGCTGGACTTAAAATCTCCCTTCAATTTTTGTTCGTAATGTTGTCAATTTATTATTAGATCGGAAAACTTACATTCGTATTAATGGTGTTTTAACTTTAGCAAGATCCACATCTTTAGGTCTCCCACAAGGTGGAATTTTGTAGCCTATTCTTTTTGTAATATATTCTCTGGATATCATACAATTAATTTCTACTGAAATCCAACCTTTTACAGTACGCTGATGATATTTGTATTTACTTCAGATATAAGAAACTTGATAATGTTATTAATAGATTGACTAATTTCATGGAATCTTTACAAAATTGGCTGAATATAAATGGTCTTAAAATATCGGATAGAAAATCGAGTTGTTGTTTTTTCTCAAGAAAACGACTCAACTCTCTCAATGTCTGTAACTTTGGTAAGGACAGGATTCCCGTTCGGAATGTAATTAAATTTCTAGGAGTATTTCTTGATTGTAAATTAAAATGGAAGCCTTACATTTCGCACATAGTCTCGAAAGGTGAAAAAGGGATTAATTTATTGAGATGCATTACTAGGACAAATTGAGGCTCACATCCAGAAATTTCTCTATTATTCTACCGATCTTTTATAAGATCACGTTTAGATTATGGTTCTATCTTTTACGGGTCAGCGAGTAAATCAGTATTGAAACAAGTGGATGTATTTCAATTTAAGTCCTTAAGGCAATATTTGGGCATGATAAGATCAACCCCGAGAGACGTGATTTACTTGGAATGTTCAGAAATTCCTTTTACGTTGAGAAGACAGATGTTAAGCGACAGATTTGTTGCAAAGTTGTATGGGTGTCATGAGTGTGTCTATAGTAAATGGCAGAAACTAACTATGAGATATCTACGACTCTCCTACTGGAAGAAAAACCCCAATTGCCTCATAGCTGAGTCCCTGATAAAGTATCAACATCTGTTTAAATTCGCGTTTACTAGTAAAATTCTCCCAACTTTCATGGAGATTTATGACGACAAATTTACAAATCCCAAAATTATTTTAAATCAATCTTTCTCGAATTGCGCCGGTAAATATATTAATAACGAATTTATTGACTATTTGTTGTGTAAGTTTCCAAACTTCACTTATATCTATACTGACGGTTCGGTCAAAAACGGTTGCGCATTTTATGATGCTTCGAACCATATTGAAAAACAGGTGGCCCTTTCTAGTCCTTTTTTCAATTTACTCATGTGAATTGATCGCCATAAGTGAAGCTTTTACACACATACAACAGTTAAATGGCGACACCTTCGTCTTATTTACTAACTGTAAAAGTATACTAATGAAACTGTCAAATTTCAATCCAAATTTGAATGAAAACCATTTGCTGGTACAAATCAATTCACAAATTATTTGCCTTGAAAACACCGGAAAATTAATTATATTACACTGGATTAAAGCTCATATAGGAATTTTGAAAAATGAATACGTAGATAATTTATCAAAGAACTCCACTACTATGGACATTAATTCGAATTGGAAATGTCCTGTTTCTGATTTTCAGAAAGAATTTAAAGAGTCGGCATTCTGACAATGGTGTGATATGTATTCTTGTAATAATAAGGGTCTAAAATACAAAAATTTACATGCACTACCTATAAAAATTCCTTGGTTTTCTCGTAAATATTAAACAAAACATTACATTAAAACTATTTGCAGACTCAAATCCAATCATGGTGCATAATGCTCACATTTATATAGGATAGGTTGTAAAGCAACTCCACTTTGTAGCTGTGACGAGGTGGAAAGTTATATCAGATAATAAACTACTTCTTTCAATATAATACATAGGACATTGAAAAAATATATGGTCTAATATTTTTCAATGTCCTATGTATTATATTGACAGAAGTAGTTTATTATCTGATGTAAATAAACTCATAGTAGGGCCTTGTAATCTAATTGTTATCCTCAGCTATAATGATATAGATTTATTCGATATTCTCTTTGATTATTTAAGTAAATGTCGATATAATTTGTAGTATTCACTGTCTTCCTCTGTGTTCACTTCCGTACCCTTACTACTCCTCTACCCAATCTTTGTTTGTTTAACTGTTAGTCACCTTGGTACCTAGGTTTTATTTTTTCTAATCGTGTCCTTTTCCCTTGCTAGTCAATCATATAATTCTTTTCTGTATATTTCACAGTTAGTTTTTGGTCTGCACTAATTCTAGTTTTACCAGTAGCCTATTCCATCTTCATAGCTTTCCGTCTATAGTTAATTTATTATATCCAATATTCACCGCTCCTTCTTTATTTCTCTCTTCCTTGGCCATTTTTCTTATTTTTTTAATTTTTTAATTTTTTATTTATTAATTATATATATATATATATATATATATATATATACATAAAGAATACATATATACAATTCAGTTATCTGTGTGTTTCGTTTTCTTTCTTTTTTTCTCTCATCGTCGTTTATATAAATTCTTCCTTGTTTGTTATTTTTAAGTTTATATTTATTCTTCATTATTTTTTCTTTATCTTCTTCCTGCTCTAATTCAAGCAGGCAGGTTTTCTTTCCTAGTTTTTGAGCTTTTTTTTAACTGAATGCTCACTTCCCTTTTGCCAAAAAACAAATTCTCTACGGCTTCTTTTAATACTTTCGTGTCTTCAGTATCAATATCTAAGCCTTGCACAACTATGTTATTTCTCCTCTTTTGCTTTTCTAGCCACTCGGAGTGCGGTCGCTTGAAAGCGGCCGCTTTGACGTCGTTCTAACATCACCAATATCGCTTTAAGTATTTTTAATTGAATAACTCACCATAAATCACTGTAATTCATTACCTTCTTGGATTACGTTGATTACTGGCTTGAACTCTGCACTATACTATTTATCCATAACTTTTTATGATTCAATTAATTTCATTTATTAATTTTGACTTAATTTAAAAAAATATCTATTGGAAACAATATAGTGTCGAGTTGAAGTCACTTGGGACAGTGAATGGTGCATAGTTTGGTTGGTATGGGCCACCCACCCACCCCACATTTGCTCGCATAGTTTTTTTCATTGGATACAGATGTTTTACAATGTTCAAACAATTCGAATTAGAGTGTTATCCCATGGAAATATAATGCACATCAAGGTTAAATTGGTTAAACTACTCGAAAAAGTGTGTTATCCTATGAAAAAAACTATGCAAGCAAAAGTGGGGTGGGTGGGTTGCCCCCTACTAACCAAACTATGCCCATTCACTATTTCAAATGGCTTGAACTGTACGCTACACTATTTATCCATAACTTTTTATGATTAAATTAAATTTCATTTATTAATTTTGACTCAATTTTAAAAATATCTATTGGAAACAATATAGTGTCGAGTTCAAGTCACTTGGGATAGTGAATGCGCATAGTTTGGTTGGTAGGGGCCACCCGCCCACCCCACCTTTGCTCGCATAGTTTTTTTCATTGGATACAGATGTTTTACAATGTTCAAACAATTCGAATTAGAGTGTTATCCCATGGAAATATAATGCACATCAAGGTTAAATTGGTTAAACCACTCGAAAAAGTTTATTATCCTATGAAAAAAACTATACAAGCAAAGGTTACCTACCAACCAAACTATGTACATTCACTATCCCAAGTGACTTGAACTCACTACACACTACATTGTTCTCAATAGATATTTTTTGTAGTAAGTCAAAATTAATAAGTGAAATTAATTGAATCATAAAAAGTTATGGATAAATATTGTAGTGCAGAGTTCAAGCCATTTGAAATAGTGAATGGGCATAGTTTGGTTGGTAGGGGACACCCACCCACCCCACTTTTGCTTGCATAGTTTTTTTCATAGGATAACACATTTTTTCGAGTAGTTAAACCAATTTAACCTTGATGTGTATTATATTTCCATGGGATAACACTCTTATTCGAATTGTTTGAACATTGTAAAACATCTGTATCCAATGAAAAAAACTATGCGAGCAAATGTGGGGTGGGCGGGTGTCCCCTACCAACCAAACTATGCGCATTCACTATCCCAAGTGACTTGAACTCGACACTATATTGTTTCCAATAGATATTTTTTAAATTAAGTCAAAATTAATAAATGAAATTTAATTTAATCATAAAAAGTTATGGATAAATAGTGTAGTGCAGAGTTCAAGCCATTTGAAATAGTGAATGGGCATAGTTTGGTTAGTAGGGGCCACCCACCCACCCCACTTTTGCTTGCATAGTTTTTTTCATAGGATAACACACTTTTTCGAGTAGTTTAACCAATTTAACCTTGATGTGCATTATATTTCCATGGGATAACACTCTTATTCGAATTGTTTGAACATTGTAAAACATCTGTATCCAATGAAAAAAACTATGCGAGCAAAGGTGGGGTGGGCGGGTGGCCCCTACCAACCAAACTATGCGCATTCACTATCCCAAGTGACTTGAACTCGACACTATATTGTGTCCAATAGAAATTTTTTAAATTAAGTCAAAATTAATAAATGAAATTTAATTTAATCATAGAAAGTTATGGATAAATAGTACAGTGTAGAGTTTAAGCCATTTGAAATAGTGAATGGGCATAGTTTGGTTGGTAGGGGCCACCCACCCACCCCACCTTTGCTTGCATAGTTTTTTTCATAGGATAACACATTTTTTCGAGTAGTTAAACCAATTTAACCTTGATGTATATTATATTTCCATGGGATAACACTCTTACTCGAATTGTTTGAACATTGTAAAACATCTGTATCCAATGAAAAAAACTATGCGAGCAAAGGTGGGGTGGGCGGGTGGCCCCTACCAACCAAACTAAGCGCATTCACTATCCCAAGTGACTTGAACTCGACACTATATTGTGTCCAATAGAAATTTTTTAAATTAAGTCAAAATTAATAAATGAAATTAATTAAATCATAAAAAGTTATGGATAAATATTGTAGTGCAGAGTTCAAGCCATTTGAAATAGTGAATGGCCATAGTTTGGTTGGTAGGGGCCACAAGTGACATTATCTTAAAAACTATTGCAATCAGACCCATTATTTCTTATATCGTTTTGCATTTATATATATATATATATATATATATATATATATATATATATTTCTTACTAATTCCAAAAGTAGGTCAAAATACTTTCGGAATTAATATATATATATATATATATATATATATATATATCCATTTAAAAATATATAACTTTGATTCACCTTGTATATGACAATACTATTTACAAAAAAATAATTTTAGTATGTGTTACATATACCTAAAAAGAATAGTAGCATTCCAAATGATAATTAAATCACAATCCGCGCCGACAAGTTTGTTATAGATTGAGTGAGTCAATTTAACACAAAAGTTAATTTCTCATTCAATTATTCTGCTCCTCTAGATAACTCACTTGGTATGGTGACCGTATTAAAAGAGGGTAGATTAATACGATTGGCAATTGTCAATTAATTAAGTGCGCTCTTGAAAAGACAAATTAGGTGCGACATGGAGTAATAAAGATGCGAGATTAATTAAAGCCATTATTAAAAGCAGGGCGGCGAAAGAAGGGCCCGCGGGCGCGGTCAACTCACCCATAAATCCTCCTCGTTGATGCACGTCGTGTAATTCGACCACGTCTTGTTGAACTCCTCATGGAAAAACCATTTGCCCGAGTCCTCGCAGATTTTATGAGCTGTTCCTATAAAAAAAAATGCTCAGTGTTATTATAGGACATATGTAAAATAATATAATATTAATATAATAATAATAATAATAATAATATATATATATATATATATATATATATATATATAAATATATATATATATACATATATATATATATATATATATATATATATATATATATTATTATATCTAAAGTATGAATTAAAACTTTATTTAAGATTTTTGGAGAAATATCTCGGACATGTTTTAATTTTTCCACTCCATTTTTTTATAGTGGATTCCGAAAGGGATTATTTTTTTATTTTTCTGCGATCACCTCTTACCTCTTACGAAGTATTATAATATAGGTGTCCGAGCAATTTTTGTAAAAATCATAAATAAAGGTTTTATCCTAAAGGGATGGAATAAATATTGCAATGAACAAAGAAAATATCTCAGATGATTCAGACAGAAATGTTGCCCAACAAATAATTTCCATTTCCATTTTCCATTTTATTTGTCTATTGCATTTTTTTTTTATAAAATTTCAAAAACTTGATTATTTCTCGTTTCAAGTGACATTATCTTAAAAACTATTGCAATCAGACCCATAAGATAATGATAAATTAAAATAATCATAAATTACATGTAGAATTGTGATGAAAATAAAACGATACTGCTAAAACAATCAAAAACATACATTTGTATCAATATAAAAAAAAAGGTGGAGCAAGATCAATCAAAAAATGCTCATTTACTAATTCAAGTATAAAATACAGAACTTTTCCCGCAATTTTCTAGAATTCAATTGATTTGGAATATTCTAATTACTTCTTAAAAGAAATTTTGAAATGAGATATAATGTATCACTTTCTACTCAGTAAGAAGGTAATAGCAAATAAAAGAAAGTTTGTAAAGTTTGTTCTGATATTTTCAATTATATATCTAAATTATTACAACTTTTTTTAAATTATAATATTAGTTCACCTAAATGGTAGAAATATGTTTCTTTTTTCTTGAAAACATAAAAGCAACTATGTTTGTATGTTGTAAATTATAATATTAGTTCACCTATATCGTAGAAATATGTTTTTTTTTCTTGAAAACATAAAAGCAACTATATTTGTATGTTGTAAATTATAATATTAGTTCACCTATATCGTAGAAATATGTTTTTTTTTCTTGAAAACATAAAAGCAACTATGTTTGTATGTTGTAAATTATAATATTAGTTCAGCTATATCGTAGAAATAAGTTTTTTTTTGTAAACATAAAAGCAACTATGTTTGTATGTTGTAAATTATAATATTAGTTCACCTATATCGTAGAAATAAGTTTTTTTTCTTGAAAACATAAAAGCAACTATGTTTGTATGTTTTAAATCAATTTTCACAGTATTCAAGCTCAAGTAAATCCTAGCAAATATTAGTCAACAACAAAACACACCATAATTCATAAATACTATTAATTAAATAACACTCCTTCTCAAATTAATTATCCCTGACTAAATTACACCCTGCGGGCGCGTTACTATGAGTCTATTACTATCTACTCTCGCACACAATTTTGGGGGGGTGGGTCTGGATATAGGCTGCGAACGCGCAATTACAGCCCGATAATGCCTACGCAAACAGCATCCACACATGCAGTATATCCAAACCATATTAATAACTGTCATTACGCGCTCGTTTCGATAGTTGGCCAAATAAATGCGTCACCTGAATATCCGGGGAAGGCGCGACCGTGCGTAATTGCGATCTATTGTTCGGTGTAATTAAAGGGAAGCGGCGAGCCGGGGATTAAATTATCGATTGCGGCATTCGGAGGGAAAAAATATACAGACAATGGGCTTTAATTCGAGATCATTCTTTTCCCGCATCGGTGCTCTACCGCTGGTGTGCCTGTTGGTGGTAGTGGCGGGTTTATTTAATTAAAAATTCATTTTTAAAGGGGATGAAAGGATGCGAATTTACTGCCGAATCAAATTTCATAACATTGGATTGAGCCTGCAACACATGGTAATTATCAAACCATGCAATTTTTTCCCTCTATTTTTCTCTCCGTGTATAAAACAAATAAAATGTATACCTGTGTATAATTGTATTGAATTGTAAATAAATATAATTATCTCTTAAATGATAACCTTTTCTAATATTTGTTTGATACATTGTCAAACAAGTATTAGAAAAAGGAAATCATTTGAGAGATTACAATTCAATACAATTTTGTTCCTTCGGAAAATTAAATCTCATATCTAGATTGGTTCATATGCTAGAAGGCGTTCTAACTTTCTCGGCCCCACTTCTGAACTAACAGCACTAACGTAACAAAAAACATAAATGACCCATTACTTTCCAAATATATCGCTGATGTAATAATAAAAATAAATTATGGTTTTACCGAAAAAATCTTCACGTTGTCTAACTAAAATTGTAAAACTATGCGATAACTTTCCGAAAAAAAAATACTAGTGTAGCAACAATACCTTCCTTATAGTGATAAAGAAAGTTATTATTGTCGTGAACTATTTAGAAAAAAAAATGTGAAAATGTAAAAAAAAATTCAAAAATTTCTCAAAATTGTTGTTGGAATATATTTAAAAAAAACTTCACAATTATAACCGTATGTGCGTTCTTTTATCGTACGAGTTACGAAGCGTTCGGTGCCAAGTAGGAATTATAAAAGTAGCCGTATTACAACATAAAGTTGTTTTTTAATCAACCTGAAATATTCAATCTACTCAATCCCAATCAGCATCTAATTTTTTTAATCAAACCCCTAACCCAGAAAGAATTTATTACACGCTCATCGTGTTCATTATTAGACACTAAATAAATTACCCGACATCACTCAGCGGCCCTCAGGCTGTCGATCGTGGATGAAGTCATTTTCTTTGCAGAAAGCCGCGCGAGCACCGTGTCTGTCGCCCTCGCGACTGCAATTTATCGCCCAATAATTCCCAATATGTATGTACATCTATCAAACCCCTAGCCCCCCCAGCAGCCAACCTATGATCATAAATCACCTCTTGAAGGTGCATCGTGCACCGTTATTAACACACGTGTAACGTTATTAGTACACGTGCTGTTGTTTTTTTTTTGTTGTTGTTGCCAAAACCAACAGCTAATTAAAACTATTGTGATCGTAACGTCGGAAATTGCTGTAGACTACAAATATTTATTAACGCATTTAATGAATGAATAACTGGAGAAAATGTGTTTTAATTAATGTTTAGCGGGGTTGAAGGGTGAGTATTAATTAACTTGTAATTGCTAGGCGAGGAAAAACCGAGCAAGTCAAAGGAGGCTAGTTGATTAATGCGGAAAATGAGCGGGGTTTCATGTTTCACCTTTTCATTTTTCACAAATAAATATTAATTGCATAATGAATTTTAATGTATGATATGCTTAATAGAAAGTCAGCTCAAAGGCCAAGTGGTTGACGCCTCTAGCCAATAGGTATCTTAGCTCCGTCTTGTATTGAGCATTCGGGAGAAAAGGTTTAAACACCAACGCAGGCGAATCTTAGCAAATCACCTTTCAAAGCCTTTCAGAAGTTGTCTATAAAATTATGGTGATTACATTCTTCCGAGTTTCTCACGCCATCCGACAAAGCAATGGAATAACCTTGTATTTACATGTAGATGGCGTGATATTAGCTGAATATACAACAAAATGTATTTGTATGATGATTTGGATGCCTGTCCAACATCAGTCGCGCCATCTAACAATGTAAAAAATATTAAGGCACTTAAATCAAATCATATATATATATATATATATATATATATATATATATAATTTGCAATTTTTTTTTTGAGAAATTATTAATTAACATTGATATATCTGATGATTCTTCATTCAGATAGCCGGCAATGGCAAGAAGTACTTCACTAACTTTATATATATATATATATATATATATATATATATATATATATATATATATATATATAAGAGCGACCAATAATTCTAACAAACTAAATTAAAATCTCTTTCTTTGGTTTTGGTTTAATTTGAACGAATTTCTGTAATCACCACTATTTATTATCATGGCCACCTTATGTTGAGTTAAATTAGCGCAATCATTTTCCACACCGTAAGACCCGGCGCAGTCACCATTAATATATAATTCAGCAAAACAAGGAAAGATATAGTTTACAATTAGTAGCAGATGCTACACCCACACACACTCGCTCTCTCGCAGCGGATTGTAATGATAAGGGTTGTCTTGTAATGGAACCCCCATGTCTTGAGGGATATTATTTACCAGCGGTTTGTTAACGGAGCTCCTGCCGAGCTGTGTTTTGCTTAATTACCCAAAAAAACAACATCTTACTACTGTTTACTCTTAACTAATTCGCGTAATTTATTTTACAAAAGTTTATCAAAATATAAATTAATTTGAAATAGTGGACGGGCATAGTTTGGTTGGTGGGGGCCGCCCGAACACCCCACCTTTGTTCGCATAGTTTCTCCGTAGGATAACACTTTTCTTGGAATAGTTTAAATAATATAAAACAACTATATCCAATGAAAAAAACTATGCAAGCGAAGGTGGGGTGGGCGGGCGGCCCCCACCAACCAAACTATGCCCATTCACTATTTCAAACGACTTGAACTATGCACTACACTATTATCTGTTATTTTCTATGATTAAATTAATGTTATTTATTAATTTAAGACTAATTAAAAATATATATTTGAATAATAATGTAATGCATAGTTCAAGTCGTTTGAAATAGTGGACTAGCATAGTCAAGTTAACGACTTGCACTATGCACTACATTGTTTCCTACATTTATTTACGAATTAGGCGTAAATGAATAAATGCAAATAATTAAATCATAAAAAGTAATGGATAACAGTGTAGTGCAGAGTTCAAGTCGTTTGAAATAGTGGACGTACATAGTTTGGTTGGTGGGGGCCGCCCGCCCACCCCACCTTCGCTTGCATAGTTTTTTCATTGGATATAGATGTTTTATATTGTTTAAACTATTCCAAGAAGAGTGTTATCCTATGGAAAAACTATGCGAACAAAGGTGGGGTGGGCGGGGGTTCCCCACCAACCGATCTATGCCCGTTCACTATTTCAAACGACTTGAACTCTGCACTGCACTATTATCTGTTATTTTCTATGATTAAATTAATGTTATTTATTAATTTAAGACTAATTAAAAAAATATATGTGCAAAATAATGTAATGCATAGTTAAGTCGTTTTAAATAGTGGACTAGCATAGTCAAGTTAACGACTTGAACTATGCACTACATTGCTTCTTACATTTATTTACGAATTAGGCGTAAATGAATAAATGCAAATAATTAAATCATAGAAAGTAATGGATAACAGTGTAGTGCAGAGTTCAAGTCGTTTGAAATAGTGGACGGGCATAGTTTGGTTGGTGGGGGCCGCCCGCCCACCCCACCTTTGCCTGCACAGTTTTTTCATTGGATATAGATGTTTTATATTGTTTAAACTATTCCAAGAAGAGTGTTATCCTATGGAAAAACTATGCGAACAAAGATGGGGTGAGCGGGCGTCCCCCATCAACCAATCTATGCCCGTCCACTATCTCAAACGACTTGAACTCTGCACTACACTATTATCTGTTATTTTCTATGATTAAATTAATGTTATTTATTAATTTAAGACTAATTAAAATATATATGTGCAAAATAATGTAATGCATAGTTCAAGTCGTTTGAAATAGTGGACAAGCATAGTCAAGTTAACGACTTGAACTATGCACTACATTGTTTCTTACATTTATTTACGAATTAGGTGTAAATGAATAAATGCAAATAATTAAATCATAGAAAGTTATGAATAGTGTAGAGCAGAGTTCAAGTCGTTTGAAATAGTGGACGGGCATAGTTTGGTTGGTGGGGGACGCCCGCCCACCCCACCTTCGCTTGCATAGTTTTTTTCATTGGATATAGATGTTTTATATTGTTTAAACTATTCCAAGAAGAGTGTTATCCTATGAAAAAACTATGCGAACATAGGTAGGGTGGGCGGGCGGCCCCTACCAACCAAACTATACCCGTCCACTATTTCAAACGACTTTATCTCTGCAATATATATATATATATATATATATATATATATATATATATATATATATACATTGAAATATTGAATAGTGAATATGTTGGCATATGCAACTTTTAATCGAAAAAACTTATTATTATAGCACTGCAGAGTTTTTGTCTGATATATTCTAAAATATGTAAACTCTTATCATTAGGATGACAATGTAAATTTCACCTGTTTCTATATGTTCATGTATGTACACTTAGTTATTTTATTTTATTTTGTAGGTTGTAATTTTTTGTATTTTATATCTTATATTTTGTACGAATTTGTATGAAATGGCGTAGCCGTAAAAAAAGAACTATTATTATTATTATTATATATAATAGGTGGTGGCAATATGCAAGACAGAACAACATTAAATTATTATGCAAAAATCAACACCTGCAAAAAAAGCAACATATAAATAATTTGTTCTATAAAATATGGCATGATTCGTTGGTTAAAGCTCAATTTAGTATACATACATATTACTTAAATAGCAATGATATATAGAACTCAAATGAAAATGTAGTAAATCTCGCTTAAAACATTCTATATTTTTCCTGTTTTTACGTATTTTATTGTGTAAATGTGTATTTTGTTTTAATTCTCATATTGTATAGACTTGTGTAAACTTCTTGAAGTGATAACACTAATAAACGATTATTATTATTATTATAGAAGTTTTTCAAGTTATAAAATTGTCATAACATACATACAATTGTTATAACAATTTATTCGTTATATCTTATAACATACATACAATTGTTATAAGAAGTAAAGAATATCAATTACTCTCCATATACACTATATTACACCTAAATCCAATGTAACTCCTTTAGTTTCAAATTGTTACTTACTGTTTGGATCGAATCCGACGATAAAACCAGGACATGGGTGGTGGGCGGACTCCCCGGCCGGCGTGTCCGGCCAGCAAACCCATCCGTCGAACAGGCCAGGACAGTGTGGACCTGAAAAAACAAAGACACGTTCCAATTAATTTATGCAGTGGGGGCTTCGAGCAACAGCAATAACATTGGAAAATGGTAGAACTGTAGCGAGGCAGCGTTAATTAGGAAAGAAAACGTTCGCATTTGTAGCGGTCCCGCGGGATGTTTAAGGAAGCGCGCTCGTGCACGTAAAATGCAAAAAGGGTTGTGTGGGAGATGGGCGGTGGCAGATGTTTGTTATTTATGCACGGCATGGAGAGACGGCAAGGAACATGTAATGAAAGATGTTCGGTGGGTTTTCGAATAAAGACATAAAATATGTTTTAACAACACAAGCATTAAGAATTCTAAAAAGCACATTTGTATATAAAAATATTCTCTTAATAAGCTTGCTTCCTTCTTAGATGCCTAAGGTTCAATTGTATAGTATAGTATAATATTATATTGAATTAATTTGTTTTTATTTTCCTAATTTTCCATCACTAATGTAAACGAAGGTTATTGCATCATAGAAATGTCTTCAATAAGATTGTCAAAATATGCGATAACTTTTCGGGAAAAAAAAACTTCACTAGAACGAATGTATTGTTGTCGTTACGTTTTAAGCCTAAAATAGTCGAAATAAATCTAATTTTTGCGATGTCTGTGAATGTGTATGTCTGTCTATATATATATATGTGAACAAAATTCCGGCAAAACGGCACCAAGAATTGCGACAAAATTTGGCAATTATCTGAGAAATCTATATAGGACGATCCATGAAGATATATGAAAATATATGAAAATATATGAAAATATATGAAAATATATGAAAATATATGAAAATATATGAAAATATATGAAAATATATGAAAATATATGAAAATATATGAAAATATATGAAAATATATGAAAATATATGAAAATATATGAAAATATATGAAAATATATGAAAATATATGAAAATATATGAAAATATATGAAAATATATGAAAATATATGAAAATATATGAAAATATATGAAAATATATGAAAATATATGAAAATATATGAAAATATATGAAAATATATGAAAATATATGAAAATATATGAAAATATATGAAAATATATGAAAATATATGAAAATATATGAAAATATATGAAAATATATGAAAATATATGAAAATATATGAAAATATATGAAAATATATGAAAATATATGAAAATATATGAAAATATATGAAAATATATGAAAATATATGAAAATATATGAAAATATATGAAAATATATGAAAATATATGAAAATATATGAAAATATATGAAAATATATGAAAATATATGAAAATATATGAAAATATATGAAAATATATGAAAATATATGAAAATATATGAAAATATATGAAAATATATGAAAATATATGAAAATATATGAAAATATATGAAAATATATGAAAATATATGAAAATATATGAAAATATATGAAAATATATGAAAATATATGAAAATATATGAAAATATATGAAAATATATGAAAATATATGAAAATATATGAAAATATATGAAAATATATGAAAATATATGAAAATATATGAAAATATATGAAAATATATGAAAATATATGAAAATATATGAAAATATATGAAAATATATGAAAATATATGAAAATATATGAAAATATATGAAAATATATGAAAATATATGAAAATATATGAAAATATATGAAAATATATGAAAATATATGAAAATATATGAAAATATATGAAAATATATGAAAATATATGAAAATATATGAAAATATATGAAAATATATGAAAATATATGAAAATATATGAAAATATATGAAAATATATGAAAATATATGAAAATATATGAAAATATATGAAAATATATGAAAATATATGAAAATATATGAAAATATATGAAAATATATGAAAATATATGAAAATATATGAAAATATATGAAAATATATGAAAATATATGAAAATATATGAAAATATATGAAAATATATGAAAATATATGAAAATATATGAAAATATATGAAAATATATGAAAATATATGAAAATATATGAAAATATATGAAAATATATGAAAATATATGAAAATATATGAAAATATATGAAAATATATGAAAATATATGAAAATATATGAAAATATATGAAAATATATGAAAATATATGAAAATATATGAAAATATATGAAAATATATGAAAATATATGAAAATATATGAAAATATATGAAAATATATGAAAATATATGAAAATATATGAAAATATATGAAAATATATGAAAATATATGAAAATATATGAAAATATATGAAAATATATGAAAATATATGAAAATATATGAAAATATATGAAAATATATGAAAATATGAAAATATGAAAATATGAAAATATGAAAATATGAAAATATGAAAATATGAAAATATGAAAATATGAAAATATGAAAATATGAAAATATGAAAATATGAAAATATGAAAATATGAAAATATGAAAATATGAAAATATGAAAATATGAAAATATGAAAATATGAAAATATGAAAATATGAAAATATGAAAATATGAAAATATGAAAATATGAAAATATGAAAATATGAAAATATGAAAATATGAAAATATGAAAATATGAAAATATGAAAATATGAAAATATGAAAATATGAAAATATGAAAATATGAAAATATGAAAATATGAAAATATGAAAATATGAAAATATGAAAATATGAAAATATGAAAATATGAAAATATGAAAATATGAAAATATGAAAATATGAAAATATGAAAATATGAAAATATGAAAATATGAAAATATGAAAATATGAAAATATGAAAATATGAAAATATGAAAATATGAAAATATGAAAATATGAAAATATGAAAATATGAAAATATGAAAATATGAAAATATGAAAATATGAAAATATGAAAATATGAAAATATGAAAATATGAAATATGAAAATATGAAAATATGAAAATATGAAAATATGAAAATATGAAAATATGAAAATATGAAAATATGAAAATATGAAAATATGAAAATAATTAAGAAAAACTTGAACTTGTCAAAAATGTTAAAAAATAATTAAATTGGTCAATGTAATTCGGAAAGTCTCTATGGAGTGGAATATTTAGATCTGAGGAATTAATTTTGTATCAAAAATGAATAAATAAATACACCTAATTCACTGATACATTGGATAAATTATTATTAACTTTGCATTTTATACTACCATGTACTTTGTTTTGCCTTCAACATAAAATTGATGAATGAAATATAGCAGGTACGTTCTCATATAGCCTGCTCAATTGCCAGAAATTCGAACCCGAGACACACGTTTTTAAGTAGGGGTGCTACACTACATTACACCTATGTGATTTTACTATTTAAAAATAATTAACTATATTATTCGGTTATTTTTTTGTGTGAAACCTGAATACAAAACGATTTTCACATAATGCGTCCAGAATGACTAAATTGTCAACTTTTTACTGCTCGGTAATCTCCCCGATGGTTAATCCGCCCTCGGCCCGCAAGCTAAATAAATCATGCGCCTGTGTTCCGCATCCTTAACAAAAAGGCACTCGCCGCGTTAAATGCGGCAAGAAAAACCCCCGAGTCGATATTTTGGCCTGGCCGGAGAGGAAAGAAAGAAATCTGAGAGATAAAGGGTTTTCCGCTGTCTAGAAGTAAATCGGTAAACCGAGCCGCCGTCAATATTTACAGCTGGAGAAGCCCGGAATCGCGTTACATAACAGAAAGCAGCAAAAAAAAGGACGTAATTTATAAACGGCGAGGGATTGAAAGGGAAACATGCATGGATTAGTCCAATTACGATTTGCGTTTTATATGTTCTTCATTAAAATTCTAATTAAATCCTGCTGTTACATAGGGAGGGTGATGGATATTCATTTAAGTTGGGTAACTACATTTTTAAGACTATGTTATCGTCGAAACAAAACAGTTTATATTAACTTACCCAATATGATTTTGAAAACAATGTAAAAAGCTTGAAATGTTTAACTTTTTTCTAAAAAGAAAATTGGAAATATATCTGTATTACTTATTGTTTTATTGCATTATGAAATAAGGAAGTTATGTTGCCGCATTTTGCATCGACAGAAATTCGTACTTACAGCACCCATTTTCACAAGAAAAACATTAATGACAAGTCAGTCGGTTTCAAAATATTGACTTTGTATGTGTATATATATATATATATATATATATATATATATATATATATATTATATATATATATATAGAATTTATAATTTTCTGAAAATATGTTCATTTTATGTCTTGAAATAGTTGTAAAAAATATGCAAAAGTAGTCAATATTTGCATCAGTAAAGTATATATTTACTCCAATTTGTAATCAAAATTCAACAGAAATTCCTCTAATAGATTGCAGTTTCATATTTCAAGTTTTGATAAATATAATCTGTTAATGCTTAAGTACAATAGTATAGTTTATAGACATCCGTGCAATTATCACAAAATGCTTCATTATTTCGAAATAAATTTATTTCTCGGTGCACACCCCTCCAGTTTTTCCTGGGGCCACGGTTTATACACTCCGCAAAAGGAGTAGCAGCAGTTCCGTTAGTCTCACAACGCGTTTTCCGAATAGATTTTCAGCTCGAATCCTCGAATGAGATTTTCGAAGATTCGCCTTAAAGAAAATCCATGTGCAGTTTTGGAAACTTTTGAATTTTGATGTGTGTAATAATATTTAATAGAGATAAAAAATATTTTCAAATTTAAAAATCCTCAACCCTGGATTTGTGATAATAAAGACTATTCTACATAAAATTCAATACGTAATAAAATTTACCACCAAAAATGAAGATTAAAAACATTAACACCATCATTACTAATGCAGATAGTAACAACAACACATATAAACTATTTTAGTTTGAACTTTATTTCTTACAACTTGTTACGACTGGTCGTTAAAACTTAATTATGATCCACAAAGATTAGAATTCGCTATTAAAGTATGTTTTTACAAGCGCTTTAAAGCGGTGGCAGATTGCCGCCCACCCTTAATGAACCGCAATGTTTTGCCTCGTCGGTCTGATTGCGAATGTGTGTGCAAATCTGTGGTTTTAGTTGGATGGCCGGCGTTTAATTGACAAGAATGCACAGGACTAATCGATATTCCGCTTTAAATTACTCAGTTAACTAGCACTGATATATATTAGTATGAGTAATAATGACTATTTAAGAGGCAATATTAGTCATACACATAAATTCGGCTTCTCATCACTGGGAATTAGTCTTCGATGGAGCCGAAAAACACCTCATTTTATCTCAGTGTATGACTAATAATGTCTCTTAAATGTGTAATTCCTTTTCGTCTGTGAATGAGTTTTAATTAATTTTCAATAAATAATAATTATAAACCCCTCTATTTCATAAGCTGCATATGATGAGAAAATTAAATAATTTTAACACTAATAAATTTATTTCACAGCCATCTGCTGTAGTAACAGCAGCCTGTGGCAACTTACCCACTAATAATCAATGTTTATTACAATGTACTGCGGCGCATACATGAACTACATAATATCGTAACTTGAAGTTATTTGCAATATTAGTCAGAATTAAATTAGGTGTCTGTGTTTGTTTCAGTAATTGTTCGTCATGGATCAATAGAGTCTCCCAATAAATCCTAATGTTATTCCAAGTGAATTGATTGCGGTATATATATATATATATATATATATATATATATATATATATAAACGCTTGAGTAATCGTAATGTAATGTGTAAGGCTTTAATTTTCTTAAGTGTATAAAAATCATATAAAGCACTAAAGGTCGTTTTAGATAAGACAATTTCTTAGCTCAAAAGTTGTAATAGAAATGAATTCATATATCCTCCTCCCATACAATTTGTCCTTGACAAATAGAACGCGTTATATTTTTCCATTCGATCTATCATCCAATTCAATATTTCAAATAATTTGCTGTATGATACGAGACCATTTAGATTGTGTCGCCTCTTGACTAACTTTTGAGTCAAGAAATTGTCTTGTCTAAAAGGACCTTAAAACAATATAACGTTTAATTTCATAATTCCACGTTTAGCTATCATATGTAATGTCGGCTACAGCTGCATGTAACTTAGACAGTTGTAACCCACTAATCTTTAATGCAGATTCTATGTTTATTTAATTTTTATCGAGTTGAAAAAAGTTTTTATAATTTTCATCTATGCAAAGTATTAAAGGAGCGGTAAAATATTCATAAGAATCATCAAAACAAACATCAAAACCAGAAAATTAATTTTGGAAATTACGACACTTATCATCTCACAGTGCGATATAATGATGTTAATTTCAGTACACGTCTCCCTAATCTGTGATTAAGGTTAGACAGTTGCCATTTTCCTGATTCCTTCGAAATGGACATCCACGTCTCTCAAAACAACTCATAGGGCAAATCGAGCATAGATATAACATCGTGACTCCGAAAAGGGCACAACAATATAATTACATTCAATAAAACTTGCTGTTATTTCAAATATTGGATTTAAAACAATTAACAGCAAAGGATAAATAAAACGATGTTTTACTTTGTTTTTTATCACACTTGAAGTGTGATAAAAAAACAAAGTAAAAATCGTTTTATTTATCCTTTAAAATGAATTATCACAAAGTACACGCCTTACTACTTTGTGATAATTCATTTTAAAAGATAAATAAAACGATTTTTTACTTTGTTTTAAATTTAAAACCGATGTGTGTGTGCATTAAATATTTATATAAAATTGATGACAGTTATTTGAGGACAAATCAGTTTCCAAACAAATCTCTCAAATGATTTACATATAAATTATACTAATGATCCTCATAGAATATATCATATTTATAATCATATAATCATACTGTTCCATATGTGCAATAGCATAGTTTGCTGAGGGGTAAAACATTTTTCCTTTGAGACAGTTTGTGCAGATAATGCACGCCCTGTGAACATTTTCGTGCACATACTGAGTGCGACTTTAATAAAATTACAATGTACCACCGGAATTTATGTAACGCTGTAACACGCGAATGGTTTCTTACCGCACTTACCGATATTAAAATCGATTGTACAGTATCGAGTTCGTTTGTTACTCTTTTTTTTCACTAAACGTGTCTAAATCATTTGCTTTCAACAATAAATTATTCCGGCTAGTTTTAAACTAAGATTAATGATGACATTAATAAACTTGTATTCTACACTGGCGAGAATAAAATTAACATGAAATTCTGATTCTTTTTTTTGAGATTACTATTTTAATCAGTAGCCGATGACCAGGAGTCTGTTGGTAGGGGCCGCCCGCCCACCCCACCTTTGCTCGTATAGTTTTTTCCATAGGATAACACTCTTCCTGGAATGGTTTAAACTATATAAAACTTCTGTATTCATTGAAAAAACTATGAGAGCGAAGATGGGGTGGGCGGGTGTCCCCTACCAACCACACTATGACCGTCCATTATTTCAAACGACTTGAACTCTGCACTACACTGTTATCCATTACATTCTGTTATTGAATTAATTTCATTTGTACTGTGCAAGTGCAAAAATAAATAAAATAAAAGTTTATGCTCATTAGATAGGCAATCGAAAACTGACCGATAAAGGTTAAATTGTAATGGCTCTAAAGTTAGAGATAAAGCTACAAAAAGCAAAAATGCAAAATTTCACAAAATTTTCGTAAACGTCACAAAACTATCCTCCGTTACGTCAAAGCAGGGGTCGTCTTAACAGTGACAAATAGCTGAAACTAAGTCATTTGATTGGGAATATAGTCTAGATAGCGGGAAAAATGTCGAAATTGTTTTAAATTGAACTGGAAAAGCTACAGGGCTTGACAAATTTTCCAAACTTGGAAAATTTTATTTCATGCCAGATCTCATTTTGTAGGTCTTTTAATTCTATAAGAAAAAATATTGTTATAAAACGTGCACGTTTTCGTGGTAAAGCCGAAGAAGTGAAGAAAATAAAAATGAAAATTGTCCCATCAAGATCAACTTGAGCCCATTGAATCGACAATTATTAACCGATTGAAAAATCTTAATACGATTTTTCTCTAAAAGAAAAATTTTAATTTGAAAAGTGATGAACACTTTTCAATTTAAATTCGTAAAATTTCAAATTAAATTCGTAAAATTTTAAATTAAATCGGTAAAATTGCCAAAAGTATCCTCCATTGCATCAAAGCAGGTGTCTCCATAGTAGTGGCATGACACTGAAACTATATCATTTGATTTGAAATATAGTCTAGATGACGGGAAAAATATCGAGATTGTTTCAAATTGAACCGGTAAAGGCCTTGGCAAATTTGTCGAACTTGGAAAATTTTATCTTAAGTTAGAAAGTTGTTGTTGATCTCACTCTGTAGGTCTTTTAATTCCAAAGAAATTTAAAAAAAAAATTGTTATAAAAATTGTACCGTTTTGGCGGGATAAAGCCGAAGAAATAAAGAAAGTAAAAATAAAAATTGTCCAATCAAAATGATCTTTAGCCCGATGTTTTTTTTCTCCAAAACAAAAAATAAACCCGTCACGAATTTAATTTAAAAACTGATAAAACTGGTAAAATTGCTACAACTATTCTCCATTACGTCAAAGCAGGAGTCGTCATAGCAGTGGCATGACATTGATACTAAGTTATTTGATTTGAAATATAGTCTAGAAACCGGAGAACCTACAGAGCTTGGCAAATGTTTGGGGATCGAACTCAGGCTTCCCAATGCTCAGTACGAGACTAACCACTCGGCCACTGAGCTGGGTAAACAGTAATATTTCCTTAAGAAAATAACAAGTAGTAAGTATCTTCAGCAGTTTCGTAGTAGTAAGTATCCTCAGCAGTTTCGTAGTAGTAAGTATCCTCAGCAGTTTCGTAGTAGTAAGTATCCTCAGCAGTTTCGTAGTAGTAAGTATCCTCAGCAGTTTCGTAGTAGTAAGTATCCTCAGCAGTTTCGTAGTAGTAAGTATCCTCAGCAGTTTCGTAGTAGTAAGTATCCTCAGCAGTTTCGTAGTAGTAAGTATCCTCAGCAGTTTCGTAGTAGTAAGTATCCTCAGCAGTTTCGTAGTAGTAAGTATCCTCAACAGTTTCGTAATTACTATTTTATTGGTGTTTTATTTATTGATACTAAGATATTTCATTTGAAATATAGTCTAGAAACCGGAGAACCTACAGAGCTTGGCAAATGTTTGGGGATCGAACTCAGGCTCCCCAACGCTCAGTACAAGACTAACCACTCGGCTACTGAGCTGGGTAAAGAGTAATATTTCCTTAAGAAAATAACAAGTAGTAAGTATCTTCAGCAGTTTCGTAGTAGTAAATATCCTCAGCAGTTTCGTAGTAGCGTTGATTGAAGTATTTATATACTTCAATCAACGGTAGTAGTAAGTATCCTCAGCAGTTTCGCAGTAGTAAGTATCCTCAACAGTTTCGTAATTACTATTATATTAGTGTTTTATATTGTAATTATATTGTTTAGTTTGTTTGTATGGCATTTTTATGGCAAATTATATATCATGTAAATTTTCAAACAATACGCTGATATATCTCTATACACCCTTGTCCAGTTTTATAGTATGACTAAACCTGCTAATTAACAACATTAATAATTTCATAACACAACCACTCTACATAGAAATAAATAGCATACATCTCTCTGCAAACACACTGTTGTATTATCACAAACTCTCCGTTTGTATATTATACTTTCATTATCCGATTTAGTATTTCATTTTTAATGTATGTTTATGTACACTGCGCGTGTTTACATTGCTCGGGGCGTGTATACACGGAGCAGCAACATAATTTAATAATCGATTTAATTAAAACGCAGCGTCCGGTGGCATTCAAATCGAATTTAAGTTGCAACAGAAAAAAAAACTGAACCCTTGCACAAAATGCAATTTAAAAAAAAACAATAATCTAGCACAGTAGTAGGCAAAATTGTCACAAAAACAAGTGAAGAGTAATGCGATTATATAATTTTTCTCGAATGGGAAAAAATGTGGTCTGTATTTTCTATTTTATTTAATAGTTTTAGTATGTCGTTAAAAGGATATTACTGTTAATACTGTATATAAATTACAGCTGGATAAACGTAAATTCAACAGATTTAAAATAAAGTATATATATATATATATATATATATATATATATATATATAATATATATAATATATATATATATATATATATATATATATATATATATATATATATATACCAAGATACTGCCGAAATTCTCTCCTTTTTAGATGTAAGAAACATAGAACAAATTATGGATACTATAATCCGTTTTGCAGATTAATGCGCTTATGCAATAAATTGCAAAGCAAATTCCAGATTCGACGTTTTTACTCAAAGGAACTGTTCGCCTAGGATAATTATCTCCATTATCACCATTATTACTTAATTTATTTAATTTATTTAACTAGTTTTTAAGTGTAATTGTAAATTTTGTGTTTGTCCATTTCGCACGTTATATATATTATCACTTATGTATCTCATTTTTATTATAATAATAATCTTTATTAAACGGGTCTAACCCTTGAAAATACAATAAAATACAACATATATACATAGATTACATGACTAAAATAAGCTTAACTGTAACCAAAATAAATCTTGCCTCACAAACCATTTTGGTTATTCAAGGCCGTTTGCCGTAAATAAAGATTATTATTATTATTATTATTATTATTCAGGTTTTGTTATAATTATGCATATCGTTACTAATTGCTTTGCCGCTACTACCATTAGTAACACATATTGCAGTATTTCATTAGTAGTATTTGTACCACATTATGATTAACACCATCAAGTGTATCAATCAATCAATTTAATTGATCAATTATGTATATTTTGTAAATAAAAATCATTCCCCGTTGAACCAAATCCATTTCACATAGCGTAAAATAATGTTTATATATTCACGTCACATACAATACTAAAAACCCCGCACAGTCATAAAGATATCTATTTCGAAACGACATTGGCACTTTTATATCGGTGTTGTTGTTTAAATACATTCACGGGGCGGCATCGTTAAATAGCCATTTTTACGGTTACCATCAATTTTATGTAAATATTTAAAGCGAACACACGCGATTCCAATTTTTAAATTTAAATAAAATTGTTAACAAGAAAAACACATCACGATGTATTTTACTAGGGAATTTCATTTCAATTTAAAAATTAAAATCTCGTGTAATCGCTGTTGATAAAACCAATAATAATTCTAGCATTGAGTAAACAATCGAAATAATAAATAAATTTGCAACATGATAATTGTAAATAATTGAAAATTGTATTTAGAAAGAGTAAATCAAATGATATTACATTGTTTCGGTCAATATTTATTATTTGTTTATAAAGTCATTTATGAAATATGCAGGATTAGGAATGTGATTTATAATACTGAAGATGTTGAAGTTTTTGAAGGTTTGAAGTGACAATAGTGCAATCGCGCCACCAGTTATGGATTTGGTTCAACGGGGGATGATTTTTATTTACAAAATATACATAATTAATCAATTAAATTGATTGATTTACCCACTTGATGGTGTTAATCATAATGTGGTACAAATACTACTACATAATCCCATTTTAATGCAATCACCAAAAATTAATTATCAAAACTCCGCTTATATCAAACAACTAACAAAATTTAATCGTTTTTTATGGGCAACTACATAAATATCTTCTTAATTACTTTCGTTAGGTACATACTTCATTTCACATTTAATTACAAAATTCAGTCGCGTATTAATTTGCCCGACCACCGAACGCGCGAGGGGCGCTCGTTTTCTAATTTATGGTCCTCCAGACGAAATTCCTGCCCCAATTAAAACTTACTAAATTTTCTTATTCGTAATAGTTTAGCAGCGCTGATTAACAGGAAATTTCTTGCTCCGTGCAGTAATTTAATAGGTGTAAGAGCGTTTTCATAAAAAGTTAAATTACTAACAAATAAATATCCTATTTGTTAGTAATTTAACTTTTTACTAACTCTTACACCTATTAAATTACTGCACCGAACAAGAAATTTCCTGTTAATCAGCTCAGTTTGAGAGTAGCTCAGTTTGAGAGTAGCTCAATATGTCTAGGATTGAGCAATGGAGAGCATATGTTTAAGGATAGGTTGTATAAAAGTCAAATTTTGTAAAAATTGGTTGAAATTACGATTTCAGAAAAGTCATTTTCGAGCTGTATCTCAGTAAGTGATTGATATGCCGACTTCTAGTTTGTGTTTTTGGATTCAGGGGGCCTGTTATACGAGAAATTAAATAATATCCCTTCGTTAGTTTTAGCATGACATGAGAAAAACCGAGAAATCATCCTATGGCCAAAACAAAAATTATAAATTCATTTTATGCTAGTAATCAATACTCCTCAGGATCCTAGATTAAATTCAGAATTCTGAAATCAATTATTGAAATTGAAAAACAGAATAGTTTTATATAGTATTTCTTTTGTAATTAGTATATATTTTTAATTTATAGTTGTACATATTTCACATATAAACTACACTTTTCGCTAATAAGATTTTTTGTTACTTAAAGTTTGAGCTTCCATCGGTGGAAAAGTCCTTGGGCTGATAGCCCTATAACGATAGAAATGTCTTTTAGAGCAGTTATTGGATAGAAGCATTCAACTGACATTTTATACGTGCATACAAAACTGTACCTTTTCCGACAAGCTGCAAATATCGAATAAAACACGAGGTCTCGCCGGCGAGATTTTATCGCACGCATGCAATATGTATAAAATAGCATGAGTCCTCCCGACTGGCCACTCCAAATCGATTCCTCATCCCTCTGACCGCCCGAAAAGGTCGTATACACACGCAGACACACACACACACATGCACACACAGACAAGAAAGCGGGGGTGTCTTCTCGGAAAATTTTATTGCGGCCACCCCGAGTGGTCGCCTCGGAAAAAAAAATATCGTCGTGACACTTTGATGTCTTCCTTTTGAGGGACTTTGGACGGGTGTATTTGTCAACCGGCTTAAAGGGATGATGAAAACGACTCGTCGGCGCGGCGCGTTTCTCTCATTTTTAATATACTGTAATAAGGTTATTACGTGGAATTTGCGATAAGGAAGAGATGCGGCTGCGTTAAAAATTCATGAGGGATGAAATTTGCTTGTAAATCGAAAAATGTGTGTTGCTATTGAATAATAATGTTGTAATCATCATAAGTAGGGGAATTTTGGCAGAGTTGGAATGGAATAAATCAAATGCTTGTAGGAAGAGGATTGTAAAGTATTTAATACTTTTGCGTATTTTTTTTGTGTGTTTTTTTTAAATTTTTACATAAAGCTTGCGCATTGAAAGACTACTGGTCAGTTAAAATTGTCTTAAAATATCCCTAAATATTCCAGACGAATTAGTTTAATCTAGAAATGATTCATACAATGTGTGATAATAGCAGGGCAATCATACGTAAATACACTAAACTATGGACAAATACACCACGCATGAATTAATAGTCCCAAATTAACGTATTTAATACTTAATTAGTATTGTATCCATTTATACAATCATCCATGTCAACAGATAATAGTCTTGGTAAAATGAGGAAAGTGCAAAGTAAAAAAAAACATAATATCTAATAAGATATTATGCTATTAGAATAATGACAGAACTACTGTACGATAATATGTTTAAAATGTTCATTATTCTAAAAAATTGCCCATATTACTCATCGTGTAATGTATATTATTGATGTAATTAAGAGAATACTGATTTTTATCCGGATAATTGATTACTTGATAAATATAAAAGGAGGAAGTAAATATTGACAGTATTATTGAACGTGTAAGGTGCCTTATAGTGCCTTTGGATCGCGATATTAATATAGCTGTACCGAAAACACGTTTGCAATTAAATTATCTTGTAATATACATAATTCAATCAGTTAGGGTTAGTATCACACTTTCATCATTAATCTAACCATAAGAAACACTTAGTAATCCACTCACCCAATTGCCATCACTGTCTGCACCACTTATGTAATGAATCTGCATAATTTATTAGTCCCATTCTTTGCACTCCACCTTTTAACATACACACACACGACTTTATTTCACAATGTCACGGTCTCGACTAAAATATCCAGCATACAATAATAAAAGGAAGGTCTTTCATATCAGCACTTTTTGCAGTATATCGTCTGCGATAGCGCGCTATTGCGAGGTAAAAATAGACCACGACCTCTCGCAAAAAAGCCGCAGCGGAGCGACAGTGGAATTTCCGGTATATACACATTGCAGCGGAATAATTTAATATGAAAAATGCATTATTAAAATTTTCCGCTGATGACCGACATAAATTTATTTAGTAATAATAAAAAATATATACAATTAGAAGCATTAAAATTAAAATACTTACTATAAGACACCTTACACCATCAATAATACTGTCAATATTTTAGAATAATTACTGTATTACTGTACGAAAACATATTTAAAATGTTCATTATTCTAAAATATTGACAGTATTACTTATCATGTAAGATATAGTAATGATGAAATGAAGAGTCTACTGATGTTTATCGGGATAATTGATTACTTGATAAATATAAAAGGAGGATTGAAGCAAATACTGACAGTACTAAGACTGACAGTATTATTGACCTTTATAAGACATCTTACACGATCAATAATACTGTCAATATTTTAAAATAATGACAACAGTATTACTGTACGTAAACATGTTTAAAATATTATTTATTCTAAAATATTGACAGTATTACTTACCGTATAAGGTATAGTAATATATGGAATCAAAAGAATACTAATCTTTGTCCAGATAATTGATTACTTGATAAATATAAAAGGAGGATTGAAGTAAATACTGACAGATAAATAGAAATACTGGGTTATTAAAATCCTCTGAGCTTCTCCCCTGACTCACAGAAAAGCCTTACGGCAGATTTTTTTTTACTAATTAATTAGTTTAGTAGGATTTTTGTGTCGCAGTATTAGGACTGACCGTATTATGGACCGTGTAAGGTGCCTTTATGGGATAGTTTCTTTTTAAACCTTCTAATAAAGTGGTTAGCAATTGTACTACATGAAACTTCCGTGTCTTATATCATGTAAAACTATAAGTGTGTTGCAATTTACGCCTGCAGCACATAAAATTAATTTAAGTGTGTTACAATTTACAACTGTTGTATCTGGTGGTAATATTCGTTTCCGAATTACCACCTTCGATCAACAATCCGACGGAAAAGCCCGCCGGAACATATGGTTCAAATATTTAGGAGTATGGCTCTACGAGGAATGAATATCAGATATGGAAATATAGTATAGGTATGAAAATGTATTGTAAACTCTTCAACTATTAATTCATTAAACAACGTTTTATTTCAATTATACCTTGATAATTTGCCTTTTAATTGTGTCGTTCCCTATATTATTATACATGTATCTATATTGTTTTTGTTTAAACGTATTTTTATTGTGTAAATGTGTATTTTGTTCTCATATTGTATTGACTTGTGTAAACTGCAACAGTGATAACACCAATAAACGATTATTATTATTATTATTATTATAAGAAGCTTGCCGTAAGCACGGTCGCTTATTAAAATTCTAACCGAGATTCACACCCCAAACACATTATTTTTTGCCCCTACAAGACCACCTGTTGTCATCAGGGAAGTCGCCCCGAGGAGTGTATATTTATGTGAAGAAGCTTAACACCGACTTGTTTTTGTAGAATTGAAAATAATTTCGGCACGAACATTACATAAATTATCTAAAGTAGTAGAGTAGATTTTGAGAGAAAAAAAAACTAGTTAAGAAGTAGAGTTTTGGGATATACATAGATTTTAATTAATTAATTGATTAATTACAACAAAACAGGTATGGGAAACAAGAACTGGAAATAAAATAAGAAGAGGTACACCAAGAAAATAGTGGGACAACAGAAGTTGATTTTAAAGGATAAATAAAACGATTTTTTACTTTGTTTATTATATTTTATTTATCCTTTAAAATGAATTATCACAAAGTAGACGCCTTAACAATCCAATATTTAGAAGTTGATTTGTTTTTAAATTATGTGCTACTAGATTTAAGGGAATAATAAATTAATATTGCTTGTTGCTGCTACACAAAAATCCTACTAAACTAATTAACTAGTAAAAAAAATCTGCCGTAAGGCTTTTCTGTGAGTCAGGAGAGAAGATTTTAATAACCCAGTATTTCTATGTATCTTCATTTGACAGAAAACCTCTGAAATACTAGGAAAACCCAAACTATACGCGATCACTATTTCAAACGGCTTGAACTATGCACTACACTGATATCCGTTACTTTCCATGAGTCAATTAATTTCATTTATTATTTTACGCTTAATTCGTAAAAAATTGTGAGAAACAATGTAGTGCATAGTTCAAGTCATTTGAAATAGTGGACGGGCATAGTTTGGTTGGTAGGGGCCACCCGCCCACCCCACCTTCGCTCGCATAGTTTTTTCAATGGATACAAACGTCTTATATTGTTTTAACCATTCCAGGAAAGGTGTTATCCTATGGAAAAAACTATGCATAGGTGGGGTGGGCGGTTGGCCCCTACCAACCAAACTATACCCGTTCACTATTTCAAACGGCTTGAACTATGCACTACACTAGTATCCGTTATTTTCTACCATTAAATTAATGTCAGTTATTAATTTAAGACTAATTAAAAAACAATATATGTGAAAAATAATGTAATGCATAGTTCAAGTCATTTGAAATAGTGGACGGGTAGTTTGGTTAGTAGGAGCCGCCCGCCCACCCCACCTTTGATCGCATAATTTTTCCATAGGATAACACTCTTTTTGGAATAGTTTAAACTAATATAAAACATCTATATCCAATGAAAAAACTATGCGAGCGAAGGTGGGGTGGGCGGGCGGTCCCTACCAACCAAACTACCCGTCCACTATTTCAAACGACTTGAACTATGCATTACATTATTTTTCACATATATTTTTTTTAATTAGTCTTAAATTAATAACTGACATTAATTTAATCATAGAAAATAACGGATACTAGTGTAGTGCATAGTTCAAGTCGCTTGAAATAGTGGATGGACATAGTTTGGTTGGTAGGGGCCGCCCGCCCACCCCACCTTCGCTCGCATAGTTTTTTCAATGGATACAAATGTCTTATATTGTTTTAACCATTCCAGGAAAAGTGTTATCCTATGGAAAAAACTATGCGAGCAAAGGTGGGGTGGGCGGGTGGTCCCTACGAACCAAACTATACCCGTTCACTTTTTCAAACGGCTTGAACTATGCACTACATTGTTTCTCACATTTTTTTACGAATTAAGCGTAAAATAATAAATGAAATTAATTGACTCATGGAAAGTAACGGATATCAGTGTAGTGCATAGTTCAAGCCGTTTGAAATAGTAAACGGGTATAGTTTGGTTCGTAGGGGCCACCCGCCCACCCCACCTTTGCTCGCATAGTTCTTTCCATAGGATAACACCTTTCCTGGAATGGTTAAAACAATATAAGACGTTTGTATCCATTGAAAAAACTATGCGAGCGAAGGTGGGTTGGGCGGGTGGCCCCTACCAATCAAACTATACCCGTTCACTATTTCAAACGGCTTGAACTATGCACTACACTGATCTCCGTTATTTTCCATGAGTCAATTAATTTCATTTATTATTTTACGCCTAATTCGTAAAAAAATGTGAGAAACAATGTAATGCATACTTCAAGTCATTTGAAATAGTGGACGGGCATAGTTTGGTTGGTAGGGGCCACCCGCCCACCCCACCTTCGCTCGCATAGTTTTTTCAATGGATACTAACGCCTTATATTGTTTTAACCATTCCAGGAAAGGTGTTATCTTATGGAAAGAACTATGCGAGCAAAGACGGGGTGGGCGGGCGGCCCCTACCAACCAAACTATGCCCGTCCACTATTTCAAATGACTTGAAGTATGCACTGCATTGTTTCTCACATTTTTTTACGAATTATATTATATATATATATATATATATATATATATATATATATATATATATATATCCTGTATTAATTTTGTTGTCCAAATTCCTTTGGATGAATTATTCCAATTATGTTGCCAAATATCTAAAGTTTTTTCACGCACTAATGTTTTGCTGCAAAGATTATTTTTAATTTCTGAACGTTCTAAAATTAGCAATTCTAATAGAATTTAACCACCAATAATTCTAAGAGCATCATTCGAAATAGTTCTGTATGCACGTATGACTCTTAAAGCAATTTTTCTGTGGCAGTTAATTATCATATTATTATATTTCTCATAAGTTATAATTACATTTTGCCAAATAGGTGCAGCGTAAAGTATTATTGAATTTGAAACATTTGCTAAAATTTTTCTTTTATCACTTGAAAGTTTGTAATTACTCTTCATAATTTTATATAATAAATTTATTTTTTTAATTGTTTCTTTCCGAAACATTTTTCACATGGTTTGTAAATTTTAAACCTTGATCTAGCCAAACAACTAAATATTAAATTTAATTTTTACTTTTAATAACATTGTTACCTATATTTAAATTAAATAAATTTAATTTTCTACTACCTACAATGATAATTAATTCAGTTTTCTTTACTTGCCAAAGTTAGTCCATTATCAATCATCCAAAGATCAATTTTATTGATAGTTTCTATTGCCAAACTTCTGAGTTAAAATTAATGTTTACCAGATATCAATATTACAATATCAGCATAACCAATAATTTTAACACCTAAGATAACTTTAAATTTAATACGCCATCATAAAAAATGTTCCTTTTATGGACCAAGAACGGAGACTTGTGGACCATTTTTAATTTTTTTTTCATAATTTTTATTCCCCACTATAATATCCCTATTTTCGAAATAACTTTTAATGATGTTTATTAGATAATCTGAAATTTTTAATGTTTTTAATTATTTAACATTTTTATACCATTCAGCTATATTAAATGCATTTTTAACGTCTAAACATAACATAATACATAATTTTTAATTTTTATATGAACCAATTTTAGCCAAATTAACTTCATTAATGACGTTTTCTAAAGCATTCAGAGTTGATAAGTTTTTTCTAAAGCCACATTGATTTTTTGACATACCTCTTTTATATTCAACTTCCTCTCTCAGTCTTTTTTATATTAGTCTTTCAAAAGGTTTTGCTAAATTATTTAATAGACAAATTGGTCTAAATTTCAAAGGATCGCCTAAATTTTTTACAGGTTTTGGAACTAAGACTAATACAGTTTTTTTTCAAATAATTGGAAAAATTCTATCATGAATAATTTTGTTAAAAACATTTAGGGAAATATCTGAAATTTCATCCACTAAATTTTTTATTATTTCATTTGGAATTTTGTGATTTCCTGAAGCTTTCTTATATTTCAACCCTTGTTTTCGAACTAAGACTAATACAGTATCTTTTCAAATAATTGGAAAAATTCTATCATGAATAATTTTGTTGTAAACATTTAAGAAAATATCTGAAATTTCATCCACTAAAATTTTTATTATTTCATTAGGAATTTTGTGATTTCCTGAATCTTTCTTATTTTTCAACCCTCTATATTTTAATTCAACATATGCCAAAATTTACAAAATTTTAATTTTTTCCAAAAATTGGTGAATATCAAATAGTTGTATGGTTATCAGAATTAATCTCTTGCAAATTTTGTATTGTTCATCAGATTCAATAAATATATTTTTATTTTGAAATTTGTTGCAAATTATTTTGTATGCTATTCTCCCCATAAATTGTTTTCTAAATCATCACAAAGAATTTTCCAGTTATTTTCCTTTGATTTTAAAATCGAATCTTTAAGAATGTTTTTATTTGTATTATATTCTAGATAATAATTATTTATAATATCTAAAATTTCATTATTTTTTGTTTTATAGAATCTTTTATTTTCTCTTGTAATTTTTCTTTTTATTTTTCTACATGTTTTCCGGTTTTCGTTAATTTCATCATACCACCAATATTTAATATTGGTGGTATGATGAAATGTATATGTACGTGAGATGTATATAATATATTATTACCTTTGAATTTAAAATTATTATTATTATTTAATAAATATTTATCACATAAATTTACTATAACATTTGTTAAATCTAATGCATTATCGATTTCATAGTTAAGATTCCAAAGACTTGATTGAATTCCATTTTTTAAATTAAAAATATTTGTTGTATTTAAAACATACTTATTATCATAGATACTTTAATTATTTTTTCCTTTAAATTATATTCTATAACTTCAAAATAAATATATTTATGATCACTAAGGTTTTCTATATCCACAACCTTCCAATTTTTAATTTTGTTTGTTAAATTTTCATCAAATAATGTTATATCCAAAATTGATTCTTGAGCTCTTCTTTGAAAGGTTGGGGTAGTACCTGTATTACCTACTAATAATTTATTGCAATTGATAATTTCTTCTAAAATATTACCTTTGATATCAATTACATTTGAACCCCATAATTTTGACTTGGCATTAAAATCGCCCCCTATAATACATTTTGTGGAACTGTTTATAATAATGGCTTCAAGGGTTGAAGTGAAGATATTAAAGATATTTATTATTATATTTGGAGAAATATAATCACCTATAATTTTTATAAATTTTAAATCTATCCATATCAAACCGTTTTCTTTTCCCCAATTAATAACATTTGTTTCTTCATTGAATTTACATATTTTTATTGCCACATTTAAATTTTGATCAGTATACCTGACTTATGGTACACTAATCAAGATTTAGATGTGGCAATAAAAATATGTAAATTATAGTATTAACTAAATTTTTATTTGGTTCAGAAATTATTAAAATATCAATATTTTCCTCTAAGCTATATTGTTCTAATAGACTATGGGCTGCTCTTGATCTATTTAAATTCGTTTGAATTATTTTCATTATTATTATTTTTAGAATTTAACGAATGTCTATATGATTTACAAACCATACTATCTGCTCTATGTGAACCATTACATGTATAGCAGGTACTTGTATTATAGCAATTTTTAGTTTTGTGATTATTTTTTCCACAATTTAGACATTTGTGTTTTCTTTTTTCTCCCTTCAATTCTGATGAAAAATTACCAAAATGTTGGTAGTTAAAGCATTTTATTGGACTATTTTTTTCATTTATTCAGCATGATGACCAACCAATTATAATTTTTTTATTTTCTTTTAAGTTCATTGCCAATATTTTCATTAACAACGAAATTTTTTGAGCTCAAAAATTCTATCAAAATCTATAGATTCAGTATTTAGTGATTTTTTAATGCAATCCAAAATTATTATTATCTAGTTTCTTATATCGTTTTCGATGCAGACACAAACTACATAGCGTCATACACACATGTAGAAAATGATATAGCGGCAGAATAATAATAAATTCACGTAACAATAACAACACCTTTATACACAATGTTAATTTTCCATTTAGAAATAGTTATACAGTTTAATATATTAATTCTTATATATAAAACGATATAGGAAACTAGATAATGTCATACGGGCTTAAGAAATAAGCCCGCAAATTGAAATTCTATTTCCATAAAACACTCGCGTACTGTGTTTTTAGTATTATAGCGTGGCCGTTTAAAACGACATCATATTGAATATGGATCGTTTAATACGAACGCATTTGTGGGGCCATGCCTGATCGGTTGATTTCATTTCACAGCTTGCCGAAGCGAATAAACCTTGCAGCCGTTTATCCCAATTCAAATGCAATTGCTATTTTTGCCACAAAATCGATGATGGCCGCACACCATTATGCTTGCATTAATGAATAATAGAATAATGAAACGTGATTTGATTTGCATAAAACTGTCAGAGCGGGTGATTGTTAAATACGAACGTGGTATTCTAGGACCAGTTTTGTGGGATAGTCTTGATTTAGGCAATTTAGGGGTACAAATTCCTACGTTCCGACCATAGTGTATTATATGTAATATATTACACTATAGTTCCGACCGAGCTTGATTTGCTACGCGCCTTGCAGACAAATCAGAAACAGAATCAAAATTAAGATGATAAAATGATACATACTACTGTATATACTAAGAAAGCGACAACATTCAAGGCGTGCACCATCAAACGACGACTGGAAGCATTCGAGATGTGGTTATTTAGAAGAATCCTGAGAAAACCATAGATGGATAAACTAATGTGGAAGAATGGAACCACCAAGAGAGTCTTTCACGTATTAGTAATACAGGTACGGCTTAAGTTGAGCAGCAGAGCCATTAAAAAGTATCACAAACAGTATGACGCTGAACATATCGGTGATTGTTACAACTAACCCCCTAGGAGGAAAGTTAAACGCCATCTGGCGACATCACATCAATTAGCAATGCACATCCATATGGTAATAACCATAATATATGTTATATCGGTAATTATTCATCAATGAAAAAAAAAGACCTTTATTGGCATTTCCCTCAGCCCCTCCACATCACAAACCTCAACAAAAATATACAAAAATAAAAATAAAAATACAATATAAATAAAAGTACTACTCCGCCAAAAATTACTAATTACCCCCATCTATCGCCGCTCCCTTTGCCCTTGCCACTTTCCTCTCCCACGTCAGCCTCCTGCAGATTTTCACGCCTTCCCCATCCTCGCATAACCATTCATTCAGCTTTCTGCAGTCTCCCACCCACTCTGCTTTCACACCCTCACATTCTTCGCTAAGGTGCCACCACGTGTCGCTTCCCTTACTACACAGCACACACGCGGTGTACCCTAAACCCATCCACACTTTCCTCCCACTCTCGTCTGACCCACACCTCGCTATTGCCATGCATACCTTGTCCTCCCTGCTCCACTCACCCCTGGCTAAGTAACTCGGGAGTCTCCCACTCACTTGCCACTCTACGTAGCCAGGGTTGTAAGAGCTCTCATTCATTCTAGTCTGCCGTTCTTGCCACTCAATATCTCTCAATCTCTCTCTTACCTCAGTTCCTAGGCTTCCCATTTCTCTCAGCTTCTCCTCTACCCACACCTCAGACATACCCACTCTTTCATACATCCTTCCTCTATCCTTTCTCCAACCACTCTCCGTCCTACTCTTACACCTCATCCATACCTCCCGCACCAGTCTTTCCTCACCCAATTCCTGCAATCTTTCTTCAAACTTCACAACCCTTACACACGACTCCGAATAATTATTCATCAATTATATAGTTTACTTATAATTCCTATAGTCTTCCTTTACCTGCTTGAGATTCATCATCGTACGATCTTTTATGGAGACGTAGTAAGAATACCCATGTGATAATACCAATACAAAGATTATCACAAACAAGCCTTACTCCACGCTCTATGGACCGTGGCATTACTCCACATACCCGGAGTAAATTCATGTCTACTTATTGAAACAGACATTAAGCCATAACTCATCCAACATCTCTAGTTACCTGTCAGTAACAGTATTCGTCGTGATATATTGGGGACGACAGCGCGAGCCGTGCTCCCCAACAAGAATGGTATTAATAATGCAAGAGGACGCCACCCTTAAAACGGGTCGCAGACCTGTATAACGTTTGCAAAATAACTCATTGATAATAATTGCAGTTGGGAAGAGCACGTTAACGACTGCTCTAATGGCAGCCCGATTATTACGCCTCTAATAAAAAGGTCGTAAAATCATAACTGGAAATTGCTGCACTAAATTGTAATGCCAAAGTTGTTGGCCAAGAAAAAGTTGTTGGTTTGAGGGAGCGATTATAAACGGTTGCGCAGGAATAACGGAAGTTGAGATTTATCTGTGTGCGATATGATGGGAAGAGTATAAAGCATGTCGTACAATGTTGTAGCCGGAAACTTTCATCCGGGGGCTGAATTTTATATCTACTTTACCTTTTTTTAAGAGAGAATAAAAAGTGCATTCACGGGCAATCTTATAATTTTATAATTTAAAATTTATTACTATATATAGATATATAGATATATAGATATATAGATATATAGATATATAGATATATAGATATATAGATATATAGATATATAGATATATAGATATATAGATATATAGATATATAGATATATAGATATATAGATATATAGATATATAGATATATAGATATATAGATATATAGATATATAGATATATAGATATATAGATATATAGATATATAGATATATAGATATATAGATATATAGATATATAGATATATAGATATATAGATATATATTTTATAATTGTATAATTTTAAATTCATTTATGATTTTCGGTTCTAACTAGTTAACCGATGGTTAATTATATAAACAATTAATTAATTATATAAACACCTAATGATTAGAATGTTCAGGGGCTCTTGTAGCCAAAGTAATATCCTCCACTAGTAGTGTTAACTCTTTTTCATGAAAATCGTGATAAATTGTATTCTCTAATTTATCTCGATTTTGATGAAAACGAGTTAACACTACTATTAGAGGATATTACTTTGGCTACAAGAGCCCCTGAACATTCTAATCGTTAGGTGTTTATATAATTAATTAATTGTTTATATAATTAACTATCGGTTAACTAGTTAGAGCCGAAACTCATGAAATATTCCAGGAAAGATGGATCGGCCAAAAAGCTCACGTTTATTTAATCAAAATTAATTTGCTATTAATCAAAATTATGAACGTGTCAATGCAATTAAGCAATAGACATTACCTCCCATCTCCTTCGGGATCCTCTTATAAATTTTAAATGCCACCCCTTGGGTCGCAGACCAAAAAGTTTGAGAAACACTGCTCAAAAAATTAAGCAAAAGCAAAAATTAGCAAAAGCTATTGTAAATTAACAAATATTTTGCTTTCGGTTAAAAAACCGAGATAAAACCTGAAATTCTGTTTCGGTTTCGAGCTAGAAACTTTTTTCTAATAATAATACAACCAAACATTTAATATTATCTCTTAATAAATGTAGCATCAATATTGTTAGCACTTACCATTAATGCCTGAGACAGTCCTATTGAGAAACTCGTAACACTCTTCAGCCTTCCCCAGCAGAAGCTGCTGGAACTCCTCCTGGGCCGTCAAAACACCACTTTCACCCTCCGCCATCGCACAAAGTTATTTTAGCCGGCACTTACAGGGCGCACAATTAAACGCCGCCGCCCGGCAGCAGCAGCCGCACGCTCGGCACGTTCCGCATCGCGTGGCACAGGGGGGGTGGCAGCGGGGCGAGGATGGCTTCGCCGCGGCTAATTAGGCCGCCGCCGCCGCCGATGTTTGGCCTACGGGCAGCAAAAAGGACCGTGTCTGAAACACAAAACCACGTGTTGCATTTTGGTGGAGAGGGTGCAATTACGCTTGTTGTAATACATCATCGTGCAAATGACAACTAATTGAGTGAGGTGGAGTAGGGGTAGGGCAAAAACTGGAGGGTAAAATATATTTAGTAATTAGTTATTGGCATATGTGTATAATTACTAAGGGACATGTACACGGTTACCAAGCCTGATAGGGCTTACAAATGTCAGTTATATAGTCAATCAAAATCAGTTTAGATTTCAAATATTCTACTAGCTGCAAAGTAAAAAACAAAGTAAAAAAATCGTTTTATTTACAGTTTAGATTTGTTTTAAGTTTTAGAAGATTCATGCCCGTATTCACCAACATCCCATAAACTTTATAGGTCCCATAAGCTATTGAATCATTGCCAACTGCATCAATGATAGCTTCGCTCTCATATGAGAGAGCTGATGCAGTTGGCAATGATTGAATGGATAAATTTACAACGTCATTGTGACAGAATATGCCAAAACGATATGATTATGAGATAATACCCTTTTTAAAATGTTTAAAATGATTATTATTATTATTATTATTATTAATACTTTGTAAGTTTCTCCTTAAATATTAATCAACCATCTTGCACGAAACACATGCGTTTTAGGATTTATATCGTGTACTTTAAGGCTATTAAGTTTTTGCTCGCTATAATTACACGTGCAGCAAATATACAGCCAGCGCACTGGAATGGAATTGAATGGAATTAAATATTCTGCAATGTGCCCACCGAAGTGCATTGCGATAGCCATCGACATATGCAAACAGCGTAGAAACGCAAAGCCTTTACATCCGACTCCAGGCGCATTTAGAAACTGTTATATTTAACACTGAAGGTGAAGACTACGATGAATATCGAACGCTATCAGTTACACTCCGGGCCGGCGTGCTATTTAAAACTTTTAACGTATTATACCGTCTATTGTGAAGTTTCAAAACCGATCAACTTTCCGCATTATCCCAGTGCCAGTAGCTGTGTGAATGGAGGGCTATTGCGGAATAATGTTTTACGGCGAGAGGGGGAGGGTTTGTATGCAAAATTGTATTGTGAATCATTAGGATCAATAGAAACAAAACAAAGAAGTATTTGATTAATATTTTATATGCTTGTAGTAGGTATGGGGATACCTTGGACTACCCCTACTAGCATTATTAGTAGCCACGTCCTCTTCCCCCACTCCTTGTGACTATAATAGCTTATAAAAGCAGTTTTAACAGGTTCAAAAGCTTATAGAAATTGATATGGTGCCACCAGATGGCATTTAACTTTCCTCCTAGGCAGTTAGTTGTATCATTTTTATATATAACCACTCGAGATATTGTATGAATTCATACCGATGGAGGATTAAAGACCTTGAAAACATCCACTGAACTCATCATTTCAAAGAGAGCTTAAAAGCCAATAATCAACTAGAACCCAAACCGTTAAAATACAAGATATGAGTAAATAGACCTAACCGTTTGATATCAATAAAAGCCAGATAACAGAAGTGTGAATTCATCCTCACTAGCTGAGCTACACTGATGAGATCTAATAAGATCGAAATCTAGATATGTAGATTGCTAATAGGTGGATTCACACTTATATATAACTTATAAAAATGGTTATAACAGGTAATTGATCAGCTTTAAGTAGCTGATTGACTTCAAGAGGTAGTTTTTCAGATAGCTGATTCGCTTATAAACGACTTTAACAGTTACCTGTTAAAGCTGATCAGCTACTTGTTAAAGCAAGTTTTCTAGATCCATCCAAGGATTAGTGAACGCACTGCGCAGGAGACTCCTTTCAATTTGTTAAATGTAATTGTAAAATTGTAAACAAAAAACTATCAGACTGTCTTGCACAAAATAAAATAAATATAATTATTGGCCAAAATAAACATTAAAAATAAATTATATTATACGTATGTTTCAGCCAAATAGAATTATTTTATTTTTTTTGCGAATAAAATTCATCATTCATTTCCGTCGTCAGAAATAAATCACGTTTTATTTCGACACCATTAACGGCGATCGCATTTTTTTTTTGTATACACACGCCTGACGGCGCCGATTTTCACGAATAAACATGAAAGCACCGGCCGCATTTAAATTATATTGCGAGTGAGAGGGGAGGAATTATTTGCGGTCGCCCGCCCGAAAGGAAATAATCGGCGAGCCGTGTTCGCGGGGGGGCTAACACGGTGCGAGCGCGAGGCCAAAACGAGAAAACGTTCGGGAATAATGCGATTATATTCCTGCATATATCATACAATATTATGTTATGTGATTCGTGTTAATGCATACTGTTTATATCGATCTGTTTTATTCAATTATATGGAATAAAAAACTATCAACCGGCTGAATATAAGATGCATACTACATACTACATACTACATACTACATACTACATACTACATACTACATACTACATACTACATACTACATACTACATACTACATACTACATACTACATACTACATACTACATACTACATACTACATACTACATACTACATACTACATACTACATACTACATACTACATACTACATACTACATACTACATACTACATACTACATACTACATACTACATACTACATACTACATACTACATACTACATACTACATACTACATACTACATACTACATACTACATACTACATACTACATACTACATACTACATACTACATACTACATACTACATACTACATACTACATACTACATACTACATACTACATACTACATACTACATACTACATACTACATACTACATACTACATACTACATACTACATACTACATACTACATACTACATACTACATACTACATACTACATACTACATACTACATACTACATACTACATACTACATACTACATACTACATACTACATACTACATACTACATACTACATACTACATACTACATACTACATACTACATACTACATACTACATACTACATACTACATACTACATACTACATACTACATACTACATACTACATACTACATACTACATACTACATACTACATACTACATACTACATACTACATACTACATACTTCATACTACATACTACATACTACATACTACATACTACATACTACATACTACATACTACATACTACATACTACATACTACATACTACATAATACATACTACATACTAAACAAACAGGCGAGTTTGAGATATTGTAATCTAATGTTAGTGTGAGTTAGTGAGCTAGTCCTTATCAAAAACAAAAAAGGGGCAAACTTTACCTAGTTTACCCTATTATGTCGTTATTATATTTAATTCAGCCAAATATTGACACAAATGGGCATGCCGTGTGTTCTGTCCCTAATACTTTTTGGTTTTATTGCTAATAAGTTGTTTAAAAAGTCTTAGTTGGCATTTTTCTGGTCCTGTTAAATTATTATTTCCATTGTGAGTATATTTCCGTTCAAGATTTTCTAGCATTGCTATTTATTGTGGTCGTGTGGTTGTTGTTCAACATTTTCCTTTAAAAAAATGTAAGTAACTCCCGAAAAACTTGCAAGGGTAATGGCTTTAGTGTCACTTGGCCGAAGTGTTCGATATGCTTCTCGGACGGTTGGGAAACCGCGTAGACAACTGTGCATGGAGGACTTTAGAACTACCGTGAGACACAGAGATATTAAAGCAATTAACTATAGTCGTTGAGTAACGGAATAATAATAAACATTCCTTATTCAATGGTATAGTTGGTATAGTTTTCTATAAATTAAAGTAGTGATAATTCCGACTTCGCTAATTCGTACTAGCTAAAGTACGCCACTTTTTGTAACTCAGTTTATTTTCTAAACAACTCTTATAGCCCTCTCTAGTAGAACAACTTCGTCTAGTTATTATTGGAAACCGCATTATTAAACATTTTTAAGTGTAATGCGATTATTACCAGCCACTTCCATTAATAACATTCAATATTTGTTATCAATTATGAATTAATGCGTATCAACAGCGCGGCGGAGGGTGATGGATCACGCCTAATTCGGCTTTTGCGATTATCCCACGATCCGCTCTGTGAAATTGCGATAGCACACAATGTTTGCAGGAGGTGGGTTTAGGAAAAACTACTTCCCTGCTGAAATTTAATAAAATATGCCTGTTTAATCCGCAAAAAAAGAATTATAAACTAGTTTTATGAGGCTATCCAATCACATGGATGACAGAATTACCACAAACGACATACAGTAGGTAATGTTGAGTCCAACTTAAAGACTTTTTAAAAAGTAACTTTATTTCACAAACGGAGTAACAATACTTCTATACTATATTTCTACAAATAGAAATCAAATATTTATTGATATTTTTATGTATTTTTGTTGTGGTTGGGTATATTGAAAAGTTTTTTGTGAAGAAAATGCCAATAAAGGTCCTTTTTTTTACTGTATTCTATACTGAATAGATGTTTACAATTATTTCTTTATATATTAAAACTTATGCTGACTTATCATTTAATTTGTTTATCTAATGCGACACATCTATTTATTTATTACGTAAATTAGAATATTCTAGAAACATATTTATTTGATGCGTAGGATATCATATTTCCTATTGTTAGAGAACATATAACCACCTGGCTATTGTTAGAGTGCACAGTTTTGTCTTTGTAAATACCGATTGATTACACTAGTCTCTTTATCAGCAGCCCTCTATAGCTATAAAAAAGAAGTTTTTTCATTAACTAGATGACATTATTTTATAATAACGTCTTAACAATTGCGTTTCTAGCTGAATTTATTTCACGCGATGTTGTAAGGGGTCGTGTCAGTGCACCACCGCATCCGGGTGTAATGGAAAACGACGGGAGAACGAAAATTTAATCAGCGCCGCTGAAAAGACGATCTAACCCAAAATTTCCGGGACGGAATTCATGTAAATTTGGTTACGCAAAAAAAAATCGGCGCGACATTTATTACATTCTCTGCTTCACTCGAATAACATTGGCTTTCGCGGTCAATAGATTTAAATTCACAATGTATTACTGTTTTTTTTTGTTGCAAACACACAAATAATACACAAATACACAAACACAGGAATAATACACACATACATACAGGAATAATACCAAACACAGGAATAATACACAAACACAGAAATAATATACAAACACAGGAATAATATACAAACATAGGAATAATACACAAACACAGGAATAATACACAAACACAGGAATAACATACAAACACAAAAATAATACACACACACAGGAATAATACACAAACACACAAATAATACACAAATACAGGAATAATATACAAACACAGGAATAATACACAAACACAGAAATAATATACAAACACACAAATAATATACAAACACGTAAATAATACACAAACACAGGAATAACATACAAGCACAAGAATAATACACAAACACACAAATAATACACAACCACAGGAATAATATACAAACACAGGAATAATACACAAACACACAAATAATACACAAACACACAAATAATACACAAACACACAAATAATACACAAACACACAAATAATATACAAACACAGGAATAATATACAAACACATAAATAATACCCAAACACAGGAATAACATACCAACACAAAAGTAATACACACACACAGGAATAATACACAAACACACAAATAATACACAAACACAGGAATAATATACAAACACACGAATCATATAAAATATAATTTAGACAGAAAGTTTAACGCTATCTAACGGTAATCATATTAGTTGCCATATGGGTGTGCATTGTTATTTAATGTGGTTGCTACTACATAGCGTTAAACTGTCTCTCTAGAATGAAAATTACATTAGATTCTAAAAAAACTTCAATCTTTATAGGGCTATCAGCCGTGAGGCTTTATCGCCGGTCAAGGGAGAAGCTCAGTGAAGTTTAATCACCCGGTATTTACCTTAACTTCACAGAAAACCTCTGAAAAACTGTGAAAGGTACTTCGCGAAAATTCGTTCCCTGCTTGGGATCGAACTCAAGCTCAGTACGAGACGGACAACGCCTCTAACCACTCGGCCACTGAGCTGGGTCATTAGATTCTATATACACGTTTTTTTTTACAGAAAAGAGTATCAGATAAGATCTTCACAATTAAATATATAATAGCAATTTTATTATAGCTTAAGAGTTATTCCTTAGGCATTATTCCTTAATCCAGGTGTGTGATCGGGTCATAAGAAGATACATATTACAGGATTAGAAATATAATTCAGATATTCGGTTATAGACTATTACTTTTAAATATGTGTAATGAGATATAAACGCTGTCCCCATCCCGGTGGCGGCTGTTGCTGCCTGAATGCCGATAAAGCCGCCACTTTAAGTTGATCTGGAATGGGGGGAAAGCAGTAAAATGCAACTTTGTACTATCAGCGATGCGAGACCGAAGCCATATGGAAAGACCCTCGTCACACTTTCAATAGTGTTGGAATTGCTAATTACGGAAGGGATGCCGGCGTGAATTGAAACTGGGGCAATGTCTCCAATTTTGGTAGCAGCGAGAAGACTTATTTCTTAGAATTCTGTATGTAATCATTGGTTGATTAAACATGAAACATGTCATGATTCACATTAAGAATACATAATTCATTATTATATCAAAAAACAAACTTAAACTTTAATCAGTAAATCCCTCATATGTATCACATCTATAAGTGGATAGAGACAGCATCGTAAAATCGTCCATCCGCTAGAATTAATTCTACAAAACGCTAGTTTGTTGCCGGTTTTATTGCGAAGTTGTGGGCGGCCAGAAGGGCGGTTTTATGATATTTCAGGCGCATTTATTACCTCGTGATGGTGAAAAAAGTTCGCGGGAACAAGTCGCGACTTTTTGGCGAGTCTTTTATGGAACAATAGAGCAGTAAACAGTAAAATATAATTGATAGAATTAAAAGGACGTTAAGAAATTCAATGTAAACAATGTTTACAGTAATCAACTGATTGAATTGTAGCATTTACTTTGCCACTACTCTTATGATTTCATTACTAATAAATTATTATTGATATACATATATTAATTTATAACTTATAAATTGCAGTCATAATATTGACCCCAATATCTCAAACTTATTCCACGAACATTTATATATATATATATATATATATATATGTATATATATATATATATATATTAATATATATATATATATATATATATATATATATATATATATATATATATATATATATATATATATATAGTTGAAGGTATTTTTTCGCCAAAAACTAGTTATGTAGATTGATTGTCTATTGGGTATGCGGCTTAAGGAAAAAATAAGAAACTCCTTCTTTTATTAATCGATATTTCGCTTTTTATTCAAAGCTTCGTCAGGATTATACTATACCCTTACGTGATAGTTAGCAATGGTATAAATCGTATCTATAAGAATAGTAAGTGTAAATTCGTATATAGCTCCAAAATAGAGTCAATAAGAAATAATACACAATTTCCAGCAAAAATTAAATTATTTCTATTATACTATATATGAAGGCGGAAAACCCATGTATGGGTCGATAGCCAAATAAAGATTGTATATATAATCTTTATTTGGCTATCGACCCATACATGGGCCTTTCCGCCTTCATATATAGTATAATGGAAATAATTTAATTTTTGCTGGAAATTGTGTATTATTTCTTATTGACTCTATTTTGGAGCTATATACGAATTTACACTTACTATTCTTATAGATACCATTTATGCCATTGCTAATGTATGTGACGGATATTTATGACCTGCAACTCTCACGTAAGGGCCGATTTTACAATCGACATTAATTGTAGAATAAGGCTATTATAAATTATTGTAATAATTACTATTTGTTGCCACATTTAATTTTCCCAATCATCAACAGCCATCAAAGACAAATAAAAAATGTTCCTCCCAAATTACCGAAATTGAATGACCATCATCAAGCTTTTGTACGGAAATAATATTCTTTATCTCTCCAGCTTTCACTCTCGCAGCTGTATTGTTCCTTAAACGCGCGAAATAACACACAAAACCCTCCCCTATTGTGTGATCTCAGTAGAGATTGATTTTTCCACCGCTACTAATGTCCGCCGTGAAAATCCGCTTCTTTTTAGCGCGCTTTAAACTCGCAATTAGGGCTAGAACGCGCACAAAAGCGATTTCATGGGATCGTCCGCGATAACGACTGCGTCGTTACGAGCGAGCGGGTGGTTATGGTGAGGAATTTAAAATCGTCGTAGTATTTAGTAGTAATATTATATCTTTGATAATACTAATACTAATTCAATAATATCAATGAAACCATACAAGTAAACTATCTGGTTTAATTGTGGCTAGTGTAATTATTATAAACAATAACGATTAATTAAATAACGTCCCAGTAAAACACAAAAGCGTTTTGCAGTTGGTAGCGCAAATTTAATTGCAACGCCGTTTTGCATTGGTTACTGTGGAGGATCCTTGCGCTCCTTCCTAATACATTAAAGCAAATAATTACGCGCATTGTTATCGCAGCGTTGCAATATATATCCTAATTTATCGCTGGAGATAATACCCGACATCAAATACAAAGCTGAATATTGATTGGATGTAATAATGCCCGTCGTAAAATGCGCCAGCGAGTACAATTGGCTTTAATTGATTACGCTCCGCCTCGGAGCCTGAGCTTTGCAGCTTTGATCAATTACGAATAACCAAATTTGACAAATATAGAAGTAGACAAAGAGTGACGGGTCATGCTTTAAGATAATTCGACATATATTTTATAATTACCATTGACAATTGTACATACAGGGGCATCCATCTGACGTCTACAATCAATATTTGATGTGAACAGTGATGAACAGTAATGATTTTACTTTTAATTCAAAATTTGGGTTGTTGCAGAACTAAGAACCAGTTAAATGATTTGCGAAAAACATTTATATGTGTATAAAGATTAGTTAAAGCTTTTTTGTGAGTTAAAGATCTCTATATATATATATATACATATATATATATATATATATATATATATATATATATATATATACATATATATATATATATATACATATATAAATTAAACAACTGACCCCCTAGGAGGAAAGTTTAACGCCATCTGGCGGCACCACATCAATTAGCAATGCACACCCATAGGGTAATAACCGTCAACATGCTCATGCTATCAGGATCACCAGGTAGTGCCCTCTATGGAATAATATTCCAACAGAGTGCTGAGATATCAGCACAAGGCCAATCTTATAAAACATATATAAGTGTGAATCCACCTCTTAGCAATATACATATCTAGATTTTGATCTTATTAGATCTCATCAGTGTAGCTCAGCTGCTGAATTCACACAATCGCGTATTGATCGACGAAAACTGGAACGTCATCTTGAACTGTATATCCGTAGGTATGGTCACTATATACGAATGCCAGAGGACAGTGAGAGTAAAATAGTATAGAATTCACATACAATACTAAAATATCTGGCATACCACACGAATTATATTCACATTATTCACAATGTTTGACAAATTTTTTTGAGAAAACTCGATTGCCCTGTTTAAACAACATTTTATGCAAAATTTACTTTTTTGTCGGCCATTTTAGGTCTGCCATTTTGAATTTTTGAAATCGGACATCGGATTCGTAATCAGCGACCTCGAAAACCTCCGAGGAACAAAAATTCTTCTTCTTGTAAAAGAAGGTTATAGTAATATTGGTCACGTTTACGGGAATCGGCCCCACTGTGCGTTGTCTCGCATCAAGCATTAGAGGAGCGTGAACTCTAACCTCATCAAATCATCATTCAGTGGTTTTCCGTCATAAATACCGTGTGATTAAACTCTCTTTACCGGTGCCTAATAGGTAATAGCCCTATAAAGATATTGAAGGTTTTTTTTGGAATTCGTTAGTTTTAGTTTATAAAAACTACAATTTTAGCTTCATTTCAAACCATTTTTAGTATTAAACTATATGCATCACACCTTACACTATCGGCCATGTTTAAACCATGGCTATCTAATTATAATAACAATACAGTGAGCATGTGATAATAATGGCCGCTGATGTAACATGTATAGCCTAACTAATTACCATAACAATACATTTTTTAAACACAAACTGTCTTTTTATTCACGATGTGGCTGTCATTTTATCTCCATGCAGGGCACACACATGCATACGGTGAAAATTAAATTTTGCGAGCTCTCAAGCGCTCAACCCGTTTTATTTATAGGGCCTTTTACGGCTCACGCGAAGAAGAACGGATGCATCTGGGTGTTTTCGTAGTAAATTGCATTTTGTCCCTGGCGCGATCGAGTCAGACAAAGGAGGCTACCTTAAAGCAGGAATTGTAGGCCATAATTTTTATCGAGCGCAACAGTCAGTGTGTAGGTCTTGTAGGTTTACGGGGCAGCGCCCACAATGTGACAAGGGTGTAATGGTGTGCACGGAGCGCTTTTGAGATGGTAATTTAGAAGTGTGAGTAGTTGTATGTATTCTAAGACGCAATAGGATAGGTAAGGAAGGTTATTTGTAGCTTTCATGGCTATAATGTCTGTATATGTACATTTCTATCAGAATTAGATGTATATTCGTCTTAAGGCTGGGATTTCGCCTATACTTTCCTTATGGAGAGAATTGTGTAATTGTTTCCAGCTTATAGGTAAAACTACACCATGAAAGGGCATACAATTTATGCAAGTTAATAAAAACACTTCATCCTTGGTATTGAAACTTAGTTTGCAGGAATTGATGACCAAAATTTGTAGTTATAGCATGTTAAAGATTCGACTGTATAGAAGGAAGCAATCTAGTAGTTTAATCACGTCAGGGGGGAAATGTATATAATAATCTTCATTATGTATGCCAAGAAATATGCTCTTAAGTGATTGACATGTAAGAGGTTAACACCCAGTGTAGTTAAGTAATAAATTCCTTAATCTTTGCTAGTAAATAAACAAAAGGAAATCTATTTTAGTCATTTTGTACATAATTATCGCCTCCATTAGTAATTAATCCAGGCCGTTATTGGGGCATCATAAAATTTTCATGCAATTAGCAGATTACAACTAAGCTGCCGCCCCACGGGGGCCCTTGTCCGCGCCATCTAATAATTACCGCGGGCAAACAGCCGGCCGAATAAAGCAGTGATTAAGCCTAAACTAACTTTTGGTGTTAGCTCACAATCCGCCGCAAACACTCGGCCGCGGCTAATTCATATCTAATTAGGGGCAAATATTATTCCTTGCGGTTATGCAAACCCGACTACTGTCTATTTGCTGTGATATCATTATTATCTCAAGGAGTAGCTTTATTTAAAAAATACACGTTTATAAATAGTTATTTTTGCAACTAGTACGCTATTTAAAGCCAATTTTAAAAGATTAATATTTAATTTGTAACTTTTTTAACATCAATTAATGCTGGAAATGCTGAAATCTTTGGGAGCGCACGGATTTTTTCCCGTAAGTGCTGCCAATTATCAATATATAAATAGCAATGTGTTTACTAATCATACAAAATATGTGTATTATTTTTTTCAAGTAGTATTTAGACTTAAAAAGGAACGACACAAAGTAATACAAGAAACACCAACAAAAAACATATTTGTTTCTATCTAATGTAGGTTTATATAAACGAATTATATACATAATATTATTTTTCTGTATTTAATAGTTATAGCCAATTATTATTATTTTTATTTACGACTTGAAAAACCTCAGAGGGAAAACGTATATACTAATCTTCACTCTTCACTCAATCGAGTGGAAAAGATGCAAGAGATGTTGGAAAGAATGGGAAGGTATATGGATAGGAGAGGGCTAGTAGTGAATGTGGAGAAGACTAAATGGATGATGTTTAGGAATAGGGGTAGAAGGGGTAGAGTGGAAGAGCTGAAATGGAAGGGAAGGATGATTGAGAGAGTAAATGTCTTTAACTATTTGGGTTTCTGGTTTGACAGTGGAGGAGGATTTAGGGTGCATGTGGAAAGTATGTAAGCGAAAGCGAGAATGGCTTGGGGAATAGCGAGAAGGAAATGGGAGAGGTTGTGGGGCGGTAACCTCGTAATGGCGTGCAAGATCTGGGATGCGTGTGTAAAACCTATTCTGTTGTATGGAGTGGAAGTGTGGGAATTGCGTGAGTGGGGTGAGGTGAGGTGAGGTGTGCACCTGAAGAGTCTGCTGGGTCTCGAAAGGTCGACACCGAGAGCAGTGCTGTTGCAGGAGACGAATCGTATGAGTATGTGGTGGGAGTCGTGTGTAAGGGTTGTGAAGTTTGAAGAAAGATTGCAGGAATTGGGTGAGGAAAGACTGGTGCGGGAGGTATGGATGAGGTGTAAGAGTAGGACGGAGAGTGGTTGGAAAAAGGATAGAGGAAGGATGTATGAAAGAGTGGGTATGTCTGAGGTGTGGGTAGAGGAGAAGCTGAGAGAAATGGGAAGCCTAGGAACTGAGGTAAGAGAGAGATTGAGAGATATTGAGTGGCAAGAACGGCAGACTAGAATGAATGAGAGCTCTTACAGCCCTGGCTACGTAGAGTGGCAAGTGAGTGGGAGACTCCCGAGTTACTTAGCCAGGGGTGAGTGGAGCAAGGAGGACAAGGTATGCATGGCAAGAGCGAGGTGTGGGTCAGACGAGAGAGGGAGGAAAGTGTGGATGGGTTTAGGGTACACCGCGTGTGCGCTGTGTAGTAAGGGAAGCGACACGTAGTGGCACCTTAGCGAAGAATGTGAGGCTGTGAAAGCAGAGTGGGTGGGAGACTGCAGAAAGCTGAATGAATGGTTATGCGAGGATGGGCAAGGCGTGAAAATCTGCTGACATGGGAGAGGAAAGTGGCAAGGGCAAAGGGAGCGGCGATAGATGGGGGTAATTAGTAATTTTTGGCGGAGTAGTACTTTTATTATATTTTTGTTGAGGTTTGTGATGTGGAGGGGCAGTGAGGAAAATGCCAATAAAGGTCTTTTTTCTTTACTAATCTTCATTATGTATGCCAAGAAATATGCTCTTAAGTTATTGACATGCATGTCACACTCTTGAAAAAAAAAAGACAATTATACACATATTTTGTATGATTAGTAAAAACATTGCTATATATGTATTGAGAATTGGCAGCATTGGTTAGGTGCGATCCGACTGCGCCATCCTAAAATTTGACAGTTTTGAATCAGAACGTTTTGTCCTGCTGACGCTATTTTTATAGTATACAGCGGTAATTCGAGGGCAATCCGTTAAGTGGTGAGTTAATCTAGCAATAATTCGATTTTTTTGTCAATACATAAATGGCAACCCTTGTACATGAAAAAAAAAACGACAACATAAATAACATTCTAGCTATAACCATAACTTATTCAAATTACAGAGCACCTAAGTTATTTTTTTCGCTTGAACTTCTTTTAGTCTACCAACCTTATCATAATAAACAACAATTTCATTCCCCGCAGTTTGGCCAAGCCCACACCATGATCCCCGGGCAATTTTGCGTTATGTTTTACATTACTCCACCCGCAATAACCGCCCCAAATTACACTTTGGGGACGCTGTCGTGCACGGCTCTGGTGGTCTGGCGGGGCGGGTGAAAGACCACGAAGACAGACGGGCCGGACGCGACATTGCGACATAAATAACTCTTTGCCATTAGCCCGCCGGGCGGCGGGGATTAATAAAAGTAATCGCCGCTCTATTATCGTCTCGAATTAAATAAATATCAGATGGGGGGGATGGGCTTATCCAATATGTTTGTTTTACGGCTTTTGTGCGGAATTTGCCCACTGTCTCGTGGCGCTGTATTTGCTTTATGAATATTTTACGGTAGCAGGAATTTCCGAAATGAAAACTCTATTTATGGCGAACGCGGGGGCATTAACAATTACGTTTGCTCGTGGCTTTGTTTTGTGTAGAGGATATTTCAAGTATTATATCACTGGTGTTTGCGCAAAAGGGCTTAAGTCATCATTTTTACGAAAATAAGGTATTTTTATGCAAAAAATTCTGCTCCTTCCATTGGTACAAATGACTTGTAAACTTTATGTTATCTGACTTAAGCCCTTTTACCCAAACACTAGTGATATGTTCTTATATTAGTAAATAATACACATACACTTATGCGATTGCTTGTATAATACACATTTATGCAATCGTTAAAATTACATTACCTGACATAAGCCCTTTTACCCAAACACTAGTGAAACAGTACAACTTACCCTCGCAGAGGGAAGTTAAACGCCATCTGGCGGCACCACATCAATTAGCAATGCACACCCATATGGTAATAACCGTCAACATGCTCATGTCATCAGGATCCCTCCAGAGAATAAGAATAATATTCCAACAGAGTGCTTGAGATATCAGCACAAAGCCAATCGTATAAAACATAGTGATATGATATTATATTAGTAAATAATAAACATACACTTATGCGATTGATTGTATAATACAAATTTATGCAATCGTTAAAATTGCAAAAACAAATATCCAAAACACCAACCTTCAGTTTTTATTATTACTGGTTTTATAAAAATTGTTTGTGAATTATTATGAATACAGCAGCATGCCAAACGAAATTAGAACGATTTTTGATATTATAGTCCATTTGGCTAGTCAAAAAAACAGAGGGTTACCTGGACAAAATTTCAAAGTTAATGAAACTTTGGCATATTGTTCAGGGCTGGTGTGGGATGTGTTTTTGGAATGGAAGAATAGATTTCATTGTGTATATCTGCGGAGGTGTATAGGGACATGACTTGTGGTGGGGAAGGGGCATACATAGTATACAAAATTTACATAGATATGTCGAAAAAAAAAGTTAAGAAGTCGAAACATCTATTTTTCTCGTATTTTTCACAAGTTGAGAAATTTGCCCCATCTTTGAACTGCTGTATCTGGGTAAGCATTAGATAAGAAAAGAACGTTTCGAGTTTTACACACATTTCTCATAGCCTTGTTAAACATTCTTTGGATTATCGCGTTGCGCGCTTCTATAACACCTCTAAGTGACCCAGAAAGTATTTTCGAAATGTAAAAGGAATTATTCGCTTCTAAAATTATGTGAGCATAAAGAGTAGGTATTTTATAAGACTTACTTTATACAGAAAACGAGTTTCACACAAATTTCTCATAGCCTTGTCAAATGAACTATCGCGCTGCGCGCTTCTATAAAACTTCTACGTGACCCAGAAGGTATTTTCGAAATGTAAAGAAATTTAATGCTCTACAACATTGTATATAAACATTTTCCTCGAAAACCCCATGGTTTAGAAGATATAAGCAAAAACAGAAAAGAATTCAAGTTTTTTTTTACGTTACTAAATAAGGTTTAATAAATTATCAAAAATATATTATCTTGTTAGTAAATTGTCTCGATGTATAAAATTTTTTATATAATATTTATTAACAAACTCATGTCAGACGTAATTACAACGTTATACAATTTGAACCTGTTTTCATCGATCGCCTGTCTGTTTGATTTGCCGACGTTATTATTTCGTCCATTAATTTATCCAATGAAATAAATATCGATGCAACAATAACACATCCATCAGGAATTGTTTGTGCATTAATGCCCCATAAATTGTGCTGCTCGTTTTGTATTTTTAAAGTGGAAACATGTCGATTCTTGTTGTGTGTCCAATTAACAAATATAATACAGCAAATTCATGTGAAATAAAAGGTTATTTTTCAGTATAAAACGTATGAATCATATTTTGTACACAAATTACATAATTCAAGACGTCAGTGGTTAGCACTATATCATAAGAAAAACATCTCTGATCGCAGAAAAATAATCCCTTTTAGAAAATGTAATAAAAAAATAGGGTTGTCGTTGCACATTCAAAAATTACACTTTAAAAAATTGGCAATTTAAAATTAAAAATCGACGTGTTGAACAAAATTGCAATATTCGTGGTAAATCCGTGTGTCGTGCAGATAAGTCTTAAGGTCGTTTTAGACAAGACAATTTCTTAGCTCAAAAATTGTTCAAGAAATGAATTCATATATCCTCCTTCCATACAATTTGTCCTTGACAAATAGTACACGTTGTAATTTTCCATTCGATCTACCATCCAATTCAATATTTCAAATAATTTGCTGTATGATAAGAGACAATTTAGATTGTCTCGCATCTTGACTAAAGGTCGTTTTAGACAAGACAATTTCTTGACTCAAAAGTTAGTCAATATGCGAGACAATCTAAATTTTATGGGAGGAGAATATATGAATTCATTTCTTGAACAACATTTGAGCTAAGAAAATTGTCTTGTCTAAAACGACCTTTAGTGAACACATTCTGTGAATGTGTGTCGTGTGCAACTTTGTGAGAATATCCTAACAATATCAATGTCTTTCAATTTAAGACGTTGAAAGTAGCAGCCTCCCCCCTACAACATTTTATTTACCTTCGCTGGCGATTTCTCACGCCGCCATCAGAAGGTTGCACATTACGAGCTGGCATTTACGGCCGTTGTTTAAGCCATAAATTTTAATTTGCGCATTCGTTGGGGGGAGGGCATTAAGGCAGCCGCCTCGGGAGTAATTTAATTGCCGCTCGGCCAGACGGACCGCAAAATTAAGGGCTGCAAGCGGACAGACGGCAACCGAGTGACGTTGAAAACCAAACGAACGAAGGAAGAATGCAACTTTAATTTGCAATGAGTGTGCGGAAATAGACAGGGGAAATTGAAGATTTTATATTTATAGAATAAAAGTGAGAATTTAATGTTGTAGTTTTGATCAGCTGCTACCCTGCGATTCAAAATTAATTTCCATATATCTCAAATATATGCAAAGGGCTCTGCACACGATGCGTCTATAGTCTGCGACTGTTTTTTTGATTGAATACAAACCTAATTTATTCATAAAAAAAATCGAATTTCATGGTTACGTAACTTAAAGAGACTTAACACATGAGGTGCACATGTTTATATGTGAAAATGTAGGGCATTCATAGCCCTACAAATTAACGATTTTCAGTAGTTTTTACCGTTTTCGCACTGTAGTGCTGAGAAGATATGCAGTTGAACCAACGTAACTTAAGAGACTTTGGTTCAACTGCATATCTTCTCAGCACTACAGTGCGAAAACGGTAAAAACTACTTAAAATCGTTCATCTGTAGGGCCATGAATACCCTACATTTTCACATATAAACATGTGCACCTCATCACCTTCCAAAATCCTGCAACTTGTACAGAGAATAGATTGATTGAATTAGTGTGAGGTCCATTTTATGTTGGATTTAATATTAAAAATATCTTTTAATATGTTTTATTTTTATATGCCTTCTACCCTGAGGTGTAGGCGTTTAATATGTGCTGTTAATAATAATTTAAAATACACATTTATTAAAATCCTGCATAATCCCATAAAAAAAAACTCCATTACACTCTTACACCCCATTAAATCCCAATAAGCACTAATGTTAGCATGCTAGAGTCGTGCGCGGAATTGCTCAATATAAACACCCACATTATGCTAATATAAGAATCTGCCTAACGGGCATGTAAAACCGCATCTAATTAAATTAGATGCCTTCCCCCTACCTAGCCCAGATTATTATTTTTAGTTGCCCCGCATTAAAGCAGTTTTGAAATCGATAGCGGACGAGTTATGATTCCGCCACACAAACATAAAAATAGATTTGAAATGTAATCATGGAGGTAATTTAATTTGCCATTAGAAGTGCTGTTATTGCGTTGTTTGCGATGCAGTTGGAATCGTATTACCAGTACTACTAAGGGTTGTCTGTAAATCACTTTTCAAGTAGTTCTGCATGTGGCTGTGGTTTGTTAGAAACTCAAATAATTGCGGTGTTTGGTTTGCTTTTAATTACCAGATAGGTAGCACACAAACCGGGTTTATTTTTAATTACTGGATCGAATTATTTAATCACCCAATCGAACGATGCCCCTTCGAGGATAAACTCATTAGTGTTGGTCGTGTTTTATTCACAGTCGCGATGAAAGCGAAGAATGTAAATCAGGGGGTGGTAATCGAGTTCAACGTGCGCCGGATCAATTGTGCTGACAAAAAAAATATATGAAACCGCCCCGCGGTGGGTATAAAGTAAATCTACATGCAAATGCGAAAAATAGCGGTCATAATTGTAGAAATTTACATACAGATAGTACACTGTGGTATTACGTTACGCAGAAAATAATGTACACAAATTTGAATGTTATAAGGATATAATTTTATATTAGACTTTAATCTATAATAGAATAAAGATTACATAATATATACTTTAATCTATAATAGAATAAAGATTACATAATATAGACTTTAATCTATAATAGAATAAAGATAGAATAATATATACTTTAATCTATAAGAGAATAAAGATTACATATAATGTCTTTTACACTTCGAAAATACCTTCTGTCACTTAGAAGTGTTATAGAAGCGCGCAGCGCGATAGTTCTTAGAATATTTGACAAGGCTATGAGAAATGTGTGTAAAACTCGTTTTCTGTATAAAGTAAGTCTTATAAAATACCTACTCTCTATGCTCACATAATTTTAGAAGCGAATAGTTCCTTTTGCATTTAGAAAATACCTTCTGGGTCACTTAGAGGTGTTATAGAAGCGCGCAACGCGATAATCCAAAGAATGTTTAACAAGGCTATGAGAAATGTGTGTAAAACTCGTTTTCTGTATAAAGTAAGATTTATAAAATACCTACTCTCTATGCTCACATCATTTTAGAAACCAATAGTGTCTTTTACACTTCGAAAATACCATTTGTCACTTAGAAGTGTTATAGAAGCGCGCAGCGCGATAGTTCATAGAATATTTGACAATGCTATCAGAAATTTGTGTAAAACTCGTTTTCTGTATAAAGTAAGTTTTATAAAATACCTACTCTCTATGTTCACATAATTTTAGAATCGAATAGTTCTTTTTACATTTCGAAAATAGTTTCTGGATCACTTAGAGGAGTTATAGAAGCGCGCAACGCGATAATCCGAAAAATGTTTAACAAGGCTATGAGAAATGTGTGTAAAACTCGTTTTCTGTATAAAGTAAGATTTATAAAATACCTACTCTCTATGCTCACATCATTTTAGAAACCAATAGTGTCTTTTACACTTCAAAAATACCTTCCGTCACTTAGAAGTGTTATAGAAGCGCGCAGCGCGATAGTTCATAGAATATTTGACAAGGCTATAAGAAATTTGTGTAAAACTCGTTTTCTGTATAAAGTAAGTCTTATAAAATACCTACTCTCTATGCTCACATAATTTTAGAAGCGAATAGATCCTTTTATATTTCGAAAATACTTTCTGGGTGACTTAGAGGTGTTATAGAAGCGCGCAACGCGATAATCCAAAGAATATTTGACAAGGCTATGAAAAATGTGTATAAGACTCGTTTTTTGTATAAAGTAAGATTTATAAAATACCTACTCTCTATGCTCACATAATTTTAGGAATGAATAGTGTCTTTTACACTTTGAAAATACCTTTTGTCACTTAGAAGTGTTATAGAAGCGCGCAGCGCGATAGTTGATAGAATATTTGACAAGGCTATGAGAAATTTGTGTAAAACTCGTTTTCTGTATAAAGTAAGATTTATAAAATACCTACTCTCTATGCTCACATAATTTTAGGAATGAATAGTGTCTTTTACACTTTGAAAATACCTTTTGTCACTTAGAAGTGTTATAGAAGCGCGCAGCGCGATAGTTGATAGAATATTTGACAAGGCTATGAGAATTTTGCGTAAAACACGTTTTCTGTATAAAGTAAGTCTTATAAAATACCTACTCTCTATGCTCACATAATTTTAGAAGCGAATAGTTCCTTTTACATTTCGAAAATACCTTCTGGATCACTTAGGGCCGGTTCTAAAATTGCATTTATCTATAGAGTAAGACTATTCGTGTAATAAGTATGAGATATGATATTAACACCAATTTGTCAAACTTATTCCAGGAATAGCCTTATTCTCCAGTTAAATTTAAATTGTAGAACCGGCCCTTAGAGGTGTTACAGAAGCGCGCAGCGCGATAGTTTATATAATGTTTGAAAAGGCTATGAATAATATATGTAAAACTCGTTTTCTGTGACTTGTGATCAATTTATTCATAAGTAAAAATGTAACCGTGTATGTCGAATTACATAAATACCAAAAATTGAATGGTTTTGGCGTCTACTACGTGGTAATTCATTTTATATAAAGGAGATAAATAAAACTACTATGTTTTTTACCACTTACTAGTGGTAAAAAACATAGTAGTTTTATTCATCTCCTTTATATAAATACCAAACCCAAAATCTTCTCTTTTTCACAAAAATTCATAAGTGACTTACACCACTTTAATTCTCACAGGCTCATATATAATAATGGACTTTATTTAGTCTAACAAGGCTACACAAAAACTTATTATAATAAATAAATAATGTAAAACAGACCCTGAAACCTCTATATTCACTAAACCTGTTACTGTTTATAGTTTTATCGTATACAATCTTTCCCCGCCCAACAACAATTTGGTAAACATAAATTTTATGACTTGTATTGTATATTTATACGGTCGCATCCGTGTGCTATCAAGCCCCTTCGCGTTCTTCGCTGTATTTGCTTACACGACTGAACGAAACAGATGACGTTGATCGAAATATTGTCATAGCATCCATCCGGCTTTATTAAATTAAACGGCCGCAATGAGGAACACAATTTAATATTCGTAAGACCCCCGCAGGCAGGTACTAATTTATTGTAAATGCAACAAAGTAATTTGGAGATATATAAGATCAAGTGTTTAATTAAATTTTGAAAACAAATACAAGCGTCTACTTGGTGATTTAATTAGTTTCTTAATTTAGCGTATATCACATTGTTCGTCTACAAGAGACATAAGCATTGGGGGTGCTGCCGATAAAGAATGCCAGCGGAATATATATGAGGGCTAGACAAGGCGCAACTAGAGACTGCGGTTTTCATACATTTTTAGACAAGAATAACACAAAAAAACTTGAATTACATCATGATGAATAGGTATTTTTGCATGGATGTGTGATAATACTAATTTCAAATTTTGTAAGCCATATCTTTGAAGACAATAAAGATATATTGATGTCTTTATAATTTCGTTTTTCACACATTTTTAGACAAGAATACCACAAGAAATCTTGAACTCACATCACGATGTACCTATTCATCTTGCAATTTTAAGATTTTTTGCAGGAATGTGTGATAATACAAATTTTAACTTTTACAAGGCCATATCTTTTAAGATAATGAAGATATCTTATTGGAGTCTTTATAATTTACTTTTTCATACATTTTCATACATTTTTAGACAAGAATAACACAAAAAATCTTGAAATTGCATCAAGATGAATAGGTATTTTTGCAGGAATGTGTGATAATACAAATTTGAACTTTTAAAAGCCATATCTTTGAAGACAATGACGATATCTTATTGCGGTCTTTAAAATTGTATCATCATGAATCGTATATTTAGCAGGAATGTGTGACACAAACTTCAACAAACATCATTGAAGATGGGTAAAATACAAATTTCAACTTAAACAAGCGACATCTTTGAAGATAATAAAGATATCTCATTGGGATCTCTATAATTGACTTTTTCATATATTTTTAGACAAGAATAACACAAAAAATGTTGAAATTACATCATGATGAATAGGTGTTTTTGTAGAAATGTGATAATACAAATTTCAACTTTTACAAGCCATATCTTTGAAGATAATGAAGATATCTTATTGGAGTCTTTATAATTTAGTTTTTCATACATTTTTAGACAAGAATAATACAAAAAATCTTGAATTGCATCATGATGAATAGGTATTTTTGCATGGATGTGTCATAATACTAATTTCAAATTTTGTAAGCCATATCTTTGAAGACAATAAAGATATATCATTGATGTCTTTATAATTTCGTTTTTCACACATTTTTAGGCAAGAATACCACAAGAAATCTTGAACTCACATCACGATGTACCTATTCATCTTGATGCAATTTTAAGATTTTTTGCAGGAATGTGTGATAATACAATTTTTAACTTTTACAAGGCCATATCTTTTAAGATAATGAAGATATCTTATTGGAGTCTTTATAATTTACTTTTTCATGCATTTTTAGACAAGAATAACATAAAAATTTTGAAATTTCATCATGATGAATAGGTATTTTTGCAGGAATGTGTGATAATACAAATTTGAACTTTTAAAAGCCATATCTTTGAAGACAATGAAGATATCTTATTGCGGTCTTTAAAATTGTATCATCATGAATCGTATATTAAGAAGGAATGTGTGACACAAACATCATTGAAGATGGGTAATACAAATTTCAACTTAAACAAGCGACATCTTTGAAGATAATAAAGATATCTCATTGGGATCTCTATAATTGACTTTTTCATATATTTTTAGACAAGAATAACACAAAAAATCTTGAAATTACATCATGATGAATAGGTGTTTTTGTAGGAATATGATAATACAAATTTCAACTTTTACAAGCCATATCTTTGAAGATAATGAAGACGACCCCCAAACGGTCTATTTGTCGCCAGTGTGTAGCTTTATAATATACAGACGTATTTTAAGGATAGTGCAGTATATTAATTTGTACCTCATCACTACGTCCCAGCATCCCTCGAGAATTTTGAACCAATTTCACAACAATATGTATTAATTGAATTAAATTATGCCTCACATTTCTCTCTAGTTCCTAACCAACTTAATATACTACACCAAAATTTGGCAAAGGAAGTAAAATGTATCACTTTCCACTGTAGATAGTAATATGTTATGTAACTAGGGAGAATGGTTAGTATTTTTTTTTACTTACTAGGGAGATGAATAAGATATTGTTGTAAATGTAGTTTCGGATTAGATGTAAAGTGCGATGTATTAAAATTGAGTATGCCAATAAAGGTATTTAGACGAATCCTGCCTGTCACAAGAAAACAGCCTTTGTTATTGTTTATTAGACGTTTGTGAACTACAAATGCAGAGGTGCGGAGAAGACGTTTCAGGCATAATTTTATTAACATCTACGCGGATCGCTCCAGGCTATATATTTCCCGTAATAACGTTAACAAGTTAAATGTAGCGAGGTGGACGCGCCGAGCAAATTGACTATAAAGTCTAATTTCACTTTCTCAAGCTTTCCGAGCTCGCAACTTCATTTGGAAGAGATTCACCCAGCTTGCTCCGTTTTCCACACAGAGGGTTGTTTATCAAGACAGCACGTTTAAATTTGTTTAATGACTAGCATCAACTGCTAATGGTATAGAAGAGTATAGAAGATGATTTCCGGATTCATAATATTAAAGTTATATATACTAAAACACAAAACTCAGCTTTATAAACGTTAATTCTTCTGCAATATATCAAATCTATATAATAAAATATCAAATGAAACCAAACTGTTAGATTCATTTGACACCTTAGCTTTCTTATTCAATTTAGGAAGGTTCAATGGAAAAATAGTTGCTATGTGCACTCCATATAACAGCTAATTGCGTTCTGTTTCCAATACAATATAGATTTCAATAAAAAGTACTATATAGTATTTTCTATTGTAATCTATATTGTCTGGATTATTATTTCGCAATACGTCAATCAACGATACAATAGAAAATTCTATATAGTATTTTGTATTGTAATCTATAAATACTACATAGTATTTTCTATTGTAATCTATATTGATTGAATTATTATTTCGTAATACTTCAATCAACGATACAATATAGATTACAATAAAAAGTATTATATAGTATTTTCTATTGTAATCTATATGGTCTGGATTATTATTTCGCAATACGTCAATCAATGATACAATAGAAAACTCTATATAGTATTTTTTATTGTAATCTATAAATACTATATAGTATTTTCTATTGTAATCTATATTGATTGAATTAATATTTCGTAATACGCCTATCAATAAACAATATAGATTACAATAAGAAGTACTATATAGTATTTTCTATTGTAATCTATATTGTCTGGATTATTATTTCACAATACGTCAATCAACGATACAATAGAAAATTCTATATAGTATTTTTATTGTAATCTATAAATACTATATAGTATTTTCTATAGTAATCTATATTGATTGAATTATTATTTCGTAATACGTCAATCAACGATACAATATAGATTACAATAAAAAGTATTATATAGTATTTTCTATTGTAATCTATATGGTTTGGATTGTTATTTCGCAATACGTCAATCAACGATATAATAGAAAATTCTATTATTTTTTATTGTAGTCTGTAAATACTATATAGTAGTTTCTATTGTAATCTATATTGAATCGTTGATTGACGTATTGCGAAATAATAATTCAATCAACAATTGTATGCAATATAATTATGTGAACAATATAATATATTTTGGTAAATAGTCCTTTTATTATATATCTTGTTTTTTTATCATTGCTATAACCGCTGTTTGGTTTGGTGGTGTCGTGAATTTCGATAACAGCAACAGGAAGCGTCGATAAAAATAGGCAAGCGTTAAGAAAAAATTTTACAGCCGACTATAAAAATGAAAATAAAAACGTTTCAATGCACCCGTAGGCGCTAAATTTACGCGAAACGTAATTAGACGAGCTGTCATCGCCCCTGCAAATATTTGCTCGTTGGAAATATTAAAAAACATATTAAAAGTCGTAAAATGCCCGGGCTGTTACCAAACCAAACAGCGGGAGCCGCAGTTTATTAGCCGCGAAACGAATCGAATAATATACTACTTTTAATAGTAAATTATAAGAAGATGTATCGTTAATATTAGTATGAAATAGTGTATTGTAAAATAATATATAATTATAATGACATTCTTTGTTATACATATTTTTAATTATTAATATATTTACTATTTCGTCTTTACTTTATCCTTATATATTTTTCAAATTGTAAGTAACTTCCAATAGTTTACATTTTGTATGATGCCATCTGGGGCATATACGAGGGTACTCACAAAATTGCCAAGGATATAGGCATCTCAGATAAAAGAACATTTCATATCATAGAATTTATATATATATATATATATATATATATATATATATATATATATATATATATATATATATATTATCTATTTGCCTTTTACCTTTCGGTGTGGGCTAATCATGTGAAATTACGGATGAAAAAGTTTTCGGCAAGAGTTGTACCGACAATCGATCAAAACCTTCAGAGAATGAAAATTTGTCAATTGCTTTAACTCAAATAAAACTGTTTGGGTTCAATATTATACCCTAGAGACCAAGTAACAATCTAAATAATGGAGTAATGGAGACATAGGGGTTTTCCGCTACCAAAGAAGGCTAGAAAAGTTATGGCGTCAGACTTTTACGATGCTAAAGGATTTTTACGAATATTTCCAAGGGCCAAACAATAAACGGTGAATATTACGCTAGATTTCTAGATCAAGTAGATACAACAAATCATGTAAAAAGACTTGGCTTGCGGAGGAGAAGATTATTTACCATCATGACAATACACGTCCCCTTACAAGTGTGTTTGTAATGGGAAAATTGAATGTACTGTGGGATCTATTTCAACATCCACCTTATTTGGCTCCTTCTGACTTCCATCTATTTCCACGACTGAAATTGTTCGTCATGGAAAACCGATTTTCCACGGAAAGAGAAGTAAAAGCAGCTGTCTACGACTATTTTTGAGGACAAGAATAGCACTTAGCTTTTGTTTATGTCTTAAGATATAAATATTGTTTTTATTATTAATTCTATAGCTGTTATAGTACAATATATTGGTCAGTACAAACCATGTGCGCGGAATTAGCGGATGGAATCTTAAAGGATAAGTTCCCGAAAGTATAGGAAATTAATATCACGAATATTATATTATATCTGGTGACATTTCATTAAAATTTCTGTTCTCATTAGGTAATGCTGTTGCTAGCCGAAAAATAACTTTTGAAACTTGATGGTAATTATACTTCCGCAACAGCCTATGCATAATTTCTGCAAAATGCCCGCTGAAGTATTTTGCTCCCGGTAATTAATCAAAATACTTAACGACGCGCTATTTATAGTGAGTCCGTCACGGCAATAATGTAACTTTGGCGGCTTTTAAAGATCGATAAGTGTGCGCGCGGGGGGACTCAATTTCCAGCGGGGGAAACCTAACAAACAGCGGGAGCCAAATTGGGTTTCAGGTTGCGATTTAAGTTTGACATCATGCCCTGGACACCGTCTAATAATTGGTCGGTTGGAATTGGCTGTGTATTAATTACAGTTTGTACTAACTACAGATGTTGCAGGATGTTTTGTAACAATGCTGGCGGTAAAAGGTACTACAATGATGAAAACTAATGTAATTATAAAAGTATAGCTTTTAGAAATTTTAATTTAAAATTATACAACGGGATGGCTTTAGGTGCTGCACATTTTCTTATATTCATTTAAAGACGTTTTAGTCCATAAGGTTACTTATTTTCCCCATATTTCAATCAAAGTTGAAGATTTGTTTAATGATAGCACCGTAAGATAACAATTATAACTACCTACGAAAATTATTTTTTCAGGTTTTAATTTTTTGTTATCATAATTTTTATGTATATTACATAAAAACAATATTTATATCTTATGGGCGGCAAGACTTAAACAAAAGATTCTTCAAACATTTTTAGGGTCTATAGGGTGACCTATTTACTTTTACAAAAATGTGTGATCATGCAAATTTCAACTTTTACAAACTATATCTTTGAAGATAAAAAGATACCTTATGGGAGTCTTTATAATTGGGGTTTTCATACATTTTTAGATAAGAATAACATAAAAAATCTTAAAATTGCATGATGATGAATAGGTACTTTTGCAAAAAATGTGTGATAATACTAATTTTATCTTTTACGAGCCATATTTTTGAAGATAATGAAGATATCTCATTGGAGTTTTTATAATTTAATTTTTCATACATTTATAAACAAGAATAATTTTTATGTATATTACATAAAAACAATATTTATATCTTATGGTCGGCAAGACATAAACAAAAGATTCTTCAAAATTTTTTAGGGTCTAGAGGGTGACCTATAAAACCCAAAGTTTGAGAAATCCTTTGGTCGACAATACATAAGATATAAATATTATTTTGTACATTAACAAAAGATTTGTGGCAGTAAAGTGAGATATTTTGTATAGAGTGTTTTAATATTATTATTTTAATATTATTTTAACAATCATATCTACTCTTTACAATTTCAATAAAGGAGATGAATAAAACTACTATGTTTTTCACCACTTATAGTGGTAAAAAACATAGTAGTTTTATTCATCTCCTTTATTGAAAATGAATTACCACGTAGTAGACGCCAAAACCATTCAATTTCTTTACAATTTATTAACTCGTTATGTTCTATATTAAATTTGTATTGTTTTCTTTACGGCGTTTCGCCGCTCACAAGAGAATCACAAATAATAATTGGATTGCCTTCCAGACAATATATGAACATGTATGTAAATTTATTTATGAACTGGAGCGTTGTCACTAAGAAAACAGCCCGAATTGCAAACGAAAAGAGGTGGGGGCGCAAAAAAAAACAACTTTAATTTCGCTGATGGTGTACGTTTGTATGTATATTCCAATCGGATGTTTCGTCATGACAACACACGTTCAACGTTTGCCTGGACAAAAGTAATGCGAACTCACGTTTCTTTCATCCGCTTACATATTGTTTTTGGCAGTGCAGGTTTAATTGGTATTTTTATGCGGAAAAAGAAAACAAAACAAAACAAAAACAAAAACAAATCATACAAATACATTTACGAGAGCTGAGGGATTAAAAACGAATTTGCAATTACTCATGTTTCAATATGTTGTTTAGCAGGATTAAATAATGTAGAAGAATAATATAAATTTGAAATTTAATAAGCCATATCTTTGAAGACAATGATGGTTTTTAGAGTTTTTAAAATAGAGTTCTTAATACATTTCTTGACTAGTGTAATAAATAAAAACTGCGAATTTCATATTGAGGAATAGTTTTCATTAGCAGAAAACAGTGATAATACCAATTTCAAATTATACAAGCCATATCTTTTAAGATAATAAAGATATCTCATTGGAGTCTTTATAAATTAGTTTTTCATACATTTTTAGACGAGAATAACACAAAAAAATCTTAAAATTGCATCATTATGAATAGATATTTTTGCAGGAAAGTGTGATCATACAAATTTCAACTTTTACCAGCTATATCTTTGAAGATAATGAAGATATCTCATTGGAGTCTTTATAATTTAGTGTTTCATACATTTATACACAAGAATAATAAAAAAAAAATTAAAATAACATCATGATGAATAGGTATATTTGCAGGAACGTGTGATAAAACAAATTTAAACTTTCACAAGCCATATCTTTGAAGATAATGAAGATATCTCATTGCGATCTTTATAATTGAGTTTTTCATACATATTTAAACAAGAATAACATAAAAAAATCTTAAAATTGCTTTATGATGAATAGGTATTTATGCAGGAATGTGCGATCATACAAATTTCAACTTTTACAAGCTATATCTTTGAAGATAAAAAAGATAACTTATTGGAGTTTTTATAATTGAGTTTTTCATACATTCTTAGATAAGAATAACACAAAAAATCTTAAAATTACATGATGATGAATAGGTATTTTTGCAGAAATGTGTCATAATACTAATTTTAACTTTTACGAGCCATGTCTTTGAAGATAATGAAGATATCTCATTGGAGTCTTTATAATTTAGCTTTTCATATATTTTTAAACAAGAATAACACAAAAAATCTTAAAACTGCATCGTGATGAATAGGTGTTTCTGCAGGAATGTGCGATCATACAAATTTCATCTTTTTCAAGCTATATTTTTGAAGATAATGAAGATACTTCATTGGAGTCTTTATAATTGAGTTTTTCATACATTCTTAGATAAAAATAACACAAAAAATCTTAAAATTGCATCATGATGAATAGGTATTTTTGCAGGAATGTGCGATCATACAAATTTCATCTTTTAGAAGCTATATCTTTGAAGATAATGAAGATACCTCATTGGAGTTTTTATAATTGAGTTTTTCATACATTCTTAGACACGAATAACACAAAAAATCTTTAAATTGCATGATGATGAATATGTATTTTTGCAGAAATGTGTGATAATACTAATCTTTTATGAGCCATATTTTTGAAAATAATGAAGAATCTCATTGGAATCTTTATAATTTAATTTTTCATACATTTATAGACAAGAGTAACACAAAAAATCTTAAAATTGCATCATGATGAATAGGTGTTTTTGCAGGAATGTGTGATCATACAAATTTCAACTTTTACAAGCTATATTTTTGAAGATAATGAAGATACCTCATTGGAGTCTTTATAATTGAGTTTTTCATACATTCTTAGATAAAAATAACATAAAAAATCTTAAAATTACATCATGATGATTAGGTATTTTTGCAGAAATGTGCGATCATACAAATTTCATCTTTTACAAGCTATATCTTTGAAGATAATGAAGATACCTCATTGGAGTTTTTATAATTGAGTTTCTCATACATTCTTAGACATGAATAACACAAAAAAACTTAAAATTGCATGATGATGAATAGGTATTTTTGCAGAAATGTGTGATAATACTAATTTTATCTTTTATGGGTCATATTTTTGTAGATAATGAAGAATCTCATTGGCTTCTTTATAATTTAATTTTTCATACATTTACAGACAAGAATAACACAAAAAATCTTAAAATTGCATCATGATGAATAGGTATTTTTGGAGGAATGTGTGATCATGCAAATTTCAAGTTTTACAAGCATTTATAGCTTTGAAGATAATGAAGATACCTTATTGGAGTCTTTATAATTTAGTTTTTCATAGATTTATAGACAAGAATAAAAAAAGAAATCTTAAAATAGTATGGGGGAATGTGTGATCTTACAAATTTCAACTTTTACAAGCTATATCTTTGCAGATAATGAAGATAACTTATTGGAGTCTTTATAATTGAGTTTTTCATACAATTTTAGATAAGAATAACACACAAAAATCTTTAAAATGCATTATGATGAGTAGGTATTTTTGCAGGTGTGTGTGATAATACTAATTTTAACTTTTGCAACCCATATCTTTGAAGATAATAAAGATACCTCATTGGAGTCTTTATGAATGAGATTTTCATACATTTCTAGACAAGAATAACATAAAAAAAAAAATTTTATCACACATTCTTGCAAAAATACCTATTCATCATGATCGTGTGTGTTATTCTTATGTAAGAATGTATGGAAAACTCAATTATAAAGACTCCAATGAAATATCTTCATTATCTTTGTTGTGACTGAACAACTAGTTTCGGCTAAGCTCTAGCCATTTTCGAGTTCATCCGATGACTGAAGAAATTGTAACCGATCGCTCTTTATATAATAAAAAAGAAAACATACAATTGCACAGAAACGTCTTAACTAAAATATATAAAAAATGGGGTTGGTGTGGGTTTTCTAAAAAAAATGTGGGATTCCCTGAGAGTCCCAACTTAACTTTGCAGACCTCGTTACGTTGAGATAATGAAGATACCGTAGTGGAGTCTTTATAATTGACTTTTTCATACATTTTTAGATAAGAATAACACGCACTAATCTTAAAAATGCATTATGATGAATAGGTATTTTTGCAGGAATGTGTGAAAAACATAATTTTAACTTTTGCACACCATAAATATTCCTCATTGGAGTCTTTATGAATGAGATTTTCATACATTTCTAGACAAGAATAACATAAAAAAAATTAAAATTGCATCGTGATAAATAAGTATTTTTACAGGAATGAGTGATAAAATAAATTTCACAGGCCATATCTTTGAAGATAATGAAGATATCTCATTGGAGTCTTTATAATTGAGTTTTCCTTACATTTATAGACAAGAATAACACAAAAAATCTTAAAATTGCATCATGATGAATAGGTATTTTTGCAGGAATGTGTGATAATACTAATTTTAACTTTAACGAGCCATGTCTTTGAAGATAATGAAGATATCTCATTGGAATCTTTATAATTTAGTTTTTCATACATTTATAGACAAGAAAAACACAAAAAATCTTAAAATTGCATCATGATCAATAGGTGCTTTTGCAGGAATGTGCGATCATACAAATTTCATCTTTTACAAGCTATATCTTTAAAGATAATGAAGATATCTTATTGAAGTCTTTATGATTAAAATTTTCATACATTTTTAGACAAGTATAACACAAAAAAACTTAAAATTGCATCATGATGAATAGGTATTTTTGCAAGAATGAGTGATAAAACAAATTTCAAATTTCACAGGCCATATCTTTGAAGATAATGAAGATGTCTCATTGGAGTTTTTATAATTGAGTTTTTCATGCATTTCTAGACAAGAATAATACAAAACATGTTAAAATGGCATCATAATGAATAGGTATTTTTGCAGAAATGTGTGATAATACTAATTTTAACTTTTACGAGCCATATTTTTGAAGATAATGAAGATATCTCATTGCAGTGAACATACATTTATAAACACAGATTATAAATGTAATGTATTATAATCTTATAGCATCCTATTTATACTCGTTCAATTTGTTTCCCCACAAAAGCAAGTTTGTTTATGGCTCATTACCAGCCCGCAAGCGTAACTGGATCCGGTTGCAATTTTACAAAGTAGAAAACGAACTTACAATGAACGCGCCCACGAACAACCAACCGTCCCCCCACAACCCCCGCCAGCCCTTAAGGCTTATTCTTCGTATAAAGTTTGCGCCCGGAGCGTAAAAGTCGAGAACCTTTTTACAGACGCGCACGGCACCTTCACAACGAAGTTACGCAGAAAATTTAAACGCGAAATAAAAGCTGCCAAATATTGGAAGCGCTTTGCAAAAAAAAAGGGGGGATCGGAGAGCGCGCACAAAAGTTGGATGTGATTTCGTTTACTTCAGTGCAGGAAGAACGTTTTATATTTACATCGGTTTGTATTTTAGATTACAAAAGATTGTTTGTATGGCGGAGGGGTTGGAGAATGATATTAGGAAATTTGAATTTAAAAAAAAAATACATAACACAATGGGAATTGGGAAAATTTCACGATACGCTTTAGGGTAACATCGTGTGATAAATTAATAGGTTTACCCGCAGGAATCACACCCTGCTATCACTTTTTCGAACGTATAAATTTACCATTTGAGTAAAAAATAAATTTATTAATCTAAGGGTTAATTTAATAAAAAAATATATTTATATACTTTCTGATAATTCATTTGAAAGTATAAATATAACGATTTTTTAATTTGTTTTTTTTTTATCACACATTCTTGCAAAAATACCTATTCATCATGATGCAATTTTAAGATTTTGTGTGTTAATCTTATGTAAGAATGTATGGAAAACTCAATTATAAAGACTCCAATGAGATATCTTCATTATCTTTGTTGTAACTGAACAACTAGTTTCGGCTACGCTCTAGCCATTTTCGAGCTCATCCGATGACTGAAGAAATTGTAACCGATCGCTCTTTATATAATAAAAAAGAAAACATACAATGGCATAGAAACATCTTAACTAAAATATATAAAAAATGGGGCTGGTGTGGGTTTTACCTAAAAAATGTGGGATTCCCTGACAGTCCCAACGTAACAGACCTCGTTACGTTGAGATAATGAAGATACCGTAGTGGAGTCTTTATAATTGACTTTTTCATACATTCTTAGATAAGAATAACACGCACTAATCTTAAAAATGCATTATGATGAATAGGTATTTTTGCAAGAATGTGTGATAAAAAAAACAAATTAAAAAATCGTTATATTTATACTTTAAAATGAATTATCAGAAAGTAGACGCCTTAACAATCCAATATATTTTTTATTAAATTAACCCTTAGGCTAATAAATTTATTTTTTACTCTAAGGGTAATTTTATACGTTCGAACAAGTGATAGCAGGTCCTGCGGGTAAACCTATTAATTTATCACACGATGCTACCATAAAGCGTATCGTGAAATTTCTCCAACTCCCATTGTGTTGTGTATTTTTTTTTAAATTCAAATTTCCAATTTTTTTTCAAATAATTTTAACTTTCGCAAGCCATATCTTTGAAGATAATAAATATTCCTCATTGGAGTCTTTATGATTGAGATTTTCATACATTTCTAGACAAGAATAACAGAAAAAATGTTAAAATGACATCATAATGAATAGGTATTTTTACAGAAATGTGTGAAAAACAAATTTCAACTTTCACAAGTCATATCTTTGAAGATAATGAAGATACCTCATTGGAGTTGCTACAATTGAGTTTTTCATACATTTATACATATGAATAACACAAAAAATCTTAAAATTGTATCATGATGAATAGGTATTTTTTGCAGAAATGTCTGATAATACTAATTTTAACTTTTATATATATATATATATATATATATATATATATATATATATATAAATTATTATGAATAAAGAGAGAAAATAGAAGAATTCCGGCCCCTGTAAATAAACCATTGCTTAGAGGCAATTATTATTATAATTCCATTCAGAAATAATGCGTGAACTACAGAAATAATTGCCTCACTAGCAAAAGTTAGTTACATAAATAAGTGGGTATGGTTAATTATCCCAATTATTATGACTGCGTTTTAACATTTACGCTGAAACCCTGTTATTTTTCGCATGGAGCCTCTTAATAATCCATTACGTTGCGTGAGACATCAAAGCTGGCATTAATTCAATTTTAATATCGGAAATTGATGTGGAGTAAGATTTGGGTCGACACAAACAGACATCCAGCAAGTAATATACTGATATTTGTGCGTAAAACTGTGATGTGGTAAGTTGAAAATAAAGAATATCTCCAATAACTTCTAAGTATACCAAAGAAACTTAGTGATTGAAAGAAAGTTCTAATTAATTCAATAGAAAGGTGATTTTATATGTACAGAATAAATTCGATTATAGTAATTGTTATAAATGAAGATATTATTGGAGGGTTTTTGTATATTTTTTTTAAATTATCATGCCAAATAAAGATCTTTGTTTTTGTAGTGCTAGAAAATAATAATTTAATCGGTTTTAACTATTTTAGTTTAAAAGCAGTATATCTGTGTTACCATGTATTACCTTCTGTCTGTATCTTCTCTATACTCCCACTAATCAATATTAGCAAAATATCAAACGGTGTATCAATTTAATTTTAACTTCTTAATGTGTCTATATTCGCGTTTGCTCGCGAGCGCAAAAGTTGTGGCGGTATTGCTCCGATTTGGGAGGCGGCAGCACGAACACTGATAACCAAGCGCCGTGGTGGCTGCGGCCCGCGCGCGCCTGCACAAACTTTTCCACGCCGAGCAAGAACAAACCGACACGCAATATAAATATACATGCACATTCCAGTGTCATAAATTAAGGGGCTATTAAATGATAATTGCAGATGAAATAAGCCACACATGAAACTTTATCCGGCTGTGCCAAATTGATGATAATTTTTCATTGGAAAATGTTACGAATTTAACTTGTTTGTTTTAGTGTTAATAACAGACATATTCAACTATGAACCATTGAAGAAATTGCATATGCATATTATACATTTATAGGTACCTTTATTTTTATGTATTTTTTTTGTTTTCTTGATGTTGATGAGCATTTTTTGAGGGGTTATGCCAAATAAAGGCCTTTTTTACATGTATAGGTATAAAAGAAAATGGCCAACCTGACCAAAAATCCTGAAGGAAGAAGCTAAACGTGTTTACAATTGCATCATGATGAATATGTATTTTTGCAGGAATGTGTGATAATACAAATTTCAACTTTACAAGCCATATCTTTGAAGATAATGAAGATAAGTCATTGAAGTCTTTATAATTGAGTTTTTCATACATTTTTGGATAAAAATAACACCAAAAATCTTAAAATTGCATCATGATGAATAGATATTTTTGCAGGAATCTGTGATAATACAAATTTCAACCTTTACAAGCCATATCTTTGAAGATAATGAAGATAACTCATTGCAGTCTTTATAATTGAATTTTTCATAAATTTTTAGATAAGAATAACACCAAAAATCTTAAAATTGCATCATGATGAATAGGTATTTTTGCAGGAATGTGCGATCATACAAATTACAACTTTTACATGCCATATCTTTGAAGATAATGAAGATAACGCATTGGAGTTTTTATAATTGAGTTTTTCATACATTTTTAGATAAGAATCACACAAATAATCTTAAAATTGCATCATGATGAATTGGTATTTTTGCAGGAATGTGTGATAATACAAATTTCAACTTTCACAAGCCATATCATTGAAAACAATAAAGATATCGCATTGGAGTCTTTATAATTGAGTTTTTCATACATTTTTAGATAAGAATAACACACAAAAAATTAAAATTGCATTTATATATATATATATATATATATATATATATATATATATATATATATATATATATATATATATATATTATATATATATATATATATATATATATATATATATATTATATATATATATATATATATATATATATATATATATATATATATATATATATATATACATATATATACCTACATATATATTTGTTTTTTACCTTTCGGTGTAGGCTATTGCATTTACATTACTTAACATTATACTTTACAATTATTGTAGTTGTTTATACATTTAGTAGTAGTTACTGTTTACAATTTGTAACTGGCTATAAACCTTCGAGTTCTTATTTGTTTAGAAACACCCGTGCCCAGTTAGTTTTTGGAGTTTATCCTCCCTGTTAGCTAGATTTACACGAGCTTTTAATCATTTGTGTAAAGCCCGTATGAGATTATCTAGTTTTCTACATCGTGTTATAAATAAAAATTGATATAATAAACTGTATAACTATTTCTAAATGGAAAATTAACATTGTGTATTACCGTGTTGTTATTGTTAAGTGAATTTATTATTATTCTGCCGCTATATAATTTTCTACATGTGTGTATGAGACTATATAGTTTGTGTCTGCATCGAAAACGATATAAGAAACTAGATAATGTCATACGGACTTAAGTCTATGTGTATTTGAGACAGAATCTTAATTTTTATATACTTTTGGTCACTATAAGTAATAAATCCTCAAGTTTCACAGTAGTTTATTATCTTATCAAGGTAAATAAATCCAAGGGGTGCGTGCCAAATTAACGAGATTAAAGCTGGTTGATGGGGGGGAGGGTAGTGGAGGCACGGGAAGTGCTATCGAAAATCATCCGGCAACTTAATCTTTTCTAACCTTTATTGCGCACGACGTTTCCGCAACGCGATAACCCCCAGACGCTTATCGAAATAAATTTGTCGCAGCGTTTTGTTATGGAAATTGAAAATCGTGTTGTAAAATGCAAAGCAGAACGAGGAAACGAAATTAGAACAAAAAAAATAAAATAAACTAAATAATTATGTATAGCAGTGGCAGAGTTCAAATCAATTTTGATTGGTACAAATAATTATTGTAATCATAGTGAAACTTGCCTTCCTGCACTAATAATGTAATAGTATTTTACATTATTAATGCAGGAAGGCAAGTTTCCCGAATGAGCGAATGAATTGTATGTATTAAGAGCGAATTCGGGAAACAGCCTTCTCGCACGAATAATGTATCTTATTTTTGTGTACGAATAAATACTTATTATAAAATTATGTGACAAATAGGTTTTGTCAAATTTTAATACTGATCATGTTTATATGTGAAAATTGTTATAGAAAATGACAAATACATACTTTTTACCAATTACATTTAATTTAAAGTCTATAATTTGTTCAAAATTGTATTTATTCAGTACCATATCGTTAATTATTAATGCTATTTGAAGTATACAAGGTGTACGTCATGAATTCTCATATCTATAAATAAACATTTATAATTTGAAGTTGGCAACACTGGCTGTTTCCCACACTAGGGCGGGAAGTAGTATTTTCCGCACCCAAATCAATGCGGGAATTGACTTGTATATATATATATATATATATATATATATATATATATATATATATATATATTATAAGTATAAATTCAATAATAAACATTGCAATAGTAATTTTTGTACTCATGTTCTACATACAAGTCATTTCCCGCTTTGGGTGCGAAAAATACTACTTCCCGCACTAGTGTGGAACTTGTCTTCCTGCACTAATAATGTAAATTACTATATTAGGAGCATTAAACACATACACGGGGGGTTATTTCTGATTAACATAAATGCCCGATATGCAGGGCCGTATCTGGTGGGGGTGGGCTTTGGGGGATTAAACCCCCTCACACACACATAAACCCCCACCCCAAGAAATATTATCTAAAGTAAAACTATTTCCCATTCATAATAAATACACATTATTAGTCTGCGATTCTTTAAACTCACACATTCCTGCAAAAATACCTATTCATCATGAAGCAATTTTAAGATTTCTTGTGTTATTCGTATCTAAAAATGTATGAAAAACTCAATTATAAAGACTGCAATGAGTTATCTGCATTATCTTCAAAGATATGGCATGTAAAAGTTGAAATTTGTATTATCACACATTCCTGCAAAAATACCTATTCATCATGATGCAATTTTAAGATTTTTTGTGTGATTCTTATCTAAAAATGTATGAAAAATTCAATTATAAAGACTCTAATAAGATATCTTTATTGCCTTCGAAGATATAGCTTGTGAAAGTTGAAATTTCTATTATCACACATTCCTGCAAGAGTACCTATTAGATTTTTATTAGATTTTTTGTGTTATTCTTATCTAAAAATGTGTGAAAAATCAATTATAAAGACTGCAATGAATTATCTTCATTATCTTCAAAGATATGGCTTGTAAAATTTGAAATTTGTATTATCACACATTCCTGCAAAAATACCTAATCACCATGATGCAATTTTAAGATTTTTTGTGTGATCCTTATCGAAAAATATATGAAAAACTTAATTATAAAGACTCTAATAAGATATTTTTATTGTCTTCGAAGATATAGCTTGTGAAAGTTGAAATTTGTATTATCACACATTCCTGCAAGCATACCTATTCATCCTGATGCAATTTTAAGATTTTTTGTGTTATTCTTATCGAAAAATTTATGAAAAACTTAATTATAAAGACTCTAATAAGATATCTTTATTGTCTTCGAAGATATAGCTTGTGAAAGTTGAAATTTGTATTATCACACATTCCTGCAAGAATACCTATTCATCAAGATACAATTTTAAGATTTTTTGTGTTATTCTTATCTAAAAATGTATGAAAAACTAAATTATAAAGACTCTAATAAGATATCTTTATTGTCTTCGAAGATATAGCTTGTAAAAGTTGAAATTTGTATTATCACACATTCCTGCAAAAATACCTATTCATTATGATACAATTTTAAGATTTTTTGTGTGATTCTTATCTAAAAATGTATGATAAACTCAATTATAAAGACTAATAAGATATCTTTATTGTCTTCGAAGATATAGCTTGTAAAAGTTGAAATTTGTATTATCACACATTCCTGCAAAAATACCTATTCATCATGATGCAATTTTAAGATTTTTTGTGTGATTCTTATCTAAAAATGTATGATAAACTCAATTAGAAAGACTCTAATAAGATATCTTTATTGTCTTCGAAGATATAGCTTGTAAAAGTTGAAATTTGTATTATCACACATTCCTGCAAAAATACCTATTCATTATGATACAATTTTAAGATTTTTTGTGTGATTCTTATCTAAAAATGTATGAAAAACTCAATTATAAAGACTCTAATAAGATATCTTTATTGTCTTCGAAGATATAGCTTGTGAAAGTTGAAATTTGTATTATCGCACATTCCTGCAAAAATACCTATTCATTACGATACAATTTTAAGATTTTTTGTGTTATTCTTAACTAAAAATGTATGAAAAACTCAATTATAAAGACTGCAATGAGTTATCTTCATTATCATCAAAGATATGGCTTGTAAAAGTTGAAATTTGTATTATCACACATTCCTGCAAAAATACTTATTCATCATGATGCAATTTTAAGATTTTGTATGTTATTCTTAACTAAAAATGTATGAAAAACTCAATTATAAAAACTCCAATGAGTTATCTTAATTATCTTTAAAGATATGGCTTGTAAAAGTTGAAATTTGTATTATCACACATTTCTGCAAAAATATCTATTCATCATGATGCAATTTTAAGATTTTTTATGTGATTCTTATCTAAAAATGTATGGAAAACTCAATTATAAAAACTCCAATGAGTTATCTTAATTATATTTAAAGATATGGCTTGTAAAAGTTGAAATTTGAATTACAATACATTCCTGCAAAAATATCTATTCATCATGATGCTATTTTAAGATTTGTTGTGTTATTCGTATCTAAAAAGGCGTGAAAAACTCAATTATAAAGACTGCAATGTGTTATCTGCATTATCTTCAAAGATATGGCTTGTAAAATTTGAAATTTGTATTATCACACATTCCTGCAAAAATACCTATTCATCATGAAGCAATTTTAAGATTTTTTTGTGTGATTTTTATCTAAAAATTTATGAAAAACTCAATTATAAAGACTATAATAAGATATCTTTATTGTCTTCGAAGATATAGCTTGTGAAAGTTCAAATTTGTATTATCACAAATTCCTGCAAGTATATCTATTCGTCAGGATACAATTTTACGTTTTTTTGTGTTATTCTTATCTAGAAATGTATGAAAAACTAAATTATAAAAACTCCAATGAGTTATCTTCATTATCTTTAAAGATATGGCTTGCAAAAGTTGAAATTTGTATTATCACACATTCCTGCAAAAATACCTATTCATCATGATGCAATTTTAAGATTTTTGTGTGATTCTTAACTAAAAATGCATGAAAAACTTAATTAGAAAGACTCTAATAAGATATCTTTATTGTCTTCGAAGATATAGCTTGTGAAAGTTGAAATTTGTATTATCACACATTCCTGCAAAAATACCTATTCATCATGATGCAATTTTAAGATTTTTTGTGTGAATCTTATCTAAAAATGTATGATAAACTCAATTATAAAGACTGCAATGAGTTATCTGCATTATCTTTAAAGATATGGCTTGCAAAATTTGAAATTTGTATTATCACACATTCCTGCAAAAATACCTATTCATCATGATGCAATTTTAAGATTTTTTGTGTGAATCTTATCTAAAAATGTATGATAAACTCAATTATAAAGACTGCAATGAGTTATCTGCATTATCTTTAAAGATATGGCTTGCAAAATTTGAAATTTGTATTATCACACATTCCTGCAAAAATACCTATTCATCATGATGCAATTTTAAAATTTTTTGTGTTATTCTTATCGAAAAATGTATGAAAAACTCAATTATAAAGACTCCAATGAGATATCTTCATTGTTTTCAAAGATATGGCTTCTGAAAGTTGAAATTTGTATTATCACACATTCCTGCAAAACTTAATTTAATATCTTATAGTTTTATAATATAAGAAACAATTTTTTTTTTTGCTGATTTATCGTTATATTGGAGAAGATGGAAAAGTTTAAAACTTACAAATAAAATTCATGACGACGCATAGTGAGGCAAAATCCCGCCCAAACATCGAAAAACCGACTTTCCGATTTTCGTTGAAATAGCTGCTATATATATATATATATATATATATATATATATATATATGTATATATATATATATATATATATATATATATATATATATAGAGAGAGAGAGAGAGAGAGAGAGAGAGAGAGAAAGAGAGAGAGAGAGAGAAAATCATTTAACATTGAAATTGATTTGCATATCTACAACTTGAATGTTTCAATGAAATTATTTGCAGTAAACAATTTTTTGCATTTACTGGATGCGTCACACTTTGAGCCATTTGCAATGGCACAATTTTACTTATCGTATTCAGTTCGCGAATGCATGTGTTGCAAAACATATTCCAGTAGAATTTTCTGTGTAAGGACCCACACAAGCGCACATGTTAGAGGAGGATGAATATCAGTTAAAAATAAGCAGGCACGGCAGGCTTTCGATGAAGCGAACGTGACATATATAAAAAGGCCACTAAGTTGTTTGTGCAGGATGTTTATAGATATAATAATATTACAAAGTTTGGGGGAAGTTATTTTCATAAACACGCAGACGTAAGTTAGCATTATTGCTTATTATATTGCAAGATTTGAATCCCAACGTTGACGTTTTAAGGTCGTTTTAGACAAGACAATTTCTTAGCTCAAAAGTTGTTCAAGAAATTAATTCATACCGTAAAATGAGGTTACTTTGCACCATTTTTCAGGTTTATTGTCTTTAATTGAACAGAAATATTTTTTGAAGCGCGTTAAAAATATGGGACTTCTTGCATTTTGTTCTTTAGTGTTATTAGCTGCTATTTAATATAAAATATATGTAATGTGAGTAATTTATTATGCAATATTTATTATATAAATTTGGTGCAAAGTTACCCCTTTGAGTAGGATACTTTGCACCATCACATCATTTTGATCGAAACTCCGTTGTATATAGGAAAGATGCGAAGTTAAAAACATAAATCAATAGAGCACACAAAATTTATTCATGGAACTGATTTTTTCTTCAAAAAACATAAACGACACATTGCAAATTAATTATTTACAGCCTACCCAACTATTCCATTTCTGGAATTCGATACAATCCTCTTCTATTTACCATGGTAGAGGGGTTTATGTTGTCAAATACATGCTCCCTATCATAGTATGAAACATCTGGATTTTCAGGCAATTTTCACGACTTGATAGATTTAACCATAGAAGAAATTACAACTCCAATGATATTATTTTACCAGAAAACAATTCCCCTTCGTATTTGAAAATCATGTATTCTCCTACAACTCTCTTTGCGGCAATTATGCCAAGAGTATCTGCTAGAGATTTCGTACCTTCCATCATTGCAGCTTTTTCTTCCTTTTCCATTTATTTTACCATTTGCTCCGAGTATGTTTGAAAATTGGGATATTCTTCATCTGAAGAGTCCTCCAATACTGGATTATCAGTGTCATCATCCCGCTGGATTCGCTTTGTCTTTTCTGATATATCCTATTGCCTTTCTTCTGTCTTTTATATATTTTGTGAATTAAAAAAAAAATTGTTCCACCAGTTTTAACACAGTTTGACGTTGGTGCAAAGTCTCCCCATATTGTGGTGCAAAGTTACCCCACGTGTTAAAAATGTTAACAAGTACTTATCAGATGATTTTAAATATAAACTAATTATCAAAATATATAGCCAAAGATGTGTAACTGGTACTAAAATGGTGACTTATCTGATAGTATTACACACGAATCGGTGGACACGCAATTTTTCAACACTAAACAAAACTGCAACAGATTGGTGTCATAAACAAGTCCCGTAAAGTTAGGTTTTGATGTAGAAATCTCCTAATCACTCTCTCACAAGATCTACAGATGACACTTCCATCTTGTGATTAACATGTTGCGCAGTTAAATTAGAAACTACACATATGGCTCCACGATGAATCTTTTTCGGACGTTGGTGCAAAGTTACCCCACGCGGTGCAAAATAACCTCGTTTTACGGTATATCCTTCTCCAATACAATTTGTCCTTGACAAATAGAACGCGTTATATTTTCCATTCGATCTACAATCCTATTCAATATTTCAAATAATTTTCTGTATGATACGAGACAATTTAGATTGTCTCGTATCTTGACTAGTTTTTGAGTCAAGAAATTGTCTTGTCTGAAACGACCTTTAGATATTTGACATTTTTGACATTTTGCAAATATACTCGCGATCCATTCAGCGGTTTTCCCGAAATTTTGTTCATAGACAAATCATATCTACACACACACACAACTGAAACCAACCATATGATGATTTTTCGGTTTTTCGCATGTCACGGAAAAATCAACGAAGGGAGATTGGGGATAATAAAATTCTCGTATGGTAGCCCACCCCCTGAATCCAAAAACACAAACTAGGAGTCGGCATGTCTAACTCTTACTGAGATACAGCTCGAATTGGACGTTTCAGAAATGGCAGTTTTTACGAATTTTCAAGGGTTGTGACTCGAAAACGGAAACAAAAAACGGATTTCACATTTTTCATTAGTACCCTAAGGAGTATTGATTGGTAGCATAAAATGAATTTTAAAATTTTTGATTTTTTTGGTAAAAATTTCACCTCAAATCATGCATGATTTTTTTTCAACTTTTACAAGCCATATCTTTGAAGATAATGAAAGTAACTCATTGGAGTCTCTATAATTGAGCATTTCATACATTTTCATAAATTTCACCTCAAATCATGCATGATTTTTTTTTTCAACTTTTACAAGCCATATCTTTGAAGATAATGAAAGTAACTCATTGGAGTCTCTATAATTGAGTATTTCATACATTTTCGTAAATTTCACCTCAAATCATGCATGATTTCTTGATTTTTCGCATGTCACACTAAAGCTAACAAGAGGAGATTGAGGATAATAGACTTTTCGTATGACAGGCCACCCCCTGAATCACAAAACACAAAGTAGAAGTTGGTATGTCAAAGAATTACTGAGATACAACTTGAAAAGTACGTAGCTGAAATGGTCATTTCAAGCTATTTTGACGAACTTTGAAGGGTTGTGACGCGAAAATGGAAAGAGATATCCACAAACGGTTTTCACATTTTTTTAGGACCCTGAGGAATATTGATTGTGTTCAATACTTTAAGGTATTTTAATGTTTATTTTGACGCTACGCGCATCCTCGACTCGATGGGGTATTGAGAGTGGCTGAGCATCTCAAGGGCACTTACGAGACAGACGCGTATTAGTGCGTATGTGTACTAGACAATAAAATAAAAGCATTTTATACAACAAGTTCTCGATGCGTTATTTAAACCATTCAACGGGAACCTGAACAGATTGGTAGCATAAAATTAATTTTAAAATTTTTGATTTTTTTTATACATATTTCACACCTACACAAACAAACAAAACACACATTTTTCAAAAATAGTCTATTTCGACTAAAAACAGTCATGTAACGTGCAGAAAAAGAAAAATTTAACAACTCGATTTATTTCGCGAAAATACTACCTTCCTTATCCTGTATTCGGAAGGTAATTAAGCAAGTCACTCGGAGTATTGTATGTTTACTCTGTTTCACAGCGCTATTTACACTCCGCTACTCATTTAGTAGATTGGAGTGGAAATAAAATAAGTAATATTAGTTTGTTGTTCTTCCATTCTATTATATATATATATATATATATATATATATATATATATATATTATTGCGCGTGTAAGGTGCCTTTATGTGGCACCTTACACGCGCAATAATACTGTCAAATTTACAGTCATTATTCTAAAATATTGACCGTGTCAATATTTTAGAATTATGACAGTATTAATATACGATAATATGTTTAAAATATTCATTATTCTTAAATATTGACAGTATTACTTATCATGTAAGGTATAGTAATGATGGAATGAAGAGATGTTTATCCGAATAATTGATTAATTAATAAATATTGAAGGAGGCTTCAAACAAATAGTAACAGTACCTACTAGAGATGACAGTATTATTGACCACCTTACACGGTCAATAAAATATTCAAATCTTGTTATATTGGAAGTAGTTGGTGTTATATTTTTATTTTTTATAATTATCAACGGCAATGGCAACTCCTCACCCGCCAAAGTTTTGCAGCTCACACGCAGAATTGACTGGTGGGACGAGTGAATAGCCTTATAAGGAGGCCCATTTTGAGGCCTAAGTGTCTGTAGCTATGCTACCCTCCAGCCAACTATTCAGAGACTAGGCCACTGAGAGCTGGGTTCATAATTAAATATTATTGTTATTATTATTTTTCTTAATAAATAACAGCAGTATCAACTATCCAGAGACTAGGCCACTGAGAGCCGAGTTCATATTTCAATATTATTGTTTGTTATTGTATTTGTTATAGTTGGTGTTATATTTGTATTCTATAATTATTTGATTACAACTTCTATTTTTCCTTGTATATTTAGATCGACTTAAACAGCTGAAGAAATCCTGTGAGAGATGAAATTCCCATATACACGAAACTCACACACATATACACATGCCGTTTTTTTTTAGACTAATGGAACAAGAAAAAATAATTAATCACAATCCCGGGGGGAATGCGTAGGTTTCGGGAACGTGTTTAAGTTTGCGAATCTGTGGGGGATCAGGAGGAGGGTTTTAAATTGAATTCTGCGCGCCGATATTGTTTTATTAAACACACCGATCCTGTCGCTTCCAACTCACTGTTAGCCACAAATTTCAAATAACGCATCCATTTTTTAAACTAAATATATATTTTTGTGTGTGTGCGTGATGAAAATCCGGCTAGAAATTAATTTGAATAAACAAATACTATCTATATTGCTATCAGCCAGTGTCGGATCTAGGAAATTTCTCAGGGGGGCAAGTCAGCTCCATGCCGCCCCTGTAGCTGTTTTCACAAGTTATAAACAAGAATAAATTGTTCAATCCCATTTTGCCCCGTTGCCTGTTTAACTTTCCTCCTAGGGGGTTAGTTGTAACATTTTTATTATTGTTATTATTGGTTTTCTTAAGAAATAACAGCAATATTTTTGAAAACATCATGAAATCATAAAGAATACAGATGGAATAACTGTATTATTGTTTGTGATGTTTTAGAAAATATTGCACATTTCTCAAGAACACGCAATAATATTAAAATTAAATGCAAGCATCAATACTCAGTTTATCAATTAGAATCACTTCATTTTTAAAAATGATACAACTAACCCCCCACCACATCAATTAGCAATCCACATCCATATGGTAATAACTGTCAACGTGCTCATTCCATCAGGATCAGGATAGGATAGTGCCCTCTATGGAATAATATTCCAACAGAGTGCTTGAGATATCAGCACAAGGCCAATCTTATAAAACATATATAAGTGTGAATCCACCTTTTAGCAATCTATATAGATTATATACACTTTATTTTTAGTTGATTCGAGTTGAAAACACTTTGTTAAGTTGATTTTTCAGTCAATCTGTCGATTTCACTTCCCTCTCCACATACACACAACACACACACACACACGCTACAAGTACATGTTCCATTTGAGGTTGAATTTTAGCAGTAATAGAATTACGCGGTCAACTTTGATTGGAAATGTTTAAGTGGCGGCCGCGTCCGCAAATATTTGCTGCCGCAATGTATTTAATTTCAGTAGAGGGGCTGCTTCAGACCGTCACTGCTGACAATGATTTTGAAACTTGCAAACAATTACGTACCCCACCCAATTTTAATTAAAATTTGATAAATGTTTACATTTTTATAAATACCTCTGTCTTTATGGGACTATTAGCTGATAAAGGAAGAATTTCAATGTTTTAATCATTCGGTATTTACCTTATCTTCACAGAAATCCAGTTGTAAACGTGTCTCGCGAAAATTCACCCCGATGAAAACATTATTTATTTTGGATAAAGGAATTTATTTTATTTTATTAGAAATGTATATAAAAAGTTTGTAAAATGGATGTTGTATGAGGCACAATAGGTCCGTGAAGGGCCGCAGTGCACACAGCCTAGGGCCGGGGCTGTACTACCGTAAAAAAAGGCTAAGAGTAGTATAGTACAGTGCAGAGCAACGCGGAGGGAGGAACTGCCACGCGACTGAACACAGGGCTCACGAATACATTGGGGAGGACCGAACAAACCTGTGCCGGAGGTGTGGGGATGAAAGGCACCAGGCAAGTCACTGCAAGACAGCAAGACAATCTTCTGCGCTCCGTGCAAGGCAGAAGGATACGCCGCAGGAGGCCTCCGATGCCCAATTAAGAAGAAGGCTCGAGACGAGACGAAGGACATGACCAGAGGGGGCAGTGGAGGGGGCCTACCCAACCAACAGTGACCAAGACAACGACTGTTTTAACAAGGGTGAGGATATTATAGCTAAAAAGAGGATTGTAATTCCAAAAAAAAATCCCTAGCCATCTGGGAGGCTATTGAAGTTCGAGGAACGATTGAAGAAGTTGGGGCTCTCTTCCCCCCACTGGTGCGAGAAGTCTGGATGTGATGTACGAATAGGACAGAGAAAGGAGATAAGCGGATATAGAATATACAGAGACAGAATATGTGAAAGAGTGGGTATGTCTGAGATGTATATAGAGGAATAGCTGAAAGGAATGAGAAGTCTAGGAACTGAAGTCACCTTTCGCATACGCATTAATATTTTAATTAGATGATGTCAAAATTGGTTTCAAATGGCGAAAGGCAGATGGAGATATTAATAAATAAATAAAAACAGCCGGAAATAATAGTGATGTATATAATAATTAGTTAGGTAAGACGCTAAGAGTTTCAGGATTGCTCTTAATGTTTTACTTAACAAACTACCCTACTCTTTGATAATAACTAGTTCAATAATTACGAGAAGAAACTTCTGTCTTTATAGGGCTAACAGTCCAAGTACTTATACGCTATGAAAGGGAGAAGCTCAGTGGAATAATAATTAAGATGAACATACATTATTGTTTTCGTAAACATCAATTTCAAATTTCCGCCACATTCGCCGGTCTGTGGACTTTGACTTATGCAACCCAAGATGCAGCTGATCAATGGCGGGCAAATCATACTCAGCGGCCATTTTAGATCTGGATTCCTTTAATTATTATTTGATTAAAGTGACTGGTTATTCGCGATTCGAACGGGGTTTTCTAGAGTTAGTAGATTTAATTTAGACGCATAGGAAAATGTCCCAGTCACCCCATACCTATACTAATAAAAAAAACTTCTATCTTTATAGGGCTATCAGCCGTAAGGCTTTTCCGCCGGTCAAGAGAGAAGCTCAGAGGAGTTTAATCACCCGGTATTTACCTTAACTTCATAGAAAACCTCTGAAAACTGTGAAAGGTGATTCGCGAAAATTCGTTCCCCGCTAGGGATCGAACTCAGGCTCCCCAATGCTCAGTACGAGACGGATGACGCCTCTAACCACTCGGCCACTGAGCTGGGTCTATACTAATATTTGTTGAAGAAACCGACAAATTCTCAATACACTTACCCCATAAAATCGTAACCATCCTCCCAACGAAAACCAGTTGTTGCTTTCGGGCCACTTGGTGCTCAGCTAGCTGTTGTTTTAAGCATTTTGTTTCCATAAACTTCATGGCGTCCTTTTTAACCCAATTTCCTAAAACAATTTGATAAAATAGATGTGAGGCTGAATACTATCATGATGACATCGGTATAGCAGCGTGGATTATGCCACCGCAAATAACATCACACACAGCTAATAATTAAGATTAACTTACATTATTTCTTCTTTTATTAGGAGCAACAATTGAAACGGCCGCCATGCTGTCAGATTTGTTGACGTGTGGTGTATGCCACACCACATACAAGCTGACCAATAACAGGCAACCACGTATGCATGCTGTAAAAGAAAAATTAATAACCATGAAAATGTAAACAAGATAACAAAACAGAAAGTTATAAAATTAAGTGCAAACAAACTAATTTAGTTCATAATCTATGATATGTTGAATGTGTAGTATATCGTCAATAATTATATTCAGCTCATGTGTTAAACCGTATGCAACCAACTATGTGTCATTAAATGCCCAAAAAAGTAAACAGACCGAAGTCCACTGAAAGAAATTCTTGCAACACAACTAGTACATTCGACTGTAACCATGAAGACGCTAATACTTCCTCTGATCTACATAATACTACAAACAGCACCCACCAACAGTTTCCTGCATAACATCTACGGTCAAATCAAACAAGAGCCGGCTTTAGGTAATGCAGGTGATCCATTATTTTTAACACCCCTCCTAGAGAAAGGTCAGTACAAATTAGCCCAGAATCAATCCTATGTAGGCTTTAAAGGCTCAAAAAACATACCCAGCTATGCAGGCTACTTCACAGTTGACAAAAACCATGGTTCGAACATGTTTTTCTGGTATTTCCCTGCTGAGGTTAACCCAGCAGATGCCCCTGTACTGCTATGGTTGCAAGGAGGCCCTGGAGCAACCTCCCTAATCGGACTATTCACAGAAAACGGCCCATATGAACCAAAAAGCAAACATGGGTTGAAATTACGTAAATACTCCTGGACTAAAAACCATAACGTAATCTACATAGACAATCCAGTTGGCACAGGCTACTCTTTCACTAAAGACGGGTATGCCCGTGATGAAACCACTGTAGGCCAGAATTTATACACAGCCCTCCTACAATTCTTCCAACTATTCCCAGATTTACAAAAAAATGAATTTTATGTGTCAGGCGAATCATACGCAGGCAAATATGTACCTGCAATATCTTATACGATCCACAAAAACAACCCTGGAGCCAAACAAAAAATAAACCTACAAGGCCTCTCAATAGGCAACGGTTTATCTGACCCTGAACACCAATTGAAGTATGGAGACTACCTCTACCAACTAGGTTTAATTGATGGCAATATGCGGAAAACTGTTCAAGATATTGAAAGCCAAGGTGTCAAACTAATACAGAATAAACAGTGGGTGCAAGCATTCCAATTGTTCGACAACCTACTAAATGGTGACTTGAATAATCATACATCACTGTTTAAAAATGCAACTGGATTTGACAATTACTTTAATTATCTTGTAGCAAATGATACAAGTAATAAGATTGCATATATGGGCAAATACATTCAACAGGAGGATATTCGCAGGGCTATCCATGTAGGCAATACACCTTTTAATGGGGTAGCTAATGCAGTTGAAGTGAATTTAATGGAGGATGTTATGCAGTCTGTAGCTCCTTGGATTAGTGAATTGTTGTCACATTATCCAGTTTTGATTTACAATGGCCAGCTTGATATAATTGTGGCATATCCATTAACAATTAATTATCTTAATAATTTGAGTTTTAATGGGGCTGATGTTTATAAAACTGCTAAGAGATACATTTGGCTGGTTGATGGGGATGTTGCTGGGTATGTTAAGCATGCTGGTAATTTAACAGAGGTGTTGGTGAGGGATGCTGGACATATGGTGCCTACAGATCAACCCAAATGGGCATTTGATTTAATCACAAGGTTTACACATAGGAAGACTTTTCATTGAGGATGTATGGGATTTATTTGATTGTGCTCTCTATATTTAGTTAGTTTTTTAATTGTATTTTAGGTAGTATTAGTGCAGTTTTTGTTATGTAGTAAATAAAGACAATTTGTTCTTATATTTGTTTGTTTTTTTCTATCAACAAATTGATTGGAATTATTTTTAATGTTCTGGTTACTATGGAAACCAAAATAAACAATAGTTGGTTTGCATGTAGTTAATACAATAGATTATCTAACTAAAACAAAAAAAATAGACCTTTATTTGGCATATCAGCCCAATCCTTCCCTTTTACACACATTCCCAAACCGTACTTTCACAGAAAGAAATCAAAAAAACGAATACAAATTAACATAAAATACATTTTTCTATCCATTAAAATAAACCCCCTCTGTCCTCGTCAATTTCCTTTCCCACGTCAGCCTCCTGCAGATTTTCACGCCTTTCCCATCCTCTCCTAACCATTCGTTCAGCTTTCTGCACTCTCCAACCCACTCTTCTTTCACTCCCTCACATTCTTTGCTAAGGTGCCACCACGTGTCACTCCCCTTCCTACACAGCGCACACGCGGTGTACCCCAGCCCCATCCACACTTTTTTTCCTCGCTCTTCTGAACCATACCTCGCTCTTGCCATGCATACTTTGTCCTCTCTGCTGATTATCTAACTATCAAAACTTTTCTCAACAAATTGATTGGAATATTTTTAATGCTCTGGTTACCATGGAAACCAAAGTAAACAACAGTTGGTATGCATAAAGTTAATACAATAGATTATCTAACTATCAATAAATTATCTAACTATCAATAAATGGTTTAATTACCTATTTCATTATCTTCTTCTTCTTGGCGTGCTTCATCCGTTCCGGATATTAGCGATCATCATCACGATCTGCAGCTTGTCTACTGCACTGCGAAAAAGTTGCAGGGATGTCTTGCCAAACCACTGGTGTAGATTTTTTAGCCAGAAAATTCGTCGTCTTCCTGGGTCTCTTCTTCCCAATGCCTTTCCTTCCAGAATCAGTTGGAGTATTCTGTACCTATCACTATGTCTCATTACGTGCCCGAGGTATTCCAATTTCCTTATCTTCACAGCGGTCAATACTTCCCGTTCCTTGCCCATTCTCTGCAGGACCTCCTCGTTACTAATGTGCTCTTTCCATGAGATATTTAGGATACGATATGCCCATAATTCGAAGGACTCCAGTTTTTTCATTATCTTAAGGTTGATTTATACTGACAAAAAAATAAATAATGTAATAAATTAGGCATTATTTGTATTTTTATTTTTATGTATTTCTGTTGTGGTTGAAGAGTTTGTTTGTGAGGAAAATGCCAATTAAGGTCCTTTTTTTTTAAATAAATTAGGCAGAACAAATCAGTGGAAATAAGGATGTTTTAAAATATATTTATACTCACAAAAACTTCTGTTTTTATTCATTAAAAAATGATGTAATAAAAAAAACTTGAAACTTAGGTGATACCAGTTAAGTTTTTTATATATACTGTATTGTTAGCAACAAATTGTGAAAATTTGAAGAAAAAGAAAGTGCTAAAATGACTACAAATTAAAAAAAAAATGGGCTAAAATTACTGAAAATATTTTTTTAACTTTTGGTATGCTAGGTACTAGATACGTGCTTTTCGTGAACGAACAAGTTTATTAAATTCCTAATCCGAAAAAGTATATAGGTATTTAAGTTCGTTCATCACGAGCTGTTTTGTGCTGCAATAAATTTAGTTTGAATAGTATTTCCACGTATGGCGGCTAAAAACTACCAGAGCCTAAGTTTTTTTAAATTTTTATTATAACTTATGCTGAAGGAAAAGTAAGGTCAGTAGAAATATAGGAAAATATGTCTAGTAATTGTTGTTAAATTCTAAACAAAACATGAATGTTTAAAAAAAATCGTGGTAGATACTTTAATAAAAATTGCAATTTGTTTTGTTGCAAATATTATTCAATAACAGCTAACAAAATTGACTTAAATTTGTTTTTTTCTTATTTTATGGTTGCCAAGGTATGAGTAAACAATTGTAGAAAAAAACATTTTTTTTTGTACATTCCGTTTAGTCACAATGCACCGAGAAAAATATCCGGCGGCAGGAATTATCCGAATTGTTTTACTTCACACAGGTTACCTTGATGAGGTTTTTCCAAACAGTTGGATAGGGCGAAGGGGGTCAGTTGAATGACCAACCAGGTCTTCAGATTTGACACCCTTAGATTTTTCCTTTGGGGATATTTTAAAAGTAAAGTTTACATAATACACCCGAATCCCCGGAATTATTATTGTTTACACCGGTCATTATTAGGCCATCTTACTTCGCTGACGCCCATGATGTTGTAGTCCTTGTATTTCTTATATGATGTTGATTTTACCTGTTTTGTAGAGGCTATTCACATTCCAACGTTGCGATTTTTTTTTTATATTCTCTTCTAGCTGAAACCGAGAGATTTTTAGCACCATTTAAGGTCTTGGCTTGTATTTGTTCCTGCATAAATGATAATTTGTTCTGGGAAAGTTGAACCGCGTTTTCTACCACGCCGTAGAAATATAACCAATATTATGGTTTCAATTTGTTGCCTATAACTATCTATGTACAAGCCATACCGATCTATATTGTCTTTTGGCTTGTGCTACTGTCCGGGATATTTTTTATTTTATTGATTGTTCAGGGATATTTATTGATTTAATATCCCAGTTTGGGATATTTTTTATTTTATTGATTGTTCAGGGATATTTATTGATTTAATATCCCAGTTTGGGATATTTTTTATTTTATTGATTGCTCAGGGATATTTATTGACATCATTTCACCATATATGGCTACCCTTACTTACTATAAGTTAATACAATTGTACGGAATGTGGTATTGTGGAGACTTACGTAAAAATTGGATACTCCTCTTAATAACGTTTGGTGTGACCAGCCTTGAAAGTGAAACATGCTACTTCTATAGCGTGATCCTATGCATCCTCCTGCTGTTGACCAATTATTAATTTATCTGCTTTCTGGGGCGATTTCTCACCCCAAGGACACGAGAATGCCCTTGCTCTTGCTGGCTCTTCCACACGGATCTGTTGGCCAGCAAGAGGGGTCTGCTTATCCCGGCAGATACTCGGTGGATGCAGTTTAATGTCGTGCCCAGGACCATAGGATGTTACTTCCTCTTACATTATGCAAATTATCGCGTTTAGAGAGCTCTAGTAATTACAAGATTTCTAGGTAACCATACATATTTGGGTTTATTAATTCATGGGTGGTGTGTCTGTCCATATATATATATATATATATATATATATATATATATATATATATATATATATATATATATATGGAGAGTAATGTGCATAAATAAATTATAATAATACATAGTTTATGACTGAGATTATTTTTAGGTCAAAAAATAGAAAGAAAAAAAACCATACATATTTTTAATAATCTATTTCGACTATATTAGTCAAAACAAGGAATATGTTTTTCGTTGAAATGGTTGAAAATTTGAACCCAACGGTTATCGGTGGGTGTTTCTTCATGATTATATTGTTGAAAATTGTATGGTATTAGAAATGTTTGGTATAACATGAAAATAGCTTCTTTATTTGTATAACTTAATATAATTATATACATAATTACAGTTCAGGATATTTATCACACATTTCGTTTGCGTTGCAAGAATAATTAACACTAAACAAATCACAAAATTAATCTACCTATTGCGTTAACAAAAAAATAACTCTGTATAAAATCTACAGCTACATCTAAGTTACAAACTATTAAGCAGGGACAATCGCTTTACTTATTTCATTATGTCCACCGATCAAATAAATTTCCTACCAGAGATGGCTTTGATGAAAAAAAAAGGTAGTGAAAATTGTTTGTTTGATTTAGAGGTGGGGATGGGGGGTGTTATCTGTACCCTATAATATAAAAAAAACGGAGACAATGTTTTGAAGCCGACCGATCTGTCATTTATGACTTTTATTTTTACTTTCCGAATACATAACTGATGTAAAGGAAGGTATTGTTTTACCGAAAACGTGTTCACGTTTTCAAACTAAGATTGTGGAAATATGCGATAACTTTCCGGGAAAAAAATTACACCAGAAGGAAGGTATTGTTGCCGTATAAAATTTAGCAAAAACAAATTTCAATTTTCGTTACGTTTTATGCCCAAAATAGTCAAAATAAACCCGATTTTGGCGATGTCTGTGTGTGGTATGTATGTCTGTCTGTCTGTCAGTCTGTTTGTGAACAAAATTCCGGGAAAACAACACAACAGATTGCGACCAAATTTCGCAAATATCTGCTAACAATAAAGTCAAAAGTACAAAAAAGTAAAAAAAAGTCAACAATATTAAATATGTCAGAAAATGTCAAAAACGTCAAAAAAAAGTTTTAAAAACAGTAATTTTTTTTTTTTAAAGTACAAAAATGTCATAAAAGTCAAAATATCAAAAAATTTCAATAAGCCCAAAAGTTGAAAATTTCGAAAATGTTATACAAAATGAAATAGGTCATGTAATTCGGAAAGTCGTGTGGTGCCCACACCAGATATTTTCAAAACATTTTGCAAGATAATTGACGAATCATACACTGTCGGATGACGGGAATTTCACCTAGTTAGTCACCAATAATTACAATATCAAAAGCCACTTTCATAATCTTTGTTTTTATTTTGTTATTCTTCCGTATTGTAATTTATTAAGTAATATTTCTCTTGTTTTTCTTTCCGAACAGCTACTGCTGTATAAGGAAGGTATTGTTATACCGAAAACGTGTTCACATTTTCTAACAAAAATTGTGAAACATCTGATCCGAAAAATGTCAAAAATGTCAACAGAAAAAGTCAAAAATGTCAATAGAAAAAGTCAAAAATGTCAACAGAAAAAGACAAAAATGTCAACAGAAAAAGTCAAAAATGTCAACAGAAAAAGTCAAAAATGTCTACAGAAAAAGTCAAAAATGTCAACAGAAAAAGTCAAAAATGCGAAATAAAAATTCGAAAAATGCCAAAAAAATTCAAATTGTCAAAAAAGTAAAAAATGTTCAAAAATGACAACAAAAAATGTAAAAAGTAGAAAACGTCGAAAATGTCAACAGAAAAAGTCAAAAATGTCAACAGAAAAAAACAAAAATGTCAACAGAAAAAGTCAAAAATGTCAACAGAAAAAGTCAAAAATGTCGACAGAAAATGTCAAAAATGTCAACAGAAAAAGTCAAAAATGTGAAATAAAAATTCAAAAAATGCCAAAAAAATTCAAATTGTCAAAAAAGTAAAAAATGTTCAAAAATGTCAACAAAAAAAGTAAAAAGTAGAAAACGTCGAAAATGTCAACAGAAAAAGTCAAAAATGTCAACAGAAAAAGACAAAAATGTCAACAGAAAAAGACAAAACTGTCAACAGAAAAAGTCTAAAATATCAACAGAAAAAGACAAAAATGTCAACAGAAAAAGTCAAAAATGTCAACAGAAAAAGTCAAAAATGTCGGCAGAAAATGTCAAAAATGTCAACAGAAAAAGTCAAAAATGTGAAAAAAAAATTCAAAAAATGCCAAAAAAATTCAAATTGTCAAAAAAGTAAAAAAATTTCAAAAATTTCAACAAAAAAATTAAAAAACAGAAAACGTCGAAAATGTTATATAAAATTTAATAGCTCATGTAATTCGGAAAGTCGCGTGGTGCCCACTCCAGATATTTAGTTATTGTATATGCTAAATAAATATTATTATTAATTGAGCAGATGTATATGAAGCCATCATTCGTGTAGTTGGCAATGGATGGACTAAATACATCATATTTTCATAGCCTACTCGCAAATGGAAACTTATTTGATCCTAGGGAACATTTTTAATTTATAAATTACATAAAAAATAACTTTCATTTATCATATATAAGGCAAATGAGCAATTAGCACCACAATTGATCGTTGATAATAAATGCATATCATGTAAAAACATGCTGCACATAAGGGAGAGAGCCAAATAAATATAATCTTGCTATTAATGCTTAAATAAGTAATAAATCCTATAATATTATAATCATTTTAAAATGTATTACAAGAAATAAGTTAATTTTTAGAATTCATGCTTCATCCAATAGATATTTGAAGTAAGAAGTAAGTTGGTTTCCGGGCAAACGAACGTCTGCAATATTGACCTATTTCATGTATCACACTTTATTATTATGTTTATAGTCCAGTTAACAAATATATTGCAATTTTTTTTTTAGTCTGTGTAAATACTTTTATTATTATGTATGACTCGTAATTATTTAATAAAAGTTATAATTATAAAAAAATTAAAATCTTTTGATCCATTTGAAAATAAAGTAGCAAAAGTATATATAAAATTCAAGTAAATTTAATGCTCTACTACTTTGTCTGTGACATTTTTTCTGAGAAACGGTCGTGGGAGGCAATAGAAGCAAATGTTTGACAAAAAGTAACTTAAGGCTTTTACAAACAATGTAATCATGAGCTAAAGTTAACTTACCTTTTTATAACTGAGCCCTGGGTTGCTTTTGAGTTTCAAATAATATTTATTATACCGTGACAATTGTTTTGCTGTACTACAGCATCATCAGATGGATAAAATATGGGTTTTTAAGAATGTAGCAGGGTTATATAACATACATAAACTGTGGTGGGGGAGGAAGTGCTTTGACGATGCTGTCGTACAGCGATACAATTGTCACGGTACAATCAATATTATTTGAAACTCAAAAACAACCCCAAAGCACGGGTGTAAAAAGACGAGTTTACTATAGCCCGTGATTATATTGTTAGATGTTCTTGTTAAATCCTCAAGTACCTTCGTATAAACATAAGTACTTGAGGCTTTAACAACATATGAAAAACTTATACTATATTTATATATAGTATAAGTTTTTCATATGTTGTTAAAGCCTCAAGTACATTAATAATCACGCATTATTATAGAATTGATTGAAATCATGTAATTTTAATAATATAAACTAATTTATGTTTGCCAGCGCCTATGGTCAGAACTATAAAAATTCTTAAGTTCAGAACAACTTAAAAACGCATTAACATAATAAATGATAAAGTTGAAAATGCTGAAGTAGTATAATATAAAAAATAAATATTCAACAACCACTCACTTATTCTTTGACAATTATTTCCGGCGGTTTCAGTGTCGTCGAATTAGGGCTCTTCTGCGAAACCTCACTCAAACTGCCATGTACTGGTGGCATTTCCACGTCTTTAGGTGGCACCGGTTCTATCACCCCATCCTCTTCAGCCACCCCCAAACCTATCGTAGCCCCGATTTTCGCGGAAGCCTGCTTGAACGTGTCACTGAGTTTCACCTGCACGACGTTGATGCACATCGACATTAAAGCCAAGCCAAACACTAAATACACAATTGAAACGATCATAAAAATCGGATGGCGCGGGACGTAGTCCCCAAAACCAATCGTGGACATTGATATGAAGACGAAGTAGAATGCAGAGAAAAAGTCCCAGCCCTCCCAAATGCCGAACAGCAGGGCGCCGAGCAGGATGTAGAGAACCAGCAGCAGGATGGCGACGGAAATGGGCAGATTGAATTCGTCATCAATTTCAAAGTTTGATATGGCTGGAGTGGGTGGGGCGGTTGTGTTTGCTGTTTCGTTGCTTTCGGGCGAACCCGCCATTTTCGGGTCGAACATCGAGGGGCGGCGGAAGGTCGCCATTTCGTACATCATTTGAGCACCTTTGAAAATTTCCTAAAAAAAACATTCATATGAACATTTATTGTTTGTAAAGCTCTGGTTTCCTAGGAGAACGGTCGCTTTAAAGCGGCCGCTTTTGACATCATTCACAAATCACAAAGGTCGTTTTAAGTATATGTAATAGAAGAACTTTTCATCGTAATTCATTGCGTTTTTGCATTACGTTGAGGTATTACACTTTATAGGAAACTATATTTGTTTATATACACGTAGAATTACATAAAAATGACGTCAAAGCGGCCGTTTTTAAGCGGCCGCTTTCCTAGGAAACCAGGGCTTGACAGATTGGCAGATTACATAGCAACAATAAAAACATTATCTAGGGAATGTAGTTACTTTTGATTCTCTCTATTGGAAACACTGAATAATTAAACAAAAGGCGTCATCAAAGCTCTCAAAGCGCTGACATTTGTTTTGGCAATAACGTTGTCAATTTATCTATTCAATAGCTTATGGGACCTATAAAGTTTATGGGATATTGGTGAATACGGGCATTATTCTTGTTGTTCTTGCAAGTTGCCCGAATGTAAAACGGAAATGTCCCACTCCATGTCCTGCGGTCGCCTCTAAATTTGCCCGCGAAAGAGCGGCGCCCGTGTTTGCCCCCCACCAGGACCGGCGCTGGTCATTTCCTATATACGGTTTTTGATAAATCTTGAATAAAATTCCATAATTTTCTTTATGAGAATAGTACCTATAGATGTATTCCCACCATTGACAACAGAATACCGATACCATTTTCTCTTTATCCTGTACACTAACCTGAACATGTGCTGTTTTTCGAACTGATCGGCAACTGCCGGTGTAGTATAGTCGTCGAACGAATGACCACAAGAATTTGATACATCTCGTGAACAGTTTGCCAAAATCAGTCAAGATAATAAGGAACAGTGGTATTCCAATTAATGAGTATACGATGGTTAGAGCTTGGCCAGTTTTCGTCGTTGGGTAGAGATGGCCATAACCTGGTCACAGAAAAAAATATATATTACTTTAAAACATATATAAGTGTAAATCCACCTCTTAGCAATCTACATATCTAGATTTCGATCTTATTAGATCTCATCAGTGTGTCGTGTATCGTGTATCGCGAACGATCCACCAAAATTCACGATTGAACGGTCGATCGACTTGTTGGCGGGTGGTCACGCCCTTGCTGTATATAAATCAAAATATGCTATTATATGCTATTGAAGGTTATAGTGTTATAAAATGGTATACAAAACTTACATATAAGACAGAAACCCCACTATATATATTCATATTCCATTATTTTTAATCCACTCTACACAAATCGCACTATTATACCACAACAATTCATTACTTATATACATTTACAACGTGTTATCAATGTAAATGCAAGCCATTTTGTAGAATAAATGTGTTTGAAACAAAAATTAGCCTTTTTCCGCAAACGCACGCTTCATTACCGACTTTTTGTTTTCGCTTCGTCGTCGGCCATTATGAAATATTTGAGACAGAAATAGCTTTTTCTTAATGTACGACAAAGATAGCAATATCATTTGATATTCCCATAAACAACTCTAGCCACAATAATAGCGATGTGTTCATTAGAGGGTACCCCTAAAAAAACGAAAATGTATAAAGTGACTTTCAATATCAAATATTTGATCATAAAAAATAGTAATTTAAAGCCAAACTTAAGTTTGAATTTAAAATTAACATAGATAATTCTATTACATATTTAATATCAAGTTATTTAAATAAGGGTAAGTAATTATTTCTTCTCATAAATATTTTATTAATATTTTTTTTATTAAGTTTATTTATTAGTCTGATGCCCGTATTCACCAACATCCCAATAAGGCACCTTACATGATCAATATTATTGTCAATATTTTAGAATAATGACAGTATTACTGTACGATAATATGTTTAAAATGTTCATTATTCTAAAATATTGACAGTATTACTTATCATGTAAGGTACAGTAATGATAGAATGAAAAGAATACTGATGTTTATCCAGATAATTGATTACTTGATAAATATAAAAAGAGGATTGAAGCAAATATTGACAGTACTAGGATTGACAGAATTATTGACCGTGTAAGGTGCCTTATAAACTTTATAGGTCCCATACGCTATTGAATTCATAAATTGACAACGTCATTGTGACAGAATATGCCAAAACAAATGTCAAACACTTTGATTAGCGCTTGCGATTGAAGCTTTAATGACACCTTTTGTTTAATTATTCAGTGTTTCCAATAGAGAGAATCTAAAATAACTACATTCTCTAAATAATGTATTTGTTGTTGCTATAACAATGAATACTTATGGATTCAATAGCTATTGATAGATTTATGGAACGTTGGTGAATACGGGGGCGAGTGTTTGTTAATCTAGTCACGTGATGTGCGGAGCAACAAATAAATTTTCAATCATCGAAACCTAAACTTTATTTTCGTAAAAAAGATGACTTAAGCCCTTTTGCCCAAACACCAGTGATATATGCTAAATAATAACCATCGTTTTTCTGACTTTTACTAACTTAACACCTTTAACACTCGATACCATAACAACAACAAAAAAACATAACATATCTTACCAATAGTAGTAACAACCGTCAAGCAATAAACAATCCCGTTCAAAAAACTCCATGACCTCTGCCCACTATACGAATGCACCCCCGCCTCATGCGCTGCATGCAACTCATCCTCGAACGATCTCAACCGGTTCCTGGCCAGCGACTTCCACTCATCCTCCCTCATATTATGACTCCGCACCCATAGCAAATCAATAAAATCTCTCTTCACCCGCTTGACGCCGCATTTGTAAAAATTCTCGAAGCTGCCCTCGGTGAACTTGAAAATCATTCCGCCCAGCCCACAGAAGATCATCAGGATCAGCAAGTGGCTGACGCACCGTCTGCGCTGCTGCCGTATCCGCGCGTACTCAACACTCATGTCGCGTTTGTACTTGCGCCACTCCTTCAGGATTTCAACCACGGAGAAGTAGCGTAGGATTTTCAGGGCGTCCAGCAGGCCCATGCGGGCAACAGCGCCCACATCTCTAACCGCAATGACCTTCGAGGTTTTCGGGTCTAAAATCTCTATAATTTTATTCGATTTAATTGTTGACTTCGCTTTTTTCTGTTTGAGGTATTGCTGGACTAATGGTTTGACTGGTTTACGTGCGGGCCGCTGGGGTTCCGGGGAGGAGGAGTAGCGTTTTTCGGAGGATGCTCTAGCTCGCTCGGCGGTGGCCTCCTGTGCGATGCGGAAGCTTTCTAATAGATCGGATTCGGTTAGTTGTTTCGGGGTGGATTGGCTGCGTTTTTGGTCGGTGCGGTGGAATTTGCGGCGTCGCAGCTCTTTGCCTTTTTCTTCGACGGTGCTTTTGGCTTTTTGTAGGAGGTTCATGAAGTCTTTGGTGTTGGAGGTGACGAAGGTGTCTAGTTTGAGCATTTGTTCTTCTAGTTGGCGCGGTAGGCTGCTGCGGCGTTCATTGTTGTCGCTGATTATACTTTGGATTTCGGAGTTTGAGGTGGAATCGGGTGGTGGTGATGGGATTGGTTGTGCGGGTGGTTCTGTTACTGTTGTTATATTTGGGGGTGGTTCAGTGGTTTCTTCTGTTGTTGTTGTTGTTGTACTCACAGCACGTGTCCTCTTGTTTTTTCGTTCGGGCGTTTTCGGGTGTATTTCGTTCGTTTCGTCGGAGGAGGACGTCGCGACGCCGGTGGCTCGTATCGGGGTTTGGGAGCGGACCATACTTGTGCTCGTGGAGCGCTTTCTGGTGATCGTACGACGCTTCTTCGCGACCGTGGCACTTAACACTTGCTCGGGGGTCACCATGGCCTCCAGTTTGGCCATGTCCACCCCATTTTCGGCGGGTTTCGGGTCGGCGTTTTCTGTAGGTGTTTGCGGCGAATCCATGCTTTCTAGACTAAGCTATTTTCGTCGCGAGAGCGAGAGGAGGCGAGATTTGCTGGCGCGCGATCGTCGGCGGCGGTAGCACGGAATTAGTACAGGTCAAATATTCCTAGTTGTCACCGGATGGTTTTTATTTTTATTAATAGGTGCACGTTGCATTTCGCATATCTTGGATTTCTAATCGCACAGCTATTTTTGTGGTAATGGCTGATTTAGAGACGCGATTTCATACACAGTGCGCCAAAATAGCCCTGAACAGGGATGGATTAAATGAAAATCCCTGCTAATTTATTACATACGTACTTATAATGTATCTGTAAAATCGATTAGAAATCAAAAAATGAGTTTAAATTTTGATCAGACATATTTTGCTATATTTTTACGGTCCTCACTTTTTTTTTAAATTAATTTTAAACATGAATATGAAAATAATCGGCATTATAAATTATCTGTAAAATCGATTAGAAATAAAAAAAACTTATAATGTATAAGTTGATCTTATACATCTTTAAGATTGTATAAGGTTTGTTTCGAAAAAAATACAGCTATTAAATACATACATTCTTATGACATTTAATAAGATTATATAGGATGGAAATTAAGTATGGAATAAATTCAATAAAACCTTTATTTATGATTTTTGCAACAATTGCTCGAATTTTTAATTTAAAATTGCAATTTTTTTATGATAGTGTCAATTTTTTTCGATTATTTTAGAATGAGCAATGACTTCTTTATTTTTTTTTCAAATAACAACCCTCTTTTTATTACGGATTCTGAAAGAGATTAACGAAACTAAGTTTCCATGTCACGTTGCAAAACGTGAGTGGACTAATCAATTATGTTATGAGTCAAACAGTTATTCCGGATCATTGCTTGCGCTCGCCAGCCTGCTGGTTTTATTTAAAATCTCCGCGGAATTCCCTGAGATCAAAGTTTCCTGTAATTAAGTCCGACGCGAATTTACGGTGCCGATTTATCACTTCGCGGCTTCTTTTTATAACGTTCACTTAAGTAGCTGCTAAAGTGCTATCGACTTCGGGTGTTTTTGTTCCTTTGAATCACCGTTTTATGAGAAAAGAAGAGTGTAAATAATAAATGTATATTGGGTGCAGTGCTTTTATTTTTAAATTTGGCACAAAAAATAATACTGATGTAGTTAATTTAAAAAAAAATTTCAAGCGCTTTATATAGTAAATAATTCAACTTATTCATCAGACATATTTTCCTACCAACCCGACTATACCCGTCCACTATTTCAAACGACTTGAACTATGCACTACACTATTATCTGTTATTTTCTTTGATTAAATTAATGTCATTTATTAATTTAAGACTAAATTAAAAAACTATATGTGAAAAATAATGTACTGCATAGTTCAAGTCGTTTGAAATAGTGGACGGGCATAGTTTGGTTGGCAGGGGCCACCCGCCCACCCCACCCTCGCTCGCATAGTTTTTTCATTGGATACAGATGTTTTATATTATTTAAACTATCCCAAGAAGAGTGTTATCCTATGGAAAAACTATGCGAGCGAAGGTGGGGTGGGCGGGTGGCCCCTGCCAACCAAACTATGCCCGTCCACTATTTCAAACGACTTGAACTATGCAGTACATTATTTTTCACATATAGTTTTTTAATTTAGTCTTAAATTAATAAATGACATTAATTTAATCAAAGAAAAGAACGAATAATAGTGTAGTGCATAGTTCAAGTCGTTTGAAATAGTGGACGGGCATAGTTTGGTTGGCAGGGGACACCCGCCCACCCCACCTTTGCTCGCATAGTTTTTCCATAGGATAACACTCTTCTTGGGATAGTTTAAACAATATAAAACATCTGTATCCAATGAAAAAACTATGCGAGCGAAGGTGGGGTGGGCGGGTGGCCCCTGCCAACCAAACTATGCCCGTCCACTATTTCAAACGACTTGAACTATGCAGTACATTATTTTTCACATATAGTTTCTTAATTTAGTCTTAAATTAATAAATGACATTAATTTAATCAAAGAAAATAACGGATAATAGTGTAGTGCATAGTTCAAGTCGTTTGAAATAGTGGACGGGCATAGTTTGGTTGGCAGGGGCCACCCGCCCACCCCACCTTCGCTCGCATAGTTTTTTCATAGGATAACACTCTTCTTGGGATAGTTTAAACAATATAAAACATCTGTATCCAATGAAAAAACTATGCGAGCGAAGGTGGGGTGGGCGGGTGGCCCCTGCCAACCAAATTATGCCCGGCCACTATTTCAAACGACTTGAACTATGCACTACACTATTATCCGTTATTTTCTTTGATTAAATTAATGTCATTTATTAATTTAAGACTAAATTAAAAAACTATATGTGAAAAATAATGTACTGCATAGTTCAAGTCGTTTGAAATAGTGGACGGGCATAGTTTGGTTGGCAGGGGCCACCCGCCCACCCCACCTTCGCTCGCATAGTTTTTCTATAGGATCACACTCTTTTTGGGATAGTTTAAACAATATAAAACATCTGTATCCAATGAAAAAACTATGCGAGCGAAGGTGGGGTGGGCGGGTGGCCCCTGCCAACCAAACTATGCCCGTCCACTATTTCAAACGACTTGAACTATGCAGTACATTATTTTTCACATATAGTTTCTTAATTTAGTCTTAAATTAATAAATGACATTAATTTAATCAAAGAAAATAACGGATAATAGTGTAGTGCATAGTTCAAGTCGTTTGAAATAGTGGACGGGCATAGTTTGGTTGGCAGGGGCCACCCGCCCACCCCACCTTCGCTCGCATAGTTTTTTCATAGGATAACACTCTTCTTGGGATAGTTTAAACAATATAAAACATCTGTATCCAATGAAAAAACTATGCGAGCGAAGGTGGGGTGGGCGGGTGGTCCCCTGCCAACCAAACTATGCCCGTCCACTATTTCAAACGACTTGAACTATGCAGTACATTATTTTTCACATATAGTTTTTTAATTTAGTCTTAAATTAATAAATGACATTAATTTAATCAAAGAAAATAACGGATAATAGGGTAGTGCATAGTTCAAGTCGTTTGAAATAGTGGACGGGCATAGTTTGGTTGGCAGGGGCCACCCACCCACCCCACCTTCGCTCGCATAGTTTTTCCATAGGATAACACTCTTCTTGGGATAGTTTAAACAATATAAAACATCTGTATCCAATGAAAAAACTATGCGAGCGAAGGTGGGGTGGGCGGGTGGCCCCTGCCAACCAAATTATGCCCGGCCACTATTTCAAACGACTTGAACTATGCACTACACTATTATCCGTTATTTTCTTTGATTAAATTAATGTCATTTATTAATTTAAGACTAAATTAAAAAACTATATGTGAAAAATAATGTACTGCATAGTTCAAGTCGTTTGAAATAGTGGACGGGCATAGTTTGGTTGGCAGGGGCCACCCGCCCACCCCACCTTCGCTCGCATAGTTTTTCTATAGGATCACACTCTTTTTGGGATAGTTTAAACAATATAAAACATCTGTATCCAATGAAAAAACTATGCGAGCGAAGGTGGGGTGGGCGGGTGGCCCCTGCCAACCAAACTATGCCCGTCCACTATTTCAAACGACTTGAACTATGCAGTACATTATTTTTCACATATAGTTTCTTAATTTAGTCTTAAATTAATAAATGACATTAATTTAATCAAAGAAAATAACGGATAATAGTGTAGTGCATAGTTCAAGTCGTTTGAAATAGTGGACGGGCATAGTTTGGTTGGCAGGGGCCACCCGCCCACCCCACCTTCGCTCGCATAGTTTTTCTATAGGATCACACTCTTCTTGGGATAGTTTAAACAATATAAAACATCTGTATCCAATGAAAAAACTATGCGAGCGAAGGTGGGGTGGGCGGGTGGTCCCCTGCCAACAAAACTATGCCCGTCCACTATTTCAAACGACTTGAACTATGCAGTACATTATTTTTCACATATAGTTTTTTAATTTAGTCTTAAATTAATAAATGACATTAATTTAATCAAAGAAAATAACGGTCCTTACTTAAAAAAAAAAAATTTAAACATAAATATGTAAATAATCGGCATGGTAAATTATCTGTAAAATCGATTAGAAATCAAAAAATGAGTTTAAATTTTGATCAGACATAGTTCGTCATATTTTTACGGTTCTTACTTTTTTTAAAATTAATTTTAAACATAAATATGTAAGTAATCGGCATGATAAATTATATGTAAAATCGATTAGAAACCAAAAAATTAGTTTAAATTTTGATCAGACATATTTTGCTATATTTTTATGGTCCTCACTTTTTTTAAAAATTAATTTTAAACATGAATATGAAAATAATCGGCATTATAAATTATCTGTAAAATCGATTAGAAATCAAAAAAATATGTTTAAAATTTTTAGAATAATTAGATTAGAAAGTAATTCAACTTATTGATCATTCAAAAATGGTCGAAAAAAATGGACACTTTAATTAAAAAATGGCAATTTAAAATTCAAAATCGACATGTCCGAGAAATTTTTGCAAAACTTTCATACATAAAGGTTTTATCGAATTTATCCACATCCTATATATACTATATATATTCAGTTTATATATTTAATATTTTTATTTTTATGTATTTATTTTTTTGTTCTTCCTATATTATAAATATTTAAATATTTTTGAAAGTTAACATGTAAGTAAAATATTTGTAAAATCATTTTTGATTTATAACAAATGTATGTGCCCATACACCAACGTTTTTATTTAATTATTTTGTTTATAAGACATCACTTTAGCGATGAGCATTGTTTATTGGAGGATATTTGTATTTTTTGAGGGGTTATGCCACATAAAGGTATTTTTCTTATTATTCAGTTTATATGGAAAACCAGTTTTTGTAAGAACAAGTTATATACTACTACACACTTAAATAGACTGTTATTCAATTATAGCTAGTAATGAAACGTGGAAATAGCAATTACAATCTAAATATGTTCAGTTGGAGTGTGCTGTAAGTCGTAACATAAGTCGTTACAGAGTTACAGCGCGACTGTTTCATCGCCCTCTTGATGATTTACAAAGTGCGAATGTAATCGATCAATTAAATGTATACACCCAGAATTAGATGTTACTCATGCAAATGCTCGCCTAGGCTTGTAAATTATTTAAAGCATACACTTATAAAATGAAATCCTGTTTAGTTTATTTGGTCTTACCATCTGATCGAATCGTGTCATTCAAAATATTGTTTAGAATTAAACAAAAATCATCAGACATATTTTTGAATACGCCACCGGGCCTTAATTTTTTTTAAATATTTTTGAAAGTAAACATGTAAAGTCCTGGTTTCCTAGGAGAGCGGTCGCTTTAAAGCAGCCGCGTTTGACGTAATTTTTAAGTCACAAAAATAATTTTACGTGTTGTATGGTTTTCCATAAAGAGTAATACATAAAGGTACTGTAAAAACGCAATGAATTATGATGAAAACTTGCGAGTTATTCAATTACGTATACTTGAAACGATTTTTATGATGTGCAAATGACGTCAAAAGCGGCCGCTTTAAAGCGACCGCTCTCCTAGGAAACCAGGCATAAGTAAAATATTTGTAAAATCATTTTTTATTTATAACAAATATATGTGCCTATACACCAATGTTTTTATTTAACCATTTGGTTTATAAGACATCACTTTGGCGGTTTCAAAAAAATACAGTCAAAAAAAAATGACAGCAAGTATTTTTTTATGAGCCTGTCATTGAATATATATACATATATATATATATATATATATATATATATATAGATATATATATATATATATATATATATATATTTACTTTATTGCATACAATACAATGTATACACAAGGCAAAAAGACACATGTATGGGTCGATACCCAAATAAAGATTGATTTTATATATATATATATATATATATATATATATATATATATAAAATGAATCTTTATTTGGCTATCGACCCATACATGTGTCTTTATGCCTTGTGTATACATTCTATTGTATGTAATAAAGTAAATACAAATACATCAATTGAAACAATTTGTAATAAAACAAAACGCAAATTTTTATAAAGTTTCGCGAACGATTTTTTTAGTCTACGAAACTATATATGATATGAATATTTTGGAAGTAACATTAATTTAGTGTATGGGTTGCAATAATGAAAATCCATTATAAAATCTAAGTCTATTTTAAATTGCCTGACTATTTCTTCTGAATGTTGTTACTGATTAAAATAGATGTACGCGGGTCTATATTTAATATTTGGACGAACTTAGTGATTCACATTTTGCAATTTATGACTTCAGTTTGCGAGAAGACTCTCAAACGGTCTGCTGGGTTACTCGGCGTGGGCTTAAGCGATTATTATTATTAGCCGCCGCCGTTTTTTTTGGCACCCAAAACGAAAATTCTTCGCAGAAAGGGACAGCCAGTCGGTTTGGAACAACAAACAAAACGCGCATTGTTTGAAAACAATCTCAAAATCTGCCACATATAAAATGCATTAACAAAACGTTTTGTAATTACTGACTGTGATTGTTTCAGTAGAACCCTGATAATTAAGACCGGACTATCAAACTGTCTGGATTTTCTAAATCAACCAGTAAAAGGGACAGTAGACATCCTCAACATATATTTGTTTATGCTAAAATCGTTCATAATTGACTCTGTTTGTTATAGAAGTAGAATAGATGAATAAAACCATTACTTTGTGTTTTCAATATTTTTTTGTACTCACGTCCTAAGGCAAGTCATTTCCCGCATTGATTTGGGTGCAGGAAATACTACTTCCCGCACTAGTGCGGAAAGTAGTCAGTGTTGCCAACTTAAAATTCGGTACCAATGTAAATGTGTATTTATAAATATGAGAATACATTACTATTATGTTATAACTAGGATAAATTGTTCTTTGTTTTTTCTCTTGTATATCCATGTCTACCAACTAAACAACTGTTTCAGCGTTGGTATGCCTTACTCTCCGAAAACGCTAGTGTAATACTGGCTTATATCAAATATCACAAATTTATTAAAAACAAACGATAACATAGATAAATGGGTTATTATCCATTATTGACTGACAGGATAATAATCTATTTCACTATGGGTCACGAAGACATGATTAGATAGTAAATAAATAATGTACCTAATTCAATTGTTTTATTTTAAAAAAATATATCAAGCATACTATGTCATTATTTATTTACTATATAGTAAATAAATAATATCAAAGTATGCTTGATATAATTTTTTAGCATACTTTGACATTATTCATTTAGATAGTAAATAAATAATGTCAAAATTTAAAAAAATTGTTTATTTTTATTTCTATTTGTATTTTTATATTTGTATATTTTTGTTGTGGTTGGTGATGTGGAAGAGCAGTGAGTGAAATGTCAATAAAAGTCTTTTTTTAAAAATTGTATCAAGCATACTTTGATATTATTTATTTGCTATATAGTAAATAAATAATGACAAAAAATGCTTGATATATTTTGTTTTAAATAAAATAATTGAATTACGTACATAGAAACAGTTGATGAACATGACCTGCGTGTTTTTATTTAGTAAATACATTTTATACATACCTATTGTTGTGTAAATTGTGCTGCAGAAGACTACAGCATTCCAAAACGTCCAAATTTTCGGTCCGTGATTCGCGACGATGAGTTGATGATTTTTGTAGTTTTCAATCACAAAGTCTTCGAAATGTTGAAGCTTTGCGGTGGCGAGTCCATGCCACTCTCCCACTGATTGTTCTTGAGGAATTATTATCGATAGGTTTCGTAATTCTAGGATTAGTTCTTTTCTTCTGGCTCGGATGTCTACTTCTACGATTTTGTTCTCATTTCTTCCTAAATAGAAATAAATTATATTATAATTGACAAATATCTTTGAAAATACAATAGATTTAAAATACGCTTAAATAATCTCGACACCCGAAAGGGTATAAAGAGATTTGAAAAGATATATCTTTGATGGCGGTGGTCAACATTTGTGTACATAAGATCTACTTTTTATTTTAAAACTGGGTCGCGATTAAATTAAATACGGAAAATCATCAACTAAAACTTGAAAAACATTAATTGAAACATGAAAAACATTAATTGAAACATGAAAACCATCGAAAAAAACCGCAAATTCATGTTTTTAATATCACGAACTGTATCTTTCGATGTTTTTAGTTTTTAATGTTTGATGGTGTGATAATAATTATAAAAATCCAAGTCAAATTGAATTTCACAATTAACTTTTTAGTGTAAATAAAATTTAAAATATTTTAACTCTTAAAATCGAGCAAATTAATTTTTTAATAATTAATAAACCCTGATACACAAGGTACAAATATAAAAAAAACGTTTATTATAATTAATTATTATGATTGATACAAAAAATATTTTATAGTTTTATTATCGATTTAAAAAAATAATTTATATTATATAGAATTAGTATTGTAAAAGAAATTAAAAAACATGATTTTTTTTCTTTGTACCGTGAATCAGAGTTTATTAATTCATTATTCAAAATTATATTTTCTCGATTTTAAAATAGCTAAAAAATTGTAAATTTTATTTACACTAAAATGTTTTGTAGATACTTGCTAAAAATATTCCAAATATGTTTGTTAAAACTTGTCTAAATTTTGAAATATGTAGAATAATTATTAATTTTTTTGTAGATTTTTAAAATATACATCAATATAGTAAGTACTTTAAAATGCCATAACTCTACATGTAGTTATCTAAACTTGTTGATACTTGTTAAAAATATTCCAAATATGTTTGTTGAAACTTGTCTAAATTTTGAAATGTGTAGAATAATTATTGATTATTTTGTAGATTTTTAAAACCAACATCAAAATTGTAAGTAATTTAAAATGCCATAACTCAACATGTAATTATCTAAACTTGTTGATACTTGCTAATAATATTCCAAATATGTTTGTTAAAACTTGTCTAAATTTTGAAATGTGTAGAATAATTATTGAATTTTTTTCTAGATTTTTAAATTCCACATCAATATTGTAAGTACTTTAAAATGCCATATCTCTACATGTAGTTATCTAAACTTGTTGATACTAGCTAATAATATTCCAAATATATTTGTTAAAACTTGTGTAAATTTTGAAATATGTAGAATAATTATTGATTATTTTGTAGATTTTTAAAACCAACATCAATATTGTAAGTATTTTAAAATGCCATAACTCTACATGTAGTTATCTAAACTTGTTGATACTTGCTAATAATATTCCAAATATGTTTGCTAAAACTTGTCTAAATTTTGAAATGTGTAGAATAATTATTGATTATTTTGTAGATTTTTAAAACCAACATCAATATTGTAAGTACTTTAAAAAGCCATAACTCTACATGTAGTTATCTAAACTTGCTGAAACTTGCTAATAATATTCCAAATATGTTTGCTAAAACTTGTCTAAATTTTGAAATATGTAGAATAATTATTGATTATTTTGTAGATTTTTAAAACCAACATCTATATTGTAAGCACTTTAAAATGCAATAACTCTACATATAGTTATCTAAACTTGTTGATACTTGCTAAAACATATTCCAAATATGTTTGTTAAAACTTGTGTAAATTTTGAAATGTGTAGAATAATTATTGATTATTTTGTAGATTTTTAAAACCAACATCAATATTGTAAGTACTTTAAAATGCCATAACTCTACATGTAGTTATCTAAACTAGTTGATACTTGCTAATAATATTCCAAATATGTTTGCTAAAACTTGTCTAAATTTTGAAATGTGTAGAATAATTATTGATTTTTTTGTAGATTTTTAAATTCAACATCAATATTGTAAGTACTTTAAAATGCCATAACTCTACATGTAGTTATCTAAACTTGTTGATACTTGCTAAAAATATTCCAAATATGTATGTTAAAACTTGTCTAAATTTTGAAATGTGTAGAATAATTATTGATTATTTTGTAGATTTTTAAAACCAACATCAATATTGTAAGTACTTTAAAATGCCATAACTCTACATGTAGTTATCTAAACTTGCTGATACTTGCTAAAAATATTCCAAATATGTTTGTTAAAACTTGTCTAAATTTTGAAATGTGTAGAATAATTATTGATTATTTTGTAGATTTTTAAAACCAACATCAATATTGTAAGTACTTTAAAATGCCATAACTCTACATGTAGTTATCTAAACTTGTTGATACTTGCTAAAAATATTCCAAATATGTTTGTTAAAACTTGTCTAAATTTTGAAATGTGTAGAATAATTATTGATTATTTTGTAGATTTTTAAAACCAACATCAATATTGTAAGTACTTTAAAATGCCATAACTCTACATGTAGTTATCTAAACTTGCTGAAACTTGCTAAAAATATTCCAAATATGTTTGCTAAAACTTGTCTAAATTTTGAAATGTGTAGAATAATTATTGATTATTTTGTAGATTTTTAAAATCAACATCAATATTGTAAGTACTTTAAAATGCCATAACGCTACATGTAGCTATCTAAACGTGTTGATACTTGCTTAAAATATTCTAAATATGTTTGTTAAAACTTGTCTAAATTTTGAAATGTGCAGAATAATTATTAATTATTTTGTAGATTTTTAAAACCAACATCAATATTGTAAGAACTTTAAAATGCCATAACTCTACATGTAGTTATCTAAACTTGTTGATACTTGCTAATAATATTCCAAATATATTTTTTAAAACTTGTCTAAATTTTGAAATGTGTAGAATAATTATTGATTATTTTATAGATTTTTAAAACCAACATCAATATTGTAAGTACTTTAAAATGTCATAACTCTACATGTAGTTATCTAAACTTGTTGATACTTGCTAAAAATATTCCAAATATGTCTGTTAAAACTTGTCTAAATTTTGAAATGTGTAGAATAATTATTGATTATTTTGTAGATTTTTAAAACCAACATCAATATTGTAAGTACTTTAAAAAGCCATAACTCTACATGTAGTTATCTTAACTTGCTGAAACTTGCTAAAAATATTACAAATATGTTTGTTAAAACTTGTCTAAATTTTGAAATGTGTAGAATAATTATTGATTATTTTGTAGATTTTTAAAACCAACATCAATGTTGTAAGTATTTTAAAATGTCATAACTCTACATGTAGTTATCTAAACTTGTTGATACTTGCTAATAATATTCCAAATATGTTTGTTAAATCTTGTATAAATTTTGAAATGTGTAGAATAATTATTGATTATTTTGTAGATTTTTAAAACCAACATCAATATTGTAAGTACTTTAAAATGCCATAACTCTACATGTAATTATCTAAACTTGTAGATACTTGTTAATAATATTCCAAATATGTTTGTTAAAACTTGTCTAAATTTTGAAATGTGTAGAATAATTATTGATTATTTTGTAGATTTTTAAATTCAACATCAATATTGTAAGTACTTTAAAATGCCATAACTCTACATGTAGTTATCTAAACTTGTTGATACTTGCTAAAAATATTCCAAATAAGTTTGTTAAAACTTGTCTAAATTTTGAAATGTGTAGAATAATTATTGATTATTTTGTAGATTTTTAAAATCAACATCAATATTGTAAGTACTTTAAAATGCCATAACTCTACATGTAGTTATCTAAACTTGTTGATACTTGCTAAAAATATTCGAAATATGTTTGTTAAAACTTGTATAAATTTTGAAATGTGTAGAATAATTATTGATTATTTTGTAGATTTTTAAAACCAACATCAATATTGTAAGTACTTTAAAATGCCATAACTCTACATGTAGTTATCTAAACTTGTTGATACTTGCTAATAATATTCCAAATATGTTTGCTAAAACTTGTCTAAATTTTGAAATGTGTAGAATAATTATTGATTATTTTGTAGATTTTTAAAATCAACATCAATATTGTAAGTACTTTAAAATGCCATAACTCTACATGTAGTTATCTAAACTTGTTGATACTTGCTAATAATATTCCAAATATGTTTGTTAAAACTTGTCTAAATTTTGAAATGTGTAGAATAATTATTGATTATTTTGTAGATTTTTAAAACCAACATCAATATTGTAAGTACTTTAAAATGTCATAACTCAACATGTAGTTATCTAAACTTGTTGATACTTGCTAAAAATATTCCAAATATGATTGTTAAAACTTGTCTAAATTTTGAAATGTGTAGAATGCGTGTAACTTTGTAATGGTCCATTTATAGGTGAATCATTTTAGTTCAATCAATTATATTATTATTATTATATAGTCTATTATAAAATAGATTCGTTTTTAGATGAAAACAAGAGTCTTAGACATGAATTGGCCACATGTTAAATGTAGTAATTATTAATTAATTATATAGATGAATTATATAGGTATAGATGAGGTTATGAATATTACTTTTATTTCTATTTGTATTTTTATTTTTATTTTTGTATATTTTTGTTGTGGTTGGTGATGTGGAAGTGCAATGAGGGAAATGCCAATAAAGGTCTTTCTTTTTATTAACTAATTAAATTGGAATGTCTTATGGTTACACCAGATATCTTTTATTCAATGCTATTATTATATTTCGTGCATTTAAATCCTATTTGCATCATTCAAACATAATAAATTTGCCTTCCTTAGCCAAGCAGACTTGAATATTTATTGCTGCATTCGATTCAATGTATGCGTAGCAGATGAATCACACCACTGGTTTATATCAGGCCGATTAAAAATAGCTGTAAATTATCTTTATCGCACGCATTTATATAAATAGAGCATACAATGATATATAAATAATTCATTGTTTTTCTTTTGGAAATGCAATTTATAATTAATGTTTTTTTTTTGATGAAATTTAATTTGTTGCACAACTATGATACAACTAACCCTCTAGGAGGAAAGTTAAACGCCATCTGGCAAATTAAAAGACTCGACATAGTTCTATGACGTGCTAAATGCTAAATAGACTGTGTTTTCTATCTGGATCATCAGAATAATATCAGGGTAAAACTCACCTTCAACTGTTTGAAAAATTAGCGCCCCTCCAACGGTGTACCCCACAATAACAAACGTGAGGAAAATATGCGTGAACCACCGTTTGCTCCACGAACTGACGATTTTGTACAACCAAAACGCACTCTTTTCCCCAATCCCCAGCCCCGATTTAGCGGTGCTCATGGTGAAATCCCTCAGTCCATTAAATTGATTAAACATAAACTCGGAGGCGCGATGGTGGTACATTTCCGGCGGCAAACCAGCGTTGTTCATCCCACTGTGTGTGCTAATATTCGCACTATATGGTCCTGCAGGGGGTGAGTAGCCTTGCGGGGGCGGTATGTACAGTGTTGGTGGCGCCCATCCCAGATGCTTTCGGGGTCTGCTCTTCGCACTGGAGGGTGTTTGTGGGGACGACGGCGAAGTTGTTTCCGACATATTTAAACTTTTTAGTTTTTAGTGTAATTCCACTCACAAATGAAGATTTTAATTTGATTTAAAGAGTTTTTCACGTTTTATGAGGGCTGAAAGACCACGGTCGATGGCCTCTTGTACATGTATGTATATCTTGTATGTATGTATGTTACAATACATATATCTTCTTCTCACGTTTTATGCTTGTTACATCTGTCAACTGTTCTGTTGGGACTAGTATCAGTGTTATACACCAAATTAACGTATCAGTGTTATACACCAAATTAACGTATCAGTGTTATACACTAAATTAACGTAGGTTTGGACAGAATCCTGTCTTGCGTTTATATGTAGCAGACCATTAAGCTGCAATTGAAAATTCCATCAGGTTTATGTTCATTGTGATTTTTTTTTACAATGGCTTTCCTATGACCTAACTAACTTTATGTAAATCAATTAAAGTTTAGGGATTGAATGGTTTTGGCGTCTAGTACATGGTAATTCATTTTCAATAAAGAAGATGAATAAAACTACTACGTTTTTTACCACTTGTTTAATTGTTTGAAACAACTAGTTTCGCCTAAGCTCTAGGCATTATCAAGTTTTTCCCCATGACTTAAAGTTTGGGGTTTTATTTATTTTATTTGTTTAAATTTTAATGATAATCATAGCAATATGAGTGAAACCGTGAATCTATGTCCATTCGCTATTTCAAATGACTTGAACTCTACACTACATTATTCCCTATATATTTTTAAAATGAAGTCTAAATTAATAAATGAAATTGATTGAATCATAGAAAGTTATGGATAATAGTGTAGTGCAGAGTTCAAGCCATTTGAAATAGTGAATGGGTATAGTTTAGTTGGTGAGGACCACCCACCCACCCCACCTTTGCTTGCATACTTTTTACATAGGATAACACTCTTCTTGGAATGGTTTATACAATATAAAACGCCTGTATCCATTGAAAAAACTATGCAAGCGAAGGTGGGGTGGGCGGGTGGTCCCCACCAACCAAACTATGCCTATTCACTATTTCAAATGGCTTGAACTCTGTACTACACTATTATACATAATTTTCTATAATTCAATCAATTTCATTTATTAATTTAGAATTCATTTTAAAAATATATAGGGAATAATGTAGTGTAGAGTTAAAGTCATTTGAAATAGTGAATGGGCATAGTTTGGTTGGTGGAGAGCACCCACCCACTCCACCTTTGCTCGCATTTTTAACCTAGGATAACACTTTTTTGGAATGGTTTAAACAATATAAAACGCCTGCATCCATTGAAAAAACTATGCAAGCGAAGGTGGGGTGGGCGGGCGGTCCCCACCAACCAAACTATGCCCATTCACTATCTCAAATGACTTGAACTCTACACCACATTATTCCCAATATATTTTTAAAATGAATTCTAAATTAATAAATGAATTTGATTGAATCATAGAAAGTTATGGATAATAGTGTAGTGCAGAGTTCAAGCCATTTGAAATAGTGAATGGGTATAGTTTGGTTGGTGGGGAACAACCGCCCACCCCACCTTTGCTTGCATACTTTTTTACATAGGATAACACTCTTTTTGGAATGGTTTATACAATATAAAACGCCTGCATCCATTGAAAAAACTATGCAAGCGAAGGTGGGGTGGGCGGGTGGTCCCCACCAACCAAACTATGCCCATTCACTATTTCAAATGGCTTGAACTCTGCACTACACTATTATCCATAATTTTCTATAATTCAATCAATTTCATTTATTAATTTAGACTTAATTTTAAAAATATATAGGGAATAATGTAGTGTAGAGTTCAAGTCATTTGAAATAGTGAATGGGCATAGTTTGGTTGGTGGGGACCACCCACCCACCCCACCTTTGCTCGCATTTATAACATAGGATAACACTTTTTTGGAATGGTTTAAACAATATAAAACGCCTGCATCCATTGAAAACACTATGCAAGCGAAGGTGGGGTGGGCGGGTGGTCCCCACCAACCAAGCTATGCCCATTCACTATTTCAAATGACTTGAACTCTACACTACATTATTCCCTATATATTTTTAAAATGAAGTCGAAATTAATAAATGAAATTGATTGAATTATAGAAAATTATGGATAATAGTGTAGTGCAGAGTTCAAGCCATTTGAAATAGTGAATGGGCATAGCTTGGTTGGTGGGGACCACCCGCCCACCCCACCTTCGCTTGCATAGTTTTTTCAATGGATGCAGGCGTTTTATATTGTTTAAACCATTCCAAGAAGAGTGTTATCCTATGTAAAAAATGCTAGCAAAGGTGGGGTGGGTGGGTGCTTTTTTATTTTATTTCCTATATATTTTTAAAATTAAGTCTAAATCGGTCAGAAATGTATAAGCTGTATTGGTGGATTTTCATGACGGGCTACAGTGAACTTGCCTTTATACAACCCAACCTTAAACCCTTTTTAAAACGAACAGATTGACACGTGTAAATAAACACACAGATTATTCGTAGTTTCAAATGCGACCAATAAAATCACACACAATTCACGTTGTCACTATGATTATCATTAAAATTTATTAATCTCCAATGATATTTACACGAATTAAATACACTGGTTTGCACTGATTGTAACATTAAGATGTTTTACTCCAGCATTTTATTTATTAATATTATTATTATTATTATAAACAAAATGTTACATTACACTACGAAATTTGCGGCGCACCGCAATGCGTTTCCCGCTATCTGCAAAACTAGCACCGCGTCTGGCCCGTATGGAGCGTCGCGGCGCCCCTGCGGCGTCCTCTTTTAATGCTCCGTCTCTTTTCGACTTTATATCGGTCGGTTCCCCGTAAAATATATATCTCGGTGACAAAACGACGCTAGGCAGCGGGAAAATGCTTTTAGTAAACAAATGTTGGTGGAATGAAGTCATTAATCATACCAGACACGTTTTGCTAATTAGCGTTTTGTATAAATAGTTGAAACAAACATTCAGTTTATATAACATACTACTGATACTACTGTATTTTATCTTTTTTAAACTGTATATTTTTTAAAGTTGACTAGCTACCTAAACAAGTCAATTATCAGACATTCTAGTCATTGCGACAGTAAATATTACAAAAAAAGACTAAACTATTTTTTTATGTTAGTAGTAGTAGTTATATTATATATTTTTTAAAGTTAACTAGCCACCTAAACAATAAAAAACAAATTACTAAGGTACAAGAAGTGGAAAGTGGCGAAAAAGAAGCAGAATATGGAGTACCTCAAGGAGGAGTATTAGCACCATTATTTTATATTTTATATATAAATGATATATTTCAAATCAAACTTAATGGAAATATATTCATATATGCAGACGACACATGTCTCAATCATAGTGGAAAAGACTAAAATAAAATGCAAGCAGAGATACAGAATGATATAAACAAAATCATATAATGGTGCTATTATACACATAAAATATTTAACACATAATGTGAGCGATTTGCAGTCAGTTTTAAATTCAATTCAGGATTTAAAACGCGAGTTTTATTAGGCATAACATATTCAAATCAACACATGATGTGAAGAATATGTTTGGAATATACTATACAAAATTTCAAACTAATACAAATAAAATTGAATTTTTAGCGAATTTTACAAAGAGCGATTTGGAATCAGTTTTTAATGAAATTCAGGATTCAAAATGCTATAACTCGAGTTGTATTACGCAAAACACGTTCAAATTAACACATGATGTGAAGAATATGTCTGAAATGTACCATACAAAATTTCAAACTGATACAAATAAAATTGAATTTTTAGCGAATTTTATAAACCGCGAATGATGATCTCAAAGAAAGTAAACCCACAACCAGAGATACAATATATATATATATATATATATATATATATATATATATATATATATATATATATATATATATGTATATGTATAAATAGACAAAAACTAAAAGCGGTAAACAACATAAAACACCTAGGAATATACATCCAAAAATATCTTAAATGGAATCGACATATAGAAGAGATGAAAAAAAATAACACCAAAATATTGGCTGCGCTATATAGACTAAACACATATTACCAACAGAACATAAGAAAATGGTTTACAATGCATTGTATGCAGCAAGGAGCCACAACCTAATAAACGTATGGGGAAATACTCCGAAAAGAAACATAAAAAGACTTCAAATACAATAAAGGAGATGAATAAAACTACTATGTTTTTTACCACTTATTTATTTATTTTGAAATAAGTGGTAAAAAACATAGTAGTTTTATTCATCTCCTTTATTGAAAATGAATTACCACGTAATAGACGCCAAAACCATTCAATTACTTCAAATACAACAAAATAAAGCCTTAAAAATAATACTTAACAAACCAAAACACTACAGTACACTACAAATACACAAAGAAGCAAATGAACTAACCATAGAAAATAAAATTAAACAAAGAAACATCTTACTAGTCATGCAAATCAAAAATAAATTAATGAAAACTAGCATTCATCTAAATCAAACAAGAGACTTATATCACCACTATACAAAAAGAAAAAGTGATGTAGCAACAGGAAAAAGCCGGACATCAGCCCTACAGAATGGAATAAATATTGGAATCAAACACTTGAATAATTTACCTAAAGACATAAAAAACAATATCACCTTAAGAACATTTAAACACAAATTAAACGACCTCTTAATTCTGAATCAGGAAAAACAAGAAAACTAAACAAAATACAACACCACCATCAACAACAACACCAATAACAACAACAGCAATAACAACAACACCAATAACAACTACACCAATAACAACAACACCAATAACAACAACACCAATAACAACAACACCCATAACAACAACACCAATAACAACAACACCAATAACAACAACACCAATAACAACAACACCAATAACAACAACACCAATAACAGCAACACCAATAACAACAACATCAATAACAACAACACCAATAACAACAACAACAAAAACAAGAACAAGAAGTCCTTAACACCAGGCTGTCCAGGTCAGTGGATTGGTCACAGCACTGAGAGGGAGCATAATTTTGGATTTTAAGAACATTTCATGACACGACGCACAGAAGATAGAATAGCCTGGAGACACATGGGGGAGGCCCTTGCCCAAAAGTGGGACGAAAACGGCTGACAATGATGATGATGATGATGTATTCTTTGCATTTCTTTTTAAATCTATTAATGTCTTTAATGTCTTTTATGTATTTTGGTGATTTATTATATTCGTTTGTATTATTATTATTTTAATAAGAGAAAATAATGATTTCTTCTTCGTTTTAATAAAAATTGAATCTTTTAGTCAGTCTACTTTAATTTTTATTATTTTGGGTTTATCTAGCTAACATATCGATTGACACTCGAATGTACATAGGTCACGTTTATCGCCTCAAACTGGGTCAAAGTTAATTCCTCTGCCTTTGCTGGCACAAGTCCAACCGGTGACTGTTTCGTTAATCCCGCCGCCGCCAAAGAAATCGCATCTCAACGTCGCATGTCGTAACAAGTCAAATGAGGCACAGATATTGCGTTTATTTTTATAAAAGCCGCCAGAATTATTCTATTTTTATGCGATTTTTTTCCTTTCAAAAATAAACATAATTTCTAGACAGATAAACACACTTTCATTAAATTGAAATTGAAACCAATTATCAATCATTCTAGTCATGGCGACAGCAAATATTACACAAAAGACTAAACTAAATTTTTATGTTAGTAGTAGTAGTTACTGTATTTGTTACAACTTGTAACTGACTATCGACCTTCGGGTTCTTTTGTCGTGTGGTAATATATATCTTTATATGATTGTTAGGAATTGCTGATTTAGTAAATAGTCCTGAAGTTCCGTTAATTTAGGATACAAATTGTATTAACATATTCAATATTAAGATATTTTAATAAGAAAAAATTATGATTTATTCTTACAAACTAATTAATTAATTAATTTTTTTGTTATATAATTTTTATTTAATAAAACAATATATGTAAAAGGTATTTGATTTCATAGAACTTTGAATTTAAATAAAACACACACGAATTTGACTTTTTTTGAAAGAATGTATCGCGTATCCATTACTACTCGCCTGCCTGTCGCATATATAAAGGTTGTTTCATTTCGTGGTATAGAACATTGAATTTAAATAATACACAGACAAATAATTTTATTTTATATTATAATTTGACTTTTTTTTAAAGATAATGTTCTGCCATTAATGTTTAAATATGTTTTCGGACATGTGGCCACCGCGGCTGGCGCTTAGATGGCGTAATCTGGAAGAACAATTAACTAGTTTGATGCATTTCATATTTTATTATCAAAAATAAAGTAATCCATGAAATAATGATGGCCGCCGGTGTTATCATAGAAACAAATATATAATGACGTAGTTGGTGTTTCTATGGTAACAACGGCGGCCATCATTATTTCATGGATTACTTTATTTCTGATTACTCAAACATTTAGACGATTTACTGAAAATGTTTGTATTACTGTTCTTGATTCAAACTCTAACGGTTTTCGTAAAACCAGTGGGTGATCTTGCTACAGTTTAGTTGATTGCATATTTATTTATTTATAGTAGTAGTTAATGTATATGTCTCCTATTCTGTTTATTGCGGATACTAAAATACTGCGATCAGTATATTATGATATAAGTCACAAGGAAATTTCTGAGAAAAATTATTTCAAATATCAGATTGAAGAAAAACACGAAAAGCGAAATAATATTCAATTAAACAATAAAAAGCTAAAGTCACTGTGCAACGTTGTGAATCAGACGGATTGGCAAACATATTTTCAGACAAACAATCTGCGTTTCATGGCGATTTAGCACATGGCAATAAATTATATAAACGACAAAGCTTATTGCTCAATAAAATAACATTGACTTTGAATCTGGTGCGGATCTGTTAGCGGATGTAAGCGCTCGCGCGTGTCCAAGCCGCTTTAAAATAAACTGCCCGAATTTGATACGCCGGACTAGCTGTAAATCAGTTTAGTATCATTCATTCTACAAAAACGAATCAATTATATGTTAATATCTATACCAATTAGATTTATATTTATTATTATTTCGCTAAAAAAAAGTATAACGAAGTATAACAGGATATGGCAGATGGGTAGAGTCAAATTTCATCCAGAGAACCCTTGCTCAATATATACTACATATTTCGATGTCTATTATTATTATTATTATTGTTACAAGTACATATTGTTAATTGTAAATTACACCAATCGCCATTACTTATCACATTCAGTGTTGTTTTTATTGCAAACAACGTTGATAAGACCCCGTTACACTGATAATAACAACAAGAATGAAGAAATAAATATGTGTTTTACAATCTAATGAATATTTACGATATTTTTCATATTAATGCTTGTTTGTATATAACGTTTTAAATAATACGTTTGTTATCAATAGCATTTGCATATTTAGCTTATAAATAACGCACATTTCTTAAACCTATGCTTATTTAGTAAATAATAATAGGTATGTATGTCAGCAAATTATTTTAATAGTAGTATTTGTTACAATTCTATAAGTGGCTATCGACCTTCGGTTTCTCCTGCGTGTATTAGTCTATGTGAATACTCGTAGTGTTAGGTAGGGTTGCCAACCATCCTCTTTTTATGAGGACAATCCTCATTTAGGCTATAATGTCCTCCTTTAGGCTATAATATCCTCCTTTAGGCTATAATGTTCTCCTTTAGGCTATAATTTCCTTTTTTTATGAGGACAATCATCATTTAGGCTATAATGTGCTCCTTTAGGCTATAATGTTCTCCTTTAGGCTATAATGTCCTCATTTAGGCTATAATGTCCTCCCTCTTGCTAAAATGTCCCCTTTTTCTCATTTTAATTACTTTGGAGTATTTGGTATATTGGAATTTTATTAATGTCTTTCTTTAATAAACTATTTTGAGGAAATTTTAATAAAAATCTCACCTTAATTTTTAAATACTCCTATCATAAGCCCCTCCCAAACTCGTCCTTCTTTTGAAACAAGAATAGTTGACAACCCTAGTTTTAGGATTTGCTACAAGCGAGTTGTTTAAAGTGTCGTTAATAGTGTCTCAATGACAAATGGTATCGACTACCCTAACTACACTATAACAAAGGTATTGTTGTCGTGAAAATTTTAGAGAGAAAACATCGGGTTTATTTCGACTATTTTAGGCGTAAAATGTAACGAAAATGTATTTTTTTTGTTGCTAAATGGTTCGCGACAACAAAACCTTCCTTCTTCGTTCCCACAATTTCTCACATTTTCTCAAATGTTTTCGTAATTTCCCACATTTTAATTTTCAGTACTGCATTTAACATGCGACCATTTTCGCTAATTCTCCACTACGTCATCGTTGATGCAAAATTCGCTGTCAAATGACAAAATGTGAAATTTTCGTACAGTAGAAAAAAGTTAAAAATGTCGATAATATTAAAAAAATTCATATAATTTGGAAAATCGTGTGATATAAAAATATTTATATTTTAATTTATTATATTTAATTTATTATATTTAATTTATTATATTTACTTTATTATATTTAATTTATTATATTTAATTGATTATATTTAATTTAATATTTATTGTTATTTTATTTATTTTTTCTGATAGAGAGAATGCGCTGGTATCTGTTCTTCACCTGGCTGTTTATAGTTGTACCACTGGGGCGCTGTGCGAGGATTCTTGGGGTATTCCCAATGCCATCCTATAGCCACTATACGCAAGGCTATAGGATTTTGGAGGCTCTATTATTGAGAGGACATCATGTTACTTTAATTTCCACCTTTAAACAACATGATAAGCATGAAAATCTTACTGAGATTTACTTGGATGGGTTGTTGGATAAATTTAGAGGTATAATGTTGTAAATATTTCAACCCGAGATGAGAAAATGTTATGGAATTTCACTTAAATCGGTCCAAAATTTAAGAATTTTTAAGATTTATGGTAAGAAGGGAGAGTACGGTGACCATAAATCTTAAAAATTCTTAAATTTTGGCCGAAATTCCGTGAAATTTCGACCAGAAATTGAAAATGTTGTAAATATTTCAACCCGAGATGCGAAAATGTTAGGGAATTTCACTTAAATCGGTCCAAAATTTAAGAATTTTTAAGATTTATAGTAAGAAAAGGGGAGTACGGTAACCATAAATCTTAAAAATTCTTAAATTTTGACCGAAATTCCGTGAAATTTCGACCAGAAAGTGAAAATGTTGTAAATATTTCAACCCGAGATGCGAAAATGTTAGGGAATTTCACTTAAATCGGTCCAAAATTTAAGAATTTTTAAGATTTATGGTAAGAAAGGGGAGTACGGTGACTATAAATCTTAAAAATTCTTAAATTTTGGTCGAAATTCCGTGAAATTTCGACAGAAATTTAAAATGTTGTAAATATTTCAACCCGAGATGCAAAAGTGTTAGCGAATTTCACGCAAATCGGTCCAAAATTTAAGAATTTTTAAGATTTATAGTAAGAAAAGGGGAGTACGGTAACCATAAACCTTAAAAATTCTTAAATTTTGACCAAAATTCCGTGAAATTTCGACCAGAAAGTGAAAATGTTGTAAATATTTCAACCTGAGATGCGAAAGTGTTAGCGAATTTTACGCAAATCGGTCCAAAATTTAAGAATTTTTAACATTTATCGTAAGAAGGGGGAGGACAGTGACCATAAATCTTAAAAATTCTTAAATTTTGGCCGAAATTCCGTGAAATTTCGACCAGAAGGTGAAAATGTTGTAAATATTTCAACCCGAGATGCGAAAGTGTTATGGAATTTCACGCAAAGTTTTTTCTAAGTAAAACTTTGAAAGTATGAGGCTTAATATGAAATTTAAATTATTTCCAGCATTTTATAATTTTGACATGTTTGAATTTTCTTATAAAACTTAATCGATGTAGTGAAAATAGATTTGTTCTCTCACCCTTCATACAATTATATTTGCAAATATTTTAAAATAAGGATTGTATCCTAACTTTATAATCTCCTATCCTAACTTTAAAATAGATTCAATCTTCATATTAAAATATACCCATATATAACTATATATAAATATAAGTTTTTTATGGCCGGTTCTACAATTGACATTTAACTGGAGAATAAGGCTAATCGTGGAATAAGTGCAAATCTCAAACTTATTCCACGAATAGCCTTATTCTTCGGTTAAATGTTAATTGTAGAACCGGCCCTTAGTAATAAATAATTGTATTTTTGATTTTAGATGAATCTGCATTTTACGAGCAACACAATATGCTGCTAATCCAGCAAATAATAACATGGTACAAAACGGGTTACACAAACACGGAAATCACCCTAAAACGCCCCGAAATATTACAACTACTACACTCAAACACCACATACGATGTAGTTTTCTTTGATCAATTCCTCAATGAAGCTCTTTTGGGCTTTTCGTACCACTTTAAATCCCCTATAGTTTATTTAGTCACTATAGGCTCGAGTATTTGGAACAATAATCTTGTGTGCAATCCAGCCCCTTTGGCATACGTACAAAATCTGTTTCTCAACTTCAAGCACCCGTTTAGTTTCAGCGAGAGGTTGCAGAATTTGTGGCTGTATATTTGGGAGGAGGCTTATAGAAAGCTAGTCGCGTTGCCTTATCACAACAAACTTCTGCACGATGCATTCCCCAATGCACCACATCTGAACGAGCTTTTATATGGGCAAGACCCTATAATTTTGATAAATTCGCATGTTAGTTACACCGATGCAGTTCCGCATGTGCCTAATATGATTGAAATTGGTGGGTTTCACCCCAAAAAAAGTCAGCTACCAGATGATTTAAAGACGTTTTTGGATGGTGAGACAAATGGGGTGGTTTTCTTCAGTATGGGATCGAATTTGAAATCTGCGTATTTGCCTGTGGAGAAGAGATATGCTATATTAAGGGCACTAGGTAGGATTTAAAAATTAATTATAGTACACTTTCTCTTGCAGGTGTTTTTTTTTAATTCCTGCTTTTGATGTAGCAGCCACAGCTGGCTTAATGTGGTCGCCTATTTCATATTTACTATACATGAGCTCTATATCTTCAATGATGTTAATGAATGAACGAGATTGGAGCTCTTTTAGGTTCATTTAAGTTGAACCTGCATGCGTTGAATGCTTTACAGCTAATGAGTGAAGTTTCTGCTTCACCCCCACAACCTATGCACGTTGGAAATGTGTCTATCCCCATAGATATTTTAATGTGCAGTGGTGCTTGACTATCTGTCACAGTATTGATTTCATTAGTTTCTTTGATTTCTTGTGCCTAGCATGTATTTCAGGCGCCCAGTATCATCAGGTTTTCAATGTATTCTATGACGACTGTAGAGTTATTCACGCCAGAGTTATTGCTCTTAGCACTGCTTGACCTTTTGCCACAGTATTGATTTCATTATTTCTATAGTTTCTTTCCAATGATGTGTTACCACAATTTTGAATTGCAATGTTTTCTGCTAGGAGATATACTCGTCTATCTGGAGACATGTGCCTCCATCCAAGCCGCTCTCATAAACTTCTATTCCTGTTCCTGTTCCAACATCGGTAAACCAGATTGATGTTTTAAATTTTTGCATGTAGTCAGCTTTTTCTCCAGTCTGCTCTATCAGGTATTGGATAGTTCTGGATAGTTGGCTGGAGGGTAGCATAGCTACAGACACTTAGGCCTCAAAATGGGCCCATTGTGAAACGTCCCAAATGAAAATAATCATTGAAAACCTGCACATATCACACCCAACTAGCGTTAAGGATAACAAAACTGCACATAAGGGACAGGGACAGAACAATAAATACACTGAAGATAACGAAAACTTACAAGGTAGTAATACCTGATAGATCTAATACTATGGGAGTGCTGGCCTAGTATGCTCAACATTGGCTGCTCACTCGTCCCACCAGTCAATTTTGCGTGCAAGCCGCAAAACTCTGGCGGGTGAGGAGCAGCCAATGCTGAGCATACTAGGCCAGCACTCCCCTAGTATAAGATCTATCAGGTATTACTACATTGTAAGGTTTCGTTATCTGCAGTGTATTTATTGTTCTGTCCCTGTCCCTTATGTGTAGTTTTGTTATCCCTAACGCTAGTTGGGTGTGATCTGTGCAGGTTTGCAATGATTATTTTCATTTATAAAATAAAATATTAATAGAAAATATCTGTACTATTATGATAATCATCATAAAGTAATGTGCATTAACCACATCACATTTAGTCGACTAAAACTTGAATTACAATAATTATATATTTAATTATTTATTATTAACATTTTCGCAATACTAATACTACCAATAATAATACGCAAAATATTCTTGATACTTTAGGTAAATTAAAAGTGAAGGTATTATGGAAATGGGAACAAGATACACTCCCCGGACAACCCAGTAACGTTAAATTGGGCAAATGGTTTCCACAACAGGCAATTTTAGGTATACTCTTATTTTTATTAAAAAAAAAACGTGTTTAAAAGTAAATGCAAATATTTCGTAGCTCATCCCAATGTAAAAGCGTTTATTTCGCACGGCGGGCTTTTAAGCACCATCGAGGCTGTGCATTATGGCGTGCCTATTATAGGCATACCTATTTATGGCGATCAAAGGATGAATATTAATAGGGCTGTGAATAACGGCTATGCAATTTCTTTGCCATTTCATGAGTTGACTGAAGATATATTGACAAATGCGTTGGGGGAGATTTTAAATAATAAAACGTAAGTATCAAGAGCACAACAATAGGAATAGGGAGTCAATCCTGGCTGCAGTGCTGTGGAAAGAGATTAACCTAAAGAGGCAAAGGTTAATTAAGTGTAGTTATTTGTTAAAAGTAGTTACAAACACCTGTAGACTCGCCTATTAGTAAAGAGTACACTTACTACAGTACTGCAGCCAGGACTGACTAAATGTAACTTGCATGTAGATTGCGCAAAATTGCATTATTAAGTCGTTTGAAATAGTGGATGGGCATAGTCAGGTTGATAGGGAACAACTGCCCACACCACCGTCGCTTGCATAGTTTTTTCTATGCATACAGACATTTTATATTGTTTCAACTATTCCAAGAAGAGTGTCATCCTATGGAAAAACTATGCGAACAAAGGTGGGGTGGTGGGGGGCCCCCACCAACCAAACTATGCCCGTACACTGTTTCAAACGACTTGAACTATGCAATACACTATTATCCGTTATTTTCTTTGATTAAATTAATGTCATTTATTAATTTAAGACTAATTAAACAAATATATGTGAAAAATAATGTAATGCAGAGTTCAAGTCGTTTGAAATAGTGGACGGGCATAGTTTGGTTGGTAGGGGCCACCCGCCCACCCCACCTTTGCTCGCATAGTTTTTTCAATGGATACAAACGTCTTATATTGTTCAAACTATTCCAAGAAGAGTGTTATCCTATGGAAAAACTATGCTAACAAAGGTGGGGTGGGCGGGGGGGCCCCACCTACCAAATATGCCCGTACACTATTTCAAACGACTTGAACTATGCATTACATTATTTTTCACATATATCTTTTTAATTAGTCTTAAATTAATAAATGACATTAATTTAACCACAGAAAGTACCGGATAACAGTGTAGTGCCTAGTTCAAGTCGTTTGAAATAGTGGACGGGCATAGACAGATTGGTATGGGGATGCCCGCCCACCCCACCATTGTCCGCATAGTTTTTTCATAGGATAACACTCTTCTTGGAATGGTTTGAACAATATTAAACGTCTGTATGCATTGAAAAAATTATGCGAGCGAAGGTGGGATGGGCGGGTGGTCCCTACCAACCAAACTATGCCCATCCACTATTTCAAACGACTTGAACTCTGCACTATACTGTTTTCCAATAATTTATATTTCATTCAATTAATTCCTTTTGTTAAATTACGTCTAATTCGTAAAAAAATATGTGAACCGATGTAGTGCACAGTTCAAGTCATTTAAAATAGTGGATGGGCATAGTTTGGTTGGTAGGGGCCGACCACCCATCCCACCCTCGTTTGCATACTTTTTTCAATGGATAAAAATGTTTTATAATGTTTAAACCATTCCAAAAAGAGTGTTATCCTATGAAAAAACTATGCGAATAAAGGTGGGGTGGGCGGGCGGCCTCTACCAACCTGACTATGCCCGTCCACTATTTCAAACGACTTGAACTATGCACTACACTGTTATCCGGTACTTACTATGGTTAAGTTAATTTCATTTATTAATGGAAGACTAATTAAAAAGATATATGTGAAAAATAATGTAATGCATAGTTCAAGTCGTTTGAAATAGTGGACGTGTATAGTTTGGTTGGTAGGGGCCGCCCGCCCACCCCACCATTGATCGCAGAATTTTTCCATAGGATAACACTCTTCTTGAAATGGTTTAAATAATATATAACATCTGTGTGCATTGAAAAAACTAGGCGAGCGAAGGTGGGGTGGGCGGGCGGCCCCTACCAACCTGACTATGCCCGTCCACTATTTCAAACGACTTTAACTATGCATTACATTATTTTTCACATATATCTTTTTGATTAGTCTTAAATTAATAAATGACTTTAATTGAACCATAGAAAGTAACAGATAACAGTGTAGTGCATAGTTCAAGTCGTTTGAAATAGTGGACGGGCATAGTCAGGTTGGTAGGGGCCGCCCGCCCACCCCACCTTTGTTCGCATAGTTTTTCCATAGGATAACACTCTTCTTGCAATAGTTTAAACATTATAAAACATTTTTATCCATTTGAAAAAAGTATGCGAACGAGGGTGGGGTGGGCGGTCGGCCCCTACCAACCAAACTATGGTTGGGGGTCACCCCCGTATTCATCGACGTTCCATAAATCTATCAATAGCTATTGATCCCATAAGTATTCGTTGTTATAGCAACAATAAATACAATCTCGACAGAATATAGTTACTTTAGTGTCTCTCTATTGGTAACACTGAATAAATAAACAAAAGATGTCATAAAAGCTACAATCACAAGCGCTATTCAAGGTGTTTGACATTTGTTTTGGCATATTCTATCACAGTGACGTTGTCAATTTATACATTCAATAGCTTATGGGACCTATAAACTTAATGGGTTGTTAGTGAATACGGGCATGAATTCGTATAGCCAAGTAAATTACAAGCTCATATTCATTTAATATAATTGATAATCATTATAATTAGATCATAATTAAATGATTTTGAGATTAAGATTTCGCTTATCGTTACGGTTTGTTATTATAGAACGTTATTAAACTACAGGCAGACTTTTTTGTTACTGCACATTGATCACACAAAGAACGTTTAGTTTAAACTGTGGCTTCCACCATCATCAACTATTCTGACAAAGTAAACAAGAACTAATTTTCGAATGTAATTTCCCATATAAAATTATACCACTATCCTAATACCGCTACTATTTTAATAATATTTACATATTGATCAATAGGTGTAGTGAAAATATTAAACAAAGATCATCATCGATTATTCTGACAAAAAAAAACAGAAACTAATTTTCGAATTTAGTTTCCCATATAAAATTACACTACTATCCTAATAACACTACTATTTTAATAGTATTTACATATTTATCAATAGGTATAGTAAACATATTAAACAAATATTAGGATAGTGAGTAATTTTATATGGGAAATTACATTTGGAAACAAGTTCTTGTTTTTTTTTGTCAGAATAGTCGATGATGATCTTTGTTTAATATATTCACTATACCTATTGATCAATATGTAAATATTAGGATAGTGATGTAATTTTATATGGGAAATTACATTTGGAAATAAGTTCTTGTTTTTTTTTGTCAGAATAGTCGATGATGAGACTATTCTGACAAAAAAAAACAAGAACTTATTTCCAAATGTAATTTCCCATATAAAATTACATCACTATCCTAATATTTACATATTGATCAATAGGTATAGTGAATATATTAAACAAAGATCATCATCGACTATTCTGACAAAAAAAAACAAGAACTTGTTTCCAAATGTAATTTCCCATATAAAATTACACCACTGTCCTAATACCACTACTATTTTAATAATATTTACATATTGATTAATAGGTATAGTGAAAATATTAAACAAAGATCAGCCTTAATGAAGGACCGTGTGGTCCATCCGGTCGACACAGCAGTTTTTTGGATAGAGCACGTTATTAGACACAAGGGTGCCACGCATTTCCGAAATAACGGAATGGATTTGACATGGTACGAGTACTATTTGTTGGACGTGGGATTAACAGTTTCTGTAATACTATTTATCATCATATATTTACTAATTAAATTCACAAAAAAACTAATTACTAGTGCTAAGATTAAGGAGAAACAGTTATAATAATATTGGATTGTTAAGGCGTCTACTTTGTGATAATTCATTTTAAAGGATAAATAAAACGATTTTTTACTTTGTTTTTTATCACACTTCAGTTACACTTTGCAACTAGTTTCGGCTAAGCTCTAGCCATTTTCGAGCTCATCGGAGGAGCTCGAAAATGGTTAGAGCTTAGCCGAAACTAGTTGCAAAGTGTAACTGAAGTGTGATAAAAAACAAAGTTATAATAATGTTAATGAGTGTAATTTGTCAAACAGATAGTTCCAATTACAGGACAGTAATATATTACTCATGCATATAAATATTAAGCGATGTTAAGTAGTATTTCCATATGTTTGTACTTTTTGTAATCACGGAAATAAATGAATTGATTAGTGATAATTAGGCCTATTTCGTATAATAAATACATATAGAGGTTATGGTTCAAGATATAGCCAGCCCAAATATAAACCTCTCCTACTCACGATGCACCCAGCTAGATAACATTCGAGTATCTGCCAGGATAAATAGATACCCTCAGCATTACCGACAGTCTCTATAGGCCAAAACGTCGACCGCGGTCATAAGTCTCCCGCCCCGACGCTTACCCCTGCTCTACGCTCAGTAGGGTAGGAAAAACCCGGGCTGCATGCGCCTCTTCAGCGGATGCTAAGAGTAGGGGGCCTATTTGCCCCCTATAAATAACGTGCACGCACCCCTAAACGGCAGTCACCAGGATGATAGGGGTCCTTCGACCCAATAACATCCCCCAAAATCTCTTTTCCCCCACACCAGTACCAAACCACACACCAAAGATGACCATCCAACATTATGATTAACGGCAGTCAGTACTCCCTCACCAAGACTCAGAGGACTGATTCATATTACCCGACTATCTCCTTGAAATCGATATTTGAGTTTGACATTTTACCTTTAGTAAATCGATCCTCCCTCACCAAGACTCAGAGGATCGATTTATTTCCTTGCAGCTATTAGCATACACTGATAATTGTGCCCCATATTCCTCTTGCGACGGTTCTCCCTCACCACGACTCAGAGAACCGTTTCAAGAACATCTTCGACGGCGAGCATTGATCCTAGTAAGGCGGCCTGACGGTTTTTAACCCTCCCCGTGCCTGTCGAAGAGCTGACCCCGGCGACGGACTGCAGCTTCCTTCACCAGCCCCATCGACGCCGAGTATTGATAACATAGATTCCCTCAGCATTACCGACAGTCTCTATAGAGCAAGGCTGGCCAAAACGGTCGAACAGTCGCCCGCCTAACTATTTCTAGTCGCCCCCATGTCTGATATGTAAACATATGACATAGTATTTTATTAATTTACTAATTCGTTCATTATTTACTCTTATTCAAATAATTAAATATTGAATATGTATTAGGTTTATCTATGTTTATTTTAAATTTAAACTTAAATTTGGCTTTAACTTACAATTTTGTCTTCGCTGTTAGCATCACTTTACATTATACGTCATTTTACACATTTTCGTTTATAATAGGGGTACCCTCTAATGAACATATCGCTATGATTGTGGCTAGAGTTGTTTATAGGAATATCAAATGATATTGCTATCTTTGTCGTGCATTAATAAAACGCTATTTCTGTTTCAAATATTTCATAATGGCCGACGATGATGCGAAAACAAAAAGTCGGTAATGAAGCGTGCGTTTGCGGAAAAAAGGCCCATATTTGTTTATTTATTATACAAAATGGCTTTCGACGCATGCATTTACACATATAAGTCATAAAAGTGTTGTAAATATATATAAGCAATGAATTGTTGCGGTATAATAGTGTAATATATCTAGAGTGGATTAGAAATAATAGACTATGAATATATAGAGTGGGGTTTCTGTCTTACATGTAAGTTTTTTTATGTATTTTATAACACCTTCAATAGTATTACAGCTTTTCTATGATCACTATAACTATATATATATATATATATATATATATATATATATATATATATATATATATATATATAATATAATATAATAATAATAATAATAATAATAATAATATATGTATTTATTGACTAATTGAATACAGAATTTAATTACAAACAAAAAATTTAGATACATTTACATATAGTCACATAAAGTACCAATACAATATATATATATATATATATATATATATATATATATATATATTGTTGTATTGGTACTTTATGTGACTATATGTAACTGTGTCTAAATTTTTTGTTTGTAATTAAATTCTGTATTCAATTAGTCAATAAATACATATATTATTATTATTATTATTTCCCATGCAAATGCTTAAGTATGTTACACTTGATGTATAACAACTAAAAATCTAATAATCTAGTAAAATTTTGCTGTAAACGTAATTTTCAGCCAATGTGTATAACGTACGTTTTTTTTGGTTTATGAAATATATGTATAATTGTTTTGACACATCTATTAAATAACCCTGTTAGTGTTACATGAAAATTTTAAATTAAATTAAAGATAACAATAATGTAAGCATACATATCCGATTTGTTTTTGATGTAAACTCGCTGCGTTATCACAATATTATGCATTTAGGATAATTTGAAGGTATATATGGAGGGCGAAATGTACCACTCGTGCTCACTATATGTCACGTAAATGTAACCAAATCGGTGAAAATTTAAGTAATAATATACTAAGAACATATTTTGTGCTATTAGTGTTTCACTATGAGGCTATCGGTGTGGTTGCTTGCCTTATTAGCACTGGCTTCATATAGTAGTGCCTCTAAAATCCTGGCTCTTTTCGTTTGGCCAGCACGTAGCCATTATATTCTGGCTCACAGACTTATGGTAGAACTTGCTACGAAAGGCCACGAAGTAACTATGGTGACACCTTATAAAGATCCCAAACCCAGACCTAATTACACCGAAATTTATATACCAGAAATCTCAGCAGGAACTGAAAGTAAGTAGATTTGTCATACAGACGCTATTTGTATAATGAACAGTCAATTGAACATTTTATCTAGGCCAAACAATGGATTTGAATGTACTGAAAATCTATTGAAATCTTTTTTTACGATTTTCGAAGTGGATTACTGAGCAAAACTGAAATATTTCATTAGGTGACGTTTTATTTCTAGCCTACACCGAAAGGTCGCAAATAGATAATGAAATTACACACTTTGGTTGGTCTTGACCCACGTAAACCTCCACCATTGATTGCATTAATTTCTTATATAGATACAGAGGTCTTAGATTGGTTAAACTACTATAAAAAAGTATATAATCCCATGAAAAAACTATGCAAGCATAGGTGGGGTGGGTGGGCGGCCCCTACCAACCAAACTATGCCTATTCACTGTTTCAAATGGCGTGAACTCTGCACTACACTATTACCCTTAATGTTCTATGATTCAATCAATTTCATTTATTAATTTAAACTTAATTTTAAAAATATATAGAGAACAATGTAGTGTAGAGTTCAAGTCACTTGAAATATTGAATGTGCATAGTTTGGTTGGTAAGGAACGCCCACCCACCCCAGCTTTACTTGCCTATTTTTCATAAGATTACACACTTTGGTTGGTCTTGACCCACGTAAACCTCCACATTTGATTGCATCAATTTCTTATATAGATACAAAGGTGTTAGATTGGTTAAGCTACTAGAAAAAGTGTATTATCCTATGAAAAAACTATGCAAGCAAAGGTGGGGTGGGTGGGTGTCCCCTACGAACCAAACTATACCCATTCACTGTTTCAAATGGCCTGAACTCTGCACTACACTATTACCCTTAATGTTTTATGATTCAATCAATTTCATTAATTAATTTAAACTTAATTTTTAAAATATATAGGGAACAATGTAGTGTAGAGTTCAAGTCACTTGAAATATTGAATGTGCATAGTTTGGTTGGTAGGGAACGCCCACCCACTCCAGCTTTACTTGCCTATTTATTCATGCGATTACACATTTTGGTTGGTATTGACCCACGTAAACCTTCATATTTGATTGCATCAATTTCTTATATAGATACAGAGGTGTTAGATTGGTTTAACTACTAGAAAAAGTGTATAATCCTATGAAAAAACTATGCAATCAACGGTGGGGTGGGTGGGCGGCCCCTACCAGCCAAACTATACCCATTCACTGTTTCAAATGGCTTGAACTCTGCACTACACTATTACTCTTAATATTCTATGATTCAATCAATTTCATTTATTAATTTAAACTTAATTTTAAAAATATATAGGGAATAATGTAGTGTAGAGTTCAAGTCACTTGAGATATTGAATGCGCATAGTTTGGTTGGTAGGGAACGCCCACCCACTCTAGCTTTGCTTGCCTATTTATTCATGAGATTACACACTTTGGTTGGTCTTGACCTACGTAAACCTCCTCATTAGATTGCATAAATTTCTTATATAGATACAGAGGTGTTAGATTGGTTAAGCTACTAGAAAAAGTGTATAATCCTATGAAAAAACTATGCAAGCAAAGGTAGGGTGGGTGGGTGGCCCCTACCAACCAAACTATACCCATTCACTGTTTCAAATGGCTTGAACTCTGCACTATACTATTGCCCTTAGCTTTCTATGATTCAATCAATTTCATTTATTAATTTATACTTAAATTTAAAAATATATAGGGAACAATGTAGTGTAGAGTTCAAGTCACTTGAGATATTGAATGCGCATAGTTTGGTTGGTAGGGAACGCCCACCCACTCTAGCTTTGCTTGCCTATTTATTCATGAGATTACACACTTTGGTTGGTCTTGACCTACGTAAACCTCCTCATTAGATTGCATAAATTTCTTATATAGATACAGAGGTGTTAGATTGGTTAAGCTACTAGAAAAAGTGTATAATCCTACGAAAAAACTATGCAAGCAAAGGTAGGGTGGGTGGGTGGCCCCTACCAACCAAACTATACCCATTCACTGTTTCAAATGGCTTGAACTCTGCACTATACTATTGCCCTTAGCTTTCTATGATTCAATCAATTTCATTTATTAATTTATACTTAAATTTAAAAATATATAGGGAACAATGTAGTGTAGAGTTCAAGTCACTTGAGATATTGAATGTGCATAGTTTGATTAGTAGGGGCCACCCGCCCACCCCACCTTTGCTTGCATAGTTTTTTCATAGGATTACACACTTTTTAGTAGTTTAACCAATGTAACACCTCTGTATCTATATAAGAAATTAATGGAATCAAATGAGAAGGTTTACGTATATAATACACTTTTTATGTATATATATATATATATATATATATATATATATATATATATATATGTATATATATATTATTATTACAATTTAGTATGTTGTATGTTTAGTATTTTGAAATTACAGAAACAGAAACAACCTCAGAAAATACACAAACTAAATTTTTACATAGCGAACACAGTTTATTGTAAATATATGTTAATAATAAGTAATATACACTAATATTAAATTCATTGCACAACACGTTAATAAAATTTCTAACACAGTGGACATGACAGGGATATCCCTTATGTCTTTTAAGAATCAATTAAGGCATTACTATGCATAATCTGGTTTGTATATATACATGTATGTTGTAAATGCTGATAATAGCGTTAATAAATAAATAAATAAAATTCATGTATAGGCATTATAATCAGTATACAATTTTCAGAAAAGAAAGGTGTATATTTCGACCTGGGCTCATTAACACGCGTAAACATGCTAATAGCCCTATTCAAAGTCGCAAGAAGCATAATGGACTTGGCGATGTCAAACCAACAAATAATAGATCTAGCCCACAGCAACCAAACCTTCGATGTAATCGTACTGGACTTATGTTTTATGGACCCCCTACTTGTCTTCTCGCATATTTTTAACGCACCTATCGTATACATGTCAACCATGGGCAACGCGGCTTGGAATCACCTCTACCATCGCAACCCCACACCACTAGCCTACCTACCAAACGTACTAATGCACTCAAATGGCCAAATGTCTTTTAGTGAACGCCTACATAATCTATATATATTCACAGTTGAGAATGTTTATAGGAATTATGTATTGCAACCACATTATGATAATCTCGTGCAGCGGTTATATCCAGGAGCGCCGAGTATTTGGGATATGAGTTTCGATATTAATTCGATTACATTAGTAAATTCTCATATTAGTACAAATGATGCTGCACCGCGTAATCCTAATGTAATTGAAGTCGGTGGGTTTCACCCCAAAACAGATACTTTACCGGATGATTTACAACAGTTTATGGATGAGCACCCTGAAGGTGTGGTGTATTTCGCGCTAGGCACTAATGTGAAAAGCACTGGGATGCCTTTAAAGAAACGCGAGGCTATTCTAAAAGCTCTTGGGAAGATTAAGCATAAGGTTTTGTGGAAGTGGGAGGAGGAAACATTGCCTGGGCAACCCGAAAATGTTAGACTGGGAAAATGGTTTCCGCAACAAGCTCTATTAGGTGAGTTAGTGATAACATTTTAAACAATATATTTGGTTTAAATCTAATATTTAATCTGAAAGTTATTTGCATCTGAAATTTTGTTATGCCTATAACTTTTTAGAGGTTCATTTCATAAAAATTTTAGAAAATCATGTATGGTGTACAAAGTTTTATTACATTTTTTTTGGGGAAACATAAAACATAAGCAAAATATGTGGAGTGTGGGCACCACACGACATTCCGAATGATAATAACTATGCATTACATTATTTTTCACATAAATTTTTTAATTAGTCTTAAATTAATAAATGACATTAATTTAATCATAGAAAATAACGGATAATAGTGTAGTGCATAGTTCAAGTCGTTTGAAATAGAGGACGGGCATAGTTTGGCTGGTAGGGGCCGCCCGCCCACCCCACCTTTGTTCGCATAGATTTTTTCATGGGATTACACTCGTTTTCGAGTAGTTTAACCAATTAACCTTGATGAGCTTATATGTCCATGGTATAACACTCTCCCTGGAATGGTTTCAACAATATAAAACGTTTGTATCTAATGAAAAAAACTATGCAAGCAAAGGTGGGGTGGGTGGGCGGCCCCTACCAACCAAACTATGCCCATTCACTATTACAAATGGCTTGAACTACTGCACTACACAATTATTCATAACTTTTTATGATTCAAGTAATTTCATTTATTAAATTACATTTAATTAAAAAAATATATGGGGAATAATGTAATGTAGAGTACAAATCATTTGAGATAGTGAATGGGTATAGTTTGGTTGGTGGGGGACCCCCACCCACCCCACCTTTGCTTGTATAGTTTTTTTCATAAGATTACACACTTTTCCGAATAGTTTAATCAATGTAGTAACAACATTTAAAAATTAAAAATAAGCTAATTTAATTTTTTTTAAATTTTATATTCTGAATGGGATTATTTTTCTGCGATCAGAGATGTATATTATGATATATTTTTTGTATGGGATAACACCCTTCTTTTAACTTTATACTTCTGTGTCCATATAAAATAAAACAATGCAAACAGAGGTGTGAAAGACTGTTGGGTCAAGACCAACCATACTATGTTCATTTGCGATTTCAAGCGACTTCAACACAATGTTCTATGATTTAATTTTTTTTTAAATATGTGGAGTTTGGCACCACATGACATTCCGAATGATAAAAAATAAAGTGTTTGACATTTTAAATTAAAATAACTTATTTTTAATACAAAAAAATGTCAAACATTTTATTTTATCATTCGGAATGTCGTGTGGTGCCCGCACTCCACATATTTAAAAAAAAATCATAGAATATAGTGTTCAAGTCGCTTGAAATCGCAAATGAACATAGTATGGTTGGTTTTGCTTATGTTTCGCAAAAATTATTTTAATTAAACTTGTTAAGAATTTTTACACCTTACATGATTCTCTAAAATGTTCGTAAAATGGACCGTTACAAAGTTAATAATCAAATTGGCTGCCCATCTCTTCAGTGGTATTAATTTCTGGGTTCAAGAGGAAGGCAAGAGGACGCGTAGCCATAATATTTTTAGGGAGAGCTTTCATAAAACGGATTTTAGTTATAACAACCCATTATCTAGGATAATGATAATTGTATATTGTTTAACAGTTATGGGCAAAACCAACTTTCAGATGAAAATAACTTTCAGGTTAAATATTAGATTTAGCTCAATTTCTCAGACGGTTTTTCCAAATTTGGTCGCGATTCGTTGAGCAGTTTTTCCGGAATTTTGTTACACACACACACACATACATGAAGTTTATTTATGATTTTTTCAGCACATCCAAATATGAAGCTATTTATATCACATGGTGGTTTGCTAAGTACAGCTGAAGCCGTGGAGTTCGGAGTGCCTATACTTGGCATTCCTCTAGTTGCTGACCAAAAGATGAACATTATGTTCGGTTTTAATAAAGGATTCGCGCTCTCTGTGCCGTTCTTTGACTTGACAGAAGAAAAATTTTCGGCGGCGCTTACAGAAATGTTGAACAACAAAACGTATGTAGAATGAAACTTTTAAATTTTTTACAATATCGCTCAATATCAATATATATTTAGAACAAGTTGACTTTTAGATTCTGTTACTCTTAACGGTTATTACTAAATCCGCTTTCTGGATGATAGAGCTTATGTAGCTCAGCTTATAGAGGGTGTCCAACTAACAATGGTTTTGTTTAGGAGTTAATATATATATATATATATATATATATATATATATATATATATATATATTAAAATCTCTTTATACCCTTTCGGGCATCGATATTATTTAAGCGTATTTTAAATCTATTGTATTTTCTGTACAAATTCCTTCCAGTCCTTCCTATTGCTCGCCATTCTCGTTGCATCCTGCCATCCAATGCCATTCCTCGTTAGTATTTCATGTATGTTGACTTCCCACGTTTTCTGTAGTCTACCTCTTCTTCTCTAATTATTGCAGTTTTTGTTGTCTCCTTTTTTGTATAATGGGAATATTACTGCTTTCTCCCAGTCATTTGGAATTTTTCCACTTTTCCATATAGTGTTTAGAAGCTGTTTTAACAAATTTACACCTTCCTCGCCCATATTTTTGAGTTGTTCAGCATTTATGTTATCATGGCCTGCTGCTTTACCATTTCTTAATTGTATAAGTGCTTCTTTTACTTCTGCTTCTGTTATATTGTCTGGTTCTTCGTTCAGAATATTTTCCACATGTGCGTTCCCATTTCCGTCGTTTGTGCCTATCATCGTTTTCTCCTGCAAAAGCTATTCGAAGAGCTTTTTCCATCTTTTCATTATATCATGATCTTGTTTTATTGTTGTTCCCTATTTATCCTTTAGTTGTCTTAGTAGTGTTATTTGTACTTACGCGTTCTTGTTTTTCTTTTAGTGTTCTATAAAACAACTTTTTATTTTCGTTAAAGCTGTATTCTAGTGTTTTCCCAAATTCTTCCCATGTTTTCTCCCTTGATTCTTTGATTATTTGTTTCGTTGATTTTCTCTGTATTTTATACGTTTCGTAGTCTTCTTCTATCTTGGAGTTGATGTACTTTATCCACTTTTGCTTTTTCTTTTTTATTTCCTCTTATATTTCTATAGTCCACCATCGTGTTTGCTTTCTGTTGTTTGCCTGTCTGGTTGTTCCGCACGCGCGTTTTGTAGCCTCTGTTATTATGTGTTTGAAACTGCTCCATATTTCCTCCACATCATTAGATTTTGAAAAAGATGTGAGTCCCTTAATATAATTCTGGTACTTCTGTTTCTTTATATTTTAGTTTGTTTATTCTGAATTTCTCAGATGCAGTTTCTTTCTTGTACTTATCCTTTTTAGTTTCAACCTCGTTTCCGCTTGTCATCGTTTTTGTTTTTATTTCTTCCTTAATTGTGATATTTGCTACCACTAGATAGTGATCACTTCGTATCTCGCTTCCTCTTTTCACCCGTACATCATTAACTACCTTCCTTTGTTGTGTGTTTGCTAAAAAATAGTGTATGATCGACTTTTCATTTCTACTCTTTACTTCTCTGGTATATTTGTGTATGTACTTTTGTTTGTATTTACATTTGTGTTTGTACTTTGTAGTTACGGTGAAAATGCTAAAAAACACACAGCTCTAATGAAAGACCGTTTGGTGCATCCTCTAGAAGAGGCAGTTTATTGGGTGGAGTATGCTATCAGGCACAAAGGGGCTCCTCATTTGCGCAATGGAGCTGTGAATTTGGCTCTATATGAGTACGAGATGCTAGATGTTGCAGCATTTTTGGTGGCGGTTTGTTTAATTTTGCCCGCACTGCTCATACATTTTTGTCTCAAAGACTACAAGGACTTCATAAGGGGGGAAAAGCACGAAAGTTAAATAAACAAATTGTACACATACAATTTATATAAATAAAATGTAAATTAGTTTTTACACCAGTGGTTACTGTATTTATTACAATTTCTAATTGGACACCGATCTTCAGGTCAAGTAAGTGCTGACTTATAGAACATCGTTTCCAGTTTTCGTATTTCGTAAGTATCGTTAATTAAATCACAAAACCATGTAAAGGGAAACAAGTGTTTCAGGGAGAAGAATTTGGACATTTAAAATAATATAATATTATATCTTCATTATTATATATATATATATATATATATATATATATATATATATATATATAACGGATGGAAGATGAAGCGATGAAATGGGTAAGATGGATATAAAGGGTGTTTCATTTCGAGGTATAGAATTTTGAATTTAAATAAAACGTATAAAATTAATGGCCACGAATATTGCTTTTTTTGAAAAATAATTTTATGCCATTAATGTTTAAATATGATTTCTGCCATTTAGCCGCGGCTGGCGGGCCTCCCATTTGCTAATGGTGGGCACTATAAGCTGCTCTTTTCTGGTATATTTTGTATACTATTATTTCTATTTTGTTTGAATGCCTTTTTTATCTCTATAGTGACTTGGCTACAGTACAAGACGTCACGTTAGTTAAAGTCGATTTGGATTAATGGTTTAAGCAAGGAAGATAACTATTAATCCAAATCGACTTTATAGTTAAAGTCGATTTGGATTAATAGTTATCTTCCTTGCTTAAACCATTAATCCAAATCGACCTTAACTAACGTGACGTCTTGTACTGCAGCCAAGTTACTTTAGAGATAAAAAAGGCATTAAAAACAAAATAGAAATAATAGTAGACCTTAACTATTCTCACAAATATAATCTAAAAATTTAAAATGTGTTTTGTTTTACCTTTTTTCAAGTTTGCTTTGCATTGTTTTGTTTTAATGTATAAAATAAGTGAGTATTGTTTGTATTTTTGAATTATGTCCTGATGACAGTGAATGTAAAAGTAAGTTGTTGTGCAATAACTAGAAAAACATAAAATTAGAATAAATTAACATATTGTTTATTGTAACACAAAAACAATTGTTGGTAAATGACTCTTACTATCTCTCTATATAAACCGAAAATAAGTGCAATGGTATTCAGTTTATAAATAAAAGTTTAGTATAAATTTGCTTATTTAATTTGCTACCTACAAAAATAGCCGCAAAAACTATGAAAGTGCTTTATTTTTGCATTTTTTTGGTGCATGGGGTTTACAGCGCGAACATTTTGGCAATTTTTGCGGTACCCTCACACAGCCATTACATTCTGGGCACACGTTTAATGGAGGGTTTGCTGGCGAAAGGGCATCAAGTCACCATGATTTCGCCCTATAAACAAAACAAGGAAATGAGTAATTATACTGAAATTGTTTTAGAAAATTTGGAAAGTAAAATAACTGGTAAGTATTTGTTGTGTGGAACTGCAATACCTTAAATCAGTAACAATACTTTATACAGCACTGCTGTAAAACAAAGATAATATCTCGACTTATTAAATAAGACATTTATAAGTGTGAATCCACCTCTTAGCAATCTATATATCTAGATTTCCATCTTATTAGATCTCATCAGTGTAGCTAGTGAGGATGAATTCACACAATATCTAGAGTTGTTACTATATTAAATAAGTTTGTCTAACAATTGCCTCGTAATATAATTAATATATATATATATATATATATATATATATATATATATATATATATATATAGATATATATATCATTAATAACTTTATAGGTCCCATAAGCTATTGAATGTAAAAATTGAAAATGTCATTATGACAGAAATGGTCAAAATAAATATCAAAACCTTAAATAGCGCTTCTGATTGGAGCTTTGATGATTTAATTTTTCAGTATTTCCAATAGAATGAATCTAAAGTAATTACATTCCCTAGATAATTTATTTATTGTTGCTATAACCACGAATACTTACTACATTTAACTACATTTACTACATTTCCTAAATATTTGTGTTATTGTTGCTATACGGGGGTTACCCTCGTATTCACCGACGTTGAATAAATCTATCAATAACTATTGAACCCATAAGTATTCGTTGTTATCGCAACAATAATACAAATATTTAGGAAATGTAGTTACTTTAGATTCTCTCTATTGGAAACACTGAATAATTAAACGAAACGTATCATAAAAGCTTCAATTGCAAGCGCGATTCAAGATTTTTGACATTTGTTTTGGCATATTCTGTCACAATGACGTTGTGAATTTATCCATTCAATAGCTTATGGGACCTATAAAGTTTATGGGATGGTAAATACTGGCATTATTGAAGTATTTAATATATTTGCGCTATTTAAATAAATTGACATACATAATTTTTGTTTTGGTTTTAGAAAAAAAGACATCATACTTCAACATGGCGGACTCGCCCATATGGAAACTCCTAATGATTTCTCACAACTTGGGCTACGATGTGACAAATGAAACCCTCCACCAGGCAGCAATTAAAAATTTAGTTCAATCCAATCAAACTTATGACGTTATTATCATCAGCCATTTCTTTAATGAGGCTTTAGCAGCAATTCCATACCTACTAAAAGCACCCTTAATTTATTTAAGCACTCAAGGTACTTCTACATGGGTTAACCACTTTGTGGGCAACCCAGCCCCGTTGTCATATATACCAAACATTGCGTTAAACCGATTCGGCCCTATGGGTTTCAAAAAGAGACTTTTAAATTGTTACGCGTGGGCCATAGAAGAGTTGTACAGATGGAATATAATCTACCCTAAACACGATCGACTAATACAGAGTATATTTCCTGGGGTGCCCCCTTTAAAAAAGCTGATTCGCGAGCAAAACCCTTTTATTTTGGTGAACTCGCATGTTAGTACGAATAATCCAGTGCCACACGTGCCTAATATGGTTGAAATTGGAGGGTTTCATTTGAAGGATTCTGTGCTACCGGACGGCATACGGAGGTTTTTGGATGCGCATAGTGAGGGTGTTGTGTATTTTAGTATGGGCACCAATTTAAAATCAGCTTTATTGCCTGATGCAATTAGAAACAGCATTTTGAACGCGTTTAGAAAGTTCAAGGTGCAATTTTTATGGAAATGGGAGGATGATACAATGCCTAATTTGCCCAGCAATGTGCATTTGAACAAATGGTATCCACAACAGGCTATATTAGGTAATATATCATTTTGTATTTTGTATGGAATTGTTAAAATAAACCAGTGTATGCTGTGTAAAACGTTCACATTGGGACGATCCTGTAGCTCACTATCGGAGAATTTGTTGATGATGTTGGTATATAATTTGGCTCATGTTAAGAAATTTTACTGGATGTTTTGGGGCCATCTGCGCATTCTTCAATGCTTGTTCGTGAATTTTTGACAAAAAAAACAAGCACTATTGGAGGAGCTAAACCAACACCATCTGTATATTATTATCGGTGGTGTTGGCTAAACGCCGTACCGAAGGCAATTGTACCAGAAATGCTTTGAAGTTTTAAAAAATCTCGCATTGAAATCGCCTATTTTATACTGGATCTCGATAACTAACCGAGGCAGAAAGTTGCAATGTATTGCATTCGATTCAGCTGGGTGTTTTCTACTCAGGGAGCAATATTAGTTGAGGAAAACTTGGTGCGGAAAATTACTTTCACGATCTATGCCCTGACGCCCAGGGCAAAATGGGCATCAGGCCATAGATCGTGAAAGTAATGAAAGAAGATGGGCGCATCTTGTCCTGGCCGAAAAATTCGCTAGATTTTGCTTGGTTGAGGAAAATTACTTACACGATCTATGCCCTAACGCCCAGGAGAAGATGGGCCATTCACGATCTATGGCCCATCTTCTCCTAGGTAATTTTCCTCAACCAAGCAAAATCTAGCAGATTTTGCATCTCGATAACTCGTTTTGAAAACCTGTAAATCGCACTGTACTATCTCGAAATAGAGGGGATTTTTTTAAAATCAAATTTCGTATATCTTTTATTAATGATGATTTATTTTATATATAGCTCACCCGAATATAAAAGCCATTATTTCCCATGGGGGACTACTGAGTACCACTGAGGCTGTATACAACGGCGTTCCTTTGATCGGCATTCCAATCTATGGGGATCAAACATTAAACATTCATTTAGCCACTACGAACGGCTATGCACGTACCGTTCTGTTCACTGATTTGAACGAAGATACACTTACAAATGCATTACAAGAAGTTCTCTATAATTCAAGGTAAGATAGTTACAAATTAATTTTATATCTATTTCTCTTAGTCGCTGTTTTATCAATCAATTATGTTTATTAAGTTTATTAATAGACACATTCAATTATGTCTATTAAGTTTATTAATTCATACATTCAATTATGTTTATTAAAAAAACTCATATATTCAATTTCATAGTTATCGAGAAAATGCACAAAAGCGGTCCACCATAATGAAAGAAAGACTGGTGCACCCGCTGGATGAGGCTGTTTACTGGGTGGAGCATGTTATCAGGCAAAATGGCTCAAAACATTTCAGACATACAGGAATGGATTTAAAATGGTACGAACTAGAATTGCTGGATGTCGCTCTGTTTATATTAGTCATGATGATTATTACTGCCGCCTTAATGCTAGTTTTAATTAGAAAACTGTTTTGGAAAAAGATGGAAGCTACTCAAACTAAGAAGAAAAATAATTAGTTTAAGTGATTAAAGACTTGTATATTGTTAAATGTTTCAGAATATATGAAGAATGTATTTTACTGTGTTTGTGAAAAAGATGGAAGCTTCTTAAACTAAGAAAAAAAAAATAGTTTAAGTGATTGAAGACTTGTATATTGTTAAATATATCAGAATATATGAAGAATGTATTTCACTGTGTTTATATAATTAATACTAAATAAATGAACATGTTATCACCAATTCTTTGAGCAATAAATTATCATAATTGAAGCAGTTTTATTCCATAATAGAAATACACTCGAAAAACAGTACTTGATATTAATATTCTGTCCAATTCCTTGAAGAATTTGGACCAAAAGAAATATCTGATAGGAGATTTCGTCTGAAGCAGTTTTATTCCATAATAGAAAAACACTCTAAAAACAGTACCTGATATTAATATTCTGTCCACTTCCTTGAAGAAGAACCAAAAGAAATATCTGATAGGAGATTTCGTCTAACAAAATAGAAGCTATTATAGAAAAATACTATATAAAGCGTCTATACAGGTATAAATCGAAGATAATTTCATATTCTTTAAGATAATTGAGAAAAAAGTTTTTTCAAGTTTTAGTGTAGAACCGTCGTGCTTTGCATAATACCAGAGACTAGAGTGCCTTTCGTTTATCACTCTGGGCTGGTACGGGCTTATTGTTTCTTGTTCTATTTGCCACTTTCGATGCGCATAATTCTACTTCGGCTAGGATTATATTTTCTTTGATTCTACCTCGGCCCTTACAACCGGCGGCGCACGACCGTAAGACCTGAGCGATACTACACGCCACGGGGGCGACTAGCAATGATAAACTATACTAAACGAAAGCGCCTTAGATTGGCATACCTATCGACATTTCTATTGGGATATTTTTGGTGTTTAATACACCAAATTGAAGATAATTTCATATTCTTTAAGATAATTCAGACAAAAACTAAGTTTTTTCAAATTTTAGTGTAAAATTGTCGAATGTCTTGCATTATACCGGAAGATAATTTATCATTCTTTAAGATAATTGAGAAAAAAAATTTAAAACATTTCAAATTATAGTGTAAAATGGTCGTGTCTTGCATTAAGCTTGATTGGCATACCCATCGATATATCTATGGGGAAATTTTATATTTTTGATAAACCAAATCGAAGATAATTTAACATTCTTTAAGATAATTATGAAAATATTTTTTAAAAAATCAAGTTATAATATAAAATGGTCGAGTCTTGCATTATGCTTGATTGGCATACCCATCGACATATCTATGGAGAGATTTTATGTATTTGATACACCAAATCGAAGATAATTTAATATTCTTTAAGATAATAGAGATAAAATTCAAAAAAATTCAAGTTATAGTGTAAAATGGTCGTGTTTTGCATTATACTTGACTGGCATACCCATCGACATATCTATGAAGAGATTTTATGTTTTTTGATAAAGCAAATAGAAGATAATTTAACATTCTTTAAGATAATAGAGAAAAAAATTTCAAAAAAATTCAAGTTATAGTGTAAAATGGTCGTGTCTTGCATTATGCTTGATTGTCATACCCATCGACATATCTACAAGGAAATTTTAAGTTTTTGATACACAAAATCGAAGTTAATTTAACATTCTTTATGATAATTAACAAAAAAAATTCAAAAAGTTCAAGTTATAGTGTAAAATGATCGTGTTTTGCATTATACTTGACTGGCATACCCATCGACATATCTATGAAGAGATTTTATGTTTTTTTATAAAGCAAATAGAAGATAATTTAACATTCTTTAAGATAATAGAGAAAAACAATTCAAAAAAAATCAAGTTATAGTGTAGAATGGTCGTGTCTTGCATTATGTTTGATTGGCATACCCATCGACATATCAATGGGGAGGTTTTATGTTTTTGATATACGAAATCGAAGACAACTTAACATTCTTTAAGAAAATAGAGACAAAATTTCAAAAGAAAATCAAGTTATAGTGTAAAATGGTCGTGTCTTGCATTATGCTTGATTGTCATACCCATCGACATGTCTACGGGGAAATTTTAAGTTTTTGATACACAAAATCGAAGATAATTTAACATTCTTTATGATAATTAACAAAAAAAATTCAAAAAAATTCAAGTTATAGTGTAAAATGATCGTGTTTTGCATTATACTTGACTGGCATACCCATCGACATATCTATGAAGAGATTTTATGTTTTTTGATAAAGCAAATAGAAGATAATTTAACATTCTTTAAGATAATAGAGAAAAAAATTTCAAAAAAATTCAAGTTATAGTGTAGAATGGTCGTGTCTTGCATTATGTTTGATTGGCATACCCATCGACATATCAATGGGGAGGTTTTATGTTTTTGATATACCAAATCGAAGACAACTTAACATTCTTTAAGAAAATAGAGACAAAATTTCAAAAGAAAATCAAGTTATAGTGTAAAATGGTCGTGTCTTGCATTATGCTTGATTGTCATACCCATCGACATATCTACGGGGAAATTTTAAGTTTTTGATACACAAAATCGAAGATAATTTAACATTCTTTATGATAATTAACAAAAAAAATTCAAAAAAATTCAAGTTATAGTGTAAAATGATCGTGTCTTGTATTATGCTTGATTGGCATATCTATGGGGAGATTTTATGTGCTTGATATACCAAATCGAAGACAATTTAACATTCTTTAAGATAATAGAGAAAAAAAATTCAAAAAATTCAAGTTATAGTGTAAAATCGTCGTGTCTTGCATTATGCTTGATTGGCATATCTATGGGGAGATTTTATGTGTTTGATATACCAAATCGAAGACAATTTAATATTCTTCAAGATAATAGTGAAAAAAGATAGAAGTTATTGTGTAAAATGGTCTAATACATCTTGCATTATGCTTAATTGTCATACCTATCGCCATATCTATGGGGAGATGTTAAATTATCTTTTATAAAAACTGTATTATTTCAAGGATGTTATATGCCACTGTATGCAACTATAATTACATGTTGGTATAAAAAATACAATCATTTGCATTAATCAAAGCATAATTATAATTCATACTTAAAACATATAATATAGCAACATTTATAGAAATAAATTAAAAAAACCAATTTACAATATAAATTTTTTGGTTGCCTATAAATAGCAGTAATATAGATTACTGTAACCCCCAAAATTAATTCATAATTAAAATTTTAACCATATCATGCGTTTTTCTATACTGATAACAATCAGATAAATACCATTGCGTTGCATTCATTAAAAAATCGGGGGATTTCCAAGTGATCAAAATCCGGCACCTGCAGTCTTGACAGCAGCAGCAGCTAAATTTCATAATGCCTACAAATATGTGTTCATAACGTTCAAAAGTGCGCACAGATGGATTATTTAGGGGAGGCGATCGCCCTGGCGGTCGACGCAATTATATTCGGGGCATGTATCAAGCAGTATGTTAAAAACAAGAAGGCAATGTCCATGATACAGGTACTATAACCTATAAATCAAACTTTATTGTTGTGAAATGTTCTTGATTATTTCAGGGGGCGCCCTATTTGGACATCAGTAGGGACTTGAAGGAAATTGTTGAAACACATCCGGATAAAAAATTGTCATATGTTTCTTTGCGGGGCACTGTTATGCCTGTGGGCAACCCTATAATCAGTGGTAATAATACGAATGTGTCTGGTGTTGTGCAACTGTTGAGTATCAGGGAGCATGTTATACAGCGCAGCACTGCTGGGTTTTGGTCAGACCATGAAAGGGTTATACAGGAGGTACATAATGTCATGCCTTTTGTGCTTGAGTCTGATGGATTTAAGGTGGAGATTGTTGATCCACTAGCTGCTGATATTTTAGGTAAGATAACTGTTGGTTGAAAAACTGATTATTATTTAATTGCTAGTAGCTAAACTAATATAATATATCAGAAATTGCATATTGATGACAATCATAGCTAAGTTTTTCAATTTTTGTTGTATTATATATTTACAGGGCTATATTGTAAGATATAAGGCAGTATATCTGGTTTGTTGTGAAAAATAGTGAAAAATCTACTATTTAACAATTTTTTTTTGAAATAAATAGTTAAAGTGTACACCCTCTCATCTTGAGTTCTTTTGTTGGACTGTTAATATCAAATAATTTTCCATATAAAAATCATTTTCATTAAAAGAAAAGCTTGAATTATTTTATAGACATGGACGTCATTTCTGATATGTTCACACCGACGGTGCCCAGTGTTATGGACCACATTTGGGGCTTTTTCGCGGGCGTACGACAACGAGGGGTGCAACGGACTGAAAAAATGTTGAGGAAGGGCACCATGATTACAGGAATTGGGGAGCTGGTAACCAGTAAAGATGGTAGTTCACTGAAATTGCAACCACCTAGTGATGGGGCACCTTTTTATTTAACAAACATGCAAATTACGTCGCTAGTTCGCAAATTGAATGAGAGCAAGAGGTCATATAGGTTGGTAAACTTGTTTTTGAGTATAGTGGCAAATTTTTGTCATAAGTCATAATTTATAATTTTAGTGTTAATTTCAATATACAGGGGTTTATGAAGAGGGGTAGTTGCCCAGGGCGATTTTACTGATATAACTGGCTGTAAACCTTTTAACTATTTAAATTGTAGGTGGCTTTCTATTTTATTCGGATCAGTTGGACTTGTAATAGCTGGACTAATGGTGCGGCGCTACTACATAGACTACTGTAAACGATTGGATGAGTTGAAAATGAAGAAGGAGTTGGAAAGGACGCGGCTGGAAAGGCGGCGACGGGTGCGCGATGACGATCTTCCAGACACGCAAGTGTGCGTTGTGTGCAAAATCAATCCTAGAGAAGTATAATTTTGCAAATAAAAGATTTGTGACGATTTTGAAAACTATTTGTTTTAGATAATTTTGTTGCCGTGTGGGCATGTGTGTTTATGTGAAGACTGTTCCATGGGGATTTACGATAACTGTCCGGTTTGCCGGAGTGGTATAGAGAAAAAGTCGGCCGCGTATATTGCCTAAAAATATATTTATAGCATTATATATTGTATATAATTTGTTTAATAAAATATTAGTGGATATGTGTATTTTTTGATGTTGTAATTTCTTTAAGTCTTCCAAAAATCTGAAAGGATTAAGAAATGCCTCTGTCCTAATCTCAATAAAGGAAAAATGCGAATTTTCCTCGTGGTAGAAGGCGGGTTACGCTAACGCAGGTAGGGACCGAGCAATCACCGGTGTAAGTGATCCATCTTCAACCAGTTTATAGCTTTCGGTGCGGTAAGGGCACTCTTTTGTCCTGAGATTACGGAATTGGTCTCGAATGTCGAGGGATTGACAAATTCCACTCATGGATCCTTCAGGGTCCAGCCGTCCACGCTGTATAGCAGAACTGACATTACGTTTAAAAGTGAAGACTTTCTTAGGAACTGTTATAATAACTTTTAAACGTACTGTCAGTTCTGCTATGCAGCGTGGAAAACTGGACCCTGAAGGATTCCATGAGTGGGCCGAGTCACTAATGAGGTCTAAGAAGGATTGGGACAACAACGCGAAATCCTAACAATTGTGAAGCGAATGAAAATGGCCGCGCTGATCCGGTTAGGATAAGATAGGATTCTGTACAACAAAATGGGCGAGACGAAAGACGCCTGTACTCTCTACGTATATATATATATATATATATATATATATATATATATATATATATATATATATATATATATATATATTTGTCTATGAACCCAGTCTCGTAGTGGGTACAGGCGCCATTCGTCCCGTACTCAAATATGACTGGGTTCTAGTGGAAAATTGTGAATGATTTAAATTTTCTACTAATGGTGTATTGTTGTAGGCAACCAGTTGATCGCTCACTGTACCCATACTACCCCTTAGATGGCGCCAGAACGTTGATGGTGGTTCAACGAACTAGAATTCTATTTCGTTGTGGTGGTTACGACGCCATTTTTAATGCGGACGGTTTAAAAAATGGCTACTTCCGGTGCGGCAAATTAAACCGTATTTCAGTTAAAATTAAACTATTCGCGTAGGAGAAAACAAAATCGGTAGGTCAAACAAGTAAATATGTGGTATAATGTTAGTCCTCTATAAAGCAACTAAAAGAACTAAAATGTGGTATATAACAAACAATAGGGGTTGTGTTTCCTTTTGTTTTGCGGAAAAGAAAGAATGAATAAATAATTTATGTAAATATGAATATCGAATTGAATTTAATTTTTGTTTTGTTTTTCTCTAATGGAATGGCTAATGGTGGGTTATTATATTATATTGCTGCAAGGATACTAATGCCCGTATTCACCAATATCCCATAAACTTTATAGGTCCCATAAGCTATTGAATGGATATATTGACAACGTCATTGTGACAGAATATGCCAAAACAAATGACAAACACCTTGAGTAGCGCTTGCGATTGAAATTTTCATGACACCTTTTGTTTAATTATTCAGTGTTTCCAATAGACAGAATCTAAAGTAACTACATTCCCTAGATAATGTATGTTTGTTGCTATAACAACGAATACTTATGGGTTCAATAGCTATTGATAGATTTATGGAACGTCGGTGAATATGGGGGTTAAAGATGTATAATTTTTGTTTATTTTTAAGTTTATTACATACTGTGTACAGGATTGTTAATGCCACTAAAGGTTTATTATATAATGTCCTCTAATGTACTACTAACGTCAGAAAAAAAGTCGTTCAAACAATATTTGCATTGTGTAATTTTTACAACGGGTTTTGTCTGGCAACGTGACAACTGATGTCAGTTTGAAAAGTAAATAAAGCTTCAGTTTTAATATGCCGCAGTTTAACACTCAAATAAGTATATGTTTTGACATTTAAAATAATTTATTTTACGTAAATGAATTCACTGGCGGAAAAGTCTCACGACTGATAGCACTATTAAGATATAAGTTTTTTTTTTAATTTACTGAAAGTTCAAAGTTGACAACACAGTAACCTATAACTAAAGTCTGGACCACACAACTGAAAATATTAATTTGTGTATATTTGGTCACATATAGTATGTACCCCTTTTTATTGGGTTTGATGGTACCTTTGCTTATTTAGTTAATGAATAAAAGGATAAAATAAAAAAATCACTGGCGAAAAAGTCTCACGATTGATAGCCCTATTATGATAGAAGTTTTTTTTTTAAATTTACTGAAAATCCAAAGTTGACAATACAGTAACCTGTAATAAAAGTTTGGATCACACAACTGAAAATATTAATTTGTGTATATTTGGTCACATATAGTATGCACCCCTTTTTATTGGGTTTGATCGTACCTTTACTTATTTAGTTAATGAATAAAAGGATAAAATAAAAAAATCTGATCAACATCATCTGATATCTTCAAAAACAGCCCATGATAGCTGATAAGCACGTTTTACATAGACCCTAGAAATCGACTCGAAAATACTGAGTAAAATAATTTTAAAATGAACTTTCACTGCCACTTCCAGGGTTGTCAATAACTTAATTTCACAGGAAATACATAAAAAAAACCTCGAGCTGAAGCGAACGCAACAAACCGCAACTCTGTATCTCCCTAATTATCGAGATACAGTACGAAATAGGCGTTCTCAAAATGAGGAATCGAAATACATACAATATATCAGTGTCAGTATATAGGTGGTGACTTAATTTTCCTTCAGCCATTGAAAATCTAGCGGGGTTGTCTTTAACTTACGTTGCTTCCCGTATAGAAAATTCCCAGCTGAAGCAAATGCAACAAACCGTAATCGTCTATCTCTCTTAGTTATTGAGATACAGTGCAAAATAGGCGTTTGCAAAACGAGACATTGATATATAAAAAAATAAGGTGAGCGCATACATGGTGACTGTCATTTTTCTTCAACCATGCAAAATCTATCAGGATTTTCTTCAACTTCTGTTGCTTCCCGTATAGAAAATACCCATCTGAAGTGAATGAAACAAACGGCAGCCCTCTATCTCTCTTAGTTATCGAGTTACGAGGCAGCGAAATATATATGAAATATCTGGGTCAGTGCAGTGACTTCATTTTCCTTCAACCATGCAAAATCTAGCAGGGGTTTCTTCAACTGATGTTGCTCCTCGTATAGAAGACCCCCAGCTGAAGCAAATCAAACAAACCGCAATCGCCTATCTCTCTTAGTTATTGAGATATTGTACAAAATAGGCAAGGTGAGCGTTTACGTGGTAACTGTAATTTTTCTTCAACCATGCAAAATATAGATGGATTTTCTTCAACTTCTGTTGCTTCTCGTATAGAAAATACCCATCTGAAGTGAATGCAATAAACGGCAACCCTGTATCTCTCTTAGTTATCGAGATATCGTGCGAAATAGTTGTCTTCAAAACGAGACATCGAAATACATATAAAAAGTCAAGGTGAGCGCATAAGTGGTGACTGTAATTTTTCTTTAACCATGCAAAATCTAGAGGGATTTTCTCCAACTTCTGTTGCTTCCCGTATAGAAAATACCCATCTGAAGTGAATGCAACAAACAGCAACTTTCTATCTCTCTTAGTTATCGAGATACAGTGCGAAATATACGTTTTCAAAATGAGGCAGCGAAATATATATAAAATATCTGGGTCAGTGCAGTGACTTCATTTTCCTTCAACCATGCAAAATCTAGTGGGGGTTTCTTCAACTGATGTTGCTCCTCGTATAGAAGACCCCCAGCTGAAGCAAATGAAAAAAACCGCGATCGCCTATCTCTCTTAGTTATTGAGATATAGTATAAAATAGGCGTTTTCAAAACGAGACATTGAAATACATATAAAAAACCAAGATGAGTGCATATGTGGTAACTGTTTTTCTTCAACCATGCAAAATCTATCGGAATTTTCTTCAACTTCTGTTGCTTCCCATATAGAAAATACCCATCTGAAGTGAATGCAACAAACGGCAACCCTCTATCTCTCTTAGTTATCGAGATATCGTGCGAAATAGGCATCGAAATACATATAAAATATCATTGTCACATAGGTGGTGACTTTATTTTCCTTTAACCATGCAAAGTCTAACAGGATTTTCTTCAACTTCTGTTGCTCCCTGTATAGGAAATACACATCTGATGTGAATGCAATAAACCGTAACCCTCTATCTCTCTTACTTATTGAGATACAGTGCAAAATAGTTGTTTTCAAAACGTGACATTGAAATAGATATAAAAAATCAAGGTGAGAGCATATGTGATGACTGTCATTTTTCTTCAACCATGCAAAATCTAGCGGGATTTTCTTTAACTTCTGATGCTCCCTATATAGAAAACACCCATCAGAAGTGAATCAACAAACCGCAACCGTATACCTCTCTTAGTTCTTGAGATACAGTGCAAAATAGTTGTCTTCAAAACGAGACATCGAAATACATATAAACAATCAAGGTGAGTGCATACGAGATAACTGTAATTTTTCTTCAACCATGCAAAATCTAGTGGGGTTTTCTTCAACTTCTATTGCTTCCTGTTTAGAAAACACCCCTCTGAAGTGAATGCAACAAACCGCAACCGTATATCTCTCTTAGTTATTGAGATATAGTGCAAAATAGTTGTCTTCAAAACGAGACATCGAAATATATATAAACAATCAAGGTGAGCGCATATTTGATGACTGTAATTTTTCTTCAACCATGCAAAATCTAGCGGGATTTTCTTTAACATCTGATGCTCCCTATATAGAAAACACCCATCTGAAGTTAATGTGACAAACCGCAACCGTATATCTCTCTTAGTTATTGAGTACAGTACAAAACAGTTGTCTTCAAAACGAGACATCGAAATACATATAAATCATCAAGGTGAGCGCATACGTGATGACTGTCATTTTTCTTCAACCGTGCCAAATCTAGCGGGATTTTCTTTAATTTCTGATGCTCCCTATAGAGAAAACACTCATCTGAAGTGAATGCAATAAACCGCAATCGTATATCTCTCTTAGTTCTTGAGATACAGTGCAAAATTGTTGTCTTCAAAACGAGACATCGAAATCCATATAAACAATCAAGGTTAGTGCATACGAGATGACTGTCATTTTTCTTCAATCATGCAAAATCTAGGGTAATTGTCTTCAACTTCTGATGCTCCCTGTATAGAAAACACCCATCTGAAGTGAATGCAACAAACTGCAACCCTTTATCTCTCGTAGTTATCGAGATACAGTGCTAAATAGGCGTTTTCAAAACGAGACATAAAAAATCAAGTCTGTCATTTTCCTTCAACCCTCTGCATGGTTGACTAGAGGGATTTTCTTCAATTTCTGTTGCCCCCCGTATTGAAAACACCCATCTGAAGCGACTGCAACAAACCGCAACCCTCTATCTCTGTTCGTTATCGAGATACAGTGCGAAATATACGTTTTCAAAATGAGGCATCGAAATACATATAAAATATCAGGGTCAGTGCATAGGTGGTGACTACATTTTCCTTCAACTATGCACAATTTAGCACGGTTTTCTTCAATGTATGCTACTCTCCTTATAGGAAACCCCCAGCTGAAGCAAATGCAACAAACCGCATTCATATATCTCTCTTAGTTATTGAGATACAGTGCGAAATAGGCGTTTTAAAAATGAGGCAACGAAATATATATAAAATATCAGGGCTACAGCATACGTGGGACTGTGATTTTGCTTCATGTGTGCAAAATCAAGCGGGTTTTTTTCAACGTTCATTTTCCTTCAACCATTGAAAATCTAGCAGGGTTTTCTTCAACTTACGTTGCTTCCCATATAGAAAACACCCAGCTGAAGCGAATGCAATAAACCGCAACCCCCTATCTCTATTAGTTATCGAGATACAGTGCGAAATAGGCGCTTTCAAAACGAAACATAGAAATACATATTAAAAAACAGGGTGAGGGCATACTTGGTGACTGTCATTTTCCTTCAACCATAGAAAATCTAGCGGGTTTTTCTTCAACTTGGTATGGTTGTCCGTATAAAAAAATTTAGCTGAAGCGAATGAAACAAACCTCAACCCTCTATCTCTTTTAGTTATTAAGATATCGGTTTTTTGACAATTCAGGTTAATATTGGGTGATTAAATTCCTCTCAACTGTCGCCTTTACTAGAGGAAATTAATTTCGTTGAACGATTGGGCCTATAACAATTGATGTTTGTCTTCTTTACCAATATTATAAAGACCGTTTCTTCTCCTAGGCCTGGAGTCGGCAAACGTATAAGGCGGAAGAGGCAATTGTATCCCTCAGTGAAATTTAATTATATTATCTTTTAAGAGCCATAATATTTGTATCATACATAATATTTGTATCACATATAAAAGTGTGACTCTACCTCTTACGCCCGGTTTCTCCAGCGAATCTTAAAGCTCGTCTTATATAAGCTTGTCTTATATAAACTCGTCTAATATATAACCATGTCTTAAATTTATATTCTGTTGCACCAAACATATGTAGATCTTACTTAGTCTTACAATGTAAGAGCGTCTTATCGTTTTAAGATCCGATTTTTGTTTGGTGCAACGCTTTAAGACCGTCTTATTATTAAGACGGTCTTAAACTAGTTAAGATTCGTTGGAGAAACCGGGTGTTAGCAATCTACATATCTAGATTTCTAACTTAGCATGCGCCTCTTCTTTGATTTAGATGTATGCTAGTTTTAATTAGTTAATTTTAAATTTGCATAATCAGTAGAATGTTCATTTATTTTTATTGTTACTTCATTTGATTCTTTGTGTATTTGTATTGTTTCGTATCGTTTTGGTTTATTTAGTATTATTTTTAACGCTTTATTTATTTATTTATTTAAAACAAAACCCGTTTAATCCCAAAATCGTCTCCACTCTAATAGTTTTCTAATAAAACACACCACCCAACCCGTTTACAATTCAATTTGTCGATGCGAGGCGGGCAATTACATTGCGGGGGTGGCCGTGCATCGAAACGCCGGCTTTCCACTTAATCTGTTAATGTAAATTCCAATTACGGAGATTTTAATAACCCGCGCCGCCGGGGCACATTATTATCGGGGGGAAGTAACAGGTAAAGCTCGATAGGTAGCGCGGCGGCGGCGGCCGCCCCACGACGCGCGGCGTCGCTCTCGCAGTGCGAAATTGCGCGCGAGTCCGAGAAGACGCCTCCGCGCGAGACGCCGCCGCGACGCCGAAACACGCGACACGCGCAATAAATAAAAATACCGAAACCAACAAGTTTGAGTTTAGGTTTTTGAAATTGAATTTTGTAACAATGGATAATAATAGCGATTTATTTTCGGGTTTAAATATGTATAATTAGCGGTTTTTTGGCTGGCGATTGCAGCCTTGAGGAGTTTCGTCTTGGACAATATATATTGTAAGCGTGCTGATTGTTTTAGTTTTGCTTGTTGAGAGGTTTTATTGTTTTACATTTCCTGATTTAAAATCTGAATCACTGTCTTAAAACAATCATACACCTATAAATAACTTATTGGTAACCTATGGAAATAAAACTATCGAGTAAAAACGTTAAGGATAAGATTATGGATTAATTTATTTCTTTATTATATTTTATTTATTAATGTACGTTTTATTTATTAAAGTAAGATTTGTTTTATACAAAAAGCGATTTTCGACAAACTATGTGTCTTTGAATATTCCCGCATTGATTAAAACCAAAATAAACAAACAATGGCTCATTTTGTAGCTAATTAAGTGCCAATTCAAAAATCGCAGCCACCGAAATGTCCGTTGAGTAGTGTAATCTGATCTACAAAAAAAAATAACGTTCGATATTATCGAGAAACTTTATCGCAGTAAGACCGTAGCCGACAAAAAAATTTATTATTTCTATTGTATGTATTACATATTTTTATGATGGAACACAAAAATATTCGCTGTGATTTAATAAGATTTTAACTTTTTTTTTAAAACGATTTTTATACGCAGCCACCGAAATGTAGTGAGTAGTGTAATCTGATCGAAAACATCTTTCGATATTACCGTGAAACTTAAGTAAGCAGTAAGCAGTAAGACTGTAGCCGACAAAAAAAACAAATATTTTATTTTTATTGTATGTATTACATATTTTTGTGATGTAATTAGAAAAGTATTTGCTGTGATTTAATAAGATCTTCCATTTATTTTCGTTCAGAGTTTCGTAAAAGCGGATAAGGGATGTGGCCTCACGAAAATCTAATTTAATTCGTACTCTGATTTCTCGTCTTTGTGTGTCTATGGATGTGTGTGTGTTAGTGTGTGTATATGTATGTGTGTTAGTGTGTGTGTATGTATGTGTGTTAGTGTGTGTGTATGTATGTGTGTTAGTGTGTGTGTATGTATGTGTGTATGTATGCGTGTTAGTGTGTGTGTATGTATGTATGTGTGTATGTGTGTGTATGTATGTATGTGTGTATGTGTGTGTATGTATGTATGTGTGTATGTGTGTGTATGTATGAGTTAGTCTATATGTGTTCTGTCTGTGTGTGCGTTCCGTTTGAATCGAGGGGGTTGAAATACAAGCGTTTTTCTTTGGTAATACTAGACAGGTATGAACGTATATAAGTCGGCTCCGTCAGGCGGAACATTGTGCCCCACTAATGAAATACGAATGGAGAGATTTGAACAATTGCGAGGGATTATTATTTTAGTTCAAGGAGCTAAAAAGTGGGGTGGTAATTAAGCATTAAGCCCGACGAATTTAGTAGGAGTTTCATGTTTTGTTTAGGGGTAACAATTGTTGGTATTAGACTCTCTCTAGAATGCTTTACGAATTGTAATTTAATATGAATTAAAGAGTATTTGTTCTGTTGTGTAAATTAATTATAATATTATTAGAAAATATAACATTATTGTTGACCAAATCTTCGAAATTGCCCAATAAAACAATCCAATAGTTGCGATTTAAAAGTTATTATATAATAATAACATAATAAAAGGAGTCCCAAAATTAAAGCAAGATTTAAAATAAATAGAAAGCACAGTTTTTAGCTTTTAGATTGTAATTTTTTTTTATTGAATCATTGACGCCCGTATTCACCATCGTTCTATAAATCAATCAGTAACTATTGAACCCATAAGTATTCATTGTTATACCAGCAATAAATAAATTATCTAGGGAATGTAGTTACTTTAGATTCGCTCTATTGGAAACACTGAAAAATTAAAGAAAATGTGTCATCAAAGCTCCAATCACAAGCAAGATTTTTGACATTGGTTTTGGCACATTCAATCACAATGATATTTTAAATTTATCCATTCAATAGCTTATGGAATCTATAAAGTATAAGGGCATGATTCTTTTTAATTCAAATCTTGCGTTCATTCTGGGATATCCTTTATATAGAGGCGTTTTACATATACTATTCAACCTTGATATTCGTATGTACTATATACATATTTGTAAAAAAAATATTTTTTTTAAACATATATGACTGTAGACAAACAAAACTTTTCTCAAATATTCATGTGATATTTACAACACCATTTAGTGAAACAACACTTTTTCTTTTGTGTTGAAACTGAAGAAAACGCAACTTTTCACTTTAGAGTCATATATCATTTACTTTTGTCAGGATTTAGGAAACTGTTGAGTACGATTAATTTGAAATTCCGTGCTGTGATTTATATTAAATTGGAACACCGTCCACGCCGAGGCGAAATGCAGGCCGTTTTTGCATAAGCCGCTTGAAATAAATACTGCATCATTAATTTTGTCTTGTGAAGTGAGACACGGCACGGTACGAGCGGAGGGGAGGGTGGAGGTGATCTGTAATTAATTCTCTTCTCTTTTCGATTTGTTCTAACAGCACGCGAGAGCATAACATTACAAAGTTATTTCACAATAATTGCAATACTAAGATGTTTTCTGTAAACCCATATAATAAACAAGCTATAAATTTAATATTAAACACCACCATTTTTGATCATGAATCCGTCATACAATTGATTTGAAAAAATTACACAATGTTTATAATAAACTGACAATAGAAAATAGAAAGTTTCTATCTTGGCATATTTTTCCTTCTATTTATTTTTAATTTTTAACTTTTACGCTCCTATCTCGATATGCCGATTTTAGAGACTGGGTCGATAAAAAAATTATGCAACATATTTTGTTTAATTTGTTTACTGATCTTAGTGCAGAACATATCAGTGCACTAGATACCCGAAGGAAATTGGAAAATTTTGATTATAAGTATTTTTTTTTTTGGCGAAGTCGAACCTATTTCATTATTATTATGTTTGACCATGGATCCGTCATACAAATGATTTGAAAAAACGTATAACACAAACAAAAATTTTGAAGAAGAAAAAACACCATAACGGCTGCTGATATATCGTTCTTTTTGGCTTGTAATTTATAGCTGTGATATATATATATATATATATATATATATATATATATATATATATATATATATATATATTTCTATATACATTATAATAATTAATTTTCTATAATTAACTTGACTGTGTTGGTATAATTAACTTTACAACATACTGATCACACATGTGCCTACATATTGTTATTATCATCCTAATGATAATAGATTGATGTCAGGCTAAATTACAAGCGAGAAATTTCAGTCCAAAAGTTGATTAACGCTTAAAAAAAATATGCAATGAATGTGATAATTTAAAAACTTTTATGCGCGCCGGCAAATTTGAAACGCGCTCATAACACGCGATGGCATGACATGGAGATCTATGCGTTGTGATAAAAACTAGTGTAATCTATTCCGACCGGCCCCCATATAATCAATGCACTGAAACTGTGTGTGTTTAATCCGCGTTGTAATTAACCAGCAGGAGATAACAAAATTGATACAGGAAAATATTAAAAGTTTCATAATTAAGCTCGAATTTCAGGCAATTGTTTAAATAACAATATATTTATTAGTTTTTAATTATAACTGCCTATAAATACCTGGTCATATAAAAACTAAAGGCCCAAGAACTATATACACATGTCTGTAGACAAAAAATCTATACATTTGCCCACAAAACAAAGCGCATATTACTGTTGTGAGAAAGCTTTTATTAAGACAAACATATACAGCAGTACTTTATTAATCAGGACAGTACTGAACAGTTATTCACATGGGAAAGAGAGGTTGTAAACTATACAGTTTTGTGACGTGGCTCGACCAAGTACAGCTGGGTTGGAAACGTTGATTTTCACAATACTTTGAGTCAAGGTGGTGAAAGTGTGGTTACACTGGAAGATACTGTATATATATCTTCCAGTGTAACCACACTTTCACCACCTTGACTATATATATATATATATATATATACAGTATCTTCCAGTGTAACCACACTTTCACCACCTTGACTCAAAGTATTGTGAAAATCAACGTTTCCAACCCAGCTGTTCAATTGTAGGACTTAAATTCCAACAACTATATAATAATAAAACCGTTTTAATTTATTCATTGGCCGTTAATAGTTTCGAATATAGGCTGAAAGACCAATGTCGATGGCATCTTGTACATGTATGTATATCTTGTATGTTTGTATGTTACAATAACTATATCTTTTTCTTCTTCTAGCCTCGAATATTATATTCCTCCTAGCATACCAACTATTAACTTGCAAATATTGTTTAAACTCTCAACTTGAACGCAGGTCTCCAAACAAGTCACAGTCTTTTGACAAATATCGATCACCCGCCGGCCCGACCTCTCCAAACATGAAATATTAATCGACGAGTGCAATACGGTGCGAACTTTTCGGGACGGCATTATTTATTAACAATGAAATCAATATATCGCGCCTGTTAAAAGCCCGCTGTTGAATTTTTTTTTTGCTCGCACGGCAGCAGTGCTGAATTTAATTAAAATAATACCCCTCGCGGTCTAATCTCTCCATCGATGCGAAAACGGTGTAATATTTTTTGAAACAGCGAGCGGGTATTGATAACGGTGCAGAAAATTGTATAATTTCAGGAATTCACAACTCTATATATACACATAAACACACATATACATACATATACACACATATACACACATATACACATATACACACATATACACACACATACAGACACTCACAAATATACTCACATATACACGGTATGGACACGGCCTTCAAGCAGATGACCCTTCCAAGAATGAACATTTTGTATCTTTGGATATCATATTATTGATCTGAAACCTACATACTTCCATCAAGTATGGTTTTAATGATTCTTTTAGCCTAGCTGACTCTACCTAATATTTAAATTTATGTAGCAACATTGTCTAATGTGAGATTAGTTTTATTAGTAAGTAATTTACAAACGATAATTTGTATATTATTACTATTTAAGAGTAGTGGTTTTAGTGTTATGAATGCTATTGTAGCTACTTCTATCTTGCATTTAATTTCTTATTCATGATCCATTGATTGATTTATCCAACTGCCTAACAGTTCTAATAACTTAGGCAGTTGGATAAATCAATCAATGGATCCGGAATAAGAAATTAAATGCAAGATAGAAGTAGATACAACAGCATTTATAACACACATATACACACATATACACACAAATACACACATATACACACATATACACACATCTACACACATATACACACATATACACATATGTACACACATATACACATATGTACACACACATATACACACATATACACAAATAAAAATACTGTGATATATTTAGGCAGGCGTATATATCAATCATTTGGTGATGAAATTCGCAATAGATTTGAGGGATTTATTGTGTAACTGATGGAGAGTGTGGAATGTGGACCGTTACGTGTAGAAAGATATATTTTTTTATGAAATGATAAACTTTGGGGCTGATATTTTTGTGAAGTAAAGGTAAATATCGGGTGATATTATTCGGAGACCCATATCGGGGGGACGGGGCCTTCAAGCAGATGACCCTTCTAAGCATGAAAATTTTGTATCTTTGGATATCATATTATTGAAACCTACATACTTCCATCAAGTTTGGTTTTAATGATTCTTTTAGCCTAGTTCACTCTACCAACCCAACTATACCCGTCCACTATTTTAAACGACTTGAACTATGCATTACATTATTTTTCACATATATTTTTTTAAATAGTCTTACATTAATAGATGACATTAATTTAACCGTAGAAAGTAACGGATAATAGTGTAATGCATAGTTCAAGTCGTTTGAAATAGTGAACGGGTATAGTTTGGTTGGTAGGGGCCGCCCGCCCACCCCACCTTCGCTCGCATAGTTTTTTCATTGGATATAGATGTTTTATATTGTTTAAACTATTCTAAGAATAGTGTTATCCTATGTAAAAACTATGCGAACAAAGGTGGGGTGGGCGGGCGGCCCCTACCAACCAAACTATACCCGTTCACTATTTCAAATGGCTTGAACTATGCATTACATTATTATCCATTATAATATAAAATTAATTGAATCATAGAGAATCTATGATTCAATTAATTTTATTTATTAATTTACGCTTAATTCGTAAACAAATGCGAGAAGCAATGTAGTGTATAGTTCAAGTCGTTTGAAATAGTGAATGGGCATAGTTTGGTTGGTAGGGGACGCCCGCCAACCCCACCTTTGTCCGCATAGTTTTTACATAGGATAACACTATTCTTAGAATAGTTTAAACAATATAAAACATCTATATCCAATGAAAAAACTATGCGAGCGAAGGTGGGGTGGGCGGGCGGCCCCTACCAACCAAACTATACCCGTTCACTATTTCAAACGACTTGAACTATGCATTACACTATTATCCGTTACTTTCTACGGTTAAATTAATGTCATCTATTAATGTAAGACTATTTAAAAAAATATATGTGAAAAATAATGTAATGCATAGTTCAAGTCGTTTGAAATAGTGAATGGGCATAGTTTGGTTGGTAGGGGACGCCCGCCAACCCCACCTTTGTTCGCATAGTTTTTACATAGGATAACACTATTCTTAGAATAGTTTAAACAATATAAAACATCTATATCCAATGAAAAAACTATGCGAGCGAAGGCGGGGTGGGCGGGCGGTCCCTACCAATCCAACTATACCCGTCCACTATTTCAAACGACTTGAACTATGCATTACACTATTATCCGTTACTTTCTACGGTTAAATTAATGTCATCTATTAATGTAAGACTATTTAAAAAAATATATGTGAAAAATAATCTAATGTATAGTTCAAGTCGTTTGAAATAGTGGACGGGCATAGTTTGGTTGGTAGGGGCCGCCCGCCCACCCCACCTTCGCTCGCATAGTTTTTTCAATGGATACAAACGTTTTCTATTTTTAAAACTATTCCAAGAAGAGTGTTATCCTATGGAAAAACTATGCGAACAAAGGTGGGGTGGGCAGGCGGTCCCTACCAACCCAACTATACCCGTCCACTATTTCAAACGACTTGAGCTATACATTACATTATTTTTCACATATATTTTTTTAAATAGTCTTAAATTAATAGATGACATTAATTTAACCGTAGAAAGTAACGGATAATAGTGTAATGCATAGTTCAAGTCGTTTGAAATAGTAGACGGGTATAGTTGGGTTGGTAGGGACCACCCGCCCACCCCACCCTTGTTCGCATAGTTTTTCCATAGGATAACGCTTTTCTTGGAATAGTTTAAACAATATAAAACATTTAGATCCATTGAAAAAACTATGCGAGCGAAGGTGGGGTGGGCGGGCGGCCCCTACCAACCAAACTATGCCCGTCCACTATTTCAAACGACTTGAACTATGCATTAAATTATTTTTCACATATATTTTTTTAATTAGTCTTAAATTAATAAATGATAATAATATAATAATAATATTTATATTTTATGTAGCAATATTGTCTACTGTGAGATAGTTTTTTTAGTAAGTAATTTAGAAAAGATAATTTGTACATTATTACTCCCTCTGTCCCAAATAAGGGAATGCAAAATTCTTTGATTATTGAAATTTAAAGAAAAAAAAATATAGAATATAAAATAGAATTATAAATTTAAATTTTTGAAATCTTTGTTTTATTTTATCATTTTTTATAACTCAGTCGATTAATTTAAAACAGCTCGTACAATAAAAAGCTTCCCGTAGACATTATTTTTGGGTGAAAATTAACAAAAATTAGTTTATTTTGAGCTCAATTAAATAAAGAATGTAAAATAATATCATACATTTAAATTTCTTAAATCTTTGATTTTTAATAAATTTTTATAACTCAGTGAATGAATTTGAAACAGTTCGTACAATAAAAACCTTCTTGCAGACTTAATTTTTGGGCCGAAATTATCGAAAAAATAGCTTATTCCGGGCCAAATTAAATATAGAATATAAAAATAAATTTAAATTTAAATTTAAATTTTTTAGATCTTTGATTTTTTTATCATTTTTTATAACTCAGTCAATTAATTTAAAACAGCTGGTGCAATAAAAATATTCCGGTAGACATTATTTTTGGGTGAAAATTAACAAAAACTAGTTTATTTTGAGCCCAATTAAATAAAGAATGTAGAATAATATCATAGATTTAAATTTATTAAATCTTTAAATTTTTATATTTTTTATAACTCTGTCGATTAATTTAAAACAGCTCGTACAATAAAAACCTTCCTGTAGACATTATTTTTGGGTGAAAATTAACAAAAACTAGTTTATTTTGAGCTCAATTAAATAAAGAATGTAAAATAATATCATACATTTAAATTTCTTAAAACTTTGATTTTTTATCTTTTTTTATAATTCTGTCGATTAATTTAAAACAGCTCGTGCAATAAAAATATTCCTCAGTCACTATTTTTGGGTGAAAATTAACAAAAAGTAGTTTATTTTAAGCTCAATTAAATAAATAATGTAAAATAATATCATAAATTTAAATTTCCTAAATCTTTGATTTTTAATCATTTTTTATAACTCAGTGAATTAATTTGAAACAGTTCGTACAATAAAAACTTTAATGCAGACTTTATTTTTGGGTCGAAATTATCGAAAAAACAGCTTATTACGAGCCAAATTAAATATAGAATATAAAATAGTATCATAAATTTAAATTTTTAAATCTTTGATTTTTGTATCATTTTCTATAACTCGATTAATTTAAAACAGCTCATACAATAAAAATCTTCCTGTACACATTATTTTTGGATGAAAATTAACAATAATTAGTTTATTTTGAGCTCAATTAAATAAAAAATATAAAATAATATTATACATTTAAATTTCTTAAAACTTTGATTTTTTTATAATTTTTTTATAATTCTGTCGATTAATTTAAAACAGTTCGTGCAATATAAACCTTCCTGCAGACTTTAATTTTAGATGAAAATTATCAAAAAATAGCTTATATTGAGCCCAATTAATATAGAATTTGAAATAATATCATAAATTTAAATTTCTTAAATCTTTGATTTTTTTATCATTATTTATAACTCAGTCGATTAATTTAAAACAGCTTGTACAATAAAAACCTTCCTCTAGGCATTATGTTTGGGTGAAAATTAACAAACATTAGTTTATTTTGAGCTCAATTAAATAAAGAATGTAAAATAACATCATAAATTTAAATTTCTTAAATCTTTGATTTTTTATCATTTTTTGTAATTCTGTCGATTAATTTAAAACAGTTCGTACAATTTAATTTTAGATAAAAATTATCAAAAAATAGCTTATATTGAGCCCAATTAAATATAGAATTTGAAATAATATCACAAATTAAAATTTCTTAAATCTTTGATTTTTAATCATTTTTATAACTCAGTGAATTGATTTGAAACAGTTCGTACAATAAAAACCTTCTTGCAGACTTTATTTTTGGGTCGAAATTATCGAAAAACAACTTATTAGGAGCCAAATTAAATAGAAAATAGAAAATAGTATCATAAATTTAAATTTTTTAAATCTTTGATTTTTTTTATCATTCTTTATAACTCAGTCAATTAATTTAAAACAGCTTGTGCAATAAAACTCTTCCTGTAGACATTATTTTTGGGTGAAAATTAACAAAAATTAGTCTATTTTGAGCTCAATTAAATAAATAATGTAAAATAATATCATAAATTTAAATTACTTAAAACTTTGATTTTTTATAATTTTTTATAATTCTGTCGATTAATTTAAAACAGCTCGTGCAATCAAAAACCTTTCTGTAGATTTTAATTTTAGATGAAAATTATCAAAAAATAGCTTATATTCAGCCCAATTAAATATAGAATTTGAAATAATATCACAATTGTAAATTTTTTAAATCTTTGATTTTTAATAATTTTTTATAAGTCAGTGAATTAATTGGAAACAGTTCGTACAATAAAAACCTTCCTGCAGACTTTATTTTTGGGTCGAAATTATCGAAAAAAACAGCTTATTACGAGCCAAATTAAATATAGAATATAAAATAGTATCATAAATTTAAATTTTTTAAATCTTTGATTTTTAATCAGTTTTTATAACTCGGTCGATTTTTTTAAATCAGCGCGTGCAATAAATACCTTCCTGCAGACTTTACTTTTGGGTGTGAATTATCATAAAATAGCATATTTTGAGCCTAATTAAATATAGAATGTAAAATAATATCATAAATTTAAATTTCTTAAAATTTTGATTTTTTATTATTTTTTATAATTCTGTCGATTAATTTAAAACAGCTCGTGCTATAAAAGCCTTCCTGCAAACTTTAATTTTAGATGAAAATGATCAAAAAACTGATTATATTGAGCCCAATTAAATATAGAATTTGAAATAATATCACAAATTTAAATATCTTAAATCTTTGAGTGTTTATAATTTTTTATACCTCAGTCGATTAATTTAAAACAGTTCGTACAATATAAACCTTCCTGCAGACTTTATTTTTCAGTAAAAAATATCCAGAATCTGGTTATTACGAGCCCAAATATAGAATATAAAATAATAAAAAAAAATTATATTTTTTAAATCTTTGATTTTTTATCATTTTTTCTAACTCAAGTCGATTAATTTAAAACAGCTCGTGCCTTCCTGCAGACTTTAATTTTGGATGAAAATTATGAAAAAATAGCTTGTATTGAGCAAAATTAAATATAGAATTTGAAATAATATCACAAATTTAAATTTCTTAAATCTTTGATTTTTAATCATTTGTATAACTCAGTGAATTAATTTCAAACAGTTCGTACAATAAAAACCTTCCTGCAGACTTTATTTTTGGGTCGAAATTATCGAAAAATAGCTTATTACGAGCCAAATTAAATATAGAATATAAAATAGTATCATAAATTTATATTTTTTAAATCTTTGATTTTTTTAAATATTTTTTTATAACTCAGTCGATTAATTTAAAACAGCTCGTGCAATAAAAATCTTCCTGTAGACATTATTTTTGGGTGAAAATTAACAAAAAGTAGTTTATTTTGAGCTCAATTAAATAAAGAATGTAAAATAATATCATAAATTAAAATTTCTTAAATCTTTGGTTTTTAATCAGTTTTTATAACTCAGTCGATTAATTTAAATCAGCTCGTGCAATAAAAACCTTCCTGCAGACTTTACTTTTGGGTGTAAATTATCAAAAAATAGCTTATTTTGAGCCTAATTAAATATAGAATCTAAAATAATATCATAAATTTAAATTTCTTAAAATTTTGATTTTTTTATCATTTTTTATAACTCGATTAATTTAAAACAGTTCGTACAATATAAACGTTCCTGTAGACTTTATTTTTGGGTAAAAATTATCAAAAGATAGTTTATTTTGCGCCCAATTAAATAAAGAATGTAGAATAATATCATAGATTTAAATTTATTAAATCTTTAAATTTTTATATTTTTTAAAACTCAGTCGATTCATTTAAAACAGCTCGTGCAATAAAAATCTTCCCGTAGACATTATTTTTGGGTGAAAATTAACAAAAAGTAGTTTATTTTGAGATCAATTAAATAAATAATGTAAAATAATATCATAAATTTAAATTTCTTAAATCTTTGATTTTTAATCAGTTTTTATAACTCGGTCGATTAATTTAAATCAGCGCGTGCAATAAAAACCTTCCTGCAGACTTTACTTGTGGGTGTAAATTATCAAAAAATAGCTTATTTTGAGCCTAATTAAAAATAGAATTTGAAATAATATCACAAATTTAAATTTCTTAAATCTTTGATTTTTTATCATTTTTTTTTTAACTCAGTCGATTAATTTAAAGTTCGTACAATATAAACCTTCCTGCAGACTTTATTTTTCAGTAAAAAATATCAAAAATCTGGTTATTACAAGCCCAATTAAATATAGAATATAAAATAGTATAAAAAAATTTAACTTTTTAAATCTTTGATTTTTTATCATTTTTTATAACTCAAGTCGATTAATTTAAAACAGCTCGTGCTATAAAAGCCTTCCTGCAAACTTTAATTTTAGATGAAAATGATCAAAAAACAGCTTATATTGAGCCCAATTAAATATAGAATTTGAAATAATATCACAAATTTAAATTTCTTAAATCTTTGATTTTTTATCATTTTTTTTTTAACTCAGTCGATTAATTTAAAATAGTTCGTACAATATAAACCTTCCTGCAGACTTTATTTTTCAGTAAAAATATCAAAAATCTATATCACATGGAAGGTGCTATCAAACAGATAGCACCTTCCATGTGCCCTGCTCGGTTGTATGAGCCTTTTTTTAATGTTGCCTCAGACTAATATATAAATATTTATTTATTAGTCTAAGAATGTTTCTATCCGTTTTCCGAGGCCTGATTTTTAGCAAATTTACATTTTCTACGAGTGCCAAGAACATGGACCCAACCGTAAGGGCTAAGATTTATCTGTTGAGGTCTTTATTAGCTGAAGGGCTCCAGTTTTTAGGCGCCGGAGACTCGCCTTTCACCCACTTCCGTTAGCTATATGACAATCACCCATTGATTGCCATACATAGTCCAGGGGTCACGCGGCACATAGCCTTCGTGGACGTGGAAGTTGGATTTACTGGCAGAGCTGTTCATGTTACAGTGGACATTACTCAGGATTTATGAGGAGTGTCGTATCAGCATTAACACTCCCCTCTGAGATCCATACCAGCATTTGACCCCCATTAAACAACGTGTAATCTATCTCAAATAATATCTGTTCAATTTTATTGAATAGATATCGACAGTGTAGCGCAATAAAGGCCAAAAAACAAAAGAAGAAAAAACTGATTTAAAGGACTTAATACTAATAGTTAGACAGATAGACAGATAAGACAGATACGACAGATACGACAGATAAGACAGATAAGACAGATAAGACAGATAAGACAGATAAGACAGATAAGACAGATAAGACAGATAAGACAGATAAGACAGATAAGACAGATAAGACAGATAAGACAGATAAGACAGATAAGACAGATAAGACAGATAAGACAGATAAGACAAATAAGACAGATAAGACAGATAAGACAGATAAGACAGATAAGACAGATAAGACAGATAAGACAGATAAGACAGATAAGACAGATAAGACAGATAAGACAGATAAGACAGATAAGACAGATAAGACAGATAAGACAGATAAGACAGATAAGACAGATAAGACAGATAAGACAGATAAGACAGATAAGACAGATAAGACAGATAAGACAGATAAGACAGATAAGACAGATAAGACAGATAAGACAGATAAGACAGATAAGACAGATAAGACAGATAAGACAGATAAGACAGATAAGACAGATAAGACAGATAAGACAGATAAGACAGATAAGACAGATAAGACAGATAAGACAGATAAGACAGATAAGACAGATAAGACAGATAAGACAGATAAGACAGATAAGACAGATAAGACAGATAAGACAGATAAGACAGATAACACAGATAACACAGATAACACAGATAACACAGATAACACAGATAACACAGATAACACAGATAACACAGATAACACAGATAACACAGATAACACAGATAACACAGATAACACAGATAACACAGATAACACAGATAACACAGATAACACAGATAACACAGATAACACAGATAACACAGATAACACAGATAACACAGATAACACAGATAACACAGATAACACAGATAACACAGATAACACAGATAACACAGATAACACAGATAACACAGATAACACAGATAACACAGATAACACAGATAACACAGATAACACAGATAACACAGATAACACAGATAACACAGATAACACAGATAACACAGATAACACAGATAACACAGATAACACAGATAACACAGATAACACAGATAACACAGATAACACAGATAACACAGATAACACAGATAATACAGATAACACAGATAACACAGATAACACAGATAACACAGATAACACAGATAACACAGATAACACAGATAACACAGATAACACAGATAACACAGATAACACAGATAACACAGATAACACAGATAACACAGATAACACAGATAACACAGATAACACAGATAACACAGATAACACAGATAACACAGATAACACAGATAACACAGATAACACAGATAACACAGATAACACAGATAACACAGATAACACAGATAACACAGATAACACAGATAACACAGATAACACAGATAACACAGATAACACAGATAACACAGATAACACAGATAACACAGATAACACAGATAACACAGATAACACAGATAACACAGATAACACAGATAACACAGATAACACAGATAACACAGATAACACAGATAACACAGATAACACAGATAACACAGATAACACAGATAACACAGATAACACAGATAACACAGATAACACAGATAACACAGATAACACAGATAACACAGATAACACAGATAACACAGATAACACAGATAACACAGATAACACAGATAACACAGATAACACAGATAACACAGATAACACAGATAACACAGATAACACAGATAACACAGATAACACAGATAACACAGATAACACAGATAACACAGATAACACAGATAACACAGATAACACAGATAACACAGATAACACAGATAACACAGATAGACAGATAGACAGATAGACAGATAGACAGATAGACAGATAGACAGATAGACAGATAGACAGATAGACAGATAGACAGATAGACAGATAGACAGATAGACAGATAGACAGATAGACAGATAGACAGATAGACAGATAGACAGATAGACAGATAGACAGATAGACAGATAGACAGATAGACAGATAGACAGATAGACAGATAGACAGATAGACAGATAGACAGATAGACAGATAGACAGATAGACAGATAGACAGATAGACAGATAGACAGATAGACAGATAGACAGATAGACAGATAGACAGATAGACAGATAGACAGATAGACAGATAGACAGATAGACAGATAGACAGATAGACAGATAGACAGATAGACAGATAGACAGATAGACAGATAGACAGATAGACAGATAGACAGATAGACAGATAGACAGATAGACAGATAGACAGATAGACAGATAGACAGATAGACAGATAGACAGATAGACAGATAGACAGATAGACAGATAGACAGATAGACAGATAGACAGATAGACAGATAGACAGATAGACAGATAGACAGATAGACAGATAGACAGATAGACAGATAGACAGATAGACAGATAGACAGATAGACAGATAGACAGATAGACAGATAGACAGATAGACAGATAGACAGATAGACAGATAGACAGATAGACAGATAGACAGATAGACAGATAGACAGATAGACAGATAGACAGATAGACAGATAGACAGATAGACAGATAGACAGATAGACAGATAGACAGATAGACAGATAGACAGATAGACAGATAGACAGATAGACAGATAGACAGATAGACAGATAGACAGATAGACAGATAGACAGATAGACAGATAGACAGATAGACAGATAGACAGATAGACAGATAGACAGATAGACAGATAGACAGATAGACAGATAGACAGATAGACAGATAGACAGATAGACAGATAGACAGATAGACAGATAGACAGATAGACAGATAGACAGATAGACAGATAGACAGATAGACAGATAGACAGATAGGCAGATAGACAGATAGACAGATAGACAGATAGACAGATAGACAGATAGACAGATAGACAGATAGACAGATAGACAGATAGACAGATAGACAGATAGACAGATAGACAGATAGACAGATAGACAGATAGACAGATAGACAGATAGACAGATAGACAGATAGACAGATAGACAGATAGACAGATAGACAGATAGACAGATAGACAGATAGACAGATAGACAGATAGACATAATTTCTACAAGATTCATTCATGAATTAAAAATACTTTATTAATAAGACTGTAAATACAGCGTAGTGCAAAGTTGTTTCGTTTGGTGAGATGATTAATGAGCATAGTTTGCAACCCTCCCCCATCCTTGTTCACGTAATGTTAATAAAACGATATATTTCTGAGCTGATAAAACATAAATGTTTTCATCGAAAACTAAATTATTTAGGATAAATAAAACGAGTTTTATTTTCTTATTTTTTATCACACTTCAGTTACACTTTCCAACTAGTTTCAGCTAAAATTGATGACATCGGAGGAGCTCGACAATGGCTAGAGTTTAGCAGAAACTAGTTGCCAAGTGTAACGGAAGTGTGATACAAAACAAAGTAAAAACCGTTTTATTTATCCTTTAAAATGAATTATTACAAAGTAAGGCGTCTACTTTGTAATAAGTCACTTTGTAACAATCCAATATTACAAAATTTTATTTTTTTGATTAATTTAATAATGTCTCCTTAAAACGTTTGAATCGTTTCTTATAAGAAGACGACGTTTTCACTTGTAATTCACGTTGTAAATCCAAGTTTGGAGGTCACACATCAAAATGTATGCAATTGTATTTGTATTGATTGACCAAGAATAGCCATCCACCTGCATTCTATTGCAATCAATTCCAGATTATAAGCCACATTCGTCTCAAATATTTTATTCGTCCGATAAAATATTCAAGCGCTGTTTTGTACATCATCACGTAACTCCTTCGATTCGTCCCTACGAGGGCCATAAATATTTCATGACTTTTTCGTCTTCAGGGCCGGCGTTTTCATTACAAAGACCGGTTTGCTTCGTTTGCATAATTGCTGAAAAATTAATACACCCCGCCCGTAATTTTACGCGTGGGTCAAATTCAACGGCATTAATTATTGCTGCGGGTGTAAATTTAATTCAGAGCTACGGGGGGAAATTCAAGCAGCCTGGAACAATATTGAATTACGTAGAACGATGGTAAAATATTGATTTTTTTTTTAATTGTATGTTTTAATTGTTTCAGATGGATTTACGACCGATAATAATGTAAAAAGCCCCCCAAAAAATGGCCCACATAGTGCTCTTAACAGACTCAGTAACTGAAACCCATAAAAACTGGACCGAAAACGATGTGAATAAAAGTGATATGTTGCGGTATGCGAATGGAACTTTTTACACGTACACTTCATCCACGGTGGAAATGAGCGAGTTGGTGACTAAGTCATGGCTTCTCTGCTTCCTGGTTGTGCTCAAAACCACCGTAATGGCTTTGATTATAATCGCAGCCCTTTTCGGTAACCTCTTAGTGATCGTTTCGGTAATGCGGCATCGGAAATTGCGGGTGATAACAAACTATTTCGTCGTATCATTGGCGTTAGCCGATATGCTGGTGGCGATCTGGGCGATGTGTTTCAATTTTAGTGTGGAGCTCACGGGCGGGCGGTGGGTGTTCGGGTACTTCATGTGCGATGTGTGGAACTCGCTGGACGTTTACTTTTCAACCGCCTCTATTTTGCATCTCTGCTGCATTAGCGTGGATCGGTATTATGCGATTGTGCAACCGTTGGATTATCCGCTGATTATGACTAATGGTCGACTCGCGGTTATGCTGGCGGTGGTATGGTGTAGTCCGGCGCTCGTCTCGTTTCTTCCGATTTTCATGGAGTGGTACACCACGGAGGAGAATTTGGTTTTTCGGAAAAGCCATCCGCATCTGTGTACGTTCACTGTTAATAAGGCGTACTCGGTTATATCGTCCAGTGTTAGCTTTTGGGTGCCTGGGATGGTTATGATTTTCATGTACTACCGGATTTATGTGGAAGCGGATCGACAGGAACGAATGCTCTATAGGTGAGTTATATTATGTTATTTTGTATTTATTACTACTCCCAAATATTGAGGCGGTCGTGGCGCGGTGGTCTAAAGCCCGTATGACATTATCTAGTTTCCTATATCGTTTTATATATAAGAATTGATATATTAAACTGTATAACTATTTCCAAATGGAAAATTAACATTGTGTATTACGGTGTTATTATTGTTAAGTAAATTTATTATTATTCCGCCGCTATATCATTTTCTACATGTGTGTATGACACTATGTAGTTTGTGTCTACATCGAAAACGATATAAGAAACTAGATAATGTCATACGGGCTTAAGGCGACGGTCTAAAGCCACTGCGTTCATGCCGTTACCAGTTCGACTCCGGTATTAATAGACTCTTTTCCGTACAGAATTTGAGTCTATTAATCCATGGGTGGTGTGTTTGTCTACACTGTACGTTTACTTGTAATGTAAATAATATATATACTTGATATATAAATAATAATACATAGTGGTTGGCTAATGGTCATTAGATTAAGGTCATTAAATTTAAAAAAAACTCCCAAATATTGGTATACATTTCTTCAAAATGCATTGATTATTGACATTTTAAGAAGTTAATGGAAATGTTTTATTTAAACAAAATTTAATTTTTTTTTCATCAATATAATAACGTCTCCTAAAAACTTTTTAAGTGTTTTTTATAAGAAGACCACGTTTTCGTTTGTAGTTTATGTTGTAAATCCTAGGTTGGAGGTTACACATCAAAATGTATTTTTTATTTATTACCCAAATATTCGTATACATTTCTTCAAAATGCATTGATTATTGAAATTTAAAGAAGTTAATGAGTTTCAATAATTTAATGGCCATATTACGATGGATGTGAACTAACACCGAAGGTTTCACAATAGTTTGTGTATACCGGAGACAGCTTCGGGAAAGTTTACAGAAATCAGTACAAAAATAAACACAAACAAAATAAAGCGCGGAATAATCAAACTCTGCAAGAAAACTTTTATGTGTCAAGGTTTTAAATTCGCGACTATTTTATTGCTTTATATGAGACGTCATTGGGGAAAAAGTAACAGAATTTTCAATAAAATATTAGCAATTTAACTTGTAAATAACACATGAAAACATAAATTCCCAATATTTTGTATTTTACCGTGCTAGTTGATCATGAAAAGCATACATTATAGTTAAGTTGACACCGGTAAACTTTGCTTGATTTGTTTAAAGTATACACAGACACACAAACGCACGCACACACAGATAATGTAAAGGAATTAATGTAAAGTATAAAATAGATATAAAATACAATCCATTTACTTACAACCGTACAAATTATTTGTCTGCAATTCTTTAACCCCTCCCCATTTTTTTCTTTTAGGTACGGCCCTGCACATATGATAATGTAACTGAATTTCAATGTTATTTCTATAAATAAATAATCTTGATGGTAACATGCCTGCCATTAGATTATAAAAATACACCTATCATAAATTCCCCATGTGTTATAATAGGCGCCGCATGTTTCAGACGAATTGATTAAGTATTCCATTAGGCCCTAATCTCGCCCAGCGTTCGCACAAGAACAAAAAAACTGCGTCAGCCGAATTTATAAAATTAGCCGCGGCCTCAAAGCGTTGTTTTTGCATGTCTGCCGTTGATCGCCGTTTCGGCGTTGAATTAATTAAGCGAGAGCGAAGATTGGAAAGTAATTAAGTCCCGTAGTGGTAGTAGGGTTTGTGCCTTCGTTGCGGTCGCATTGTGTTTTTACCCAATTGGTTTCAATCGATGCAGTGTGGTGTAGAGTTAATCACTTACTGTTCAATCAGTGTGTGCAGGGTACTAAGCTTGAACGAGCACAGCTTTTTTATTCACAAGGATTTAATTTTAGACTGTCCATATCAAGTTTACATTCAGCGCTTTATGGTCATGTGGACGAACCTGAACCACTCGTTTTGCATAGGTATTTGATACAATTTCTAACTGGCTATCAATTTTCAGGGGTCTTCTGCCGTATGGTATGTGTATATGAGGATTAGGACGGAACATTGAATTTTATAAAGTACCGTTTTTTTTTTACAATTATATTGTAACGAATATAGGGTAAAAAAATTAAAAGTTAAAAAATAAACTCTAAGAGCTCCATATATCGGTATTTATTTTGATAAAAGAGTATATACACGCAATAGGTGTACTTAACAATAAATTTAAAAACTAGACTTACTCGAGCATCGCCATGGTCGAGTTACTATACTTTTTATTAGTATACAATTTTTCATAAATTACAGCGCACGATTTTTTTTAAACTTTCAATATTTTGTTTAGAATTTAACAACAATCATCAGACATATTTTCGTGTATGGTTATGGGCCTTTTTTTTTAAATAATTTTTTAAACATACATGTTAGTGTAATATTTGTAAAATCATTTTTTATTTATAACAAATGTATGTGCCTATACACAAATGTTTTTATTTAACAATTTTGTTTATAAGACATCACTTTAGTGGTTTCAAAAAAGAACAGTATTTTTTATAAGTCTGTCATTGAATAATATTTGCAACAAAACAAATTGCAATTTTTATTAATGTACCCTCCAGGATTTTTTTTTAAACTTTCAAAATATTGTTTAGAATTTAACAACAATCATCAGACATATGTTTTAATAGGGCGCTGGGCCTTAGTTTTTTTTTTAATATTTTTGAAAAAAAAAATGTTAGTAAAATATTTGTAAAATAAATTTTTATTTATAACAAATGTATGTGCCCTTATACCAATGTTTTTATTTAACAATTTCATTTATAAGACATCACTTTAGTGGTTTCAAAAAGGAACAGTTAAAAAAGTTGACAGCAAGTATTTTTTATAAGCCTGTCATTGAATAATATTTGCAACAAAACAAATTGCAATTTTTATTAATGTACCCTCCAGGATTTTTTTTTAAACTTTCAAAATATTGTTTAGAATTTAACAACAATCATCAGACATATGTTTTAATAGGGCGCTGGGCCTTAGTTTTTTTTTTAAATATTTAAAAAAAAAAAAATGTTAGTAAAATATTTGTAAAATAAATTTTTATTTATAACAAATGTATGTGCCCTTATACCAATGTTTTTATTTAACAATTTCATTTATAAGACATCACTTTAGTGGTTTCAGAAAGGAACAGTTAAAAAAGTTGACAGCAAGTATTTTTTATAAGCCTGTCATTGAATAATATTTGCAACAAAACAAATTGCAATTTTTATTAATGTACCCCCCAGGATTTTTTTTAAACTTTCAAAATATTGTTTAGAATTTAACAACAATCATCAGACATATGTTTTAATAGGACGCTGGGCCTTAGTTTTTTTTAAATATTTTTGAAAAAACAATGTTGTAAAATATTTATAAAATAAATTTTTATTTATAACAAATGTATGTGCCCATACAACAATGTTTTTATTTAATAATTTTGTTTATAAGACATTACTCTAGTGGTTTCAAAAAAGAACAGTTAAAAATATTGACAGTAAGTATTTTTTTATAAGGATGATATTGAATAATATTTTACAAATATTTTACTAACATGTTTATGTTTAAAAATTATGTAGAAAAAAAACTAAGGCCCGTAGCCATACACGAAAATATGTCTGATGATTGTTGTTAAATTCTAAACAAAAAATTGAAAGTTTAAAAAAAAAATCGTGCGCTGTAATCTATAAAAATTTGTTTTGTTGCAAATATTATTCAATAACAGCTAACAAAATTAACTTAAATTTGTTTTTTTTTCTTACATTACCAAGACATGAGAACACAATTGTTAAAAAAAATCAATTTTTTTGCACACTCCGTTTAGTAACAATGCACCTAGCAAATTGTTGGCTGGAATTAAAGGAATAGTTTAACTTCACATCGGTCTACATCGGTGTGTTTACTATACGTAAATTCATGTAAATAGAGATAATATAATATATACAAAACAGGCAGAAAGACCCCCAAGGGGGTTGATAGCCCAATATATATATATATATATATATATATATATATATATATATATATATATATATATATATATATTTATATATATATATATATATATATATATATATATAAATAAATAAATAATATATAATTTTTATAGTGATACAATTTTTGTGTGGAAATTCGAATTGTATCAACCCTCGTGTGCTGAGAATAAACCGGGAGTAATCGAACACGTTGAGTGGACTAATCAATCTTCGCAATAATTTAAAAAGATCGGCCTCCTAGAATTACCCAAATATTTTATTAGGTCCGATCCATCACTTGGATAATACACACCGCCTCTTCCTCTTATAGAGATGTATCTGTTTTAGTTTTAGTAACATATTAGAAATATCTGGTATGGAAACCAGAGCTTCTGGTTCTCTAGTTGTGGACTTGTTTGAAGAAAACACACGTTTTACAGTGCCTTTCGTTTATCACTCTGAGCTGGTACGGGCTTATTGTTTCTTGTTCTATTTGCCGCTTCCGATGGGCATAATTCGGCCCTTACAACCGGCGGCGCACGACCGCAAGACCTTTTTAACCTTGATGCGCATTATTTTTCCATAAGATAACACTCTTGCTGGGATTGTTTAAACATTGTAAAACGTCTGTATCTAATGAAAAAAACTATACGAGCAAAGGTGGGGTGGGTGGGTAAATCCCCACCAACCAAACTATGCCCATTCACTATTTTAAATAACTTGAACTCTACATTACGTTGTTCCCTATATATTTTTTAAATGAAATCTAAATTAATAAATGAAATTAATTGAATTAATTAAAAGTTATGGATAATTTTGTAGTGCAGAGTTCAAGCCATTTGAAATAGTCGATGGTCATAGTTTGGTTGGTAGGGGCCACCCGCCCACCCCACCTTTGCTTGCATCCTTTTTACATAGGATTACACACTTTCCAAGTAGTTTAACCAATTTAACATTGTTGCGCATTATATGACCATGATATAACACTCCCTAGAATGGTTTCAACAATATAAAACGTCTGTATCTAATGAAAAAAACTATGCGAGCAAAGGTGGGGTGGGCGGGTGGTCCCTACCAACCAAACTATGCCCATCGACTATTTCAAATGGCTTGAACTCTGCACTACAAAATTATCCACTAACTTTTTCAATTAATTTCATTTATTAATTTAGCTTTAATTTAAAAAATATATAGGGAACAATGTAATGTAGAGTCCAAGTCATTTGAGATAATTTTTCTATGATTCAATGAATAATTATGAAAATCCTTGGAAAAATTTAAAAAATACAGTAGTTTGAATTACATGCAAATATTAGATCTTGACGTATTAAAATATAATAATTTTTGTCTTGTGTAGTTGAAGAATTAATTAATAACCTTATTTAGCTTTGTTATAATTTTTTATAGATACCTATCTTCATACATATGATTCATGATTTTGCTAATAAATGGCGATTATTATGTTTTGAAGCAAGTGGACGACTAGTGGCAACTATTATTTAATATCAATTTTAAAAAATCATGATTTAAAGGTTATTTGCACACAAAAAATTAATTTATTTTTCATCACGATTACAATATTTGATCTATATTTCACATAACAAAAGCATATATAAACTTTTATTGAAATTAACAATCCTCTACACAGTATGAAATTTAACTTTAAAAAAAATTGTACATCTTTTAATATCTTTTCTAATTGTAGTAGTATTTGTGCAAAAAATATATAAATTTGTTTTTCCTCATGATTACAATACTTGATCTATATTTCACATAATAAAGTATATATAAAACTTTATTGGCATTAACAATCCTCTACACAGTATGTAATAAACTTTTTTTAATTGCACATCTTTTAATATCTTTGCTAGTAGTAGTATTTGTTCAAAAAATATAAATTTGTTTTTCCTCATGACTACAATACTTGATCTATATTTCACATAATAAAGTATATATAAAACTTTATTGGCATTAACAATCCTCTACACAGTATGTAATAAACTTTTTTTTAATTGCACATCTTTTAATATCCTAGTAGTAGTATTTGTTCAAAAAATATAAATTTGTTTTTTCTCACTATTACAATATTTGATCTATATTTCGCATAATAAACTAGAAATGTACATTTATGAACGCACGTTATATACATTATTACAACATTATTACAAATGCCATCTGCTTTAATTTTGAAAATTAATAACGCAACAGAGTTGACATCCAATTAGCCAAATCGATGCAACGAAATGTTTAGTTTGAGCAAATTTAATCATCAGTTTGCCATGCACGTTTCGTCTATAATGCGCCGCAGATGATTAAAACTGTAGCAGGACAGGCTTATTGGAGTCGTGCGTCTGTGGGGGCCGGCGTTGAATATTAAAAGTAAAGTCCACAGTGCGAGAATAGTCGGCATGATTAGTTCTGAATGATTCAGGATGCACATTCATATTTCAATTAGGCAAGACCAAATGGCTGCTATATAGAACGCTGACTTGAAATATGAGTATTCGTTTAAAAAAAAAATCAGTAAAAAAACACTACCTGAGGACAATACTGATTTGTAATTATTTTTCATTCTGGTTGATATTTGGTAATAATTTTTTTCCCGATTTTTCTTTGGCTTTTTAGCGCGTACAAGCTGACAGTTGAATAACTGTTATTCAACTGCCAACTAAAGAAGTGAAGAAGAATAAAATATTTTCAATTGATTGAGTATCGATTTATTTAATATTATTGTTTTTATTTTATATCTAGCTGTCTTTATATGTTTAAATAAAGAAATATAGTATTTATACTCTCTTTTACTGCAACAATTGCTGTAATGGACCACTAGTTCATATAGTAGTAGTATACCATATACCGTATTTTTCGGACTATAATACGCGCTTTTTACATAGAAAAATCGAGTCAAATTTTGGATGCGCCTTATAGTCCGAAGGTAATATTAAAATATTTTTTTCAATAAATGTCTAAACATGAGAAAGTCAGACGAAAGTAATATGAACGGTGACATTAACGAGACTATATATATATATATATATATACTATATATATATATATATATATATATATATATATATATCACTCTATCGAGACTGAAGATGAACTGAATATTGCTAGTACGAGTTATGTTAACAATAAATAAAAATTATGATTCGAAAGTAACATTAAAATATATTTTTCCAAAAATCGTCTTAAAAATTTGAGGGCGTCTTGTCTAAAGCCCGTATGACATTATCTAGATTCCTATATCATTTTATATATAAGAATTGATATATGATATATAACTGTATAACTAACTTCTAAATGGAAAATTAACATTGTGTATTACGGTGTTGTTATTGTTAAGTGAATTTATTATTATTCCTATATCATTTTCTACATGTGTGTATGACACTATGTAGTTTGTGTCTGCATCGAAAACGATATAAAAAACCAGGTAATGTCATATAGAATTTATCGTCCGGTGGTTCTTATAGTCCGAAAAATATAGCAGTATAATATATTATTAATTAGTTTCAAGTTGTGTTCATGCAGCTGAGCTTTATTGGCACGAGATGAACAAACAATCAATAAACCACCCGTGAACCTACCAAAATCGTAACTTGTAATTACTCTCTAATTATTCTGCTGTCTCTGCAAACAACTTGAGTTAACATTTACCAAAACTTGTAGTAGTTGTGCTAATAATCTACATATCTAAATCTCCAACATGACTATTCCGCTTGTGACCAAAAAGATATTTATTGTGTAACTTGATTTACCCATTGTAATTTCTATTATAACATAATTCAATAAGGCGCCCATTATTTCATGCTTTCGAATGGGTAGCGGCGGTTGGTGGCAAAATAAAATAATAACTAGGCCGCGGGTAATTAATTAATTAAATTTGCGCAGTTAGTTACAACTTCTGGGTAAACTTTTTGAATCAGCGAAACGAGCGCAAACGAGGATGTAACACAAATAACCGGCAAAAAATAGTCCTCAACTCCCACCGGAACGAGAGAGCAAATTAAATTTAATAATAAAACATTCTGCGGACGCAGCATTGAAATGAATTATCTTTGCTCACGGTTAAATTTAAATAGCTTTATTTAGTTGTCGTGGATCGAGATAAGAGTTTTGTTTTTATTAATTATTGTATTTTGAGTTTATTAAATATCACAATGTTAATCCTTTATAGAATAGTGGTTGATATTTCAAGCAAGCTAAAAATAATATTATAAGCGATAGAAAGCTATAAATCTACATGTATTAAAAGTACATGAAGAATATGATACTGGTCAAATAGATAAAACCAAATTTATAAAAAAATGCTAGTAAAATCATTTCGTGTTAAAACTTAAATGTTAATTAACCTTTGACACAAAGTGGCTTCAGGAAGGGCCACTCAACACAGGACCATATATTTACACTAAGAAAACTGATGGAGAAAACAATGGGCCATGACAATAAATTATTCATAGCATTTATAGACCTGGCAAAAGCGTTCGACAGAGTACCGAGAAAAACGATGTGGAATATATTACAAAAGAGGCAAATAAGCAAACAACTACAAAGAGTAATACAAGGTATATACAGAAAGACATACAATTACATAAGGACAGGAAATCAGATATCACAATTTACAACCAAACAAGGACTAAGACAAGGTGCAGCATTAAGCCCTCTACTGTTTATAATATTCCAAGATAATATATTAAAAAATATAAAGGAGAAAACAAGGATAATGGACATAGGGTATTATAAACTACGACATGGACATTGGATAAGAGACTTAATAGCAAAATACAAGCAGCAGAAATGAAGTACTTAAGGAGGATAGAGGGTATCACAAGAATTGACAGAATACGAAATGAAAGTGTATGGAACACAAGATACAAAGAAAGAAACGAAGAGGTAGACCACACAAAACGTGGAAAGACAACATACATGAAATACTAACGAGGAATGGTATTGGAAGGCAGGATGCAAAAAGAATGGCGAGCAATAGGAAGTACTGGAAGGAATTTCTACAGAAAATACAATCGATTTAAAATACGCTTAAATAATATCGACACCCGAAAAGGTATAAAGAGATTTTAAAAGATTATATTATATTATATTATATTGTAACCCTTGATATACAGGCAGAATATGACCCTATAAAGGATTAATTAATATTTTAGGCTAGTTGTTCAATAGTGCATTAAACTCGCTTTAGCTACTTATAGTTTATAAACATACGGTATCAAGATTTAGCAATAGCTATAAAGATTTATATTTATTTTTATTGAAACAGCTTTTATAACACATAGTTTTATGAGTTAAAAATAGTTTAGTGTTTCTATATATATATATATATATTTTTTTTTCTCATGACAATGTAAGCCCTCTATAAATTTCACACATTTTAAACACACTACCATCCGCGCGCCGCCTACCATCCAAGATTTCCAATGCGAAAGCTTTATATCCGCTCACTGATTCCGTGTATATCAGATTTAAACTTCGTTACAAGCTTTCACCGCTAAAAGCTCACTCGTAACGAAAAGAACCACACACACACACACACACATACTTACGCACACAGTTACATACATATAAATTCAGAATAGAAATGTCGACTGTAATTATTGACTTTAGATCCAACTTTTATATTTCAATGAATATTAATACGTATTGCAGTATTCATGGTGGTTATTGATTGTCTAGTCTATTTCTGGGTGGAAGTGAACTTTCGGCACCGAATAATCACCGATAATTGGCTAAATATGCAAACGGCCGCGTTGCATAAAACATCAAACGAGTAAAACTTTGGTCGCAACAATGGAGACCGAAATGAATTCGTTTGTCCGCTTCGAGGCGGAGAGGTTTACGATTTAGGGGATCGTAATAAACAAGCAATTTAACTTTAAGACAAGTCGTTAATAGTGAAAATTGTTTTTGACGTTGTTTTTGCGAGTTGTTTGATGCAATTGCTGCAATTATGGGGTTCTGCCTGTTTTGTGTTTACATATGTATATTGCTGTATATTGCAGATCTTTATTTATTCTAATGAAAAGCAAGTTTAATATGTTATTGAAAAATATGTATGCGTATCTCTAATTATATATATATATATATATATATATATATATATATATATAATTATCTTTATTCACAACAACATTACATATAATTCAATATATTTATTTTACTAATTGGGTTAGTTAGGTGTTGTAAAAGGCTATGTCTCCAATTATTAATTCTAGAATAAAATAATAGAAAATTATAAGTTATTGTTATATACCAGCCAATATTTCAATATCAGCCACTATAGATCATGCCAAAAACAGTTTAAATATAGTTTAGTGGTGATAATCTTTTTTCTAGGTTGAACGAACGTTGGACGTTGGAAGTGGCTATTATTTTATTTTCAATTATTTATTATTACACTACCGCGTCTATTTATAAACGAAACAGCTTTAGTATCCCATATGAGTGTGTACCTGAATATTTAAAATGAAATCGAAAACTTCGACACGTTCTGTAGATGAAATATTAATGCGTTTTTTTCAATCGATAATTATAATGCGGACGATCTATTACTTATAAATGAAGGCAACTATATTTAATATCAAAGCTGTTCTATATTACTACTAAAGACTCATTATATTATCAATATGACGCAAAGATTAAAGGTGGCTTTATGATGAAATAAAATATAAAATATTAATATAAAAGGATAGATCAATACAAAATATCTCTTTAATATTAATTAGAGGAATATTTTGTCACATTATCACAAAATATTCCTCTAATTAATACTACATACACTATCCAATAAAAACTATAGAATAACTAGACGAAATTCCAGTCATTCGACGTGTTGTATTCTACCGGAGTGAACTTGTAACGTAAATTATTATTTTTGACCATGATGCGCAATGTTCCTGGATTTGAAAAAAATTGCTTAATGTTTATAACAATATGATAAAGTAAAATGGAAAGTCTGTATAGCGGCAAGCTGTTTTTTCTATTTTTTTTAATTTTTAACTTTTTCGCTCTCATCTGGACGAAGGCAAAGTCAAAAATATTGAATTTTCCATCATAGCCCACCGAGTATTTTTTTTCAAATTTTCACCATTTGTTGCTAACCCAATAGTGGTTACAAAAAGTTTTTTTAGATTGACACGGATCCACTTTTATATATTTTTACAGGCCTTTTACGTAGTTTGATCATTTATATGGCTGCGCGAATTTCCCATGTCCGATTGGGATTATTATTACTTATTAATAAACTCGCTACTTTAAGGATTACAATTCAAAATACTTATTATACCAATAGTATTACGAGTTATAATTTGTAAAAAGGCTACACCCTCGACGGTGATTCGAACCATCGACTCTGAGTTTTATAATGACAGCAGAAGATTTAAACAAACGATAGGTCGGTCGGCCTAAAAACATTGACTACGATTTTATAGACAGTTTTAAAAAGAAAACTATTATGGCCAATATAACCCAAGGGTTCAACTATTTAAAAATTTTAAAAATTTTAAAAATTAAACAAAATATGTTGCATTATTTTTTTATGGACTCTAAAATCGGATTATCCAGACATGAGCGTAAAAGTTTAAAATTAAAAAAAATAGAAAAACCAACCTGCCGGTATACAGACTTTCCATTTTACTATATCATATTGTTATAAACATTAGGCAATTTTTTTCGAATCCAGGAACATTGCGTATCATGGTCAAAAATAATAATAATGATATAAAAGTTAGTCGCAAAAAAAATACTTAGAATCAAAATTTTCCAATTTCCTTCAGCCATCTGATGCAATGCTATGTCCTAAACCAAGATCCAAAAAAAAATTAAACAAAATATGTTGCATTATTTTTTTATGGACTATGGATTATCCAGACATGAGCGTAAAAGTTTAAAATTAAAAAAAAAAATAGAAAAACCAACCTGCCGGTATACAAATTTTCCATTTTACTTTATCATATTGTTATAAACATTAAGCAATTTTTTTCAAATACAGAAACATTGCGCATCATGGTCAAAAATAATAATAATGATATAAAAGTTAGTCGCCAAAAAAAAAAAATACTTAGAATCAAAATTTTTCAATTTCCTTCGGCCATCTGATGCACTGATATGTCCTGAACCAAGATCCAAAAAAAAATTAAACAAAATATGTTGCATTAATTTTTTATGGAGTCAGCCTCTAAAATCGGATTATCCAGACATGAGCGTAAAAGTTTAAAATTATTATAATATAAAAGTTAGTCGCCAAAAAAAAAAATACTAAGAATCAAAATTTTCCAATTTCCTTCGGCCATCTGGTGCACTGCTATGTCCTGAACCAAGATCCAAAAAAAATTGAACAAAATATGTTGCATTATTTTTTGATGGACTCAGTCTCTAAAATCGGATTATCCAGACATGAGCGTAAAAGTTTAAAATTTAAAAAAAAAAAATAGAAAAACCAACCTGCCGGTATACAAATTTTCCATTTTACTTTATCATATTGTTATAAACATTAAGCAATTTTTTTCAAATCCAGAAACATTGCGCATCATGGTCAAAAATAATAATAATGATATAAAAGTTAGTCGCCAAAAAAACAAATACTTAGAATCAAAATTTTTCAATTTCCTTCGGCCATCTGATGCACTGATATGTCCTGAACCAAGATCCAAAACAAAATTAAACAAAATATGTTGCATTAATTTTTTATGGAGTCAGCCTCTAAAATCGGATTATCCAGACATGAGCGTAAAAGTTTAAAATTATTATAATATAAAAGTTAGTCGCCAAAGAAAATATACTAAGAATCAAAATTTTCCAATTTCCTTCGGCCATCTGGTGCACTGCTATGTCCTGAACCAAGATCCAAAAAAAAATTAAACAAAATATGTTGCATTATTTTTTTATGGACTCAGCCTCTAAAATCGGATTATCCAGATATGAGCGTAAAAGTTTAAAATTTAAAAAAAAAATAGAAAAACCAACCTGCCGGTATACAAATTTTCCATTTTACTTTATCATATTGTTATAAACATTAAGCAATTTTTTTCAAATCCAGAAACATTGCGCATCATGGTCAAAAATAATAATAATGATATAAAAGTTAGTCGCCAAAAAAAAAATACTTAGAATCAAAATTTTCCAATTTCCTTCGGCCATCTGGTGCACTGCTATGTCCTGAACCAAGATCCAAAAAAAAAATTAAACAAAATATGTTGCATTAATTTTTTATGGACTCAGCCTCTAAAATCGGATTATCCTGACATGAGCGTAAAAGTTTAAAATTATTATAATATAAAAGTTAGTCGCCAAAAAAAAATACTAAGAATCAAAATTTTCCAATTTCCTTCGGCCATCTGGTGCACTGCTATGTCCTGAACCAAGATCCAAAAAAAAATTAAACAAAATATGTTGCATTATTTTTTTATGGACTCAGCCTCTAAAATCGAATTATCCAGATATGAGGGTAAAAGTTTAAAATTTAAAAAAAAAATAGAAAAACTAACCTGCCGGTATACAGACTTTCCATTTTACTTTATCATATTGTTATAAACATTAGGCAATTTTTTTCAAATCCAGGAACATTGCGCATCATGGTCAAAAATAATAATTTACGTTACAACATATATTATACAAAAACGCCTATAAAAATTATTAAAAAAATGTATAGATATATATATATTATGATCGGAAAGACATTAATAAAGAATTCCTCAAAATTTGGATTTTATTGGTCACCCCAATTGGTCAGTACAGACCCGCAAACAATCTGCCGGGCGCGTGGACCCACGGCGCCGCGCGGTATAGAGGCTGGGATCATAGGGGATAAGTTCACTCCGGTTTGTATTCTCAACATTCCTATATTTCATATTTCATATATTATTTGACTATAAACAATACGTTATTGAAATTAAAAAAGCAAAAAATCGCCCAAATGCATTAATAAAACTAATTGTAGGAGTAAGATTAGAGATAAGTACTAAAATAATTAAACCGTCTAGATCTACAACTTTGTCTTTTTCTAAGAAACAGTCGTGGGAGGCAATAGAAGCAAATGTGTAGCCAAAAGTGAGGTAAAAATAATTTTTTCGAAAATTATCGATTTTCTTGTATAATTTCGTATATAACGTATATCTCAAAAACCGTTGAAAGTTCCACAAATATGTATGGAAACAATTTTATAGGAAATTGAATTAGCTTTCATTTTTATTTAAAGCATATTTTTCTAGAATCCACCGTTATTGAGATATAATCGAAAAACCCAAAAATGATATCTACTCCTCCTCCTCCCACCTTATGCTCGCCTCGGGGACTTTTAGTAGGTTTACCTACTAACTATTCCTAACAAAGTCAAGAACTCTCGCATATTTCATGCACTCTACAATATATTTATTGACTGGACTAAGTAGATTTTATCATAAATTTCATATTAAATTATTTAAATCAATTGTTGGTGTTAAAGAAATCATTAATAAAGATATTAAAAACTCTCACATATTTCATGTATTCTACACCCCTTTTTTTGAGCATTAATTGACTGGACTATACAATATATTGTCAGTCTGAATTAATAAATATAACAAATTGTGTACATTTATCTAAACTTTTAATTAAGGGCAGATAGTCAGCTACAAACGTAGTTTTAAACGTAATACAGAAATTTATAAACCGCACCCATGTTCGTTCCCTTCGTCCGCCTTCTTGAAGTTTTATAGCGGCTTTTATTAGCTTCCACTACACGCAGCATTAAAAATGAAAACTTTATAGTTGAAACAACTTCGTGCATAAATCCATCGCTTGTAAAGCTATTATACAGCATGATTAATTAATCAGCGCAAATGATTTATTAGTACCGGCCAATTTTATTAAATAGTTTAAAACCAGTACAGTTAAGGAGTATTAATAATTTATTTACATGAGTAACTCATGTAGATTGCAATAATTTACTGTGAGAGCACAAGAAATAGAACTAAAATTATTTCTTATTTCTGTTATCAATAACAGAAAACGCATAGTTTGGAATGCCCTAAAAAGGAGACAGAATTCCTTCTTACGGTATTCCAAACTATGATATACTTTACATGTGTTTTCAGCCTTATAATCGTAGTTACATTTATAAATATTTGTATCTTATCCATCAAATTCATCTCGCTTGAGTTTGTTTTTCGGGAATACAACTTTAGATTGCATTTAGGGCCCGCCCATGCATATTAATCTGGTGTATTGTTACAAACCGACACATTCCGCTCTGAATGGGGGCATCAAGATGTAAATTCAGTCCAGATCTGTATCGGTGCGGGTAAGTTCGCGACCGGAACAATGCGAATCGGCGCTGTGCACCGTTCTTCCGGCCGCGATTCCACCTTATCACGGGGGCGGTTTAATTGAGAGATAGCCGTCTCGAGTTTGTTGCCACATCCGCGCACAATTGCGGACAGAAAAAATATCTGATGCCACACGACTTTTAGAATTAATTAACATTAACATGCGTTCCGTTTAAATTAAATCTTAAAAACCTTTAAGTTGCCGTTGAATGGTTGAATAACGCTTCGAGAATTTGTAGTGTAAAAATGCTTTTATTTTGTTATGTCTGGTACATATACGCACTCATATGCGCCGTTGTAAATAGATAATTATGCGTAATTAAATTTTAAATTATTTATAAAATTACTAAGGAGGAGCGAGGTGTGGGTCAAAAGGGCGAGGAAGAGAAGTGTGGATGGGACTGGGGTACACCGCATGTGCGTAGTGTAAGGAAGGGGAGCGACACGTGGTGGCACCTCAGCAAAGAATGTGAGGGAGTGAAAACAGAGTGGGTTTGAGAGTGCAAAAAACTGAATGAATGGTTAGGTGAGGATGGGAAAGGCATGAAAATCTGCAGGAGGCTGACGTGGTGGCACCTTAGCAAATAATGGGAGGGAGTGAAAACAGAGTGGGTTGGAGAGGTGCATAAAGGTGAATGAATGGTTAAGTGAGGATGGGAAAGGTATGACAATCTACAGGAGGCTGACGTGGGAGAGGAAATACGCGAGGACAGCGAAGGTCTATTGTGTAGGAAGAAGCCAGAAGCGAATATGTGTTTGATATTTAGAAATTTACAATTTACAATTTTTTAAATTATTATACGTTTTTTTTTCATTATACAGATATTTCCCTGTGGTGACTTTTTGTCCCTCTTTCGTCACCTTAAGAATCCTGGAAGTCGTTCCATCTTAGGCTATTGGGACTGAGAGATGTAGTATTTTATGTATAATAATTTGTATTTTTTCTCTGTGAACGTATTGTTTATTGGGGGGAATTTTGTAAAAGGGAAGGATTGTGAAAAGGTTAAGACTTAGTTGTCGAACTAACTTATATATGCGAGTACTTTATTTTTTGTTCCGAATTAAATTATACAAATTATACAAATGCAAGAACTTTTAGCAGAATTCAATTTATCTAATATTTTTCTGTATATAATTTAATTCAGAACAAAATATCTGGTGTGGGCACTACACGACTTTTCGAATTACATGACCTATTTAATGTAATATGTTTTATCAGATTTTTGATAATGGTACTAATTCCTTATATTATTTAGAATCAATTGCAACCAATTTGCCGCATGATAAATCACCCGCTAACGATCGAAACCCTTCCAATACCACCTTCCTCCACATACACACAGCGTCGTTATTATTAATGTCGTGTAATTAGACCGTGAGTGTAATTAGCGTAAGCTGTCCCACGCGATCGTGCGTAATTAACAAAAAAATTACACACCGGTGCACTCATAAAAACACGTCTCCCCTCCAGCCACTCACAAAAAGCCTTGCCGATACTAATTTGCCGAAAACAAAAGTAAATTGCTTTTTTATTGTCCCGCAACGCGCACAAATTGAATCCCCGCGTAATTGCAACGACGAAATTCATGTACTAAAATGTAAAAGCTAATGATGTTTGCTGTGTTTAAGAATTTCAATGTTTTGTTTTTATTTTTCAATTTGTTTGATGTCGGTCCTCATAATTATGCCCGTGTTGCGTAATTTTTTGGCGAACGGTTCAAAAAGGTTTCAACAAATGATTTAATTTAAGAAAAAAAAACGTATTATAATTATTTAATCATATGTCTTCTACCGTGATGTGTAGGCGTAAAAAAACGTAAATAATATAATTTAAAAATTTACTGGACTATTAAAAAAAGTCAACAATAATATTAGCAAAAAATAAAACACATTCAGGTTATTGTTTCGGCAATTGGCCCTTGTAGATTGGCCCGTTTAGTTTTGCTTATTAAGTCCTTTAAATCAGTATGAACATTTTGTTAAAAAATGCAGATTTACCCTTATTGCGCTACACAGACGATATGGCAACGCCACATTATGTAGTCAAAAGTGACGGATTGGAAATTAAAATTGGATTTTTATACAACCGAGCCTTAAACTTGATTTTATGTGCTGCCCTATAAATTTGCTTCCGTTGTTAATTGAAAATTAATAGGTTTATCTTAAAATATAATCTAACTATCCATAAACTAGTTATTATACATCGAACGCATCTATTTATCGATTGAAGGTCTATTTATACATCGTCACTGACCACGCTAATACTAATGCAATGACCGCGTTCATTACGCCGCCCGCCGCCGCCCCACACCACACTGGAGGGCTTTGGAAACGTGCCACAGCAACCGTCGCCGTTTTCAAGAGCAAACAATCCCCATAATGGTTTAACATCTGTAAAGTGCAACAAGTTTCGTATGAATTAGTACCTAGCACGTTTGTAATAAATTTTGAAAAATCTTGCTTCCCATTTTTGTGATGAAATTGTGTGGTATAAAAATTTACAAAGTTTACATTGTGTGCAGTTTTCTATCGGCGGTGTAATAAATTCATGTGCGCTTGGCATAGGAACATAATTATGTTGGAAAATAAACGGGCTGTCAGCGTGTGGGATGTTTGATATTGCATGTTAATAAAAATAGAATATTATTTTATATTTAGGCAGTTATTGAGACTTGCTCCTTCTCAGTGCTGTCACCAAATCACTGACCGATAGAGGCTGGTGTGAAGGAGTTGTTGGTGTTGTTGTTAGATATTATCATCTGTTTATAAGTGATCATCAATGGCAATGAACATTTAAAACAATGGTAGGATATTATATATGTATTATATTATAATACATACCAAAAATCTAAATTAAAGTTTGATTTAATTTTTTTTATTTATCATAATTCCTATATATACAACAAATCTCAAATTTAAAAAAAACTTTAGGTATTTCTCTCTGCTTTATGTGGCTATTTCCTGTATTGTTGTGGTCCCTGGTGTTAAGGTTTCTCAGGTGTCTCTTTCTTTGTTGTTTATTGCTTATTATCAATATATATATATATATATATATATATATATATATATATATATATATATATATATATTAAATATTTATTTTGCTGTATAAAAAAAACTAAAATAGAAATATATATATATATATATATATATATATATATATATATATATTGATAATAAGCAATAAACAACAAAGAAAGAGACACCTGAGAAACCTTAACACCAGGGACCACAACAATACAGGAAATAGCCACATAAAGCAGAGAGAAATACCTATTTAATTTGAGATTTGTTGTATATATAGGAATTATGATAAATAAAAAAAATTAAATCAAACTTTAATTTAGATTTTTGGTATGTATTATAATATAATACATATATAATATCCTACCATTGTTAAACTCAGTTATTTTTAGTAATGTACACCAGGTACCATTTTCAGCTTAAAGCACAAAAACAATTCAATAATCCGCGTCTATTTGAACAATCAGTTAAGGTCAATTTCCCCGTGTTTACCCAATTTCGTGCCGACTTTGGATTTAATTGGGCACGATATCGAAACATTTCCCAGGATATTGAAACAAATCGTTTGGCTCAAATCGAGCGGATACAGCCTTGACCCAAACGAAAACAAAAAACATACATAATTATAATGAAATTACCCCCCACACACACAACACACAAGTATTTTTCGTAATCAAATTGACGCGCATTGTATTGCAAACGCGCGCGTGGCTGTAATTAGTAAACATTTATTAATTACCAGTTTTGGCGTAATCGTGATTGCATTTTAAAATGTTTTATTTTCGCGTGCGAACACAATCGGCGAGTGTAACAATAGAGAATGCGCTCACAATAGACCTGTATCAACAAGTTGGCACGGAAAAATTTTCAGCTGCCCGATAGCGGATTAGAAAAGCGCGCCGGGTTTGTTGTTGTATGTTTTTTTTTTCAATTAAACCTCGCCGTCTATTTTTGCGACTATTGTATGTGTGTGCACGCCCCTGGGAGAAGTTATGCGGGATTTGAAACGTTTTCCATGTACAGCGCGAAATACAACTTATTTTTCCAGAAGCAATCGGTCCCTGAGCGCGCATAGTTTTCCAATACTCGTAGAGAAAGATTAAATAAAAAATTGCGAATATATTGCCGAATGTATTTATGAAGTTTCGATTCATTGAAACAATCTACTAGTGATATATATTCATGAACACTAACATATATCATAGTGATCACTAGTGCAATTATGTATACAAGAAGATATATTTATTGTAACATACATACATAGAGATATACATACATATACAAGAGGCCATCGAAAATTATATATATATATATATTAAAGTAGAAATCACATAAATAACGAAGAAACATCAGTATTGACCCACAATACCTTAAGCAGCTGAGGTAGCCACCATACCAATTGAGGGTTAAAACAAAGAAGAGATATACATCAACACTCTACAAGAAGAAAAAAAAAGCATAGCAATAAAAAACAAACGGACATCAGCGCTACAGAATGGCACTCATATTAAAATTACAGTTCAATAATTTACCTACAAAAATTAGTTAGGTCAGAAGTGCGATTTTGAGCGATTGCTATACTCATGCGATATAAAACATATACGTTTCTGGTAAATTGCTATCTAAATAAAAAAGCTGCTTTATTAGATAATAAAAAATAGCAATTTAAAGACTAAAAACTGTGTTTTCTATTTAATTTATATATCGTGCGTTAATTTTGGAACAGAATGTTGTACAAATGTTATTGTAATGCAGTTGGGTTTTGTGGTGTATACGCTACTAATTTCTTTCGATTTATTGGATTTATATAATAGAATAATGTAGCAGCTAAAAATAGAACCGCGCTAGGTAGTGTGCGCGGAGCTGCAGATCACACAATAAGCTTATTTGCCAGGACAGCGTATTTATCAGATTATCCATGTCTATACAGTTTTCTTTAAGTAGATACAAATTAAAGGATAAATAAAATGATTTTTTACTTTGTTTTTTTTTATCACACTTCAGTTACACTTTGCAACTAGTTTCGGCTAAGCTCTAGCCATTTTCGAGCTCTTCCGATGATTTCATAGATACAAATTGTTTCCATATGCTTACTGGATTATGATACTAAGTAAACATACACATATCAAGAGATGGGCGTAAAAGTTAAAAATCAAAATAAAGTAGAAAGAAAAATATTTAGATATAAGGACTTTATATTTTCAATTGTGATTTTGTTATAAATAATGTGTAATTTTTTAAAATTAATATCGGTATTGAAATAGGTGTAAATAAATAAAATACTTTCGACTTGATCGCCAAAAAAAAAATAGTTATAATCAAAATATACCAATTTTCTTTGGGCATCTGATACACTGATATGTTTTAAACTAGAATCAGTAAAAAAATTAAACAAAATATGTTGCATAATTTTTTTATCGCCCCAATCTCTAAAATAGGAATATCTAGATATGGGCGTAAAAGTTAAAAATGTTATATCGGTAATTTGATCTATTCGCAAAATATATGTGCCAAAATCTTCATTTTACTAGATCCCCCTGTATAAACAATCCCAACTCATAATAAAATTCATACAAGTAAAATTGATTTCCTATTCAAACATAGTATGAAACCAGCTACATGTATATAACTATAATTTTTAATCAATTACTATTGAATGAAAATTATTTGAATCGCGCCTAATTTAAATTTCAAACCACCCCTCTCACCACTGCATCGATTGGCATTATTATACAGTAACACCGGCGACCTATCGCGTTTCCATTCAGTAACTCCGTTGTGTGAAATTGTTGATAATTGAGCGAAGTCTTCGTGGGCTGGAAGACAAAGGACGCGCACCCTCCAGCTCGCAGGCGCCATTGTTTCTTTTTGTTCGGTGCTAATTTCGCCAGATGTTTCAGTAAATTTTAACGGATACGACGCAGTCAAAAGTTGCACGCAGGACGAAGTTTCATGCGAAACTCCAGTTTAAATCAAATAATTTGGAGCAGAATATGGCGGGAGGCAAACTCCACAAGCGTATTTAAAAAAAATATTGTCTTGACTTTTAAAGAGGATGCTGTATTTAGCAAGTCTAGTTAAATTTGATTTTTAGCTTCTAAAATAAGAATATCGAGATATGGGCGTAAAAATTAACAATCAAAATAAAATAGAATGAAAAATACCTAGATATAGGTCAAGTCAATTTAAATTTTATAAAAAAAAAATTCATTATAAAATGTTGATAATTAGATATATTTAATTCAGGGAGATATATTTGTATATATCCTAAAGGTAGTTTTAGACAAGACAATTTCTTAGCTCAAAAGTTGTTCAAGAAATGAATTCATATATCCTCCTCCCATACAATTTGTCCTTGACAAATAGAACGAGTTATATTTTTTCATTCGATCTACATTCCAATTCAATATTTCAAATAATTTGCCGTATGATACGAGAAAATTTAGATTGTCTCGCATCTTGAATAACTTTTAAGTCAAGAAATTGTCTTGTCTAAAACGACCTTAAGAGGGACATTAGAAGCATTCAAAATGTAAATACTTGTCTTGACTTTTAAAGATGATTGTATATTTTGCAAGTCAATTTCAATTTGATTTTTCTGTGTAAAATGTTGATAATTAGATATATTTATGCATGGAGATATATTTGTATATATCTTAAGTGGGACATTAGAAAAATCCAAAATGTATAATTTCAAAAATATAAACACTTGTTTCAGTACCGTCTTAAAGAAAGGAACATTGGGCCCTGGCCTAGGGCCTATATATATATATATATATATATATATATATATATATATATATATATATATATATATATATATTTGAAAGCCACCAATCACCTTGAGGATACTTTTATTGGTTAAGACAGTTATAAGAGCATAGTTTAGACTTTTAGAAACACTGAATGGGCATAGTTTGGTTGGTATGATTTGCCGTTTCAGATATTAAATTATACTTTATCATTTTATCTTTATGCTGTTTTTTTTTCGACAGGAAATAGTTACATATATACACAACATAATCATAATTATATAAAAAGTAAAATTAAAATTAATTGTATATTATATTTATTTCATTTATCCTCAGAATCTAACATCATTAGGTACGTTACCTACAATCGTTTAATAATAATAATAATAATTTTGTTTATTTATATGTTGTGAAGAATATTATAGGATTCTACAACATAATTCACTAGACTACTGTTAAGGTAGTTTTAGACAAGACAATTTCTTAACTCAAAAGTTAGTCAAGATGGGAGACAATTTAAATTGTCTCGTATCATACAGCAAATTATTTGAAATATTGAATTGGATGGTAGATGGAATGGAAAAATATAACACGTTCTATTTGTCAAGGACAAATTGTATGAAAGGAGGATATATAAATTCATTTCTTGAACAACTTTTTAGCTAAGATTGTCTTGTCTAAAACTACCTTAACAGCAGTCTAGTGAATTATGTTGTAGAATACTATAATATTATTCACAACATATAAATAAACAAAATTATTATTATTATTATTATTAAACGATTGTAGAAAAATTGTTACTCCAATTAGTAATTAGGGAGCCGTAAACAATTTACCGCTGCACAAACTCGCCATTCTATTCATGGAAAGTTTATTAAATAAGTTCACCGGTCCATTTTTGCGCAAACTAACATAATAAAACCTAAACAAAAGTCGTTACTAAATATAAATTGCCGCGGTTGTGCATTCAATCAACAACATCCATCCGCTGTCGAACTTATAATTACTCGCCGTACGGTTATTAATTGAACATTTAATTTTGTTTGAATTAATGCATTCTTTTTCCCCTTTGGAAAATCCCGGGTTACATTTATATCGTGGATTTAAAACATATTTCCCTTTCGCTGCAAACGCGAGATCAAAGGGTCGGCATTTCAATATTCTGTTTTTAAATAGAGCCGTCCCGGTGACATCAGTCAGAGAAACAATTTCCCATGGCGTAAACAGTTCGTGATTGATGTATGGATTTTCATGTGTGTACACGGCTGTGTGATGGGTGTCAGAGCACGGCTTTCATAGCGACTTTTGCGGACACTGAAAGCCCCGAATTGGTGGAATGGATGAATAAAACATTTCTAGAGATGAATGATTTCTGAAAGATGTGGATTTTTTGAACTTAATGTGATGTATATTTTGATACAATTTATATTTGGCATGAATATATTTTCATATTGATTATTAAAAGATTATTACATTTTTTATTTAAATATTGGATTGAATCGGCATCTATTTTGTGATAATTCATTATAATAAATAAATAAAACGAATTTTTCTTTGTTTTTTTATCACATGTTTATTGCTGTTTGCTAATATTTTCGGCTACGCTCTAGCCATTTTCAAGCTAATCCGATGACTGACGAGCTGTATAAAGTATACCTATTTATACAACATTAAATTTTGTAAAAACCCCAAACAAGACTGCCCTTAAAAATACCCTTTATTAGATTGATAATGGCTAGAGCGTAGCCGAAAATATTAGCAATAAACAAGTGATAAAAAACAAAGAAAAATTCGTTTTATTTATTTACCTTTTTTATTGTTTCATTTAAAATTTATTTATTAATTACATGTACTTTTATATGTTAATTACTTGTTTCTTATAACACTCTTTCTGGAATGGTTAAAACAATATAAGACGTTTGTATCCATTGAAAAAACTATGCGAACGAAGGTGGGGTGGGCGGGTATCCCTTACCAACCAAACTATACCCGTTCACTATTTCAAACGACTTGAACTATAAACTACATTGTTTCTCGTATTTGTATACGAATTAAACGCAAAATAATAAATAAAATTAATTGAATCATAGAGAATAATGGATAACAATGTAGTACATAGTTCAAGCCGTTTGAAATAGTGAACTGGTATAATTTGGTTGGTAGGGGCCACCCGCCCACCCCACCTTCGTTCGCATAGTTTTTTCAATGGATAAAAACGTCTTATATTGTTTTAACCATTCCAGAAAGAGTGTTATCCTATGGAAAAAACTATGCGAGCAAAGGTGGGGTGGGTGGGTGGTTCCTACCAACTAAACTATACCCGTTCACTATTTCAAACGGCTTGAACTATGCACTACATTGTTATTCATTATTCTCTATGATTCAATTAATTTTATTTATTAATTTACGCCTAATTCGTAAACAAATGCGAGAAACAATGTATTGCATAGTTCAAGTCGTTTGAAATAGTGGACGGATATAGTTTGGTTGGTAGGGGCCGCCCACCCACCCCACCTTCGTTCGCATAGTTTTTTCAATAGATACAAACGTCTTATATTGTTTTAACCATTCCAGAAAGAGTGTTATCCCATGGAAAACAGTATGCGAGCATAGGTGGGGTGGGCGGGCGGCCCCTACCAACCAAACTATACCCATTCACTATTTCAAACGGCTTGAACTATGCAATACATTGTTTCTCGCATTTGTTTACGAATTAGGCGTAAATTAATAAATAAAATTAATTGAATCATAGAGAATAATGAATAACAATGTAGTGCATAGTTCAAGCCGTTTGAAATAGTGAATGGGTATAGTTTGGTTGGTAGGGGCCACCCGCCCACCCCACCTTCGCTCGCATAGTGTTTTCATTGGATATAGATGTTTTATATTGTTTAAATTATTCCAAGAAGAGTATTATCCTATGGAAAAACAATGCGAACAAAGGTGGGGTGGGCGGGTGGCCCCTACCAACCAAACTATACCCGTTCACTATTTCAAACGGCTTGAACTATGCACTACATTGTTATCCATTATTCTCTATGATTCAATTAATATTATTTATTAATTTACGCCTAATTCGTAAACAAATGCGAGAAACAATGTAGTGCATAGTTCAAGCCGTTTGAAATAGTGAACGGGTATAGTTTGGTTGGTAGGGGCCACCCGCCCACTCCACCTTCGCTCGCATAGTTTTTTCCATAGGATAACACTCTTTCTGGAATGGTTAAAACAATATAAGACGTTTGTATCTATTGAAAAAACTATGCGAACGAAGGTGGGGTGGGCGGGTGTCCCCTACCAACCAAACTATACCCGTCCACTATTTCAAACGACTTGAACTATACACTACATTGTTTCTCGCATTTGTTTACGAATTAGACGTAAAGTAATAAATAAAATTAATTAAATCATAGAGAATAATGGATAATAATGTAGTGTCTAGTTCAAGTCGTTTGAAATAGTGGACGGGTATAGTTTGGTTGGTAGGGGTCACCCGCATATAAATAAATAAATACCAAACGCAAAATCTTCTCATTTTCAAAACAATTCAAATGTGACTTACACCACATTCATTCTCACAGTCTCAAATATACACATTTGTAAGTTACTACGATTTTAGTTGTCGGTGACTAATATATCAATATTTGTAAGTGTTTCTATTGTCCCAAATACAGTGCCATCTATTTGTGACCTTTGATTAGAGGCCAGCATGAAGTAGTTTTTAGCGTGAAGGTCAGGAATCGAACGGTGTTTTGTGGTCATGAACTACAACGGTGCACGGTGCGTTATTAATTCGACGTTTAAAAAAAAGGGAGGATTGAGCACGCGACCATATCAAAGGTCAGAAAATATCATATAGTATCACACTCTGTTAATAACACGAGGTATACAGAGATAAATAAAAAATTATTTTACAAATATTTTACTATACTAATACTATACTATGTTTACTTTACTATACTAATACTATACTATGTTTACTTTACTATACTATGTTTTTTTTTTCAAAAATATTAAAAAAAAAACTAAGGCCCAGCACCCAATTCGAAAATTTGTCTGATGATTGTTGTTAAATTCTAAACAATATTTTGAAAGTTTAAAAAAAAATCGTGGGGGTACATTAATAAAAATTGCAATTTGTTTTGTTGCAAATATTATTCAATAACAGCTATCAAAATTAACTTAAAATTGTTTATTTCTTATTTTATGGTTACCAAGACATAAGTAAACAATTGTAGAAAATATCATTTTTTTTGCACACTTCGTTTAGTAACAGCTAGAAAATTTACAAGGTGGCTGGAATTTTAGAAATAGTTTAACTTCACACCGGTCTACATTGGCATGTTCACTTTACGTAAATTCATATAAATAGAGATAATATAATATATAATATAGATGGCAATAATTTTTATAGTGATATAAAATATTTGTTATGCACACTCCGTTTAGTACCAATGCACCGAGAAAAAGTCCACGCCGCGCCAACTCACGTCGCCCGTAATTATGAGAATTGTTTAACTTCATACCGATCGCGAAGAGTCAGGGTTAAAAACCCCTCATACATCAAATGGCGAAGTAAAATTGAAAAAAAATCCATTAAAGAACCTTCAATACTATTCGACACAGATGGGGCCCGCGCCCACAATTCCCATGGTAAAGACAGAGGGTTCAACATTCAAAGAGGGTTCAACATTCAAAAAGGGTTCAACATTCAAAGAGGGTTCAACATTCAAAGAGGGTTCAATATTCAAAGAGGGTTCAACATTCAAAGAGGGTTCAACATTCAAAGAAAGTTCAACATTCAAAGAGGAGGCACGACAAATAACAACAGCACTCATTGTTTTCTCTGTGTATGAAAGTAAATAGGTAAAGCTGTATGTAATAATTGAATTGAATTATGAATAAATATTTAAAAAAGTATATGATACCAAAAAAATTATATATCATGAAATGTATAATTGTTTCTTTAATTAATGATGTTTATTATTATTATTAAACGGCAGAAGGAGCCGAATATCAATAGTCTGTTACTAATGTAACAAACACACTAGCTATTTCCACTAGGATTGTAATGAATTTATTATACAACTCCGCAGTGTTTGTATTGTACGTTCTTCATTTATATTGTATCGTCTAATTCTAACAATTAAAGTGCCTTTCGTTATGAATATATATATATATATATATATATATATATATATATATATATGTTTCTAGTTTATTAGGGTAGTGCAGCAATAAAACGCTATTTTACTTGAAGTACATGTACTTCCTTTTGCCAATATTTCATAGCTTACATAGCTACTTCGTCAGGGCTCAGCTACAAAATAGGTATACATATGTTAAACATTAAAATTAAATTATAATTTACAAAATATGTTAATTAACGACTTACAGTATATATATATATATATATATATATATATATATATATGTATATATATATATATGTATATATATATATATATGTATATATATATATATATATATATATATATATATATATATATATATATATCCGCTGGCCTTTTCTACCACAATGTGGTGTAAAGGTTTTAAAATTTTCATCTATTCTTTTATAATTTTTTTCCATTCTCTTCTATTTATTGCCAGTTCTTTTGCTTCCTTCCAGTTTTTTCCTTTCCTTTCTAATAGTTCATTATGAATACCAGCCTTATTATTAATATATTAATTATTATTAACACCACAAAACATCTAGGAGTGTATTAACCTCAAGCTTCAAACTCGTATAAACATTTCAAACAGAAATCACTTCCTTTCCGACGGTTTCAGCGCAAACCTTTCTCCATAATCAACGCCAATAAACCTGGGCGATACAATCACGGAAAAGTTCTGAAACGAGCGTTGGAAAAGCGCGGTAATAGGAGGGCATAATCGCACCGCAACTGCTGCTTAACAACCCCAACAACAATCGTACCGCAATACCGCCACCCGGAGGTCAATAAATCACCGCCGGCGTGGCTCGATGCCGGAAATCATCGTCGATTCAGATTGCTGCAGTTGAGGGCTATTGCATTACGACATAAAGCCGGAATCGATTGATCAATTGAAAATTTATGGTTGGATTATTATTTAGTATTTTATTAGAGTGGTTTATGAGCTACACTTGAATCGTATTTAAAGAATAACAGTGTAATCTAAAATTGTATGCATTATGAGTTTCGTTAAAAATAACACATTTGAGAAAATGATACGTTCCGATATTAAAGCGCGTTTTACTCGCGATTCAACTGTTTTTTTTTCAAACTATATGGATAACAATTGATCTTTGGTATTGATCTGCTGATTGCAGAAAAATTACACGATTTCGATCACTGCTTCTAGAATATTGCCTGATTATTAATGTATATTGTGATATTTTAATTACTTTTTTTCTCTCTTTGAAATCACCTTGTATAAACGTAATGATAAAAGCAGAGTTAATTTTGAAAAAAAATAAATAAAACGTTCGTAAAATGAATCGATCTAAAAATTAATTACCCCTCCGGCGCTTAGAAACGACCGACAGGATGTTTCTGCGTAATTAAAGGGAATGTCCGGGCACCCCCAGAGCGGAATTGCTTTATGAAAAAAAAATCTCAGCGCGCGAGCGAAATAGCGCGCAAACATAATCTTCTTGTGGCAGGTGAGGATTAAAAATTGTTTGCAGAGAAAAGAAATATGAAACAAGGCCCAGTTTATGGTGGCAGGTGAGGGTGAAAATTAACACCACAATTTTTTTATATTATTATATTATATTTTATAATAAATATTGCTAATATATTTTTTTATTCAATATTATGTATGTACTAAATAGTAGCATTAAAAAAAATGCGCTCACTCGTGCAGATGGCGTTTAACTTTCCTTCTAGGGGATTAACTGTATTATATATGTGTGTGTATGTATATGTATGTATGTATGTGTTTATGTTAGCAAGGTTGTTTTGAAAAGCCAAGATTGTCTATCTTGTATAAGATGTACAATCACCTGAAAACCGTCGTTTTCTTTTTAAATGTTGTATTGTTCTAACGTTAAACTGTTAAATTGTAATTGAAAAGGAAATAAAGATACTATTATATATAAATATATACATATATATATATATATATATATATATATATATATATATATATATATATATATAGATATGGGCCATTATGAAAATAGAATGAATGAATATATATTCTCTTCCTTATCATGACATTATATCCAGACGTGACTATTTCAAAAATTACTGCTATTTCGTTGGAAACGTAGATGAGAGGCTCCCCATTAAACATACGGGGGGCACGTCGTGGGAAACGCGACAGAATGAAAAACGTGGAAACCCATCGATATGTCAATAACGCGCAAATGATACGTGTAACGGAATCGCGGGATCGCTGCGGCGGCCGTGGAAAAAGCGTTATCAGCAGCAGGCGTACAGGATTAACTTCTCATGGTCGCTTCAAGCACCCCTGACGTGTAGCAAATTGCTGCTACTAAATAGAATGCTGCTAGTGCAATATACACAAATCTCTTTTCAAACAGAATAATCGATACATATCAAAACGAGTTCAGTGAAATTCAGGGTTCAAAATACTATAACTCGAGCTGTATTGGGCATAACACGTTCAAATTAATACATGATATGAACAACAAGTTTGAAATGTACTATACAAAATTTCAAACTGATACAAATAAAATTGAATTTTTAGCGAATTTTATAAACAGCGATTTGCAGTCATTTTTTAATGAAATTCAGGGTTCAAAATACTATAACTCGAGTTGTATTGGGCATAACACGTTCAAATTAATACATGATATGAACAATAAGTCTAAAATGTACTATACAAAGTTTCAAACTGATACAAATAAAACTGAATTTTTAGCGAATTTTATAAACCACGAATTTTATAAACAGCGATTTGCAGTCAGTTTTTTAATGAAATTCAGGATTCAAAACGCTATAACTCGAGTTGTATTGAGTATAACACATTCAAAATAATACATGATATGAACAACAAGTTTGAAATGTACTATACAAAATTTCAAACTGATACAAATAAAATTGAATTTTTAGCGAATTTTACAAACAGCGATTAGCAGTCATTTTTTAATGAAATTCAGGATTCAAAATACTATACCTCAAGTTGTATTGGGCATAACACGTTCAAATTAATACATGATATGAAGAATATGTCTGAAATGTACTATACAAAATTTCAAACTGATACAAATGAAATTGAATTTTTAGCGAATTTTATAAACCGCGAATTTATAAAATTCAGCGATTTGCAGTCAGTTTTTAATGAAATTCAGGATTCAAAACGCTATAACTCGAGTTGTATATGGTATAACACATTCAAATTAATACATGATATGAACAACAAGTTTGAAATGTACTATACAAAATTTCAAAGTGATACAAATAAAATTGAATTTTTAGCGAATTTTATAAACAGCGATTTGCAGTCAGTTTTTAATGAAATTCAGGATTCAAAATACTATAACTCGAGTTGTATTGGGCATAACACGTTCAAATTAATACATGATATGAACAACAAGTCTGAAATGTACTATACAAAATTTCAAACTGATACAAATAAAATTGAATTTTTAGCGAATTTTATAAACCGCGAATTTTATAAGCAGCGATTTGCAGTCAGTTTTTAATGAAATTCAGGATTCAAAACGCTATAACTCGAGTTGTATTGGGTATAACACATTCAAATTAATACATGATATGAACAACAAGTTTGAAATGTACTGTACAAAATTTCAAACTGATACAAATAAAATTGAATTTTTAGCGAATTTTATAAACCCAGAATTTTATAAATAGCGTTTTGTAGTCAGTTTTTAATGAAATTCAGGATTCAAAACGCTATTACTCGAGTTGTATATGGTATAACACATTCAAATTAATACATGATATGAACAACAAGTTTGAAATGTACTATACAAAATTTCAAAGTGATACAAATAAAATTGAATTTTTAGCGAATTTTATAAACAGCGATTTGCAGTCAGTTTTTAATGAAATTCAGGATTCAAAACGCTATAACTCGAGTTGTATTAGGTATAACACATTCAAATTAATACATGATATGAACAACAAGTTTCAAATGTACTATACAAAATTTCACACTGATACAAATCAAATTGAATTTTTAACGAATTTTATAAACAGCGATTCGCAGTCAGTTTTTAATGAAATTCAGGATTCAAAATACTATAACTCGAGTTGTATTGGGCATAACACGTTCAAATTAATACATGATATGAACAACAAGTCTGAAATGTACTATACAAAATTTCAAACTGACAAAAAAAAATTGAATTTTTAGCGAATTTTATAAACAGCGATTTGCAGTCAGTTTTTAATGAAATTCAGGTTTCAAAACGCTATTACTCGAGTTGTATTGGGTATAACACATTCAAATTAATACATGATATGAACAACAAGTCTGAAATTTACTATACAAAATTTCAAACTGATACAAATAAAATTGAATTTTTAGCGAATTTTATAAACCGCGAATTTTATAAGCAGCGATTTGCAGTCAGTTTTTAATGAAATTCAGGATTCAAAACGCTATAACTCGAGTTGTATTGGGTATAACACATTCAAATTAATACATGATATGAACAACAAGTTTGAAATGTACTGTACAAAATTTCAAACTGATACAAATAAAATTGAATTTTTAGCGAATTTTATAAACAGCGATTTGCAGTCAGTTTTTAATGAAATTCAGGATTCAAAATACTATAACTCGAGTTGTATTGGGCATAACACGTTCAAATTAATACATGATATGAACAACAAGTCTGAAATGTACTATACAAAATTTCAAACTGATACAAATAAAATTGAATTTTTAGCGAATTTTATAAACCGCGAATTTTATAAGCAGCGATTTGCAGTCAGTTTTTAATGAAATTCAGGATTCAAAACGCTATAACTCGAGTTGTATTGGGTATAACACATTCAAATTAATACATGATATGAACAACAAGTTTGAAATGTACTGTACAAAATTTCAAACTGATACAAATAAAATTGAATTTTTAGCGAATTTTATAAACCCAGAATTTTATAAATAGCGTTTTGTAGTCAGTTTTTAATGAAATTCAGGATTCAAAACGCTATAACTCGAGTTGTATATGGTATAACACATTCAAATTAATACATGATATGAACAACAAGTTTGAAATGTACTATACAAAATTTCAAAGTGATACAGATAAAATTGAATTTTTAGCGAATTTTATAAACAGCGATTGGCAGTCAGTTTTTAATGAAATTCAGGATTCAGAACGCTATAACTCGAGTTGTATTAGGTATAACACATTCAAATTAATACATGATATGAACAACAAGTTTCAAATGTACTATACAAAATTTCAAACTGATACAAATTAAATTGAATTTGTTATCTCCCTAATTTGAGTGTAACCGTCAAAAAGTGCCCTAAGCATTAGCAACCTTAATTTACAGCTATACATGCACTAAAATGAATCAGACGCCGCGCAGTTTTGATGTATGGAAAAATTAATAAAGCCTCGCCGCAGCGGCGCTCTCCCAAATTGTGTGTATGCCGAAATTTAATTTCAAGCACGATACAAATACTAATGCACAAAATGCGCGGCATATTAATATTTAGCAGCCACTTTATACTCGTTCATATTTAGAATATATAAAAGCTGGAGCGGAAACTGTAGCTGACTAATTTAGATTGAAAATTGTACACATAAAAAGGTTTTATAATCTGCATGAATCATTATGGTTTATATTTTTCTACTAAATATTCTAATAATTTGAATAATTAGTTTATTTCAAAGATATTCTTCACATCATGTGTTAATTTGAACGTGTTATGTCCAATACAACTCGAGTTATAGCGTTTTGAATCCTGAATGTCATTAAAAACTGACTGCAAATCGCTGTTTATAAAATTCGCTAAAAATTGAATTTTATTTGTATCAGTTTGAAATTTTGTATATTGTATTCCAAACATATTCTTTACATCATATGTTAATTTGAACGTATTATGTCCATTACAGCTCGAGTTATAGCATTTTGAATCCTGAATTTCTTTAACAACTGACTGCAAAATCCTGTTTATAAAATTCGCTAAAAATTCAATTTTATTTGTATCAGTTTGAAATTTTATATAGTATATTCCAAACATATTCTTCATATCATTTGTTAATTTGAACGTGTTATGCCCAATACAACTCGAGTTATAGCGTTTTGAATCCTGAATGTCATTAAAAACTGACTGCGAATTGCTGTTTATAAAATTCGTTAAAAATTTAATTTTATTTGTATCAGTTTGAAGTTTTGTATAGTATATTACAAACATATTCTTCATATCATGTGTTAATTTGAACGTGTTATGCCCAATACAACTAGAGTTATAGCGTATTGAATCCTGAATTTCATTAAAAACTGACTGCAAATCGCCGTTTATAAAATTCGCTAAAAATTGAATTTTATTTGTATCAGATTGAAATTTTGTATAGTATATTACATACATATTGTTCACATTATATGTTAATTTGAACGTATTACGCCCATTACAGCTCGAGTTATAGCATTTTTAATCCTGAATTTCATTAAAAATTGACTGCGAATCGCTGTTTATAAAATTCGCTAAAAATTCAATTTTATTTGTATCAGTTTGAAATTTTTTATAGTATATTCTAAACGTATTCTTCATATCATTTGTTAATTTGAAGGTGTTATGCCCAATACAACTCGTGTTACAGCGTTTTGAATCCTGAATTTCATTAAAAACTGACTGCAAATCGCCGTTTATAAAATTCGCTAAAAATTCAATTTTATTTGTATCAGTATGAAATTGAATTTGTATAGTATATTCCAAACATATTCTTCATATTATGTGTTAATTTGAATGTGTTATGCCCAACACAACTCGAGTTACAGCGTTTTGAATCTTGAATTTCATTAAAAATTGACTGCGAATCGCTGTTTATAAATTTTTTTACAAATTCAATTTTATTTGTATCAGTTTGAAATTTTGTATAATACATTTCAGACAAATTCTTCATATCATGTATTAATTTGAATGTGTTACACCCAATACAACTCGAGTTATAGCATTTTTAATACTGAATTTAATTAAAAACTGACTGCAAATCGCTGTTTATAAAATTCTGACGATGACTAATTTTAGCTACGAAATATTGACAAAAAAGGAAGTTAAGTGTACTTCAAGTAAATAACGTTTTATATATATATATATATATATATATATATATATATATATATATATTTATATATATATATATATATATATATATATATATATTCCTTTGCAATTGTTTTTACGCGTATAGTAAAACTTATGAATTGTGAAATTAATTTTATAGGAAACTATTCTGTATGTCCCTGACATTTATGCCCCTCCTGCAGCCGTTTCGTGCTCATAAACAATTCAAGGACCCAAGTCCGTGAAGTTTACAACGAACGGAGTCTTACAGGATGCATCAATTACGAATGGGCAGGGCTGTAGCCCAAATAAATTTATTGCGCACAAGCCTAATGGGTTAAAACAGAATACTTTTTATAATTTCACACCTACCTATAATATTAATGCATGAAATAGATAATAACAAACGCAGTGATATCAGTTATTGTGTTATCAAACTTATATAATGATGATAATCAAGCATCATAATATAAGTTTTATAACACAATAACATAAACTGACATCACTGCGTTTGGAATCATCTATTCCATGCATAAATATTATAGTTGTCTGCATAATTCTCGTTTTGAATAAAAATTGCATTTGCATGTGTTGTGCACACACAAGAAACAACATGCATTACCTGCGCAACACCCCACACTCGTTGTTTTCGCGTTGAGTGGGTGGTGTACATGCCACGTTTTTGAATTAAACATTCATTCACGTACTATCAATCGACCGTTCCGCTCCACATAAATAAAACATGAGTGTATGTATGTGTGCCGCAGCAATTGGACCCCAAAAATCGCGGAAATCATAAATTTCGGGTAATAATAGGCTCATAAATAATAGTATTTTGGTTATGTATTCCACATGCATAATTAGGAATATATTTGAAGTATCAGGCAAATGATACACTTTTTAGGATAACACAATTTACAATTTTCGTTTTATAAATGTTTACCAGTTTTTATTTTGTAACCACTGTTAGGTTAGCAACAAATAGTGAAATTTTGAAAAAAAAACAATTGTGGGGGATATGATGGATAATTTACTCATTTTTACTTTGACAGTCGCCAAAAAATAGTTGAGCATACTTTTTTGATTTTTCATTTTATCATATGGTGACATCATGTAGTATAAATAATTTATAATATAAAAAAATAATAATATAAAATATTACAAAATTATTATTATATAAACCTTGACTTGAGAATTGGAAATACTAAACATTCATGAGCAGTACTCTATTTGAATGTCCTTTCTACTTATTATTATGACTGTAATTCATGTATACGATTTTTTAACAAGGTTTTTAATTATTCTGTTGATACGTTGTATGTTATTATTATTTGCAATTGATAACAAGAACAAGTTTATATGGACGTATGGTCTCTGGTCCCTTGTTTTAGAACTACCATACATAGAGCAGAAATATTGAAACCTGTTGAAAATATTAGGTGTCTATGAATCAAGTAATTGTATCTATGAACTGTAATGTAAATTTTTTGGTCAGTGTGCGATTAAATAATTAACACTGCTATTGAAATGAACTAAGAGAAGCATATGCTAATATGCAACTTGTTTTGGGTAGGCCTGATGGCAATGTGGTTGAATTTATTACATGTCGTACACACATTTTTTTCTATCGAAATAATTTACTCGTTTTTACTATTCTACTTAGATTCAATTAAAATATTCATAGCCGGAATGAATTCGCCGCTAGGTTGTTCTTGCTGAATTTTATTGCCGCCGCATGCTAGAGCCGCAGGAAACATGAACGCGCGCTGCCCCTAATTGCGACCGCAATGTATTATTTCCACCGGCTTCATTTTTAAGCACTGCGGCGGCGGATCGGCTCGCGTGCCGCCATAAAATTCCCGGCAATCATTGAAAAACATAAAGCATTTATATGTTCACTGCGGGCGGTAACGGGAGTGGTAATTTATGCACTCCGTCACGGGTGATACATGTGTTTCATACAAACGTGCGCCGCGCCGCTGATGTACCCCAGGCAGGATTTAGTGGCCCACATTGCGAGGCTGACAGGGGTAGCAGGGGTAGCGATTGTGGTTGGGATTTAGCAGCTACTCATTTAAATTACAGAGATTATTTTTATAACAGTTGTTTTGTACTTTTTATTGCTGTTTAAATGACTCAAACGAAGCTAGATTAAAAAAAATACTAAATCTCACTTCTATCATTAGGCAAGTAGAAATCTATCAAATTTAGTAAGTAAATTTTGGTTTCAGAGAGTTTTGTAGGAAGACAAAAATAGCAACTGATGAGAAGTGGAATAAATAAATTGAAAATATTGAATTGACGACTATTGTATGAAACGATTACAGTGGAACATTTGGAATTGAATTAAATTGGTATTTGCCTCTTTAAATATATTAAACGTTTTTGCATATTACGATCTGAGGTATGAATGAAATGAATACGTTAACAATCTGTATATAAAATTATGTGGCTGTGATAAACAAAAATAAAAAGTCAACTCCTATTATCCATCCTATTTCACAACCCACGTCGTATGCAATCTAAAAACGTTTCCATTTGCAAACCGTGAAAAAAAAAACCTCCAACCATGAAATCCAAACGTCAATTTTCATTGTTCCATCTCCCCTGGCGAGAATCGGGACCGGAATCCGAATGACCTGCCTCCATTACGGCAATCGTCACGTATATACAATTTTTTCTCTCGCTTTCAGATTTTAATCAATTCCAAGGGTCCAGAACGAAAACACTAACAGAAACCCGAAATTTATTAAATTAGAATCACAAGGCTATTACTTGTAATTGTGATATTATTTCAGTATACAATAAATTTCTACTATTCAATATTATAAGTTTAATTTATACTGTTTTAAAATTTCCCCCGGCTTCGGAGAGGACACCTGGCGCGCTCAGGTTATTAATCTTGTCTCTGGAGGGGATTATTGGGCATGCCAATAATGGGGTGGACGCGTTATTGGAGAGCTAGCCTGATTAATTTCATCTCGTCTTTTATAGAGCGAAGCCCCTGAATCCAATAACATGTGAATTTATCATTATTAGGTTTGTATTGTGGTCAGTCATGATAATAACGTGCTCTATTGTGATAAAAAAATGTAATTGAGAAATTTTCAGATTGTAGAATAATGAACAGCGCTGGTGAATTCTAGAGGTTTCTCTTTTTTAAACTAATACACGCCCACCTCACAGGGGCAGGAACAGTATGTTTTCCTAAAAACTACTCCTAACAAATTTTTGAAGTCAAAAACTCTCGCATAATGCATGCACTTTACAATATATTTATTGAGGACTGTTAGATAAAAAGTTGTTTGTGCATATTTTCGAGAAAACGGTAATAGCTAGCGATAATATTCCCAACTTCACAACTTTACTGATGAACAAGAAGCAGATTTTTATGCTAGCGAGATTTATCCTTCTTTCGCAATAAATAAAGTAAAAGTTGAAAATGTAAACGACTTTTTATATCAATAAAAAGTCGTTTAAATTTCCATCTATTTGTATGTAAGTTGTAAGTTATATGTCCTCTAACAATAGGAAATATGATAACCTACGCACCAAATAAATATGTTTCTAGAACATTCTAATTTACGTAATAAATAAATAGATGTGTCGCTCTAGTTAAATAAATTAATGATAAGTCAACATAATTTTTAATATTTAAAGAAATAATTGTAAACATCTATTCAGTATAGAAATACAGTGTAGAAATACTCCGTTTGTGAAATAAAGTTACGTTTTAAAAAGTCTTCAAGTTGGACTCAACATTTAACTTGTATATTTTTCTATGTAGATATTGAGGTGCCAATACAGATGAATAATATCACATCTAGTTTTAAAAAAATTGAAAATACTGTCTCTTCACGAGACATGAAATGTATCTATTTGTTTCATTGTAATTGTCTTTTTGTTCTACGCCAGCTCATTATTGAACGTTTACTTCCATCTCGCAGAGTAATTTAACACTCATTTGTGCATAACGAGGAAGTACAACGCGAGCTTGATGGGATCTCAATCGTAATGTCACTTGCGCTTAGCAGCCAGGGGTAACTGCGAGAAACAAAAAACTTTTTCAATTCCGTACACAATGAGCGCATTACTTGTTCTTCGATTTTACTCCCCGGGGAGCTGCGAAATGTTTCCTATAAATAGTAGAAGGTTTTATTAGAAAACTTTGATGATGAAGCTCTATTTTTACATGTAACTTTAACAATTATTGTTTCATTAATTACTTTTTATATTATTAAAACTAACATATATAAATAATGCCATATGGGCTTTAGTCTTAGTTCTTATTTGTATTAGTAATGAGATATTTCCCTTTTTATTTGACTTGTCCTATTCGGAAATAAATAAATAAATAAATTAGATTAAGATTCCAATATATAACTGCAACTAGAAAATTGATGCGGGCAGAAAAACGCCAGTCGTTACCCATTGTGGTATGTAATGAAATGTAAATGTATTTAACAACAGTTATTTATGTATGTAACAGTTATGTTTTAATAATAATAATAATAAACATATTTATTGTAATACATAATAAATATGTTTATTATTAGTATTAAAACTATTACATACATAAATAACTGTAATTAAATATAAATCTTAATGTTACAAAAAACAGCCTACATAAAGTCCATTATAAAGCAAAGGTACTTCAACAATTTTATAATTGCATATTTATTATGATTACTAGTACCGGGCCGAGCGTACAACGTAGTATTTAATATTTTAATAGCGCAGCGGAGACGCTAAGAGCCTTTTGGCGTCGTTTATTAAATAAGACGCAAAATGGAACCGACATGGGACGTAATTAGATTACAATCGATGTACACACTCGCACGCAGACGTTCTCCTTGTAGTAAATTCACTTAAAAAGCGCCTTCGATATTAATTACGCGAGCCCCGGTGTTGTGTGTGGCGGCGGGAAGACGAGAAAACTTCAATAACTCCCTATATTTCCTCGGAGATGAGCGAGCGGCGGCCACCCAACTCTCCCCTCGAAACGTCGTTAGGGTATTATTGGATCTTCCGCCCTATATAGTGCGCTTGTTTCGCCGTTTGAGTCCTTCCAATTTACTTTTTGCCGGCGTACGGGTTATTACTCAGCTCTGCGGAATTCTACCATATATGGAATTATAAATTGGCGTTCGAACTTTTGTCAACCCATTTCCAATTTGAGGGGGTGGTTTGTGTGTGTTTGCGGAACTGAAATGCACGCACACGGCATGGTGTAAACAACGCATGCCTCTTGACGCGCGACGCAATCACAGGAACTTTATGGCGCTGGCGGAAGCTCGGTTAAAACAACTCGGCGACAACAAACGCAAACAATTTCTGGTGGAGGCGCCGGGTAGATGAGTTTTTTGTCAATATCGTCGCATGGGGAAAAGTTGTGATGGATGGATCAGATTGGGTTGTACAGTATAGAAACTGATTTGAAATCTTATATTTATTTTTTACCGAAATTACCTAAAATGGGTGGAAAATAAGCAGCGAATAAATTCTATAAAACCTTTAGTTTTGCTAAAATTGTTCAGACATTTCAATGTTTAATTTTAAATTACCATTTTTTAATGGAAGTGTCAATTTTTTTGATCCTCCAGTATTTTTTTGTTTGTGTTAAGTGAACATTCCTCTTGTTTCTATTAATTTTTCAATAAATCAGCAGAAACTAACAGAAAAGTCCGGCTAAACAGTAATTTTGTATAAAATTTTAAAGCAAAATGCTTACGCTAACACCAAATATTTTCACCGGTAATCAACCCAATTAGTGTTTGCGCAGTCAGCGTCTTTCCGCGCCGCAGGAGGCGATCCTTTAATCCTGCCATGCCGGGGATAACCGCGCGCTTCACAAATCACGACAAACACACGTATTGTCGCGTTTACACATTAATTACGCGCCTCTTGTGCTCTGTGCTTGGCTGCCTGCCGGTAATAAATTTAATGTTTCCACCGACCGACCTATTAATTCGCACCGGCGTCTTGACGCAAATGGGGAATTAGTCAAGTTTGCCAAACTGATATAGACAAGAAGAGAATCAGAAAGCAAATTTCTATTATTGTATAATACCAGCCGATATATATATAGGATATTAGTCTTTTTTAAAACTAGTAAAACGAAATTCCATAATTTTTCGAGTTGACATCGTGAATTGTTTGTGCTTTGCCTACCGACGATGAGAGTTAAATGAATACGTTCGAAACGAGTGGTTTCAAGAATCGAACCCCTGCATGAGTTGACAATACGTGGACTCACTTCGTATATATTTCAGAGTCAGAAGGGTTAATCCTCTATATAGATTGTATACACAGACTACTTCCCATAGGACCGTACGTTTCATCTTATATTTCTTAGAACAACACACTCGCGTCCCATATTCTCTGACCCTTCGTCATTCAATTCACCCCGCAATGAAATGGGAATTTGATTGAAAAACAATAATGTCATGAATATAAAAACATTATTATTTAATTCCGACACCATCAAACTAATTTAATAAACATAACGTTATTACGTTTAATTAATTTAACAGCTGGATAATCATCAGGCCGTTGCCTTAGTCCCTAGTTAGTCCCTAACATGTCCAATCGCTCTTAATTATATCATTACATATTAAATACATATATATATATATATATATATATATATATATATATACATATATATATATATATATATATATATAGATAGAGAGAGAGAGATAGATAGATAGATAGATAGATTATAAACGATATTACAATTAAAAATGAATTTGATAACTTATTATCGATGCAAAATTCATGCTTTTTATACCCTCGACATGAAATGTTTCTCCTCTTTTGCGTAATTATGTCTAATTTCGTTATTCTGCCCGCCCGGATACCAGACCCGCTGCGCCATCGTCGTTAATCCAATTTTGCCGACGGGAGTTATTGGATTAATTATTTCACGTTTTCTCCTTTTGTTGTTGCAGGAGCAAGGTGGCGGCGGCGCTGCTGAACAAGCACCTGCAGATCAACGGAATATCCGCAGGACTCACGTCCCTCAGGCAGTCGGTGGACGCGGATCTGGGCGAGGTCAGAACTGACCCGGGGACCAGTAAAATGAAACGCGAGAGGAAAGCGGCGCGGACGCTGGGGATCATTGTGTCGGCGTTTTTGGCATGCTGGTTACCATTTTTCTTGTGGTAAGTTATATAGAAAATTTGACTCTTGAATGTACTAGAATGGGAGTTTTCAAAATTCTAGGTGTAACCCAATTAACAGTTACAAAACGAAATAAAATGTGCGATTACGGGTCTATACCTCGCGCGCCGAATCAATCAAAATCAATCAATCAAAAAGAGGGACGAAAAGCCACCATAGGGAAACATCTGTATATTATCAACTGAATAATTCATATTATACAGATGTTTCCCTATGGTGGCTTGTCGTCCCTCTGTTTTATCGCCTTACGAAAGTAGTTCTATCTTAGGCTATTGGCATTGAGGGATATAGTATGTTTTTTCCTTCTAACCTATTTTCCTCTAAATGTTGTTGAGTATAAGGAATTTAATTTTTAATTTGAAGACAAAATGAAGATAATAAAATATAAATTGATAAAAACATGTGATTTTCCTGAGCGCTCATATTGGCTAACCAAAGGTTGATGGGCGAATTTGAAGAACCCAGTTTACAGACAGTAGTATCAACAGCGGCTTTCACAACCCTTTTTTTATCGTCGCCCGAAAATTTTCCTCATATAATTGAAGACCGATGATGAATGTATGAATAAATCTGTATTTAAATATTGGCTATCGGTATACCGTCCGTTTCTACACCTACTAAACGTATATAGTAGGTGTAGAAACGGACGGTATACCGATAGCCAACATTTAAATACAGATTTATTCATACATTCATCAGCCTTGAGGCGTTGGGAATCGAAGCTGTACAATATTTAATTGTATCGTTATATGGGATTAAGCGTGGTCCGCCTTGAGGCGGATTTGGGCATTAGAGGGTTAAATAGAAAACTAATCTGATATGATATCTTACATTTTTTGTATCTAGATTAAAGTTATTTTATAACGATATTATTATTTTCATACATTATTACTCTTCTACAACCAACATTACATTCAATATCTATTGTTACATCAACTATGTTCAAGTACAGTCCTGCAGAGGACATAAAAACAGACACCGGCATACTTGACTCCCATATACGTGACATAACGACCCATACAATTCTTTTTAGTGTATCTAAAGAGCAGAACACGCGCGACTTAAAGAGCTTGTACGTACAGGCAAGGACAAGTATTTTATTAATCCTCCCGTGGGGTGGGTGGTTGGCAGAGCTAAAGGCATATGCAAGCCGGAAAGAATGTTTACTGGGCGGATTAAAAACTGGCATGAAAAGGACAATTTCATTGCCCTGCTGAATGTCAAACGGATAACTGTTTCTAGGATATATTGTGCGGGTTGTATAGTATAGCAGGATGGCATTCCATTTATAAACTAGTTTTACGTATTTTTTAACAAATTAATTTCACGAAATATTGATATGCAGAAAAACAAAGCCATTAACAAATATTTTCTCATGCCGTTTTGCTTGACTGATTTTAATTAAACCTATCTAATATATTATTTAAACATAAAAAAATTCTTGGTATTACGAGCCCTAACAACTTAAAGTTCGGATGATACCAATTTTTTTCCTACCAATCAAACTATGCCCATCCACTATTTCAAATTACTTGAACTATGCACTACACTGGTATCCGTTACTTTCTATAATTCAATTAGTTTAATTGTTTTTCACATTTTTTACGAATTAGGTGTAAATTAATAAATGAAACTAAAATTAAATCATAGAAAGTAATGGATAACAATGTAGTGCAGAGTTCAAGTCATTTTAAATAGTGGACGGGCATAGTCTGGTTGGTAGGGGCCGCCCGCCCACCCCACCTTTGCTCGCATAGTTTATCCATATGATAACACTCTTTTTGGAATAGTTTAAACAATATAAAACGTGTGTATCCATTAAAAAAAGTATGCGAGTGAAGGTGGGGTGGGCGGGTGTCCCCTACCAACCAAACTACACCCGTCCACTATTTAAAATGACTTGAACTCTGCACTACATTGTTATCCATTACTTTCTATGATTTAATTTTAGTTTCATAGTACATAAATCTTTATTAACAACATTACATATTTTGTATTAACAATATATTTCATTACATAAAATTAATTACAAAAGTTGTAAAGTTGTAAAGACTATTGACCCGCGGTCTTTCTGCCCAATAAATAATATTTTAGATAGGTTTAATTAAAATCACCAAAAAATTTGGTATAGAAATTAGAATCAAAATTGTTCAATATAAAATGCGTTTTCCCATATATGTTTTATACTAAAAATCTAAACCTCCATCAAATTGGATATCCACTAAAACTGACAACTCCGGCGCAATCCGCTCTAAAAGTAAAGTAAAATCGACGATCACTCGCGACGTACTTTTAAAAATAGCACGTCTAGTCCTCGAGAACACTTTACAACCTGAAGATGCTTTTCATACATCAACGGCGGCAGCGTAAAATTATTAAAGTTCGTTTTATATCCTATATGTGGGCGTATGTGTTAAAATAACCCTGAGAGTTAATATATAAATTCTGTTGTGTGAATTAAAGGCCCTGCTCCCCAATGGAAAGGGTTGGGGCGCGTGCCCACTGGGGGCTGTTTGCTAACAACGCCCGTATGTTGCTTTGTAGTCTAAATTACACCGGGTAGTAATTAAAGCATGGAGTTATTTAATTATCATTTTACATAATATTTTATCTAACTATTCGGCTAGGATAATTATCTCCATTACTTTACTCGATTACTTGTAATTACTTGTATTTATTTAATTTATTTAACTAGTTTATAAATGTAATTGTATAATATTTTATTAGTTATAGGGATAATCTTAGTTTGCACAAACCTATGTCACAATGGTATGCAAGTTTGTTGATGCTAAAAAAATTATAAATTTATATACCAACCAAAAACTATGCCGTTTGTCGTGTAGGTATATAATGGTGTAACTAAAATTCAAATCAAAATTTTCCAAAAACCGTCAAACTGATTTTCTATGATTTTTGAAATATCAAGGTATATCAGAGAAGTGGCTAATTTTACATATCTTTCAGCTATAAGGTTAATAACTGTGTGAAACCATCAATTTACATCACATATTGTAGGCATGTAACTGAATAACTAAAGCCTGAATCAAAAATTTCAAAAATCCCACAAACTGTTTTTTGATGAATTTTCAAACATCATGGTATATAAGAAAAGGTACTTATTTCACATATCTTACAGCTGTAAGTTTAATAACAGCTAAAAATGAACAAGCTTTAGCTAGTTTTGTAGCTATATAATCAAGTAACTACAGTATGTATCAAAATTTTCAAAAATCGGACAATTTGATTTTTTTATGATTTTTTTAAACATTAAGGTATAGCTGAAAAGTGACTTATTTTATATATCCTTCAGCTGTAAGGTTAATAAAAATGAGAAATACATAAGCTACAATTTTTTGTATAGGTATATAATGGTGTAACTAAAATCCAAATCAAAATTTTCAAAAAACCGACAAACTGATTTTCTATGATTTTTGAAATATCAAGGTATATCAGAGAATTGGCTAATTTTACATATCCTTCAGCTGTCAGGTTAATAACTGTGTGAAACCATCAAGTTACATCACATATTGTAGGCATGTAACTGAATAACTAAAGCCTGTATCAAAAATTTCAAAAATCCCGCAAACTTTTTTTTGATGAATTTTCAAACATCGAGGTATATAAGAAAAGGTACTTATTTCACATATCTTACAGCTGTAAGTTTAATAACAGCTAAAAATGAACAAGCTTTAGCTAGTTTTGTAGCTATATAATCAAGTAACTACAGTATGTATCAAAATTTTCAAAAATCGGACAATTTGATTTTTTTATGATTTTTTTAAACATAAAGGTATAGCTGAAAAGTGACTTATTTTATATATCCTTCAGCTGGAAGGTTAATAAAAATAAAAAATAAATAAACTACAATCTTTTGTGTAGGTATATAATGGTGTAACTAAAATCCAAATCAAAATTTTCAAAAAACCGATAAACTGATTTTCTATGATTTTTGAAATATCCAGGTATATCAGAGAAGTGGCTAATTTTACATATCCTTCAGTTGTAAGGTTAATAACTATGTGAAACCATCAAGTTATATCATATACTGTAGACATGTAACTGAATAACTAAAGACTGAATCAAAAATTTCAAAAATCGGACAAGCTGATTTTTTATGGTTTTTTAAACATTAAGGTATAGCTGAAAAGTGACTTATTTTATATATCCTTCAGCTGTAAGGTTAATAAAAATGAAAAATAAATAAGCTACAATTTTTTGTATAGGTATATAATGGTGTAACTAAAATCCAAATCAAAATTTTCAAAAAACCGACAAACTGATTTTCTATGATTTTTGAAATATCAAGGTATATTAGAGAAGTGGCTAATTTTATATATCCTTCAGCTGTAAGGTTAATAACTGTGTGAAATCATCAAGTTACATCACATACTATAGGCATGTAACTGAATAACTAAAGCATGAATCAAAAATGTCAAAAATCCCGCAAACTGTTTTTTGATGAATTTTCAAACATCAAGGTATATAAGAAAAGATACGTATTTCACATATCTTACAGCTGTAAGTTTAATAACAGCTGGAAATGAACAAGCTTTAGCTAATTTTGTAGCTATATAATCAAGTAACTACAGTATGAATCAAAATTCTAAAAAATCAGACAATTTAATTTTTTATGATTTTTTAAACATTAAGGTATAGCTGAAAAGTGACTTATTTTATATATCTTTCAGCTATGAGGTTAATAAATATGAAAAATAAATAAGCTACAATCTTTTGTATAGGTATATAATGGTGTAAATAAAATCCAAATCAAAATTTTCAAAAAACCGGCAAACTGATTTTCTATGATTTTTGAAATATCAAGGTATATCAGAGAAGTGGCTAATTTTACATATCCTTCAGCTGCAAGGTTAATAACTGTGTGAAACCATCAAGTTACATCACATATTGTAGGCATGTAACTGAATAACTAAAGCCTGAATCAAAAATTTCAAAAATCCCGCAAACTTTTTTTTGATGAATTTTCAAACATCAAGGTATATAAGAAAAGGTACTTATTTCACATTTCTTACGGCTGTAAGTTTAGAAACAGCTGGAAATGAACAAGCTTTAGCTAGTTTTGTAGCTATATAATCAAGTAACTACAGTATGATTCAAAATTCTCAAAAATCAGACAATCTATTTTTTTATGATTTTTTAAACATTAAGGTATTGCTGAAAAGTGACTTATTTTATATATCCTTCAGCTGTAAGGTTAATAAAAATGGAAAAATAAATAAACTACAATCTTTTGTGTAGGTATATAATGGTGTAACTAAAATCCAAATCAAAATTTTCAAAAAACCGATAAACTGATTTTCTATGATTTTTGAAATATCCAGGTATATCAGAGAAGTGGCTAATTTTACATATCCTTCAGTTGTAAGGTTAATAACTATGTGAAACCATCAAGTTATATCATATACTGTAGACATGTAACTGAATAACTAAAGACTGAATCAAAAATTTCAAAAATCCCGCAAACTGTTTTTTGATGAATTTTCAAACATCAAGGTATATACGAAAAGGTACTTATTTCACATATCTTACAGCTGTAAGTTTAATAACAGCTGGAAATTAACAAGCTTTAGGTAATTTTGTAGCTATATAATCAAGTAACTACAGTATGAATCAAAATTCTCAAAAATCAGACAATCTAATTTTTTATGATTTTTTAAACATTAAGGTATAGCAGAAAAGTGACTTATTTTATATATGCTTCAGCTGTGAGGTTAATAAAAATGAAAAATAAATAAGCTACAATCTTTTGTATGGGTATATAATGGTGTTACTAAAATCCAAATCAAAATTTTTAAAAAAAAAACCGACAAACTGATTTTCTATGATTTTTGAAATATCCAGGTATATCAGAGAAGTGGCTAATTTTACATATCCTTCAGTTGTAAGGTTAATAACTATGTGAAACCATCAAGTTATATCATATACTGTAGGCATGTAACTGAATAACTAAAGTCTGAATCAAAAATTTCAAAAATCCCGCAAACTTTTTTTTGGTGAAATTTCAAACATCAAGGTAAATAAGAAAAGGTACTTATTTCAGATATCTTACAGCTGTAAGGTTAATAACAACTAGAAATGAACAAGTTATAGCTAGTTTTATAGCTATATAATCTAGTAACTACAATATGAATCAAAATTTTCAAAAACCCGTCACATGATAAATTATAAAATGTATCACTTTTATAATGTGACGAGTTTATCTTTTGTTTTAGAGAAAACTTTTACCAAGATTATTTATTTGGTTGAACATTTTGTATCCAACAGACTGAATCGGTAAATTTTGCCAAAACTATGCGTTAAATCAGGGGTCGTCGTCGTAGAAGTGACCTGACACTGACACGAATGTCATTTGATTTAAAGTATAATCTAGATGGCGGGAAAAATGTCTAGATTGTTTCAAATTTAACCACAAAAGCTACAGGGCTTGGCAATTTTTTAAAACATGGACAATTTTATTTCATAGTAGAAAGTTGTGCCTAATCTAATTTTTTGTAGGTTTTTTTAATTCTAAAGCCAATTCACGAATCACATTTCACAGTTTTTCAGAGGTTTTCTGTTAAGTTAAGGTAAATACCGGTTGATTTCTCCCTTGACCGGCAGAAAAGCCTCATGGCTGATATCCTTATAAAGATAGAAGTTTTTTTTATTATTATTACATTGCAAATAAGTTTAAAAAAATCCTGAACCCTTTATGAAATACCGTACTTGCAATAACTCTAAAATCTTTCTTTCAGGTATGTTATAACAACCCTCTGCGGCACAAAGTACTGCTACAGCCCCCCGGAGGTGGTCACGCTCGTCTTCTGGGTGGGCTACTTCAACTCGGCGCTAAACCCGCTAATCTACGCATACTTCAATCGCGAGTTCCGTGCCGCCTTCAAGAAAACGCTGGAGTCGTGCCTGGGGGTGGCGTCCCGCCTGCTGTGCAAGAGGTGCCGTTCACGACGCGAGCAGGTCAACTACAGCAACGCCTCCAGCGACATCCACATGAACAACCACCTCCGGGCGGACACGCGCGCCCTCGACCCCCGCTTCAGCTACAATATCTCCGAGGGCGAGATCATCAATTTGCAAACACAGAGTGAGGCAGTAATTTAATAAAAACCCCGCAACACACCCCAAAAGGCTTCATTGAACATTTTCAACCACGAGATCATTTCATTTATATATATATATATATATATATATATATATATATATATATATATATATATATATATGTATATATGTATATATGTATATATGTATATATGTATATATGTATATATGTATATATGTATATATGTATATATGTATATATGTATATATGTATATATATATATATATATATATATATATATATATATATATATATATATATATATATATATATATATCAATAATAAAAATAATTGACAATCAAGAGTAGAATTTTTTATTTTTATTTGAAATTATCACGTCGAGGTAAAATATTAGATTGAAAATTATAAAAAGTATACTTCTATTCAACTTCTCCGGTAGATTAATATGTTTACTTAATTAATGATTTTTTTTTCAAATAATATAAACAGGGTGTCCTACTACATGTCAATCTCTTTTTGGTCCAAATTTTATATTTGTCCTCGTACTTATTCCATCAAGTGCACCATTGAGGAGTAATATTCTAATATAATTAACTGCCACAGAAAAATTGTTTTAAGAGTAATTTGCACATACAGAGGTATTTCGGAAGGGTACTATTAGAATTATTGGTGGTGGTTTCATTGCATTAAGGTCGTTTTAGACAAGACAATTTCTTAGTTCAAAAGTTGTTCAAGAAATGAATTCATATATCCTCCTCCCATATAATTTGTTCTTGACAAATAGAACGCGTTATACTTTTCCATTCCATCTACCATCCAATTCAATATTTCAAATAATTTGCTGTATGATACGAGACAATTTAGATTGTCTCGTATCTTGACTAACTTTTGAGTCAAGAAATTGTCGTTCAACAACAAATCGACGAACAGAGGTTCCCTTATAAACCTGTTTCGTGCGGTGAAGAAAAACATGTGTCGTCATCGTACTATGATCTGGCAATTCTAAATTCGATTAGTTTTAAATGTACGCATTTTTTTGTTAACAAATAAACATATTTGTGTAAACGTACTAGTAGTCTTGAGGTATTATTAGATAAATCTCTTTATTTCTCGCCATAATTTTATTTACATTTTATTGCTCGGATGAAATTTACATTCACACTCCATCGTCCCTCCAGGGGTGGCTTTACAATCTGTTTGTTGCTGGGACAACAGCAGTCGTTTTAACAAAGCTTGCGGCAGCAGCAAAATAAGAAAATCAGTCTAATATTTTGCCTCGACGTGAGATTTTACGCGCCGCACCGCCGGCAGCGAAATGAGGTTTAACATCCCCTTTCACGCTCTCTCCTACAAGCGCAACAAAGCCAAAAAGTATTTCACCAATAACCGTACTTGTTGTAATAAAAAGTTTAATAATAAAAAATAAACTAACTGAAAGATGTATACGACAGTGTTGGTGTGTGTTTTGTATATAAAATGTTTATAATAGTTTTAGAATTAATGTTAAGAGTGTGGTCACGATAGGGTTTGTTCTAAAAATTATAACAGCAAAAAATAATTTGCCAAATGACAAGTTACTTTGTTTAGTATTAATATTAATTTTAATATTTTACTTGACTTGACTTGACTTGACTTGACTTGACTTGACTTGACTTGACTTTAGACTTGACTTAACTTGAAATTTTCCAATTTCCTTCGAGCATCTGGTGCATTGATATATTTTGCACTAAGATCAGTAAAAAAATTAAACAAAATATGTTGCATAATTTTGTTTATCGGTCCAGCCTCTAAAATCGGCATGTCGAGTTAGGAGCTTAAAAGTTAAAAAAAAAATATAAATAGAAGGAAAAATACGTTCAGATAGAAACTTTCTATTTTCCAGTGTGATATTGTTATAAACATTGTGTAATTTTTTCAAATCAATTGTAAGATGGATTTATGGTCAAAAATAATAATAATGAAATTTGTTCGAATTGGTCGCCGAAAAAAAACAACATATAATCAAAATTTTCCAATTTCCTTCAGGCATCTGGTGCCCTCATATTTTTTGCACTAATATCAGTAAAAAAATTAAACAAAATATGTTGCATAATTTTTTTGTCGACCCAGCCTCTAAAATCGGAATATCTAGATAGGAGCGTAAAAGTTAAAAATAAAAAATAAATAGAAGGAAAAATATGTCAAGATAGAGACTTTCTATTTTCCATTGTCATATTGTTATAAACATTGTGTAATTTTTTCAAATCAATTTTGTTACGGATTCATGGTCAAAAATAATAATAATGAAATTTGTTCGAATTGGTCGCCGAAAAAAAAACTACATATAATAAAAAATTTCCAATTTCCTTCAGGCATCTGATGCCCTGATATTTTTTGCACTAATATCAGTAAAAAAATTAAACAAAATATGTTGCATAATTTTTTTGTCGACCCAGCCTCTAAAATCGGAATATCTAGATAGGAGCGTAAAAGTTAAAAATAAAAAATAAATAGAAGGAAAAATATGTCAAGATAGAGACTTTCTATTTTCCATTGTCATATTGTTATAAACATTGTGTAATTTTTTCAAATCAATTTTGTGACGGATTCATGGTCAAAAATAATAATAATGAAATTTGTTCGAATTGGTCGCCGAAAAAATAATACTTATAATCAAAAGTTTCCAATTTCCTTCGGGCATCTGGTGCACTGATATATTTTGCACTAAGATCATTTAAAAAAATAAGCAAATTTTTTTTTTTATCGGTCCAGCCTCTAAAATCGGCATATCGAGTTAGGAGCCTAAAGGTAAAGTAAAGGAAAAATACGTTCAGATAGAAACTTTCTATTTTCCATTGTCATTTTATTATAAACATTGTGTAATTTTTTCAAATCAATTGTCAAAAACTATTTTTGGAAGTTACGACACTTGTCATCTCACAGAGCGATATAGTACAATAATGGTGAATGCGCCGGGAGCGTTGTTTGGACAATTTAAAACCAAAGTGGTGTAAATAAAAGAGTAAAATATTGGGAAATTGACTTTAAATTATTTTACAGTTTGTTTCTACTTTTACAAAAGCAATATGTTAAATGTAAATTTTTTTTTAGTGGTGTAAATCAAAGAGTAAAAATTTGGGAAATTAACTTTAAATTATTTTACAGTTTGTTGCTACTTTTACAAAAGTAATATGTTAACTGTTAAATTTTGATCCCCTGATTTTAAAGTAATGTTGCACCGATTCAATCCTTTGGCACCCAATGATTAGTGCAAATAACCCATGATTCAAAAAGACACCTTTACGAATGAAACAGTTACACGTTTACAAGAGGAAAGTCGTAAGTATTGCAGGCTTTCTCAGTTACCAGTCTGTTTTTTTACTAGGCCGGTCTTAACTTACAAAATAACCCCCAGTACTCATTTAGATAACAATTTCTTTGTAAGTTTCATTGATCTCAATCAGCAGCAATTTTCCCCAATGTTGATAAAGTCTCGATTTGCATTTCTTTTCGTCAGTACATACAAACGAGGCGCTCTTTAATTTAACTCTCGCATCCAACCTCGGTGACGGTAGGGGTTAGCATAAATTATCCCCACACTTTTTTTTTCACCCGCCTTGTTCACGCTGCACACCTGCGAGCTGCAGAATTTCATGCTAATACCGGGCTGCAGAATGGGCTGCTTAATGCAGGCGTCGGTTTCGCGTCGTCATTAAACACGAATATAAGGGTGAGCGCGAAAAATTATGCGTCGTGAAGAAAAATAGTGAAGAGTGCTGGTTGAGGGGGTTGCATTATGTTTAAACATGATATATACTGAAAGCTCGATTGTTAAAAAAAATGTGTAGTCTGTATAATTTTGCAGAAATGTATTTGATTAAACAATTCTTCAATATTGTCCTGCGAAGTGAACAGGCGAATTCTCCGACAAGGTTGCTACCTAATTTTAATTATAAATAATTAATTCAATTCGGGATGGAAGTATGCGGTGTGCGCTCGCTCTAATTTATAAATGAAACGAGGGGGAATTTCAATTAAGACGCAGTGGACGATGCCACGATATTTTCATTTCTTCCCGCCGCCGTTTCGAATATTTAATAAACGTTTGATGGTAAACATATGAAAAATATTTAATTATTAGTTGTGAATGCAGAAGTAAACACAAAAATGCTTTTAAAAACACCGCAACATTGATTTACTTTGTAAAATAAAATCCTCTAAATTCATCCTCACTGACCTCACCGACGTGATATAACAAGATCAAAATCTAGTGAAGAGTTAACGCTTATATAATTTATTTATTTTGTTTAAAACAATGTTATACTAGCTATTTGAAAAAAAAAAGATAAGAGTTAAGGCTTATATAATTTATCTATTTCGTTTAAACCAATATTATAATATTTGCAAAAAACTTTGACCACACAAAAAAAATTTTTAGCTTCAATATTTTCTTGTGTTTTTTCCTTAAACTACTAATGTAATCATTTATAAATATTATAGTGAAGTTTGAAGGCTTATATAATTTATCTATTTTGTTTAAAACAATATTATACTAGCTATTTGCAAAAAAACTTTTACCACACAACAAAAATATTAACTTCAATATTTTCTTGTGATTTTTTTTTAAACTACTAATGTAATCACTTATAAATAATATGGTGAAGTTTGTTTATAAAAATTTTGCCTAATAAATCTGTAATAAACCATCCACCCAAATGTTTTTGAGAACTCAAACACACTTTTAAAAATCAAAATAAAAAAAAGTTCAAATTCCTCATACACCACAACATAATATTATGAATTGTTGTTATATTAGCAATAAAAGGCATATTAGCTGAAATGTTGAAAGTGTGGGCTACAGGTAACAAAAATTAATTAAAGTTACGCCTTATTACTAATTAAAATAGAAATATTACTTGTAATTACAAAACGAAAAAAAATATATCTTGTTAATATTAATGATTTCTGAAAATTGCAACTCGTATACTTATTTTCTACTCATTTTTATGACGCTTTAATAAAAGTCATAAATACAACTCCAACTTTAAAATTCATTTTAAAAAAGTAAAAATCTCTGAAATATGGGAGTAAAGTGCAAATTGATTATTATTAAATTTTAAACATAATTCATGCAATTTCAATTTTGAAACGTCTGGGGCACATTTTGAAAAACCACAGTTAATTTATAAGAAATATATGTTCTGTTCAGCGACAATTATTATGTAAAAACAAATCAATTTATATATTGTAATTACTCTTGCTAATATTAATAATTTTTGAAAATTGCAATTCGTCTACTTATTTTCTACTAATTTTTTATGACGCTTTAATACAAGTCATAAATATAACTCTAACTTTAAAATTCATTAAAAAAAAGTAAAAATCTCTGAAATACCGAAGTAAGTGCAAATTGATTGTTGTTAAAGTCTAAACATAATTCATGCAATTTCAATTTTGAAACATCTGGGGCACATTTTGAAAAACCATAGTTAGTATTATAAGAAATATGTGTTCTGTTCAGCGACAATTATTATGTAAAAAAAATCAATTTATATATTATTATTCACAACACATGCATGAACAATTTTACATAAAAGATTTTTCTTTACTTATTCGATTGAGCCGCAATGCCCCTAGAAAGACAGCGCAACGGTGCAGGGTCTTGCAGCGACCGAAAGTTTGTATGGGTGGATATCTTCAAACCGGTCTGTTTTATTACATATTGTCTGTAAAATGATACTTAGCATGCCAGGATTTATTTTGTATAACATTTATTTTGCATATTTTGCATATCTGTAAAAGTACACTTACATTTAAATGGAGACCCCATATGTGCGCTTGAATTCTATAGCAGGTCGTGCATGCCTCAACAAATTTGAAAGAAACGATATAACAAAAAATCGCCCTGAGAGTTCTCATGGATATTCATAAACCCCATTCACCCCCCTTGCAGCAGTAGCGGAAGGCGCGAGTTTGAATTGTCGTTTGCATTTTTTATTCATTACAATGCGCAATTGAGCATTGGCGTTGACATTTTGCTTTAATATTTAAATTGTACAAACAAATAAACGCGAAATCAAAGAAGAAAAAAATTTAACAAAAGAGGATATTAATAATTTTTATCTAGCAAGCTGATCAGTTGCGGGAAATATAGAATCTTTTTACTTTTTCATACAAAATATAGCGAGACTTTTTTTTCCCCCGTATAATACATCAAATTTTAACTAAATAGGGATTATCAACCCCTCTGAATTGACAGCACTGGCATAACTTTTTTCCGTATAATATATCAAATTTTAACTAAATCTCTACAATATAAAAACAAGGACAATGTTTTGAATCCGGGAAATTTAATTATTTATACCAAAAGGTAAAAGGTAGATAGATAATATAATATATTAATTATTATTTTATTTATTATTTTATTTATTATTTTATTTATTATTTTATTTATTATTTTATTTATTATTTTATTTATTATTTTATTTATTATTTTATTTATTATTTTATTTATTATTTTATTTATTATTTTATTTATTATTTTATTTATTATTTTATTTATTATTTTATTTATTATTTTATTTATTATTTTATTTATTATTTTATTTATTATTTTATTTATTATTTTATTTATTATTTTATTTATTATTTTATTTTTTATTTTATTTCAGTATAAACCCAGTATTAAACTATAGAAATAGTTGTCACACGGCACTAATGAATTAATGAGATAATTAATTAATCATACATCGTCAGATGACGAGTATTTCATCTAATAATTATATTATTTCTCTTATAACCGTAACATACTAACCAAAGTAATAAATTCGCAAAATCTATGTGTATTTAAAGAACAATTTCATTCATATTGAGTTTATTATCTAATTTTTTGTTAGAGGGACGTTCATATTAATTTTATTACCTGTTTTTTTGTCAGAGGGACGTTCATATTAATTTTATTACCCGAGTTTTTGTTAGAGGGACGTTCATATTGAGTTTATTACCTGATTTTTTGTTAGAGGAACGTTCATATTAATTTTATTACCTGATTTTTTATTAGAGGGACGTTCATATTAATTTTATTACCTGATTTTTTGTTAGAGGGACGTTCATATTGAGTTTATTACCTGATTTTTTGTCAGAGGGACGTTCATATTAATTTTATTACCTGATTTTCTATCAGAGAGACGTTCATATTAATTTTATTACCTGAATTTTTATTAGAGGGGCGTTAATAATGAGTTTATTACCTGATTTTTTTTAGAGGGACGTTCATATTGAGTTTATTACCTGTTTTTTGTGAGATGGACGTTCATATTGAGTTTATTACCTGATTTTTTTGTCAGAGGGACGTTCATATTAATTTTATTACCAGATTTTTTGTTAGAGGGACGTTCACATTGAGTTTATTACCTGATTTTTTGTTAGAGGGACGTTCATATTAATTTTATTACCCAATTTTTTGTTAGAGGGACATTCATATTAATTTTATTACCTGATTTTTAATTAGAGAGACGTTCATTTTAATTTTATTACCTTATTTTTTTGTCAGAGTCACGTTCATATTAATGTTATTACTTATTTTTTTGTCAGAGGGACGTTCATATTAATTTTATTATCTGATTTTTTATCAGAGAGACGTTCATATTAATTTTATTACCTGATTTTTTATTAGAGGGACGTTCATATTGAGTTTAGTACCAGCTTTTTTGTCAGAGGACGTTCAAATTAATTTTATTACCTGATTTTTTATTAGAAGGACGTTCATATTGAGTTTATTGCCTGTTTTTTTTGTCAGATGGACGTTCATATTGAGTTTATTACCTAATTTTTGGTTAGAGGGACGTTCAAATTAATTTTATTACCTGATTTTTTGTCAGAGGGACGTTCATATTAATTTTATTACCAGATTTTTTGTTAGAGGGACGTTCACATTGAGTTTATTAAACAATTTTTTGTTAGAGGGACATTCATATTAATTTTATTACCCGATTTTTAATTAGAGAGACGTTCATTTTAATTTTATTACCTGATTTTTTGTCAGAGGGACGTTCATATTAATGTTATTACTTATTTTTTTGTCAGAGGGATGTTCATATTAATTTTATTATCTGATTTTTTATCAGAGAGACGTTCATATTAATTTTATTACCTGAATTTTTATTAGAGGGACGTTCATATTGAGTTTAGTACCTGCTTTTTTGTCAGAGGACGTTCAAATTAATTTTATTACCTGATTTTTTATTAGAAGGACGTTCATATTGAGTTTATTACCTGTTTTTTTTTGTCAGATGGACGTTCATATTGAGTTTATTACCTAATTTTTGGTTAGAGGGACGTTCATATTAATTTTATTACCTGATTTTTTGTCAGAGGGACGTTCATATTAATTTTATTACCAGATTTTTTGTTAGAGGGACGTTCACATTGAGTTTATTACCCAATTTTTTGTTAGAGGGACATTCATATTAATTTTATTACCTGATTTTTAATTAGAGAGACGTTCATTTTAATTTTATTACCTGATTTTTTGTCAGAGGGACGTTCATATTAATGTTATTACTTATTTTTTTGTCAGAGGGATGTTCATATTAATTTTATTATCTGATTTTTTATCAGAGAGACGTTCATATTAATTTTATTACCTGAATTTTTATTAGAGGGACGTTCATATTGAGTTTAGTACCTGCTTTTTTGTCAGAGGACGTTCAAATTAATTTTATTACCTGATTTTTTATTAGAAGGACGTTCATATTGAGTTTATTACCTGTTTTTTTTGTCAGATGGACGTTCATATTGAGTTTATTACCTAATTTTTTGTTAGAGGGACGTTCATATTAATTTTATTACCTGATTTTTTGTCAGAGGGACGATCATATTAATTTTATTACCAGATTTTTTGTTAGAGGGACGTTCACATTGAGTTTATTACCTGATTTTTTGTTAGAGGGACGTTCATATTAATTTTATTACCCAATTTTTTGTTAGAAGGACATTCATATTAATTTTATTACCTGATTTTTAATTAGAGAGACGTTCATTTTAATTTTATTACCTGATTTTTTGTCAGAGGGACGTTCATATTAATGTTATTACTTATTTTTTTGTCAGAGGGACGTTCATATTAATTTTATTATCCGATTTTTTATCAGAGAGACGTTTATATTAATTTTATTACCTGATTTTTTATTAGAGGGACTTTCATATTCAGTTTAGTACCTGCTTTTTTGTCAGAGGACGTTCAAATTAATTTTATTACCTGATTTTTTATTAGAAGGACGTTCATATTGAGTTTATTACCTTTTTTTTTGTCAGATGGACGTTCATATTGAGTTTATTACCTAATTTTTTGTTAGAGGGACGTTCATATTAATTTTATTACCTGATTTTTTGTCAGAGGGACGTTCATATTAATTTTATTACCTGATTTTTTGTTAGAGGGACGTTCATATTGAGTTTATTACATATATAAGTGTGAACCCACCTCTTAGAATTCTACATATTACCGTATGGGTGTGCATTGCTAATTGATGTGGTGCCGCCAGATGGCGTTTAACTTTCTTCCTAGGGGGTTAGTCGTATAATTTTAGTTTATTACCTGATTTTTTGTTAGAGGGACATTCATATTAATTTTATTACCTGTTTTTTATCAAAGAGACGTTCATATTAATTTTATTACCTGATTTTTTGTTAGAGGGACGTTCATATTGAGTTTATTACCTGATTTTTTGTTAGAGGGACGTTCAAATTAATTTTATTACCTGATTTTTTATTAGAGGGACGTTTATATTGAGTTTATTACATGTTTTTTTTTTGTTAGAGGAAGGTTTCAGTAGACATATATTAACAATGTAACTTTTTTTTAAAACATTCCATCGTTTATATTAGTATCAAACCATATGTTCTATCCAATATATTCAGTTTCAATTTTCATATCAACGTACCAATTGAAAAGAAACCGTAGCCCGTTACACGTGCTCGCTTCAAAGAAACACCCAATCATTTTCCACACGCAATCAATTCAATAAAACTCGCATACTCTGCAACGTTTATCAACACAAAGTGACTGTTTTACTTCGCTGTAAGGATAACGGAGGACGTTCACGCAAAAAAAAGTAAATGTCCCTTTAAAGCTATTCCTTAAAGGACTCCCCCTCACCCCTGATGCAAATCAGTATGCGGAAACCGCGCTGGTCCTTTTCGTACGGGGTGGGCGAGCGCGCACAAAGCGAGAACCGGACAGATTTCAAAGGATATATCGATGCAAAGTACCCCCCTTTGGTTACGGCTTCGAGTTCGACGTTGCATTAGAGTGAAACTGATTGAAACGGAGGAATGGAAAGCATTTAGGGCAATTGGCCGGTTTAAAAAGTATGGCGCTATCAGTTTCGAAAGTAATATTTTCAGTCAATACAAAAGCATTTGGCTTAGTAATTTGTTTTTAACACCCACTAACTCCAAAATGAAGATGCAGGGATTATGATATATATATATATTACATATTTTCACACATAGTTTAATATCCTTGATACATATTCATTCATTTCGCCAACTTTTCAAGGGACGCTCGTATAATCTTTTTTTTTCTGTGACAGAAGTGACACTAAACTGTTCTAAAGTATATATATATATATATATATATATATATAAATACATATATATATATATATATATATATATATATATATATATATATATAAATACATATATATATATATATATATATATATATATATATATATATACTTTACAACAATTTAGTGTCACTTCTGCCACAGAAAAAAAAATGGATTATACGAGCGTCATGCGAATTTCTATCAATTTTTACGACTTTTGAAGATTTGTGACGCGAAAACGGAAGGAGATATCGACAAACGAGTTTAGTATTTTTAATTAGTACCCCGAGAAGTTATGATTGGTAGCATAAAATGAATTTTTAAAATTCTGATTTTTTATTTGTAAAAATTTCACCTGAAACTATTATTTCCCTGTTTTTCGCCTGTAATATAATTGTATTAGAACAGTTGAAGATTACTTTATTCTAATAATTATAACTCGTTTAATTTTTCAGTTTATTATCTACATAATAAACATTAATAACATTAAAAGTAAATTTTGTGTGGCAATTTATAAACCAGCTGCTCCCCCGTTATCGCCACACAGGATGAAAACTTAAATTGACTGAAATCTGTGCGGCCCTGAGAGTTTGTAATTAGGCTAATTACGGTAGCGTACGCGAGGGCTCAATGAAGCCGCCCCCGCAGTGGGTCCGCGGATGATTTAGGGAGGAAACGCGTGCCGCTAAAATTTCCGGGCGCATGAAAAACGAGGGGCCCGTGCGACAGTTTTATTTGACAAAACGCTATCATTGATAAATTGCATGTAATCAGAGTACAACATTCATTATAGCCCGCAATCTTTTTTTGTGTAGCGTCAAACATCTTACAATACAAGCTTGTTTTCTAAACTTTATATAATACACCCATCTGATCCGATAACACTGTATACAAACGGTTTTGTTATTGGCGACGGGGGAGGAACGCCACATGGCCCTGAAGGGGTGCATTCTTCGGTAGTTTGCAACACAAGTTCAAACACACAACGTCAAGAGTTGTGTATCACAAATGTAGTCACAACACATATACAATAAAGTATCAATTAAAACACAAAATAATAAACTATAATATCATCCATGAAAGACTTAATATGAACAGTTATACTTTATAAGCCTACACTGAAAGGTAAAAGGCAACTAGATAATATTTATATATATATATATATATATATATATATATATATATATATATATATATTATATATAAGCTTTGTGACGAACAAAGAACAAACATTTGTAACATTTGTGTAAGTTTTTTTATTACTAAACAAAGGTGTGTTCGTCACAAAGCTTATATAAGTATAATTGTTGATATTAAGTCTATCATGGATGATATTATAGTTTACTATATTATATTATATTAGTATGTAATATTTTGTTGTTGTCCTGTAATTGGAATTTTATTATTCTGTTGAGCAGTAAATACATTTATTTATTTATAACAATGTTTTTTTGATAATATTGATTGCCACCCGGCGCAATCACCAAAATATTTTCTTTGTTTAGAATTTGATTTTACACCTCGAACCGAAAAGTGAAAAAAAATCGTCATATTGCAGATAAAAATAAAAATGAGATCACTAGGATGGTGTTTTTACTATTTTTACATTTCGGTTTAATTCAATTATTATCCGCTAGAAAACGTATGGGTCACATTTAATCTGAGCAGTTATATATATATATATATATATATATAAAATCAACTAAACTATACCCGTCCACTATCTCAAATGACTTGAACTATGCACTACATTGTTATCCGTTACTTTCTATGATTTAATTATTTTCATTTATTAATTTAACACTAATTACAAAAATATATATGAAAAATAATGTAATGCATAGTTCAAGCCGTTTGAAATAGTGGACGGGCATAGTCTGGTTGGTGGGGACCACCCACCCACCCCACCTTTGCTCGCATAGTGTTTCCATAGGATAACACTTTTCTTGGAATAATTTAAACACTATAAAACGTCTATATCAATTGAAAAAACTATTCGAGCGAAGGTGGGGTGGGTGGGTGGTCCCTACCAACCAAACTATACCCGTCCACTATTTCAAACGACTTGAACTATGCATTATATTATTTTTCACATATATTTTTTTAATTAGTCTTAAATTAATAAATGAAACTAATTGAATCAAAGAAAGTAACGGATAACAATGTAGTGCATAGTTCAAGTCATTTGAAATAGTGGATGGGTATAGTTTGGTTGGTAGGGGCCACCCGCCCACCCCACCTTCGCTCGCATAGTTTTTTTCATAGGATAACACTCTTCTTGGAATAGTTTAAACAGTATAAAACGTCTGTATCCATTGAAAAAACTATTCGAGCGAAGGTGGGGTGGGTGGTTGGCCCCTACCAACCAAACTATACCCATCCACTATTTCAAACGACTTGAACTATGCATTACATTATTTTTCACATATATTTTTTAATTAGTCTTAAATTAATAAATGAAACTAATTGAATCAAATAAAGTAACGGATAACAATGTAGTGCATAGTTCAAGTCATTTGAAATAGTGGATGGGTATAGTTTGGTTGGTAGGGGCCAGCCGCCCACCCCACCTTCGCTCGCATAGTTTTTTTCATAGGATAACACTCTTCTTGGAATAGTTTAAACAGTATAAAACGTCTGTATCCATTGAAAAAACTATTCGAGCGAAGGTGGGGTGGGTGGGTGGCCCCTACCAACCAAACTATACCCATCCACTATTTCAAGCGACTTGAACTATGCATTACATTATTTTTCACATATATTTTTTTAATTAGTCTTAAATTAATAAATGAAACTAATTGAATCAAATAAAGTAACGGATAACAATGTAGTGCATAGTTCAAGTCATTTGAAATAGTGGATGGGTATAGTTTTTACACATTGCCCTCGTATTACATAACACCTTGTATATGAAAATGAGATTTTTGGTTTATTATTTACAAGAATAAGGCACGGTTGTAAACAGAAGATAATTCTCGAGTTAATTTGACATCTGTAATTCTAATCTCAATTGTGCCAGCTTTGCACATAATGCAATGTTGCCATATATAAACAGAGGTACATGATACTTTAAAATGAAAAGTTAAAAAGAACATCTAACAATATAATCACGGATTATAGTTACTTATCCTTTATAAAACCGAGCCTAAACAAACCCCCACTCAGTGTAAGTAGATACAAATTGCCTAACATAATTCTACGCCAATCTAAATCATCGAATTATAATTGATGAAACTGATCCCGATATATGTGGCCTGATAATCGATCCCGGCCCGAATTTAATCACGCTGAGCGAGTGTGGGCTCAACCTTTGATCGCTTGCACATTAATATTTTATTAAATGAAATTAAATAATGCAGCGCAGCGGCTGGCTATGCTATAAATGAAAAAGCTGGTTTTAATTATAATTTTAGTATTATGGAAAAATAATGAACGTGAGCGTGTACAGGTGGATAAAAGAACAATATTTATGGGGATCACAGTAAAATTAAGGGATTTATAATTATATGCGGATATTAATGAACATGTTTTTTAATATATGGACTTGTTTTCAAAATTATATAATAGCTATAAATAGAATTACAGCCGTACACCCTACATACAGGATGTCCCTAAAGTATGAAATTAATTTTTGGAAGTTAAGACTTTTGTCATCTCATAAGTGCGATATAGCATTTAACACAATAATTTATAAATATGTTTTTGACATACCAGTTTCCTGAATATTTAATAGCAACATCTATACATTTATTTACTTTTCAATTTTCGTAATTGACTTCATTTTTATCTCTGAATTATTAATTATATTCATTACTTTTTGTGTAAGTGTAAACTACACGTAACTAAAAATCATTAATTTGCCTCTTTAAAATAATACATAGATCTTTTGATCTGCCTAAAACACGCGCGACGAAGAAGCGTCTTTTCATTGCTATTTTGTGCATGCAGTCTTGATGAAGTTGCTGCTTTTAATTGCGCACGTAAATTAGCGGCCGCAGGGGGAGGCAAAGTTTAAGTTTAATATCGCCGGGAATGGCGTTATGAAGAGCGGGATGATTTAGGACGCGTAATACCTGTCCGATGGGACGTGCCTGAAAGCCTGCTTGCACGCATTGCAATCAGCAGGGGATGAAATATGTAGTCGGAGTGAATATATTTAATGAATTCGTATGAATAAAAGGTAGTTTAAAGGATCATTTGTAGGGTTTCAAACTACTACTAATGTTCACATTTTAAGTCTGTAATTCTTTCAACCTCATACTTTGTATTATATAGGTACTTGATACATGCAATTTATGATTAAAAGAGGTAATTAAATGTAATACATCAGAGATAGAAATACATGCAGTTTAAAGGATATTTAAAATTTTATTCGAGTTCGAGAGATAAACTAACTATAAAATAAAACGAATTTTTACTTTGTTTTTTATCACACACAAGAAGTCACAAAATTGCCAAAACAAATACCAAACACGTTTAATCTAGCTTGCAACAGGAGCTTTGATGGCACCTTTTGTTTAATTATTCAGTGTTTCCAATAGAGAGATTCTAAAATAACTACATTCTCTAGATAATCCTGAAGTGAGTTTTATTTTCGTATATATCTCAAGATGTTTGATAAATAATAAATCACAATTTTGTAGTTATTAGTTTAGATCCATTGCCAACAAATATCATTAATATCTACACCCCGGCGCTAGTAAAACATAGTTTACATTTGCACTCAAACAACACCCACTCAAGCACAAAGAAACAAGTGGCGGTTCCATTAGTCAGGCGCCCCTTAATTGCCCGAGACATGTTTAAGAGCACCCCATTAAGCGGTGGTTGTAATGCGTGAGACGCCTCTGATAGTGGCTCACCTGTGCGCCCTCTTAATATTCAACGTTTGTTGCAGCGTATTCATCCACTCAGCCAACTTACTTATGTAACGTACATCTACTTCCCCGGGAAGGTTGCTTGTCTGTATATATATATAAGGGGTTTCCGGGGGAGTAAATTGTGTTATGGCCCCTTGCAAAACACCAATGTAAACAGTGGGGTCGGGACAAATTAGGCACTGGTTTAGTGAGGGATGGATTCGAGATTTATTAGCACTGTAGGGGATTTAAACTTTTTGGTTTGTTCATAACACCAAGATTTTATCAAGTAATTTTAATACATTAAACTGTTTTCAATGAATGCTCACGGTTTTTTAAAATCTTCATAAATTTATTTTATCATATACTTATTATACAAATTGTATATACTAATGAATAATAAAATACTTAAATAATACAACTAACCCCCTAGGAGGAAAGTTAAACGCCATCTAGCAGCACCACATCAGGGGGGTTAGTTGTATTATTTTTGTATATAACCACTCGAGATATTGTGTGAATTCTCCCTCACTACCTGAGCTACACTTATGAGATCTAATAAGATCGAAATCTAGATATGTAGATTGCTATAGATTCACACTTATATATGAAATATTTAACGTATTTTATGGATATTCAAGAGCTATAACTAAAGTTAGAGCTTTATCAATAAAATAATTGATTTTAAGTCATAGAATTACAATAAATTGTTATTATTTCTAGATTTTGATCTTATTAGATCTCATCAGTGCAGCTATTAAGGATCATCCTTAATAGCTGCACTGATGTGATCTAATAAGATCAAAATCTAGATCTAATAACGATTTATTGTAATTCTATGACTTAAAATCAATTATTTTATTTTATTACAAAAACAAATATTTAATATATAAGTGTGAACTGAAATGACCACGAGATTCAAAATTGGAAAATTCACTGCAACTCGAGATTGTATTGTCCGAAATATATAAAATTAACTAGTAATATCAAAAATAGATGTGTTTATCCACATATGAAATTTGAAAGCCCTATTTTCAAAATTGATTTTTTTATACTTTTTTAAAGTGACCACGAGATTCAAAATTGGAAAATTCACTGCAACTCGAGATTGGATTGTCCGAAATATGTAAAATTAACTAGTAATATCAAAAATAGATGTGTTTATCCACATATGAAATTTGAAAGCCCTATTTTCAAAATTGATTTTTTTATACTTTTTTAAAGTGACCACAAGATTCAAAATTGGAAAATTCACTGCAACTCGAGATTGGATTGTCCGAAATGTATAAAATTAACTAGTAATATCAAAAATAGATGTGTTTATCCACATATGAAATTTGAAAGCCCTATTTTCAAAATTAATTTTTTTATACTTTTTTAAAGTGACCACGAGATTCAAAATTGGAAAATTTACTGCAACTCGAGATTAGATGGTCCAAAATATATAAAAATAACTAGTAATATCAAAAATAGATGTCTTTATCCATACATGAAATTTGAAAGTCCTATTTTCAAAATTGATTTTTTATATACTTTTTTAAAGTGACCACGAGATTCAAAATTGGAAAATGCACTGCAACTCGAGATTGGATTGTCCTAAATATGTAAAATTAATTAGTAATATCAAAAATAGATGTGTTTATCCACATATGAAATTTGAAAGCCCTATTTTCAAAATTAATTTTTTTATACTTTTTTAAAGTGACCACGAGAATCAAAATTGGAAAATTCACTGCAACTCGAGATTGGATTGTCCGAAATATGTAAAATTAATTAGTAATATCAAAAATAGATGTGTTTATCCACATATGAAATTTGAAAGCCCTATTTTCAAAATTTATTTTTTTATACTTTTTTAAAGTGACCACGAGATTCAAAATTGGAAAATTTACTGCAACTCGAGATTAGATGGTCCAAAATATATAAAAATAACTAGTAATATCAAAAATAGATGTCTTTATCCATACATGAAATTTGAAAGTCTTATTTTCAAAATTGATTTTTTTTTATAATTTTTTAAAGTGACAACGAGATCCAAAATTAGAAAATTCACTGCAACTCGAGATTAAATGGTCCAAAATATATAAAAATAACTAGTAATATCAAAAATAGATGTCTTTATCCATACATGAAATTTGAAAGTCATATTTTCAAAATTGATTTTTTTATAATTTTTTTATAATTTTTTAAAGTGACCACGAGATCCAAAATTGAAAAATTCACTGCAACTCGAGATTGTATTGTCCGAAATATATAAAATTAACTAGTAATATCAAAAATAGATGTGTTTATCCACATATGAAATTTGAAAGCCCTATTTTCAAAAAAAATTTATACTTTTTTAAAGTGACCACGAGATTCAAAATTGGAAAATTCACTGCAACTCGGGATTGGATTGTCCGAAATATGTAAAATTAATTAGTAATATCAAAAATAAATGTCTTTATCCATACATGAAATTTGAAAGTCCTATTTTCAAAATTGATTTTTTTTTATAATTTTTTAAAGTGACAACGAGATCCAAAATTGAAAAATTCACTGCAACTCGAGATTGGAGTGTCCGAAATATATAAAATTAACTAGTAATATCAAAAATAGATGTGTTTATCCACATATGAAAATTGAAAGCCCTATTTTCAAAATTGATTTTTTTATAATTTTTTAAAGTGACCACGAGTTCAAAATTGGAAAATTCACTGCAACTCGAGATTAGATGGTCCAAAATATATAAAAATAACTAGTAATATCAAAAATAGATGTCTTTATCCATAAATGAAATTTGAAAGTCATATTTTCAAAATTGATTTTTTTATAATTTTTTAAAGTGACAACGAGATCCAAAATTGAAAAATTCACTGCAACTCGAGATTTTATTGTCCGAAATATATAAAATTAACTAGTAATATCAAAAATAGATGTGTTTATCCATAAATGAAATTTGAAAGCCCTATTTTCAAAATTCATTTTTTTATAATTTTTTTAAGTGACAACGAGATTCAAAATTGGAAAATTCACTGCAACTCGAGATTAGATGGTCCAAAATATATAAAATTAACTAGTAATATCAAAAATAGATGTGTTTATCCACATATGAAAATTGAAAGCCCTATTTTCAAAATTGATTTTTTTATAATTTTTTAAATTGACCACGAGATTCAAAATTGGAAAATTCACTGCAACTCGAGATTGGATTGTCCGAAATATGTAAAATTAACTAGTAATATCAAAAATAGATGTGTTTATCCACATATGAAATTTGAAAGCCCTATTTTTAAAATTGATTTTTTTATAATTTTTTAAAGTGACCACGAGATCCAAAATTGAAAAATTCACTGCAACTCGAGATTGTATTGTCCGAAATATATAAAATTAACTAGTAATATCAAAAATAGATGTGTTTATCCACATATGAAAATTGAAAGCCCTATTTTCAAAATTGATTTTTTTATAATTTTTTAAAGTGACCACGAGATTCAAAATTGGAAAATTCACTGCAACTCGAGATTGGATTGTCCGAAATACGTAAAATTAGCTAGTAATATCAAAAATAGATGTGTTTATCCACATATAAAATTTGAAAGCCCTATTTTCAAAATTGATTTTTTTATAATTTTTTTATAATTTTTTAAAGTGACCACGAGATCCAAAATTGAAAAATTCACTGCAACTAGAGAATGTATTGTCCGAAATATATAAAATTAACTAGTAATATCAAAAATAGATGTGTTTATCCACGTATGAAATTTGAAAGCCCTATTTTCAAAATTCATTTTTTTATAATTTTTTAAAGTGACAACGAGATTCAAAATTGGAAAATTCACTGCAACTCGAGATTAGATGGTCCAAAATATATAAAAATAACTAGTAATATCAGAAATAGATGTCTTTATCCATACATGAAATTTGAAAGTCATATTTTCAAAATTGATTTTTTTATAATTTTTTAAGTGACCAGGACCCTGTATGTATTAATTAAAATCAATTATTTGATTTTATTCCGAAAACAAGTATTCAATATATTAATATTAGTTCACGCTATTTGCAATAGTAAGTGGGCATAGTTTGTTGGTAGGGGCCCACCCCACCTTTGCTTGCATAGTTTTTTTCATAGGATTACACACTTTTTTGAATAGTTTAACCAATGTAACACCTCTGTATTCATATAAGAAATCAATACAATCTAAAGTGAAGGTTTGGGTGGGTCAAGACCAACCCAACTATGCCTTTTAACACCTGCCCACCCTACATTAGTTTGCATAGTTTTTTTATGGGATAATACACTTTTTCAAGATGTTTAACCGATCTAATATCTCTATCCAAAAAAACATCCATTCAAATATGGGAGGATGGGTGTCTATAAACCAACAAAATCCTGCTTAAACTCTCCATTATATTATTTTCTGCAATTTTCTATTAATACAACATACATTAATCCCTAAAGTAGTTTGAATCATGGACAATTATAAAAACATTGGAGTGCAGAGTTCAAGTCATTTTAAATAGTGAATGGGTATAGTTTGATTGGTAGGGGCCACCCGCCCACCCCACCTTTGTTTGCATAGTGTTTTCATGGGATTACACACGTTTTTGAATAGTTTAACCAATGTACCACCTCTGTATTCACATAAGAAATCAATACAATCAAAAGTGAAGGTTTGGGTGGGTCAAGACCAACCCAACTATGCATTTGAACACCTACCCACCCTACATTGGTTTGTATAGTTTTTTGTAATGGGATAATACACTTTATTTCAATAAAATACGTTGAATCTACATATGTTTCATAAAACTTGTTATTTTTCCAATTTAATTTTTCATCACCGCATGTGTAGCCACATTATTTATTTTGATGTCTATTTCGTGCTGCAAGTGCGCGCCCACAAACTTCCACATTTGAGCCACGCGGTGCTTTCGATCGGAAATGTTACTGCACGAAACTTATTTAATAAACCTCGCATTGTTCACTCGCAGAACACATTTATAAACTATTCGCAACTACCACCGAATTGCTATATGTGAATCAAGTGCGGAATTTTCACAACATGAATTATTGTAAATTACTAAAAAGTTATTAAATCGGTTGGAAAAGTATTATTCGATGTGAGAATTTGTAAAGAGAAATATATAGATGAAATAATTCAGCATGTTGACGCTTATTACCATATGGTTGTGCATTGCTAATTGATGTGGTGACGCCAGATGGCGTTTAACTTCCCTCTTCGAGGGTTAGTTGTACTATTTCAACGTATAGTAGTTTTATATGAAAAGAAATTAAAATAATATGAACTACATACAAAAAACAAGCTGATTTCAGATATCTAACTATATTTTCCTTTAATTTTCTATAGGATGGTTCAGTTTTAATATTGTATATTTTTGTGAGAACAATCGCTAGCTGTCACAAATAGCAATAAAACTATTATTGTTTTTTCCATGGCTATCCAAGATTAAACAAGTTTGACAAGCAGTATCTTTGTTAGAAAGCGAGTAAGAGTTGTAGTATTTAATCAGAACGACGAAGAGAATATTGTGTTAAAATATTCAACATTAATTAAGTTTTAATCAGAACGACGAAGAGAATATTGTGTTAAAATATTTAACATTAACATTAATTTTAATGTCACCTGTATAGAGTAATTCATAACCGAAGGATAAAAATGTTTTATACAACTTTGATTTACAAGCTCAAATTACGATATAACTTATAATTATGTTCATACATGTGTAATTAAATTTTCTTTTGTTTGGGAAATTGCTCATGATTTTTATGAACTGAAATAAATGAATGAAAAATAAAAAGTATGATTCAAACCTTATCGTGACCACACAAAAAAGCGCCCTAAAAGAACAACTAACAAGCAATCAAACATATTAACGATTTTTGTACATATACATTTAAAACATTTAAAAAATAATAAATGATATCCGACCAAATTGTGTTGTAATGCGTACAAATGTTTTCATTTCTACCCAATTACATATAGGTACGTTTTATATTTTTGTAGATAATGTAGTGTAAAATGAGACACCAACCTAATAATGAAATTAAGATAATATTTGTGTAATATTATAAGAAACAATATCATGTGTATAGAGAGAATAAAAATCTAATTGTGTATAGAAATTATTATATATGTTGGTTGGCACAAAATTACAGTTTTGTGTGCTCCAACTGTTATTATTATCATTGCATATAGTACAATCAGAAAAATATATATAACTGTTTTTAAGTTTTAAATTTTATATGTAATTATTGTACATACAAAATCACTTGTTATTGTTTATGTTACTACTTATATGTATTTTCATATAATAATTTTTTATGTTCGAATATAATGAATTATGTATGTATGTAATTATTGTAAATATGATGTATATGTTATGGATTTTATTGGAATCTGTTTTTGTTATGATATATAAATGTATAATTGTTGAATTATTTTAAGGAATAAAATTATTATTTGTAAAAACAATACAACTTTTATTGAAATGTTTATACAGGATTGTGAATTTAGTATGTAAAATATGGTGTGCAGGATCGTCTGCGAAAGTTGCAGTCAGTGATGGTGGTAATTAGATCGGCAGTATAAATGAGGTAAAGAATGGGACCCAAAACACTGCCCTGAGGTACATCAGAGTAGATTTTGTACAAAGAGTTAATTCGTCTTTATATTAGGTAAGATTATTGCCATACTATAATCCTACCTAATATAAAAACGCATTAACTCCTTTGTACAAAATCCTGTCTGGTGTCCCTAAAGTATGAAATAAATTCGAAAAAACCTTTCTTTATGTTTTTTGCAAAAATTTCTGGGACACATCGATTTTTAAATTTAAATTGCAAATTTTCAATGAAAGTGTCCTTTTTTTTCGATCACTTTCGTTAAAATTGGCAATTTAAAATTAAAAATCGAGCAATTTTTTCAAAAATCATAAGAAAGGTTCTATCGAATTAATTCCATACTTTAGGGACACTGAACAGGATTTTGTACAAAGGAGTGAATGCGTCTTTATATTAGGTAGGATTATAGTATGGTAATAATCCTACCTAATATAATAAATAAATGTTTAATCGATTTTATTCGATACTTAATTCTTCATGCCAAACTTTATCAAAAGCTTGGCCTACCTCAAGAAAATCAGCAGAGCAATGTTTTTACTTTCCGAATACCGCACTGCTATATAAGGAAGGAATTTTCTTCGCGAAAAAATTTGAATTGCTAATTTTGACTTTTCTACACGTTTCATGACTGTTCTAGTGGAAATAGACTATTTTTGGAAAATGTCTGTGTGTGTGTGTAGATATGAATTTGTCTGTGAAGAATATCCGGGAAAACGGCAGAATGGATCGCGACCATATTTGTAAGTCGGCTGGGAAATTTTACCCACAAAGGAATGAAAATTATAATAAAACAAAACGAAAAATATTGTCGAATATAGTCATATATCGTCAAAAATCATAAAATATCGTCATATATCATGAAATATTGTAGAAAAATCTTCAAATATTGTAAAATATCGTTAGATATTGTAAAATATCGTCGGATATCGTCAAATATTGTCAAATGTCGAAAAAGATCGTAAAATATTATAAAATAAAGTCAAATATCATCAAATATCATGAAAAACGTCAAATATTGTCAAAAAAATCGTTAAATATTGTCAAATATCGTGAAGTATCGTCAAGTATCGATAAAAAATCATAAAATATTGTAAAATTAAGTCAAATACCGTCAATAATTATTGTCAAGTATCATCAAGTGTCGTCAATATTATAAAATATCGTCAGATATCATCAGATATCGTGGGATATCGTGGGATATCGTCGGATATCGTCGGATATCGTCAAATATTGTCAAATATCGAAAAAGATCGTAAAATGTTGTAAAATAAAGTCAAATATCGTCAATAATTATTGTCAAGTATCATCAAATGTTGTCAATATTGTAAAATATCGACAGATATCGTCAAAAATCAGCAAATATCATGATATTAGATGATTTTTGAGGATATTTGACGTTGTTTCATGAAACATCGTCAGATATTGTCAAAAAATCGTTAAATATTGTCAAATAATGTAAAATATCGTCAAATATCGAAAAAAGATTATAAAATATTGTAAAATAAAGTCAAATATCGTCAATAATTATTGTCAAGTATCATCAAATGTCGTCAATATTATAGAATATCGTCAAATATCGTCAGATATCATCAGATATCGTCAGATATCATCAGATATCGTCAGATATCGTCAGATATCATCAGATATCATCAGATATCGTCAGATATCATCAGATATCATCAGATATCATCAGATATCGTCAGATATCACCAGATATCGTCAGATATCGTCGGATATCGTCAAATATTGTCAAATAACGAAAAAGGTCGTAAAAAGTTGTAAAATAAAGCCAAATATCGTCAATAATTATTGTCAAATATCAACAAATGTCCTCAATATCGTCAATAATTATTGTCAAATATCATCAAATGTTGTTAATATTGTAAAATATCGTCAGATATCGTCAAAAATCATCAAATATCATGACATTTACAATATTTTATGATCTTTTTTATAAAATATTGTAAAATATAGTCAAATATCATCAAATATTATTGTCAAGTATCAGCAAATGTCGTGAATGTTGCAAAATATCGTAAAATGTCGTCAGATATCGTCAAATATTGTCAAATATCGAAAAAGATCGTAAAATATTGTAAAATAAAGTCAAATATCGTCAATAATTATTGTCAAGTATCATCAAATGACGTCAATATTATAGAATATCGTCAAATATCGTCAGATATAATCAGATATCGTCAGATATCGTCAGATATCATCAGATATCATCAGATATCATCAGATATCATCAGATATCATCAGATATCGTCAGATATCGTCGGATATCGTCAAATATTGTCAAATAACGAAAAAGGTCGTAAACAGTTGTAAGATAAAGCCAAATATCGTCAATAATTATTGTCAAATATCATCAAATATCCTCAATATCGTCAATAATTATTGTCAAGTATCATCAAATGTTGTTAATATTGTAAAATATCGTCAGATATCGTCAAAAATCATCAAATATTTCATGATATATGACGATATTTGATGATTTTTGACGATATCTGACGATGTTTCATGAAACATCGTCAGATATTGTCAAAAAATCATTAAATATTGTCAAATAATGTAAAATATTGTCAAATATCGAAAAAAGATCATAAAATATTGTAAAATAAAGTCAAATATCGTCAATAATTATTGTCAAGTATCATCAAATGTCGTCAATATTATAGAATATCGTCAAATCTCGTCAGATATCATCAGATATCGTCGGATATCGTCAAATATTGTCAAATATCGAAAAAGGTCGTAAAAAGTTGTAAAATAAAGCCAAATATCGTCAATAATTATTGTCAAAAATCATCAAATATCGTCATATATCATGAAATATCATCAAATATTGTCAAATATCGTCAAGTATCGTCAAATATCGAAAAAAAGATCATAAAATATCGTGAATGTTACAAAATATCGTAAAATGTCGTCAGATATCGTCAAATATTGTCAAATATCGAAAAATATCGTAATATATTGTAAAATAAAGTCAAATATCGTCAATAATTATTGTCAAGTATCATCAAATGTCGTCAATATTGTAAAACATCGTCAAATATCGTCAGATATCGTCAGATATCTTCAAATATTGTCAAATATCGAAAAAGATCGTAAAATGATGTAAAATAAAACCAAATATGCCAATAATTATTGTCAAATATCATTAAATGCCCTCAATATTGTAAAATATCATCAGATATCGTCAAAAATCATCAAATATCGTCATATATCATGAAATATCCTGAAATATTGTGAAAAAAATCGCCAAATATCGTCAAATAATGTCAAATATCGTCAAGTATCGTCAATAATCGAAAAAAGATCATAAAATATTGGAAAATAAAGTCAAATATCGTCAATAATTATTGTCAAGTATCATCAAATGTCGTCAATATTGTAGAACATCGTCAAATATCGTCAGATATTATCAGATATCTTCAATTATTGTCAAATATCGAAAAAGATCGTAAAATGTTGTAAAATAAAGCCAAATATCGTCACTAATTATTGTCAAATATCATTAAGTGTCCTCAATATTGTAAAATATCGTCAGATATCGTCAAAAATCTTTAAATATCGTCATATATCAGGAAATATCCTGAAATATTGTGAAAAAAAACGCCAAATATCGTCAAATAATGTCAAATATCGTCAAGTATCGTCAATAATTGAAAAAAGATTATAAAATATTGGAAAATAAAGTCAAATATCGTCAATAATTATTGTCAAGTATCATCAAATGTCGTGAATATTGTAAAACATCGTCAAATATCGTCAGATATCGTCGGATATCTTCAAATATTGTCAATATCGAAAAAGATCATAAAATGTTGTAAAATAAAGCCAAATATCATCAATAATTATTTTCAAATATCATCAAATGTCCTCAATATTGTAAAATGTCGTCAGATATCGTCAAAAGTCATCAAATATCGTCATATATCATGAAATATCATGAAATATCGTCAAAAAATCGTCAAATATTGTCTAATAATGTTAAATATTGTCAAGTATCGTCAAATATCGAAAAAATATCATAAAATATTGTAAAATAGTCAAATATCGTCAATAATTATTGTCAAGTATCATCAAATGTCGTTAATATTGTAAAATATCGCCAAATATCGCCAAATATCGTCAGATATCATCAGATATCGTCGGATATCTTCAAATATTATCAAATATCGTAAAATATTGTAAAATAAAGTCAAATATCGTCAATACTTATTGTCAAGTATCATCAAGTATCATCAAGTATCATCAAATGTCGTCAATATTGTAAAATATCGTCAGATATCGTCAAAAATCATCAAATATCGTCATAGATCGTGAAACATCGTCAAATATTGTTAAGAAATCGTCAAATATTGTCATATAATGTCAAATATCGTAAAGTATCGTCCAGTATCGAAAAAAAAATCGTAAAATATTGTAAAATTAAGTCAATGATAGTCAATTATTGTCAAGTATCGTCAAATATCGTCGATATTCTAAAATATCGTCTCAAATATCGAAAGACATTGTAAAATATTGAAAAATAAAGTCAAATATCGTCTATAATTATTGTCAAGTATCATCAAATGTCGTCAACTATCGTTAGATATTGTCAATTATTGTCAAATATGCTCAATTATGGTCAAATATGGTCAAATATGGTCAAATATGGTCAAATATGGTCAAATATAGTCAAATATAGTCAAATATAGTCAAATATAGTCAAATATAGTCAAATATAGTCAAATATAGTCAAATATAGTCAAATATAGTCAAATATAGTCAAATATAGTCAAATATAGTCAAATATAGTCAAATATAGTCAAATATAGTCAAATATAGTCAAATATAGTCAAATATAGTCAAATATAGTCAAATATAGTCAAATATAGTCAAATATAGTCAAATATAGTCAAATATAGTCAAATATAGTCAAATATAGTCAAATATAGTCAAATATAGTCAAATATTATATACATTCCACTGGTCTGACACATATTCCCAGTCTCATGTTTTAGTTGAATAGTATTGCCATGCATCTCGTTGTTTTATTGTGGTAGTTATTTTAAAATTCGTGCTGCAATTAGAAGCCTTTTTGAGATTTAGTTCATTTTGTATCGTTTTTCTAATCTCAGTCACTTGAGATTGATTTTAGCGGTGTACCCTGTTGTAAGGAAATAAGGAAAATATATTTTCCAAAGTGGAATTATTTCCGTTACCACGACAACACACACACACTCGGCCATTCTAGAAATAAACCAAATTCTGAACAAATCAGCTTTTCTAATAACAATTGATTTCAATCATTGTCATATCTTTGTAAAGCTTTTTTTGTGATATTGTCAACTCTAGGTGGGCTTTGTGACGATAAAACTTCCAATTCATTTAATAGCTGCGACCCGACTGAATAATTCACGTGCACAAAAGGTATGAATTTCGAATTAATATTGCATAACGAACAAAAAAAAACACAGCATAAAAGCGAGGCCACCCCACATCCTACCCCTAAAGCCCTCGTTTCCATAGCAATTCGCATTATTGCTGCGAAAGAGTGTGCGTACGTTGAATCGCGTAACGTTCTCATATTTAGTTTGCAATTATGAGATAATTTAGTTGAAATTAAAATAGAACGCAGTGGGTCGTAAAAATCACCGTGGCAGAAGTTGAATCGCAACAGGATAATGAAGGATTTAATTAAAAAAAGTATTCGATGATATTTTCATATATTTTAGAGTGGTGGCTAACTTTGTTATTTAATTACGACTTTAGTTGAATTAAATGTCTAATTATAGGTATTGTTGTAAATGATTAATTAGTATCATGAGGTATTACCCCAAATAGCGGCCATGCAAATAATCGTAAAACAAATAATGCATATTATAGTTCATAACATATTAATAAACTATTATACAAAATCTATTTATTTATTTATTTATTTAATCGAATGTTGTAAGTTGTATTTAATTTTTATTTGTGTATTTAATTTTATTGTTTTTGCTGGAATTCTGTACAGGGGAGATGTTTGAATTGTGTAGTCAACACATATTCTAATAAAGGTCTTTTTTTTGTCTTTCCATTTTATTTATTTAATGGAATCCTTATCTACCATATTATTGGCGTAAGGATGTACATGTACATCCTTACGCCAATAATACGGTAGATAAGGATTCCATTAAATTTTAAGTGGAATTATGTACAGGGGAGATGTTTGAATTGTGTAGCCAACACATATGCTAATAAAGGTCTTTTTTTGTCTTTCCATTTTATTTATTTAATGGAATCCTTATCTATCGTATTATTGGCATAAGAATGTACATGTACATCCTTACGCCAATAATACGGTAGATAAGGATTCCATTAAATTTTAAGTGGAATTATGTACAGGGGAGATGTTTGAATTGTGTAGCCAACACATATGCTAATAAAGGTCTTTTTTTGTCTTTCCATTTTATTTATTTAATGGAATCCTTATCTACCGTATTATTGGCGTAAGGATGTACATGTACATCCTTACGCCAATAATACGGTACATAAGGATTCCATTAAGTTTTTGGTGGAATTATGTACAGGGGAGATGTTTGAATTGTGTAGCCAGCACATATTCTAATAAAGGTCTTTTTTTTTCTATTTTATTTATTTAATGGAATCCTTATCTACGGTATTATTGGCGTAAGGATGAACATGTACATTATATACATATCTACATTTTTGTCTATTTACACTGTGTGTATATTTCCCCCCATTTCTTCCTGTCTTTTGTTAATTGTTTTATCTCTCTCGATTTCATGTTTTTTCTTTGTGTTTTCTCACATTCTGTCGTTTCATGTTTTTCTTGGTTTCCCTATATTGCTTCATGAACTATTAATTTCTCGTTTATTGGTTCTATTCGGAGGTTTTGTGTTTCGTTTTTTATTTTCTTTATTCTTGTCTTGTTTTCTATTTTTCTTAGAAAATATATTTTTATTTTGTTTATTCTTGTCTTGTTTTCTATTTTTATTAGAAAATCTCATATTTTTGTTTTGTGCCCGTTCCGTCATGTTTCACTGCTATACATTATTTTTGGTATTTTTTGTCCTTTTGATGTTTTTCGGTATGTCTTTAATACTAAAGACCGTCTTTTTCAACATATTAAATATTTTCCCCATTATGCCTAATCTAATCTAATCTAATCTAAACCACACTTTATAATGATGTTAATTCATGAAAACAGATTTTCTTTATTTAATTTATAGAATTATCAATCTCGTCTCTATATTATTATCGAATTTATTTCCATATAATACCTCACAAATTCTAGTAATAACAATGACAAAAAGATACACCTATAAAAGCTTCATTGATTCGAGCCATTAACGCGTCGAAAATCGGCTTTTGTATGAAACAACGCGAGCATTAATATTATTGGATTTATATCGGCCATTTATATATACGCGTTTGATAGATATTTTTATCCGAATACGTGATAAATAATTCCGGCATATGGGGGGTGAGGGAGGTTAGTGTAAAATCAATTCTGCACCTCGTCTCCATTTGCATAATATTGCCCCTATTTTAACCGTAATTCAAACTATAATATGTACAACATGAAATTGCTAAAACTATTGAGAGTAGGGTTTTCGATTATCCGACATTAATCAATATTCGGATATCAAATACAGAAAATTAAAAATATGTCCGAATAAAAATTAAGAAATTAAAAATAATAATGGTGTTTTATAACTGATTTATTTTATTTTATTTAAGTATCAACTGTCAATGTCTTGCTAACTTGTTCATTAACATATTCTTGTAAAATGTTTTTAATTGAAGAGGGACATCCTGTACAACTTGAAAATCTTCGGAGCAATCTAGGATTTCGATGTGTTCTTATTGTGGTATTGTTGTATAGTGTTTCTATTATATTAGTATTTTTTAAATTGTTTGTATTCATGTAATTATTAATGTGTTCGACAAATTAATGTATAATACATTAATTTGTCGAACACATTAATAATTACATGAATACAAACAATTTTAAAAATACTAATATAATAGAAACACTAGAAGATATAAATCTTCGTTAACATAGTATATTTTCGTTAACATCATCATAGTCTGTTATTTCTTCTATGTTATTATTCTATTTGTGATCACATGTTATAGAACATGCTGTATAAATACTATATTAATTTGAATACACTATTTTCATACATTAATGCCTTATTACTTGTAGAAAATCGATTCCCCTCACACCTGACTTTAATCCAGTATGATTGAAATCAATCCTACATGAGGTCGTGGCATTTGCGGCTTATCCCAAATGATTTCTCTTATCTAATAAACCGAACGTGTCTCAGGATGTCGCATAATTAATCAGCAGCTTGAAATCTAGAAATAGGGCACCGTCTGAACTTGTCCCAAAATAATCCCTAAAGGCGATATTGCACGGTTGTCGAGTCAAATGTACTTAGTTAACAATAAAATTATTTTAGGCGAGTAAACTTACCACATATGTAAGCTAGACAATATAGTTATGTGATAATAATTATATATTAAGAATTTCAGTAGGAATCTTAGTGTAGACTATAACTGCCAGGTAATATTAATATATTAAACATTAACTAAATGCATGCAGGCAGATTGCTAATTGCATCATTGGTGTTAACCCTCAACTACTATCGTGGGGTCAAATTTGACCCCAGTGCACATACTACGCCTAACATCGAAAAAACGAGACTTGTAACTGGGCTAGATATCTCTTTCAGTTGTTTAGAAAGAAATACTGTGAAACAATAAATTTACTATACGTAAAAACAATAACAAAGGAATATATTTATAATCATTGTATTAGACTTTCACCAGCACAGATTATTTAAATATTACACAAATTCTAATTCTACATTATTTTATGTTTAACACTTTATATTAATAGTAATTTAGTGTGCAGACAAATCTCTTAAGATTTTGCTCAATCACAACGTTATTTATTGATTTATTACTATTATTATTTATTTGATTTCTTAATGAAGATGGTTATTATTATTATAGAAGCAATTTCTTTTGCTCTAAAATGTTTAAAAATCTCAACCCACCTTTTATGGTAAGGCTTGTTATTCAGTCGTTATTCGTCGATCATTTTAATTTTTGTCCCCTCTATATAGAATTAACGCTGCATAAAAGTATAGTAACAAAACTTTTTGTCTTAAGTTATCAGCAGACAAATCCCTTAAGATTTTGCTCAATCACAACGTTATTTATTGATTTATTACTATTATTATTTATTTGATTTCTTAATAAAGATGGTTATTATTATAATAAAAGCAATTTCTTTTGCTCTAAAATGTTTAAAAATCTCAACCCACCTTTTATGGTAAGGCTTGTTATTCAGTCGTTATTCGTCGATCATTTTAATTTTTGTCCCCTCTATAACGAATTAACGCTGCATAAAAGTATAGTAACAAAACTTTTTGTCTTAAGTTATCAGCAGACAAATCCCTTAAGATTTTGCTCAATCACAACGTTATTTATTGATTTATTACTATTATTATTTATTTGATTTCTTAATAAAAATGGTTATTATTATTATAAAAGCAATTTGAACATGAACATGAGTTTAAAATCATTCTGTAAAAAATATATGTTATATATCAATTAATTTTCTGCTATTATCCTGTAAAATATCCTGAACATTATTTTAGAATCACTCTGTAAAAAGTATTTGTTAGATCCCTATTGATTTTCTGCTATTGTCCTGTAAAACACCACTCTATCAATTTTCAGTTTATTGGAGGAATATTAATGGTGTTGGGTCTTTGAATTGATTCAAATCTGTGGAGAATACTAAAAAACTGGAGGGCCCGGGCCCTCTCTAACGCGATCAAATTAGGGACGAGCGGCCCCGGGGATCATCAATCGCCAGCGAAAACGGAAATAAATGCGCTAAGCTCGAGGGGGGGCCGCGTGCGGGATATAAATGATGCCGCGGGGTGAATTAGTTTAAATTTCCTGTTGGTTGAAAGGATACATTAAGATTAGAAATTTTTGGGCATGCTATGAAATGCCGACAACAATTTATTATGCTGGGAATATTCATGTTTGTTGTTTACTTCTATATTCGTTTGGTAATTATCATCTCAAACGTTTTTTTTGTTAACTTATTGTAAGTACAAATTTTCTACTTGTCAAATTAAGTTTAAAAAAAAACTTCTATATAAACCATATTTATTAGACTATTTACTCTTCACGGGTCTTTTCGTCAAAAACTTCTATGTTTATAGGACTATCAGCCGTGAGCCAGTAAAGGGAGAAGCTCGGAGAAGTTTAATCAAACTTAAAATCACAGAAAACCTTTGAAAACTTGGAAAAGTGATTCTCAAAAATTTGCGACGATGCACAGTGGAAGCCCGATTTATGCCAGTATTCACCAATATTCCATAAACTTTATAGGTCCCATATATCCAAGGATAAAATAATTAAAGCGTAGTTAGTAGAAGACAACGTCCACCTTCATTTGCATAGTTGATTTTTTTTAATAACAGTGTTATCATTGTTATTTTCAATTGATTATTCAGATTTATCCTTAAATGAAAACTATGCGAACGTAGGTGGGGTGGGCGGGGGGTCCCCAATGACTTGAACTATGCTCTTCATTGTTTTATCCATGAATATAACAATGTTCTTCTCCTAGATAACCTATGAATCTAAGTATGCTCTGCATCATACGTTATTGGCAGACCAAAAGAAACAAATAATGCTTCATTTTGTAGCTAAACAATTGTCATACATGACTAATAGATTATGTAGGAGAAGAACATTCTTATATTCAAGGATAAAACAATTAAAGCGTAGTTAGTAGGAGACAACCGTCCACCTTCATTTGCATAGTTTTTGATTTTTTTAATAACAGTGTTATCATTGTTATTTTCAATTGTCTATTCAAATGTATCCTTAAATGAAAACTATGCGAACGTAGGTGGGGTGGGCGGGGGGGCCCCAATGACTTGAACTATGCTCTTCATTGTTTTATCCATGAATATAACAATGTTCTTCTCCTAGATAACCTATGAATCTAAGTATGCTCTACATCATACAATATTAGCAGACCAAAATAAGCAATGAATGCTTCATTTTGTAGCTAAATAATTGTCATACATAGACTAATAGGTTGTGTGGGAGAAGAACATTGTTATATCCATGGATAAAACAATTAAAACGTAGTTCGTAGGAGACATACATTCCTTCGCATAGTTTTTGTCTTTTTTTTATGACTTATATCTTTTGTTAAATTATTCAGTGTCCCAATAGAGAGAATCTAAAGTAACTACAATGCCTAGATAATGTATTTATTGTTGCTATAACAATGAATACGTATGGGTTCAATAGCTATTAATACATTTATGTATATGGTAAATACAGGGTTCACCCCCATATTCATTGACGTTCTATAAATCTATCAATAGCTATTGAATCCATAATTATTCGTTGTTATAGCAACATTATACATTATCTAGGGCATATATAAGTGTGAACCCACCTCTTAGCAATCTACATATCTAGATTTCGATCTTATTAGATCTCGTCAGTGTAGCTAGAATTCCATCAACCTGTTATTAGGTTGATGAAATTGTTGTGTGAATTGGTAAAAATGTGTTATTAAATATATTTTTTTACTACAATGTATTGTGTAAATTCCAGTATTGTAATCGCTTGAGTGATTATTATCTTTTCTGTTATGCAAAATGGTTGATTTGTGAACAGCGTTGCTAAATATTTCCATCTTAACCTCACGACTAATAAACAATTTATTTAATAGTCTGATTCATAACTCTTCCTTTAGTCATCACCATCCGCAATGCGTGTACTTATCAACCTTGTCGGTACAAACATTAAATTTAGTACTAACCTTATATATCCCACGTTGTTCCATGAATTAGGCACTAATTAATTTAACACTGTTCACACAAAATCACTTTTATTGTTGCAACTGCGAAGAACGACTCGAGACTAAATAAATTTTATAATGCTGCGCAGATCGTGATACGACCTGTTCGTTTCTTATCTCCACCAAGACCGGATTGTTTATAAATAACCGAGCGCGCTCTCGGACAAACACAGAAAAAACGCGTATAAATATATTAGGGAATTTTAAAACATTACAGATGAATAAAATGTTGTTTCAATATAATAACGTTTTATAATTTACTGTAAAATGTTAAGCCTTTTTAATGAATATTAAAATATTTAAGGCTTTATCTGAGGGGGGGTTTTGGGGGTTTAAAATCAAAACCACCGATATACTCTATCCCCTAATTAATAAATGATTATAATCTTGGCTAGGTATTTTTTTTTATGTACTTTTATTTCATTTTAATTTGAATAACTTTTATTATACATGTATCTAAATGTTTCCTGTTTTTACGTATTATTTTTATTGTGTAAATGTGTATTTTGTTTTAATCCTCATATTGTATTGACTTGTGTAAACTTCTTGAAGTGATATCACATTAATGTTGTAATAATAATCGCTTCATAAAATGTATCTTATCTATCTATCTTAATAGAAATAGAAATAAAATTTATTAAGCGATTATAAGAGAATTATAAGAGAATTATAAGTACACGCACTGCGGATGGTAATGACTAATGAATATGATCTCAAGACTATTTTTTTAAATTTAAATTTAAATTCCAGTATTATCATTGCTTGAGTGATTATTATTTCTTTTGTTATGCAAAATGGTTGATTTCTTCTTCTTCTTCGGGTGCCTATCCGTTTCGGATGTTGGCGATCATCATGGCAATTCGAATTTTGTCTGCTGCAGCTCTGAAAAGTCCCGTTGTTGTTGAGTGGTACCAGGTTCGAAGGTTTTTTAACCACGATATTCTCCTTCTTCCGGGCCCTCATGGTTGATTTAACTAATAATATCTATCAACTATAAAATCGAATTATAAGAGGATTATAATTACACGCACTGCGGATGGTAATGACTAATAAATATGATCTCAGACTATTTTTTTTAAATTTAAATTTTTTTAACGTCTTTTTTTCTATTGAATAATAACACATGTATAGCGTTGCTAAATATTTCCAGCTTTGGCTATCATAACCTAATACTAATAAATAATTTATGAAATTTTTTTGTAATGTAATTAGAAAATACTTTTAATTTATGGTAAGTACAACCATAAATTAAAAGTATTTTCTAATTACATTACAAAAAAAATTTCATAAATTATTTATTAGTATTAGGTTATGATAGCCAAAGCTGGAAATATTTAGCAACGCTATACATGTGTTATTATTCAATAAAAAAAAAACTTTAAAAAAATTTTAATTTAAAAAAAATAGTCTGAGATCATAATTATTAGTCATTACCATCCGCAGTGCGTGTACTTATAATTCTCTTATAATTCTCTTATAATTCTCTTATAATTCTCTTATAATTCTCTTATAATTCTCTTATAATTCTCTTATAATTCTCTTATAATTCTCTTATAATTCTCTTATAATTCTCTTATAATTCTCTTATAATTCTATTATAATTCTCTTATAATTCTCTTATAATCGCTTAATAAATTTTATTTCTATTTCTATTAAGATAGATAGATAAGATACATTTTATGAAGCGATTATTATTACAACACTAATGTGTTAAAAAAATAGTCTGAGATCATAATCATTAGTCATTACCATCCGCAGTGCGTGTATTTATAATCCTCTTATAATTCGATTTTATAGTTGATAGATATTATTAGTTAAATCAACCATTATGCATAACAAAAGAAATAATAATCACTCAAGCAATGATAATACTGGAATTTACACAATACATTTTAGCAAAAAAAATCTATGTTTATAGGGCTATCAGTTGGTCAAGTGAGAATCTCAGATGAGTTTAATCACCCGGTATTTATCTTAACTTCACAGAAAACCTCTGAAAACTGAAAGGTGATTCGAGAAAATTCGCTGGGGATTCAACTCCACACTGAGCTGGGTAAAAAAATATATTTAATAACACATGTTTACCAATTCATACAAGAATTCCATCAAGCTAATAACACGTGAATAGCGTTGCTAAATATTTTCATCTTCGTCCATCATAACCTCAGACTAAAAAATTATTTATTTATACTATTCCATTAGTCATCTCAATCCACAGTGCGTGTAATTGATTACTTGATAAATATAAAAGGAGGATTGAAGCAAATACTGACAGTACTAGGATTGACAGTATTATCAACCTTGTCGGTACAAATATTAAATTTAGTACTAACCTTATATCCCTCGTTGCTCCATGGATTAGGCACTAATTAATTTAACACTGTTCACACAAACTCACTGTTATTGTTGCAACTGCGAAGAACAACGGCAGCCTTAAATCCCACGTTGTTCCATGAATTAGGCACTAATTAATTTAACACTGTTCACACAAACTCACTGTTATTGTTGCAACTGCGAAGAACAACAGCAACCTTAAATCCTACGTTGTTCCATGAATTAGGCACTAATTAATTTAACACTGTTCACACAAAATCACTTTTATTGTTGCAACTGCGAAGAACGACTCGAGACTAAATAAATTTTATTGTGCTGCGCAGATCGTGATACGACCTGCACATTGCTTATCTCTTCCAAGACCGGATTGTTTATAAATAACCGAGCGCGCTCTGACAAAAACACACAAAAAACGCGTATAAATATATTAGGGAATTTTAAAATATTACAGATTAATAAAATGTTGTTTCAATATAATAACGTTTAATAATTTACAGTAAAATGTAAAGCCTTTTTAATGAATATTATTATATATGAAATATATTACACAATTAACTTCATGCCACCCCTAAATGAAATTAAAAAAGAATGCAAGGAACTCTGTAATATATTAAAAGAAATAAAGAAAGAGAACTATATACTAAAAGAAATAATAATCACTCAAGCCAAGAACTATATACTAAAAGAAAATAATGCAATGATGGAAATTCGATTAAATGACTTAGAACAACACCAAATAAAAGAAGGTCTAGTTATTAAGGGAGTTCCAAGACAAGAAGACAATGAAAATAGTTTAGAAGTATTTTAAAAAAATTGCTGATGGTTTAAAAATTACCTTACCAACCGAGAACATAAATCAATGTTATAGAAGAGGAAAAAAGAAAGACGGAATTATAATTGTAAAATTGAAAAATGAACAAATAAAAACTGAAGTAATAAAGAAGCTAAGCTCTAGCCGTTTTTCTCCGAGCTCGAAAATGGCTAGAGCTTAGCCGAAACTAGTTGCAAAGTGTAACTGAAGTGTGATAAAAAAATAAAGTAAAAAATCGTTTTATTTATCTATCACAAAAACACAAAAATTATTTATTAATTTTGATTACATACATATGTTTCATACAAATAACATAGTAATTTCGGAAAATTATACTCCCTCTCAGTGCTGTTACCAATGTGTAACTGAAGTGTGATAAAAAAAAAACAAAGTAAACAATCGTTTTATTTATCCTTTAAAATGAATTATCACAAAGTAGACGCCTTAACAATCCAGTTTTTGTGAGTTCAAAAAGACGTTTTTAAGCGACAGCTTTAAAGCTAACCAGGTCTTTACGTTAAAAAAAACTATCTATAGGTATATTTTTAAAAATCGTTAAATTCTTATAACTCAACTACAATGTCAATTCATCAAGATCATTACCCTTATACACGAATCTGATTGAACTTGTATGTATACCAAGGGCACAATCTCGCGTCTGATGGCAATTTTTCAACCCCCCTAAAACAACCGGCGTTAATTTATCACCATTCGTCTTATCTCACGCCCGACGCAAGAAATCTAAACCCCGCAACAACCCACAAAGTGAAATCTAAACAACGCAGTCAGCTTTTAAAATGGACTCATTATAAAAACTCCATCTCAAACTCTCTTTATGTTATATATGTATATTACTCTCTCAATTGTATACCCGTTTTATTTTTCGATTGGCTTCGTTATACAATCCCTTAATAAATCATAATTTGTTGTGTGTGTGTAAGGGTATTGCATTTCCAATTAGAATCAAGCAGTGTTGGATCGGTTTCGGCCGATAAGAATAATTTGTGTTTGCAAATTTGTGGTGGATTTTTAAAATGATCCTCCGGCAGTACGACACAGCATCCCCTGGAGGAAAAGTGGCGGTAAACCCGCATTTCCGTGCTGTTTGCTCACACTTTACCTGGGGAAAACCATGAGCCCGGATGGGAGAGGCAAACAATGTAACGTTCGTAGTCGATGTGTGTTAATGTAAGCGGAAAATTGGCTCGATTGCTGTGTGGTAAAGAAGACTAACACCAGAAGTAATTATGTACGTTGTGAATTGTGTTTGAAATTATTATTGTTTCATTCTAAATAATTATACTATAATAATTGTATTAATTGAACCCAATCCATCTAAATTTCATTAAATATAGCTCTCTCGTTCGTAGCAGCAAGCAAATAAATGTGTGTGTACGTGGTTCGAATTCCGTCTTGTTTATCCACCGGGTGTTCGATACTTTTAAATTGCACTACCTCCGGCTTCATCTAAACTCCTCTATCACCTTTCAAATAAGAACCTCCGGGGGGGGGGGGGGGTCTGGCGTGTGCTTTGATCGGACAGCCGAAGAGAAATACCGCGATTTGCCGCTCTAAACTCTTCGATCGCGCCCGAGTGGCGTAGATAGCGGCGTGTAAAGTTAACTTAGGTTACGGATTAGTTGGCTGTATTGGAGAGGGCTTTTAACTTATTTAGTAATTGGATCGTTACTGAAACGCGTGTATAATTAATACTAAAACTATAGTAGTAGTAGTAGTAGTAGTAGTAGTAGTATACAAATTTTAGTAGTTTACATGCTGATAATTTAATATCTATAGAGATATTCATTATAATTCTGTATTTTATTGCTAAATTTATTTTCTAGTTATTTATCATTAATTCTTAAATTTGTTATTATTTAGGTTTTCCTTTATTGTGTTAAGTATTAAGGGAATATTTATTTGTATTATTTTATACTTTTGAAAAACAAAATGTACACACACAGACGGAAAGATCCGTGAAGGGTCAATAGTCTAATAAATATGGTTATATATATATATATATATATATATATATATATATATATATATAAATATTGCAAAATGTATGGGTTATGTAAATCAAAGGACTTTTTTAGTACTTACTGTTACTCAATTTATGACTCCTAAATATATTCCTCCGCAACGCCCAGACTGGGAACGAATTTTACACTTTCCCCAATATTTATTTTAGGGGTTTCGCCGCCCCCTTGTGTGTGTAGCGGCATGGCTATCTGCAATATTTAGCCGCAATGTTGTATTTCGGGTGCCCGGCGAGTGCACCAAATTTACGTCGGCCGGTGGGGACACTAAAATCATATAGATTTTTAATCATAAAAATTGTGAACGTCAATATATATATATATATATATATATATAAATATATATATATATACATATATATATATATATATATATATATATATATATATATATATATATACAAATATATCAAACGACTTGAACTCTGCACTACACTGTTATCCATTACTTTTTATGATTTAATTATTTGCATTTATTCATTTACGCCTAATTCGTAAATAAATGTAAGAAACAATGTAGTGCATAGTTCAAGTCGTTAACTTGACTATGCTCGTCCACTATTTCAAACGACTTGAACTACGCATTACATTATTTTGCACATATATTTTTTTAATTAGTCTTAAAACAATAAATAACATTAATTTAATCATAGAAAATAGCAGATAATAGTGCAATGCAGAGTTCAAGTCATTTGAAATAGTGGACGGGCATAGATTGGCTGGTGGGGGCCGCCCGCCCACCCCACCTTTGTTCGCATAGTTTTTCCATAGGATAACACTCTTCTTGGAGTAGTTTAAACAATATAAAACATCTATATCCAATGAAAAAACTATGCAAGCGAAGGTGGGGTGGGCGGGCGGCCCCCAGCAACCAAACCATGCCCGTTCACTATTTCAAACGACTTGAACTCTGCACTACACTGTTATCCACTACTTTTTATGATTTAATTATTTGCATTTATTCATTTACACCTAATTCGTAAATAAATGTAAGAAACAATGTAGTGCATAGTTCAAGACGTTAACTTGACTATGCTCGTCCACTATTTCAAACGACTTGAACTATGCATTACATTATTTTGCACATATATTTTTTTAATTAATCTTAAAATAATAAATAACATTAATTTAATCATAGAAAATAACAGATAATAGTGCAATGCAGAGTTCAAGTCATTTAAAATAGTGGACGGGCATAGATTGGCTGGTGGGGGCCGCCCGCCCACCCCACCTTTGTTCGCATAGTTTTTCCATAGGATAACACTCTTCTTGGAGTAGTTTAAACAATATAAAACATCTATATCCAATGAAAAAATTATGCAAGCGAAGGTGGGGTGGGCGGGCGGCCCCCAGCAACCAAACTATGCCCGTTCACTATTTCAAACGACTTGAACTCTGCACTACACTGTTATCCATTACTTTTTATGATTTAATTATTTATATTTATTCATTTACACCTAATTCGTAAATAAATGTAAGAAACAATGTAGTGCATAGTTCAAGTCGTTAACTTGACTATGCTCGTCCACTATTTCAAACGACTTGAACTATGCATTACATTATTTTGCACATATATTTTTTTAGTTAGTCTTAAAATAATAAATAACATTAATTTAATCATAGAAAATAACAGATAATAGTGCAGTGCAGAGTTCAAGTCGTTTGAAATAGTGGACGGGCATAGTTTGGTTGGTGGGGGCCGACCGCCCACCCCACCTTCGCTTGCATAGTTTTTTTCATTGGATATAGTTGTTTTATATTATTTAAACTATTCCAAGAAGAGTATTATTCTATTAAAAAATATATAAATAATATATCTCTAGAGGAAAAGTTGATACGATATATCTATTTACATTACTTACCATTATACTTTACAATTATTGTTGTTGATTATACATTTGTAAATTCTTTCCACTCTTTTCTGTTCTACGCCAGTTCTTTTGCTTGCTTAACTGTCTTTCCTTTCTTGATTATTATTTCATCTATTTCACCCTTTTCTTGGTCTACCTCTTCTTCTTTTATTTCCAGTTCTTGCTTCCCACACCTGTTTTGTTTGATTCTTTTTGTCCATCCTAATTAAATGTCCCCACCAGTTTAGTTGTTTCTTTTCTATATACTTTACTATAGCTTCAATTCCCAATTCTTCTTTGATGTCATCATTTCTTATTCTGTTTCTTCTCGTAACATGTTTTACTCCTTTGAGATATTTCATTTCCATTGCTTGTATTCTACTTTTGTCCCTCTTCGTTAGTTTCCACATCTCGCTCCCATATGTCAGTGTAGGTCTATATATACTTTTGTATATATTTATTTTTGTCCTCCTGCTGATCTCTTTTTTGTCAATGCGTGGTATGTTTTAAATGTGTTGTTTATTCTGTTATTAAATTCACCTTCAATTTTTCCGTCTTTTTGTCGGTGCTACTCCTAGGTATTTGAATTGTTCTACTTGCTCTATTTTGTGTTGTTCTATCTTTATATTTATTTGTTCTTTCCGATTTCCCATTATCATCACTTTTGTTTTGTTATAATTCATTTTCATATTATACTTTTCTAGATGCCTATTCCATATACTCAGGTTGTGCTGTAGATTAGCTTCATTTTCTGCTATCACTATGACATCATCATATGCTCCTTCCGATTGTTTTACCACTTGCATGTTTTTGTAACCTACATTTGCTTTTTTGATTTCTGGTTTCATGCTCTTCATAATTTCATCCATGTATATGATAAATAACGTAGGTATGAGCCCACCTCCTTGTCTTAATCCAGTGGTTGTCTTAAATGTTCTTGATGTTTGTCCCTTGTGTATTATTGCATGGGTGTTGTTGTTATATATGTTTTGTATAAATTCGACTGTCTTTCTTTCTACACCACTCTCTTCCAGGATTTTCCATAATTTATTTCTTGGAATCATGTCGAACGCTTTTTCTAGGTTTATTATATATATTATTATATATATTATTATATATATTATTATATATATTATTATATATATATTATTATATATATTAGGTTATATCCTAAATATGTGTTTTTTATTATTTGTATAATTCAAATAAAATAATAATAAATATATTCGAGTAAATTTTAATAAATTTATTATAATTTTATTTGAAAATGTATATGATGTTTATATAAAACTCATATGATGCAAGATATTTTTCGTTCCAATGTAATTAAATACATGTCGCTCTGAAAATAATTTAATCTCGTCGTCAAGTCGCGTGCAGAACGTCTCATCTCCTCAAGCACGCCATCCACGTTGATGCTGGATGCGAATACAAATAAGTTAGTTTCGCTATATTAATCCCACCGAAAGAAAGAAAAAAACTACCCATTTCGCCACCGCCGCGGAGCATTCCCGGCCATGCCCCCACGCATTTCCCGATATCGGAGGTGTGTGTGTGTGGCGGGGGCGGCTCATACATCGGAATTTAATATCGGGAGTCTGGCGACTGGTTCGGGAATCAATAGACGTGGACGTGCTGCACACGCAATCGTAAATAAATTATTATGTCCGAGAAGTGGCCCCACGAGATATGCCTGTATTAAAACATGTTTTAAGTTTGTTGGGTGGCAATCATAAAACATATACCGTTATTAACCGGAGCTTTTTATGTCTCATAAATAATATTATTGATTTATGTATTTTCCTTACTTATATTCAATTTATAGAATATTGTGTCTCTTCATCACTTCTATATTTTTCTTATGACACGAATTCAATGTTACATCTTTATATAATTTATTTTGTTTTGGGAATACAAACGTTTAAAAAAGTAACAAATCACACGATCAATATTACTGTCAATATTTTAGAATAATGACAGTATTACTGTATGATAATATATTTAAAATGTTCATTATTCTAAAATATTGCATCGTGTAAGGTATAATAATGATATAATGAATAAAATACTGATCTTTATCCGGATAATTGATTACTTGATAAATATAAAAGGAGGATTGAAGCAAATATTGACAGTACACGGATTGACAGTATTATTAGCCGTGTAAGGTGCCTTATAGAACTTTCTCTCTGTACAGAAAATTTATCGCCATCTACATAGCTATGTCAAGCAGTGGCGTAGCGAGCTTAACGCCCGGGGCACAATACCTTTTTAGGCCCCCTCCCAATTCGAAAACCATATAATATAACCATTTGGCGCCCCTTTGTAGGTAGCACCCGGGGCATGATGCCCCCTTGCCCCACCCCCCACGCTACGCCACTGATGTCAAGATGAGAAGCACAGAGGAGTTTAATCACCCGGTATTTACCTTAACTTCACAGAAAACCTTTGAAGATAACAATCTAGTTAGATTTCATCAGTGTAGCAAGTAATGTAATATTCTCTCTAGAGAGAAAGTTTTATGCCATCTGGCGGAATCTACAAAATTAACAATGCACACATCAATCGTCAACATACTCATGCCATCAGGATCACCAAGTGGTGCCCTTTATTGGAATAATATTTCAAAATGTATATACAAATTTTTATTATCACAGTTAACATTATATACAGGTGAATGATGAAAATATATTTGATTTCTTACTATTAATTGTTAATAAAAAGGACTATATAGTCTTTCTGTCCCATAATTTATTATTATTAACGAAAAATCACGAATTGTTACCCGTTTATTACCTCCTATGACGACTTTTCAATTTGAATCATGTGTTGTATTATTTTATAGTAATTTATTTTTAAATAGTTGCATCGATTAGCTAATTATTTTGTTAAGCTAGCTAAAACGTTTGGGTCATTCTGCCATGGTTTGTATCATTACGTAATTTTATTTATTGTATTTATGTATTATATATGTATATATATATATATATATATATATATATATATATATATATATATACAGAGAGAGAGAGAGAGAGTAAATATTTATTTTGCTGTATAATTATTATATTTTTCTATTTTATTAGGGTATTGCAGCAATTAAAACGCTATTTTTACTAGAAGTACACTTTACTTCCTTTTGCCAATATTTCGTAGCTTAATTAGCTACTTCATCAGGGCACGGAGTATGTGAAATAGCTATCGATCTAGATGCAGTATACAAAAGGTATTTATAGGAAATTATTAATTCAAAAAATGGATGACGTTGAAATAATTTAAATTTTATATATATATATATATATATATATATATATATATATATGATTAATAAAAAAAACGTAAACATTCAATATATTACATGCCACTGTTCATTCAACAGGGCGATGTGCAAGTATTGCTATCGAAATACTGCTTGGTTGGTATAAGTTTGTTATCAAAATGTTCTTCCTAAGATATTGTCAATAAATAAACAAAAAACGTGTGTGCAACTTCCCATGGATTGTGTAAGCACCTGTAAATAACTAATAAATTTATCGATGGCAGCGCATGGACCAGTTCAATGCACAATCAATGACCTACTTTGAGGCATTGCACTAGATAATGCAAGTTTTATGGTAATAATACACATGCTAGTAGTGCATGATTATTATTATTAACTGTATTCTACTTTATTTTTTACTCGACAATTTATACGATATATATATATATATATATATATATATATATATATATATATATATATTATGTCAACTATTGGATTGTTAATAAATGCCAACAATCCAATATCCTTTGTGATAATTTATTTCTAAAAATAAATTAATGATTATTTTATATATGTGTGAATTCACCTCTTGGCAATCTATATATCTAGATTTCGATCTTGTTACAGTATAGAGGTGTATCAGAGCTATTTTAAAGACAATCACTGCCATATGCCTTACACTAGATACGAAGCTACGCTCGTTATCTGAAAGCTGCAATTTATTTAAAAAAATATAAATGAATGATATTTACTTTATATTGAGTAAATTCACCTCTTCGTAATATATATATATATATATATATATATATATATATATATGCGAACAATGGTGGGGTGGGCGGGTGTCCCCTACCAACCAAACTATGCCCGTCCACTATTACAAATGACTTGAACTTTGCATTACATTATTTTTCACATATATCTTTTTAATTAATCTTAAATTAATAAATGACACTAATTTAATCATAGAAAATAACGGATAATAGTGTAGTGCATAGTTCAAGTCATTTGAAATAGTGGACGGGCATAGTTTGGTTGGTAGGGGCCACCCGCCCACCCCAGCTTTGCTCGCATAGTTTTTCCATAGGATGACACTCTTCTTGGAATAGTTTAAACAATATAAAACATTTGTATCCATTGAAAAAATATGCGAGCGAAGGTGGGGAGGGCGGGTGTTCCCTACCAACCAAACTACGGCCGTCCACTATTTAAAATGACTTGAACTATGCACTACGCTATTATTACTTCTTTTCTATGATTATATTACTGTCATTTATTAATTTAAAACTAATTAAAAAGATATATGTAAAAAATAATATAATGCAAAGTTAAGTCATTTGTAATAGTGGACGGGCATAGTTTGGTTGGTAGGGACCACCCGCCCACCCCACCTTCGCTTGCATAGTTTTTTTCATTGGATATAGATGTTTTATATTGTTTAAACTATTCCAAGAAGAGTGTCATCCTATGGAAAAACTATGCGAGCAAAGGTGGGGTGGGCGGGTAGCCCCTACCAACCAAACTATGCCCGTTCACTATTACAAATGACTTGAACTTTGCATTACATTATTTTTCACTTATATCTTTTTAATTAGTCTTAAATTAATAAATGACACTAATTTAATCATAGAAAATAACGGATAATAGCGTAGTGCATAGTTCAAGTCGTTTGAAATAGTGGACGGGCATAGTTTGGTTGGTGGGGGCCGCCCACCCACTCCACCTTTGTTCGCATAGTTTTTCCATAGGATAACACTCTTCTTGGAATAGTTTAAACAATATAAAACATTTGTATCCATTGAAAAACTATACGAGCAAAGGTGGGGTGGGCGGGTGGCCCTTACCAACCAAACTATGCCCGTCCACTATTACAAATGACTAGTGGACGGGCATAGTTTGGTTGGTAAGGGCCTCCCGCCCACCCCACCTTTGCTCGCATAGTTTTTCAATGGATATAGATGTTTTATATTGTTTAAACTATTCCAAGAAGAGTGTTATCTTATGGAAAAACTATGCGAACAAAGGTGGGGTGGGTGGGCGTCCCCCACCAACCAAACTATGCCCGTCCACTATTTCAAACGACTTGAACTATGCACTACGCTATTATCCGTTATTTTCTATGATTAAATTAGTGTTATTTATTAATTTAAGATTAATTAAAAAGATATATGTGAAAAATAATGTAATGCAAAGTTCAAGTCATTTGTAATAGTGGACGGGCATAGTTTGGTTGGTAGGGGACACCCGCCCACCCCACCTTTGCTCGTATAGTTTTTCCATAGGATAACACTTTTCTTGGTATATGTATATATAGCTTTATATATTTTTATCTTCGTTTCTCTTGTTAATTCATTTTTGCTTATTAATTTTTTGTTCATAGCATTTGTTTTTTCCACCCTGTTGTTGATCTCTATGTCAGAATATTCTATATGATTCTACATCTTTGTGATAATAGGCCATTTGTTACACGGATGCACGAAATCGAAGTACAAAGTCATCCTACAAAAGTGTTTTTCGTGGAGACTATTTGAAATTCATGCTCGGGCGCGTGAACAATCAATTTAGGGGGCGAGCGTCTGCGACACCGGAGGGTCCAATTACAATAATATTGTGGGCGACATTCACAATATACTTACTAACTTTATTTACTGGTATCTCAATTGTGTCTTATATACATTTATTATTATATTGTATATCTTAACTATAGTGAAAATAATACATTCTGCTGATTTTACACATTTCAATGGCAATCTATATATCTAGATTTCGATCTTGTTACATCTCATCAGTGTAGCTAAGGACTGTATACAAGAGAACATCGCATGGTAAAAGGAAATCATGTGTCGTCATCGAACTGTGATGTGCTAGGGTATTTCTTAAGGGGTTATATACCTTTTTGTGCGGAAAAATTGAGGAAAGTTTGAATTTTTGTAAAGGTATGTAGCAATAATTTTTTTACATCAAAATTATAATTTATTAATAGTACGTTTTTTAGTGAAAAAAATAAGAATTAGTTTATAAAAATTGGCGGAGTTATGGTGGCCCTTTCCCCGAAACCCTCTTTTTTTGATGAGCCTTGCGGTGATCATCATGAAAGTCAAGCAGGTCAATTGAAATCATAAAACCCAAAAAATTTCAGTAGTATAGGGACCTTCCTAGTACTTGAACGATTATTTAAATAAATATTTTGTTTTTCAGCATACGGGAACGTTTTTCCCAAAAACTCGAATGTATTAAGCTCTAAAATTTTTATTAAAAAATTCGTATTTGCAAAATAAAAATGTATGCATAAAAAAGAAATCGTTCAAGTACTGACAACATTAATTACAAACAATTCAAAAAAAAAATGAAGAAGATCGGTCAAATAGTTTTTCGGCAATCGTGATCACGGCAAACGCTCTTTTGGAAAACTCCATTTCGAGATAATCGAGTTTAGCGTGTAATTTTGTTTCGGGAATCCATACTGATTTTGTGCAAAGACGACAAAACAAACAGCAGAGAAAAAATTCGATAATCGATTCTAACGCTTCGGAAGCTCGTATACAACTGATTATAAGGGATTTGTCACAAAACATACGCGACGATTTGTATGGTCGAGAATGGAGTAGATGTTCCAGGAAACATCGCACCCCGCTTCGAAACGCTGTAACTTTCGATCTATTGCTCGGATTTTCATGAAAATTCGTAAAATGTTCTCAAAGAGTTTTACTTTCAGATAAAGCAATAAAAAAATCGATTTTTTTGAAGAAAATAAAGGTATATAACCCTTTAACTATAGTAAAAATAATTTTATTTTAATTTTAATTTTTATATATTTTTGTTGTGGTTTGTGATGTGAAAGAGAAATGCCAATAATCGTCTATTTTTTTTTAGTAAAATTAATAAATTCTGCTGATTTTACACATTTCACTTTCACTTCTTGCACGTGTATTCATTATCACGTCCTCCCCAAAATTGCGTGTATCTCAGCGAAAAAAAATATATATATAGGACGTAGATAACTCATTGAAACAATCACGGGGGTGGCGTGGCGACAGGCGATAAAGGGACGTTTATTTGTTAAAGAAAAATCCGTTCACGTCCGCCGCAAAACGCCTCCCGATTAGTAAGTGCGGAGGACTTTCCGGGAACTTTCCCGAGACCGTTGTCTCCCACTCGCAGCACAGTATGGGAATTAAAGTTTTAACGCGAAGATGGGGGAGTTAAGCGGACAGGACGAACTAAGCGTTTTGTACTGGATCGGAATAAATAACGTACTACATTGTAGTAGCTCATTGATAACAAAATATCTAATGTGGACACTGTATAAAGGTCGTTTTAGATAAGACAATTTCTTGACTAAAAAGTTAGTCAAGATGCGAGAAAATCTAAATTGTCTCATATCATAGAGCAAATTATTTAAAATATTGAATTCGATTGTAGATCGAATGGAAAAATATAACGCGTTATACGCTCGCATATTTTTTCAATGGATACAGATGTTTTATATTGTTTAAACTATTCCAAGAAGAGTGTTATCCTATGGAAAAACTATGCGAGTGAAGGTGGGGTGGGCGGGTGGCCCCTACCAACCAAACTACGCCCGTCCACTATTACAAAAGACTTGAACTTTGCATTACATTATTTTTCACATATATCTTTTTAATTAGTCTTAAATTAATAAATGACACTAATTTAATCATAGAAAATAACGATAATAGCGTAGTGCATAGTTCAAGTCATTTGAAATAGTGGACGGGCATAGTTTGGTTGGTACGGAGCACCCGCCCACCCCACCTTCGCTCGCATATTTTTTCAATGGATATAGATGTTTTATATTGTTTAAACTATTCCAAGAAGAGTGTTATCCTATGGAAAAACTATGCGAGCAAAGGTGGGGTGGGCGGGTGGCCCCTACCAACCAAACTACGCCCGTCCACTATTTCAAATGACTAGAACTATGCACTACGCTATAATCCGTTACCGTAAAACGAGGTTACTTTGCACCGCGTGGGGTAACTTTGCACCAACGTCCGAAAAAGATTCATCGTGGAGCCATATGTGTAGTTTCTAATTTAACTGCGCAACATATTAATCACAAGATGGAAGTGTCATCTGTAGATCTTGTGAGAGAGTGATTAGGACATTTCTACATCAAAACCTAACTTTACGGGACTTGTTTATGACACCAATCTGTTGCAGTTTTGTTTAGTGTTGAAAAATTGCGTGTTCCACCGATTCGTGTGTAATACTATCAGATAAGTCACCATCTTTGGTTATATATTTTGATAATTAGTTTATATTTAAAATCATCTGGTAAGTACTTGTTAACATTTTTAACACGTGGGGTAACTTTGCACCACAATATGGGGAGACTTTGCACCAACGTCAAACTGTGTTAAAACTGGTGAAACATTTTTTTTTTTAATTCACAAAATATATAAAAGACAGAAGAAAGGCAATAGGATATATCAGAAAAGACAAAGCGAATCCAGCGGGATGATGACACTGATGATCCAGTATTGCAGGACTCTTCAGATGAAGAATATCCCAATTTTCAAACATACTCGGAGCAAATGGTAAAAGAAATGGAAAAGGAAGAAAAATCTGCAATGATGGAAGGTACGAAATCTCTAACAGATGCTCTTGGCATAATTGCCGCAAAGAGAGTTGTAGGAGAATACATGATTTTCAAATACGAAGGGAAATTGTTTTCTGGTAAAATAATATCATTGGAGTTGTAATTTCTTCTATGGTTAAATCTATCAAGTCGTGAAAATTGCCTGAAAATCCAGATGTTTCATACTATGATAGGGAGCATGTATTTGACAACATAAACCCCTCTACCATGGTAAATAGAAGAGGATTGTATCGAATTCCAGAAATGGAAAAGTTGGGTTGGCTGTAAATAATTAATTTGCAATGTGTCGTTTATGTTTTTTGAAGAAAAAATCAGTTCCATGAATACATTTTGTGTGCTCTATTGATTTATGTTTTTAACTTCGCATCTTTCCTATATACAACGGAGTTTCGATCAGAATGATGTGATGGTGCAAAGTATCCTACTCAAAGTTACCCCTTTGCACCAAATTTATATAATAAATATTGCATAATAAATTACTCACATTACATATATTTTATATTAAATAGCAACTAATAACACTAAAGAACAAAATGCAACAAGTCCCATATTTTTAACGCGCTTCAAAAAATATTTCTGTTCAATTAAATACAAAAAAAACCTGAAAAATGGTGCAAAGTAACCTCATTTTACGGTACCTATATTAACATACGGATGCGAGACATGGACATTAAATAAAGCACAAAATAGCCAAATACAAGCAGTTGAAATGAAGTATATGAGGCGAGTTAGAGGAGTGATAAAAAAGGACTAAATGAGGAATGAGGATATAAGAAGAGAACTAAATGTAACACCGACAATAAAGTATATAAAGGAAGGAAGGAAAGACAATTAGGATGGTGGGGATACATAATTAGGATGGCATCAGCCAAAAGAATATGGAGAGCAAAAATAAAAAACAAGGAAAAAGGAAGACTAAGAAAAAAATGGGATGAAGCTATATCGGAACTATTAGAAAGGAAAGGAAACAACTGGAAGGAAGCAAAAGAACTGGCAATAAATAGAAGAGAATAGAAAACATTTATAGAAGAATAGAGGAAAATTCAAACTTTTACACCACACTGTGGTAGAAAAGGCCAGCGGATATGTATATATATAGAATATTATATGTCGACAATTGAATACTTCAGAGAGAGACAACTTATTTTGTATTGAATCAAACTATATATATATATATATATATATATATATATATATATATATATATATATATATATATAAAAGGTGTCCCAAAAATAACTCAAGATTTGAATTAAATAGAAAACACAGTTTATAGTATTAAGATAGGATAGGGTTATTTATGGAATAGTATATATATATATATATATATATATATATATAACCCTATCCTATGTATTTTATGATTGAATAAAAAAATAACAATCTAAAGACTATAAACTGTGTTTTCTATTTAATACAAATCTTGAGTTATTTTTGGGACACCTTTTATATATATATATATATATATATATATATATATATATATATATATATATATAATAAATAATTTCTTTGCACACTCCGTTTAGTAACAATGCACCGAGAAAAAATCCAACGGGCCACCCGGAATTATAAGAATTGTTTAACATCATACCAGTCTATATAATTATGTTCAATATAATACGATTCAATATGTCTTTCACTGATAATAATTGTTAATATTAACATTGTTTCGTTTGAGTGTTCATAACGAAATAATTTATAGACATGATCAATTGTAAACGGTTGTTCTCGCGTGTACATATGGGCAAAATTGGATAACGCAATTACTGCTGGCCAACTGAGCACTTTGACAATGCCGGCGAATGAAACATCCATAAACTCTTTAGTGTGTACATTTACATTTCAAATATTTGCCAGGACTTAACAAGTTTTATGGGGGGAATGGGCGCGGGCTCGAATTAGCGCGACTGCCCCTGTTTAATTTGCAAAACGAAAAGTTCGTGTAATTAAAGCATATTTTGCAGAGAGGCGAAACCGCACCGGAGCGATTTGGGTACAACAGAGATTTAAATAAAGTTTCAGGCGAGTATATTATAAAAAATTAAATTAAATTTGCATTAAAAAGTAATAATTTTTTTAACTCACTACGACTTAGAGATCCTAACTTCCTCGTAAGGCGGGCTGACGGTTTATAACTCGCCTGAAGAGCTGACCCCGGCGATGGACTGCAGCTTCCTTTACTACCCCATCGACGTCGAGCTTCGATATCAGTTATATCGGGACTTTGCTTCCTGCTCCAATTGCGTTTCCCTCCAAGATGTTCAATTTTTCTTGCTATCTCGTCTCTGTCCTGTTCCTGTGGCCTCGTACTCAATCCTTCTCGGTACTTCTGTACGCTCCAGTGCCAGTAGATCGATATATATATATATATATATATATATATATATATATATATATATATTTAGAGGGAGAATGTTGGGATTGCGGCGACTAGGGCTGAAAGAAACCTCTTCTCTTTAGATCGGTCGGCGCAATCCCAACATTCTCCCTCTAACTAGTTTTTCGGCGAAAAACTACCCTCAAATATATATATATATATATATATATATATATATATATATATCCATCATTACTGAAGGTTTGCAACAATAATGGTAAATTCCACACAGTCTTGTGATGCTCTGAACAATGAGTGGGAGTCCAGACCAGTCAAGTCTCTTATGTTCTTTAACCAGGAGCATTTCCTTCGTCCTGGACCACGGCGACCCTCTATCTTACCCTCACTTATTAATTTTAGAAGGCTATATTTTGTACTTCTGAAAATATGTCCTAGGTACGCTGTCTTACGTTTCTTCACAGTAGCCAATAGCTCTCTGTCTCTTCCCATGCGTCTAAGAACCTCATTATTCATGATATGCTCCACCCAAGATATTCTCTGCATTCTTCGAACGATCCACATCTCAAATGCTTCTTTTCTGTTCATAGTATTGATCTTCAACGTCCAAGCCTCAACACCATACAACAATACCGAGTGAATGTAGCACTTAACTGTCCGGTATCCTTAGTGCACTCTATCGCTGCACTCGGACTAGCTAAATGAGCCTATGTCCCCACATTTTTCTGATACCCTTGCCAGCATCAGCCTCTTCTGTTGCCCCGATCCTTTGATATTGGGCATGATAGATGCCACAGCTTTACCAATTTAGCGGTCCTTAGTGCTCTCATTAGCCTGTTGAGTGTTGGCTTGTTCTTGTGGCATTTGCCCACGCCTGGGTCGCGTACAATAGCTAGTCTCTCGCTACTATAGCCAGTAACCTTCTCTTTCTGTACCCCAGTATGTTGGGGAGAATTCTGGCCAGAGCAGCTACGGAACTCTAAATAAATGATTACTATTATAATCAAAGTAAATTTGCAAGTGCAAAAAAAGTGGCTTGCAATCCCGTAATTAAACGACCCCCTTCTGTTTGAGCTAAATGAGCTACTCCCTCGCAATCCCTTTCTTTCGGTGATTATAATTTTTCTGCGCCTCGCGCTGATTGCCGCCCTGAAATTAATTGCGTCGTTCCGGAAAAGAAATGTTAATAACGGCGTCGGCGATTATCCGGCGAGCGCGACGTCGGAAGCGGCACAATTCCTGAAATAACCGGGGGCAGCCGAGGGGTGCTGGGGATATGATGAATAATGCACGGCCGGAATGCGGGAAAACAATATGTTGGATGTGTTGTGCGAGGGAATGTGTGTTTCGTACGGGGGATAAAGTGGAATATAGTTACCGGTTCGCGAATCGAAATTTAATACGGCTGAAACAACTGTATTTTCGAGTAACATAAAAACAAACATAATTTACATATATAATTTATAAAGAAAATATCGTATATTTGTAAATCTGAATTTTTGTTGTTGTTTATTTATTGATTTAAATTAAATTTGTGTGGATAATGTATGTGATTTAATTCAATAAAAAAAAAAACAACAAAAATTATAATGGTTGAAATAGGACTCAGAGGTCGTATGGAGTACCTCTGAGACCTATTTCAACCATTCGACCTACCATTAGTTAAATATAATACTGTATAAAGAGTATCGTATATTCTTGGGTTTGAATATGAGATATTCTTTATACAGTATTATATATAACTAATTAATTTAATTCAATAAAAAAAAACAAAAATTATAATGGTTGAAATAGGACTCAGAGGTCGTATGGAGTACCTCTGAGACCTATTTCAACCATTCGACCTACCATTAGTTAAATATAATACTGTATAAAGAATATCGCATATTCTTGGGTTTGAACGACGCTTCCCCCTTTGCCGGCGGAAAACCATATACATCAAGGTCTTTTAAATGTATTTATTACCTGTATGACAATCCCACCAACTCCGAAATTTAACAGCTGTAATAAAAATAATTAAGAGAGGACTTTGAAGGACTGGAAAGATCATAATTTTACCAAATTGCAATGCAATAACTAAAGACTCGCCCAATTGGCGATTTCCAATTTTCTCATGCTGAATAAATTACATATTTATTATAATATAAAACTATAGTTATAATAAAAATATTATACGTATTTATAGCTCTGCGCCATAAATAATAAAAACAATACAGTCAGTTTACTCTAATCTCTGATAATCTCGGTACGTAAAATAGCTATTTGGAAGACCGTAAAATCCGTAAATGGAAAAACCTGAAATTACATCTTAGTATACAAGCACGTTTAATATCAAAAAAAAACAACCCAGCCAACCAAACTAAATTAATAGTCGAAGTATGTACAAAACTAGAAAGAGTGAGATGAACCCATTTTTATCTTAAATAAAGTACGTGCTTATGAGTATATTAAATAATAAAATCGAAACAATAAATGAGGAATATATATATATATATATATATATATATATATATATATATATATATATATATATATATATAAAAATAATGCATTCAATCCTACTTATATAACGACGGCCATGCTATTATTTTTGTGGGATAAATAAAACGATTTTATACTTTGCTTTTTTTATCACACCGAAACTAGTTGTAACTGAAGTTACACTTTGCAACTAGTTTCGGCTAAGCTCTAGCCATTTTAATTTTCAAACTAGTTGCAAAGTGCAACTGAAGTGTGACAAAAAAAAACGAAGTAAAAAATCGTTACAATTAACCTCCTAGGAGGAAAGTTAAACGCCATCTGGTGGCATCACATCAGTTAGCAATGCACCCCATATGGTAATAAGCGTCAACGTGCTCATGCCATCAGGATCACTGGGTGGTGCCCTCTAGGGAATTATATTCCAACAGAGTGTTTGAGATATTGGCTTTGTGTTGATATCTCAAGCACTAGCCATTTTCATTTTCAAACTAGTTGCAAAGTGTAACTGAAGTGTTACAAAAAAAACAAAGTAATAAATCGTTACAACTAACCCCCTAGGAGGAAAGTGAAACGCCATCTGGTGACACCACATCAGTTAGCAATGCACACCCATTTGGTAATAACCGTTAACATGCTCGTGGCATCAGGATCACCGAGTAGTGCCCTCTAGGGAATAATATTCCAACAGAGTGCTTGAGATATTGGCTTTGTGTTGATATCTCAAGCACTAGCCATTTTCATTTACAAACTAGTTGCAAAGTGTAACTGAAGTGTGACAAAAAAAAACAAAGTAAAAAATCGTTACAACTAACCCCCTAGGAGGAAAGTGAAACGCCATCTGGTGGCACCACATCAGTTAGCAATGCACACCCATATGGTAATAAGCGTCAACATGTTCATGCCATCAGGATCACCGGGTAGTGCCCTCTAGGGAATAATATTGCTTGAGATATTGTGCTGATATCTCAAGCACTCTGTTGGAATATTATTCCATAGAGGGAACTACCCGGTGATCCTGATGGCATGAGCATATTGACGATGATTACCATATGGGTGTGCATTGCTAATTGATGTGGTGCCACCAGATGGCGTTTAACGTTCCTCCTAGGGGGTTAGTTGTAACTTTTTTGTATGCAACCACTCAAGATATTGTGTGAATTCATCCTCACTAGCTGAGCTACACTGATAAGATCTAATAAGATCAAAATCTAGATATGTAGATTGCTAAGAGGTGTATTCACACTTATATAAATAAAAAATCGTTTTATTTATCATTTAAAATGAATTATCACAAAGTAAACGCCTTAACAATCCAATATTATTTTATTGTTTTGTATTCGCGAATAATTCGGAAAATCGTGTGGTGCCCACCCTAAATATTTTAATTTTGATTTTTTTGTTATCAAATACACACCAATTATGAATCTATAAATGATACAAAATTATTTGCATGTCTATTAGTCCTTACCATCACAGCCTAAAACTACGAATCATCCACCCCACCCAATTTGCGCAACTTAATGCTATTCAACGTAGCCTGCATCAGTCTTTTATGGTCCTCATGCTCAGGCTTATTACGAGGAAACGTCTTACTACTCCCCTTTTCAACAACATCGTCCTTTTTTAACAACTCCTGCGTTATATTAGAAATGGCCGCGGATATTTTTTTGGGCGCCCGTCTGCTCGCTACTTCAACCGCAAACAGTTTATTCAATTTACTCCTGATATCCTCCACTTTAACCACCTCCTCTTCTTTATTAGGATCAACATTCTTATAAGGTTCCTCACTAGTTTCAATTTTATTATTCTCAATAACAGACGTTACAGTATCGGGTTCATCCTCTTTTTTCGATGGTATCTCCGAAATAATTCGATCCATAATGGAGGTGATTGATTTCTTACGTACGTTAACACTCTCCTCCTCTACTTCAACCACTTCGGGTTTGGTCAGCTTATTGGGTTGTGGCATACCCGTCGATTTATTAAATAAGATCGCGTTGAGTTTCTTTTTTAAATTGTCGTGCTCTTTGCTGCCGATTTTAACAGTGTCCACCGCTACGTCCTCTTCGTAGTCAATTGGTGGGATTGCAGGCGATTTTTTCTTTAGGAATTTGGGGCGTGTTGATTGCACGCGCGGTAGTTTGACTACTTTCGACTTTTCAAAGTCGTCCATCGAGGGTGGGATTGGTATGAATGTCATTTCTTCAGCGTTTAGAATTTCATCTAGTCTTTTAACGGCTTCTGGGGTTACTGGTGTTTCATTTTCAATTTTGGGGATGTCTAGAGTGTTCGGGATGGAGATTTTCAAGGATTTATCCTTTGGAAATTCATTTTGGGTTGTCCGAGGTACAATTTCAATTTCATTTTCAAATGAATTTTTATTTCTTTTATCAGAAATGACATTTTCTATTAAACCATCGTTATTATTATTATTTTCTACTAACTTTACCTCTTCAGGATTTTCTTTAATATTATTATTTTGATGTGCATTGCTGTTATTAACACCCTTTTGTGCTAAAATATTAGGTTCAATTTTAATATCCCGCCAAATGTTAGAATTAGATTTTTCAATATTATCTAATTCTAACGAATTGTTATTTAAACCATTTTCATTATTTTCAATATTAGCAGATTGTACTAAATTATTGTCAGGATTGTTTTGTAGGTTTTTGAAATTACCTTTAGAATTCCCTTTCTTATTTTCAGAATTTTCAATATTACCAGTTTGTACTAAATTATTGTCAGGATTATTTTGTACGTTTTTTAAATCTCCTTTAGAATTCTCTCTTCCATTTTCAGAATTTTCAATATTACCAGTTTGTAATAAATTATTTTCAGGGTTGTTTTGTAGGTTTTTTAAACCACCTTTAGAATTCCCATTCCCATTTTCAGAATTTTCAATATTATCAGTTTGTAATAAATTATTATCAGAATTATTTTTTACGTGTTTTAAATCACCTTTAGAATTCTCTCTCCCATTTTCAGAATTTTCAATATTACCAGTTTGTAATAAATTATTTTCAGGGTTGTTTTGTAGGTTTTTTAAACCACCTTTAGAATCCCCATTCCCATTTTCAGAATTTTCAATCTTACCAGTTTGTAATAAATTATTATCAGGATTATTTTTTACGTTTTTTAAATCACCTTTAGAATTCTCTCTCCCATTTTCAGAATTTTCAATATTATCAGTTTGTAATAAATTATTCTTAGAATTATTTTGTACGTTTTTAAAATCACCTTTAGAATTCTCTCTTCCATTTTCAGAATTTTCAATATTATCAGTTTGTAATAAATTATTCTCAGAATTATTTTTTACGTTTTTTAAATCACCTTTAGAATTTTCTCTTCCATTTTCAGAATTTTCAATATTACCAGTTTGTAATAAATTATTATCAAGATTATTTTGTACGTTTTTTAAATCACCTTTAGAATTCTCTCTCCCATTTTCAGAATTTTTAATATTACCAGTTTGTAATAATAAATTATTAGCTGGATTATTTTTTACGTTCATCAAATCAGCTTTAGAATTTAGTTTTTCATTTTCATAATTTTCAATATTACCTGTTTGTAATAAATTATAGTCAGGATTATTTTGTAGGCTTTTTAAATCACCTTTAGAACATTCTTTGTTATTTCCTTGAGATGTAACTTCTACATGTTGTTGAGAATCAGACGGAGATTTGATGTTATCTACATCATTTAAAATTTGAAGACAATTTACATTTTCAATCTCCCCATTTTCGTCATTAGTTAAATTCACGATGTCTAAATCGATAACAGAATTATTTAAATCAGCGTTATTGAATTTATTTTCCACATTTGTGTGCAGAATATTCTTGCCACTTTCATTTTTCTCGTCCTTTTTAGGACAAATTTGATTATTTTCCTGAATTATATCTTTAATATGATCGAATTCAATTTTATTCATATGCTTCTCACTTTCAATTTGTTTATGAACAATATTATGATTTTCCACTTCATTTTTAATTCCAGAATGATTTATATCATTAATATTCCCTTCATTCTCATTATTTTCCAAAATAATTTCGTTATCATTTAAATTTCTACCAGTCAAATTCAAATTATCATTACTTTTCATTTGTACCTCAGATTTTTCATAACTAATCCGTCCTGGTACCATTTTAAAACTATCCAAACTCCCAACCTCCTCCTCAAGCCCACCCTCAATACAACAAACCGTCGGAACATTCAATAAATCATCACTCTCCTCTTCAATAATCGGTTCATCCTCGCGATGAACAATCGCAACAATATTCTCCTCCAAAACCGTATTAGAAACATTGGAAACCGTATCAACCGACATCTTCCGATTAAAACCCTTGGTATCCCTAGACTCGCGTTCTAAAATATTATCCAAATTCGCCAAAATATCATGAATAACATCATTCTTCTCCTCCCGCTCCACAGTGCTATCGTCCTCGAAATACGCGCTATCCGAGTTACAGCTGCCTCGTTTAGAGCCCTCGTGAATGTACCCGAAGTTAACGTAGGAATTAGAGTTGCCCAGAGAGATGCTATTTTTTTTAAAAGCGAGCTGCGAAACGTCTTTGCTGTAGCAATGTGCGGAATAGAAGTAAATAGGCAAGCCTAGAGAGAGGAAAGTTGTCATGCAGGCATGCTGTTATTTACAAGAAGAACCCTCTACGATAAAAAAAACAATTGCTTACCAACAGCCATCCAGACACCGAAACGTATCCAGGTCGTCACGTCCAGACAGAGCATCAGGTAGATGTTTATTAGAATACTCAATGATGGTACTAGAGGCACTAGAGGTACCTAAAAAAACCTAAATGTACTAGAGGCACTAGAGGTACCTAAAAAACCTAAATGTACTAGAGGCACTAGAGGTACCTAAATGTAGAGAGACTGAACAAATGGGAAGGTGCTTTGATAAGAGGGGGGTTAGTACACATCACTACTAACCCGCCTCTTATCAAAGGACCTTCCAACTGGATGATGTTTAGAGCAGAAGACTTGAAATGGAAAAAAGAATGATTTCGAGTGATTTCTTTAAGTACCATTGTGAAAACTGTTTTCGTCAAAATGTAAATTCCTAATATAATGTCTTGCATGTGGATTTGTATATTTTGTTGTTCATTCTCATAGCCTTGATATATAGATGGAAGTGTGATTGTTATAAACCAACTTACTTTAAATGATAAGGCCTTTTTTGACTCTGGTTGCGTGCCAATTGACATCAAGGTTAGAATCATTAATAGACCTAATACTGATGTTGTAACAATTGCATGTATTTCACCATGTGCAATATCGTCCACCAAATAAATCAAGCTTAAACCCAGGAGCAGACAAAGTAGACCTAAAAATGATCAGTTTCTAGATATTATTTTAAGATAATAAATAATTGTACTGAAAACAGAATTGTTTACTCACAATAAACACAAACATTGATGCTCACTAATTTTTCAGACAACTTTGTGGGTCTGCCGAATTTCCTATAGTTGAAACATTGCCGGAGCAAGCCTACAAAACTGACATCATCTTCAATTTGCTCTGCACATTCATCAGTGGACTCATTGCTATCCCCTGAAGGGTTCAAATCGCGATTATCTGTGTAGCTACAAACAAAAATGGACGGATTTTCAAATAAAATGTAAAACAAAATTCTCATCAAAGTAACAATTGTTGTTAGGAGTAGCGGTCGGCAACCGTCATGAATCTGCGTTAAAAAAACATAAGAACTCTTCATGTTGGATTAACAAGGCTTCTACTTTGTGATAATTCATTTTAAAGGATAAATATTTTACTTTGTTTTTTATCACACTTCAGTTACACTTTGCAACTAGTTTCGGCTAAGCTCTAGTATTTTGTATTTTTATTTATATGTATTTTTGTTGTCGTTGGGGATATTGACGAGTTTTTTTTTGTGAGAAAAATGCCAATAAAGGTCCTTTTTTTTAGATATAGATATTGTATGAATAAATTCTGAGGGTTACCACCTTTTACCTTCTCACCGTCAACATATATACGTTACTTTGATGAAAAATATTTTCACTTTTCCATTATCTAATTCTAAACAATTCAATTTTTACAAAAGCCAAACACTTACGTGCTCACAGAGGAATCGGAATCGGAATGCGCTAACGAGTAACCTTCTTCATCTACACTGTATCTATACGTAGAATTAAAGACTCAAAAGACATGACAAAACAAAACACAAGGCAACTATAAAGCGGAACAAATTTATATATCTTTGGTAAATGGAAAAGACAGTATAAATTAGGATTTTTGCGATTATTTTCGTTGATCTTAACTATTTTGTAAAATCTTTCGTGCAAAAATAAGATAATAATAAGAAATAGCCCTGTATTTCTTTATATATTTGCAATTTGGTTATATATACTGTTTCTTCCATCAAATCACCAAAACTCAACTCAAAATTTCTTACCGCAGTAGTAAAATGGATGCCGCTACAATAGTATAGGCTAGCAGTGTTCCGATCGACATCATATTAATAAGTTGGTCTTGTTCAAACATAGCTCCCATAAGTCCTAGCGTTCGAATTAATATAAAAAAAATAGTTTTTATGGTAATCATGTGCAAGCGGCATGCTAGTAAACTCTATTGTTCATAAAAAAAAATAGCGAGCATAATAAAGCTGTATAAAATAATACCTGTGAATAGACCCGCTAGGAGTGTTCCTATTACAGGAGTCGAGAATCGCGAATTCACTGTGCCAAGAAATTTAAACACCAAGCCATCTGATGCCATTGCATAAAGGATTCTTGGTAAAGGGAACATGGCACCAAATAAACTAAAATAATTTAAAAATTAATACATATAATAATATAACAAATGTTGTAAATATTAACCAATATAATGGTAAACATTCCGAGATATATCAGATACAAGAAATGTTATTATTATTATTATTATATATATATATATATATATATATATATATATATATATATATATATATTATAAGTACTGACCTAGCAAAAAGTGCACAAATGCCTCCCAAAGTCACAATCCATTTAGCAGCCTCCCAACCAAACTCTTCAAAGGCATGTGGAATTGGTGAATTAACATCCTGATGAATAGTAAATAAAAAATAAAACATCTTTACAATACAATAATCTTTACCTGTAAATAATAAGGCACCATCAGAGTGACTACAGTTGCTGTCCCGAAATATGCCAAAAATACGACCAGTAGCGACACTATAATTGCAATTGGAATAGCCTTTTGTGGATTTTTGACTTCCTCGCCAGTAGTCGCAATGCAATCAAAGCCCACAAACCCATAAAAACAAGTCGCAGCACCTTTTAGCATGCCTTCAATTCCGAATGGAAAGAAACCACCAGAACCGCCATTGGTTATATTTTTTGGTGCATCTAGTTCCCAATTTTTAAGATCAGCTATACAATAAAAACGTATATAAGTAATAATAATTAAATAACAATAGCAAGATGGCAAATAACAACTCAAAAATTTACATAAAACGCACCTTTTGTAGAACCGGCGATTATCACAAAAAGGACTACGAAGATGTTTAATGTGGTGAACACATTGTTTACTCTACTGCTTTCTTTCATACCAAAAGCTAATCCACCTGAGGAAATTCAGATTAGTTAGTTAGGATAATACTAAAATCATATTTTTAACTATTTTTCTGATAATTAAAATGAGAATAATTTTTAAAAAAAACTTATCATCATCATTAGTACATCGAATTTGTTTAATTGGGACACGTCTAGTAAAGAAGCATCGCCTACTTGTGGGACAAGCATTTGAATATAATAGACATTTGTAAAAGTTTGTATGCTAATCCATCATTACGATACCAGTAATACTGTCAATATTTTAGAATAATGAACATTTTAAACATCTAATACTGTCATTATTGTAAAATATTGACAGTATTACTGACCATGTAAGATATCTTATAGCCATAGCTACAATACTACTCATTTAAATATATATAGCTATGGCGATATCTTACATGGTCAGTAATACTGTCAATATTTTACAATAATGTCAGTATTAGATGTTTAAAATGTTCATTATTCTAAAATATTGACAGTATTACTGACCATGTAAGATATCGCCATAGCTATATATATTTAAATGAGTAGTATTGTAGCTATGGCTATAAGATATCTTACATGGTCAGTAATACTGTCAATATTTTAGAATAAAAATAAAATATTGACAGTATTACTGGTATCGTAATGATGGAATGAAGAGAGTTCTGATGTTTATCCAGATAATTGATTACTTGATAAATATAGAAGGAGGATTGACAGTATTATTAACCATACAAAGGTGCCTTTATGGTATTTGATTACAAACATAAGAAAGATTATGTTATTGAACATATTTTAGGATAAAAATTATGACACTAACATAATACAGAACATAAAACAAAAAATACTATACTTACATGACAACACGACAGTGATTGCAAAGGTCAAAAAATCAAAGTACGCCGACAGGTAGGGTATATTAATAGGTGCGATGTCAATAAACGCATTTTTCATCGAGTTATTCACCAGTGCGTCTATATATAAACTCATCCCACGTGCTACACTTGCAGAACCTACAACACACAATAGCCGAAGATAACAGTAATGCCATTAGCGATAAAAACAATCGATAGCTAGCCTACCTATAACGTATTCCAAAATCAAATTCCATCCTATCACAAAGGCTATGAATTCACCTACACACACATAGCTGTAGATGTATGCTGAACCGGCTCTAGGGGCTCTTGCACCAAATTCTGCATAGCATAATGCTAGAAAATTAAATAATAAATCAAAAAAAATATTCTCAACTATATATATTATCAATTGCCTTTTACCTTTTGGTGTAGGCTAACAGTCAACAGTCAACTAACTTAACATAAAGCCTAAACTTACATGATCAATAATACTGTCAATATTTTAGAATAATGACAGTATTACTGTACGATAACATGCTTCAAATGTTTATTATTCTAAAATATTGATAGTATTACTTATCATCTAAGGTATAGTAATGGTTTAATGAAGAGACTATGGATGTTTATCAGAATAATTGATTACTTGTTAAATATAAAAGGAGGATTGAAGCAAATACTTACAGTACTGGGACTGACAGTATTATTGACTGTGTAAGGTGCATTATTTTGTTAATACCATGGGTGGCCTGATAAGACAATTTAATACTGAATACAAAGCTATTTCATTGTTATAATAAATTGTAATAGATTAATGCTCATATTCACCAACATCCCATAAACTTTATAGGTCCCATAAGATATTGAATGGATAAATTAACGTCATTGTGACAGAATATGCCAAAACAAATGTCAAACACCTTAAATAGTGCTTGCAATTGGAGCTTTGATGACACCTTTTGTTTAATTATTCAGTGTTTACAATAGAAAGAACCTAAAATAACTACATTCCCTAGATAATTTATTTATTGTTGCTATAACAAATACTTATGGGTTCAATAGCGATTTATGAATTGTTGGTGAATATGGGGGTCATGATTGTTACAGATATAAAATAAAATACCCAAATACCCAGGTGTATACCACAAATAAATGCAATCTTTATTCATGTACAACCCCTATACCCACAGACAAATAAATAAGATTATATATATTGAATTTTTATACATTAGTCTGAGCATATACCCTCAAACAGTTGAATTACCACAAATAAATTAAATATTTGAAATATATATATATATATATATATATATATATATGTATATATATATATATATATATATATATATATATATATTATCTATTGTCTTTTACCTCTAAGTGTAGGCTGAAATATAATCCAAGTATTTTCAATAAACATTTATAATTTTATAATATTTACCTGCAAATGTGGATGCAATAGCAGCAATTAAAAACGACAAAACCACTGAAGGTCCAGCAGTTTCCTTGGCAACCTTTCCAACCAAAACATACATTCCAACCCCCAAAGTGCTCCCAACGCCAAGAGCGGTCAAATCGAAAGTGGTCAACACTCTTGCCAGACTGGACTCCTCCGCCCTGGCAGGGTCAATCACTTTTTTCCTCGTCAAAATCTTCCATAGAGTTGCCATGATTGCTATTCACTACCAGACAATTCAGTCATTCAATGTGTGGCTGCACTACACATGGGAGGAGCTTTCAGAGTTTAATAGTACAGAGATAAAACAATACATATATGTGGAGAGAGTGTGATATCTTTTATACAAATAACATACCTGAGATAAGATAATACTTTATGGTTTAAGAACAATAGTAGCGGCTATATTACACCCACATTATTGTCCCTCTATTCTAAACTTCTGGTTTGTTGGTATTTTTGGCAACATTTTAGTGCTAAAATTAATTTTATTATGGTGGGTTATAACAGGTGTCACACTTGTTGTATTATAGCTATAGTTGCCTTGTGACGAATCACGTATTGTCTAGTTGGTATGTAGGTTATTGTGATAAAATGATTAATGCCAAAAAACACCTGATTTTGACAACTGTTGCAAAACGCCCCCTCGTGAAAACAATGTTGGTTGCATATAATATTGTCGGAAAATATATTAAATTTTTATTTCAGGTTATCATCATTATATGCAACCATAATTACAATATAGCATTTTCTAATAGACGTTTTGATCGAAACAATTTGATTTCGATCAAAACGTCTATTAGAACCATAGACAACTAGTTCTAATAGACGATTAGAACCTTACACGATCAATATTACAGTCAATATTTTAGAATAATGACAGTATTACAGTACAATAATATGTTTAAAATGTTCATTATTCTAAAATATTGACAGTATTACCACAGATTAGCGTTATATACGCTAATCTGTGGTATTAATTATCGTGTAAGGTATAAATTAAGAGAATACTAATCTATATCCGAATAATTGATTACTTGATAAATATAAAAGGAGGATTGAAGCAAATACTGATAGTACTAGGATTGACAGTATTATTGACTGTGCAAGGTGCCTTTATGATCGAAATCAGTTGTAACCAACAAACTACAAGCACCAGTAATAATTAATCAAGGCTAGTACTAGATGAAATTCCAGTCGTTCGACGGAGTGTGATGAATCAATTTAAAAATGAAAACTATTACCGAAAATCTCAGAAAATATTTCCAAACGTGATATTCTATATTACTATTTTATTAACATTGTACAATTAATCAAAAATGTATAATATTAGCTGTTTAATCAACAAGAAAAAACAGCTATACATCCACTCACTAGTTTGATAAAAGCATGCCTGTATTCACCAACATCCCATAAACTTTATAGATCCCACAAACTATAGAATGGATAAATTATGACAGAATATGTCAAAACAAATGCCAAATACCTTGAATAGCGCTTGCGATTGGAGCTTTCAAGACGCCGTTTGTTTAATTATTCAGTGTTTGCAATAGAGAGAATCTAAAGTAACTACATTCTCTAGATAATGTATTTATTATCCCTATAACAACAAATACTTATAGATTCAATAGCTATTGATAAATTTATAGAACATCAGTGAATACGGGGGTGAATCCTGAATAATTCAAATAAATGCGTTTGTTACCTAATAGATGGTGCTACAATATAAAATAGATCACCGTATATGCAACTTGTATTACAACAAACTCCTCTCACAATTGTCATAAACAACTGACAGCTCAACAATATAAAATATTGTTTTTATTTAATAATGGCCGATCCTAAATACGCCGGCTTGCCTGGAATAGTAAGTAATCCAACATTCTAATGTAATTAAAATTCTAAATCGATTTTATTGCAGGCATTAAATGAGCCTGATATTTATGAAACCAATGATCTGCCCGAGTCTGAGCAGACCAATGATTTCTGTGAAGAACCCAGTGATTCGGTAGAACGCATTCACATCTCCGCCGATGACGCGTTTAACAAGTTCAGGGGCAAGTCACTGGATTCAGGCAAGGTGGATTTCTCTGATCGCATCAGTAAGAGGATTCGTACAGGTTATGATTTGCAATCAGGGGAATGGGAGCTTGTTGAGCAGGGTGCTAAAGAGACCTTGCTGCAGAAATTTCATAGGTTGCAATGTGAGATGGGTGAGGTGTTGGAGGATGTCAGAAAGATTACAGCAGGCTCGGAGGAGGATGCTAGTTATTTGGTGAGTGGCGAGCAAGTTGAAGTTGCTATGAAGAAATTGGCTGATTTGAAGCTGGAGGAAATGCTGGGGAAGGATGTTGTTTCAAGTATTATGGATCCACAAGGAGCACAAATTAAGTATGTTGGATTTATTATATATTTTTTACAAAAGGTCATTTTAGACAAGACAATTTCTTGACTCACACATTAGTCAAGATGTGAGACAATCTAAATTGTCTTGTATCATACAGCATATTATTTGAAATATTGAATTGGATGGTAAATCGAATGGAAAAATATAACATGTTCTATTAGTCAAGGACAAATTGTATGGGAAGAGGATATTTGAATTCATTTCTTGAACAACTTTTGAGCTAAGAAATTGTCTTGTCTAAAACAACCTTAAGTATCTGTAGAAACTATCCCACAGATTTTAATCTGTTTAATTCCACTTGGAATGGATGGTATAAAAATAGATGTTACTCAGCATAAACAACTTTGCATTTTCATACCACATGTTTTTACATCAAAATATGGCACTCGCACCCAGTCTCATAGACCCAGAGCATATATATGCTCCAGGTCTATGACACTGGGCACGAGTGCTGGAAGGTTAAATAAATAAATGTTTTTACAAATGGTATTTCTTTATGTGCCATTGTTTTCAAAAATTACATTTAAATCACGAGTTGGAAGGTTAAATAAATAAATGTTTTTACAAATGGTATTTCTTTATGTGCCATTTTTTTCAAAAATGACATTTAAATCACGAGTTATAAATTAACTCAGAGTTATGAAATTAATCTGGTTTTATAGAATCCTACAGATTTTATATAAAGAGTCATGTTGATTCTGAAACTTATATGCAATGATTCTTACAGAAAACTCTTATCTCAGCTGGAAGCATTTAAAGCAAATGCACATGAACAACCTGAATCACAGGCAGAAACAGATGGAATAACCTTCCAGTTGAATTACAGACCTGAACAGGTAAAATTGGCACAAACAACAAGAGTTGCTGAGCTGGAGAGGAGACTGCATCGTTTGGAGAATGTATTGGGGACATCCAGTGATAAGTTGTCAAGATTAGCAACAGCTACTTCAAAGAGTAAGTTTACTACTACCACAATTTTGCAATTTGAATTATCCTTCTAGTCATATAATATTTCTAAACCTATCAATATTTTAATCTATACAATAATGTTTGCTTGGCAATTATATGTTTAGTCACCAGTTAATTGCTTGTATATTGATTTTATAATGAAATACTGAATATGTAGCATATTAAATAATATTTCATATCCATTAAAAATGTATTATAAGAAACAGTTCATCCTATAGAACATCGAAACGTGTATCTAAATAAATATTAATCTTGGGATCACAAAATGTGTCCACTCTATAATTCATGCCTGTATTGATTACAGATAGTTTATTAGAGGCCGCACAACAGCTAAGTGCCACAGCTAGTATGCTGGATTCAGCTCAGTTGGATCACATTGAGGGCAGACTGACTGCATTGACTCAAAAAATGGATGCTATTGCAAAGAAGAAGGAGCAGTTGGCTGAGGATGTTGATAAAGACAAAATGGTAATGTGGAAAACAATTGCTGATTTTTGTACTAATATTAGTTTCTCAGATTTTGGAGCTTTATGAACTCGTGAAGAATAGCGAGAATGTCCATAAAGTGCTGCCTCAGACTGTGGACAGGTTGAAAGCATTGGAAGCTTTACATAATAAAGGTGAGTTGATTTTTGATGGAAAGTATGGTTTTATTATAATATACAATGTTTATAAAATATCCACATTTTTATTTGTATAATAAGATTATTATACTATGTGCTTTGATTAATCATTAATTAATGAATCATGAATCATGTGATGATTAATCAATACTACATGGCAACATTGCATTATGTATCAAAGTTGTCTACAGTGACATTTGAATCATAGATTGTAAATCAACTCAATAGTTTTCGTCTTTACAACCGAGCCAATTTTGCAATTAGATTTATATTGATTTTTGTAATTAGCTATATATTGATGTTTTTGGTTGCTGATAATTATCTATTATGAATTTAGCAACGGATTTCACAAAAACCATTACTCAAGTGGAAGCCCTACAGTCTGAAATAATGGGAAATGTGCAGAATAACAAGGCATTGCTGCAGGGGGTACAGGAGAGCTTTGCTATGAATTTGGATGAAATCAATAAGACTGTCATCAGTTTGGATAGCAGAATCAAGGCTTTGAAGAAAAAATAAATGTATGAATTTCACTACATAGCACTCTAATGGCATATACATATAGCTTTTTATGTGAAAAAACAATGAAATTTGTAAATTTCAATGGTGGTGTTGTTTTTTCACAAATTTGTAGCTATATGAAATCGCTTTAAAACAGGTTTGTACACGTATTTATATGATATTTATGATTAATAGGTCAATTTATTTCTTGATAATATCCGTACTAATATAATAACAGTTTAAAACTCTTTTTGTATTAGTGAAATAATAGCTTTGTATTCAATTATAAAAACTACTACACTATTGATGAAATTATTTCTACAATTTACCAAAGTGTCCTTTTCCAATAATCCTAGTCTAATTGACAGATTTTATTTGATATTGCTCATCAATTCAGATACTACACTATTGATGAAATTATTTATTAACAGTTTAAAACTCTTTTTGTATTAGTGAAATAAAAGCTTTGTATTCAATTATAAAAACTACTACACTATTGATGAAATTATTTCTACAATTTACCAGTGTTCTTTTCCAATAATCCTAGTCTAATTGACAGATTTTATTTGATATTGCTCATCAATTCAGATACTACACTATTGATGTAATTATTTCTACAATTTACCAAAGTCTCCTTTTCCAATAATCCTAATCTAATTGACAGTTCTTATTTGATATCACTCATCAATTCAGGTAAGGGGTTGGTTAGAATTCTATCAAAAATTATGTTTTCCATGGGGAATTTTCCTCTTTTTGTTTCAAATAATTATATTTAACATAAATAACACAATTCACTCTCTACTTGGTAAATTTTAACTAGTATGTGAAATCTGAAAAGTTGAAAGATTTGTTGCACATCCAGGACATGTGTGTAGAATGTCATGTATGAAGATATCACAGTCAATACAGAAAACTTGTGTGCAATTAGGACACTTATAAACCTAAAAATTGAAAACAATGTACATTAATTATATTTATTGATTGTGTGTATCAATCTTGTGGTTCCACTCAAGTTTTTATCAAGGACATCAGTATGTGATTGTACTAGTACTTCAATTGAAACTTGTTCAAGATTCTTGAGGAATCCAGTAAAATCTAATTCACACATAATAATAATTCCGTACTTTTTGTATACTAGCATATATCTTATGTTATATCTTTCTTTACTCTCACACTCATTCTATATTCCTTGAAGATTATATGACTTTACTCTCACACTCATTCTATATTCCTTGAAGATTATACGACTTTACTCTCACACTCATTCTATATTCCTTGAAGATTATATGGACCTGACAATTGTATTAATTTCATAAATTATTATTACCTGTTTGTCTGTGTCTCCAAAAGTTTTCTGGCACGCGAAACAAATAGGTACCTGATTGGCATAATTAATCTCGTTGTAATTAGCAGCCGGAAAAAGGTGGTGGTATGAGCGTGCTAAATGCGGTGCGGACACTAGTGTTAAGCCACAAGATCGGCACTCCACTGGCAACTCGCAATATTTGCTGTAGCACTGAGGACAGTAGTACCCGCCTGTTGTTAGCTTGCTGCCCTCATCGGGACAATCAATGTGGCTATATTAACAAAAAATATAGTTTATGTAATATTACATGTGTTGTACAATTCATAAAATAAAAATTACCACATGCACATTGTAAGTGGTTCTTCAGTGCCTTCTACAACCATCTGGTGTGGAAATCCCATTTTAATAAGACTGGATTCAAGGCATACAGCCGCCGGTGGAGGATCCACGTTTTGAAAAAGCAAATCTTTGAAATGGCAGTCATCTAGAATGATGTTGTATAAGCCACCAGTTTCATTGGCAAGTTGCCTGCACACTTGCACCTCAGCAGCCAGACCAATAACACTGCAGCGCACACCTTCAGTCTTCATAGTCTGCAATAAATAATCTGTATCTACAAGCAAGTAGCGTACGCGGTAGTACAGAATATTTGCTATTCAACGTTTACAAAGAAAAACATTATTCTAAATCATACCTTTATAGTTTCATTAATATCACAAGGATCGCACGTCGTTAGACTTCCCATGAGAACCAATATTTCACGACTTGCATGACTCGGTAGTAGTTTTAAGGACTTCATAGCTAGCTCTAGTCCATTCTGCAAGGAAGGTTCACCAACTAAAGAGGTGCGATTTAAGGCTTTTACTGCTTTTATATGTTTTCGGGCATTGCCTGCCAGCTCACTAACTCTTTCAGCTCGCTTGTTGTGCATTATGATCACCCCCATCTGGCTGATAGGATTTTGATCAAAGAATTCATCAATAAAAACTTCTAAAAGCTAAAAATTTAATTGATAAAAACACCAGATTCATGCCCCTATTTACCAACATCCCATAAATTTTATAGGTCCCATAAGCTATTGAATGGATTGTGACAGAATATGCCAAAACAAATGTCAAACACCTTGAATAGTGCTTGTGATTGGGGCTTTGATGACAGCTTTTGTTTAATAATTCAGTGTTTCTAATAAAGGGAATCTAAAGTAACTACATTCCCTAGATAATGTATTTATTGTTGCTATAACAATGAATACTTATGGGTTCAATAGCTATTAAGGCACCTTACATGGTCAATAATACTATCAATACTAGTACTGTCAATATTTGCTTCAATCCTCCTTTTATATTTATAAAGTAATCTATTATCCGAATATACATCAGTATTCTCTTCATTCCATCATTACTATACCTTACATGATAAGTAATAATGTCAATATTTTAGAATAATGACTATTTTAAACATATTATTGTATAGTAATACTGTCATTATTCTAAAATATTGACAGTATTATTGATCGTGTAAGGTGATTTATTTATGGAACGTTGGTGAATACGAAGGTTAGAACATCAGTCTGAAATGGGCTAAATAATTGATTATCACATTGTATACAGTATTGGTATTGTATGTAAGTGTCTTTAAATAGTTTGAAAAATTTTAAATTTTGATTTAATATTAATTAATTAATTGGGAAAGACATATGGTGCCCACACCAGATATTTAATTATGTGATAATACATATGATCTCAAATTCTTCTGGTATTATATCTATGATTTCAATTGATCAGAACAAATATATTTTACCTTAACAGTGCACATGAGTCTAGTAGGTTTCAAGTCCTGATTGGACATTGAGTCAGAACAATCAATAATTATATACAAGTGCCTCATCATGCCCAACTTGGTGTGTGCTTGTTTCATGGCCTTCCTTTTCCTCTTTGCCCTCTGTATAATATCAGCCACAGAGGCTTCCAGCATGCCATCATCATCTTCCTTTATTGCCTCCCTACAAAAATATAGATTGAGACACTGGGCAATGGTAAAACTACTACTAGTACATGGTACATTTACATCAAGGACCTACATAAGGATCTAAGGACTACAATCATTGTGGGCAATAACATAACTGAGGAAATAAAAATATAGATTCAATGTATATTCTGATGTGTGTACTCCATAAAGGTACTCTATAAATCAAAGAGCATATCATAGATGTCCAAAATCAAACTATATTAATCAGTTGTGAGACCAATAATATAAGGCTGTCCCCTATATTCACCAACATTCTATAAATCTATCAATAGCTATTGAACCTATAAGTATTAGTTGTTTTAGCAACATTAAATACATTATCTAGTTAGTGTAGTTACTTTAGATTTTCTCTATTGCAAACACTGAATAAATAAACAAAAGGTGTCATTAAAGCTCCCATCACAAGCACTATTCAAGGTGTTTGACATTTGTTTTGGTATATTCTGTCACAATGACATTGTCAATTTATCCATTCAATAGCTTATGGGGCCTATAAAGTTTATGGGATGTTGGTGAATACAGGCATGTGAGATGTCTATTAAGATAAAAGCATATAAGAAACATTTCGATGCTTTGTGTGTAAGATCCTCAAAAAGGTCGTCACACAATAGTATAACCTGAATAGAAACAATGTTATTGTGACAGAATAGCCAAAACAAATGTCAAATACCTTGAATAGTGCTTGCGATTGGAGCTTTGATGACACCCTTTGTTTATTTATTCAGTGTTTGCAATAGAGAAAATCTAAAGTAACTACACTAACTAGATAATGTATTTAATGTTGCTAAAACAACTAATACTTATAGGTTCAATAGCTATTGATAGATTTAAAGAATGTTGGTGAATATACTGCAATATAACAAAACATACAGATCAACCAGCTCTTGAAAGATAATATAATCAGAGAAATTAAATCTTAATACAGAATAGCATATAGTAAGGGTAGCAATTATACATTTTTTACATTACACATATGTTAGAACAAATACATTTCATCATGAGGGCAATTGTTTTAGGACAAGGGAAATAATATAAACTTGCTACCTAACTACATGAAATAATTTGATTAGATGATTACAATTATCCCAAAACATAAAACTCACCAAGTTTTTTCATAACCAGTCTCCCAGCGGTACTCTTTCGGGTCATCTTCATCCATTTTAACAGCAGAACTGTTTAACGTCCCGGATATAAACAAAATAATTAATACGCCTTAAAACACCTCGCACAGCCAACTTTTTATTATTGACAAATTGAGGTTATATCCATTTATGTAGGGTTATGTTTGGTGACAGTTAAGGGTTGCACACACTAGACAGTAACACCTAAAAAACATTGTTTTATATATTATTGATTAAATCATAACAGTAACATAATAAATTCGTTCTATTTACTTGCCGAATAACACAAATGTTTGTTATTGAACACATTGATTCACAAATCGGACCATCCCCACCATGCCTTGAGCCGATTTGTTGATCTGTATCATCCTTTAGTTGTAGCACAACATAACCTGCGAATTTAACCTAAAAATGTTCACTAGATGCTAACGTTTGTGTTTGCTTGTATTTCTCTGTGTGTTTGTGTAGATTACTGAAATATAAATATCTGCTCATTAATCAATTGTTGCAAATAGTCAATAAAAATGGTAAGTGAAAAAATAAACATACTTTTATACTGATACTAATTTTTGAACATATTTTTTAGGCTCGAAATGCTGAGAAAGCCATGTAAGTACTTTCTAATATAGAATTTTATTTTTTAAATAAGTATAAAACTATCCATTTAACATAAATTTGCAACAACATGTGTAGTTTTTTTTTTATTGCTATAGAGCATAAAGCCTTTGAAACTTTATAGCAATTACTCTCATAAATTAATTACTAAGCACAAAACCCTCAAAAACGAAATTTAATATTGCATCAAGGACATTCCTGCTTCATATTACTATTTCAAGCACTCACTGCACATACAAACTTTCTAACTTTAGAAAAAAATTCTATTTTGATTGTGTAGTTTCTTTTTGTATTGCTATAGATCATAAAACCGTTGAAACTTTTTAGCAATTACTCTCATAAATTAATTACTAAGCACAAAATCCGTCAAAAACGAAATTTAATAATGCATCAAGAACATTTCTGCTTCATATTACTATTTCAAGCACTCGCTGCACATATGTACTTTCTAACTATAGAAATAATTTCTATTTTGATAGGGCTATCATATTTCATAGAGGTAGACAACATTTACAGGGTTTCTCACTTAAGCTGGCAGTATATACCATACTATACTGTTTCTTTTTCACAAATTATCATATCTGACTGCACTAGCTACAGAAATAACTGCCATATTTAAAAGCGAAATTGAAAAAGGATAGTATGAGTCACCTAAAACTTTTTATTTCTCAAATGTTGATATGAGAATGTGTTTTTTACTTTAAGGTTTAAAAATTATACCATCCAAATGGTGTTCTTGGTGGCCAATAGACATTTTGGATGTTTTTCATTACTTTTACAAGCATGCTGGGTGAAATTTCTTCAATTTTTACTTGAACAGTGCCCTTTAGATAGTCCAAGGACCAAGGACAATGTTTGAAAACTTTGACATTGAAGTACACCCCCACAGAAATACACACAGGCAGTTCTGTGGGTGTACTTCAATGTCGATGTTTTCAAACATTGTCCTTGGACTATCTAAAGGACACTGTTCAAGCAAAAATTGAACGGTGTCCTTTAGATAGTCCAAGGACCAAGGACAATGTTTGAAAACTTCGATATTGAAGTACACCCACAGAAATTGACACAGGCAGTTCTGTGGGTATACTTCAATGTCGAAGTTTTCAAAAATTGTCCTTGGACTATCTAAAGGACACTGTTCAAGAAAAAATTGAATGGTGTCCTTTAGATAGTCCAAGGACCAAGGACAATGTTTGAAAACTTCGATATTGAAGTACACCCACAGAAATTGACACAGGCAGCTCTGTGGGTGTACTTCAATATCGAAGTTTTCAAAAATTGTCCTTGGTCTATTTAAAGGACACTGTTCAAGAAAAAATTAAAAGGTGTCCTTTAGATAGTACAAGGACAATGTTCGAAAACTTCAACATTGAAGTACACCCACAGTAATTGACACAAGCAGTTCTGTGGCCACCACACACACCTGACTTTTAGAGGTACCTCAAGGTAGAGGTTTTCAAACATCATCCTTGAACCATCTAAAGAAGGCCCATTCAAGAAATAATTGAAGGAATTTTGCCCAACATGCTAGTTAGTGTAATGGACAACTTCCAAAAGTGTATCAGCCTTCAAGGCTACCATTTGGATGGTATAATTTTGAAACCTTAAAGTAAAAAAACTTTTTAATATCAACATTTGAGAAATCAAATGGTTTTGGTGATACCATATTCTATTAATTTTCAATCCCCCAGTTATTTTTTCCGCGCTCAGTATAAAGTATATAGATTATATAGAGTAAATTTGAATATTCTTCTAGGACGACCCTTGCGAGATGGCGTGCCGCGCAGGTGGGTGAAGCCGAGAAGCACAAGAAGCGGCGCCCTTACCTCGCCTCCGAGTGCAAGAGCCTGTACGCGTGCGAGAAATGGCGCATGCAGATCATCCGCGAGATCGCCAAGAAGGTGGCGCAGATTCAGAACGCCGGCCTCGGCGAGTTCCGCATCCGCGACCTGAACGACGAAATCAACAAGCTGCTGCGCGAGAAGCGGCACTGGGAGTCGCAGATCAAGGAGCTGGGCGGGCCCGACTATCAGCGCGTCGGTCCCCGCATGCTGGACCACGAGGGCAAAGAGGTGCCTGGGAACAGAGGGTACAAGTACTTTGGGGCGGCTAAGGAACTGCCAGGTAACATTTAGAAATTGAATTTATTGAATCAATAAAAACTAAAATCAAACAAATACAATTCAGGTAAAAATCATTTAAATTACACTTACAATTGAAAATTGTCTTATTTAATTGTGGACTAGTCGGTTAGTCCATATGGCATACCATTGAGGTTGTGGGATGATTCAATTCTGCAGTTTGTAGTAATGGCTACTTACATTATTAGTAAAACGGTTTTAGTTTTTCAAAGAGTAATAGAACTTGGAGGGAATAAGTTTTTTTTTGAAAGTACGGCTAGATTACTGGTAACACTGGGAATCGCTATAAAATTAATTCATGTTGAAAACCTACAATAGTTTTTTTTTTGTTTATCAAAAGTAGTTCTCTGCTAAAGTTTACGTGTGTGTGTGTTTGTATGTGCTGTGCAGGTGTGAGAGAGCTATTTGAACAGGAGCCGCCGCCGCCACCCCGGAAGACTCGGGCTGAAATGATGAAGGATATTGATGCAGACTACTACGGGTACATGGACGACGATGACGGCATCTTGATTCCACTAGAGATTTCTGCTGAAAAAGATGGTATAATTTTTTTTATTATATACATCACTATCCCCCGTATTCACCGACGTTCCATACATTTATCAATAGCTATTGAATCCATAAGTATTCATTGTTATAGCAACATTAAATACATTATCTAGTGAATGTAGTTACTTTAGATTTGTTCTATTGGAAACACTGCATAATTAAACAAAAGGTGTCATCAAAGCTCCTATTGCAAGCGCTATTTAAGGTGTTTGACATTTGTTTTGGTATATTCTGTCACAATGACGTTGTCAATTTATCCATTCAATAGCTTATGGGACCTATAAAGGCACCTTACATGGTCAATAATACTGTCAATCCTATTACTGTCAATATTTGCTTCAATCCTCCTTTTATATTTATCAAGTAATCAATTATCCTTACACAATAAGTAATACTGGCAATATTTTAGAATAATGAACATTTTAAACATATTATCGTACAGTAATACTGTCATTATTCTAAAATATTGACAGTAATATTGATCATGTAAGGTGCCTAACAAAGTTAAATTAATCATTTTATGACTAACCCTATTTTTAACATCCATGGCCATAAAGAAACCCAATGCAATATATCTTTTTCAGCTACTCAAAAATCTATCGCGGAATGGAAATCAAAAAAAGAGCAACGTCTGGCATCTGGTGAGTCGGAACCAGACGAGGAAGAAGAGAATATCTATGCAGTGCAAGATGTAAGTCAGAACCCAGTTATTCTTTACAAGACAGTTGACGATATACGCAAACATTATTATTTTTGTGTGGAGCCATGCTGTTAATAAATAGTATTTACTAACAGCAAGTAAATACACATGTTGTATTGTTTTCAAAATTATTATTATTATTATTATTTTAGTCTGATGGTGAGGAGGAAGAGGATAAAAACCTGGATGGATCGCAGCAGCGCTTCACCGCGCATGTGCCGGTGCCCACGCAACAGGAAGTCGAGCAGGCGTTGCTCAGGAGGCGCAAGCAGGAACTGATGGAGAAATATGGAATTCAGGAGGAAGAACGAAAAACGTAACTTCACCTCTTTTCGGGCATTTTTCTGTTCTTCAAGCGCTCGTCTCAACCTTTAAAATCCCACGACTGATCAGCATGAATTCCAGCACACACTCGCTCAGTTTCCGTTTATTGGCCTTCTCTCTGCAACAACAACTGGTATAAATAAAGAGAAATGCATTTTTATAAAACATTCAATCAACATTATTTACCCCCGTATTCACCGACGTTCCATAAATCTATCAATAGCTATTCGCGATTCAAACGTTAACGGTATTATTCTAGGTAGTAGGTAAACAGCTGGTCTTTGTTATTGTTTGATCAGCTGATTGCATTAAAACATATGATTTCAGTCACTTCTACAATAATGCGCGATTGTTAATATACTTTTAAGGTATAAATAGTATAACCTTGGCTCTATAGTCATGTATAAGATGAAAAAACAAATTCACTACTAAATGTAGTTCATTTCCTGCCAGCAGATGGAGTATTAGCCGGCTTGAATCGCCAATTGAACCCATAAATATATCTTTGTTGGGCTATCAGCCGTGAGGCTTTTTCGCCGGTCAAGGGAAAAAGCTCGGAGGAGTTTAATTACCTTAACTTCACAGAAAACCTCTGATAAACTGTGAAAGGTGATTCGCGAAAATTCGCTCCGCACTGGGGATCGAACTCAGGCTCCCCAATGCTCAGTACGAGACGGACGACGCCTCTAACCACTCGTCTACTGAGCTGGGTAGAGATATTATATTTATACAATATACCGCGTAAATATAATTCAATAATTACCTCAATACCAATTTGATAAAGTTTTCCTTCTGCTGCGCGGTTATTCGCGTTGTGGGAAACCCGTCCTGAGCCAACAGCGTCTGTAGCCATCTCGCTAAATTATCACAGTATTTCTTATTTAGCACTAACAATATATCACTTAGAATCTCTACAGAAGCACGCGGCGCCAAACCACCTGAAACATGAAAATCAACAATATAGACAAATTCCAAATCGTGGCACACAGTTCATGTTCAGACTGATCTGATGGATCTAAACTGTTACCAGTTGTAAGTGCCTTTCGTTTATCACTCTGGGCTGGTACGGGCTTATTGTTTCTTGTTCTATTTGCCGCTTCCGATGCGCATAAGGCCCAATTCAAACATAAGCGGCGTCGGGCGCAGGCGCGGTGTAGGCGAGGCGCAGGCGCGACATCGCACAGGCGATTGTGATGTCCATATGCAGTAAAGGGATGGACATTGCACCTTATGTTTACATAGGGGCGGCGTGGAAGAGTTATGCCTTTCGCCTACTGTATCTTAGGTGTAGAGGCGAAGACGCGGTACCGGCGCTGCGAGAGGCACGACGTTTCAAGCGCCTGCACCTCGCCTACACCGCGTCTGCGCCCGACGCCGCCTATGTGTGAATTGGCTCTTACATGCACATCTATTTAATCAGAATATAATCAGCTAGAGACTTGAGCATTGTCACAACTCAACACAAGTTTACTAATTAAAACATTCTGGGTGTAATTAAAAAAAAAAACTAGTTACCAGTCGGCGTGGTTAGTTAAATATGGACCACCTAATATAATGCGATTTATACATACCCAAACTCATCAACACCCTCATGACTAGTGCCTCCCCGTAGTTTTGAACTATAGCAGCCTGCGCCGTCTCTCGACTGTGTGTGATGAAGTTCACCAGGAACGCGGTACACACTTTCATCGTGTGCGCCTCGGGCATTGTCAAACAAACAGTTGCTAAAAAATTCATCCATAAAAATCATTAATAATAATGTTATATTCTGATAATTTTCTTACCGCATTGAAACAACGCTGCCGAATCAATCTGACTGCCTGCCACGAGCATAGGAACCTTCTTGTACACCTGCGCGAGCATGGCGAAGAACGCTTCAATCAAATCAGAATTTTCAGATAGCTGATTGGTGCTGTTTAGCTGCGCACACATCTGCAGCGTCGTGCTGACTACCTCTGATAAGAGGTGTTGCATTGTGGCCGCATTTTCCTCATCTTTTCCAAAAATGATCATGGCAGTTTTGGCCACATGCAATACACTAGGGTGCGGACTCTCCCGGTGTATCCGTATCAGTAGCTGCAGGATGTCGTTTATTAGGGGCTTGCTGTCGTCCATTAGTGTTGTCAGGGTGTGCTTGAGTAAATTACACAGTACCTACAAAAAAAATACTATACTAGTAGTTACTAAACACAATCAGGCAAAACAAGAACTACAAACATGTATAGAATAATCGACGAAACAAAACTTCGGCTTGTTTCGAGAACAATTGTACGATCTACAAAATAATGTAGTGTACTTACATCAATCACCTCCGCATTTTTATGATATTTCGATCCTATTAGGCTGTAGAGTGGCATGGTATTCTGTACTACCAGAAGTAACGGCTGCTGCACACTCGTGCCGGGTTGTACTTCTTCAACCACGTGCAACGAACCGAATAGAGCCGATAGCATTTTCATCCTGGTGATGAGCCTAGTAGCTGTTCCAACATCCTAAAAGAATAATAAGTATTAAATTGGTAAAGATTCAAGCTACAAATCACTTACAGGATCCACATTTAACAATGTTTGTATTTCTTCAAAGGACGGCGCTAGAATAACGTTCAGATATTGCATAATACTACCTACTGGTAGTGTGCTAAGTACTTTTCCAATGCTGTACATGATTCGTATGCACTCTGCCAGTTTTAAATTTCCTCCTTGGAGTCCAGACTACAACAAACACAAAATATAACATATGTATCACATAACAAACACATCGAGCTTAGAATATACAAGTTTCTCATTGGATCAGTGGTAACATACTCTAGCAAGACATGAGGTACTTAACTAGAAAAAGGGAAATTCATTTTGTGTTACGTTTCATCGCCTAATCACACATCTAAAATTTTATTTGAGGTTTACAGAAGAGAGAAAGTCATCAATAAAGGATGAGAATTTTTAGTTTATGGTTAATTTTAACATGCCAGCTTCCATTCTCATTTTGTGTGGGTTTAAAGACTTTATGAAGGATTTTTCTTTCAAATATTCTTAATTCATCTGACAGTACGATATGAACGCAGCTTTAATGTGGTATCAAGTCATCTTAAAATCAAGTATTTTCAAAAATCAGTCATAAGTCACACCCAGCCGTCAAAATGCCCCCTCCTGACTATTCTTCCTCCGTCCGCCGCGACCGCAAACGCAAAATAGAACGAGTCACCGCCCGCCAAAAGTTACGCGATGCCCTGCCTACCCTCAACATCGACCAAATTCGAAAGTTCCGCCTCCCCTACCACATAGCCGTGATGACCGAGCTACAAGAGAAAGGCTTCGCAAACGCAGCGGAATTCATCCGACAACTACTCAAATACCAAGAGGACTACCGGACAGAGCACTACTACGACGCAGCAGTACAATCCCGCCCGCAACTAGTACAATCCAAACCGGAATTAGACAGACTCTTCAATACCCTCAAACGAGCAGAAACAGCTCATTACGCGAACGACGTTGCGACTGAAATCGATGAACTCCTCACACTCGCATCGTACTATGGACTTAGATCCGCCCGAATAGACTGGTTGTGGCTGGCGGACCAACTCTTCGTGCAAACCGTCAACATCTGCTATCGCAACAAGGACGATTTCCGTGAGGCTGAGAGCCTCTACTTATACGGGAAATACCTAATCGTGCACAACATGAACGAACCGGGGGGCATGGATTATTTGAACATCGCTCGAGAAATGTCGGGAGGGTACGACTGGTGTGCGAGCGGCGTCACCAAACAAATGGAAAAAACGATTTTCGTGGAATGCTGCATGCTGCTATACACCGTACTCACAAAACAAGTCAGAGAAACCCTGCTGTACGATCCTGAAGCAGCATTCGAGCTGTGCATGGTTGCCAAACAGAGGGTTCTGGATGCGTGTTTACCCAAAGCAGATATTTTATTTTTGCAAGGCCGATGCGAAATCAATATAGGCAGGGCTGCTAGTGCGGTGACGAGTTTTGGTAAGGCCTACAATCTGTACAAAGTTTCCGACCAGATTGAGAACTCTTGTGAGGCGAGAATCAATCTGGCACTAGCCTTTCTGGAAATTGGCAACTGGGAGCGAACCAATCAGGAGTTGCTGTCGCTTTTAAAATTCGCCGAGGAGCACGATTTGCCGAACTTTGTCGGACAGGCTTATTTGTATATTGGGCAGTACAACTTGAATCAGGGCACGCCGGAAATTGCTACGCCCACGCTGGTGAAGGCGATGCATATTTTTCATGAATTGAACGATTTCAGTCGGCGGGAGTTTGTTAAGAATCTCGCTGCTGTTTCGACTGGGCAGGAGCTGATGGCGCGGTACTTTAAACTTATTCTGAGTTGTGGCGGGGATAAAAAGGGTAAATTGCGTAATATGGAGAAGCTGTTGTACTGGAAGGATTTGAGGGTGCCATTCTGGGAGGACATGGTGGAGTCGGACGATGAGGCATTGACGGACTTATCGTCGTATAATAATACGTGGGTGGGGGAGGAGGGCACCGCTACTGAATGGTCTAATTATGTAGTAGATGACACTACAGCTACTCACATGACAAACAAATCGACTGAAGTGCACGTCTTACATGACTCAGTCATTTAAGTACGTACTACTAACTTAATTTTATAAGAAAATTGGAAATTGATTGGGTATAAATTCTTGTAAAATTAATCTTTTAACGATATTAGTAAAGGTCTTATCAAAATAACCATAAACCATCACTACAATTAATGTCTATTTTGTAAATTTAGAACTATCGGAATTATTCAGAATATTTTGAATGAGATGGAAACCTTCCATGTACTTGTGCTGTGTTCAGAAAGTAAAAATACTGTTAGGTTTTAATTATCATACATAAATGTGTAGTATAAATAGCATCTGAATCAATTGTATACCGATATGGTATATATGGTCAGAGTTTAAGCCCCCGCTACCCGGCGCCTCCACCAATATGCCCCGTAATCCGCGGCATATAGACTCTGAGAGCTACAGGTATAGTTATTTATTTAGATAAAAGAGTATCTACCCGCAACATATTACTTAACAATAGTTTAAAACTAGATTTACCCGAGCATCGCTATGATCGAGTTACTATACTCCGCCAGGCAGACAAAGAGGCAAAAGTTTTGCCTAGAACACGGGTATTTATGCGTAACTCGAGCATGGTATGGAGTGAATGGGAACAATGTTGCCATATAAATACCTGACATGCTGCTAAAACATGATCTGCATAGGGCACGAGAAACTTCTGACAATTATGAGTTAAATCCTTCAACGCCATTGTGGCGCTCGGTGTGACTTCAGGATTGCCCAATCCTGATACCACTAATGGGACCACATTCTCCAAAACATCTGGGTGATCCGCAATCCACTCACTAAAAGCCCCCACGCATTCCAGCGAACACGCCAACACCTTCACATGTAAATTCTGGTACGGTATGCCCTTCAACATCTGCATCAACTTCCTCAGGTAGAAATTTTCAAACTCAATGCACTCGGCTATTGAAGCAAATGCATGCAAACAACTCTCCACCATATTCCAACTATCCGTGGCCACGGTGCATTTGTTCAACGCTTCCTCGAGCTGAGCTATTAGTATATCCAGCATTTCTAGATTTAGCACATTGTAGCAGTACATATAAGTATCCGCAATATCCTGTCGATAACAACGGAACATTTCTTTATCGTCTAGGGTCCAACCGGAAGACTCTTCGTTGATTGGGAACATTGACTTGCGCAGCATTACGCAGACTAGTTGACGGTAGTAGGGTTTGATTATAAGCAGTAGTTCAGCACAGTCGGCTGTTTCTAGCGCCAAAATGTCATCCTGAAACAAAAAATGTCAAAAATAGTATATAGAAATCTCTGCAGTGCTGTTCAATGTTATGATTGGTAAACTACCGATGGCTCTAACAATTAGTTTATGCTGTTCTATTGTAACATCTAACAAAGGAGATTTACAAAATCCTTTGTTGGTCCATCCCTCCCTGGGAATTATGTCAATTATTAATATTCATTCATTCATTCATTCATTCATTCATTCATTATTCATTCATTCATTCATTCATTCATTCATTCATTCATTCATTCATTTATTTATTTATTTATTTATGTATTTATTTATGTATTTATGTATTTATGTATTTATTTATTTATGTATTTATTTATTTATTTATTTATTTATTTATTTATTTATGTTCCAAATATATTTCCTGTATTATGAATACAGGCAATGAAAATTAAAAATCTCAGAGGAGTAAAACAAGTTATGAGAAGAGACAGAATAAGAAATGATGACAACAGAGAAGAATTGGGAATAGAAACTATAGAAAAGTATATAGAAAAGAAACAACTAAACTGGTGGTGACATTTAATTAGGACAGACAAAAAGAATCAAACAAAACAGGTATGGGAAGCAAGAACTGGAAATAAAAGAAGAAGAGGTAGACCAAGAAAAGAGTGGGATAACAGAATAGAGGAAATAATAATCAAGAAAGGAAAGACAGTTATGCAAGCGAGGAAATAATAATCAAGAAAGGAAAGACAGTTATGCAAGCAAGAGAACTGGCGAAGAACAGAAATTTACAAATGTATAATCAACAACAATAATTGTTAAGTAATGTAAATGTAATAGCCTACACCGAAAGATAAAAGGCAAATAGATAATATTAATATATATCCTCACCTGTAAAGTATACCAAAACCCGAACGTCACTGTGCTGCTGGTCTCATCGACCGGATACGTGCCGGGTAGATTTGTGCACCGCAAAATACAAGTAATTACATTATCAGATATCTTCCTTTCTTCTGCATTGTTGCTTCGAAGATTTTCAACAAACAGCTTGCAATGACTATCTGCAGTTGTTTCAATCAGCAAGTATATACTTGTAAGAATGTCCTAATAACAAAAATGTTTAGTAATATTTTGATTAAATACTTAACAGATATAAAATTCTAGTGTGTACTATGGAAAAACAGCTGTAAATGTCTAGGAATATCAAGCTGTCCAAAGTTTTAATTGCTCTGTATCAAAAAAATTGGTAAAGAACCATAATTTGGCAACCAATAATATACTGTGCTGCATATAACTCACCTTACTAGGGTCTGCACTGGCTGTTTCCGTTTCCAAAATTTTATTAAACTTATCCATCATGTTGCTTGTATGTTTCATCACATAAGTCCTATACTTGTGAGTGTGTGGATGCTGCACTACAGCCGTTAACGCTTCCAAAGTGACTTCTATTAGCTCCATTTCCTCCGAACTCATACACTCTTGATCTGAACGATTCCTACAAATAAATTAATGGCAATTTTGTAACTCCACTGCCCCTATTCACCAACTTCCCATAAACTTTATAGGTCCCATAAACTATTGAATGGATAAATTGACAACATCATAGTGACAGAATATGCAAAAACAAATGTCAAACACCTTGCGATTGGAGTTTTGATGGCACCTTTTGTTTAATTATTCAGTGTTTGCAATAGAGAGAATCTAAAGTAACTAATCTCCCTAGATATTGTATTTATTGTTGCTATACCAACAAATACTTTTGGGTTCAATAGCTATTAAGGCACCTTACACGGTCAATAATATTGTCAATATTTTAGAATAATGACAGTATTACTGTACGATAATATGTTTAAAATGTTCACTATTCTAAAATATTGATAGTATTACTGATCGTGTTAGGTATAGAAATAATGGAATGAAGAGAATACTGATGTTTTTCCAGAAAATTGATTACTTGATAAATATTAAAGGAGGATTCAATCAAATACTGACAGTGCTAGGATTGACAGTATTATTGACCGTGTAAGGAGCCTTATTGATAGATTTATGGAATGTCGGTGAATACGCGGGTAGATGTACAATAGTTTAGACAATTTATTTAAAAAAACAACAATCCTGATACTAAAAAAAAAACTTACCAGTAAACAAAACACGTCAAATCCACTAACAAATTCATAATCCGTGAACAATCATCAATATTGACACCTCCCAACTGGATCCAAGTGGACGCGCACCGCGCCGAATGTAGATATGTCGTTAGATTTGACATATCAAAGCTACAAATGATATTTATTAATGAAATATGTTTCAATTCCAAACATAAAACATACTTTGCATTTGGTATGGGCACTAAACACATCTCCACCACCTTCAAAATGTCCTTCGAAACCTCTTGCAGAACAGCTCTCACCCTATTTCGTTGTGTCGTTGCTAGTGTTGTACTTTGAAACTGAAAATATAATAATAACAATTATAATTACATCAATATTTATGAACAAAAACAGTCATCGGAGGAGCTCGAAAATGGCTAGAGTTTAGCCGAAACTAGTTGCAAAGAGTAACTGAAGTGTGATAAAAAACAAAGTAAAAAATCGTTTTATTTATCCTTTAAAAACAGTTTTGCTAATTTATAGACTCAGGAATTTGATACAGATGTTGAATGGCATACCATATCAGAATTTACACATGAAAGTGAATTTACACATGAAATTATCAAAGGAATTGTATACAAACATAGAACCCAACATATTTAGAAACATACAAAATATGAAACAGTCTTGCTTTAGAAAACTCAGGTCCCAACATATAATATTTTTAGCAGTTACATTGAATCTTTCTGAGCTCTAATGTGGAAGAGTAATCAGAAGTTTAATTTTATAAGATTTTGTTTGTAAATACAAGCTTACAAGAGTAACACCTGCATTCACCAACATCCCATAAACTTTATAGGTCCCATAAGCTATTGAATGGATAAATTGACAACATCAGTATGACAGAATATGCCAAAACAAATGTTAAACACCTTGAGTAGCACTTGCCATTGAAGTTTTGATGACACCTTTTGTTTAATTATTCAGTCTTTCCAATAAAGATAATCTAAAGTAACTACATTCCCTAGATAATGTATTTATTGTTACTAACAACGAATACTGGTTCAATAGCTATTGATAGATTTATGGAACAGTGAATATGGACATAAGTAAAAAACAAAATATACAAATGTTTTACATACCTCTTCTGGTATAACTGTAAGTATTTCCAGCAAAATCCATACCACTCTCTCTGGCTCTACATTTGGTAAGTATTGGGGCTGGAAACTGCTCACCAACTCCTCAAATGCCTTGGGCCAGTGAGTCGGAACAGTATGTATAATGTATGCTGACAACTACCAAACAAAATTTTGTTTAAAAAAACATGGCGCCGTCTTAATAACAAAACCAATCTACCGTAATGCACAGCCTGTTGAGCACGATTTTCGGGCCCATCGCGAAATTAATGATGGCCTCAAGTATTCGCTTTTTGAGGATCTCATAGTGATCCTGGGGGACTTCATTCCAGAATTTCAGCAGCTTCGTGTGGAGTGTTGTCGCAGCAAAAAATTGTACTTCAGATGTCTAAACAAATGTTGAAACAATATTTTGATAGGTAAGGTTTTATTTATTTGAAGTTGCAAGATTCCAGTTAAATCATTTGTTTCAAACTTATTTAAAACAATACAGAATATATTCTGATTATTAATATTAAAACAATAGTTATTTCAAACTTTCATTTGGACCTAATTTTGGATTGTAGAATGACTAAATTAGTGGATGTACTGATATATCAAGAAATTTTCTCATGTCATGTCATGTCTGTAAAAGGCACCTTACACGGTCAATAATACTGTCAATCCTAGTACTGTCAAGATTTGCTTCAATCCTCCTTTTATACTTGTTAAGTAATCAATAATCCGGATAAAGATCAGTATTCTCTTCATTGCAAAATTACTATACTTTACATGATGAGTAATACTAGCAATATTTTAGAATAATGAACATTATAAACATATTATCGTACAGTAATACTGTCATTATACAAAATATTGACAGTAATATTAATCGTGTAAGGTGCCTTTAATAACTGCTTGCATGATATTATAAGGTGACTTACATGGTCAATAATACTGTCAATATTTTAGAATAATGACAGTATTACTGTACGATAATATGTTTAAAATGTTCATTATTGTAAAATATTGACAGTATTACTTATCGTATAAAGTAGTAGTAATGATGGAATGAAGAGAATATTGATGTTTATCCAGATAATTGATTACTTCATAAATATTCAAGGAGGATTGAGAGTATTATTGACTGTGTATGAGATACCAGTTTCACTAAATTCAGGTAAGCTGATGGCAGGAACAGAAAATTTTGGGCAAAATGATAAAAACTAGACCACTGAGGCATCTTACCATAAAAAATGTACTCATACTCCACCCAATATTGTTAAAAATATTTTATTTTGTGACCCAAAAAGTTTCAACAGCACCCCCATTTAACTCTGGTATAAACAGTTGAAGAGCAATATTGACTATTACAGATCTATAAGGCACCTTACACAATCAATATTACTGTCAATATTTTAGAATGATGACAGTATCACTGTACGATAATATGTTTAAAATGTTCATTATTCTAAAATGTTGCCAGTATTACTCATCGTGTAAGGTATAGTAATGTTGTAATGAAGAGAATACTGATCTTTATCCGGATAATTGATTACTTGATAAATATAAAAGGAGGATTGAAGCAAATATTGACAGTACTAGTATTGACAGTATTATTGACCGTGTAAGGTGCCTTTATGATGCAACAACAACTATGGATACCAGTTTCAATAAATTCAGGAAAGCTGAAGGCAGGAACAGAAAACTTTGGGTGAAATGAAGAAAACTAGATCACTGAGGCATTTTACCATAAAAAACACTTACACCACCCAATATTATTAAAATTATTTCATTTTGTGGCCCAAAAAGTTTGAACAGTCCCCCCATTTAACTCTGGTATAAACAGTTGAAGAGCAATATTGACTATTGCAGATCTATGATGCAACAACAACAATGGTGATCTATATAGTTTATCCACAAACTTATTATAACATATAATGTAAATATAAATAATATTTCATATGAAATATGAATTTGTTTTTGTAGTTTAAATTACCCGTTGTGGATGCAGAAGCTCCCAGACGAAGCTCCAAGCTTGTGGCGAGTTTTGCGCCGCCGTCAGCCACTGGTGCGCCTCGGCCTGCTGTCCAGCCTCTGTGCGGTAGAACAAGCAGACGGCTTTCTCCAAATTCTCAGCTGTGTACTCCATTATAACCTAGAAAATTCATCCGGTACCGATTTGCAGCCGTAGTGCACCACACAATTCACTCACTCAGGGCACTTGTTTACTACATCATCGGCTGTTTATAAATAGGCGGCCAGTTTAGGCTTCAAACGGACACAACCGACGACTTTTCGGCACTTTTAAAATATTCGATGTGTACTGTCAAATTCGCTCTTGTGATTTGACCTTCCCCCAGATTTCCCAGATCTATCGTCACGGGTTTGTAGCGCGAATTATAGATGGCGTATGTTGCTTAATTGTACTAATTATTACCAAAAACGGTTGATTTTAATTTTGTTTATAGACGCCATTGTATTGTTTATCTAGACGTTGTGGTGGGGGGAACTAGATGTAAAATTGTCGCGTTGTATAATTTTCACAATGCATTATTAATTACCAATTATTGTAATTACTAATTAATAATACATATATTTTAATCTCAAGCACTCAATTATATTATATAATATAGTATTATATATATTTTTTTGATAATATAATTATTTGTGTTTGAATTACCCGCGTTAGCATCTACCCATTGCGACGATCACGTGATCGGTCTGTTGGCGCAAGGCAAGAAGGTGGTCGCCATATTGGCGGCAAAATGTCCACTGGTTAGCGTCCTCTCGCAGAAAAATGGTGATTATATGTGCATCTTATCGGCGACTCTTCTAAAAACTTGGCAGAAGATGCGCCACGATGTTAAACATCCGTGGCCGCGCAGGAGAAGTGCTAGCTGTTGCAGGTAATATGCTATATTTGCAGGGCCGGTCCTAGATAGTCGGCCGCCCGTGTGCACATATAATTTGGCCGCCCACAAGCTGTACAATAGCTCATGTCCGGGGCTGAATTTGGGCGCCCCTAACTTTTGTGTACGGCGTACACGCCCGCTAGGACCTGTCCTGTATATTTGACTGAAATATCTTTTATATGTTGGCCGTCATTCTGGCGTTGTCAAAAATGTAATCGCTGGTTTTTGGGTTGTATAATCATAATGAGCTGACCCCCGTATTCACCAACGTTCCATAAATGTACCAATAGCTATTGACCCCGTGATATTATGAGAAGTATTAAACCCATAAATATTAGTTGTTATAACAACAATAAATACATTATCTAGGGAATGTAGTTATATTAGATTCTCTCTATTGGAAACACTGAATATTTAAACAAAAGATGTCATGAAAGCTCCAATCTCGAGCGCTATTCCAGTTGTTTGAGATTTGTTTTGACAATTTCTATCACAATAACGTTTTTAAATTTATCCATTATGGGACCTATAAAGTTATGGGATATTGGTGAATACGAGCATGAATGAGTTTTATTTGCCATGCGGATTAGTTGTTTATGTTTGAAGCTTGTTGATGTGGTAAATTCTCCCACAAACTTATTTGGTAATCCCACAAACATAACCTCAATTGTTTTTGGCACACCGGCCGTACGGTTCAGAAGCGTCTTATGATTACTTATAAGAATACTGATATCATAATCGTGAGCAACAATTTTAACATGGTTTATTATTTGACTTGTGTTTGTTATTTGTCTTGTATTTATTATTTGTCTTGTATTTGAATTACCCGCGCTAGCGTCTGCGCATTGCGACGATCATGTGATCGGTCTGTTGGCGCAGGGCAAGAAGGTGGTCGCCATATTGGCGGTAAAATGTTAACTGGTTAGCGTCCCCTCGCAGAAAGTTGGTGATTATATGTGCATAATATCGGCGACAATCATAAAAACTTGTCAGACGATGGGCCAAGATGGTAAACATCCATGGCCGCGCAGACGAAGTGCTAGCTGTTGCAGGTAATATGCTACAGATGACTGAAATATCTTTTATATGTCGGCCGCCATTATGGCGTCGCAAAAAATCTAACCGCTAAGTTTAGATTTGTATAATCCTGATTTGAGCTAAACTATTTTCCTCCCATCCTATGGCCCTCCCCATCCTCACTTCTTTCTTCGTTCCTGCATCACCCAATCCCTTCCTGAGGGCATATTGCTTCTCACTTGTCCCCACTCTTCTGTCACCTATGTCGCCAGCTAACTCCTTCGTAGCATGTTGGGGGGAATGACCTGGGAGAGTGGATCTCCCAGATCATTCCCTCCAACATGTTTTTCCTCAGCCCGGCTATATTCAAAAATTCCACCCTCAAATTGCTTCTCTACCATTTTACTAGCCACCCCTGCCTCTTGCTTCACTCGGCCCCTTCAGTCTTCAACAGAAAGTTATGTTGGCAATATATGTTGGATGTTTTTAAGACATAGGCCCTCCGTTTAGCTACTACTAGTGACTAGTAGTCACACATGCTGAAGTCACGCTCATACTAATAGTACAGGGTGACATCAGCATGTGTCACTACTAGTCACTAGTATTAATATAGTGACTTATCAAGTAAAATGAAGTAACAGGTCTATTTTTTTCTTCTAGTAAATCAGTGTCTGGCAATGTCGAGAAGTTGAATTATGTATCCCATTCACCAAAGTTGCTCGAAGAAGGATATCATGGAAGAACCTAAGCCAAGGCAATGGACAGGAATGACATCAATGGAACTGCTTAGATTAGCGGCCAATAGGATGAGCCGGGGTAAGTACTAATATCCAATGATAAAATGATACCTATTGTCTATGATACTTCAAGAAGTTTCGCCTATTATGACCTTGAACCATTGTCAACTGCATCAAGTCAGCTTCGCTCTCATTGATGCAGTTGGCAATGCCTTCAACAAACTGTACAGATTCCTAGAAATCTCGCTTGTTTAGTCATTGCCAACTGCATCAGCTGTCATTGATGCAGTTGGAATGGTTAAGTGCATTGTCTATGATACTTCAAGAAGTTTCGCCTATTATGACCTTGAACCATTGTCAACTGCATCAAGTCAGCTTCGCTCTCATTGATGCAGTTGGCAATGCCTTCAACAAACTGTACAAATTCCTAGAAATCTCGCTTGTTAAGTCATTGCCAACTGCATCAGCTGTCATTGATGCAGTTGGAATGGTTAAGTGCATTGTCTATGATACTTCAAGAAGTTTCGCCTATTATGACCTTGAACCATTGTCAACTGCATCAAGTCAGCTTCGCTCTCATTGATGCAGTTGGCAATGCCTTCAACAAACTGTACAGATTCCTAGAAATCTCGCTTGTTAAGTCATTGCCAACTGCATGAGCTGTCATTGATGCAGTTGGCAATGGTTAAGTGCATAGTCAAATGCTAGTCAACTAAATTGTAAACATTGAATTGAAATAGATGCTTCTAACATCGGTATAGCTACACGAAGACACATTTTCACATTTTATCCAATCGTTATTGTTCAGTTCACAAGAATAGTTGGCAACCCTAGTGTACCCTTTAACTTAGATAATTACTGCGCCATCTATTGACAGCGCAATCGTTGAATATTTTTTTCATTTAAATATTAAAACAGTTACGTATAATATATAAGTAAGACATCCATTCAATCACCAGGAAGTTACTGGCTGATATTAAGAATAAAATTGATATTTTCCGCTAAAATAGTTCATAAACAAGAATTCTTGTTTATGGACAAGAATGGTTTGGCAGCTTGATGTAAAACCTTTTATGCATGCTTTTATATATGCTTTTATCTTTTTGTCTATGCTTTTATCAAAGAATATGTTTATATCTCTTTGGTTACATCACAGATTAGCGCTATTAACGCTAATCTGTGGTTACATATACTAGAATCGCCTCTTTCGCGCATGTCTGCAAGCATCGATTTGCTTTAGTGTTGTGAAGTTGTCTTTAAAGATTTTCGCTCTTGTGATTGTGCTTGTGTCAAAGTGGAAAACGTCAACAAAGGTTGACATTTGACAGCTGTAAACAGAGAGGAAATTATTTGTCCCGAAAGAGAATGGAGCTCTTCAAAACGCACGATTTTTATATATTCGTAAAGGACGAACACTCATTGTGGTGGGACCGTCAGACGGGCGCCTTCATCCCCAAAACCGGTGAGTGTTAATTTCACATAAACACCCCTTGAGTCCTTAAAAATACATGTGTATTTAGGATTATTGATGTTAGTAGTGCAGAGTTAATTTATGATTTATAATGTTATATACCCTTTACAACTAGCTTGGAGAAGCTTATTCATTTGTGGGGTTAAATATGACACACCTTATGTATTGTAGTTCTATATTGTTTTCATATATCGGTAGCAACAAAATGATTATGAAAATGCTTATCTGTATAATTTTGTAGAAAGTAATTGGTACAGTATTGACCAGTAATGGATGGACAGTGGCACATACATCTGCGAACAACCAGATTTTCATATATTCTAACAAACCAGGACAATCAAGCCAAATGTCATTGAATTCACTATCAACACATAAAGACACCTTACACAGTCAATAATACTGTCAATCCTAGAACTGTCAGTATTTGCTTCAATCCTCCTTTAATATTTATCAAGAAATCAATTATCCAAATAAACATCAATGTTTTCTTCATTCCATCATTATATACCTGTAATACTGTCAATATTTTAGAATAGTGAACATTTTAAACATATTATCATACAGTAATACTATCATGATTCTAAAATATTGACCGTGTAAGGTGTCTTATACACAAACCAATATCCATACAAAAATTTACTAGAAACGACTGAAACAAAGTAAAAACATAAACAAAACACTATATAAAGCCCATATGACATCTAGTTACCTATATTGTTTTATATATATATATATATATATATATATATATATATATATATATATGTATATGAATTGTGATATATAAATCTGTATAACTATATCTAAATGGAAAAATAACATTATGTATTATGGTGTTGTTATTGTTAAGTGAATTTATTATTATTCCGCTGCTTTATCATTTTCTACATGTGTGTATAACACTATGTAGTTTGTGTCTGCATCGAAAACGATATAAGAAACTAGAATGTCATACGGGCTTAAGATTCTAGTTCACATGTGGTGCTGCAGGTCATCCTTTACTTATCAATAAGGCACTACTGGTCAATAATACTGTCAGTCCTAGAACTGTCAGTATTTGCTTCAATCCTCCTTTTATATTTATCAAGTAATGAATTATTTGTAAAAACATCAGTATTCTCTTCATTCCATCATTACTATACCTTACACGATAAGTAATACTATCAATATTTTAGAATCATGAACATTGTGAACATGTTATCATACAGCAATAAAAAATATTGACAGTATTATTGATCGTGTAAGGTGCCTTAATAGCTGCTTAAGTCTTCTTGTCCAACTAAGGTGTCCATTTGAATGACATTTAGCAATTATTTTATTATTGGAGCAGCAACTTATTGCTGTATGCATTGGTCATCCAGTTAAAGGTCGTTTTAGACAAGACATTTTCTTGACTCAAAAGTTAGTCAAGATGCAACACAATCTAAATTGTCTTGTATCATACAGCAAATTATTTGAAATATTGAATTGGATGGTAGATCAAATATAAAAAATATAACGCATTCTATTAGTCAAGGACAAAGTGTATGGGAGGAGGATATATAAATTCATTTCTTGAACAACTTTGAGCTAGAAATTGTCTTGTTTGAAACGACCTTAACAGAGGTAGTGTTAAGGTCATTTTAGACAAGACAATTTCTTAGCTACCATCCAATTCAATATTTCAAATAACTTATAACTGTAACTAATAGCTGTATCATGCAAGACAATTTAGATTATCTCATATCTTGACTAAAGGTCGTTTTAGACCAGATAATTTCTTGACTCAAAAGTTAGTCAATATGTGAGACAATCTAAATTGTCTCATATCACAGCAAATTATTTGAAATATTGAATTGGATGGCAGATCGAATGGAAATATATAATGGTTTCTATAAGGATAAATTGTTTGGGAGGAGGATATATGAATTCATTTCTTGAACAACTGTTGAGCTAAGAAATTGTCTTGTCTAAAACGACCTTTAATCAATATGTACTCAGACTAATAAATAAATTATTATATTATTATTATTATTTATTAGTCTGAGAATATGTATATCACTGTAAAAATATTTTTTTGGTTTGGTTTGGCGGGAATTATTCCCATGTAACCCCATGTTTTTTTTTTTTGTAAGCAAACTAACTGTGTAAACTATAGAAAATGCACTCTCACATTATCTACACAGCACCTAATAATCATAATAAAAAATAAATATTAACATTATGAAGTTTCCAGGCTGGGATTTAGCTGATGCTGAAGACCCACACTGTCTAGGCATATGTCATGGCTTAGTGGGCAAAGTCGAACACCCATCAGTGTTCACCCCACGTCTCCTACTAATAAAGGAGTGTGAGAGTGTTGGGAAAATCCACGGCGAGCACGAAGTGTACAAAATAAAATCGGTAGCCTTTTTAACCATTGGTCCTGATCACGTTGACATCCAGCTGCAACCGTGCCCCAAGCATAAACGCGAAGTGACGCCCAAAAAGAGCGGCACCAATAACCCCTTCGCTGATTTACAGAAGAACGCGGCGTTTTCTAAAACGTTGGGCACCCTAAAAAATGCGGGCAACGTTATAAAGTCGACCACACAGCAGGCGGCTGCTATTGCAGTCGGTTCACCGTTGAAGAAGGATGCGAAGGATAAGGAGAAGTTTGAGAGGCAAATTGTTGAGGAGTTTGCTAAGATATTCACAGATACAAACTCGTTTTACTTTTCACATGGGTGTGATGTGACTAGTTCGTTGCAGAGGTTGTGTGCATTGGAGAAGGCTGGCCAGGTCAATACGAATGCTTTGTGGCAGACTGTTGATGATCGGTTTTTCTGGAATAAACATATGCTGCAGCAACTCATCAGTTTTAATGTAATTTGGTATGATTTGTAGGGGTGGTTGGTATATTTTATTTAACTATGTTTTAGAGTCCTTTGTGTGATCCATGGATTATGCCTATAATTCAGGGCTATGTGCAGATTGAGGAGTGCAGAGTTGAAGTTGAGCAGGATGTTAAAGGGGTGAAGATGAGTCCTAAATATGAGATTTTTAAATTGTCCATTGTTTCAAGGAGGAGTCGATTTAGAGCTGGAACAAGGTATGACTATGTTTAGGCTTGATTATATAAAAGCAGATTTATTTAACTCTTATGCCATTTTTCAATATGTGGTTTAAACAATACTTTTAACTATTTTGCAAATAAACAGAGCAGGCCATGTTTCATCTATAATTTGTTAGGCCCAATTCACACATAGGAGGCGAAGAGGCGAAATCGCGGCACGACGCTTTCACGCCCCCTCTATATAAACATATGGTGCAATGCCCACTTAGGTGACGAGGCGCGGGCATTTGCCTCGTGCCTCTCCCCGCGCCGGCACCACGTCTTAGGCGGCGTCGGGCGCAGGCGCGGTGTAGGCGAGGCGCAGACGCGACGTCGCACAGGCGATTGTGATGTCCATATGCAGTGAAGGGGTGGACATAGCACCTTATGTTTACATAGAGGCGGCGTGGAAGAGTTTCGCCTCTTCGCCTACCGTGTCTTAGGCGAAGAGGCGAAGACGCCGTGCCGGCGCTGTGAGAGGCACGACGCTTCAAGCCCCCTCTATATAAACATATGGTGCAATGCCCACTTAGATGACGAGGCGCGGGTATTTGCCTCGTGCCTCTCGCCGCGCCGGCACCGCGCGGCTTATGTGTGAATTGGGCCTTAGGCGAAGACGCGGTGCCGTCGCGGCGAGAGGCACGCGCTTCGTCACCTAAGTGGTCATTGCATCACATGTTTATATAGAGGGGGCCTGTGCGACGTCGCGCCTGCGCCCGACGCCGCTTATGTGTGAATTGGGCCTTAGCCTCTTCGCCTGAGACACGGTGGCTGCGAGGCGAGAGGCACAACTCTTTCACGTCGCCTCTATGTAAACATATGGTGCAATGTCACTGCATATAGACATCACAATCGCCTGTGTGACGTCGCGTCTGTACCTCACCTACATTGCGCCTCCGCCCGACGCGGATGTGTGAATTGGGCCTTAGAATATAAAATTATAAACATATACCGGTTTGTCAGCTGGCGCTGTATTAATTTTTTGTTCACTATATCATCTTTTGTTACCCTAAATACCCTAGGTAACATCTGTGATACCAAAAAATATATACCAAGAAAGAGTGATCTATTTCACTTGTCTATGAAACACAGGTACATGAGACAAGTGGATTACCTGCCATCACAGGCTATAGATAACCCGCTTTTATATAATCCAGCCTTAATGTACTACCTGGGAATGATCAACGATATATGTACTTTTTTGTTATTAGATACAAACGGCGTGGGGTTGACGATTATGGCGAGTGTGCCAATTACGTAGAAACAGAGCAATTAATCGGTTACCAGCACCATGAAGTCTCTTTTGTTCAAGTGAGAGGTTCCGTGCCTGTTTATTGGTCGCAGCCAGGTTACAAATATCGCCCACCGCCCAGAATCGATAAAGGTAAATGTGATGAGTTTTATTAGTTGACTTGTTATTAATGTATTATTTTTAGGTGAGGTTGAGACGAAGGTTGCGTTTGAAACGCATTTCAGCAAGGAAATTGGTAGATATGGGCCTGTTTGTGTTATTAACTTGGTGGATCAGATGGGAAAAGAGAAGGTGATTTGGGATGCTTACTCACACCATGTTTTTGAGTACAACAGCCCACATGTTACCTACGTCACTTTTGATTTTCATGAGTATTGGTGAGTAAATTATATACTAGAGATGGGATGATATTCTGAACAGTTATTTATTGTCTTAAGTATTTTTTTGAAGCCAATAAGAGCTGCTCTATGTCGCCCTTGTAGCTGTTTTCACATAAAGTTTAAACAAAACTCAATTGTTCAATCCCATGTTGCCGGCCGGGGCAGTTGTTGTCCGCTTTTGCCCCCTCTCAATCAGGTACTGCCGTAACATACATTTAAATCAGTATTTAACAGTTATTAGAACCAGTGTTTAAATGTACTCATTTACTTTGTCACTGATAAACAAAAGTGACTGTATCTAATATACGCAACGCCGGATTGAGTGGATGGGTGATCCGACTCTTGTTGCTTTTAGCCGGTGGGCCGGTTGAGTTAATCACGACCACGAGTGGTTTATACATAGACAAGTAGTTGTTAGACAAAATAGTAGAAAGTACGTTTGACAAGTCCAGTTAGTTTTAAATATACACTGATTTTAGAGTGATTGTGTGTAAACACAAAATAACCTTACTACATACTTACTACTTACATAATTTAACTTTGACAGCAAATATTTTGTTTTAGTCGCGGAATGCATTTCGAGAATGTGTCCATTTTAATCAACAGTATAGCGGATATCATAAAAGACATGAATTATTGCTGGAGGGACCGACAGGGACACATTTGTTCACAACTGGGCGTTTTCCGAGTGAACTGTATAGATTGTCTGGACAGGACGAATGTTGTACAGGTAATTAGATGAACCCTATCAAAATCACAATCATGATATTCTGTACGACATGTTTTTAAGTTTTTTAAAAGTCAGCCCCCGTATTCACCGACGTTCCATAAATCTATCAATAGCTATTGAACTTAAGTATTCGTTGTTACAGCAACAATAAATCCATTCTCTAGGGAAGGTAGTTACTTTATATTCTCTCTATTGGAAACACTGAATAATTAAACAAAAGGTGTCATCAAAGCTCCAACCGCACGCTCTATTCAAGGTGTTTGGCATTTGTTTTGGCATATTCTATCACAATGGCGTTGTCAATTTATCCATTCAATAACTTATGGGACCTATAAAGTTTATGGGATATTGGTGAATACGGGCAAGAAACTACTTCAACCTTAGAAGTAGAAGTGTGAATTCACTTCTTAGAAAGCTACAGATCAAGTTATTGGCCCTGTCCGTTTGGCTACTACTAGTGACTAGTAGTGATACAAGCAGACGTCATCCTGTACTATTAGTATGAGCGTGACGTCAGCATGTGTGACTACTAGTCACTAGTAGTAGCCAAACGGACAGGGCCATTGGTGTTGTTAGATCTCATTAGTGTAGCTCAGCTAACCAGGATGAATTCAATAAATCTGAAATGATATATTTAAAAATATTAGCTACCACAGCAATTAGTTTTATAGAATATTTTAAATCTTATATAACCCAGTTCAGTGGCCGAGTGGTTAGAGGCGTCGTCCGTCTCGTACTGAGCATTGGGGAGTTCGATCCCAGCGGGGCGAATTTTCGCGAATCACCTTTCATAGTTTATCAGAGGTTTTCTGTGAAGTTAAGGTGTGATTAAACTCCTCTTAGCTTCTCCCTTGACCGGCAGAAAAGCCTCACGGCTGATAGCCTTGTAAAAATAGAAGCTTTTTTGTTTTAATACTTTATATCTGTTATGTTTAGACTGCATTGGCAAAATCAGTCATGGAAATACAATTCTGCAAGCTGGGATTGATATCTCCAGAGGGCACCATTCCTGACTCCATCAAAAGCAAATTCCAACTGTTGTGGGCCAACAATGGAGACACCATAAGTAAGCAATATGCTGGCACCAATGCGTTGAAGGTATTTAAACCCATTTCATTTCATATCACAAAAAGAAAGTCGAACAAAACACAATATATGTTTCCTTCAACACATTGAATATCTAATAATTTCCTACAAATTGAACTAATATTTGAACTAAATGAAAGAAATAAGATAACTGGAAAGTATGATACACAGTGTCAGAAGTAGAATAGAATTTGAGTCTAGTTCTAAAGGTAGAGGGTGCAATGAGGAACTAGAAACCGCAGAGCATGTAATATGCCTCTGCCCAGTTCTAGTAAACACTAGGTATTTAATACTAGGGGAGTGCTGGCCTATTATGGTCAGCATTGGCAACTCCTCACCCGCCAGCTTGCACGCAAAATTGACTGGTGGGACGAGTGAGTAGCCTTAAAAGGGAGGTTTCACAATGGGCCCATTTTAAGGCCTAAGTGTCTGCAGCTATGCTACTCTCCAGCCAACTATCCAGAACTAGTTCTAAAGGTAGCAACGGCCGCGATAGGCGGAAACGTGGGTTCAAGTCAATTTTAATGTTATCACTTGCAATTTAACAATATTAGGTAGTGAATTTAACTAACATTCAAATAAACATAATTATTTATTTTTAGGGCGACTACACAAGAACTGGTGAGCGGAAATTCACCGGCATCATGAAGGACGGCATGAACTCGGCCAACCGGTAAGTCGTTGTAGAATGTTCCCTTGTGCTTCCAACCTTCCCGGGGGTGCTGGTTGAGTAGCACTGTGCACCCCTAATGCTTGTGCTCCCCCCGTTTAGATTCTACAGGAATCACTTTAAGGACACCCTGCGCCAGTGCTGTCTCGACCTGATGCTCGGCCACCACATCAAACTGGGCTTGGTAGATAGCTGGTCGCGTTTGAACACTGTGGGCAGCATTGCCTGCGAGCTGGTGCCGCTGGCACCGCCCGTGTACACCGCTCACCTAGCGCTCGCACAAGAGTTTGAGCTGGCCAGCGCGATTTATTACATGTGTAGGTCAGTCCGGTTGCACAGGTCGCCCACGCGCATTCAGATTTATAAATTCCTATAAGTTGACTTTTATTTACATTTACATAAATCATTTGTATTTGTCCTGTGCACATTAAATATTTATTCAATTGCATCATAATATTTAATTATATGATGTGGAGCAAGAATGAACATGAACAATGATTTTTGGAACTAGTACAAACTTTTATAAAACCAGAATTACATTGTATTATGCCCGTTTGCACCGCATCCGGTTAAAATCGTCAGTAACTAAACCGGGAGTTAAGCTTAACCCGGCCCGGTTAGTTAACTAACGTATGGTTGCTAGTTTCGTATATAAATCAAAACAACGCCTATGTAGTGCAATGATTAGCGCCCTCGCTTTAACGAACGGACAGCTCGGGTTCGAATCCCGGGTAGTCGGTACCATTTGTTGATCGGACATAATTAACGACACTTGGTACAAGGATCATCGAAGATCGATAGCCAGTTACCAATTGTAACAAATACTGTAACTACTACTACGTCCAAATAGTCTAATATTGGCATATTTTAGTACAAATTTCAATAATTGAATTTTATTTCTGTTTTAACTTTCCCAATACAGTACTGTTGTATAAGGAAAACTAATGATGACTTCTTTACGTTTTATGACCTATATTATCGAAATAGGCTATTTTTGAAAGATGTCTATGTGTATGTATGACCAGTACCGGATGTACGGGGGGGGGGGGGGGGGGGATCCCAAAATGGGGCAACTGCCACGGGCGGCAAAATGGGATTAAACAATTGATTTTTTATAACTTCATGTGAAAAAAGCTACAGGGGCGGCATCGAGCTGACTTGTCCCTTTTTTTTATGAATACAGGTACAAATGACTAACCATTCTTTCTAGATATTACTTAAGTCGCTTCAAAGATGCAACGCGTCAAGGTACAATCGATCTGATGTTGGGTGAGCAATTGAAAAGTAGTTTTTTAATACAAAAATAATACATATTTACCAATCACAGGCAATTATGTTGGAGAGGATATATTTGCCGTGCGTGAAACTGAAGAGGATAGCGCCGCGACAGCAGAGCACGTCAAGTTACTAATAGAGGACTGCAAGAAGATGTTAATTAACAACCCTGAACTTGTTTTGGGTAGCTGGGGTTTGATTAATGCCGACCCCGTAACGGGGGATCCCAGCGAGACGGAAATGGATGCGATTTTAATACTTACAAAAGATTCGTATTTTATAGCCGATTATGATGATCAGGTTGATAAGGTAACGAAATATCAAAGGGTGCCATTGGGGGATATTACTATGCTGGAGAGTGGTATACCTGAAGCTAGTTTGTTTAAAACGAATAAAGGCCACTACTGTGTTCGCATTAATTATACCATTAATGGTACCGCTGGTTACTATCACATGTTTCGGTCGACCAATTTGAGGTTTTTTAATAACATGGCTGTTGTTATTAAAAGTGATGAGGAGGCTGTAGGTGGGTTGCTAATACGCTAGAAACTTTGACTTCATTCAAATGGATATTTTTTGTTTTTTTTTAGAGTCACTTAAAGCTATTTGCGAGGCTTTTCTGGTTGCACTCGATATTGGCAGCATGCCAGCCGTTCAATACGCGCACGGACAGAAGCTTGACAGGAGGAAATCGAAAATAGTCGAGAACACTGGCAACAGTGTTTATTTGGATATCGTTGGGCTTCCACATTTGACTCGAAACGTTTCCGAATCGCAGTTGCTGGCTTTGAAAAATGCTGGTATGTTGATGTTTATTGGGATTGCTGGATGATACATGTGGCTTTTTATTGAAAATATAGTAATTATATTTCTCTATTGGCTGTAGCAACTAAATAGCATGTTCCTTATTTATTCATTAAGGGAAGACATTTCAAAATTTAACGGTCTATTTTGCATTTAACTTTTAATAGGGGTTTGTAAATATGGTTTAATTAATATATATCATCATCATCAAGCAGCCTCTACGCTACAGGCTGCTTGATGATGATGCTGACTGCTGGACATAAGCCTCCATTAGTTCCATTTCTTCCCGTTGTTGCGCAAGCAGCGCAACAACGGGAAGAAATTAATATAAATATGAAAAATGCTGGTATGTTGATGTTTGTTGGGATTGTTGGATCATACATGTGGCTTCTTATTGAGAATATAGTAATTATATTTCTCTATTGGCTGTAGCAACTAAATAGCATGTTCTTTATCTATTAATTAAGGGAAGACATTTCAAAATTTAACGGTCTATTTTGCATTTAGCTTTTAATAGGCGTTTGTAAATATGGTTTAATTAATATATATATCATCATCATCAATCAATTATGATGATGCTGACTGCTGGACATAAGCCTCCATTAGTTCCATTTCTTGAAGAAGAAATTAATATAAATATAAGCATGAATTACACTGTACTACATCCATTAAGGCTGGGATTTAGCCTATACTTTCCTTATGGCGAAAATTGTGTAATTGTTTTCAACTTTTAGGTAAAACTACGCCATGGAATGGCATACAATTTATGCAAGTTAATAAAAACACTTTATCGTTGGTATTGAAACTTAGTTTGCAAGAATTGATGACCAAAATTTGTAGTTATAGCATGTTGCTACCTTCTATACAGTCGAATCTTTAACATGCTATAACTACAAATGTGGGTCATCAATTCTTGCAATCTAAGTTTCAATACCAAGGATGAAGTGTTTTTATTAACTTGCATAAATTGTATGCCATTCCATGGCGTAGTTTTGCCTAAAAGCTGGAAACAATTACACAATTTTCGCCATAAGGAAAGTATAGCCTAAATCCCAGCCTTAAGATACTTGAACAAGTTCATAGTTTCAATTATAGAAGTTCCAGTCAAGTGTAATCAAAACATAAGTATCAGTTCATACACCATGTGCAATCTGGAGATGAGCTCCCAGCAAATTTCTGTTATTTTGAAGCAATGTTCAGTTGATGCCATGAGTCGAACAAGAAGTATGAGTAGACTTGTTAAATCTAGTATGAAAATTTTTCTGATGTACAAAGTTCAAGTTTCAGTTGAAGCAGTCTTGAATGCAGGTTATAACAGTGGCTTGACGAATCTAGTATAATATAATTCATGCTTACGCTGTATACAAATAAATATCTACAATAAGGCATGATAATAGTACTAACCATCAAAAACCTAAAATAATCTTGCCATGCTTTACCGCAAACAGGTAGCAAGGCCTTATCAAATATGAGCCAGCAGTTTTCCCGTCTGAACCGACTCGGGTCGAGTTTGAAGCCGAAAAAACGCACGCCCAAGTTCACCATTGGCAAAACCAAAAACGACAGTTCAAGCGAATCCGAGGAGGAGTACGAGCATTCCATCTTCCAACCCGACGGCGCCATCGACGGCATCGCCCTGCAATTCGACTCGGGCAGCTCGGACAAAACCGATCCATTCCCAATAGAGCAGGCAATCGAGCTGACCGAGGACACCAAAGTGATGGAGACTTTTTTACCGGGCGTCGGCATCGTGATGGGCGCTAAACCCGAGCCCGATCTCAGCGGGCTGATGGCGATGAAAACCAATAATATAATGAGCCCGGAGAATAGTTCCTTATTGAACAACGAGCAGCTGACCAGCGTGATGCAGAGTGTTTCCATACAAAACGCGACCACGCCGGAGATACAGATCAACTCGAACAATTTCGAGGGGTGCGACACGAAACTACAACCCCCAAACACTCTAAAACTGGACAAAAAGTATAGTCATTCGTCGGGGGAGGTGTGTGCGAACAATTTAAGCACCACAAACACGCCTAGTAATATCGAATACCGTTCCGCATCCGAGTACGATGTGTCTACGAATATTTCGCAGTCGCAGAGCGAGTCTGCTTTGCGCAATAAACTAGTTAATTTAACCAGCCCTGTGGCTGTGGCTACTAAAGGGCTGGTGATGTCTCCTTTTAGTAAAATCGCGAAGGGGGTGCAGAATTTGGGTGCGAATTTGGATCCGAGGAAGATGAACGTGCGGCACATCAGCGAGAGGGAGTACGAGGAGCATCGGAAGCTGCAGGAGAAGTGGCGCGATTGTAAAACTAAACTCATTGCTTTGTAAGTAGGAAATTATTAGTTCGTTTTTATGCTACATCGGTTTCTGATTTATATGACTGGAATACGTGGTAAACGCGAATAATTAGAGCGGAACAAATTAGATTACTTTACGGAATTTAAATCCACTAGAGATTACACCTTGCTGAGTAGAATTGAGTTAACGTTTTACGCGGTTATAAACCGTACTTGAAATTATTGATTATACCGATACCATACTCATGTTTTCCGTCTTTACGTTTCCATTACTGCTTCAGCAAATCAGAGACCGGGTTTGAAAAGAACTTGGTATGTTCGTTTTTCTACTCAATTGGTGTATAATATACGATTAAAGGCCGGTTCTACAATTGACATTTAACTGGAGAATAAGGCTATTATTAAGTTTGAGATATTGGCGTCAATATCTAAAGGTCGTTTTAGACAAGACAATTTCTTAGCTATCAAAAGTTGTTCAAAAAATTAATTCATATATCCTCCCCCAATACAATTTGTTCTTGACAAATAGAACGTGTTATATTTTTCCATTCGATCTACCATCCAATTCAATATTTCAAATATTTTACTGTAGGATACGAGACAATTTAGATTGTCTCGCATCTTGACTAACTTTTGAGTCAAGAAATTGTCTTGTCTAAAACGACCTTAACGTTTGAGTCAATAAATTGTTTTGTCTAAAACGACCTTAAAAAAAGTGTGATATGACTCTTCTCTTGCTAGTAAATCATAGTTACCAACCGTATTAATGTCAAATGATAAAAAATAATAATGTTTTCTAAAAGACAGTTTAATTATCTTTCATTTGGTGTATGAATGAAGTTTCTGCGATCACAATTAATAAAGATATCTTCAAAGAATCCTCGACTAGCCTTATTCTCCGGTTAAATTTCAATTGTAGAACCGGTCATTGTGGTTCTTACTACGTCCCTAGTGGTGTAATCAGAAATCTTGATGAAACAAATTTAGTACAGGGTTATTATTATTTATATTGTAATTTATGGTTAAACTTAATAGCTGATCAAACACAAAGAATTTTTTGTAGACACACAAATTAGGCAGTATTATTATAAATGATTTTACTCAGGCATTGTTAAGAATAAGAAGGGGGTATTGTTTTGGGAGGATGCCTTTTGAGGTTTAGAATCAAGTGTAGTTATTAGATCTTGATTTAAATTGAGAGGCTGAGAACTAAAGAGCAAAAAGTCAAATGCAAACATTCATTTGATTTTCAATTATTTATTATTGAAACTCTTTTTTGTTTGTTTTATGTTTACGGGCTGTTAAGTATTCTAACAGTAATGCATTATATGCTTCATATGTTTAAATTACCCTAATCTGAGGCAAAGATGTTATGGATTTACTATTTTACATTTAGATTTTATTATTTATGGTTTCCTCCATCTTTTTCAGAAATTGGATCTAGGTTTTTTTTTAGGCGATTTAAAATATTCCTGGAAAATTGAATGTAGGGACATTCAATTTTCCAGGAATATTTTAAATCGCCTAAAAAAAATCTAGATCCCATTTCTGAAAAAGATGGAGGAAACCATAAATAATAAAATCTAAATGTTTTGTTTTTATAAAACATATATAAGTGTGAATCCACCTTTTAACAATCCACATATCTAGATTTCGATCTTATTAAATCTCATCAGTGTAGCTCAGCTAATGAGGACGAATTCACACAATATCTCGAGTGGTTATATACAAAAATTATACAACTAACCCCTTAGGAGGAATCTTAAACGCCATCTGGCGGCACCACATCAATTAGCAATGCACACCCAGATTGCTAAAAGGTGGATTCACACTTATATATGTTTTATAAGATTGACCTTGTGCTGATATTTCAAGCACTCTGTTGGAATATTATTCCATAGAGGGCACTACCCGGTGATCCTGATGGCATGAGCATGTTGACGGTTATTACCATATGGGTGTGCATTGCTAATTGATGTGGTGCCGCCAGATGGCGTTTAACTTTCCTCCTAGGGGGTTAGTAGTATAATTTTTGATTTTACTGTTTTATTTCTTATAAATTTAATTCTTGGTATAAATCACTTTGAATATATTCTGATAATTTTGGTAAAATGGTCATTTCAAGAGGGTCTAAGACGCCGGTCTAAAGTCATTGCATTGGTGGTTCAAATTCACCTCCAATAAAGGTTTTACCGAACTTTTACCGCTATTTAATTCAACCCTGTATGACTAATCTTATAAACATTATTTAATAAACAGCTATATACTTTCAAAATAACAATAATAAATCACAGATAACAGTAAGAAAGAAATTTGAATTGGTTAATTCGTGCAAATTCGCCCATGATGAGGTATCATCCTCACTCGGAGCATTGGGGAGTGAGGATGATACCTCATCATGGGCCAATTTGCACGAATTAACCAATTCAAGTTTCTTTCTTACTGTTATCTATGATTTATTATTGTTATTTTGAAAGTGTATAAATGTTTTTAAGGTAAAAGACTATAATATTTGAATTCTATTAAACATCACTACATGATCTAATAAACTCTTTGACAATAATTACAGAAAATACAGATAGCATAGATTTTAGTATGTTCTGTCCCAGTACTCAGAAAATTTTAGTTCACAGCCTCTCAATTTTATCATTGTTTTCACTGTAGGATTACAATTTTTAAGTGATGTAGGAGTGAAGTAGGGCTGGTAGGCGTGTATTAAAAAAGCTTTAAAGTATTTGACAGAAGCAGTACAGCTTTTTTGAAACTGAATGTGATATTTTCTGTTATATATAATTTCTAATCATATTTTCGTTATTAGGAACAACATAATTGTATGCTATGGCATTTCAATTAACAGTGAGAAATATAAGAATCACAATATAACCCAATAAGTAGTAGCTAGTATTTATTGTCAGATTATCAGCTATAATGTTTTTAATATTATCAATTATACTCTGTTGATCAAAATTATTATATAGTTATCACCGTGTCTGCTAAGGCCTGGTCATATAAAGGCGAAGTAATTATAATCCGTGATTATATTTTTAGATGTTGCATAATTTGTTTTTAACTTTTCATATTCGTTGTTATAGCAACTATAAATACATTATCTAGAATGTAGTTACATTAGATTCTCTCAATTGGAAACACTGAATAATTAAACAAAAGGTGTCAATCACAAGCGCTATTCAAAGTGTTTGACATTTGTTTTGATATATTCTGTCAGAATGACGTTGTCAATTTATGCATTCAAAACCTTATGGGACCTATAAAGGCACCTTACACGGTCAATAATACTGTCAATCCTAGTACTGTCAGTATTTGCTTCAATCCTCTTTTTATATTTATCAAGTAATCAATTATTCTGATAGACTTCAGTATTCTCTTCATTTCATTATTACTATCTCTTACACGATAAGTAATACTATCAATATTTTAGATTAATGAACATTTTAAACATATTATTGAACAGTAATACTGTCATTATTCTAAAATATTGACAGTATTATTGATCGTGTAAGGTGCCTTATAAAGTTTAAGGGATGTTGGTGAATGTGGGCATTAGTGTCGCAAGTTGTAATAGATATGCATATGTATAACAATCACACCAGGCCGGTCTACAATTGAGTTATATTGTGCATTCGATTGTAATTTCGAATTTTAGTATTTGCTCTGCTTTAGACAGAATCTTACTAAAACAATATGAATTCTGTGTACCTACAAGCCATTAGAATGTAGTATTATAATACCAATAATATAACACCACCTGTTTTTTCGGGCCCATACATTATTTAGATGTGTACCATTATGTATATATACATATTTAGACATACCTATACAAGAATCGATGTTTTTTATTATATAAACAAACATACTTTTTAGACGCTATATGCTTACAAGCGCATAGGGCCATGTTATAGAGTGAACGAAAATAAATTTTATTTATTTTACTTTTGATTCAATAGTTCTCAACTCAAAATATATGTATATATATATATATATATATATATATATATATATATATACATATATACATATATACATATATACATATATATATATATATATATATATATATATATATATATATATACGATATACGATACAAATAAAACCTATTCAAATTGCTGTAAATTTAAGGAAATGTGATATATTGTTCTATATCTCCAAGGTACAGATATATACGTATATATTATTCCCCATAAGCCATGATATATTAGGCCATAATATATCATGGCTTATGGGGAATAATATATACGTATATGTGGTATGGTGACCATATTTTTTTTGGTAAATTAATGCACATATTGAAGAAACTTAAAAAAATACATTACTAATTGATGTGGTGCCGCCAGATGGCGTTTAACTTTCCTCCTAGGGGGTTAGTTGTATCAAAAAATACTTTATAATATTTATTACGAAAATAGAAATATAAATCAATCAATGGCATACTTTAAAATTTTAAACAATCTTAATTATTACACATATATTCTAAAAATGTAAATAGCATTAATTAATACTTTTCAGTAGACTTTTAACTGGAAATAAAGCACTGCCCTCTTAACTTAAATAAACCTGAAACTTTTTTGATTCAAATTTTGTAGTAAATGTGTTTTACATTATTGCTCTAAGTTATATTAATTATAACAAAACGCTAGTTTTTTCATAAAAAGGATTTTCATGATGTTCTTTTAAAGGAGCAGTAGGGCTATGTTTAGCCCTACTGTTCCTTTAAAAAGTAATCTGTAGAAGATACTTAAATCTGTGTACTGACTGTTAGTCAGTATACAGATTTAAGTATCTTCTACAGATTACTTTGTCTCAAGTGTTCCTTATACGGAACAGTAAGTCTATTTGGGTTAAATAAAGGACGTATGGTCACCGTAATTTAAGCCATAATCATCTAAATCTCTATGAGTTGTTGAATTGACTGAATCTATATGTGAAATTAAATGCTACAATTTATTTTCTGTCACTTGTATAGTCTGTGTATAAAAAAATGTAGCCAGCAATATTAAATAATATATATTTATGTACTTAAACCTAGATCCAGTAAAAGATCGCAACGATTGTCAATTACCTATACATTCCTAGTTCGGCGTTTGATCGATGTATCTAGGTTTTAGTGGCTCTATAGCAGTCTATATGCAATGACTGAAGGGAAATAGAGTTGTTGCTATTTTGTTGTTATGTTATCTATATACCACGTAGACTATTATACACAATAAAATGCATACAACGAAATTAATTTTATTTTCCTTGTGAATCCTTTGTTTATTCATTTATCAACCTCTACTGTTAAAAGAATATTTATTACATATATAAGTGTGAACCCACCTCTTAGCAATCTATATATCTAGATTTCGATCTTATTAGATCTCATCAGTGTAAAATAGATGACCTGACATATATAAGTGTGAATCCACCTCTTAGCAATCTACATATCTACATTTCGATCTTATTAGATCTCGTCAGTGTAGCTCAGATAGTGAGGATGAATTCACACAATATTTCGAGTGGTTATATATAAAAATGTTACAACTAACCCCCTAGGAGGAAAGTTAAACGCCATCTGACGGCACCACATCCTATTACCATATGGGTGTGCATTGCTAATTGATGTCGTGCCGCCAGATGGCGATTAATTTTCCTCCTAGGGGGTTGGTTGTAACATTTTTGAATATTTATTAGTTTGACTACTATTTCCATCAGAACTTAGTGTCCAGATTTATTTTGATTCCTATTTTATTTTATTTGTACATTTTTTATTCCTTTCTACTTTATGTTTGTATGTCCTGTAAATTCAATTTTTTATTCCTTTCTACTCTATGTTTGTATGTTCTGTAAATTCCATCTAGGAACATAGGCCCCAGATCGCGTCACAGAACGTTACTGGGTTTCTTTGGCCTGATTTTGACATCGTTTTTGTTGTGTAAGTAACTGAACAAGTACTATGTTACCGACGGGAACATCGCCTTCCGAAGCACCTACTTTGAGACTGGTACAATTTTTCACATAAATGTTTACAGGGTAATTTATAGCTGGAGAACAACAATTATACGTGATGTACACATTGAATTCTAAGCTGATAACAAGAAAAAAGGTTTTATCCGCAAACGGTTCTGTTTACAAGATATTTAATAATAATAACAATAATAATTGCATTATTTTCCAGATTTACATAGGTATGCAACGAAAAAAGGGCGAGAACTAGTCTATAAATTGGAGAAAGAACTAATTTTATAGATTTTATCATATATACAAACTTGTACAATTGATAGAAAAGAAAGAATGGTAAGAGTTTATAAAGAACATCAATTAGGAAGAAAAAAAAACTTGGAGATCCCCGAAAGAGTATAAAATAATGAATTTTGAATTTACGTCTCTAGAGCTCGGTTTTATAAAGGCGAGGTAACTGTAACCCGTGATTATATTGTTAGATGTTGCATAAATTGTTTTTATCTTTCCTTTTCATAGCTTCATGTACATGTGTTTATATATGAATCACTCACGGATTGGAAAATAACTCGAGTTTCCTGTTTTATATAATCCAGTCTAGATGTTGTAGGTATTAGGTGGAAAACAACAACCACAGAGTATAGGAAATCCAATAATTTTATCAAGATAATATTCAATAAATATTTCGTCCCTCAGGGGTTCACATCTGGTGAACACGGGAACAGGCGAAAGATCTAAAGATAAACCTAGATCCAGTAAAAGATCGCAACGATTGTCAATTACCTATACATTCCTAGTTCGGCGTTTGATCGATGTATCTAGGTTTTAGTGGCTCTATAGCAGTCTATATGCAATGACTGAAGGGTAATAGAGTTGTTGCTATTTTGTTGTTATGTTATCTATATACCACGTAGACTATTATACACAATAAAATGCATACAACGAAATTAATTTTATTGTCCTTGTGAATCCTTTGATTATTTATTTATTAACCTCTACTGTTAAAAGAATATTTATTGTTTGACTACTATTTCCACCTCTAACTTTAAGTGTCCAGATTTATTTTTATTCCTATTTTATTTTCTACAGTACATTTTTTATTATTTTCTACTTTATGTATGTATGTCCTATAAATTCCATCTAGGAACATATGCCACAGGTCGCTTCTTGGTATGTTACTGGGTTTCTTTGGCCTGATTTTTACGTCGTTTTTATAAATAAATAATTCGTCCCTCAGGGGTTCACATCTGGTAAACACGGGAACAGTCGCAATATCTAAAGATAATATTCAATATATATTTCGACCCTCAGGGGTTCACATCTGGTGAACACGGGAACTGGCGCTCCCGAGGTACCCTAGCCGGATCTGGCTCCTTCTTCAAGTTTTGGAACAGATCCCCCTCTCTACTCTTTTGAACTGTTCAGTATCTCTTGACTAACATTTGTTTTTTCCGACCCCAATGCCATTGGAGGGCTAGAGGTCTTCTTTTTCACATTGAATCTTGTAAAAATATATCGCTCCATGTGTTACACATGAATGTTGCCAAAACTAAATTGATTATATTCTACAAAACACCGAGACTTCATATAAACAAGGAAATCGTAGAACAAGTCTCATCCGAGAGCGACGACAAGAAGGAAATCAACACAAGAATTGAATAGGCCAGAAGAACATTCGTCTCTATGAAGACTCTTTACTAGCCTGAAACAAAGCCTTCAGCTTTGCATCTGCATACTAAGTTGCTATATATTCCCAGGGTTTCGAAAGCTGGATACTCTTCACCTATCTACATCGACGGATTCTGCGTATATTCTAGATGAAAAGAAAAACCAACGAGTACTTCCTCGTCATCTATCTACGTCGACGGATTCTGCGTATATCCTAGCTGGAAAGAAAAACCAACTAGTACTTCCTCGTCATCTATCTACGTCGACGGATTCTGCGTATATCTTAGCTGGAAAGAAAAACCAACGAGTACTTCCTCGTCATCTATCTACGTCAACGGATTCTGCGTATATCCTAGCTGGATAGAAAAACCAACTAGTACTTCCTCGTCATCTATCTACGTCGACGGACTCTGCGTATATCTTAGCTGGAAAGAAAAACCAACCAGTACTTCCTCGTCATCTATCTACGTCGCGAGATTCTGCGTATATCCTAGCTGGAAAGAAAAACCAACTAGTACTTCCTCGTCATCTATCTACGTCGACGGATTCTGCGTATATCCTAGCTGGAAAGAAAAACCAACGAGTACTTCCTCGTCATCTATCTACGTCGACGGATTCTGCGTATATCCTAGTTGGAAAGAAAGGCCAATGAGTACTTCCTCGTCATCTATCTACGTCAACGGATTCTGCGTATATCCTAGATTAAAAGAAAAACCAACGAGTACTTCCTCGTCATCTATCTACGTCGTGGAATTCTGCGTATATCCTAGGTGGAAAGAAAAATACAACGAGTACTTCCTCGTTTGGAGGTTTGGGTGAGTCTAGACCAACCAAACTACGCCTTTGAACACTTGCCCACCCTACCTTTATTTGCATAGTTTTTTTTATGATGAATACGAAGGATATTATTATTTATTATATATTATTATTCGTTTACATCGCAGTAGCATCGCTTCAAAACTCCTTCAAACTTCAAAAAAAAACAGTCAAAATTCTCAGTGCAAACCGCAAAACCTTTTCGGCCGCTTCGGCTTCTAATAATAGTATTAAATTGAGACATTACAAGAGCTCAACATGTGTGAGTGTCCCTGTCACCATCCATACCCCTCGCAGTACCCGTGCCCCCCGCGTTGCTGCCGTCCCAAGCATTCACCAGGCTGCAAGTGCACTCCCGTCGTCGAAAAAGATCATAAAAAATGGGGATTGGAAGTGAATAACAATAAGGATGACCTACCAGAACCCTTACTATTTCGCCCCATCATTAATATGATGAAGTATACCTGCGTGAATCGCACGAGAGGTCCGTGTCATCAATACTATGATACCAATTTGAAGAAGATACCTCCTAAAACGTACTATGTTGTTTAAAAACGACTATATTGTTTAAAAACGTACTATGTTGTTTAAAAACGTATTATGTTGTTTAAAAACGTACTATGTTGTTTAAAAATGTACTATGTTGTTTTTAAACGTACTATATTGTTGGAAAACGTACTATGTTGTTTAAAAACGTACTATGTTGTTTAAAAACGTACTATGTTGTTTAAAAACGTACTATATTGTTTAAAAACGTACTATATTGTTTAAAAACGTACTATGTTGTTTAAAAACGTACTATATCGTTTAAAAACGTACTATGTTGTTTAAAAACGTACTATATTGTTTAAAAACGTACTATATTGTTTAAAAACGCACTACGTTGTTTAAAAACGTACTATATTGTTTAAAAACGTACTATGCTGTTTAAAAACGTACTATGTTGTTTAAAAACGTACTATGTTGTTTAAAAACGTACTATATTGTTTAAAAACGTACTATATTGTTTAAAAACGTACTATGTTGTTTAAAAACGTACTATGTTGTTTAAAAACGTACTATATCGTTTAAAAACGTACTATGTTGTTTAAAAACGTACTATATTGTTTAAAATCGTACTATATTGTTTAAAAACGTACTATGTTGTTTAAAAACGTGACTAAGTGAATTTGATATTTGTATTCACAAAACATAGTCAAACGTAGTTTGAATATCATGCCCTTGTTTTGGAAACGTGAGTTTTCTTCATGTAACATGCACACACAGGGCCGTATCTAGGGGGAGAACATGGGGAGGGGGGTTAAAGAATCGCAGACAAATATTTTGTAAGGAAACGAAATAAACGCATTATATTTTATAGATTTCGGAAAGGGGGGAGGGGTAACCCTTATCAGAAACGGCCCTGCATGCACGATGTTTTTGTCTTGTGGTCAAAAATGATTAAATCAATTCAATAACCGTTAAAACAACGATTACTATGCACATATTCAGCTGTGCTTACCAATCTGGGGGTGGTCAGGGAATTCCTGACCACTCATTCCGAACGTATCTGATATGCAGATACAGATATGTACCTGTCATCAAGTCGCTCCCCAAAATACGAATAATTTACTAGTTGAGTTCGTAAAATGATGTAATTTCGGTTTATAAGCCTTACAACATACTACTACAATTAATTACTAACATACTACTAAAATAATTAAACGTACTGAAATAGTTAATTATTAGTATTTGACGGAGCGACTTTGTTAGATACCCGTATACATTCGGAATGAGTGGTGTTAGGATGAATATACAGAAAAAGACAAAAACCTAAAACTACATCAATGTTATATACAATTAAAACAAATGGTATAGTCTATATAAATCAATTTAATATTACTATTATGTATAAAAATCTATAAATTAAATACACATCTAATTACTAAAGATTGAGTCTTGTGTTGCGACTTTTATTGAAAATAGTTGGTTGGTTAACATTATTTTCAGTAGAAAATCTATATTACCAATCAACTATTTTATACATGTATGCCTTTTTATTATTATTTACACATATTAATACATGTTATGTTTATGCAGACAAATTATGTTAGTGTATTGAAAAAGTAAGTAGACACACTAATATAAATTTGTGCAACATAAATTTGTGTGTTTGTACGAGTTTCGGTGTATTTGTCAACGGTAAATGCCGCACTGTTTTAACACTAGAGTTTTTTTTCTTGTTCTTCTTCAAATCATTTATTGCACTAATTTCTCAGAACTTGGGACTTGAGTATGCTGCTTCTTCCGTTTTATTGTTGTCATTATTGTTGAGTTTTGCTCTATTTTCGAGGATCTTCGTACTGTGCCACAGGCCGTATGAGAAATATATGGTTAAACCTAAATAAAACAAAATTGTATATAAAAATTATACAATTAACCCCCTAGGAGGAAAGTTAAACGCCATCTGGCGGCACCACATCAATTAGTAATACTTGTATATTGTATATCGGCTTATATATATATATATATATATATATATATATATATATATATATATATACATTTATGTATATATACAAAGATTATGCATTGTAATGCCTTTATTGACTCTTAAAAGACATAAGGGATAGCCCTTATGTCTTTTAAGAGTCAATTAAGGCATTACAATGCATAAACTGATTTGTGTATATATATATATATATATATATATATACGTATACAAATTACGCGAAGATAAACCAAAATAATTATAACCCATGAAAATTGCGCAAGAACAACTTGATAAAAACCTGCTCGTTGAATTAGTCAGGTTTTTATCAAGTTGTTCTTGCGCAATTTTCATGGGTTATAATTATTTTGGTTTTACTTCGCGTAATTTGTATACGTATATATATATATATATATATATATATATATATATATACAAATCAGTTTATGCATTGTAATGCCTTAATTGACTCTTAAAAGACATAAGGGCTATCCCGTCTTTTAAGAGTCAATTAGTACCTTGACGTTGGTGAGCAGGCTTAATCACATGTACATTGAGAATATAGACTTTTTCATTTTATCAAACTGTCAATCTATTTTTCAATAACAATAAATGTTTGTTAATAAATATATATATATATATATATATATATATATATATATATATATATATATATATATATAAAATTGTTTTCATTTCATTAATCTTTTTTATGTCTAAACTACTCGTTTAATTTTACATAACAAAACAGCTACACATATCAACAAAACATCGTCAGGCTCCATAGCGTCGATATATATAATATATTTCCGACCGTCCGACGAAAGGTTGATTACGTTTTACACACTTTTTCGCGCCCCCTTTCAGTGGCGCCGAGGGCACGTGCCCTGCCTGCCATTCCCTAGTTACGCCTCTGAGGTAAACAATTTCAAACAATTTACTCACCTAGAATAATCCAAACTCCAAATCGGATCCACGTAGCAATGTCCAACATTGTCATTAAATAAATATTAATCATTATACTAATTCCTGGCAACCATGGCACAAATGGCACCTGTAAACAATAAAAATAATTGATCTAAAATATTGGTTCTTTTATTTTATTTTATAAGTTATGTCTATTTATATTAGAAATATATATTTTAGTTATTCTAAGTAGAATTAAGTTTTAGTTAAGAATTTTATATTATTAAGATTGTAAACGAAAGTACACCTTAATTTTTTTCAGGAAAAATTGTCATAATTTATGTTAAATTTTGTACAGTAGCGAAACCGCTAATAAAGAACTACTAATATACAAAATGAACGCTTGATTATAATTCTAACCCCCCAAAGTACGCCCCAATATGGAGATAGAGCTCCATAGGGTAAGGCATAAAAACCAAACTATAATTTTTGAAAAATCGTAATTTCACCTATTCACCAACATCCGATAAGCTTTATAGGTCCTATAAGATATTGAATGGATAAATTGACAACGTCATTATGACAGAATATGCCAAAACAAATGTCCTTGAATAGCGCTTGCGATTTGAGCTTTAATGACACCTTTTGTTTAATTATTCAGTGTTTCCAATAGAGAGAATCTAAAGTAACTACATTCTCTAAATAATGTATTTATTGTTGCTATAACAACGAATACTTGTGGGTTCAATGGCTATTGCTAGATTTATGGAACGTCGGTGAATACGGGGGCTAATCATTAAATAAAAAGTTTTACAAAACCACCCTTAATTCACAAATAACTGGTTTACTATATCTTGGAGAAATTCAATTTTTTTTTCATACCTACCTTTTAATTGTAATTTATTTGAATTATTTTACATACCAAAAATGTGAGTTTCAGTCTTGGAGCAATTCAATTATTTTTTTTCATACCTACCTTTTAACTGTAATTTATTTGAATTATTTTACATACCAAAAATGTGAGTTTCAGTCTTGGAGCAATTCAATTATTTTTTTTCATAGCTACCTTTTAACTGTATTTTATTTGAATTATTTTACATACCAAAAATGTGAGTTTCACTGATGATCTCGGTTGAAGGCTAATGCAGAACAAAATAATGGCCGCAATTACGGCGCATACCACGGCACCCGCGATTGGTAGGGGTTGCCCATCGCCCAACATCTTCTCGCATTGACTCAAAATGGCGGCAAGACAAAAACAAATGGCACCTATTACAAAAATGATAATAAGTTAAATAGAAAATATTGGTTTATTGATACAAATACTTACAATATACACTTACTAGTCCGGTTACTAAATTTGAAGTTAAATTGGTGGGATTTCGAATACGCGATGAGTTGAACAATTGCCCAAATATGGCGGATGCTGTTATTTTTTGGTGGTCTTCATCTTTTTTATCAGTACATCCAATGTCGTATCTAGAGAATATTATAAATGTGTGATTGTTTTATCCTACCATCCTAAATTTTATTTTAACTCATTTTGATAAACATATGTGAATTCTTTAGCTATCTATATCTAGATTTTGATCTTATTAGATCACATCAGTGTAGCTAGGCTAGTGAAGATGGATTCACAAAATTTCTAGTGGTTTATATACAATTTCTCTAGAGAGACAGTTTAAGGTTGGCGTTTTCAAATTTGGGCAACTTGTGATGCACATGTAATAGCATAGGCAAAATTGCGTATAAGAAATACGCACCGTTTTCTTTAACTAGAACATAAATTGAGTTGCAAAAATACGTATACAAAAGAATAATGTTGCACGTATTTCGTAGTCTAGGTGGGAATGTCCAAAAATAATTTTTAATTTAAAATATAATGTAAAGAATTCTACGCAGCGTTTGCGAATATGACCCTTATCGACATTTAATTATATTCCAATCTTTCTAGCATTAAAAATGAAGGAGATATTTATTTGCTAAGCAATTTTTCAAATATTATAATACTTATGGATGTATAGGTTATGATTATCTTGAATTTTCCATATATGATTATTTAATATATATGGGAGTGATTAAACTACTAGATTGCTACCTTCTATACAGTAGAATCTTTAACATGCTATAACTACAAATTTTTGTCATCAAACTAAGTTTCAATACCAAGGATGAAGTGTTTTTATTGACTTGCATAAATTGTATGCCATTTCATGGCGTAGTTTTGCCTAAAAGCTGGAAACGATTACACAAGTTTCGCCATAAGGAAAGTATAGGCTAAATACCAGCCTTAAGGCCATCTAGCAGAATAATAATTTACCTGAGAATTAATACACAAGCAGCCACCATAGAATACGCTAAAAGGGTGCCAATTGACATCATTGTGAATAGCTGACTAAGTTCGAAAATGCATGCTAATGTTCCTAAAAATAAAGGAAAGTGGTGTTATGCTTCTGGATAGTTGGCTGGAGGGTAGCATAGCTACAGACACTTAGACCTCAAGGTGTTATGCTTGGGATCGATATAAAATATAAATATTCAATAAAGACTTAATAACCAGGACGAAGTAAAGTGAAGACAAAATATTTGATGATTCCTATTTACAACAAGCGCATGTGCATATGACTGAGGAAGAATTTTTCGTATTAGCAAAATTCTTCCTCAATCATATGCACATGCACGTTTTCTAAATAGGAATGATTAAATAATTTGTCTTTACTAAAAATACCTTAACGCGGGGGCAATGGAAATTATTCGGCTTTCACTACACTCCCGAATGAAACAACGCATCTTTATGAAATAATTTTTCTTTAAATTCGTTTTATACCTAAAAAATAAATTTATATTTCGTTCTATCAATTGTTCGTTCAAATTGTCTGTAGTTGACGCCACCCCCATATTATATATATATATATATATATATATATATATATATATATATTTTTTTTTTTTCTTTAATTCGTTTTATACATAAAAAATAAATTTATATTTCGTTCAATCAATTGTTCGTTCAAATTGTCTGTAGTTGACGCTACCCTCATATTATATATATATATATATATATATATATATATATACATATATATATATATATTATTTTTTTTCTTTAATTCGTTTTATACATAATAAATAAATTTATATTTCGTTCTATCAATTGTTCGTTCAAATCGTCTGTAGTTGACGCTACCCCCATGCTGTATAGACGGTGCATAGCGGTGCTCAGATCGACTCAAGACCATCGCCTATATGGACATGGGTTGGATACAGAATAAAATTTACGTCATCCAATAAAAAATAATTTTCATTGGCACATCAATCAACCTGTCGATGATATACCGTCCATATCAGGGAACCAATTGAAAACTAGAATCCTGTTACTATAGGAATCTAATTTTGCTCCTTTTAACAAACCAAAATATGTATTTTTATCTTTTCTTTAATTACTATAATCTGTAAATGGTATATTAATAAAGTTATTATTGTTATTATTATTATATTTCGAGAGGCAGAGAAATTCAAGGCCTACTAAATTTAGAAAATATATTTAGATTATATATACTATCGTGTAATTTACCTGTGAAACATCCTGCTATCAGGGTGCCCATAAAAGGCGTCTGAAATTTCGGATGCACCTTGCCCATGAATTTAAATAGAAGCCCATCGGAGGCCATAGCGTAGATGATACGTGGCAGAGGAAACATCGCCCCCAATAAACTGTGTGATTAAGATAATTATTATTCATATCTGCGTGTAATTCGTTAAGAGATCTCACGATTTATTTTTACTTGCCTAGAGAAGAGACCGCATAGGGCTCCCGCACTGACAATATATTTGGCAAACGTCCAACCGACAGAGTCATAGACATGCGGAAAAGGCGCATCATCATCCTAAAAAAAATAATAAGTATACAAATTACCAGAAGTAAAACCAAAATAATTATAATTTATGCAAATTGCGCAAAAACATCCCAACTTGGATAAATATAATATTTTCGACCTAACTTTACAAAGACTTTTGCTATAACAATCTTTTACTACAAATAATTCTGTATACACTGTTAATCTAAAGAAGTAAAACCACAATAATTATAACCTATGCAAATTGCGCAAGAACATCCTAACTTGGTAAAAACCTGCTCGATGAATTAGTACCTTGACGTTGGTGAGCAGGCTTAATCACATGTACATTGAGAATATAGTTTTTTTTAATTTTATCAAACTGTCAAGATAAATAAAATAAAATGTTTTTTATACTTTTATACATCAGTTCTAAAAAAAACCCACCCAGCCCGCTTTTATATATATTTTAGTTAAGATATTTCTGTGTAATTGTTTGTTTTTCTTTTTTTATTATATAAAGAGCGATCGGTTACAATTTCTTCAGTCATCGGAGGAGCTCTAAAATGGCTAGAGCTTAGCCGAAACTAGTTGCAAAGTGTAACTGAATTGTGTGATAAAAAACAAAGTAAAAAATCGTTTTATTTATCCTTTAAGAATAAGTGTTTCTTAATTCTGTTCTTTTTCCTTCTTGGTGTTTTTATAATACTATATAGTGTTTAACTCAAATGAAAATGTATTATTTTCAAAAGCTAAATCCTTAAGAAAGAACAACATCAATACGTTGTATCAAAATATCAATTCACATCTTGTTTTCATAAATGTCTTTTCAAAATAAACCTCCATTAAACGAAAATGGACCTTTGTGTCACTTCCAAACCTATTTCTGAATGTACATGTGAGACCAAAACTAATTCCGCTCCATTCGATACCAATTAAAATTTTGGGGCTAAAAATTGCCATGTATTTAAATATTTTTTGTATGGATCGTTTGGAGCAGACTGTAATTAATCAATACATGAAAATACAGTCACCTTATTTAATTTGTAATTTATTTGATTTTCAGCAAATTTAATAAATAACTAAATAATATTAATAATATATTATTATATTTTTGATTAAAAAAAAATAGCTATTTTTAATAGACATTGGAATCACTTTTAATTTTACAAGTAACAGTTAAATTGATTTAATATTTATTTTAATTCCGGCTATTAAATTTGTCAATTTTTCATTTGTTTTTCGAAGTCGTCGCGTTTGGAAACTTAAATCAATCACGTTCCGATACACTGAACACGCATCTACTCTCCTCTACTTGTCGTCGAAAAACAAATGAAAAATTGATTTTATTTTGATTTACTTATAATAAATATTCAATCAAAATTTAAGATATATAACCATAAAAGAAACTAGTGGAGAGTAGATGCGTGTTCAGTGTATCGAAACGTGATTGATTTTGGTTTCCAAATGCGACGACGTGGAAAAACAAATGAAAAATTGATTTGATTTTGAATTACTTAATTAATATTGAATCAAAATTTAAGATATATTCCCAAAAAAAGCGGTTGGAAAGAAAAATCAATTATGTTCCGATACACTGAACACGCCTCTACCCTCCACTAATTTTTTTTTATATATATCTTAAATTTTGACTCAATAGTAATTAATTCTGAAAATCGTGTTTTAAATTAAGACCTCATACTCCGTTCGTTTATAGACACCGTCTTGTCGCACTCGTATCGCGATGGAATTCGTGTCCGCGATGCAATTCGTGTCCGTGATGCAATTCATGTCGCGATGCAATTCGTGTCCGCGATGCATGTCGTGTCCGCGATGCTATTCGTATCGCGATGCAATTCTTGTCCGCGATGCAATTCGTGTCCGCGATGCAATTTGTGTCGTGATGCAATTCGTGACCGCGATGCAATTCTTTTCCGCGATGCAATTCGTGTTTTGATGCAATTGGTGTCGCGATGCAATTCGTGTCCGCGTTGCAATTCGTGTCGCGATGCAATTCGTGTCAGCTCGTGACGTGAATCAACTTCTGTTGCGAATCAACTAGTGTTTAAAAATAGCGTGTTTTTTTGCACCCTGTAGCGAAAGCAGTACAATCCCACAACAGTCAAGCTGGACTCGCTAAAGGGGCAATGTAAGTTACCACGAACTATAAATATTTGGTTACCTACTAATATACTGTGGTGTTTTGATTGTTGCAGGTGTCTTCGTGTGTAGTTTTTGTTCAATCTAAATAAACCAACAGTGCCGTTTTAAGTAGTCCGCGTTTTTAAACCACGTTAGCCAAAGTATGTCGCGAGTGTTATTATTTCAAGTTAGATCGTTAGTATGTGTATTGTTGTAAACTAAAGTCGGTGCTTTACATGGGCTGGAGATGGAATGGTGGAGCACCGCGCAAGTAAATTGAAGACACCAACGGGTTTAGTTCCTAACGTGAATGATACCCGCAACAATTAGTAAGTGTTTTTTGAATTATGGGTCGTAATCATGTTGTGCCAGTTGATTAAATTAATATATATATTTTTTTAACCTAATCCGTTTTAATTTTGGGAAGAGAGTTTAGTTTTTGGCTAAACATGAACTTGGGACCGTGTTCCTAGTTCTAGATTGCTTGCCTTTCTGGACTCACGAGATCGATCTTCTCTTATTGGTTCTTCCCCCTCACAGAATATTGTGCCTTTAACCTAATCCGTTTTAATTTTCTTTTGGGGCGGGAGTTTTGGTTTTTGGCTAAAAATCAACTTAAGACCGTGTTTAGTGTTTAGTTTTAGTGTTTAGTTTTAGTGTTTAGTGTTTAGTTTTAGATTGGTTGCCTTTCTGGACTCACGAGACTGATCTTCCCTTATTGGTTCTTCCCCCTCACAGAATATTGTGCCTTTCAAAATCTCGTTTGCTACCATAGGTCATTTTTCACCAGCACCCTTATGTCCTGGTTTCCTTAGAGAGCGGTCGTTTAAAAGAGGCCGCGTTTGACGTCATTTTTAGGTCACAAAAATAATTGTATATTAGTAGTAATTGTATAATTGTATATTGTATATATGCATATCATCGAATATGCTTCCCCATAAAGAGTAATACTTCAATTTATTACAATAACGCAATGAATTGCGATGAAAAAATGTGATATTTATATATATATATATATATATATATATATATATATATATATGGGGGTTTGTGTATATAAATGTGCTGTAAGCATGAAATTTGTTTTTCTAGAGTTACACTGACATTCCCCCTTTCTGCCTTGTACTCTTCATATACTTATACGATTTTATGTCGAAATGACGTCAAAATCGGCCTCTTTTAAGCGACCGCGCTCATACGAAACCAGGGCTTTACAGGTTACTGAGTAATGTAATTTTAATAATATAAATTACAACTTAATATATGTTTTTCTTCTCAAACAACTTAGTAAAAAACTGCTCGATAAATTAGTACCTTGACGTTGGCGAGTAGGCTTAATCACATATACATTGAGAATATAGTTTTTTTAATTTTATCAAACTTTCAATATATTTTTCAATAAGAATAAGTGTTTCTTAATTCGGCTCATATATATATATATATATATATATATATATAATAACTTAATTTAGATTTCAACGTTTTAAAGTTTTTAAACATTAGTTTCCCAACCATATAATATTACCTACCTTTACAAAGACTTTTGTTATAACAATCTTTTACTACACATAATTCTGTATATACTGTTAATCTAAAGAGGTAAAACCACAATAATTATAACCCATGAAAATTACGCAAGAACATCCCAACTTAGTAAAAAACTGCTCGATAAATTAGTACCTTGACGTTGGTGAGTAGGCTTAATCACATATACATTGAGAATATAGTTTTTTTAATTATATCAAACTGTCAATATATTTTTCAATAAGAATAAGTGTTTCTTAATTCTGTCATCTGTCATCTGTCATCTGTCATCTGTCATCTGTCATCTGTCATCTGTCATCTGTCATCTGTCATCTGTCATCTGTCATCTGTCATCTGTCATCTGTCATCTGTCATCTGTCATCTGTCATCTGTCATCTGTCATCTGTCATCTGTCATCTGTCATCTGTCATCTGTCATCTGTCATCTGTCATCTGTCATCTGTCATCTGTCATCTGTCATCTGTCATCTGTCATCTGTCATCTGTCATCTGTCATCTGTCATCTGTCATCTGTCATCTGTCATCTGTCATCTGTCATCTGTCATCTGTCATCTGTCATCTGTCATCTGTCATCTGTCATCTGTCATCTGTCATCTGTCATCTGTCATCTGTCATCTGTCATCTGTCATCTGTCATCTGTCATCTGTCATCTGTCATCTGTCATCTGTCATCTGTCATCTGTCATCTGTCATCTGTCATCTGTCATCTGTCATCTGTCATCTGTCATCTGTCATCTGTCATCTGTCATCTGTCATCTGTCATCTGTCATCTGTCATCTGTCATCTGTCATCTGTCATCTGTCATCTGTCATCTGTCATCTGTCATCTGTCATCTGTCATCTGTCATCTGTCATCTGTCATCTGTCATCTGTCATCTGTCATCTGTCATCTGTCATCTGTCATCTGTCATCTGTCATCTGTCATCTGTCATCTGTCATCTGTCATCTGTCATCTGTCATCTGTCATCTGTCATATGTCATATGTCATCTGTCATCTGTCATCTGTCATCTGTCATCTGTCATCTGTCATATGTCATCTGTCATCTGTCATCTGTCATCTGTCATCTGTCATATGTCATCTGGACGCCCGCCCACCCCACCTTTGTTCGTATAGTTCTTCCATAGGATAACAATAATAATAATAATTTAAAACATTAGCATCCATTGAAGAAAACTATGCGAACAAGGGTGGGGTGGGCGGGCGGCCCCTACCAACCAAAATATGCCCGTCCACTATTTCAAACGACTTGAACTATGCACTACACTCTTATCCGTTACTTTCTATGATTTTCTTTTTAGTTTCATTTATTAATTTATGCCTAATGTATAAAAAAAAATGAGAAACAATGTATTACATAGTTCAAGTCATTTGAAATAGTGGACGGGCATAGTCTGGTTGGTAGGGACCACCCACCCACCCCACCCTTGTTCGCATAGTTTTCTTCAATGGATGCAAATGTTTTAAATTATTTAAACAATTCCAAGAAGAGTGTTATCCTATGGAAGAACTATACGAACAAAGGTGGGGTGGGCGGGCGGCCCCTACCAACCAAAATATGCCCGTCCACTATTTCAAACGACTTGAACTATGCACTACATTGTTTCTCACATATTTTTATGAAGTAGGCGTAAATTAACAAATGATATTCTTGGATTAATTAAAAGGAACTAATACTAGTGTAGTGTAGAGTTCAAGCCATTTGAAATAGTGGGCGGGCATAGTTTGGTTGATATATATAGTATATATATATATATATATATATATAGTATATATATATATATATATATATATATATATATATATTTTGGTAAAAACCTGCTCGATGAATTAGTACCTTGACGTTGGTGAGCAGGCCTAATCACAATGAGAATATAGTTTTTTTAATTTTATCAAACTGTCAATATATTTTTGAATAAGAATAAGTGTTTCTTAATTCGGTTTATATATATATATATATATATATATATATATATATATATATAATAAGTATACAAATTACGCGAAGTAAAACCAAAATAATCATAACTCATGCAAATTGCACAAGAAAATCTTGGTAAAATATAATATTTTTGATATATATATATATATATATATATATATATATATATATATATATATATATATATATATATATATATATATATATATATATTTAATTCGGTTTCCAAGTTACAGCCGAAAATATAAAAATATCTAGTGCAGCTATCGTATGGTTTGAGACATTTTCATAACTAGAAAACCGAGTCATGTACCCATCTTGTACTCATTTTGGTCTTGGTTTAAGATCAAAAGAAATAAATTAATACAGTGTATTAAGTGTAATATATAATAATAAAATTATATTTTTGCAATAAAATGCAATAAACTTTGAGATCAAATACTCAAAATAAATGTGTTCTCCCATCCAAACAGTTATATAATAAATTTAATTATATCTATTAAGATATGAATTGTCGTACCTGTAGGTAGTATGGTAGCATCATCGTGAGAACTGTAGAGATTCCAAAATACGCCAAAAAAATGATCAGTAGAGAAACCACGATGGCAATTGGAATTGATTTTTGAGGAGTTTTGGCTTCTTCTCCTACGTAATAAAAATATTAACGTTTATGAATCTAATAAATTTATGAATCTAATAAATTTATGAATCTAATAAATTTATGAATCTAATAAATTTATGAATCTAATAAATTTATGAATCTAATAAATTTATGAATCTAATAAATTTATGAATCTAATAAATTTATGAATCTAATAGTAATAGTGGGGAAAAAATTATTGACTTTAATTATTAACATTTATGAATGAAATATTTATCGTCAAGGGGATAATGACTGAAATTTATTAGATTCATAAATGTTAATAATTAAAGTCAATAATTTTTTTCCCACTATTACTATTTTTTAAACCAGTTTATCCCTGATTACACTGCATTTTTCTCTCTAATCTTATCCGATTAGTACTTTGTTTTGTAGTTCTGAGTGTGTCTCCACTTGACTGGTTAAACAGCTTACCTGCGGTGGCGATGCAATCGAACCCGATGAAACCGTAGAAACAGGTGGCAGCGCCTTTAATAATTCCATTCAAGCCATAAGGAGCGAAACCTCCTTCCCCGAACTTCTCTGGGTTGGTGGTGTTCGCCTGAATTTCTTCTTTGGTTGTAGCCCAATTATGAGGATCCGCTACAAAAAATAATAATATTTATTTAAACTTTTTATATTGAAATAGTTGACATTCAAGACTATTAATGACAAAAAAATTATAATATTATAATAGTATTTCCGGCGGGTGAAAAAGCCTGTTTCCGTTTGATTTACATTAGACCGACAACTGGACGGCAGAATATATACTGAATCAATTACTCATACCTTACACGGTCAATAATATTCTCAATACTAGTACTGAGAGTATTTGCTTCAATACTCCTTTTATATTAGTAATCAATTATCCGGATATACATCAGTATTTTCTTCATTGCTATATCTTACACGATAAGTAATACTGTTAATATTTTAATGGTATTAACAAAATAATGCACCTTACATGGTCAATAATACTGTGAGTCCTAGTACTGTAAGTATTTGCTTCAATCCTCCTTTTATATTTAACAAGTAATCAATTATTCTGATAAACATCAGTAGTCTCTTCATTTCACCATTACTATATCTTACATGATAAGTAATACTATCAATATTTTAGAATAATGAACTTTTTAAACATAGTATGGTACAATAATACTGTCATTCTAAAATAGTAATATTGATCGTGTAAGGTGCCTTATAATTAAGGCACCTTAGGCCCAATTCACACATAAGCGGCGTCGGGCGCAGGCGCGGGTAGGCGAGGCGCAGGCGCGGTGTAGGCGAGGCGCAGGCGCGGTGTAGGCGAGGCGCAGGCGCGACGTCAATATTTTAGAATAATGACAGTATTACTGTACGATAATATGTTTAAAATGTTCATTATTCTAAAATATTGCCAGTATTACTCATCGTGTAATATATATTAATTGTAATGAAGAGAATACTGATATTTATATTATATAAATATAAAAGGACGATTGAAGCAAATATTGACAGTACTAGGATTGACAGTATTATTAACCGTGTAAGGTGCCTTTATATGGCATGAGCTATCTTTTATTTGGTATCCTTGGTAATACCGTATATAATTTTGAATTAATACACTCACAAGAGTAATTGTAAGGTAATTCCTTGGAGCTATGAGATAAACTTCTCTGTTATTTGACTAAGGGCCAGTTCTACAATTGACATTTAACCGGAGAATAAGACTATTCGTGGAATAAGTTTGAGATATTAACGCCAATATGTCAATCTTATTCCAGGAATAACCTTATTCTCCATTTAAATGTGAATTGTAGAACCGGCCCTTAATATACTAAATAACTAAACTAAATAATAACTAATAATATAACTAAAATTACCTTTCCATATTCCGCTAATTATGACGAATAGTACCACCCCCAAATTGACCACTGTGAATATATTATTGACTAGTGAAGATTCTTTGGCTCCGAATGCTAATGCTATTGAGAATAATATTGTAACTCCGAATGAGAAGAAGTCAGGGTAGGACGCTATATAATCCACGTCCATAGGCATTGTTTCCACAAAGAAATTGGACATTGCTTTGTCTACAAGTGCATCCAAATAAGTAAATAGACCCTTGACGACGCTAGCAGACCCTGAAATTACAAAATCGTAAAACATTTGCTTATAATAAATCAATTTATTTAAGAAAATGTTAATAAATTTGATTTAACAATAAATGCACTTTATCTGAATGGGACGATGGTCTTAAAATAGAAATTTTTGTTTTCGGGCGATTATAATACTCCATACTTTGTATGATAATACTTAATACATTATCCTACGAAGTATGGAGTATTGTAATCGTGCAAAGACAAAAAATTCTATTTTAAGACTATCGTGCCAGACCACAATTTTTTAATCTTTTCGAAAAAACTATTGATTTTTTACAAACCTAACATTTGCGATTTGTTTTACAAAAGCCATTGTTTTTATTTCGTGTATTTTTCTTTACAATGAAAATATCTCGGGCTGAAAGGACACTTTTAAGGGTCAATTTAACGTATGGTATGATAATGAATAATTTTGACACTATCATACGAAGTATGGAGTATTGTAATCGTGCGAAAACACAAATTTGGAAAGTGAGGGAGCGAGCGAAAAATAATTAACTAGATGCTGTCATTTAAAAAATTTATAATGGTCAATTTTCAAGCTAATAAATTCAATGTCTATTACTACATTTTTCTTTTTCTAGCTTCTCAGGTATTTGAGAAGACTAGTAAATTACTCACCAATAACATATTCAAGAATTAAATTCCATCCTATAATAAAAGCTATGAATTCTCCTACGCTTACGTAACTGTAGACGTATGCAGATCCCGCTTTGGGTACTCGTGCTCCAAATTCAGCATAACAAAGACCTAAAAATATAACATTTATAACTTTTTATGAAAAATAAATTTCTTCAAGTTATTGATAAATCAACTGTAATTGTAAATGTAACTACTGGACTGTTGGTCCCTTGTTGTAGAAATCACTATTATCTATGTGATATTTTGATTTCGAGTTTGAACGTCGTTATCTCAAAAACAAAAGCCGATCGGAAAAAAAGTTATTGTTTATTTTTGTTTTAGTATTAAATTATATACCTTAATTTTCAAGTTGGTCCCTTGTTGTAGAAATCACTATTATCTATGTGATATTTTGATTTTCATTTCGAGTTAGAACTTCAATATCTCAAAAACAAAAGCCGATCGGATAAAAAGTTATTGTTTATTTTTGTTTTTGTATTAAATTATATACCTTAATTTTCATGTTAGTCCCTTGTTGTAGAAATCACTATTATCTATGTGATATTTTGATTTTCATTTCGAGTTTGAACTTCGATATCTCAATAACAAAAGCCGATCGGAAAAAAAGTTATTGTTTATTTTCGTTTTAGTATTAAATGATATAGCTTGATTTTCATGTTGGTGTAGAAAACTTATTATAGTATTATATGTGATGAATGCTCTCAAAAGCCTCAAAATTTGGCCTACAACTGTCCTAGGACATCAGTATTATATATTTTTTGTATTTACCTGCGAATACAGATGCGATAGCAGCTATCAGAAACGAAATAATTACAGCTGGCCCCGCGTAGTTTTTGGACACTTCTCCAGCTAACACATAAACACCGACTCCGAGGGTGCTTCCTATGCCCAACGCAGTCAAATCGAGGGTGGTTAAAACACGTGCTAGCTTAGTATCCTCATTCCCACTCACCACCACCTTTTTTCTCTTCAACGCGTGCACAAACTGCGCCCACGATAGCGGTCTGAAGTACATGGTATCGCCCAGCTGCTCTTTTAGAACTAAACAACGTACGACAAAAATATAATTATTATTCTTAAATAAGTGTTTTTTTTCAAAATTTTAATTTTTTTTATTTAATCCTCCTATATGGTTAAATAAAGGATTATCAAATTTTGAAAAAAAAAAGAAGTATCTCTATCTTTACCAATTTTTCATTTTAATTGTGTCAATTTTATTTAAAAAAAAATAGTTTTCATTCAGATAAAGTGAAAATTTCACAAACATAGAGAAACTTTTTTTTTTCAAAATTTTAATTTTTTTTATTTAATCCTTCTATATGGTTAAATAAAGGATTTACAAATTTTGAAAAAAAAAAGAAGTATCTCTATCTTTACCAATTTTTCACTTTAATTGTGTCAATTTTATTTAAAAAAAAAATAGTTTTCATTCAGATAAAGTGAAAATTTCACAAACATAGAGAAACTTTTTTTTTTCAAAATTTTAATTTTTTTTATTTAATCCTCCTATATGGTTAAATAAAGGATTTTCAAATTTTGAAAAAAAAAGTTTCTCTACCTTTTTTTACTTTAATTGTGTCAATTTTATTTAAAAAAAATAGTTTTGATTCAGATAAAGTGAAAATTTCGTAAACGTAGAGTAACTTTTTTTTTCAAAATTTATTTAATCCTCCTATATGGTTAAATAGAGGATTTGCAAATTTTGAAAAAAAAAAATGTTTCTCTACCTTTACCAATTTTTCACTTTAATTGTCTCTAATAAAAAAATAGTTTTGATTTAGATAAAGTGAAAATTTCGTAAACGTAGAGAAACTTTTTTTCAAAATTTAAAAATCCTTTATTTAACCATATAGGAGGGTTAAATAAAGGATTTTCAAATTTTGAAAAAAAGTTTCTCTACGCTTACGAAATTTTGTAGAACATTCTTATTTGCACTTTAATTGTGTCAATTTTATTAAAAATAATAATAATTTTGATTCAGATAAAGTGTTGTTGTTTTATTGAAATTATCGACAATAATAACAATAAATAATTTAGAATTAAAAATTAGGCATGCATACAGATATGCATAATAATCGCTCCAAAAAAATTATGCAAAATTAAAAAAGAAAATAATTACAAATTAGGAATGCATGCAGATTTGAATAATAATCGTTAAAAAAATAATCCCTTGTTGTAGAAATCACTATTATCTATGTGATATTTTGATTTTCATTTCGAGTTTGAACTTCGATATCTCACAAACAAAGGCCGTTCGGAAAAATTAAAAAAGAAAATAATTACAAATTAGGAATGCATGCAGATTTGAATAATAATCGTTAAAAAAAATAATAATTCAAAATTAAAAAAGAAAATAATTACAAATTTGGAATGGATACAGATTTCCATAATAATCGTTCAAAAAAATAATAATGCAAAATTTAAAAAAATATAATAATTGCAAATTAGGAATGCATACAGATTTGTTTGTTATCGTTCAAAAAAACAATACTGCAAAATTAAAACAAAAACATTTCAAAGAGATTCATTCTATTTCATAAAAACATTATTCTATTTTAATTATTATGATATAATAAATATGATAAAGTCATGTGCATTGGCATATTAATATTATTCTATAAATATTAAAGTTTAACAACCTTACGATATAATAAGTATGATAAAGTCATGTGCATTTGGCATATTAATATTATTCTATAAATATTTAAAGTTTAACAACCTTGATATATTTCATCCATTTCTTGTATGTAGATAATCAACTAATCACTAATTTAAGCGTAACACAAGCGCGCGCGAACTGAGATTTGCTCTCGCAAAGCGGCAATGAGTTAATAATATCAAATTATTTGGTCCCAATATAAACGTCTGTCGATACAATTAAACTCAATTAAATCGGAAATTTGTACGCCTAGACTGGCTACTATCAAACATAAACCACAAACTGACAGTTTTTTTCTGTTGTTGAAGGTATCGTAGTTTTTAAATGAAGTGAAAAATTACGATGTCTTCAACAACATAACTTTCATAACTATCGCTCAAAAATCGCTTATATCTCGTTGTTGAAGGTATCGTAATTTTTAAATAAAGTGAAAAATTACGATGCCTTCAACAACATAACTTTCATAACTATCGCTCAAAAATCGCTTATATCTCGGAAACACACAAATATGTTCTAAATAAAAATAAAAGCCAATTACATTTTCTATATTTTCTATGCATATTTGTAGAACTTCCAACGGTTTAGAGATATATGTTATATACTAAAATCGATATTTTTGGGGGGAAAATCATGTTTACCCCAATTTTTGTCAAAAATTTGCTTGTATTGCCTCCCACAACCGTTTCTCAGAAAAATTGTCAAAGACAAATTGGCATAGAATTAAATTTAATAATAATAATAATAACTTTATTAACATACCATTTACAGATTACAGTAATTAAAGAAAAGATATATCTTGGTTTGTTATAAGGAGCAAAATTTTAGATTCCTGTAGTAACAGGATTCTAGTTTTCATTTTGCTCCCCGATATTCGTAAATACATTTTAATTATATAACTATTCAACCACTAATTTTATTTAGATTAAATTTTTTAAATTTATTTATATGTATTTCAATTTTATATATAATTTTGCTATTCTATTTTTAACTGGATCAAGAGAAATTTTTTTTGTAATTATAACTAAAATAAAAAATCATGAATTAAGTTTATGCTGTTCATAACTTTCTATGAAAGTTTTTTTTTTTATAAAGTCTTTTTGTATATTAAGATAAATACAGGGTGTAAATATGGAATCAAATTCCATAAAACCTTCATTTATGATTGGAATAATGCTCAGACACGTCGATTTTTAATTGTCAATTTTTAATGGATGTGTAAATTTTATTCCAATATTTTTGAATGAGCGCATTATTTATATTATATTCAAGAATATTCAATTAATCTTTATTTGGCTATCGACTATACATGGGTCTATAACATTATATTTATAAAGTGAAACAAAGATTCTCCTAAAAGTTATAATATTGTAACTTTTAGGAGAATATTTGTTTCACTTTATAAATATAATGTTATAGACCCATGTATGGTCGATAGCCAAATAAAGATTAATTGAATATTCTTGAATATAATATAAATAATGCAATCATTCAAAAATATTGGAATAAAATTTACACATCCATTAAAAATTGAGAATTTCTTAAAATATTTCTTTTATAACAGGCAAAGTAAAGAAACCAGAATGTATAGAAATTCATGTATGTATGTATGTATTTCTATACATTCGGTTGATTTACTTTGCCTGTTATAAAAGAAATATTTTGAGAAATTGTCAATTTTTAATGGATGTGTATATTTTATTCCAATATTTTAAATCCAATATTAATATTGTAACTTTTAGGAAAATATTTGTTTCATATTATAAATATAATGTAATAGACCCATGAATGGGTCGATAGCCAAATAAAGATTGATTGAAAGAAAATATATTGAAAAATTATCCAATAAAAAAAGCTATATCACGCCAAGTAGTATAATAATATTTAAATCGGTATAAAATGTTCAACTTACGATTTTCAATAAAACATAAAACACACGCACTGGAATGCGATTGTACGGACAATAAACTGTTTCTGATATAAATGCCTAGATAATCTTCTTATCGTAATTATCTCTGTTTCATACAAATTGACAGCGTAATCTTTAAAATCATACAATCTGAAAACGAAAACTTAAAAGTATAATTATCGTGAATAACGCACAATTATATACATAAGTTCCAAGCTATATTCCATTAGTTAACGTGATAATTACCACACTATTGTTTTTGTATCGTGCTTGCCTATTAAATGCAATTATAATTATAATTATAATTATCATAATAAAACTAGTCTGGTTTTTGTTGTTGTAAAAATGAGAATAATAAAATGTCTATGATAAGACCGTGTTTTATTGACTGTACTTTTAATTATAAAATAATTACATTGTTCGTCACATTTATTACCTTTTGTCCGTCGTTATCATATAAAATTGATATCATATAACTGGTATATATAAAAAATGTAATGTAATAAATGTTCAAATAATTCTAATTTAAAATATGAGTTAAAATTATTTTATATACATTTATTACATTACGTTTTTTTCCCTTTTTTTATTTTTTCGAATTTTTTGTAATTTTTTACTTTTATTTACTTTTTCGAAATTTTTTACTTTTTTTTTACACTTTTTATATAGCAGTTATATGATATCAATTTTAAATGAAGCTAGCTGAAATGTGGAGGATTACTTTTAATTACAAAAGGAAATTAATTTTTGTTTATAGAAAATTTCTGGAAAACAGTGTAAGTCACTTGAAATGGTAAATATCAATAACTATATTGAAGTGGATTTTCCATCTATTTTGCGGTCGTCCTTATAAAGGGTGTCCCAATAAGAATGCACGATTAAATTTTAAAAATATAACGCATATATTTTTAGGCGAGTGGTGATTTTAAAACAGTTTGGTCCTTTTGTTAAAAAATCATTAGCCCTTCTTACGCTACACCGTCAATTTGTGAAGACATACAAAGAAATCTCCCTCTAAAACATGTTTTAAATCAACAAACCTGAATGAGTGTACCTACACAAGTAAACATTCCCTTTAATATAAATTACATGTTATCATCGGTAAATAAAAGGTGTAAATAATTAAAAACGATCCAATAAAATGTATTAATTGAGATTAGTGTTTGATTTCGTATAGCAGCACTTGAACCATGTGTTAATCAAATAAAAATTACGTGTACAGGTGATAACACGATACAATCGTTTTACAAACTAATAAATACATGCAAGATAGAAAAAAAAACATATTTAGGTACGATTACACAATCATTTAATGTGTTTAAAGTACCGGTTTTGAGTCATTAAAAAAATGCATTTCATTCAGCAATAACAATAAAAACTGATTGATTTTAAGAGATTTATTGCGTTAATGTTGTACAAATTGAAATCTTCTTTTTCTTGTAATCGTCTTGCAGCATGTTTTTCAGCCTAATGCGGCAATAGAAATTAAATAAGCCATTCAGGATATCTTTCTACGACTAAACTAAGATTGTGGAAATATGCGATAACTTTTCGGGAAAAAAATTACACCAGAAGGAAGGTATTGTTGGCGTGTACCATTTAGTTACACTAGTTAATATTCAATTTTTTCGTTACGTTACGTTTTATGCCCAAAATAGTCGAAATAAACCCGATTTTTGCGATGTCTGTGTGTGGTATGTCTGTATGTATGTATGTATGTCTGTATGTCTGTCTGCGAACAAAATTCCGGGAAAATCACACAACAGATTGCGACCAAATTTGGCAAATATATTCGGGCACTATCCGAGACGATCCAGTGAAAATTTGAGCACAATTGGTTCACGAACAGCGAAGGAATTACAATCAACACGACGCGCGGAGCATAATTCCGCGCGTCGTGTTGATTGTGATTCCTTCACTGTTAGTAAACCGATTATGCTCAAATTTTCTCTGGATCGTCCTGGATAGTGTCCGCAGATATTTGTAAAATTTGGTCGCAGTCTGTTGTGTCATTTTCCCGGAATTTTGTTCACAGACAGACATACATACATACAGACATACCACACACAGACATCGCAAAACTCGGGTTTATTTCGACTATTTTGGGCATAAAATTAAAATTTAAAAATTTAAATTGTTTGCTAAATGGTACACGCCAACAATACATTTCTTCTGGTGTAATTTTTTTCCCGAAAAGTTATCCCATATTTCCACAATTTTAGTTTGAAAACGTGAACACGTTTTCGGTAAAACAATACCTTCATTTACATCAGTGATGTATTCGGAAAGTAAATATACATTAATAATTACATTAAATTTTCATGTGAAAATTTAAAAATGTGAAAAATGAAAATATGAAAATGCCTAAATGTAAACATGTCAAAATTTCAAAGAAAGTCAAAAAAATCAAAAATGTCAAAAAAAAAGTTCAAAAAGTCAATGACGAAAATGTGTAAAAAAAACTCGAAAATGTCAAAAATGTCAAAAATGTCAAAAATGTCAAAAATGTCAAAAATGTCAAAAATGTCAAAAATGTCAAAAATGTCAAAAATGTCAAAAATGTCAAAAATGTCAAAAATGTCAAAAATGTCAAAAATGTCAAAAATGTCAAAAATGTCAAAAATGTCAAAAATGTCAAAAATGTCAAAAATGTCAAAAATGTCAAAAATGTCAAAAATGTCAAAAATGTCAAAAATGTCAAAAATGTCAAAAATGTCAAAAATGTCAAAAATGTCAAAAATGTCATAAATGTCAAAAATGTCAAAAATGTCAAAAATGTCAAAAATGTCAAAAATGTCAAAAATGTCAAAAATGTCAAAAATGTCAAAAATGTCAAAAATGTCAAAAATGTCAAAAATGTCAAAAATGTCAAAAATGTCAAAAATGTCAAAAATGTCAAAAATGTCAAAAATGTCAAAAATGTCAAAAATGTCAAAAATGTCAAAAATGTCAAAAATGTCAAAAATGTCAAAAATGTCAAAAATGTCAAAAATGTCAAAAATGTCAAAAATGTCAAAAATGTCAAAAATGTCAAAAATGTCAAAAATGTCAAAAATGTCAAAAATGTCAAAAATGTCAAAAATGTCAAAAATGTCAAAAATGTCAAAAATGTCAAAAATGTCAAAAATGTCAAAAATGTCAAAAATGTCAAAAATGTCAAAAATGTCAAAAATGTCAAAAATGTCAAAAATGTCAAAAATGTCAAAAATGTCAAAAATGTCAAAAATGTCAAAAATGTCAAAAATGTCAAAAATGTCATAAATGTCAAAAATGTCAAAAATGTCAAAAATGTCAAAAATGTCAAAAATGTCAAAAATGTCAAAAATGTCAAAAATGTCAAAAATGTCAAAAATGTCAAAAATGTCAAAAATGTCAAAAATGTCAAAAATGTCAAAAATGTCAAAAATGTCAAAAATGTCAAAAATGTCAAAAATGTCAAAAATGTCAAAAATGTCAAAAATGTCAAAAATGTCAAAAATGTCAAAAATGTCAAAAATGTCAAAAATGTCAAAAATGTCAAAAATGTCAAAAATGTCAAAAATGTCAAAAATGTCAAAAATGTCAAAAATGTCAAAAATGTCAAAAATGTCAAAAATGTCAAAAATGTCAAAAATGTCAAAAATGTCAAAAATGTCAAAAATGTCAAAAATGTCAAAAATGTCAAAAATGTCAAAAATGTCAAAAATGTCAAAAATGTCAAAAATGTCAAAAATGTCAAAAATGTCAAAAATGTCAAAAATGTCAAAAATGTCAAAAATGTCAAAAATGTCAAAAATGTCAAAAATGTCATAAATGTCAAAAATGTCAAAAATGTCAAAAATGTCAAAAATGTCAAAAATGTCAAAAATGTCAAAAATGTCAAAAATGTCAAAAATGTCAAAAATGTCAAAAATGTCAAAAATGTCAAAAATGTCAAAAATGTCAAAAATGTCAAAAATGTCAAAAATGTCAAAAATGTCAAAAATGTCAAAAATGTCAAAAATGTCAAAAATGTCAAAAATGTCAAAAATGTCAAAAATGTCAAAAATGTCAAAAATGTCAAAAATGTCAAAAATGTCAAAAATGTCAAAAATGTCTAAAATGTCTAAAATGTCTAAAATGTCTAAAATGTCTAAAATGTCTAAAATGTCTAAAATGTCTAAAATGTCTAAAATGTCTAAAATGTCTAAAATGTCTAAAATGTCTAAAATGTCTAAAATGTCTAAAATGTCTAAAATGTCTAAAATGTCAAAAATGTCAAAAAAAAAGTAATAAATGTCAAATAAGTCAAAAAGAATAAAAAATTTCATAAAAGGCAAAAAGAATAAAAAATGTCATAAAAGGCAAAAAAAGTCATTTCAAATGTCAAAAAATTTAAAAAGCCGAAACGTTGAACGTGTAACTATTATAAGTAGATCATGTAATTCGGAAAGTCGTGTGGTGTCCATACCAGATATTTTGTCAAAAATGTCAAAAATGTCAAAAATGTAAAAAAAGTAATAAATGTCAAATAAGTCAAAAAAAATAAAAAATTTCATAAAAGGCAAAAAAAGTCATAAATGTGAAATAAGTCAAAAAGAATAAAAAATGTCATAAAAGGCAAAAAAAGTAATTTCAAATGTCAAAAAATTTAAAAAGCCGAAACGTTGAAAGTGTATTTATTATAAGTAGATCATGTAATTCGGAAAGTCGTGTGGTGTCCATACCAGATATTTTGTCAAAAATGTCAAAAATGCCAAAAATGTCAAAAATGTCAACAAAAAGTAATAAATGTCAAATAAGTCAAAAAGAATAAAAAAATTCATAAAAGGCAAAAAAAGTCATAAATGTCAAATAAGTCAAAAAGAATAAAAAATGTCATAAAAGGCAAAAAAAAAGTCATAAATTTCAAATGTCAAAAAATTTAAAAAGCCGAAACGTTGAAAGTGTAACTATTATAAGTAGATCACGTAATTCAGAAAATCGTGTGGTGCCCATACCAGATATTTTTTTTAATAACTTACAATACAAATTACAATAAGCAAATAGGGATTATGTTTGTTGTCCGAAGGAGTGTTAATTAAATTAGTCTTCTCGTTTTTGGTAACGCCAGGCTTGCAAATATAATTAAATCACATAACGCTGCAAATGTAAAATATATATTTTCACTTATCGTTAATATGTTTATAATTACATTTAATCAGATCATAATAATACTGTAATCAATCATACAATTCTATACATTCATACTAAAACCTATATTTTTATACAATCACATTTTTAATTTAAAAAAAAATCATATTTAAAACTTTGTAACTTCCTTCCCACTCTTCTCAAATTCACTGAATTTATTTTCTGAATGAACCGATGCAGTGGCAGCGTTGCTTAGTCTACCGCTATTTTTAGAAGCTTCAACACTGTTCTGAATTCCGTAGAAGAAGTAGATGCAGAAGCCTATAACAGATAATAAGATTGTTTATAATTATCTACTGAGATACAAATAATAAATAAGGTGTACTAAAATATTCACCTATTAGAAGCCATATTATGAATCTTATCCATGTTTGGAAGTCTAGCTCCAGCATGAGGTAGGTGTTCATCACTATACTAAGGCAAGGAATTAATGGAACACACGGTACCTAAAAAAAAAAACGAAAATAATTAATATTCATCGAAAACATAATCTAAAATCTTTGGACATAAATTAAAGTCCTGGAAATGAAAGAACATTAAAAATCTGGAGTTTATTTGATTATTTGATTATTTGATTATTTGATAATATTTAATTATAATTGATTATATTTGATTATATTTGATTATATATGATTATATTTGATTATATTTGATTATATTTGATTATATTTGATTATATTTGATTATATTTGATTATATTTGATTATATTTGATTATATTTGATTATATTTGATTATATTTGATTATATTTGATTATATTTGATTATATTTGATTATATTTGATTATATTTGATTATATTTGATTATATTTGATTATATTTGATTATATTTGATTATATTAGATTATATTTGATTATATTTGATTATATTTGATTATATTTGATTATATTTAATTATATTTGATTATTTAATTATATTTGATTATTTAATTATATTTGATTATTTGATTATTTGATTATTTGATTATTTGATTATTTGATTATTTGATTATTTGATTATTTGATTATTTGATTATTTGATTATTTGATTATTTGATTATTTGATTATTTGATTATTTGATTATTTGATTATTTGATTATTTGATTATTTGATTATTTGATTATTTGATTATTTGATTATTTGATTATTTGATTATTTGATTATTTGATTATTTGATTATTTGATTATTTGATTATTTGATTATTATTTGATTATTATTTGATTATTATTTGATTATTATTTGATTATTATTTGATTATTATTTGATTATTATTTGATTATTATTTGATTATTATTTGATTATTATTTGATTATTATTTGATTATTATTTTATTATTATTTTATTATTATTTGATTATTATTTGATTATTATTTGATTATTATTTGATTATTATTTGATTATTATTTGATTATTATTTGATTATTATTTGATTATTATTTGATTATTATTTTATTATTATTTTATTATTATTTTATTATTATTTGATTATTTGATTATTTGATTATTTGATTATTTGTTTAGTTGATTATTTGATTATTCGAATCTTTGAATCTTTGAGTCTTTGAGTCTATAATTATTTGAGTCTTTGATTATTTGAGTCTTTAATTATTTGAGTCTTTGATTATTTGATTATTATTTTATTATTATTTGATTATTATTTTATTATTATATTATTATTATTTTATTATTATTTTATTATTATTTTATTATTATTTTATTATTATTTTATTATTTTATTATTTTATTATTTTATTATTTTATTATTTTATTATTTTATTATTTTATTATTTTATTATTTTATTATTTTATTATTTTATTATTTTATTATTTTATTATTTTATTATTTTATTATTTTATTATTTTATTATTTTATTATTTTATTATTTTATTATTATTTTATTATTATTTGATTATTTGATTATTTGATTATTTGATTATTAGATTAGTTGATTAGTTGATTAGTTGATTAGTTGATTAGTTGATTAGTTGATTAGTTGATTAGTTGATTAGTTGATTAGTTGATTAGTTGATTAGTTGATTAGTTGATTAGTTGATTAGTTGATTAGTTGATTAGTTGATTAGTTGATTAGTTGATTAGTTGATTAGTTGATTAGTTGATTAGTTGATTAGTTGATTAGTTGATTAGTTGATTAGTTGATTAGTTGATTAGTTGATTAGTTGATTAGTTGATTAGTTGATTAGTTGATTATTTGATTATTTGATTATTTGATTATTTGATTATTTGATTATTTGATTATTTGATTATTTGATTATTTGATTATTTGATTATTTGATTATTTGATTATTTGATTATCTAATTATTTGAGTCTTTGATTATTTGATTATTATTTGATTATTATTTGATTATTATTTGATTATTATTTGATTATTATTTGATTATTATTTTATTATTATTTTATTATTATTTTATTATTATTTTATTATTATTTTATTATTATTTTATTATTATTTTATTATTATTTTATTATTATTTTATTATTATTTTATTATTATTAAATGAGTATGTATAAACAATCGTTGCGATAAATCAACAGTTAATTTCTACATAATTAACATTCCTCTAGTTGTGTAAAGGCAGCGGCAGTTAAAAAAATATATTAATATTGCAGAGAAATTACATAAAACACTGCAATTACACTTAATGATAATATTAAAAGCCGGTAGTAATTGTTATGCAATAATTTACCTTGAAGGCCAATTTCACATCGGCCACAGGTTGTCGGTAGATTATCACAACCACTATTATTGTCACGATGAGAATCCCGAAGAAACTCACTATTGAGGGCACTTCGTCAAAGTTTGCTGAGTAGATGATTATTGCACAGATGCCAGCAGATAAAACACCTAAAAACATAAACTAGTTGTGAGGTCAGGCTTAAAAAACTTTTACGCAAGACATATTACAATTGAAACTTAAACCGTGTAAAACGGATAGTTCGTACAGGAAATAATAGGTCCGACCCTACATTTCATTCAAGTTTTTATTTAAGACATGTACAGAAAGAATATTGGACATAGTAATTGAACATAACAGACACAATATGACGCGTACTTGACTACTATGACAATAAAAACTAGGAACTTCCAAGTTCAAGTTTCTTAGCCTACTTGACAACTATGACAATTAAAACTAGGAACTTCAAGTTCAAGTTTCTTAGCGAATCCAGTACACGCTTCTATCGTTTAGTAGTCAGTGTATTTGTAATGTGTTTGCTTCAATCATCCTTATCCTCATTAACACATACTTAATTGCAGGATCAAAATCATACTGTCTATTTATTAAAAACAAATGAGAATTGATAAATAAAACGATTTTTTACTTTGTTTTTTATCACACTTCTGTTACACTTTGCAACTAGTAACTAGTAACTGAAGTGTGATAAAAAAATAAAGTAAAAAATCGTTTTATTTATCCTTTGAATTGAATTATCACAAAGTAGACGCCTTAACAATCCAATATGAGAATTGATTTTTGTTTGTAATTTCTACTTACAGAATATTAACGTTGCCCAATTAGTAACATTCGAAGAGAATCTAGTAGGGTACTTGTTCATGTTTAAGTTGAAGAGATTCTTGAAAAATGCAAATGGCGAGATTATCACACTGTCGTTCGGTTGTTTCATTTCAACTGCATACCCACTGTTGTCTTCATATCTATAAAATAATGGCAAAAAAAAAATAAAATTAAATAAGTTTTTCTTTCCACTTATATATTTATTATATTTCACTTAAATATTTAAAATATCCAAATTAGATATTAAAACACGCAGTACGGCTTAACGAACGGGCAGCCCGGGTATCGTACTGACTAGTTGTCGTTATATAAGGCCCAATTCACACATAAGCGGCGTCGGGAGCAGGCGCGGTGCAGGCGAGGCGCAGGCGCGACTTCGCACAGGCGATTGTGATGTACATATGCAGTGAAGGGGTGGACATTGTACCTTATGTTTACATAGAGGCGGCGTGGAAGAGTTTCACCTCTTCGCCTACCGTGTCTTAGGCGAAGAGGCGACGCCGCTTATGTGTGAATTGGGCCTAAGGTGTTAAACATTAATAGTCGCCCGGTGGCGTGCTGTTTCGCTCCAATTGTTTCAGCCTCATGCACCGCGAACGCTAGTGTAATACTGCCCTACGTCAAATGTCAAAAATTAGTGAAATAGGTTAGGATTATAACCTATTTTTCTATCTAAACGTCACTTTTGACAACCTTGTGACATCTGTCATAAGTCAGTATTACACTAGCGATTGAAACAATTGTTTATTTGGTTGTCATGGGTAACAGACCGTTCGGATCATTTATCAGACCGTCTGAAGTTACAGAATAGACCCCCAGGATATAAAGAAGATTTAAGATATAATATTATTTATTTTTCATGACATTACAAGAAGAAAAAATCAAGCGTAAAGAATATCGCAACTTTTACCAGGATATAAAGAAGATTAGGGTAGGATATACGCCATCACCGAGGTATATGGCGTATATCCTACCCTAATCTTCTTTATATCCTGGTAAAAGTTGCGATATTCTTTACGCTTGATTTTTTCTTCTTGTAATGTCATGAGAAACAAATAATATTACATCTTATATTCTAAATTAACACCAGATACGTATATTTTTTATTTTGAGTGTAATCATTGTTTAAAGTAGCTTTTAGTTACCTCAATATTAATACACAGATGGCGACAATTGTGTAAGCCAACAGGGTTCCAATCGACATCATATCTACCAGCTGTTGTAGGTCAAAAAGTGCAGCCATTATGCCTAAAACCACCACAAATATAAAACTTGCAACAACTATTATTATTTTTTGTGTGTACCTGCTAGTAGTCCTGATAGTAGCGTCGCTATCAGTGGCGTTTTTGATTTGGGATGCACTTTGGCTAAAAATTTGAACAAAAGCCCATCACTGGACATGGCGTAGATAACACGTGGCAGTGGGAACATTGCACCAAGCATGCTGGTGCATAAAGCAAATATTGCGCCTACAGTTACAATCCATTTGATCACGGGCCAGCCTACACGGTCAAAAACGTGGGGAAATGGCGCATCAGCGTTCTAAAGCAAAAAAAAAACTAAAATTAATCAAATTTAAAAAAAAATTAAAAGATACAACTTTCCCCCTAGGAGGAAAGTTAAACGCCATCTGGCTTTGGATTCACAATTATATATGTTTAAAAAAATATAATATATAAAATAAATATAATTAAAAATATAATCAAATTTAAAAAAAAACTTAAAAGATACAACTTCCTCCCAAGGAGGAAAGTTAAACGCCATCTGGCTTTGGATTCACGATTATATATGTTTAAAAAAATATAATATATAAAATAAATATAATTGTTTTAGGGCTACTAGCTGTGTGGTATTTTTACCACCGGTTAAGGGAATAGCTCAGACACCGCTTGCTAGTAAACCGTGTAGCTAAACTCCAGCTACACGGTTTACTAGCAAGCGGTGTCGATAACTATGTCTTATACATTACAAGATAGGTACGTTTTAAGTACATGTAATTGAATAACTCACTAGATTCTAGTGTAATTCATGATGTTTTCATGCTATATTCATAGCGATTGCTCAAAAATACATCCCCAGGGATTAATTCTTAGGTACATGTCCCTGTTGCCTAATTACGGCCCTAACTATAGATAGTAGTTTATTGCGTTGCAATCGTAAAACTGTTTTTGCGTATTTTCTTACTTCATTAAACATAAATGTTATAATAGTTACCTGGTCATAATACGGCCACATCATTGTTAAAACGGTGGAAATTCCAAAGTACGCGAAAAATATTATGATCAAGGATATGATAATTGCCAGTGGGATGTTCCGTTGCGGTTTCTTTGCTTCCTCGCCGGTTGAGGCGACGCAATCAAATCCCACAAAACCAAAAAAGCATTTGGCAGCGCCCGCCATAACGCCTGCAATGCCAAAGGGCATAAAACCACCCTCGCCGGCGTTTTTAACGTCCGGCGGGATGTCTTCTTTTGCTATATTCCAGTTGGCTATGTCAGCTAAAAATAAATACAAACATGTAGACGAAAATACTGCTGTATATATGTATTTTTTCTTATTGTTACTTTTTTATTTTTATTTTTATGTATTTTTTTTACTGGTTATTGCTGTTATGAGCAATGTGTATTGGGGTATTTTTGGATGTTTTGAGAGGCTATGCCAAATAAAGGTCTTTTGTTTAGTTATCAAGAATTTTTAATTTCAAACTATTGTTGGTTGAATTAGCAAAAGTGCCTATTAATTAATTGGTGATTTTCTCAAAATAATTTTTTTGCTAGATAATTTAAAATGCAATTGCTTATCCATCTACGATAGCAATTCATACAATAAAAGTTAATCTCTTTTAAAACATTTTTCCAATACCAATTGAATAGAGCCGTCTTAAGATTTTATGGGTTTTAAATGGCTGAGTGCTTACAACCCTGTTTGTGTGCGGGGAAACCCCTGAGATACTTAATCATGGGTGGGTGTAGCAGGAAGAACAAAGTGTGCATAGCAAGAGCGTGGTGCGATTCGGAAGAGAAGGAAGTGTGGATTGGATGAGGATACACCGTGTGAGTAAGGGGAACGACACGAATGGCATCTAAACAAAAGTGAGGGAGTGAAACCATAATGGGTGGGGCAGAAAGGTATATATGTACCTTTCTGCAATATATATATATATATATATAGATAGATAGCACTCACACGGTGTATATATATATATAGAGTGTCTCTATAAATATGGAATAAATTCGATAAAACATTTATTTATGCTTTTTGGGTATTTTATAATATCCTCCTTTTTTGACACCCAAATAAGTAATTAAATATATATATATATATATATATATATATATATATATATATATATATAAGAGATCATGATGAGTTGTTTCCTGGTGATAGTTTTTTTTATATTTATCTGAATTTAAACATTGATAGAATTATAGATATTTCAATCCGCAATTTAAGCTTTGTCGTCAATTTTAATGCCCTATAAATATTCCATTAAAAATTAAATTACACACCAAACATTTCAATCAGCTCGTTGTTCTTATAATTATAAATGTATGATACCTTTCTGTACAAAATTCCCAAACATCTTATTTAATCAGCCTCTGTACTTGTTTATAAAAATATAAATAAATATGTATATAAATATAATAATAAAATATTTTATACATGTAAGACAATTATTCTAGTGAACTTTCTATGGTTATAAAAATATGCAAAGGTTATTTTACATTGAGCCAGCCAATAAACAATAAAATGTAAATTATTTTTGGCGGACTGGTTTCGTTTGGCGGACGCAAAATTCGCATATATTTAGTGTTCAATGTTTTTAATGTGTCGAAACTGTGTGTTTACTTATTTTATTCACATACCTTTTATAAGACCAGCCACAAAAACGATGGCCACGGTCATGAGATTTAATACTGTGAAAAGATTGTTCATCGTTGTTGATTCTTTCACGCCAACAGCTAGTAATACTGAAACATATACATAATCTTATACAAAAAAATCTTAATATATACAGGGTGTTATACAGCAAGGCGTCCAACATGAAAATTAAAATATACTGAAACATATGCATAATCTTATATTTTTTTTAAATATATACAGTGTGGTAATGTTATAGACATTTTTTAATATATACAGAGTGTTATATAACAAGGGCACCAACATGAAAATTAAGATATACTGAAACATATGCATAATGTTATAAACATTTTTTAATATATACAGGGTGTTATATAGCAAGGGGATCAACATGAAAATTAAGATATACTGAAATATATACATAATCTTATAAAGATTTTTTAATATATACTGGGTGTTATACAAAAAGGGAACCAACATGAAAATTAAAATATACTGAAACATATGCATAATGTCATAATTTTTTTTTTAATATATACAGAGTGTTATATAGCAAGGGCACCAACATGAAATTTAAGATATACTGAAACATATGCATAATGTTATTTTTTTTTTTTTAATATATACAGAGTGTTATATAGCAAGGGCACCAACATGAAAATTAAGATATACTGAAACATATACATAATGTTATAAACATTTTTTAATATATACAGTGTGTTATACAGAAAGGGGACCAACATGAAACTTAAAATATACTGAAACATATGCATAATGTTATATATAGTTTTTTAATGTATACAGAGTGTTATATAGCAAGGGCACCAACATGAAATTTAAGATATACTGAAACATATGCATAATGTTATAAACATTTTTTAATATATACAGGGTGGTATATAGCAAGGGGACCAACATGAAAATTAAGATATACTGAAACATATGTATAATGTTATAAACATTTTTTAATATATACAGTGTGTTATATATATTTTTTTAATATATACAGAGTGTTATATAGCAAGGGCACCAACATGAAATTTAAGATATACTGAAACATATGCATAATGTTATAAACATTTTTAATATATACAGAGTGTTATATAGCAAGGGGACCAACATGAAAATTAAAATATACTGAAACATATGCATAATGTTATAATTTTTTTTTTAATATATACTGAGTGTTATATAGCAAGGGCACCAACATGAAAATTAAGATATACTGAAATATATACATAATCTTATAAAGAAATTTTAATATATACAGGGTGTTATACAGAAAGGGGACCAACATGAAAATTAAAATATACTGAAACATATGCATAATGTTATAATTTTTATTTTTTTTATATATACTGAGTGTTATATAGCAAGGGCACCAACATGAAAATTAAGATATACTGAAACATATGCATAATGTTATAAACATTTTTTTAATATATACAGGGTGGTATATAGCAAGGGGACCAACATGAAAATTAAAATATACTGAAACATATGCATAATGTTATATTTTTTTCAATATATACAGAGTGTTATATAGCAAGGGCAGCAACATGAAAATTAAGATATACTGAAACATATGCATAATGTTATAAACATTTTTAATATATACAGAGTGTTATATAGCAAGGGGACCAACATGAAAATTAAAATATACTGAAACATATGCATAATGTTATAATTTTTTTTTTTAATATATACTGAGTGTTATATAGCAAGGGCACCAACATGAAAATTAAGATATACTGAAACATATGCATAATGTTATATATATATATATATATATATATATATATATATATATATATATATATATGTTTTTAATATATACAGAGTGTTATATAGCAAGGGCACCAACATGAAAATTAAGATATACTGAAATATATACATAATTTTATAAAGAAATTTTAATATATACAGGGTGTTATACAGAAAGGGGACCAACATGAAAATTAAAATATACTGAAACATATGCATAATGTTATAAACATTTTTTTAATATATACAGGGTGGTATATAGCAAGGGGACCAACATGAAAATTAAAATATACTGAAACATATGCATAATGTTATAATTTTTTTTTTTAATATATACTGAGTGTTATATAGCAAGGGCACCAACATGAAAATTAAGATATACTGAAACATATGCATAATGTTATAAACATTTTTTTAATATATACAGGGTGGTATATAGCAAGGGGACCAACATGAAAATTAAAATATACTGAAACATATGCATAATGTTATATTTTTTTCAATATATACAGAGTGTTATATAGCAAGGGCAGCAACATGAAAATTAAGATATACTGAAACATATGCATAATGTTATAAACATTTTTTAATATATACAGGGTGTTATATAACAAGGGGACCAACATGAAAATTAAGATATACTGAAACATATACATAATCTTATAAAAAATCTTAATATATACAGGATGTTATACAACAAGGAGGCCAAATTTAAAATTACGGTATACAATTGAAATAATGGATTGATCTAGCGTTTACTTTGTGATAATTCATTATAATTAATAAATAAAATGAGTTTTGTTTTGTTTTTTTTTGTCTATCTAATATCATGCATTGATCTAACATCAATAACTGAGCATCACATTTTGAAAATATCTCCTAGTACCTATACTAAGGTCCTAATACCTATACTAGAGTCCTAGTACCTACACTAGAGTCCTAGTACCTATATTAGAATCCTAGTACCTATACTAGAGTCCTAGTTCCTATACTAGAGTCCTAGTACCGATACTAGAGTCCTAGTAACTATACTAGTGTCCTAGTATCTATACTAGAATCCTACTACCTATACTAGAGTCCTAGTACCTATTTTAGAGTTCTAGTACCTATACTAGTGTCCTAGTACCTATACTAGAGTCCCAGTACCTATACTAGAGTCCTAGTACCTATACTAAAATCCTAGTACCTATACTAGAGTTCTAGTACCTATGCTAGAGTCCTAGTACCTATACTAGTGTCCTAGTTTCTATACTAAAGTCCTAGTACCTATATTAGAGCCCTAGTTTCTATACTAGAATCCTAGTAACTATACTAGAGTCCTAGTACCTATACTAGAGTCCTAGTACCTATACTAGAGTCCTAGTACCTATACTGGTGTCCTAGTACTTATACTAGAATCCTAGTACCTATACTAGAGTCCTAGTACCTATATTAAAGTTCTAGTACCTATACTAGTATTCTAGTTCCTATACTAGAGTCCTATTACCTATAATAGAGTCCTAGTACCTATACTAGAGTCCTAGTACCTATACTAGAGTCCTAGTTCCTATACTAGAGTTCTAGTACTTATACTAGAGTCCTAGTACCTATACCAGAGTCCTAGTTCCTATACTAGAGTCCTAGTACCTATACTAGAGTCCTAGTACCTATACTAAAATCCTAGTACCTATACTAGAGTTCTAGTACCTATGCTAGAGTCCTAGTACCTATACTAGTGTCCTAGTTTCTATACTAAAGTCCTAGTACCTATATTAGAGCCCTAGTTCCTATACTAGAATCCTAGTAACTATACTAGAGTCCTAGTACCTATACTAGAGTCCTAGTTCCTATACTAGAGTCCTAGTACCTATACTAGAGTCCTAGTACCTATACTAGAATACTAGTACCTATACTAGAGTCCTAGTTCCTATACTAGAATCCTAGTACCTATACTAGAGTCCTAGTACCTATACTAGAATCCCAGTTCTTATAATAGAGTCCTAGTACCTATACTAGAGTCGTAGTACCTTTACTAGAATCCTAGTACATTTACTAGAATACTAGTACCTATACTAGAGTCCTAGTTCCTATACTAGAATCCTAGTACCTATACAAGAGTCCTAGTACCTATACTAGAATCCTAGTACCTATACTAGAGTCCTAGTTCCTATACTAGAGTCCTAGTTCCTATACTAGAATCCTAGTACTTACACTAGAGTCCTAGTACCTATACTAAAGTTCTAGTACCTATACTAGAGTCCTAGTTCTTATACTAGAGTCCTAGTACCTATACTAGAGTCCTAGTACCTAATCTAGAATCCTAGTACCTATACTAGAGTCCTAGTACCTATATTAAAGTTCTAGTACCTATACTAGTATTCTAGTTCCTATACTAGAGTCCTATTACCTATAATAGAGTCCTAGTACCTATACTAGAGTCGTAGTACCTATACTAGAGTCCTAGTACATTTACTAGAATACTAGTACCTATACTAGAGTCCTAGTTCCTATACTAGAATCCTAGTACCTATACAAGAGTCCTAGTACCTATACTAGAATCCTAGTACCTATATTAGAGTCCTAGTTCCTATACTAGAGTCCTAGTTCCTATACTCTAGTCCTAGTACCTATACTAGAGTCATAGTACCTATACTAGAGTATATTGAAAATATTAAATATATTAGCTATTGAAAAGGAAGCCTGTGCGTCAATTTACCAGGAGATTTCTTACCTGTTAATAACATAACAACGAAAAAAGACAAGAAATCTGGATACGGTGATAGAAATCCCACATTGATGGGAAACATTTCTGTAAGAGTATTCTTCATAGTGCTATTAGCGAGGGCATCTACATAGTTGCTCAAGCCTCGAGCCACGCTAGCCGTACCTAAAAAAAAAACAAAATTAAAATGAGAAATGCACTAGTGCGGGAAGTAGCCAGTGTTGCCAACTTAAAATTCGGTACCAATGTAAATGAGTATTTATAAATATGAGAATGCATGTAAACACAACGTACACCTCTTATACTTCAAATTAAGTTGGCAACACTGGCTACTTCCCGCACTAGTGCGGGAAGTATTATTTCCCCCACCCGATGCAATGCGGGAAATGACTTGTGTCTTAGGATATGAGTACAAAAATTAGTATTTTGTCATACACATTGTTTTACCTATAACATACTCCAGTATCAAGTTCCATCCGATGATGAATGCTGAAAACTCGCCGACACTTACATAGCTGTAAATATAGGCACTTCCTGCCTTGGGCACTCGAGATGCAAATTCTGCATAACAAAGTCCTACAAAATAAATAATTATTATATATATATATATATATATATATATATATATATATATATATATATATATATATATTTATATATATATATATATATATATATATATTTATATATATATATATATATATATATATATATATATATATATATATATATATATATTATTGTATTTATTCGCCGAAAATTAATTATGTGCAAGTTATTATTGGGAAACAGCGAGGGCAGTAAAAAACTTCTTTTTTAATATATCAATATATTTCGCTCGTTAAATTTCGAGCATCATCAGGATAATTAAACAGAGTTAATCAACAAGGAAACTGGAACATAACATTATTTACAACATTTTTTAATTTAGATTTGGCGCTTATTTGACAAGATAATAACAAATTTATATATATATATATATATATATATATATATATATATATATATATATATTTAGAGGAAGACTGTTGGGAATGAAACCTCTTCTCTTTATATCGATATTTCGTTTTGGGTTCAGAGCTTCTTCAGGATTTACTAAAAAGATTAAGATTAATATACAAATTGAGTGTGAATTAAAATTTATAATTTACAGTCGACAATAATATGTTTTTAAATCGTTTATCGCCGCACTAAATTGCAGATATTAAAACACATCCGGCGGCTGAAAGTGATTGCACGTGATTAAGTTGTTAACGATCACCTAGTTACATATTTTGTGATATATGCATTTATTTAGTGTAATGTTTAATTATTTAAATTGAGATTATGTGTGCATACAATTAAATTGCAACATATGTTGTGGGTGTCTCATATTAATTATATAGTCGTAATGATCATTAAACGTCCAAATTTACTTGAAATTCAAATTTTTATAAATACAGGGGGATTCAAATTATATTCCTAGCATTTTGTAGATCTTATAATCTATAGATCTGCCCATATTTTCAAATATTTATACATTGTTTTGTACAAAGTATTCTACGGCTATATATAGTTAGTTTAGTTATTGAGTTATAGCACTTTTTATCAAATATGTTCAGAAACCATGCAAAAAACAAATGTTGCACAAGTTTTTTTTTTTTTTTTTTTTTATTAATTTCCTGTGTATATTAGTAATCTGCCCGTAAACAATATGTTGCACAAGTGACATTCATTATTACCTTCACTTTTTAGTATTATCACTGATTTGATTCGTTTTATTTACAGAGTAGCTATACAAAGTAATAAAAAAAACACTATATAAATACAAAATATTCGAAATGTCCACCTTCGGCTTGAATGCACGCGACTTCTTTTAATACGGTGTAAACTGACTGGATGATTTTTTATTTGAGTCCCAGCATTTTTTATTTTATGTAACAAGTAACAGTACTAAAAACTGATTCTTGAACATTCGCTCCGATGGGATTCGAACTCAATACGAGACGGACAACGCCTCTAACCACTCGGGCACTGAGCTGGGTTATTTTCACATAATAATAGCTAGAGGTAAACTTGTGCAATTGCCCGATTATCATACATGATATTATCTACAATTTTGCAATTTAAATAATTATTATAGCATTTTAAGTAAATATATATATATATATATATATATATATATATATATATATATATATATATACTACAAGGCCGATTGTGTGCTGTTTTTCTTCCATCAAAATAAAATAACTAAACAATCAACTATAACAATTACACCTGTCAGGATTTCAATCTCTAGTAATAATTGTGATTAATTTAGGCAATTAATTTCGCTCTCTGTTTTTTTTTAATCTGTTTTTGTTCTACCATGTTTCGCAAGACGCACGGCTCTCATTCAGTAGCGGATTCTATGAAGACATATGCACTCAATGACTATAATCATTGGTTGATGATGGGCTTTTTATTGCCATATAAAATAGTAATTTAGCAACTGAAAGCCGAACTACTATTCACTTGACATACAATGCGTTAATCCAATACAAGGTGAACCTGCTGCCGGTGGGATTTATTTATTGCTGCAGGAAGTTAAGGATTGTTATACAATATTTGCCGTTCGGTCTGCGAAAACAATTCAGAAAATGTATCATTTTTATTTTTTGTATCATATTCAACTGTTTGTAGTTGTATTTAACATGATGGAAAAAATGACTATGAATATAGTAACTTATTCTGGCATATTTAATGAGAGCAATATGCTAATATAATTAGGTAGTAGCAATTATTTTAGCAAAAATGGTTCTTCATTGCTTACTAACAACCCACACATCTCCTTCTCACCTTTAAAAACGCCAATTATCTCAAAAAATTTCATAAAACTTAAAAATTCCAAATATCTCAAATAATTTCATAAAACTTAAAAATGACAAAATGTTAGTCGAAGCGAAATATCTGTTTCTTTTTTGATTCTAATACTTAACTTAATATATAAATTCGGAAAGTCGTGTGGTGCCTGATATTTTTGAGTAGTTTGTATAACGAATAGAATTGTAATTTCTCAAATTATATCGTTATTACAGTTTATATACTGCAAAACAGGTGTTTGTATATTTTATTCAGTCATAAACATACTCTGTGATAATTACTTTATTTGTAACTTTTGAACATCATAATACAATAAAATCATTGCTTTAATTATGATAGCCTTTTAACCGTGTGAATATTTTCACTTGCAAATATTTACAAAAATAACGACACACACACACTGCGCTAATTAACCTTGCACGCCAAACTATCCTTGAATTCGCGAATGCGATTGCTAAACTGGATAAATCTTACCGGCAAACGCGGACGCAATAGCGGCCACTAGAAACGAAAGGCATACCGCAGGGCCGGCTTCGTTTCTCGCCACGGATCCTGCTAGCACATAAACTCCTAATCCAAGCGTGGAACCCACCCCCAGAGCGGTTAAATCCATTAGGTTTAACACGCGAGCCAGTTCGCTGGTTTCGTCATCGTTGTTTGGCTTTTTGCGGGCCAGGGCTCTGTATAAACGTGAAGCCATCTAAAACAAAAATTACAGAAATATAAATGGTTGTTTATAACAGTGAGAGCAATATTTATTAAACAGTCTTAAACACATATTGTTTCTCTATATGTGTATAAGATAGCATACATTTTTTAATTCTTTGTCAAATTAGTCTTCTAATTGATTTGCTATAAAATGTAATTGTTTCTTTCTATTTGAAACATAAAACTTCAGTCAGTCGGAGTAACCATTAATTTTTCTTTCTAATATTACGGAATAAAACTGTTGTTTTATATATATTTTTTTTATAAATGTGACAAAATTTGGGAAAATGTTAAAAAAAATGGAAAAATGCTAAAAAAATAGAAAAATCTTGGTAACTGGGAGAAAATGTGAGGAAATATAAAATTAAAAAAAATATATATATATATATATATATATATATATATATATATATATATATATATTAAAACTTTGACGTGAATTAATATGACTATTTGAGAATATATATAGTGTGATTTTATAAAATTTTGAATACTACAAACAGAGTTATAGTACTTTTTGTCTCCGTACTAATGTCTGTTTTGTAATTTTTGATTTTATCAACCCAAAATGCCTAGAATTAATTGAGATACAAATTTAAAACTTTGGCGTGAATTAATATGACTATTTGAGGATATATATAGTGTGATTTTATAAAATTTTGAATACTACAAATAGAGTTATAGTACTTTTTGTCTCCGTACTAATGTCTGTTTTGTAATTTTTGACTTTATCAACCCAAAATACCTAGAAATAATTGAGATACATATTTAAAACTTTGACGTCAATTAATATGACTATCTGAGGATATATATATAGTGTGATTTTATAAAATTTTAAATACTACAAATAGAGTTATAGTACCTTTTGTCTCCGTACTAATGTCTGTTTTGTAATTTTTGATTTTATCAACCCAAAATACCTAGAATTAATTGAGATACATATTTAAAAATTTGACGTGAATTAATATTTAAGGATATTGATAGTGTGATTTTATAAAATTTTGAATACTACAAACAGAGTTATAGTACTTTTTATCTCCATACTAATGTCTGTTTTGTAATTTTTGATTTTATCAACCCAAAATACCTAGAAATAATTGAGATACATATTTAGAACTTTGACATGAATTAATATGACTATTACTATTTGATAAATATATATTTACATATATTTATATATATATTTATATATATATATATATATATATATATATATATATATCGATGTTGTCATTGCTCATTCAAAAATGGTTGAAAAAAATTGACACTTTCATTGAAAATTGGCAATTTAAAATTAAAAATGAGTGCCATTTTTGCAAAAATCAAAAACAAAGGTTTTATCGAATTGATTCCATACTTTAGGAACAGCCTGTATAATTGCGTCCATACTGACAAAAAAATCTATTTAATTATTAGCCGGAGGAGGACCTTTTCAGCTGGTAAAGGGAGTATTACTATCGATATTTACCTTAACTACACAAAAAACCTCTGAAAAACTGTAAGGGCCGGTTGTTCAATAGCCAATTAAACTAGCTTAAACTAAGTTTAACGTTAAACCGTTGTTATATATACTTCAATCAACAGTTAAACTCCAGGTTAAAGCGTCAAGGTGTAATTTCGCGCACACAGCAGCGTTTTGAACTCACTCCCTAATGCTCAATACAATACGGACAGCGCTAGGCTACTGAGCTAGGTTACCCATACTGATTATACAAAATAAATCGTTTTTCAATTCATATTTTATTGTGATATAATTGTTGTTTTTAACACAAATAAATTTCAGTAAACAGGTTTCGTAACGCCATCACGGTCACATATACATTGTCGTAGTGTGAACGATCCGACAATCGTCCGAATTTGGAAATAACAGTAAACACGTCCGGGATGCGGTTAAAATAAAAATAGTAGGTACCATTAATAACTTTTTAATGTTATTTACATCAAGGTGGCGTAAATGCTCGATTCTTTTTGCGTTTTAAGGAGGTGAAGGTCGTCTTTGGCGCGTACGCGAGTTAACTGTATCTAGTAATTAATACGATTGAATTTTAATTAGTGGATTATTATTGATGATGAAATAGTTCTTGTAAAATACAATCATTACAACTATAATAATCATAATCATAGTCGTAACTGTATTTGGTACAATTCTGTAATTGACTATCGATAAAAGTTTATAAAATTACTCTACATATATCCTCAAATAGTAATATTAATTCACGTCAAAGTTTTAAATATGTATCTCAATTATTTCTAGCCATTTTGGGTTGATAAAATCAAAAATTACAAAACAGACATTAGTACGGAGACAAAAAGTACTATAACTCTATTTGTAGTATTTAAATTTTTATAAAATCACACTATATACATCCTCAAGTAGTCATATTAATTCACGTTAAAGTTCTAAATATGTATCTCAATTATTTCTAGGAATTTTGGGTTGATGAAATTAAAAATTACAAAACAGACATTCGTACGGAGACAAACAGTACTATATATCTGTTTGTAGTATTCAAAATTTTATGAAATCACACTATTTATATCCTCAAATAGTCATATTCATTCACGTCAAAGTTTTAAATATGTATCTCAATTATTTCTAGGTATTTTGGGTTGATAAAATCAAAAATTACAAAACAGACATTAGTATGGAGACAAAAACTACTATAACTCTGTTTGTAGTATTCAAAATTTTATAAAATCATACTATATATATTCTCAAATAGTCATATTAATTCACTTCAAAGTTTTAAATATGTATCTCAATTATTTCTAGGCATTTTACGTTGATAAAATCAAAAATTACAAAACAGGCATTAGTACGAAGACAAAAAGTACTATAACTCTGTTTGTAGTATTCAAAATTTTATAAAATCATACTATATATATCCTCAAATAGTCATATTAATTCACGCCAAAGTTTTAAATTTGTATCTCAATTATTTCTAGGCATTTTGGGTTGATAAAATCAAAAATTACAAAACAGACATTAGTACGGAGACAAAAAGTTCTATAACTCTGTTTGTAGTATTCAAAATCTTATAAAATCACACTATATATATCCTCAAATAGTCATATTAATTCACATCAAAGTTTTAACTATGTATCTCAATTAATTCTAGGCATTTTGGGTTGATAAAATCAAAAATTACAAAACAGACATTAGTACGGAGACAAAAAGTACTATAACTCTGTTTGTAGTATTCAAAATTTTATAAAATCACACTATATATATCCTCAAATAGTCATATTAATTCACGTCAAAGTTTTAAATATGTATCTCAATTATTTCTAGACATTTTGGGTTGATAAAATCAAAAATTACAAAACAGACATTAGTATGGAGACAAAAAGTACTATAACTCTGTTTGTAGTATTCAAAATTTTATAAAATCACACTATATATATCCTCAAATAGTCATATTAATTCACATCAAAGTTTTAACTATGTATCTCAATTATTTCTAGTCATTTTGGGTTGATAAAATAAAAAATCACAAAACAGACATTAGTACGGAGACAAAAAGTACTATAACTCTGTTTGTAGTAGTCAAAATTTTATAAAATCACACTATATATATTCTCAAATAGTCATATTAATTCACGTCAAAGTTTAAAAATAGGTATCTCAATTATTTCTAGCCATTTTGGGTTGATAAAATTAAAAATTACAAAACAGACATTAGTACGGAGACAAAAAGTACTATAACTCTGTTTGTAGTATTCAAAATTTTATAAAATCACACTATATATATCCTCAAATAGTCATATTAATTCACGTCAAAGTTTTAAATATATATCTGAATTATTTCTAGGCATTTTGGGTTGATAAAATCAAAAATTACAAAACAGACATTAGTACGGAGACAAAAAGTACTATAAATCTGTTTGTAGTATTCAAAATTTTATAAAATCACACTATATATATTCTCAAATAGTCATATTAATTCACGTCAAAGTTTAAAAATATGTATCTCAATTATTTCTAGGCATTTTGGGTTGATAAAATCAAAAATTACAAAACAGACATTAGTACGGAGACAAAAAGTACTATAACTCTGTTTGTAGTATTCAAAATTTTATAAAATCAAACTATATATATCCTCAAATAGTCATATTAATTCATGTCAAAGTTTTAAATATGTATCTCAATTATTTCTAGGAATTTTGGGTTGATGAAATCAAAAATTACAAAACAGACATTAGTACAGAGACAAAAAGTACTGTAACTCTGTTTGTAGTATTCAAAATTTTATAAAATTACACTATATATATCCTCATTCATTCAAAATTTTATAAAATCACACTATATATATTCTCAAATAGTCATATTGATTCACGTAAAAGTTTTAAATATGTATCTCAATTATTTCTAGGTATTTTGGGTTGATAAAATCAAAAATTACAAAATAGACATTAGTACGGAGACAAAAAGTACTATAACTCTGTTTGTAGTATTCAAAATTTTATAAAATCACACTATATATATCCTCAAATAGTCATATTAATTCACTTCAAAGTTTTAAATTTGTATCTCAATTATTTCTAGACATTTTGGGTTGATAAAATTAAAAATTACAAAACAGACATTAGTACGAAGACAAAAAGTACTATAATTCTGTTTGTAGTATTCAAAATTTTATAAAATCACTCTATATATATCCTCAAATAGTCATATTAATTCACGTCAAAGTTTTAGCTATGTATCTCAATTAATTCTAGGCATTTTGGGTTGATAAAATCAAAAATTACAAAACAGACATTAGTATGGAGACAAAAAGTACTATAACTCTGTTTGTCGTATTCAAAATTTTATAAAATCACACTATATATATCCTCAAATAGTCATATTAATTCACGTCAAAGTTTTAAATATGTATCTCAATTATTTCTAGACATTTTGGGTTGATAAAATCAAAAATTACAAAACAGACATTAGTATGGAGACAAAAAGTACTATAACTCTGTTTGTAGTATTCAAAATTTTATAAAATCACACTATATATATCCTCAAATAGTCATATTAATTCACATCAAAGTTTTAACTATGTATCTCAATTATTTCTAGTCATTTTGGGTTGATAAAATAAAAAATCACAAAACAGACATTAGTACGGAGACAAAAAGTACTATAACTCTGTTTGTAGTAGTCAAAATTTTATAAAATCACACTATATATATTCTCAAATAGTCATATTAATTCACGTCAAAGTTTAAAAATAGGTATCTCAATTATTTCTAGCCATTTTGGGTTGATAAAATTAAAAATTACAAAACAGACATTAGTACGGAGACAAAAAGTACTATAACTCTGTTTGTAGTATTCAAAATTTTATAAAATCACACTATATATATCCTCAAATAGTCATATTAATTCACGTTAAAGTTTTAAATATGTATCTCAATTATTTCTAGGCATTTTGGGTTGATAAAATCAAAAATTACAAAACAGACATTAGTACGAAGACAAAAAGTACTATAACTCTGTTTGTAATATTCTAAAATTGATAAAATTACTCTGATTATATTCAGAAATAGTCATATTAGTAACAATTATAAATCTGTGTATTATTACATTTTTGGAGAATAAAATCTATTATTATATATAAATATATATATATATATATATATATATATATATATATATATATATATATATATATATATATATATAAAATATAAAATTCTTATTGTATTTCTATTTCGTTCATTATTTTAATGTTTAATTAGAGAATGGTATTGAAACGTTATCAACGACATATTTTAAGTATGAACATTTACGTGCGAGAACGATAAGAAATAAATGCATGCAAAATTAGTAATGCCCAACTTGCAATCTACATATTTTCTGATAAACAAACAATGTGTGAGTGGGAGTACAAAAAAGTCTGATTTGTCAAAGTCTTCGATACTTTATCGTACGCATTATAATATTTATTTTTTTATATTTTCTTTAAGAAATGAAAAAGTTCATTTGGTTTGACGACTGTATAATTGTCTATCAGCCGAAGAGCTTTTCGACGGGGCTAGGTGAAAGCTCAGAGGAGTTTAATCATCTAATAACTGATTTAACTTTACAGAAAACATCTGAAAAACTATGTAAGGTGATTCGAAAAATTTTGCCTATAATGGTCGCTCCCCAAGGCTCTCAGTACTAGACGGAATTATAAAAAGAATGGACAATTAAAACAGACACTTTATATATGTCCATTTTTTCAAAAATATACATTGGATTCAGATAAATAGTTTTCTTTTGTTAGTAAAATCAACTATAAATAATAAATAAGGTAAATAATTCACAATTAAAAATTAAAGATATATTCGAATTATCATAACAATTTCGTGAAATTATAAGAATGGAAAATTGGAAAAGTAAAATATTATTTCTTTAAACACAGCTCAGTGGTCTAGTAGTTAGAGAGTCATCCAACTACTAGATCACTGATAAATGTTTATATATATATATATATATATATATATATTTTATATAGTTTCTTTCAGCCCTAATCGCCGCATTCCCAACAATCTCCCTCTAACTAGTTTTTCGGCGAAAAACTACCCTCAACTATATATATATATATATATATATATATATATATATATATATATATATATATATATATATATATATATATATCGACGATAATAAGAATGTTCTTAATGATAATAATAATAACTTTATTAACATGCCATTTACAAAATAATTTTGGATTTAGGAGCAAAATGAAAACTACAATCCTGTTAGTACAGGAAACTAATTTTGGTCCTTTTAACAAACCAAAATGTGTATGTTTATAAATCTTTTCTTTAATTACTGTTTAATCTTTTCTTTAAAGAAAAAAGATATATAAAAATACACATTTTGGTTTGTTAAAAGGACCTAAAAGGACTTTTTCTGTAGTAACTGGATTGTAGTTTTCATTTTGCTCCTAAATCTTAAAAAAAAAACTTATCCATAATAATATTAATTTGGATTCAGTACAGTATAGTTAACTTGATAAATTTCTATTTAAAAAAAAAAGGCAACTCACATTTACTTAATGTTTACTGTTCGCGTTTCACTTCACTGTACCGAAACTGAAGTCGCACTAAATGTCACCAACATAAACGGATGATTTACTTTTCGGGCCGAAAGTTTTGCGCGAAACTGGATGGACCGCATGTCGCGGTATCTGCGAAACAAATTGAAACGCGCGCGACAGGTGACTGCGGTGCTAAAGTGAAAATTGTTAAGGTATATAAATTGTATATGTGTGTGTAGCTGTAGTAGTAGTAGTATAGACACACTATTGGTTCACCTTCAAAACAAATAAATACACTAGTTCACACAACAAACAGAAATATTACCAATATATCGTCCATTGGAATATAATATTATCAATTTTTGAGTTCGCAATTATTATTATCACCCTAAATCAGGGATGAGCAACCTATTTTTTTACAACGGGCGAGCTAGAAATTTAAAAATGTTGTGCAAATCGCATGTAAGAAACTTATGATAATACAAGAGAAGAAAGCTGAATGAATGCTTAGGGGAGGATGGGAAAGGCGTGAAAATCTGCAGAAGGCTGACGTGGAAGAGGCAATTGGTGAGGACAGAGGGGGTCTAATGTGGAGGAAGAGGGCATAGAATGAATTTTTTCCTTGTTCTATTATATGCAAGCAATGGTGGGGTGGGCGGGTGGCCCCACCAACCAAACTATACCCATTCACTATTTCTAATGGCTTGAATTCTGCATTACACAATTATCCATAACTTTTTATGATTCAATTAATTTCATTTATTAATTTTGATTTAATTAAAAAAATATCTAGGAAATAATGTAATGTAGAGTTCAAATCATTTGAGATAGTGAATGGTTATAGTTTGGTTGGTAGGGGCCACCCGCCCACCCCACCATTGCTTGCATAGTTTTTTTCATTAGATACAGACGTTTTATATTGTTGAAACCATTCCAGGGAGAGTGTTATATCATGGATATATAATGCTCATCAAGGTTAAATTGGTTAAACTACTTGAAAAAGTGTGTTATCCTATGAAAAAAACTATGCAAGCAAAGGTGGGGTGGGCGGGTGGTCCCTACCAACCAAACTACACCCATTCACTATTTCTAATGGCTTGAATTCTGCATTACACAATTATCCATAACTTTTTATGATTCAATTAATTTCATTTATTAATTTAAATTTAATTAAAGAATATCTAGGGAATAATGTAATGTAGAGTTCAAATCATTTGAGATAGTGAATGGGTATAGTTTGGTTGGTAGGGGCCACCCGCCCACCCCACCTTTGCTTGCATAGTTTTTTTCATAGGATAACACACTTTTTCAAGTAGTTTAAATAATTTAACCTTAATGAGCATTATATATCCATGGTATAACACTCTCCCTAGAATGGTTTCAACAATATAAAACGTCTGTATCTAATGAAAAAAACTATGCAAGCAAAGGTGGGGTGGGCGGGTGGTCCCTACCAACCAAACTATACCCATTCACTATCTCAAATGATTTGAACTCTACATTACATTATTCCCTAGATATTCTTTAATTAAATCTAAATTAATAAATGAAATTAATTGAATCATAAAAAGTTATGGATAATTGTGTAATGCAGAATTCAAGCCATTAGAAATAGTGAATGGGTGTAGTTTGGTTGGTAGGGACCACCCGCCCACCCCACCTTTGCTTGCATAGTTTTTTTCATAGGATAACACACTTTTTCAAGTAGTTTAACCAATTTAACCTTGATGAGCATTATATATCCATGGTATAACACTCTCCCTGGAATGGTTTCAACTCTGCATTACACTTTGGTCCACATATATATATATATATATATATATATATATATATATATATATATATATATATATATATATATATATATATATATATATTATCTATTTACCTTTTACCTTTCGGTGTAGGCTAAACAAAAAGTTCTTAAATAAATATAGTTATTAAATTATTTTTAAATAATAGTATTGTACCATATACAAACAGTAGTTCGCAGTTGTAATATTGGTTGCCTACGTTGTGCGTTTTAAATCTCCCGCGTGCGCATTGGTGCCGCGCCGAAGCGCACCCTCGCGGTGTCAGTGCCCGTCTCTTTCTTTCGGCCATCGACATACGTAAGTATCTGTTGTCATATTTCGTTCGAAAAAATCCTCAATCATCCGCCTAATAAAAGCAATGTGCGCGTAAACAACACCGCTGTGATATTCCCTGTGCACCGCTGGAGCGTACGCCGCATATATTTCCAGCCGAAAAGTTATAATTTGTGATAAAAAACACGTATGTAAATACTAGTTGTTTTATAGGTTATGTCCGGTTGCACGCTTAAACAATTGAAAATTGTACAAGCAGGCTGGGTAGTGATATTAAATTATAATTGTGAAACTACTCCACGTTATAAAAATTCGAGAAATTAACGTTGCTAATCTTTCTGTCTTTCATATTATAACTTATGTTGTGTTGAAAATATACAGCTTGCAAGATGTTTAGTTATCATCAATAATTGATGTGCAGTTGCTTCTCATTAGTATTATATAATAGTGATTGGCTCTCAAAATATATAAGATTTGTGATATGTAATCCTGAATGCATCAACATAAAGTTAGTTGAAATTTTCAGTTACCTAGTCAAGTTGAAAAGTGTAACCACAGAGCATTATAAGTGCATTTATGAGTGTAACTGTTTCAGTGTACCAATATTTGTCTTAAATATATGATATATAATCCAAAGCAAGTTAATTCAGACTAGTGATTAACTAGTTGAGTTGAGAAATATATTACGGTTTCAAGTCTGTATTACATTATCTAGTTTCCTATATTGTTTTATATATAAGAATTGATATATTAAACTGTATAACTATTTCTAAATGGAATATTGAAATATATAGTGTTGTTATTGTTAAGTGAATTTATTATTATTCTGCTGCTATATTATTTTCTACATGTGTGTTACATGGCATGTTTTGTGGTTGACACTATGTAGTATATGTCTGCATTGAAAATGATATATGAAACTAGATAATGTGATATAGACTTAAGGCTTGGTTGTATAAGTGAATTTATTATTATTCTGCTGCTATATCATATTCTACATGTGTGTATGACACTATGTAGTATGTGTCTGCATCGAAAATGATATACGAAACTAGATAATGTCATATAGACTTAAGGCTTGGTTGTATAAGTGAATTTATTATTATTCTGCTGCTATATCATATTCTACATGTGTGTATGACACTATGTAATTTGTGTCTGCATTGAAAATGATATACGAAACTAGATAATATCATATAGACTTAAGGCTTGGTTGTATAAGTGAATTTATTATTATTATGCTGCTATATCATATTCTACATGTGTGTATGACACTATGTAGTTTGTGTCTGCATCAAAAACGATATAAGAAACTAAATAATGTCATACAGACTTAAGGGTTGGTTATATAAGGCTGTTAATTAATAATCTGCAATTTGAACATGACTTTTGTCAACTTTTACACATAATGTTATGTTGCCATACATAACCAGAGGTACATAAAGCTATGAATTGGAAAGTTAATATCTATCCAATATTCAACAATATAATTGTGGGCTATGGGCAATTCAAGCTAGTTGCTACTCTATCTGGTGGCAGAAAATTAACTAAATTGTATTGGATGTTAATAAACTCTCAATATATAACTAGACAAACTTTGCATATAATCACATCCAACAATATAATCGTGGGCTATGGGCAATTCAAGCTAGTTGCTACTCTATCTGGTGGCAGAAAATTAACTAAATTGTATTGGGTAATTTCTTTGCATTAAATGTATTTTCTTATCATATATTTGTCACATATATGATGAGAAAATACATTTTATGCAAAGAAATTACCCAATACATTTTAGTTAATTTTCTGCCACCAGATAGAGTAGCAACTAACTTGAATTGCCTATAGCCCACGATTATATTGTTGGATATTGGATGTGATTATATGCAAAGTTTGTCTAGTTATATATTGAGAGTTTATTAACAACCATGCTTTACTGTTGAAGTGATCAAAATCAAGTAATTTTTATATAATCAGCTTATCAAACAATAATCAGCTGTTACCCACTAGTTCAACAAAAACATTGACATTTGAATTGCAAACAGTTAAGCCTTTATACAACTAAGCCCTAGTGCATTAAAATATTCCCCAAATATATGATAATCCTAATTGCAACAACATTATAGCTGTGTGCAATAATTTTCTTATACTGATGTCTGATTCCCACTCCATGACAACATTGCTTTTATTACCTGGATACCATATTACAGTACTTTTGTTATAAATGTATGTATATTCAGTGTTTTTGCTTATTTTGTTTTAGGTCAAGATGGGTAAGATTATGAAACCTGGTAAAGTCGTGCTGGTCCTTAGTGGCCGGTATGCAGGTAGAAAAGCCATAATCATGAATAATTTCGATAATGGCACCTCTGACAAACAATATGGACATGCCATTGTTGCTGGTATTGACCGGTACCCCAGGAAAGTGCACAAGCGTATGGGCAAGGTCAAGATCCACAAGCGTTCCAAGATCAAGCCTTTTGTCAAAGTAAGAAACATTTTATTGTTTATGCTTCAATATTATATATTCCTCCTGATGTACAAATACACTATTTGTTTGATTATTGATAATTAGAGTAATACTGGTAATATTTTAGAATAATGAACATTTTAAACATATTATCTTACAGTAATACTGTCATTATTCTAAAATATTGACCGTAATATGGATTGTGTTCTATAAGGCACCTTACACGGTCAATAATACTGTCAATCCTAGTACAGTCAATATTTGCTTCAATCCTCCTTTTATATTTATCAAGTAATCAATTATCCGGATAAAGATCAGTATTCTCTTCATTACATCTTTACTATACCTTACACGATGAATAACACTGGCAATATTTTAGAATAATGAACATATTAAATATTTTATCCTACAGTAATATTGTCATTATTCTAAAATATTGACAGTAATATTGATCGTGTAAGGTGCCTTTATAAGGCACCTTATTATACAGTCAATAATACTGTCATCCGAATACTGTCAGTATTTGTTTGAATCCTCCTTCAATATTTATCAAGTAATCCATTATCCGGATAAATATCAGTATTCTATTCATACCACCATTACTATACCTTACACAATCAGTAATACTGTCAATATTTTAGAATAATGTAAATTTTAATCATTAAGGCACCTTACATGATCAATAATACTGTCAATATTTTAGAATAATGACAGTATTACTGTATGATAATATGTTTAAAATGTTCCTTATTCTAAAATATTAACAGTATTACTGATTGTGTAAGGTATAGTAATGATGAAATAAAGAGAATACTGATGTTTATCTGTGTAATTGATTACTTGATAAATATTGAAGGTGGATTGAAGCAAATATTGGCATTACTAGAATTGACAGTATTATTGACCGTGTAAGGTGCCTTATACAGTAATACTGTCAATATTTTAGAATAATGGAAATTTTAATCATACAGTAATACTGTTTTTATTCTAAAATATTGGCAGTATTATTGAATGAATAATACTTTCAATCCTAGTACTGTCAATATTTGCTTCAATCATCCTTTTATATTTATCAAGTAATCAATTATCTGGATAAAGATCAGTATTCTCTTCATTACAACATTAATATACATTACATGATTAGTAATACTGTCATTATTCTTAAATATTGACAGTATTATTGACCATGTAAGGTGTCTTTATGATTTAATTAAACCAAAAAATATATGTAATTATGATATGATATAATTATTCTGTACCAACACAGGGTGATTGCTGACATGTCTCTGGTACATAGTATTGATGAATCAATTATATTATTTAAGTTAGACTGTATCAGTTTTATTTTCCATGATGACAACTACTCACCAATTAATGAAATCACATGATTATTCATTAAACATGCACTACCAACTGAAGATTGCTTGATAGCAGCAGAAAATCTTTACAATATTGGTTTGTACTAACCAATAGATGTTGTTGTTTTTTAGGTGTTGAACTACAACCACTTGATGCCCACTCGTTACACTGTAGACCTTGCAGCTGAAACTAAAGTAGGTGCTAAAGACCTTAAGGACCCAATGAAGCGCAAGAAGGTCCGTTTCCAGACCCGTGTCAAGTTTGAGGAGCGATACAAGATGGGCAAGAACAAGTGGTTCTTCCAGAAATTAAGGTTCTAGGTTATTTTTGACTGTGTCTATATAAAAAAAAATGAAATTTGTTCATGATTATTTTGTATAAAAATATAAAGTACTTTGTGAACGCATACTGATGGTATTTTATGCTCCTAAAATCCCATCAATATCCTATGCATTAAAAGTGTGGTGTTCTAAACAAGTAATCAATGGACAAGCCAGTAGATTTGTTTGATAAACAAGTTGTTGGTTTTGAATCAATAGAAATGCGGAATATTTTTCTGAAAAGTGATGATATTTTTAAATACAGCCACAATGTTCAAAAACCTGATGAAAATTTTCATCAAATGACCATATTTGTGGGCATTGCTGAGGTGTATATCTAATAGATTTTGTACTTCATCATTAACTTCAGAGTTTGTACTTTAGATTAAAACAAAAATATCACCACTTTTCAGAAAAATATTCCGGTTTTCTATTGATTTAAAATGGCACTTCTTCTTGGATGATCCTATATGAAACACCACATACAATCAATTTGAATATTGTAAAATAAGAAATAGTAATCATTTGATTACACCCCTTGGTTGCCATGGCATTACAAATTATTATGTGATGTAGTCACACATGCTATATATTGCATTAGTTGAGATAATTATAACCCGTGATTATATTGTTAGATATAGCATTCGTTGAGATAATTATAACCCGTGATTATATTGTTGGATATTGCATTAGTTGAGATAATTAACTCGTGATTATATTGTTAGATATTACATTAGTTAATGGCCCTGTCTGTTTGGCTACTAATGACACTTGCGGACGCCACACTCATACTAATAGTAGAGCGTGAAGTCAGCATGTGTCATTAGTAGTAGCCAAACAGACAGGGCCATTAACTAATGCAATATCTAACAATATAATCACGGGTTAAAATTACCTCAACTAATTCAATATCTAACAATATAATCACGGGTTAATTATCTCAACTAATGCAATATCCAACAATATAATCACGGGTTATAATTATCTCAACTAATGCAATATCTAACAATATAATCACGAGTTATAATTATCTCAACTAATGCAATATCCAACAATATAATCACGGCTTATAATTATCTCAACTAATGTAATATAACAATATAATCACGGGTTATAATTATCTCAACTAATGCAATATCTAACAATATAATCACGGGTTATAATTATCTCGCCTGTATAAAACCTAGCCCATAAGTTACCGAGTTGACCTCCCTGAAACCAATCCAATTTTTCTTATCAAATAATAAAATTACTTATAAATTTGATTAATAATTTAAAGGATCTGTTGGACTCAAAATAAACACACCCAGCAACATTTGTCAGTCTGTTTATTTAGATATGTTTGTACATAGAAGAAAAAAGAACTTATATAAAAGAAACAAAAATACATATTACAACATATCTATAAGAGATTTAATGTAACCTACTAATTCTCGAAAACTGAAAAGCCACAATATTGTTATTCTTCCTCAATATATAATATATATTATGTGTTTACATTAAAAAATCACAGCATTCTCCAGTCCATTCCCATTAATTTCAAATAAGTCTACATCGTTAAATTCTCCTTTTGTTTTTTTTTGTATGTGTTAGATCCGCGTCAATAATTTCCGTATCAATAAAATTTCATCGTAAACATTGGAATGTACTTTTCAAACTATCAAATACAGAACCTGCTGTGTCAATAAATTTTTTATCTCACTTTAATCGGTTGTAATTAAAAACGTTAGTGTCTTCTAAGGACGCGCGCGCGCCGAGGGTGCTAACTACTTATTGTATCCATCCCTCCAATTGTCTTTATATGAAAATAAAGCTCGTCCGTGTCGTTGAAAAATATTGTCTCACACTCGCCGCCCCCCCGACGCGCCCAACAAGAAATAGATTTTATATTTATAATTATGTATATTGTATGTAAGCTAGATCAGGTCCTGTTCAGAGGGCACTAATGGTAGATCTTGTTTAGTAGAAGGGTGCAAGTTAGGTTGCAAAATTTTAAAAGCGGAGCCTTGACTAGGTTTCAGTTGAAAGGTGCAAGGTTGGGGGGCGCGGTCCAGGGGCAGACTGCGGCGCTCGTCGGCCGATTTCAAGTGGACGACGCGCTCGCAACCGTCGGGTGGCCCGCGCGCCAGGAATATGTGTGGCGACGTGCCCAGCCGGCCGCCGCAGCCCTCTTGGTCCGGCGTCGAACCTCGACTGCCACCTAAAGAAAGATAATTCATACAATAACGATTATAAATCTATTGTTTTATTATGATTGAAATTATAAAGCTATTGGTAAAAATTGTGATTGGATTTGGGTAGGGGTTACCAAATAAATAATAGACAGGGTGAATTATGTTTCTTCTAAGTACTGGGTGTGACAGAAATAACTCCCATATTTAAAAGTAATAAGAGGTATCACCAATATTTTTTTATTATTAGCAGAAAAAGACCTTCATTTGGTATATTCACCACCACCTTGCCTTTTACAAAATTCCTCCCAATAAACATAGACAAAAAAATAATCATTATTAGTATTTTTTTCAAAGTATTTTTACTTTAACCCTTTCAGGCCTTGATTTTTAAATTTAATTTTGTGTGCAAATGCCGTCAACATGTCTAAAGGTCGTTTTAGACAAGACAATTTCTTGGCTCATAAGTTCTTCAAGAAATAAATTCATATACCCTCCTCCCATACAATTTGTCCGTGACAAATAGAGCGTGTTATATTTTTCTATTCGATCTACCATCTAATTCAATATTTCAAATAATTTGCTGTATGATTAAGACTAATTTTTGAGTCAAGAAATTGTCTTGTCTAAAACGACCTTTATACCTGCTGACGGCATTTGCACACAAAATTAAATTTAAAAATCACGGCCTGAAAGGGTTAAAGTAAAAATACTTTTTTATATATACATTTGAGAAAGTGTTTGGTGATACCTCCTCCTATTTTTTGCCATCCCCCTCTTAAATACGTATAGAAGTTATTTCTGCCGCACCCTCCGGCTTATAAACCCATCATTTTTATCACTTAATATGTAATTGTATTTCAATACTCAGCTCTTGTGGTCAATAATGGATTTATTATTAACCTAGGTCATTAATAAAAGTGCTTTGTGATATAATGTAGTGATTCCAAAGGTGGGGGGTCGCAGAAAAAATGATTACAGATTATTTGGAATGTTTTTCTACACATACCCAGTTTTCAGGAGGTCCTTTGAAATTTTTAATGTAAACTAGGGTCGCGGACCAAAAAATTTGAGAAACACTTATATAATGTATGCTGTGAAGACCATCATAGTATATAACCTTTGTCCAGAGTCCATAATGATAAACTAACCTTGTAATACAGGGTGATCCTCATAACTGGAGGACAATAATGAAATTTATATAGGTCCTGTCTGTTTGGTTACTACTAGTGGCTATGGTAGTAACAAATGTCACGCTATACTATTAGTATGAGCGTGACGTCAGCATGTGTCACTACTAGTCATTAGTAGACAAGGCCATAATATTCTTTCCTATTTGTATTTTATGATTTGTTGCGTCTTTTCTTTTTTAAGTGGTATAGATAGCAAATTTGCCATATAAATATATTAATATTACATACAGTATTGAATTCTAATCTAATAACACGAAATAAAGTTTTTTCTCACGCGCTTTATTTGCGGTATAAAAAAATAGCAAAGAAATGAATAGGTTGTAAAAAAAAGTTAGCCGTGTGTTGTGCAAATGAACTAGTCTACATTACGGTATAGCTACTAATGAAAGAGATGCGAATATGTGTAACCTGTTTCACTAGGTGACGTGTCTAATTGTCCCGGTATCATCGGTGAGATAGAATCTCTAGATGGGGGGCCTTCAAAAGTTCAAACAATTAAGTAGTATTTACTGATTGCATTTCGGTTGGGTGGGGAGGTTGTGTGCTCACCTGATGAATGACAACTTCCGGTCAAGTCGTTGGCGGAGGGCGTCTGTGTGTTCACGGAACGCGTGTTCCTGAACATCTCCGGCAGCGGGGCGCGGTGGCCCTCGGGGGTCACTTGACAAAACTAGAAATGAGAAAATAAAACGTTCTTATCTGAATAACAAACACAACTACACATAAAATTATGTATAGCGTTAATTGAAGTATTTTTTTTGCCAATATACCCTAATACTTCTATCAACGCTTATAGCCACGGGCGTGTGAGGGTGTCAATATTGTCACTGACACAAAAGCTCGTGTTCAAGTACAAGTTTCTTGGCTTATCTAGTTCAATTCTTTATATTTGATAGTCTGTATATTAACGCATGGGCGATTCCTTCAGAATCGACGGGTGTGACGACCCTGCGTACCCTAGTCAAGTGATTCCATTTATAGTTCGTTTGGAAATCACTTTCCTAGTTTTCATAGCAACGCCAACTTTTGTCGACGTGAGCTAATGATTGTAAACCAGGGACTACGATTTCTAACTATAAACAACGAATACTTATGGGTTCAATATCTATTGATAGATTTATGGAAGTTGTTAATCGTTTGAATCTCGAATCTTCTTCGTGTTGTGCGTCCTCATTGCTGAAGGTTGACCACCTCACCATACCGCTTTCTATCTCCAGCCGTGTGGAACAATTTCCCTACACCCATATCGGTGCAGTTTCGAATATTGAGTAACCCAGATAAGCTTATTCTCGAATTTCGGATAGAAGGATATTATTTACCTTATCGTAGTCTTCATTCCTCTCGCTATTGTGTGCACCAGGCGCACAGCTTCGCAAAACCAGTCTCTCGATTTCCTGGTTCAACCCTTCCACGGAGCTCCGTAGGGCTGGCTTTGGCAACGGCTTGATCGGGATATTGACCGGCATCGCGCGTGTTATTATACAAGCTGGAAAAAAAATAAGCACATGTGCTGAATAAATAAATTACATCGCTCCATTAAAGCCGCACAACAAATGTGTTGAATTTTAATTGTGTTGATTTGATTTTTATAGACACGTATTTGTACATGAGAATACTAAATAGGTGCCTGTATTGTTATTTTAGTCACTGTGTAATACTTATAGGTATTAGTCGCTGTATAATACTTACAGGTATTAGTTTGAGAACTAGTTGTCAAAGTGTGGTCGCCTATAACTGGCACGGAGCTAGGGGAAACTTGTGATCTACCACTGGGTGGCTGTTGATTATTGCTCCTCTGCAATCGCTGCCTGATGTACTTGTCTAGTTTGTCGTCCGGGTCCTGTATGAAGTGAATTTTGCGCGTTTCCAACCAATCGCAATCATCGGTCTGCACAGACAAAAAAAGTATTAATTATTCATGTTTCTCAAAAAAATATTATACAATTATTTATCACCGGAATTTCCTACAGAAACAATTTAAAATTTTCCATAAGTGACTTCTTTTTTTTTGCCTAAACGACTGAACTAATTAGGATGATTTGTTTCATCCAAATTAGTTCAGTCGTTTAGGCAAAAGAAATGAAGTCACTTATGGAAAATTTTAAATTGTTTCTGTAGGAAATTCCGGTGATAAATAATTTTATAAGATATAATGTCTTTATTTTAGTAGATGTAGAAGCATCAGCAGTATTAGTATATAACAGAGGTGATTAAGCCGTGTGATTGTAGCCCTCGATTTCCGTTCGTGTTGCAAGGGAGAGTTTTTTACAACCAGAATGGAAATCATTCGAAAATATCTGGTGTGGGCACCACAACTTTCCGAATTACATGACCTATATCATTTTTTTTAACATTTTCAACTTTTTGAACATTGAACATTTTTGACGATACTTTTTAAAAAAACAGGAAATTTTCAACTTTTTAAAACAATTTTTTAACATTATTGACGATACTTTTTAGATAACTCGACATTTTCAAATTCTTTAAACAATTTTTTAACATTTTTGACGATACTATTTAGAAAAGTCGACATTTTCAACTGTTTTAAACAATTTTTCAACAATTTTAAAAAAAAATTGAAGATACTTTTTAGAAAACTCGACATTTTCAACTTTTTTTTAATAATTTTTAAAATAGTTGAGGATACTTTTTAGAAAACCTCGACATTTTCAACTTTTTTTAGACAATATTTTAATATTTTTGACGATACTTTTTAGAAAACTCGGCATTTTCAATTTTTTTAAACCATTTTTTAAAATAGTTAAGGCTACTTTTTAGAAAAACTCGACATTTTCAACTTTTTTTAACAATTTTTTAAAATAGTTGAGGATACTTTTTAGAAAATCTTGACATTTTCAACTTTTTTAAACAATTTTTTAACATTTTTGACGATACTTTTTAGAAAACTCGACATTTTCAACTCTCTTAAACCATTTTGTAATATTTTTGACGATACTTTTTAGAAAACGACATTTTCAATTTTTCTAAACAATTTTTGAACATTTTTGACGATATTTTTTTAGAAATCTCGACATTTTCAACTGTTTTAAACAACAATTTTTGAACATTTTTGACGACACTTTTTAGAAAACTCCACGTTTTCAATTTTTTAACATTTTTGACGATATTTTTTAGAAACCTCGACATTTTCAATTGTTTTAAACAATTTTTGAACATTTTTGACGATACTTTTTAGAAAACTCCACATTTTCAATTTTTTAACATTTTTGAAGATATTTTTTAGAAACCTCGACATTTTCAGCTGTTTTAAACAATTTTTTGACGATACTTTTTAGAAAACTCCACATTTTCAATTTTTTTAACAATTTTTAAAATAGTTGAGGATACTTTTTAGAAAAACTCGACATTTTAACTTTTTTAGACAATATTTTAATATTTTTGACGATACTTTATAGAAAACTCGACATTTTCAACTCTCTTAAACCATTTTGTAATATTTTTGACGATACTTTTTAGAAAACTCGACATTTGCAACTTTTTTAAACAATTTTTTAACATTTTTGACGATACTATTTACAAAAGTCGACATTTTCAACTGTTTTAAACAATTTTTTAACAATTTAAAAAAAAAACGATACTTTTTAGAAAACTCGACATTTTCAACTTTTTTAGACAATATTTTAATATTTTTGACGATACTTTTTAGAAAACTCGGCATATTCAATTTTTTTAAACCATTTTTTAAAATAGTTGAGGCTACTTTTTAGAAAAACTACATTTTCAACTTTTTTTAACAATTTTTTAAAATAGTTGATACTTTTTAGAAAATCTCGACATTTTCAACTTTTTTAACATTTTTGACGATACTTTTTAGAAAACTCGACATTTTCAACTCTCTTAAATCATTTTTTAATATTTTTGACGATACTTTTTAGAAAACGACATTTTCAACTTTTCTAAACAATTTTTGAACATTTTTGACGATATTTTTTTTAGAAATCTCGACATTTTCAACTGTTTTAAACAATTTTTGAACATTTTTGACGATACTTTTTAGAAAACTCCACGTTTTCAATTTTTTTAAACAATTTTTTTAACATTTTTGACGATATTTTTAGAAACCTCGACATTTTCAATTGTTTTAAACAACTTTTGAACATTTTTGATGATACTTTTTAGAAAACTCCACATTTTCAATTTTTTAACATTTTTGAAGATATTTTTTAGAAACCTCGACATTTTCAACTGTTTTAAACAATTTTTTGACGATACTTTTTAGAAAACTCCACATTTTCAACTTTTTTAACATATTTGACGATACTGTTTAGAAAAGTCGACATTTTCAACTGATTTAAACAATTTAAAAAAAAATTATACTTTTTAGAAAAATCGACACTTTCAGCTTTCTTTAACAATTTTTTTAAAATAATTGAGGATACTTTTTAGAAAAACTCGACATTTTAAACTTTTTTTAGACAATATTTTAATATTTTTGACGATACTTTTTAGAAAACTCGACATTTTCAACTATTTTAAACAATTTTTTAACATTTATGACAATACTTTTTAGAAAACTCGACATTTTTCAACTTTTTATAAACAATTTTTGAACATTTTTGAGGACAATTATTTAACAATTTTGACAATACTTTTTAGAAAACTCGACATTTTCAACTTTTTATAAACAATTTTTGAAGATACTTTATAGAAAATTCGACATTTTAAACTTTTTTTAACATTGTTGACGATACTTTTTAGAAAACTCGACATTTTCAACTTTTTTAAACAATTTTTTAACATTTTAGTCGATACTTTTTCGAAAACTCGATATTTTTAACTGTTTTAAACAATTTTTAACATTTTTGACGATACTTTTTAGAAAACTCGTCATTTTCGAACTTTTTAAACAATTTTTTAACATTTTTGACAATACTTTTTAGAAAACTCTACATTTTCAACTTTTTATAAACAATTTTTGAACATTTTTGAAGATACTTTTTAGAAAACTTGACATTTTCAACTTTTTTAAACAATTTTTTAACAATTTTGACAATACTTTTTAGAAAACTCGACATTTTCAACTTTTATAAACAATTTTTGAACATTTTTGAAGATAGTTTTTAGAAAACTTGACATTTTCAACTTATTTAAACAATTTTGACAATACTTTTTAGAAAACTCGACATTTTCAACTTTTTTAAACAATTTTTTAACATTTTAGTCGATACTTTTTCGAAAACTCGATATTTTTAACTGTTTTAAACAATTTTTAACATTTTTGACGATACTTTTTAGAAAACTCGTCATTTTAGAACTTTTTAAACAATTTTTTAACATTTTTGACAATACTTTTTAGAAAACTCTACATTTTCAACTTTTTATAAACAATTTTTGAACATTTTTGAAGATACTTTTTAGAAAACTTGACATTTTCAACTTTTTTAAACAATTTTTTAACAATTTTGACAATACTTTTTAGAAAACTCGACATTTTCAACTTTTATAAACAATTTTTGAAAATTTTTGAAGATAGTTTTTAGAAAACTTGACATTTTCAACTTATTTAAACAATTTTGACAATACTTTTTAGAAAACTCGACATTTTCAACTTTTTATAAACAATTTTTGAACATTTTTGAATATACTTTTTAGAAAACTTGACATTTTCAACTTATTTAAACAATTTTTTAACAATTTTGACAATACCTTTTAGAAAACTCGACATTTTCAACATTTTTAAACATTTTTGACGATACTTTATGGAAAATTCGACATTTTTAAACAATTTTTTAACATTTTTGACAATACTTTTTAGAAAACTCGATATTTTCAACTGTTTTAAACAAATTTTTAACATTTTTGACGATACTTTTTAGAAAACTCGTCATTTTCGAACTTTTTAAACAATTTTTTAACATTTTTGACAATACTTTTTAGAAAACTCGACATTTTCAACTTTTTATAAACAATTTTTGAACATTTTTGAAGATACTTTTTAGAAAACTTGACATTTTCAACTTTTTTAACAATTTTGACAATACTTTTTAGAAAACTCGACATTTTCAACTTTTTATAAACAATTTTTGAACATTTTTGAAGATACTTTTTAGAAAACTTGACATTTTCAACTTTTTTAAACAATTTTTTAACAATTTTGACAATAATTTTTAGAAAACTCGACATTTTCAACTTTTTATAAACAATTTTTGAACATTTTTGAAGATACTTTTTAGAAAACTTTTCAACTTTTTTAACAATTTTGACAATACTTTTTAGAAAACTCGACATTTTCAACTTTTTATAAACAATTTTTGAACATTTTTGAAGATACTTTTTAGAAAACTTGACATTTTCAACTTTTTTAAACAATTTTTTAACAATTTTGACAATACTTTTTAGAAAACTCGACATTTTCAACTTTTTATAAACAATTTTTGAACATTTTTGAAGATACTTTTTAGAAAACTTGACATTTTCAACTTTTTTAAACAATTTTTTTAACAATTTTGACAATACTTTTTAGAAAACTCGACATTTTCAACATTTTTAAACAATTTTTGAACATTTTGTATGATACTTTATAGAAAATTCGACATTTTCTACTTTTTTTTAAACATTTTTGACGATACTTTTTAGAAAACTCGACTACCAATACCTTCCTTCTGGTGTAGTTTTTTTCCCGGAAAGTTATCGCATAATCGAAATAAGCCAGATTTTTAAAATATTGTGTTACCGTTTAAATTACTGTTTTTGAAGATACTTTTTAGAAAACTCGTCATTTTCGAACTTTTTAAACAATTTTTTAACAATTTTGACAATACTTTTTAGAAAACTCGACATTTTCAACTTTTTATAAACAATTTTTCAAGATACTTTTTAGAAAACTCGACATTTTCAACATTTTTAAACAATTTTTGAACATTTTTGACGATACTTTATAGAAAATTCGACATTTTCAACTTTTTTTTTAACATTTTTGACGATACTTTTTAGAAAACTCGACTACCAATACTAGTGTAGTTTTTTTACAATAATAGTGTAGTTTTTTTTCCCGGAAAGTTATCGCATAATCGAAATAAACCCGATTTTCTTAAAAATCGTGTTACAGTTTTAATCTACTGTTAAATTTCAATCTTGTTTCAAGTATTAACCTATTGATACAATTACAATCTTGTCTATAATTCTTAATCTTGCCTAAACCCTTACAGCACCAGATTTTTAAATTTGAAAATATTTTTTTGGTTGTTAATTATTATTACGCTTATTCAAAATACATCAAAATTAAAAAGTTTCTTTAAAATAATTCTTGTTGGAATGAAATATAGTGATAAAAAAGCAAATATATGGATAGGCAGAGTAAGTAGAGGCCTATAAATGTTATAGTGGCAAATGCCACTGGCAGGGCCGAAACTAGATAACACATTACTAATAATAATAATAATAATATATATATATATATATATATATATATATATATATATCTAGATATTTTAACATATTATTAGTAGTAATTTTTACTCCCTTGGGAGTGAAATGACAGTTCACGAAAACAACGCTCTCTAGCAACACCATCGGTATATCGGTATTTACTATCGGTGGTGTTGTCTCTAGTCCTTTATTAGTGGCACATTTTATACCAAGGTCGTCCTGTGGTTCTATAAACGTAAACTAGTTTAATTTTTGTCTGCAATTCTGAAAGTATTTTACCTTCAAATATTTAGTTGTTTTTATACGAATCAAAACATTAGTTTCAGTAGAGGCCTGTAAATGTTATAGTGCAAATGCCACCGGCAGGACCGACAATTTTAACATATTATTATTAGTAATGTTTACTCCTTTGGGAGTGAAATGAGTTTACGAAAAAAACGCTCTCTAGTCCTTTATTAGTGGCACGTTTTATACCAAGGTCGTCCTGAGGTTCCATAAACGTAAACTAGTTTAATTTTTGTATGCAAGTCTGAAAGTATTTTTCTTTCAAATATGTAGTTGTTTTTATACGAATCGAAACATATTAGTTTCAGTAGAGGCCTGTAAATGTTATGGTGGCAAATGCCACCGGCAGGTACGACAATTTTAACATATTATTATTAGTAATGTTTACTCCCTAGGGAGTGAAATGACAGTTCACGAAAAAAAAAACGCTCTCTAGTCCTTTATTAGTGGCGCGTTTTATACCAAGGTCGTCCTGAGGTTCATAAATGTAAACTAGTTTAATTTTGTTCTGCAATTCTGAAAGTATTTTTCTTTCAAATATTTATTTATTTTTATATTAGTTTTTGTTTGTTAGAATTCGCATCTATTTTAAAGTTGACATTATATAAATAATCTCACCTGTGTGGCCTTATCAATCTGTAAACTGGGCGGCATGCAGTAGATATTATCTCTGGGCCACTGTCCCTTGAGATAAATCGTATCCAGCGAGGCGGTCCTCCGGATGCCTCCATTGCTCGAGATGCCCAACGTTCTGGCTTTGCCTTGACGTGATGATAATAAAAAATTATTTATAAATAAATCGCGCGTACTATTTCGTGGGGGGCTACCTCTGTTGGCTGCCGATCCGGGACTCCGTTGCCCGGAGTGGTCCGGGGAGGTGCGCACAGCCGTCGCCGCCGACGTCCTCCAGCAGAAGGTGGGCGACGACGCCGGGCTGATGCTCTTCCGCAGGCTGCTGTTCTGCTTGAGCAGCGAGGACATGGGTATGGTGGCCTTCATCGGGCCCTGCGGCTTGCTGCTGCTGCTGGCGCTCGGCGAGGACTTTAGCAACCTAGCCGCGGACGTCCCCTGGCCGTGTCCCGACATTTTGATGAATCAACGTTTCTGCGGTGCTCGGTGGGACGGGGGTCGCGGCCGCCGCATGCACGCATCACCGCCTTCAATGGGGGGCCCGGCCGATTCAAGATTCCCGAGCCCGATCCCGTCCGCTCGGTATCAATAACGCGGCCGATTTTTGCTGGTTTTGCAGCACTTCATTGTTGAGATCGCCGTTCACTTCGCGATAGCAGCGTTGCCGGCGTTTCACAGAACAAAACCCGCGATATTCTACATCTATATCCTTAGAGGAGAAGTTTTATTATATATCAGAAGAGTTTGTATAGAGTTAACTATGGTTATATCAATCTTCTCATCAAGATTTTCACAGAGCAAAACCCGCGATATTCTATATCTATATCTTTAGAGGAGACGTTTTATTATATATCAGAAGAGTTTGTATAGAGTTAACTATGGTTATATCAATCTTCTCATCAAGATTTTCACAGAGCAAAACCAGCGATATTCTACATCTATATCCTTAGAGGAGAAGTTTTATTATATATTAGAAGAGTTTGTATAGAGTTAACCATGGTTATATCAATCTTCTCATCAAGATTTCCGAAGGAATTGTTGTTTGGGCTATTTTATCTCTAAAACTTGGTATTTCTGATAATAGAATTACGCAAATGTATTGGTATTCTTCTAATCTATTATTACCTATTACCTCAAAATATCTAGTAGTAGTAGTAGTTACTGTATTTGTTACAATTTGTAACTGGTTATTGATTTTCGGATTATTCTGCCGTGTATGTGAATGTTGCTACTTTAGACATCCCTAACTTTTGTAAGTGTTGTTAAAATTGAGTATATCTGATAGTACCTTTCGTTTATCACTCTGGACTGGTACGGGCTTATTGTTTCTTGTTCTATTTGCCGCTTCCGATGCGCATAATTCTACCTCGGCCCTTAGAACCGGCAACGCACGACCGCAAGACTACAGCAATACTGCACGCCACATGGGGCAACTAGCAATGATAAACCATGCTAAACGAAAGCGCCTGATCGCAGTACGCAAGCCGCTTTGTATTCTTCTACTCTATTATTACCAATTACCTCAAAAACACTAAATTTGGTATTCCTGATGATAGCTCTATAAAATCTATTTGCATCTTTCTACTATGTTTTACCTATTACATCAAAATCTCTCTCTTTATTAATCTATTCTTTAATTACCTGTTACTATTCTTGTAAAGGTGCAAGGTAGATAACTTTAGAACATTAATTTCTTCATATCTTCTCACGAAATAGAAATATGCCATGTCTCCCTAGAAAATACACATGTTATTTTACTCTAGAAATGGTGGAAGTCTGATATAATTTTCAAATTATCTACTACATATATCAAATAAGAGAGTTTATTTTACTCCTTAGAGAGTAAAAATCTTATTTTGTCCCTGTATAGAATAATTATGTGTTTTAGACTTTGAAAATGGACGTGTTATTATACTCTTGTAATTTAGAGTATTTCTTCAACTTGTATTGTAGTAAATTGATCGTTTTAAATTGCAGATCCAACATATTTATTTTACTTTGGATATCTTTCATTATGCCGCGACGTGACACCGCTGTATTCTGTGTAATAATCTTTTTGTTTTGACGTGTCGTTTTGCGCAACGCGAGCATTCCCCATCCGCCCAGGCCGCGTACATTTCCACCTTGCGGGCGTCTCCGTCGCGCTCACTGCCCGTCCACTGCGAACTCTTCCTGGACGCCTCTATCCTTGCATATGAATGGCGAATACTCACTTCACTATCAAGTACATTCGGGGGTAACTATCGGCGTGTTGATTGGTCCGAGTGTTTTCTGAATACACGCGGTACACGCGCTCTCCCCTGCGTACACTCCCAATTATTTTCATTTACAACAATTTACGCATAAATTGGATACGGAGATGATAATCAGACTATTATTATTGGACTATATTTAGAAACTGATGTTATTATTAACTATTTTAGTTCGTTTATTTGGTTCGTCGAACACAGTATTGAATTTAAAAGATTTTTGAAAATATATATACTACTCTCCTAACAGATTTTACAAATTTGACAAACAATTTTTTTATATAAAAAATATATAAAAATGTTCACTTTTACAAATTTAGAAAGGTTTGTAAAATATATACTACTCTCCTAACAGATTTTACAAATTTTGCAAACAATTTTGTTTATATAAATTTTTTTTTTTAATTTTCACTTTTACAAATTTGAAAAGGTTTGTAAAATATATACTAGTCTCGTAACAGATTTTACAAATTTTCCAAATAATTTTTTTTATATAAAAAAATAATATATATTTTTTAATATAAAAATGTTCACTTTTACAAATTTGAAAAAAATTGTGAAATATATACTACTCTCCTAACAGATTTTACAAATTTTTCAAACAATTTTGTTTATATAATTTTTTTTTTTTATTTTCACTTTTACAAATTTGAAAAGGTTTGTAAAATATATACTAGTCTCCTAACAGATTTTATAAATTTAGCAAACAATTCTTTTATGTAAAAAATATATAAAAATGTTCACTTTTACAAATTTTAAAAGATTTGTAAAATAACAAAACAGTTTTTACAAATTTTGCAATACATTTTTTTATATAAAAAAAATAATATTTTCACTTTTACAAATCTTTATTTTTCGAGTTTTTTTTTGCTCGAAGCTTCAGCGACTGTCCATAATTCTACCCCATACAAAAGTATGGAGAAGACGTAGCATTTGAGAAACCTAGTCTTGATTTTGTTATTCAAGTTGTGGCTATTGAATATTTTCGTCATAAAAAGACTGTTTTTTGATTTCAAGTGAGTTCCATTGATTATTGATGGTGATCCCAAATACGTGAAGTTTTCTAATCTTTCTATTATTTGTTGGTTTACAATCAATTATCTTTGTGGTGATGGAATTCTTTTAGTTATGTATTTAATTTTCTTGATGTCCAAATCGAGCCTGTATTCCTGGATAGTTTGGGCTAATCTATTGATAAGCCTTTGTATTTCTTCAAGGTTCTTTGCAAATATTATCGTAACATTGACGAATATGATATTGATTCTTTCTCCATTTGTTAATATTCCTGACTTTATTGCCCATATTCACCATATATATTATAGGTCCCATAAAGTATTGAATGGATAAATTGACAACGTCATTGTGACAGAATATGCCAAAACAAATGTCAAACACCTTACGATTGGAGCTTTGATGACACCTTTTGTTTAATTATTCAGTGTTTCCAATAGAGAGAATCTAAAGTAACTACATTCACTAGATAATGTATTTATTGTTGCTATAACAACGAAATCCAATAGCTATTGATAGATTTATGGAACGTCGATGAATACGGGGGTTATGTCATGTAGTGCTCGGCTGAATATTTCTTCTGAATATATATATCGAACCTAATAGAATGCTATAAAACTTTCATAGAAGAAAGCGACCTGCCAAACTCCCTTTAACAATCTGTTTCCATATTTTCTCACAGAGAATGTATCTGTCCACTGATTCAAATACTCTTTCAAAGTCTATAAAAGCCACGTATAGCGTGCCTCGAGTTAGGGAGGTCGTTTTCTTCTATTAAAAGATTTATAGTATTCGCACAACTCTTGTCTCTACGGAAGCCGACCAACGAAATAGAATTCATTCTATTTCGTTGAAGCCGACCCTTTCATGGATAATTGTTGTCAACAGTTTGAATTGAAATAATACCAGATGAACAATTATTTAAATTGATGCCTTTATAACAGTTAGGGTTGCCTCTTCAGTCTCATTTTCCCCTTGTATAAAGTATTTTCCTTAGATATTCTCCATGCTTTTGCGATGTCCCTTGGTTTGAGGATTAAGTAAGAGATGCTTGACCACCATTTGGCTAGGAGGAGATAAACTAGTATTAAAACTGTCTATTCCTGCCGCTATTATCTTCTTGAATTTGCGGACACGTTCTGCGATTTCTAGGTTTGTTATGGGTTCATTGAAAAAAATTATACTAATACAGCATTTAAATTTAAATCAATTTTTTGTTTTATTAGAATTGTACAAAAAAGAGGAGAGCGAGAAAAAATATTCAAGTACAAGTATAAAAAATACATTCTAATGACTAGAAAACAAAAACAAAAAATATATAACATTAAAAAAGATGTTTTTTTTTTCATCGAAGCATAATAATTAATAATAAATATAATAACGAACGAGCTATTTTATATTTATCAATGTACAATATATTATTATTCATGCCACAAGTAATCCTATTAGTTTTTTTTTCTTCTTATTAAGTTAAGTACATTAACGAACGAAGTGGACTAATTATAATAAGAAAACGAGAGAGAACGCGAGTGGTGTTTTGTAAATGTACAAGTTAATCACAGATTGAAAAATAAATATATATGTATATTCGGGATGGCCACATGTGTGTGTGTGTGTGTTTCTTACGAGCTATTTTTTAAGTAATAAAACGTGTATGTATCTGTAATTTGGTACAAAAAGTAATTAGCTATCAAATAAATTTGTACTGTATGCCTATCGCTATATTTTACTAAACTAAATTTCGTATTTCGTAGCTATTATTTGACGTATGTGGGACATAAAATAAGAAATAAGACAGGAACAATTGGATAACGATTATTTGTGATCACAAAGCATACTTATTTTGTTAGAATAAACTATATAAAGGAATATATTCTTTTAAAATAAACTAATAATGTCTTTATTTAATTTCACCATGTCTGGTTAAACGATAATCGACGATTAAAAAGAAGAAAATTAAAAAAACTGTTGATTAACATTCAACCAGACATGGTGAAAACGGGCCTTAAACTCCGAGGGTCTATTCTGCAAGTTCAGACCGGTCGTATTAAAATATTGTGACAGGAATTGAAATATTCAGATTTTTATCCAATTTTGTAAATAATGTCATTGTAAGTTCAGACCGGTCTTGTTAAACATGTGTGGCAGGAATTGAACTGTTAAATCATTATTAATATATTGATTTATTTTCACATATAACTAGCTGTGTATTCAGGGGCTACTTGTACTGTGTGGCCATCCAAATTTTTTAGCGCAATACCACACGCCCCTGTATATAGTATTAGTTTATACTATTGAATCATTGATTCAATTAATGCTGTAATTGATCATTTATTCATTTAGCACCTTTCTTTTTGTACCAAATCACACCTACCAATAAATAAGTATTATCTACCAGTAGCGGTATTTCTTAATGCAATTATTGCCGAGGTCCACCACGATGACATGGTTGTCGGGGGTGCAGGCGATGCCACTAGGTCGCTTCAGTTTGCTCTCGTGCGAGTCGATTGTGTTGTGTAGGTTTTTGTCTAGTAGCGATAGGACTTGGATGTAGTTGCGACCCTTTTGCTCTGAACGGCTCGCTAAAACGCGGTTTTCAGAGTCTACTGCTATACCACCGTATCTTCCTTTACCTAAAATCAATCATATTTTGTTAGTTTAAATCAGTATCTTCCTTTATCTAAAATCAGTCACATATTGTTAGTTTAAATCAGTATCTTCCTTTACCTTCATCTAAAATCAGTCATATATAGTTAGTTTAAATCAGTATCTTACTTTATCTAAAATCAGTCATACATTGTTAGTTCAAATTCGCATCTTCCTTTACCTAAAATCAGTCATATTTTGTTAGTTTAAATCAGTATCTTCCTTTATCTAAAATCAGTCATATATAGTTAGTTTAAATCAGTATCTTCCTTTATCTAAACTCAGTCATATATTGTTAGTTTAAATCAGTATCTTCCTTTATCTAAAATCAGTCATATATTGTTAGTTCAAATCCGTATGTTCCTTTATCTAAACTCAGTCATATATAGTTAGTTTAAATCAGTATCTTCCTTTATCTAAAATCAGTCATATATAGTTAGTTTAAATCAGTATCTTCCTTTATCTAAAATCAGTCATATATTGTTAGTTTAAATCAGTATCTTCCTTTATCTAAAATCAGTCATATATAGTTAGTTTAAATCAGTATCTTCCTTTATATAAAATCAGTCATATATTGTTAGTTTAAATCAGTATCTTCCTTTATCTAAAATCAGTCATATAATGTTAGTTCAAATCCGTATCTTCCTTTATCTAAAATCAGTCATATATTGTTAGTTCAAATCAGTATCTTCCTTTATCTAAACTCAGTCATATATAGTTAGTTTAAATCAGTATCTTCCTTTATCTAAAATCAGTCATATATTGTTAGTTTAAATCAGTATCTCCTTTATCTAAAATCAGTCATATATTGTTAGTTTAAATCAGTATCTTCCTTTATCTAAAATCAGTCATATATTGTTAGTTCAAATCCGTATCTTCCTTTATCTAAAATCAGTCATATATTGTTAGTTTAAATCAGTATCTTCCTTTATCAAAAATCAGTCATATTTTTTTAATTCAAATCCGTACCTTCCTTTACCTATAATCAGTCATATTTTGTTAGTTCAAATTTAATGATGCATAGTATTCCTTAAAAGGGCCGCTGCATTAGGTTTGCAAGGTTGTGACCAGCACTCGCAACCTTGCAAAGCTAATGCAGCGGCCCTGTCAATTAATATTATGTATCATTCCATTTGAACAAACATTACGGGGCGGCCCTGTCTAGATTTGAATTATTTTTTAGCAGTATTCTGTAAAAATACAACGCCAAAAAGAATGGCCCTTCTTGCCCGTCCCTTGAACTTAACAAAAAAAACTTCTATCTTCATAGGGCTATCAGCCGTGAAGCTTTTCCGCCGGTCAAGGGAGAAACTCAGAGGAGTTTAATCACCCGGTATTTACACCTTAACTTCACAGAAAACCTCTGAAAAACTATGAAAGGTGATTCGCGAAAATTCGCCCCGCTGGGGATTGAAATCAGGCTCTCCAATGCTCAGTACGAGACGGACGACGCCTTTAACCACTCGGCCACTGAGCTAGGTCCTTGACTTTAATTTAATAAAAATAATATAAAACTTTACCTTTTCCCTCATCGTGTAACACCTCTAGGAAATCGCCTTTTGCGGAAAATACTTGTATTCTGGAGTCGGCAACGACTATTTCCCCACTTGGGCCGACTGTCACCGATGAGATCAAACTGAAGGTGCCCTTTTTGCCAACCTGAAATAGATAAAGTACGAATCACAAACTTTGTAGTCATAAAGTATGATTATTTGTGAATTCATTCAAGCAAATTTTATCAAATTCTGAAAATTATTAAGTTACTTACAGCGCTTTTTGTAAGCCTACTAAGGTTAGAGATTTTGTAATTTTTGAGTTAAACACACGTAAAACTCTATAAACAGTTGAAGTACGAATTTCAAACGTTGCAGTCGTAAAGTATGACTATTTGTGAATTGATTCAAGTACATTTTATCAAATTCTGAAAATTATTAAGCTACTTACAGCGCTTTTTGTAGGCCTACTAATGTTAGATTTTGTAATTTTTGAGTTTAACACACGTAAAAGTCTATAAACAGTTGAAGTACGAATTTCAAACGTTACAGTCATAAAGTATGACTATTTATGAATTGATTCAGGTACATTTTATCAAATTCTGAAAATTATTAAGCTACTTACAGCGCTTTTTGTAAGCCTACTAAGGTTAGATTTTGTAATTTTTGAGTTTAACACCTGTAAAAGTCTATAAACAGTTGAAGTACGAATTACAAACTTTGTAGTCATAATGTATGACTATTTGTGAATTGATTCAAGTAAATTTTATCAAATTCTGAAAATTATTAAGCTACTTACAGCGCTTTTTGTAAGCCTACTAATGTTAGATTTTGTAATTTTTGAGTTTAAAACCTGTAAAAGTCTATAAACAGTTGAAGTACGAATTTAAAACGTTGCAGTCATAAAGTATGACTATTTGTGATTTAATTCAAGTACATTTTATCAAATTTTGAAAGTTATTAAGCTACTTACAGCGTTTTCTGTAAGCCTACTAATGTTAGATTTTGTAATTTTTGAGTTTAAAACCTGTAAAAGTCTATAAACAGTTGAAGTACGTATTTCAAACGTTGCAGTCATAAAGTATGACTATTTGTGAATTGATTCAAGTACATTTTATCAAATTCTGAAAATTATTAAGCTACTTACAGAGCTTTTTGTAAGCCTACTAATGTTAGATTTTATAATTTTTGAGTTTAACACCTGTAAAAGTCTATAAACAGTTGAAGTACGAATTTCAAACACTGCACTCATAAAATATGACTATTTGTGAATTGATTCCAGTACATTTTATCAAATTCTGAAAAGAATTAAGCTACTTACAGCGCTTTTTGTAAGCCTACTAATGCCAGATTTTGTAATTTTTGAGTTTAAAACCTGTAAAAGTCTATAAACAGTTGAAGTACGAATTTCAAACGTTGCAGTCATAAAGTATGACTATTTGTGATTTGATTCAAGTTTATCAAATTTTGAAAATTATTAAGCTACTTACAGCGCTTTTTGTATGCCTACTAATGTTAGATTTTGTAATTTTTGAGTTTAAAACCTGTAAAAGTCTATAAACAGTTGAAGTACGAATTTAAAACGTTGCAGTCATAAAGTATGACTGTTTGTGATTTGATTCAAGCACATTTTATCAAATTTTGAAAAGTATTAAGTTACTTATAGCGCTTTTTGTAAGCCTACTAAGGTTAGATTTTGTAAGTTTTGAGTTTAACACCTGTAAAGTTTATAAACAGTTGAAGTACGGATTATAAATTTTGTAGTCATAATGTATGACTATTTGTGAATTGATTCAAGTAAATTTTGTCAAATTCTGAAAATTAGTAAGCTACTTACAGCGCTTTTTGTAAGCCTACTAATGTTAGATTTTGTAATTTTTGAGTTTAACACCTGTAAAAGTCTATAAACAGTTGAAGTACGAATTTAAAACGTTGCAGTCATAAAGTATGACTATTTGTGAATTGATTCAAGTACATTATATCAAATTCTGAAAATTATGAAGCTACTTACAGCGTTTTTTGTAGGCCTACTAAGGTTAGATTTTGTAATTTTTGAGTTTAACACATGTAAAAGTCTATAAACACTTGAAATACGAATTTCAAATGTTGCAGTCATAAAGTATGACTATTTGTGATTTGATTCAAGTACATTTTATCAAATTCTGAAAATCATTAAGCTACTTACAGCGCTTTTTGTAAGCCTACTAATGTTAGATTTTGTAATTTTTGAGTTTAAAACCTGTAAAAGTCTATAAACAGTTGAAGTACGAATTTCAAACGTTGCAGTCATAAAGTATGACTATTTGTGAATAGATTCAAGTATATTTTATCAAATTCTGAAAATTATTAAGTTACTTACAGCGCTTTTTGTAAGCCTACTAATGTTAGATTTTGTAATTTTTGAGTTTAAAACCTGTAGAAGTATATAAACAGTTGAAGTACGAATTTAAAACGTTGCAGATATAAAGTATGACTATTTGTGATTTGATTCAAGTACATTTTATCAAATTCTGAAAAGTATTAAGCTACTTATAGCGCTTTTTGTAAGCCTACTAAGGTTAGATTTTGTAAGTTTTGAGTTGAACACCTGTAAAGTTTATAAACAGTTGAAGTACGGATTACAAATTTTGTAGTCATAATGTATGACTATTTGTGTATTGATTCAAGTAAATTTTATCAAATTCTGAAAATTATTAAGCTACTTACAGCGCTTTTTGTAAGCCTACTAATGTTAGATTTTATAATTTTTGAGTTTAACACCTGTAAAAGTCTATAAACAGTTGAAGTACGAATTTTAAACATTGCACTCATAAAATATGACTATTTGTGAATTGATTCAAGTACATTTTATCAAATTCTGAAAATTATTAAGTTACTTACAGCGCTTTTTGTAGGCCTACTAATGTTAGATTTTGTAATTTTTGAGTTTAAAACCTGTAAAAGTCTATAAACAGTTGAAGTACGAATTTCAAACGTTGCAGTCATAAATTATAACTATTTGTGAATTGATTCAAGTTCATTTTATCAAATTCTGAAAATTATTAAGCTACTTACAGCGCTTTTTGTAAGCCTACTAAGGTTAGATTTTGTAATTTTTGAGTTTAACACCTGTAAAAGTCTATGAACAGTTGAAGCACGAATTTAAAACATTGCAGTCATAAAGTATGACTATTTGTGAATTGATTCAAGTACATTTTATCAAATTCTGAAAATTATTAAGCTACTTACAGCGCTTTTGGTAAGCCTACTAAGATTAAATTTTGTAATTTTTGAGCTAAACACATATACAAATCTATAAACAGTTGAAGTACGAATTTCAAACGTTGCAGTCATAAAGTATGACTATTTGTGAATTGATTCAGGTACATTTTATCAAATTCTGAAAATTATTAAGCTACTTACAGCGCTTTTTGTAGGCCTACTAAGGTTAGATTTTGTAATTCTTGAGTTAAACACCCGCAAAAGTCTATAAACAGTTGAAGTACGAATTTCAAACGTTGCAGTCATAAAGTATGACTATTTGTGAATTGATTCAAGTTCATTTTATCAAATTCTGAAAATTATTAAGCTACTTACAGCGCTTTTTGTAAGCCTACTAAAGTTAGATTTTGTAATTTTTGAGTTAAACACATGTAAAAGTCTATAAACAGTTGAAGTACGAATGTAAAACGTTGCAGTCATAAAGTATGACTATTTGTGATTTGATTCAAGTACATTTTATCAAATTCTGAAAAGTATTAAGCTACTTACAGCGCTTTTTGTAAGCCTACTAAGGTTAGATTTTGTAAGTTTTGAGTTAAACACATGTAAAAGTCTATAAACAGTTGATGTACGAATATAAAACGTTGCAGTCATAAAGTATGACTATTTGTGAATCGATTCAAGTAAATTTTATCAAATTCTGAAAATTATTAAGTTACTTACAGCGCTTTTTGTAAGCTTACTAATGTTAGATTTTATAATTTTTGAGATTAACACCTGTAAAAGTCTATAAACAGTTGAAGTACGAATTTCAAACATTGCACTCATAAAATATGACTATTTGTGAATTGATTCAAGTACATTTTATCAAATTCTGAAAAGTATCAAGCTACTTACAGCGCTTTTTGTAGGCCTACTAAGGTTAGATTTTGTAATTTTTGAATTTAACTCCTGTAAAAGTCTATAAACAGTTGAATTACGAAAGTACTTCATAGAAATATACTTCCTTAGATGTACTACTACATTATATAACTTATTTCTGCATTAGAAAAACGTTTAAGGTGGTGACCGAAATCGGCGATTAAGTACAATATTTTTAAAGACAGTACCTGGAATAATATCTTCCCATCTGCGTCGAAAACGAAGACGCAGCTCATTCCATTGTCTGCAACCAAAATGTGTCCATAACTCTTGTCTACAGCCACATCGATGGGCTCTTGGAAAGCATTGTAGGTGAATGTGTTGACAGTCTGTCCACTCGTTGACATTTCCGTGACTGTTTTCGTTCGCCAATTCACCACTACCAAACCGTTGTTTGATACGGCAATACCTGGAAAATGTTTGTTTAATTTTCATGGTATTTTTTTTACAAAAAAAAAGACAATTACCTGTACAACTTCTTCCAGTCAGCCCCTCATTCGTGATATGCTTGACCACCTCCAGCTCGTAATTAAGCGCTTTAATCCTCGAATTCCCCGTGTCCAGCACATAAATCCGCGCATCCGTCTCGTCCACCGCGATGCCCACCGGCTGCATGAACTCATCCTTGCCGGACCCGCGCCCGCCGAACAAACTAACCGGATTGTTGTGCTCGGTCACATCAAAGTACAGCGGCACGTCCTTAATGGGCCGCTCGAATACCGAGATTTTCACCCCGTACCGCCCCGGCCGCGGCGCTCGAAAGTGTATCCGATAACTGCCATCCTCGCAATCTACGATTACATTAGGTATCTCATTTCCGACCTCAGTGGTGACCGGAAGGATTTCCGCGTGTACTGGATCACCGCCAGTTTTCCGCACTTCCCCATGGTAGTCCACTGTTGTTAATATCACCGAGTTTTCTATGCCGGCAATTGTGTCGCATTCTAGGCGGGCTGTGCAGAGACTGGGGAAGGTTGTACTGGTTCGCACTTTGCCCAGTTTGTTGAGGTGTTGTTCGATCGTTTTTAGACTCTCGTTTTGTGAGAAGTCGCACGTTAGGAAACAGTTTTCGCGTGGCTCGCCTAATGTGGAGGCGGCATCGAGTTTTTCCGTCAAACTCTCTATTCGTTGCGTTATGTTCCGTACTTCCACTTGGTATTGCAAGCCTTGGCATTCTTGTTCAACCTGAAACAATTTATTTACAATTTAAAAAATGCTTTTTTACCCACTAGTTCGACAAAAATCGTTGAATATTTGAATCGCCAATTGTGAAATTGTCAACACACTATAATCTGAAAGGTACACTATGGTTTAACATAATTCTTCTCTCACCTTATTCTTCTCGCATTCAATTAACGCGTGTTGTTCCTCCAGGACTTTCCTCTTCTCAGTGCACGCCGTCGTGACAGCCTCCATCATTTCTTGCTTCCGTTTATCCACCAAAGCTTGTACTTGTTGGAAAATCGCGTTCACTTGGTCCAGACAATCGTCCTTTGCAGTGTCTAACCGCTGCAGTTCGCGACTCACGCCTTCTTGCGCCTGTGTGAGCTATACAAATACTAAACGTGAACAATCGGTCAAGTAAAATGTTACATTAAAACATGTGATAGTCCAAACAGGTGACAAGCGGCCATAATGGATATCCAATATGGCAAAACAAAATGGCAAAACAAAAGGATATCCAATATGACAAAACAAAATGGCAAAACAAAAGGATATCCAATATGGCAAAACAAAATGGCAAAACAAAATGGCCATGCGACTAAATAACAAATGCAATAGCCTACACCGAAAAGTAAAAGGCAAATAAATAATCGTTGTGATACAATTAACGACACTTTATAAAACTCGAGGGTGATTAAAAAATGTGCATTATAGAAACCAATAACCGTATCATAAATTATAAAATCCGAATATCGCATATGTACATTGCTTTAAGATCACGAATCTTACTTTAGAAATACATTCGTTGGCCTTGTACAGCAAAATCTCAGACATCCTCTTGATGGCAATCGAAAACGGTATGATGGTATGCTCGCAACTGTTAGTAGCATCGTTGTGCGACCCCCCGGTGCATAGTGTGCAGAACACCGTGTCGCACGTCTCGCAGAACAGCAGCTCCTGGTTGATGTGCACCGAGCACTTGGGTATGACCTCGCGTCGTTGCCGTGACATTAGATCCAGTAGTTGGTTAACTAGGAACGAGGGTGGCAGGGCGGACACCCCGCCGCGGGGGATTGTAATCAGCTCCCTGCAGATGGGACACCGGAAGGTACCGGTGTCGCGCGTCTGCGAGGCGGCGATCCGCGTGAGGCAGTGCAGGCAGACGGTGTGTGAGCATTGCAGCAGCTTCGGGGTGTGCTCGCTGCCATCGTACATACCTGAAACACCACCCAAGTTATCCCCTAAGAACTCATTCTGTAGTGGAGATTGGTCCAAACAGTAATAACCTTGACACCATTTTTAAATGTGATTGACTAATGGTTGGTGAATGTTTATGATTTTATAGAATTTTTAAACACCCATGCAATTAATAAGAGTATACTTCCACCAGTCCATAAGCCATCTGGAACAACGGAAATGTTGTTTAATGTTTTCTAGTTTATAATAGTTATATTTATTACTTTCAAAAAGTATACTATCTATATAGGTTTAATACATACTTTAGTATGAAATTGCGATATAATATTAGCAGATTTTTTAAATAATCACCCATGACCTAAATTGTCTACGTATCTGTGCTTACACCAGGTATTTTTACAGTATCTATAAAAACTTCCAATAATTCAAGTTTAAAGTCCGTATGACATTGTCTAGTTTCTTATATCGTTTTCGATGCAGACACAAACTACATAGTGTCATACTCACATGTAGAAAATGACATAGCGGCGGAATAATAATAAATTCACTTAACAATAACAACACCGTAATACACAATGTTAATTTTCTATTTAGAAATAGTTATACAGTTTAATATATCAATTCTTATATATAAAACGATATAGGAATCTAGATAATGTCATACGGGCTTAAGGTATGATATTTTTTTATAAAATTGACCACTATCATTTAAAATTGACATAAATCTGTATAGCTGTAATTAATATATTAGTTTTTTTTTTATAAATTTTGAGCTATTGCATTTTTGTCGAAGAATTAATATTGAATTTAGTTAGCCTTATAAAGTATTGAAATTATTCGCAATTCAAACATAAGCGGCTTGTCATTAAACTAATTAATATTTGAAATTAATTATAAAAGTGTAAGTTAAATGCAATCAACTGATCAAACAGTAAGCGAGTTGTTCACCACCTACTGGTGGACAGCTCGTTTATTGTTTGATCAGTTGGTGGCCACCCCTGCTGTATATGATGAAGAAATGTTATGCACACATATCTATTAGTTTGTAATTTATTTTCTGTTACTATATAGAGCATTCGCGGGTTTGAATCGCCAATAAAATATACAAATGTTGGATACAGGCATCAAAACTAATAACAATTCTAATAATTAATCTAAATGTAATCACAAATATTTTTCTCCACATCTGTTGTAAATTAATTAAGTACTTACAGACTCAAAAACACAATCTTAGCTACGCCATAAAAGACATAATATTATTGTCCGGTTTCGTTTTAATTTATGAATAAAAATAAATATTTCTCGTCACGACATAAACAAATTAGCATAAAGTACGCGCCGGCCCCGCTTACATAAATTAAACCCGGTTACGCGTGCGAACAAAACGAGAACCATCAATAAATCCTTTCGTTTCGCGCCGAACTTGTCCTTTCACTAAGGACCCGATTCTGCGTTGTACCATTCACAATATTCTATAGTATCTCAGTTGTATTACTTTTACCAACAGAATACGCCATTTTAAGAGTGAGAGGATATTTTTATATGGGCCTAGCCTTTCCACTATGTTCTAAAACAAATAGATGAAATGCCCGTTGTGCGACGGAGGATGATTATAATAAATATCTGGTGTGCACCACACGACTTTCCGAATTACATTGACATTTTTGATAATATTTGACAATATTTTGCAATATGTGACGATATTTGGCAATATTTGACGATATTTGATGATATTTGACAATATTTGATTATATTTGACGATATTTGACAATATTTGATGAAATTTGACGATATTTGACAATATTGAACAATATTTGATTATATTTGATGATATTTGATGATATTTGATTATATTTGACAATATTTTATTATATTTGACGATATTTGACAATATTTGACGAGATCTGACAATATTTGATTATATTTGACGATATTTAACGATATTTGACAATATTTGATGATATTTGACGATATTTGACAATATTTGACCATATTGGACAATATTTGATTATATTTGACAATATTTGAGTATATTTGACGATATTTGACAATATTTGACGAGATCTGACAATATTTGATTATATTTGACGATATTTGACAATATTTGACGATATTGGGCAATATTTGACGATATTTAACAATATTTGATTTCACAGGATCACCCCAACTCGGTTTCTCAGCCGATTGGCAAGTATGGTCGCGATCCATTCAGAGGTATTCCAGAATTTTGTTCAGAGACATATTCACACACACACACACACACACACACACACACACACACACACACACACACACACACACACACACGCGCGCGCGCGCACACACACACACACAGCAGCAGCAGACAGACAGACATTTTCCAAAAATAGTCTATGTCGACTAGAAAAGTCATGAAACGTGGAGAAAAGTCAAAATTAGAAAATCGATTTTTTTCGCAAAAACAATACCTTCCTTATACAGCTGTGCTGTATTCGCAAAGTAACAAACAAATCTGTACTTATTAATATTACAAGCTTATAATTTTATATAATCAATTACATGTTCAATTATCTCAGTGGCCTTCTATCCGCCAAAGGGGTAACAATTCTTTATTGACTATGCCATTTATTATATAATATTATTATTTATATTATATATTATATTATTATTTATATTATATATTATATTATTATTTATATTATATATTACATTATTATTTATATTATTTCTTTTCTTCTAAATAATTTTTGATCTGTAATAAGTCAAAGTGGTCGATTCTATATAGGTGAGAGGTGGAGGAGGAGATTCCATCACAGCTTTTCAAGGCCATGAGAGAGGTAGGCCTTGAAAATCTGTAAAAGAACCTCCTCCTCCCCCTCTGACCTACAGGTAGAAGATTCTAGGGTTCTTCAGGTCGAGAGTTGGTTCTAGAATACGCTTGGGGACCCTACTTAAGTAATATGATTTACTATATTTCCGCCATTATGATTTCCGTAAATATTTTTTAACGCCGTAATGCATAAATGTTGATATATGAGCAACACAATTGAATATGTATAATTTTCAAAATTCAAAAATTTAATGTTTTACAATCGTTTGTATTACGAATAGTGACTGTAATACAAACGATTGTAAAAAATAAAATTTTTGAATTTTGAAAATTATACATATTTAATCGTGTTGCCCATTTATTTAGCTTTTAAAAAAATACAAACGATTGTAAAAAATAAAAATTTTGAATTTTGAAAATTATACATATTCAATTGTGTTGCCCATTTATTTAGCTTTAAAAATAAGTTTGATCCTTTTATTTGCCGTAATTATTAACGCCGTAGTGCATACAAGTTTATATAGAGTCACTATTCGCAATACAAAACATTTTAACACATGAAAATGTTGAATTTTGAAAATTATACAAAGATCATCGTATGGCCCATTTATTTAGCTTTAAAAAAGCTTGATTTATAAATTTGCCTTAATTATTAAAGTCGTAGTGCATACAAATTTATATAAAATTCACAATACAAGGTATACTAAAATTTAAAAAATAATAATTTTGAAAATGATACCAATTTCATCGTATTGTCTATTTATTTAGCTTTTGAAAAAGGCTTGACTCATGAGTCATTTATTTACCTTAATTATTAATGTCGTAGCAATTATTAATGTAGTAGTATATAAAACTATATAAAGTCACTATTCGTAACGTATTACGAATAGTGACGATTGTTACTTCAAATTTTTGAATTTTGAAAATTATGCAAATTTCATCGAGTTGCTCGTTTATTTAGCTTTAGAAAAAAGTTTGATTCATTTATTTGTCTCACTTATTAACGTCGTAGTGCATAGAAGTTTATATGCAGTCACTATTCGTAATACAAAAAATTGTAAAAAATCAAATTTTTGAATTTTGTAAATTATGCAAATTTCATCGAGTTGCTCGTTTATTTAGCTTTATAAAAAAGTTTGATTCATTTATTTGCCTTAATTATTAACGTCGTAGTGTATAAAATTATATATAAAGTCACTATTCGTAATACAAAAAATTGTAAAAAATCAAATTTTTGAATTTTGAAAATTATGCAAATTTCATCGAGTTGCTTGTTTATTTAGCTTTAGAAAAAAGTTTGATTCATTTATTTGCCTTAATTATTAACGTCGTAGTGTATAAAATTGTATATAAAGTCACTATTCGTAATACAAAAAATTGTAAAAAATCAAATTCTTGAATTTTGAAAATTATGCAAATTTCATCGAGTTGCTCGTTTATTTAGCTTTAGAAAAAAGTTTGATTCATTTATTTGTCTCACTTATTAACGTCATAGTGCATAAATGTTTATATACAGTCACTATTCGTAATACAAAAAATTGTAAAAAATCAAATTTTCGAATTTTGAAAATTATGCAAACTTCATCGAGTTGCTCGTTTATTTAGCTTTAGAATAAAGTTTGATTCATTTATTTGTCTCACTTATTAACGTCGTAGTGCATAAAAGTTTATATACAGTCACTATTCGTAATACAAAAAATTGTAAAAAATCAAATTTTCGAATTTTGAAATTTATGCAAATTTCATCGAGTTTCTCGTTTATTTAGCTTTAGAAAAAAGTTTGATTCATTTATTTGTCTCACTTATTAACGTCGTAGTGCATAAAAGTTTATATGCAGTCACTATTCGTAATACAAAAAATTGTAAAAAATCAAATTTTTGAATTTTGAAAATTATGCAAATTTCATCGAGTTGCTCGTTTATTTAACTTTAGAAAAAAGTTTGATTCATTTATTTGCCTTAATTATTAACGTCGTAGTGTATAAAATTGTATATAAAGTCACTATTCGTAATACAAAAAATTGTAAAAAATCAAATTTTTGAATTTTGAAAATTATGCAAATTTCATCGAGTTGCTCGTTTATTTAGCTTTAGAAAAAAGTTTGATTCATTTATTTGTCTCACTTATTAACGTCGTAGTGCATAAAAGTTTATATACAGTCACTATTCGTAATACAAAAAATTGTAAAAAATCAAATTTTTGAATTTTGAAAATTATGCAAATTTCATCGAGTTGCTCGTTTATTTAGCTTTAGAAAAAAGTTTCATTCATTTATTTGTCTCATTTATTAACGTCGTAGTGCATAAAAGTTTATATACAGTCACTATTCGTAATACAAAAAATTGTAAAAAATCAAATTTTCGAATTTTGAAAATTATGCAAATTTCATCGAGTTGCTCGTTTATTTAGCTTTAGAAAAAAGTTTGATTCATTTATTTGTCTCACTTATTAACGTCGTAGTGCATAAAAGTTTATATACAGTCACTATTCGTAATACAAAAAATTGTAAAAAATCAAATTTTTAAATTTTGAAAATTATGCAAATTTCATCGAGTTGCTTGTTTATTTAGCTTTAGAAAAAAGTTTGATTCATTTATTTGTCTCACTTATTAACGTCGTAGTGCATAAAAGTTTATATACAGTCACTATTCGTAATACAAAAAATTGTAAAAAATCAAATTTTCGAATTTTGAAAATTATGCAAATTTCATCGAGTCGCTTGTTTATTTAGCTTTAGAAAAAAGTTTGATTCATTTATTTGTCTCACTTATTAACGTCGTAGTGCATAAAAGTTTATATACAGTCACTATTCGTAATACAAAAAATTGTAAAAAATCAAATTTTCGAATTTTGAAAATTATGCAAATTTCATCGAGTTGCTCGTTTATTTAGCTTTAGAAAAATATTTGATTCATTTATTTGCCTTACTTATTAACGTTGTAATGCATAAAAGTTTATACACAGTCACTATTCGTAATACAAACGATTGTAAGAAATTAAATTTTTGAATTTTGAAAATTATACATATTCAATTATGTTGCCCATTTATTTAGCTTCAAAAAAAGGTTTGATCTATTTATTTGCCTTAATTATTAACGCCGTAGTGCATGAAAGTTTATATAAAGTCACTATTCGTAATACAAACAATTGTAAAAAAAATCAAATTTTTGAATTCTAGAACCTACTTCCGCCCTTGAAGAACCCTAGAATCTTCTCCCTGTTTTTGTTAAATGGAAGCCAATACGCGAAAACAAAAAATTGGCGTGGGCAGCACCACACGACTTTCAGAATTCCATTGGTATATTTCACTTTTATTTAAACATTTGGCATGTACAGACATTTAGACACGTTTTTAAGACTTTTTGGCTCGTTTTGGCACATTTTGATACATTTTCCCACACTTTCCTACATTTTACCACATTTTCTCAAGTGGTACCATATTATCTGACGGTTTTTCACATTTTCTCATGTGGTACCATATTATCTGACGGTTTTTCACATTTTCCCACATTTTCTCACGTGGTCCCACATTTTCTCACGTGGTCCCACATTTTCTCACGGTTTATCACATTTTCCCACATTTGGGTTTATTTCGAATACTTTAATATATTAGGCATAAAACGGAAAGAAAATTGTATTTTTTCTTCTTCTAAATTATTCGAGGTAATAATACATTCTTTATATTGTAGTTTTTTTTTTCTGAAAAGTTATCGCATATTTCCACAATCTTAGACAGAATAATTTATGTTTACTAGTCTATGCTTCAAATCAGGAACATAATCAATATTTGACGTATCATATGAGCCTGTGAGAATGAAAATGGTGTAAGTCACTTTTGAATTGTTTTGAAAATTAGAAGATTTTGAGTTTTATTTATGTAAATCGACGTACGCAGTTACATTTTTGTTTAACGAATAAATTGTTTTCATGTCTGTAACTGCGTACGTCGACTTACATAAATAACAAACGCAAAATCTTCTCCTTTTCAAAATAACTTAAAAGTGACTTACACCACTTTGATTCTCGCAGGCTCATATGTTCTATTACAAAATGGTTTCATTTGAGTCGCCAATATTATCCCAAAAGTATGTATACCAGACACTTTCACAAAAACTCTTACTCTTAAATAGGTAATGAGCTATAGAAGGCCTGAAATTTATTTATTTATTTATTTATTTATTTATTTATTTTTTTATTTCTTTATTTATTTATTTCTTTATTTATTTATTTCTTTATTTATTTATTTATTTATTTCTTTATTTATTTATTTATTTATTTATTTATTTATTTATTTATTTTTTATTTCTTTATTTATTTATTTATTTATTTCTTTATTTATTTATTTATTTATTTATTTCTTTATTTATTTAATTATTTCTTTATTTATTTATTTATTTATTTATTTATTTATTTATTTATTTATTTATTTATTTATTTATTTATTTATTTATTTATTTATTTATTTATTTATTTATTTATTTATTTATTTATTTATTTATTTATTTATTTATTTATCTATTAATATTTAATATTAGCCCTGTTTATGCCTAGACCCTTGTATGTGCGTACATAATTATCAATTAACTATTTATTAATTTCTATTTTTTTTTTTTTTGAAAATTTTTGCATTTGGCCTGTCTGTGTACTGTGAAACATTTATATATACTCAAATGTTTTTGATATTAGTGCCTAGGGGCGCATAAAACAGCTATGAAATAAGGCATAACTCATAGTATAAGACGTAATTAATAACGCATTAAATTGATGCGAGAAAACCGGTCAATCACTTGAAAACGTACAACTGGTTACATGCTATGACGTGTTCCTCAGTGAGAGGAACAATATATATATATATATATATATATATATATATATATATATATATATAAATACATTAGTCATGTAATATATAAGGTATTAAGTATACTCACAAAGGCATGTTCCGCACGTGAGAAAACTCTCGTTGAAATCCTCATAATTGATGCTCACTGTTTCCACGAGCGTCGAGTTCATGCTGACCATCCTCTCCCCGAGCCTAGTTCTGGAAAGAAATGAAAATACAATTATGGTTTACAATATTCAACCATTAGGGATTGTCATAATGTTTCCGCATACAAATTACAAAATTCGATGAAAAATTATGATACAACTTGATTGCTGAGAGGTGGATTCACTCACTCACTCACTCACACACACACATATGTATGTATAGTTCATGATAACAGTGTAGTTCATAGTTCAAGTCGTTTGAAATAGTGGACGGGCATAGTTTGGTTGGTAGGAACCGCCCACCCACCCCACATTTGCTCGAATAGTTTTTCCATAGGATAACACTCTTCCTGGAATGGTTTAAACGATATACAACGTCTGTATCCATTGAAAAAACTATGCCAGCAAAGGTGGGGTGGGTGGGCGGTCCCTACCAACCAAACTATATCCGTCCACTATTTCAAATGACTTGAACTATGCACTACATTGTGTCTCACATGTTTCTTTTTACGAATTAGGAGTAAATGAATAAATGAATATAACTAAATCATCGAAAGTTCATGATAACAGTGTAGTGCATAGTTCAAGTCGTTTGAAATAGTGGACGGCCATAGTTTGGTTGGTAGGAAGCGCCCGCCCACCCCACCTTTGTTCGCATAGTTTTTCCATAGGATAACACTCTTCTTAGAATAGTTCAAACAATATAAAACATCTATATCCAATGAAAAAACTATGCGAGCAAAGGTGGGGTGGGCGGGCGGCCCCTGCCAACCAAACTATGCCCGTCCACTGTTTCAAACGACTTGAACTATGCACTACAATGTTTCTCACATGTTTCTTTTTACGAATTAGGAGCAAATAACTAAATGAATATAACTAAATCATCGAAAGTTCATGATAACAGTGTAGTGCATAGTTCAAGTCGTTTGAAATAGTGGACGGGCATAGTCTGGTTGGTAGGAAACACCCGCCCACCCCAACTTTTGCTGGTATAGTTTTTTCAATGGATATAGAGGTTTAAACCATTTCAGGAAGAGTGCTATCCTAAGGAAAAACTATTCGAGCAAAGGTGGGGTAGGCGGGTGGTCCCTACCAACCCGACTATATACGTTCACTATTTCAAACGACTTGAACTATGCATTACATTATATGAGGACGTATATGTTTAAAAAAAACTTGAGAGTTTGGTAAAACTACTTATTATGTTCATATCTCACCTAGTGTAAATGTTTCATGTACACTGTAACAACATTAACTGAACGAGCTAACTAGCTAATAAATACGCAGACACAGGGTGCAAGTCATTAACCCCCTCAAGCACTGCAATTATCCAAATTCGTTTGTTCCGGTGAAAGCGCAATGATAATTAAAGCCATCCGATGTGCTCGATATTTGCGACGAAAGCGAAATCTTTATTCGCGTCGCTAATGTGTAAATTGTCTTGCTGGCGGTATGATGCAATTAAAATATATGCTAATGTCTGCGCGTCATGCCGATGTACCTACAGCAAGAGTTGTGGCCGCGAATTATCACCGGTGTGCGAGCTGGTTATAATTAAAAAGTTACTTCTGCCAGGCGTCTACTCGTTTGCCGAGAGTTGTAATGTAACGGCGTATTGTTTTTGATTATACTGGAATATATTAATACTAATGGAGTTGCTCGCAGTTTATGTAAGAAGTAATTGAAGCTATAAAAAGATGTAAAGCTATTGTAATTCTTAATAATAGTACTGTCTGGAAAAGAAAACCAGGAGAAACTCAACTTGAAAATACCTGTATTGGAAACAACTGGTGGATTTAAAGCCATCGATAGTTCAACTCCCAATAGTTGGATACTGTTTTTTGTAAATTAAATACTAGTAAGGTCTGAAATATGTACGCTAGTCATAATACCTCTAAACTACATGTGGATTTTAAGATTTTTATTAAGTAACATGCCGAATTTAGTTTGATACATAGGTAATCGACATGATCCAGCTGTTAGTTTATGGTCAAGATAAATTCCCAGAAATTTTATCTGTAGAACTTGTTGTATTGAAATATTGGATTGTTAAGGCGTCTACTGTGTGATAATTCATTTTAAAGGATAAATAAAACGATTTTTTACTTTGTTTTTTTATCACACTTCAGTTATACTTTGCAACTAGTTTCGACTAAGCTCTAGCCATTTTCAGTCATCGGAGGAGCTCGAAAATGGCTAGAGCTTAGCCGAAACTAGTTGCAAAGTGTAACTGAAGTGTGATAAAAAAACAAAGTAAAAAATCGTTTTATTTATCCTTTGTTGTATTGATTTTATATTCATCAAGATATATTTCAAGTTGTTGACGTACTTGTTTTTAGTTATGATTAATAGATATAGAAAAGCTATAAGAGATGTAAAGCTATTGTAATTCTTAATAATAGTTCTGTATGGAAAAGAAAATACCACCAGAATACCAGAAGAAATTCAACTTGAAAATACCTGTATTGCAAACAACTGGTGGATTTAAAGCTATCGATAGTTGGATACTGTTGATTCAATGGATTTGTTCGAAAGTTACCAAGCGTTTATATTTGATAACTAATTAAGATTATAGAACTTGTTTGATAAAAAATCTGATTCAGATAGAAACAAAGTAATAAACCTTGATCTTCGCGTATCAAAACAACAACAAATCGCATTTGCGAGAACTAGGCATCGCCGTGTGCGCGAAACGTAATATCTGGAAATAAACGTGATCCCTTGAACTGTGTCTGCGCGTGTCTACCTTTGAGAATTCCTCACTCGTTTGTGTGTGTGTGTGTGTGTGCGCTCTCTCGCGGTTTATTCACGGTGCGGTGATTTGAATAAAGGAGCGTTTCCCAGAGGAATCCGCGTACCGTTAATGTAAAATTATCAATCACATACTCGGGGCAGGAAAAGAACAACGCGCTGGGAACGGACAGACGAGCCAGAGACTGGTTTTTATTTGTATGCTGGTGCCTGCCACCTGCTCCCTTATACTAACTACTAAGGCTATTGTCTTGGCGAGCTTAAGAGCTATTGTGCAGATGTTGAACTGTTTACTTATGCAGGTCTAACTAAGAATGTAGATTATTTTTCAAACCTAGTCGACTACCACTATTTTACATATTTTCTCATATTTTACTAATTTACATATTTTCACATTAAAATAATAATTGTTGTTCTAAAACATGATTTGACTTGAATTCACATTCATGTGAAAATATGTAAATTAGTAAAATATGAGAAAATATGTAAAATAGTGGTAGTCGACTAGGTTTGAAAAATAATCTACATTCTTAGTCACCAAATATCGACTGTGTAGCGCAATTCATTTCTTATCCTGCTTCTACATCTCAAACACAACCCCCCGTAATTTTCGACACCGTTTGCTAGGAAACCAGGACTTTACTTCTGTAATCTTTCCTCGAACTTCACTACCATCCCAATCATGTTGAACTTATTAGTTTTATGCAGGAGCACAGTCAGAGCAGATTTTTTGAGTCCTAGCATATTATTATTATTTAAAACAATTAATAAATTTACAAGGGAAACGCTTGGCAGTGTGTTGTAAACAAAGTTCGTTGTACGTTATTTTAATTATATGTAGCCCAAAACGGGTCCTGTTCCAAAAAAAAAACTCTATTGTGAGTAAAAAAAACTTTTAACTTTATAAATTGTAAATAACTAAAAAATCTATGTCCTTTATAGAAGGATATCCTGAAGAAGCCACCATTGAATTGGCAAAATATAGATTGAAATTAACAAGGAGTTTCCTTTTTTGAGCCTTCTGCCGCCATTCCGAAAGTCTTAGCGTCTTACCTAACTAGTTTTTCGGCAAGTACGGTAGTTTTACCGAAGCTTTCTTCCTAGCAGCAATCGAAAGGGAGAAAGGCTAGTTTCTGAAGAAACTATAAATTTATATTTTATATAACCCAGCTCAGTGGCCGAGTGGTTAGAGGCGTTGTCCGTTTCGTACTGAGCATTGGGGGAGCCTGAGTTCTAACCCCAGTGGGGAACGAATTATCGCGAATCATCTTTCACAGTTTTTCAGAGGTTTTCTGGTAAATACCGGGTGATTAAACACCTCTGAGCTTCTCCCTTGACCGGCGGAAAAGCCTCACGGCTGATAGCCCTATAGAGATAGAAGTTTTTTTTATATTTTATAAGTTTCTGAAGAAACTAGCCAGTCATCGGGTAAAACTTGACAATGCCCAGAGCTTAGGCGAAACTAGTTATTTTAAACAATTCAATAAGTGATCAAAAACATAGTAGTTATTCATCTTCTTTATTAGCCTTTCTTCCTTTCGATTATGGGATATAATCGCAGTTTCCACTCCATACAACAATAGTGTCTTCGCACACGCGTATGATAATAAAATTCGTTCAAAATTGTATTCACCTGTCGCAAAATTTCGGCCGAAACTAAGATGATAATAGCCAAAATTCGGGCGCGTTTTACATCGATGTTTGTAAACTATTTACCAACAATTATAACATTTATCTTCCCAAACAATCAAGATTGAAAACATTTTATATTAAGCATGATTTATGTTTAATATAAAATGTTTAAAATCTTGATTTTCAATAGTTTAAATAAAAAACAATTCACTTATCATTTTTAAACATGCATTCCTTTTACAACCTGTACGATGAAACAGAAACAATGGTCGTATTAAGACACGCCATTGAGGCATCGTGATACCCATAGGCGTCGCCACTATTTTTTCCCTCGGTATGACCCGCGGGTCAAGCGAAGAACCCGCCTTATTTACGATGCACAGGTAGTTCGCGGAGGTCACAAACGTTGTTCTTTGTGCGCGCGCGGGGGAGTTGTTTATGACACACGCACATATAAGGAGAAGATTCATAGGCATTCCTCGTGCTGTACACGATACATAAATTGAAAGCACTTACATATTAATTCACCAGTAAGAAGAATAGTAACTATCAATATAAATAAATTAAATGTTATCTGATGTGGGCAGTGCTTATTACTCATTACTCATCGGTATGATAAAGTAATAAGTTATTAAAATACCTAGGTATCATAATAATCAAAAATTGTCTATACTCTAGGTATCATATTAATCAACGATTTTTTATACTCTAGTGCCCGTATTCACCAACATCCCATAAACTTTATAGGTCCTATAAGCTATTGAATGGATAAATTGATAACGTCATTGCGATAGAATATTCCAAAACAAATGTCAAACACCTTGAAAAGCGCTTACGATAACACTCTTTCTGCATAGTTCAAGCCGTTTGAAATAGTGGACGGGCATAGTTTGGTTGCTAGGGGCCACCCGCCCACCACACCTTCGCTCGCATAGTTTTTCCAAAGGATACAAACGTCTTATATTGTTTTAACCATTCCAGAAAGAGTGTTATCCTATGAAAAAAACTATGCGAACGAAGGTGGGGTGGGCGGGTGGCCCCTACCAAACAAACTATACTCGTTCACTATTTCAAACGGCTTGAACTATGCACTACATTGTTTCTCGCATCCTTTTACGAATTAGGCTTAAATTAATAAAAAAAATTAATTGAATCATAGAAAGTAATGGATAATTATGTAATGCATAGTTCAAGCCGTTTGAAATAGTGGACGGGCATAGTTTGGTTGCTAGGGGCCACCCACCCACCCCACCTTCGCTCGCATAGTTTTTCCAATGGATACAAACGTCTTATCTTGTTTTAACCATTCCAGAAAGAGTGTTATCCTATGAAAAAAACTATGCGAACGAAGGTGAGGTGGTCGGGTGGCCCCTAGCAACCAAACTATGCCCGTCCACTATTTCAAACGGTTTGAACTATGCATTACATTATTATCCATTACTTTCTATGATTCAATTAATTTTATTTATTAATTTAAGCCTAATTCGTAAAAGGATGCGAGAAACAATGTAGTGCATAGTTCAAGCCGTTTGAAATAGTGGACGGGCATAGTTTGGTTGCTAGGGGCCACCCGCCCACCCCACCTACGCTCGCATAGTTTTTCCAATGGATACAAACGTCTTATATTGTTTAAACCATTCCAGAAAGAGTGGTATCCTAAGGAAAAAACTATGCGAACGAAGGTGGGGTGGGCGGGTGGCCCTTACTAACCAAACTATACTCGTTCACTATTTCAAACGGCTTGAACTATGCATTACATTATTATCCATTACTTTCTATGATTCAATTAATTTTATTTATTAATTTAAGCCTAATTCGTGAAAGGATGCGAGAAACAATGTAGTGCATAGTTCAAGCCGTTTGAAATAGTGAACGACTATAGTTTGGTTGCTAGGGGCCACCCGCCCACCCCACCTTCGCTCGCATAGTTTTTCCAAAGGATATAAACGTCTTATATTGTTTAAACCATTCCAGAAAGAGTGCTATCCTATGGAAAAAACTATGCGAGCGAAGGTGGGTTGGGCGGGTGGCCCCTAGCAACCAAACTATAGTCGTTCACTATTTCAAACGGCTTGAACTATGCACTACATTGTTTCTCGCATCCTTTTACGAATTAGGCTTAAATTAATAAATAAAATTAATTGAAACATAGAAAGTAACGGATAATAATGTAATGCATAGTTCAAGCCGTTTGAAATAGTGAACGGGCATAGTTTGGTTGCTAGGGGCCGCCCGCCCACCCCACCTTCGCTCGCATAGTTTTTTTCATAGGATAACACTCTTTCTGGAATGGTTAAAGCAAGATAAGACGTTTGTATCCATTGGAAAAACTATGCGAGCGTAGGTGGGGTGGGCGGGTGGCCCCTACCAACCAAACTATACTCGTTCACTATTTCAAACGGCTTGAACTATGCACTAAATTGTTTCTCGCATCCTTTTACGAATTAGGCTTAAATTAATAAATAAAATTAATAAAATCATAGAAAGTAATGGATAATAATGTAATGCATAGTTCAAGCCGTTTGAAATAGTGAACGAGTATAGTTTGGTTGGTAGGGGCCACCCGCCCACCCCACCTTCGTTCGCATAGTTTTTTCCGTAGGATACCACTCTTTCTGGAATGGTTTAAACAATATAAGACGTTTGTATCCTTTGGAAAAACTATGCGAGCGAAGGTGGGGTGGGCGGGTGGCCCCTACCAACCAAACTATACTCATTCACTATTTCAAACGGCTTGAACTATGCACTACATTGTTTCTCGCATCCTTTTACGAATTAGGCTTAAATTAATAAATAAAATTAATAGAATCATAGAAAGTAATGGAAAATAATGTAATGCATAGTTCAAGCCGTTTGAAATAGTGGACGGGCATAGTTTGGTTGCTAGGGGCCACCCGCCCACCCCACCTTCGCTCGCATAGTTTTTTTCATAGGATAACACTCTTTCTGGAATGGTTAAAACAAGATAAGACGTTTGTATCCATTGGAAAAACTATACGAGCAAAGGTTGTCCCCTATCAATCTTTTGTTTAATTATTCAGTGTTTCCAATAGAGAGAATCTAAAGTAACTACATTCCCTAGATTATTTATTTATTGTTGCTATAACAACGAATACTAATGGGTTCAATAGCTATTGATAGATTTATGAAACGTCGGTGAATACGGGGGTAGGTATCATAATAAGATTTTCTATACTTAATTATTTTATTATAGTTATGATAAAATAATAAGTTATTATGATACCTAGGTATCATAATAATCAAAGATTTTCTATACTTCATATGAAAAAGTAACAATTGTGAAAAAGTTGCATTTTAAGTCTTACTCGTATTATTCCATTTTCATAATTAAGTATAAAAATTATTTGCTTATTATGATACCTAGGTATCATAATAATCAAAGATTTCTATACTCTAGGTATCATAATAATCAAAGATTTTCTATACTTCATATGAAAAAGTTACATTTTAAGTCTTACTCGTATTATTCTATTTTCATAATAAAGCATAAAAATTATTAGTTTTTATTATTATTATTAATATTATATTAAATAATAATATATTATTATTATTAATATTATATTAAATAATAATATATTATTATTAATGTTATATTAAAGAATAATATATTATTATTATTAATTATTAGTTTTAAGGCAATTAAAAAATGCTCAATTATGTGTATATGAATATTTTTTCTTGGATAAAAATAACAATTGACTATAACAGAAGACAATAATGGATGAGAGATGACAGATGATAATAATAGAAGACAATAAACAGATAATTGTGCTTTAATTATTCAAATTAGTCTATATATAACATATATTTCCATGCCATTTCTGTGTTGTCCTTGAAATTGCCTTTTATTTTGGGCCTTGCATACGTTAAACAGCATTATTCCCTGTTGTTGTGCATGCTCTCACGATAAATTTAGTTCGTCATTGTGAAACACAGGCATACACAGATCGCTCGTTAGCGTTGGCCGCGATTCAATAATTTACAAACGAATCGCGTTTAATCCACTATGAGCTTGATTTATTTCGAGTGCGGATATATAAGAATGGATGGATCGTATTAATGCAACCCATGATGATCATGGATGACGCAGGATTACCATACTTGGCAACATGTTTTTAATTTGCTAACCCTCGTATTCACAGACGTTCGATAAATCTATCAATAGCTATTGAAGCTATAAGTATTCGTTGTTATAGCAACAATAAATACATTATCTAGGGAATGTAGTTACTTTAGATTCGCTCTATTGGAAACACTGAATAATTAAACAAAAGGTGTCATCAAGCCTCAAATCGCAAGCGCTATTCAAGATGTGTTTGACATTTGTTTTGGCATATTCTGTCACAATGAAGTTGTCAATTTATCCATTCAATAGCCTTTTGGGATCTATACAGTTTATGGGATGTTGGTGAATATGGGCATAATGCTCGTATTCACCAACATCCCATAAACTTTATACATCCCATAAGCTATTGAAAGGATAAATTGATAACTTCATTGTGACAGAATATGCCAAAACAAATGTCTAGCGCTTGCGATTGGAGCTTTGATGAAACCTTTTGTTTAATTATTCAGTATTTCCAATAGAGAGAATCAAAACTAACTACATTCCCTAGATAATTTATTTATTGTTGCGATAACAACGAATACTTATGGGTTCAATAGCTATTGATACATTTATGGAACGTTGGTGAATACAGGGCTATGTATCAATAGTTATACCTAGATGTAGTCGTTGTTATAGTAACAATAAATATATTACCTAGGGAATGTAGTTATTTTTGATTGTCATTATTGGAAACACTGAATATTTAAACAAAAGGTGCCATCAATATTCCAATAACAAATGCTATTTAAGGTGTTTGTCATTTGTTTTGACAATCTCTGTCGCAATTGTCAATTTGTCGATTCAATAGTTTATGGGATTTGGTGAATACGGGCATAAATGGAATTGGAATAAATGGATAGTGACAAAAATGCCTGGCAAATGCACAAGTTCACCCACTTCTACAATTTCCTCAACTTCAGCTATCGTAATTTTAGCTGCCTTCGTCATTGTTGGATTGAAATTTCTAGCTGATTTGCTATAAAGGCATTTCAAGTCATTTAATTAATTTGTTTAAATATAAAATATGCAGTCTTCAATTTGTTAAGAAGTAAAATCTATTAAACTACTGATTCCAAGTTGTTCTATACCCTGTAAAATTAATTAGAGGTAAAGGAAATTAAGTCTAGAGTTATCTGCTTTATACAACCGAGCCTGAATACTCGAATGTTACATATTGCACTAGTATTTCTAAATTCAAAATCAGGTGTTTTTGAGTTGTGTACATGTCGTTTTGTACAAGACAATTTCTTAGCTCAAAATTTGTTCAAGAAATGAATTCATATATCCTCCTCCCATACAATTTGTCCTTGACAAATACAACGCGTTATATTTTTCCATTCAATCCACCATCCAATTCAATATTTCAAATAATTCGCTGTATGATACGAGATAATTTAGATTGTCTCGCATCTTGAGTAACTTTTGAGTCAAGAAATTGTCTTGTCTAAAAAGATTTTAAAAATAGGAAAAATATCCCTCTAGGGAATTTTGAATAATTAAAAGTGTATTAACCTAGATTCAGAGCTTGCCTTTTGAGTCAATCTTACTGTCCCAATGTTACCTACCTTTCCCTAGTTCGGAATTTTTTTCAGTAAAACAAGTTTTTAATTTTTTTACTAATGATATTTCCGACCAACGTTATACGATGAAAAGACTCTTTCACGTCCTCTAAACTTGACCATCCACCACCCACATCCCAAACTGAAACGAGTTAATCCCGGCGACAGATTCTGCAGTCGGAGTGTTAAATTTTAAATTGGCCGCGCCGAAATTAATCACGACGTGTGCGTGCCAATGGCCAGACATAAAAGTTTATTATAATTCACTGCCGTTCATTATGTTAATGCCTGCATGAGCATAATGGTGCGAAGCAATTAGGCTCCTCCGCATTGTTGGGTGGCTCTCTTGCTGGGCTGTGTAGTTCGCACGCCATCATCATCACCATACAATAAGTTAATTAATGGCAGAGTTTATGTAGCAATTAAAATTTGTCGTACTATTACGACGCACAATTCCTACGTAATACTGTTAGATAGAAATTTAGAATAGATAATTGAAATATTCTATTTTCGAATAAATATTTGCCATCCAATTAATAATAATAATAAAAAATAATAATATATATATATATATATATATATATATATATATATATATATATATATATAATCTATTGCCTATAAATAATAATAAAATAAATTTATTTCCAAAAGAAATGAAAAATACAGTTAATAAGTTATAATTGTAATTATGATAATAATAAAGGTAAATAAACTAGTTTTAGTTTCCCAAGGAATTTTATGGATGCATGTATTGCTGGTATGGAATGGTCCCCATCCCATGCTCTAATTTGGTAGCTGCTGGTGGTTATTGGCTTGTTAATTTAAAATGAACCTAAATAAACTCACCAATTTCATCTATAACAGAGATAAGCTTTAATGATGCAGACTAGCAATGCTAAACCATGGTAAACGAAAGCGCCTCAAGAGGTCTTCAGGACGACAAAGGAAAATATATGAAATAACAACTTTAATTGGGTCGAATTGAAGGAAAACAGATTGCCATTATATATATATATATATATATATATATATATATATATATATATATATATAATTTTCCTTTGTCGTCCTGAAGACCTCTTGAGGTGCTTTCGTTTAGCATGGTTTAGCATTGCTAGTCTGCATCATTAACAGTTTATCTCTGTTTATATATATATATATATATATATATATATATATATATATATATATATATATAATGCACATTATCCAACTGATTTCTCAATGTTTACGTATCTTATTAATAAATAACTTTCTTGCTAATCGCGACACTGACCGACGCAACTCATCTCGATTTCAATCAATATGTTCCCATTAGCTCATAACGCGTCGCCCCAGTTTATTTTTTTTATTGCCAATAATAATAAATTAATTTCATCATCACAAACGCGCCACATTAATAACACAACAAAACGTGCTTGCACTTTCGAGTGTGAAAAGCGCGTTAACCTCGCATCAATTAGGGCCTGGTTAATGTGCTAATTGTGACCTGACCTAAAATATCGGAGTACAAATCGAATTTAGGCTAGTAGTTAACAACTCTGGCGACCACTTGTATCACTGATTTCGTTTTAATTTCATGTCGATAATTATATTCAACGGTATTTTGTACCGTTTGTTGTAATTTAGTTTTTTTTTTAATATCTAAAACTTCGGTGATGAATTTTAATGGGAGAATAATTTTATATTTATTTATTTATTTATTTATTTAATATAGACATCTACAGTTTAACAGAAACCAATTACAGATGATATAATAACAACATAACAAATAAAAGAAAGAAAAAACATAACACAAAGATATATAATGAACATTCAAATTATATATTTTTAATAGCACTTACCACAGAGGCGTTCGGCATATTAAAAATATCAATGTCAATATATGTGTTAAAAACATGCGATAATCTTTACAACTATACTTGTAAATTTGTTTATAACGAATATCTTAAGAGAGAAAAAAACATTCTTTATAAAACATATATAAACTAATTGATGTGGTGTGGCCAGATGGCATTTAACTTTCCTCCTAAGGGATTAGTTGTATCAATTCTTTATAAAGATTTTTCCTTATTCGGAAAAGTATTTGGGTATAGTCCTAATGCCGATATAAAGGGTGGTCAAACATTAAAGAAATGTAAATTTGTTCTAAGAGTACCATTAATTTATCATATTTATGTGGCTATAAATTTAGTTTTCAATTCTCAATTCAACATATTTTTTATCCATTTCTCTCTCAATTTTCTCTGTCTTTCTAAAAGTATTGCTAAATTATTTAATAGATAAATTTGTCTTAATTTCAAAGGATCGTCTAATTAATATAATATAATATTATAATTTCCTGACCCTACATTTTCGAATAGGGGTTACATTTGACTTTTTGCTTAAAATAGGGCTCTTAAAAACACAAAATTCTAGTAAAAAGTTCTTGAGTCTAACGCGTTATTGCAATGAATTCCAATATTTTAAATAGAAAATATCATTCTGCATTTAAATTCCGCATTATAAAACTATAAAGTTTTTATATTTCCTGTCTCTCGGTAAACATTCTAATAATAAACTTTATCTGCTTGACGAGCACAAAAACTGCCCTTTTTTCGACCATCGCGACCGACGACCGAGACCGCTGGCCCGCTCAGTTGAGTGAGTGCGTGCGGTGTCGAAGGTTAAAGTGGTTAAAGTGCCTGGTGTTCTAGCGAATTATAACTGCGCCGGTGTGGTTTTCAATTAATGCTTCAATTAACAGGTGAGCGTACTTATCTAATTCGATGTTAATGTGGTGCTGATAACGTATGTCGGGTTTAATACAGACACATGTTGAGATAAACGTTTACGCCATGAAGTAGTGTATGTGGGTTTATTTTTATCATTTGGTTGACGAATACATATAATTGAGACGTGCTGAACAATAATAATAATAATAATAATAAGAATTTATATCCAACATACGAAACATATATATTAAAATAATTAGTGATGGGATGTTGTTTACGTAGGGTATTTAGCTGTTTGTGTTTATTATAAATTAGATAGATACACATTATTTATTGGTGTACATTATAGAGAGAGAGATAGATATTTTTCATGGCATGTGTTTATAAATGATAGTTAATAATTTACCAATTTCTTTGCCTCTCTGCTTACATAATGCTTAATCCAATAAGGCAGCTGTCTCAGGCCCTGTCTGTTTGGTTACTACTAGTGGCTAGTAGTGAGAAATGCTGACGTCACGCTGTACTATTAGTATGAGCGTGACGTCAGCATGTGTCACTACTAGTCACTAGTAGTAGTCAAACGGACAGGGCCTCAAACAGCACAATTATGGAGGCCGAAAAGCCACATTTACGTTTCATGAGTAATATAGTCGAAATATACTATTTTTGAAAAATCTCTCTTGCGCTTTCCGATGAATCCAATCGATGTTCGCTCCCCTCTTGATGTCATCTGACTATTTCGTTGGTGGTCTACTTCTGAATCTATGCCAGATTGTGAAATATATATATATATATATATATATATATATATATATATATATATACATACATATACATACATATAGAATGTCCCAAAAGTATGAAATACATACAATAAAACCTTTATTTATAATTCACACATTTTGTCTTCATATCTTCAATACCAATAGTGGTATGCACTTAAAAGTTGGTAAGGACCCAAAGTAACAATTCTGGAGTAATCTCAGCAAATTTGGTATGAATAAAATAGAAGAAATCAAACATATTTCCACTAGTAAACGTTGCTTATCTTATAATTCTTTAATGCTGTCTTCATAACTTCAATACTAACAGTTGTATGAACCTAAAAGTTTGTAAGAACCCAAAGCAATTATTCACGAGGAAGTTACAATAATTTGGTATGAATATAATAGAAGATAGCTAAAATATTTACACTAGTATCAGTATAAACGTTGCGTTTCTTATAATTCTTTGATTTTCTCCTCATATCTTCAATACTAACGGTGTTATGTGCTTCAAATTTTCTAGTAACCTAAAACAACAATTCGGGAGTCACCTCAGAAAATTTAGTATAAATATAATAGAAGATAGCTAGGAAATTTCCACTGGTATCAGTAACATTGCGTTCCTTATAATACTTTCATTTTGTCTTCATTTCTTCAATTCTAACAACGGTATGGATTTGAAAGTTTGTAATAACATAAAGCAATTATTGAGGAGTAATATCAGAAAATATGGTATGAATATAATAGAAGATAGCTTATATATTTTTGGTGGTATCAGTATAAACGTCGCGTTTTTATAATTCACACATTTTGTCTTCATATCTTCAATACCAATAGTGGTATGCACTTAAAAGTTTGTAAGGACCCAAAGCAACAACTCTGGAGTAACCTCAGAAAATTTGGTTTGAATAAAATGGAAGAATTCAAACATATTTCCACTAGTAAACGTTGCTAATCTTATAATTCTTTAATACTGTCTTTATAACTTCAATACTAACAGTTGTATGGACCTAAAAGTTTGTAAGGACACAAAACAATTATTCACGAGGAAGTTACAATAATTTGGTATGAATATAATAGAAGATAGCTAAAATATTTACACTAGTATCAGTATAAACGTTGCGTTTCTTATAATTCTTTGATTTTCCCCTCATATTTTCAATACTAACGGTGTTACATGCTTAAAATTGTCTAGTAACCTAAAGCAACAATTCGGGAGTCATCTCAGACAATTTAGTATAAATATAATAGAAGATAGCTAGGATATTTCCACTAGTATCAGTAACAACGTTGCGTTCCTTATAATTATTTCATTTTGTCTTCATTTCTTCAATTCTAACAGCGGTATGGATTTGAAAGTTTGTAATAACATAAAACAATTATTGAGGAGTATCATCAGAAAATATGGTATGAATATAATAGAAGATAGCTTATATATTTTTGGTGGTATCAGTATAAACGTTGCGTTTTTATAATTCACACATTTTGTCTTCATATCTTCAATACCAATAGTGGTATGCACTTAAAAGTTTGTAAGGACCCAAAGCAACAATTCTGGAGTAACCTCAGAAAATTTGATATGAACAAAATAGAAGAAATCAAACATATTTCTACTGGTTAACGTTGTATATCTTATTATTCTTTAATGCTGTCTTAATAACTTCAATAGTAACAGTTGTATGAACCTAAAAGTTTGTAAGGACACAAAGGAATTATTCACGAAGAAGTTACAATAATTTGGTATGAATATAATAGAAGATAGCTAAAATATTTACATTAGTATCAGTATAAACGTTGCGTTTCTTATAATTCTTTGATTTTCTCCTCATATTTTCAATACTAACGGTGTTACGTGCTTAAAATTTTCTAGTAACCTAAAGCAACAATTCGGGAGTCACCTCAGAAAATTTAGTATAAATATAATAGAAGATAGCTAGGATATTTCCACTAGTATCAGTAACAACATTGCGTTCCTTATAATTATTTCATTTTGTCTTCATTTCTTCAATTCTAACAGCGGTATGGATTTGAAAGTTTGTAATGACCTAAAGCAATTATTGAGGAGTAATATCAGAAAATATGGTATGAATATAATAGAAGATAGCTTATATATTTTTGGTGGTATCAGTATAAACGTTGCGTTTTTATAATTCACACATTTTGTCTTCATATCTTCAATACCAATAGTGGTATGCACTTAAAAGTTTGTAAAGACCCAAAGCAACCATTCTGGAGTAACCTCAGAAAATTTGGTATGAATAAAATAGAAGAAATCAAACATATTTGTACTAGTAAACGTTGCTAATCTTATAATTCTTTAATGCTATCTTCATAACTTCAATACTAACAGTTGTATGAACCTAAAAGTTTGTAAGGACCCAAAGGAATTATTCACGAGGAAGTTACAATAATTTGGTATGAATATAATAGAAGATAGCTAAAATATTTACATTAGTATCAGTATAAACGTTGCGTTTCTTATAATTCTTTGATTTTCTCCTCATATCTTCAATACTAACGGTGTTACGTGCTTAAAATGTTCTAGTAACTTAAAGCAACAATTCGGGAGTCACCTCAGAAAATTTAGTATAAATATAATAGAAGATAGCTAGTTAAATTCCACTAGTATCGGTAACAACGTTGCATTCCTTATAATTATTTCATTTTGTCTTCATTTCTTCAATTCTAACATCGGTATGGATTTGAAAGATTGTAATAACATAAAGCAATTATTGAGGAGTAACATCAGAAAATATGGTATGAATATAATAAAAGATAGCTTATATATTTTAAGTAGTATCAGTATAAACGTCGCGTTTTTATAATTCACACATTTTGTCTTCATATCTTCAATACCAATAGTGGTATGCACTTAAAATTTTGTAAGGACCCAAAGCAACCATTCTGGAGTAACCTCAGGAAATTTGGTATGAATAAAATAGAAGAAATCAAACATATTTCCACTAGTAAACGTTGCTAATCTTATAATTCTTTAATGCAGTCTTCATAACTTCAATACTAACAATTGTTTGGACCTAAAAGTTTGTAAGAACCCAAAGCAATTATTCACGAGGAAGTTACAATAATTTGGTATGAATATAATAGAAGATAGCTAAAATATTTACACTAGTATCAGTATAAACATTGCGTTTCTTATAATTCTTTGATTTTCTCCTCATATCTTCAATACTAACGGTGTTATGTGCTTCAAATTTTCTAGTAACCTAAAACAACAATTCGGGAGTCACCTCAGAAAATTTAGTATAAATATAATAGAAGATAGCTAGGAAATTTCCACTGGTATCAGTAACATTGCGTTCCTTATAATACTTTCATTTTGTCTTCATTTCTTCAATTCTAACAACGGTATGGATTTGAAAGTTTGTAATAACATAAAGCAATTATTGAGGAGTAATATCAGAAAATATGGTATGAATATAATAGAAGATAGCTTATATATTTTTGGTGGTATCAGTATAAACGTCGCGTTTTTATAATTCACACATTTTGTCTTCATATCTTCAATACCAATAGTGGTATGCACTTGAAAGTTTGTAAGGACCCAAAGCAACAATTCTGGAGTAACCTCAGAAAATTTGGTATGAATAAAATAGAAGAAATCAAACATATTTCTACTAGTAAACGTTGCTAATCTTATAATTCTTTAATGCTGTCTTCATAACTTCAATACTAACAGTTGTATGGACCTAAAAGTTTGTAAGGACCCAAAACAATTATTCACGAGGAAGTTACAATAATTTGGAATGAATATAATAGAAGATAGCTAAAATATTTACACTAATATCAGTATAAACGTTGCGTTTCTTATAATTCTTTGATTTTCTCCTCATATCTTCAATACTAACGGTGTTACGTGCTTAACATTTTCTAGTAACCTAAAGCAACAATTCGGGAGTCACCTCAGAAAATTTAGTATAAATATAATAGAAGATAGCTAGGATATTTTCACTAGTATCAGTAACAACGTTGCGTTCCTTATAATTATTTCATTTCGTCTTCATTTCTTCTATTCTAACAACGGTACGGATTTGAAAGTTTGTAATGACCTAAAGCAATTATTGAGGAGTAACATCAGAAAATATGGTATGAATATAATAGAAGATAGCTTATATATTTTTGGTAGTATCAGTATAAACGTTGCGTTTTTATAATTCACACATGTTGTCTTCATATCTTCAATACCAATAGTGGTATGCATTTAAAAGTTTGTAAGGACCCAAAGCAACCATTCTGGAGTAACCTCAGAAAATTTGGTATGAATAAAATAGAAGAAATCAAACATATTTCTACTAGTAAACGTTGCTAATCTTATAATTCTTTAATGCTGTCTTCATAACTTCAATACTAACAGTTGTATGGACTTAAAAGTTTGTAAGGACCCAAAGCAATTATTCACGAAGAAGTTACAATAATTTGGTATGAATATAATAGAAGATAGCTAAAACATTTACACTAGTATCAGTATATACGTTGCTTTTTTATAATTCCTTGATTTTGTCCTCATATCTTCAATACTAGCGGTGTTACGTGCTTAAAATTTTCTAGTAACCTAAAGCAACAATTCGGGAGTTACCTCAGAAAATTTAGTATAAATATAATAGAAGATAGCTAGGATATTTTCACTATTATCAGTAATAACGTAGTGTTCCTTATAATTATTTCATTTCGTCTTCATTTCTTCAATTCTAACATCGGTATGGATTTGAAAGTTTGTAATAACATAAAGCAATTATTGAGGAGTAACATCAGAAAATATGGTATGAATATAATGGAAGATAGCTTATATATTTTTGGTAGTATCAGTATAAAAGTTACGTTTTTATAATTCACACATTTTGTCTTCATATCTTCAATACCAATAGTGGTATGCACTTAAAAGTTTGTAAGGACCCAAAGCAAGAATTCTGGAGTAACCTCAGAAAATTTAGTATGAATAAAATAGAAGAAATCAAACATATTTCTACTAGTAAACGTTGCTTATCTTATATTTTTTTAATGTTGTCTTCATAACTTCAATACTAACAGTTATATGGACCTAAAACTTTGTAATGACCCAAAACAATTATACACGAGGAAGTTACAATAATTTGGTATAAATATAATAGAAGATAACTAAAATATTTACACTAGTATCAGTATAAACGTTGCGTTTCTTATAATTCTTTGATTTTCTCCTCATATCTTCAATACTAACGGTGTTATGTGCTTCAAATTTTCTAGTAACCTAAAACAACAATTCGGGAGTCACCTCAGAAAATTTAGTATAAATATAATAGAAGATAGCTAGGATATTTCCACTAGTATCAGTAACAACGTTGCGTTCCTTATAATTCTTTCATTTTGTCTTCATTACTTCAATTCTAACATCGGTATGGATTTGAAAGTTTGTAATAACATAAACCAATTATTGAGGAGTAACATCAGAAAATATGGTATGAATATAATAGAAGATTGCTTATATATTTTTGGTAGTATCAGTATAAACGTTGCGTTTTTATAATTCACACATTTTGTCTTCATATCTTCAATACCAATAGTGGTATGCACTTAAAAGTTTGTAAGGACTCAAAGCAACAATCGACAATTTTCAAAAATTTTCAATAATATCTGGAGATATTTAACTACAGATATTATTGAAAAGGTGATTGATTCGAGAAAATTAATTCTGAAAATCGTGTAGTGCCCACATTAAATATGTCTGTTACATTATAGTAAAAAAAATATTGCTAATTTTAATTAATAATATAAATAGCATTACTCACAGATCAGAGCAATAACAAATTTGTTTTCGATCGAAATCCCAATCTTAATGTGTTTATTATTAAAACAAATTCGATAAAAACACGCGTTTTACAACAACAAACGATTGCCTATCTGACGTGCACCTAGAAGTCCGTGCAGCAGATTGATTGCATGCTGTGCATCAAACGTGCGCATCAATCTACCCACCTTCAGGGGCCATGGGGATGGCTATAGAATTACCTATATTGATGGTGATTAGGTGGTATCGGCTATGTGGAATGCGCCGTGGAAAAAAACGGTAATGGGTGGGAACGTAAAATGTTGGGGCCGCGCAGTTTGATAAATAAAGTAATTACATGAGCGCGAGCGGCACAATTTGAATGTACTCAGGCCGGCGACTGTAATCGGACGTTTAACATTTACATATCAAATTATCAGTGATTTATAGAGTGCATTAGGGTTTTTATTATGGTTATGTCAGTGTAGACTGTGTTGTATCATAGTAGTAAACGAAATACTGTATGAAACTAAAATTATCTGTATATACTGAGGGGTCATCAAATAAAAAGGTAAATAACCTCTGGGTTAGAAGATATAGGTAACAGGTTCTAGCATTTTTTTATACTGTTATTTATTTGTTTATGGTTACATGGAAAGACATAGCTAGAGTAATGCTTTTTTCAAGAGTACATCTTCTAACCCAGAAAACTTCTTCTAACAGAAAAATTGTACGAAATATAGATGGTTTTAATAGAAAAATGTTTGAGGAAATTAATTTTAAAACAAGCTTTTTATTTAACACCCCTCGTATTATATTAGTCAATGAAATTCTGTTACAAACAAAAATTAAGCGTATATCTTGAGGGATCACCAAATAAAAAGATAAATTATCTCTATAATTTACCTTTTTATTTGGTGATCCCTCAAGATATACGCTTAATTTTTGTTTGTAACAGAATATCATTTACTAATATAATACGAGGGGTGTTAAATAAAAAGATTTTTTTAAAATTAATTTCCTCAAACATTTTTCTATTAAAACCATCTATATTTCGTACAATTTTTCTGTTATGTTAACTGTTTTTTATAGCTAATATTAATTTGTATTCATGTTAGCATTTTAGATTAGAGTAAAATTGATGGTTGCTCTGTTAGACCAGTTTTAATAAAAATACAAAAACAAATAAAAATCCTGTTTTAAAAGGGATGTAAAATTACTTTTGTTAACTTTCGAATACTAATGCTCATCAAAGAGGTGTATAGAGGTAAAAAAAAAATCAATAGTCAGAAATTATTTTCTTTTGCTGCCCATCAATCGCAGTTTTGATTGATTGGTAGGAAAAAAATAATAATTTTTTTATCTTAATACGAGTTGTATTTTTATTTTTATTTTTGTATATTTTTGTTGAGGTTTGTGATGTGGAGGGGCAGTGAGGGAAATGCCAATAAAGGTCTTTTTTTTTTTTACTTACGAGTTTCAGGGCTATACACTTTTCAGAAAAAACTTCAATCTTTTATAGAGCTATGAGGCTTTTCCACCGGTCAGAGAAGTTTAATCACCCAGTATTTACCTTAACTTCACAGAAAAACCTCTGAAAAACTGTGAAAGGTGATTCGCGAAAATCTCTCCCCGCTGGGAATCGAGCTCCCCAATGCTTAATACTCGGCCACTTTTCTATTTTGTTAAAAAAACTCAAATATTTGAATTAAAACTAATTAAACATTTAAGTCTTCATTAAAATTTTCCCCATACGTATTAGATTTTGATATAATATTTACTATTAACTTATATTATTCATAAATCAATCAATTCTTACTGTATAGCTAGTCTAATAGCTTCCATTCCTTAACCATCACCACACCAAAACACTCGCTAAACTCTTCGCAATCCAAACAAAGTTCAAGACGTGTAAACCACTAGATAAAAACCGCACGACGCACCACGAGCAGCGTCCAGAATTCCACTGCCGTGTTTATTTCCTTGCAGTCTAAAACCGATCTCTCCGCCGTCGCGTCGTCGTCATCGTCGGCGACGACACGAACCACGCATGAGCAGCAGACAGCTGTTCGGAACACAAAGACAAAGAGCTAGCTGGCTGGTGGTGGAAACTGGCTGCACGTGCTTCCCGTGCCACAAGGTGTTTGAAATTTTGCCTAGAGCTTTTTTTCTCACTCTACCTGCGGGCTAAAACTGGCGGTTTGTGATGATGTGGGTCAATGCGCTTGCAGAATTTATTACCTGTTGTGTTTGTGTATGTTTTGGGGTTTTGCAAGTTCAAGACTAGACTGTTTTTTTATATAGCTCGCCAAATAGATGAGTCATAGAAAAATGTTGTACAGCTGCATCTGCCAAAAATGTATGGTGGAAGGAATTCACGCGTGTTTTAAATTTATATCGTTCGTCGATATTTGTATAATTTTGTATTCATAGTATTTTCTATCCAGCAGTTTGATTAGATTTATATATATATATATATATATATATATATATATATATATATATATTTGAGGGTAGTTTTTCGCCGAAAAACTAGTTAGAGGGAGAATGTTGGGATTGCGGCGACTAGGGCTGAAAGAAACCTCTTTATATCGATATTTCGCTCTGACTCCAGAGTTTCATCAGGATTTACTAAAAAAACAGACTGTTAACAAGTATGTAAGGGGTCACTTTGGCCTTTGGCAGGACATAGGCCTCTTTTAAATTTGTCCATTTGTTTCGGGTCTACCACAGTGTGGTGTAAACGTTTGAAGTTTCCTCTACTCTTTTATAAATGTTTTCCATTCTCTTCAATTTATTGCCAGTTCTTTTGCTTCCTTCCAGTTTTTTTCCTTTCCTTTCTAATAGTTCCGATATAACTTCATCCCATTTTTTTCTTGGTCTTCATTTTTTCTTGTTTTTGATTTTAGCTCTCCATATTCTTTTGGCTGGTGCTGTCTCTGCCATCCTAATTATGTGTCCCCACCATCCTAATTGTCTTACTTCTATGTAATTTATTGTCGGTGTTATTGTTGATTAGATTTAACGCCTTCATTTAGCGCACTGGGGTTTAGCGTAGCCCATCAGGATATTTTGTGGCATCAGTTCGTAACCCTACTAGTCTGGCACATGCCACCTCTTCTAACCTTTCATTGATATGTTTACTTGAAGAATTTATTTACTTTGGACTGTTTTTTATCATCCATTATGAACAGTTTAGCTAAAACCTAACAATTTGTGGAATTTGGGGTACCAAATCCATGCTAGCACTGGGGTTTAGCGTAGCCCATCAGGATATTTTGAGGCATCAGTTCGTAACCCTACTAGCCTGGCACATGCCACCTCTTCTAACCTTTCATTGATATGTTTACTTGAAGAATTCTACTTTGGACTTTTTTTATCATCCATTATGAACAGTTTAGCTAAAACCTAACAACTTGTGGAATTTGGGGTACCAGGATAACCGTTCCATGCTAGCAGTAATGTATTACAAAAGAGGTTAGCTCTTGCTACTACTCGCATTCACATTCACTAACTAACACAGCAGAAGGATACAAATTGTAACAAATACAGTAACTACTTTTTCTTTAGGCCTTCTCTTCTCTGGAGGTTGTCGATCATCACTGACTTTTGAGAAGCTGCTCTAGTTATTTGTATTACAACTCAACCATTCCCATTGGGTTTTTTTAACCATCTTCTTCCAACACTTCTTGTACCCCGTATTGTTATTTGAAATAGATGGCGTTTTTCTCCTCTTATAAGTGTAGTTCTCATGTTTTATTTAAGATTACTTTTTCTTTTTGCATTATCCTGGATTCTGTATTGGTTCTTCTTTACGCTTTAATAAATCTTTCTATATTCATACAATGAATGTTTTATTTAAGATTACTTTTTCTTTTTGCATTATCCTGAAGTCTGTATTGGTTCTTCTTTACGCTTTAGTAAATCTTTCTATATTCATACATTGAAGCTTATTCAACTATTTCTCAATCAAAATATTAGTACTTTATAAATTTTGCTACAAACACACAAACGTCACGTCATACCAGTCATACGTAGTGCGAACAACCTACGACAATAAATGCGAGCCATGCCTGGCATCGCGTATGGTTTTAATGCGAAATTCATGATTCATTCCAAGTCCCGGCGAGTAAAACGTGCTCGTAAACCAGCATTTTATTATAAATTGGCCTTTGTGTGCGATGTTATCGTTTGCGCGATTTGCGTTGCGGTTGAAATGAATTGAATCGTTGCCATTTAGAATCGGTATGGCCAAGAATTTGTGATCTATTGTTGGCGTTGCGATTATATCAGACATGATAAATATTAATAGAAAGTATCTGACTCAATTTTTCTATTTAGAAAAATTGAGTCAGATACTTTCAATTTTATAATTTATTTAAATTATAAAATTAAAAGTGTTCAATTCTAGTCAAACTCTAATAGCATTAGAAACTAGCAAACTCTTTATTTTACTTCGCGAATACATCACTGATATAAAGGAAGGTATTGTTTTACCCAAAACGTCTTCATATTTTCTAACTAAGATTGTCGAAATATACGATAACTTTCAGGGGAAAAATACACTATAACCAAAGTATTGTTATCGTAAAGATTAATTTTCCTTACGTTTTATGCCTAAAATAGTCGAAATAAAATGTGTATACATGCCTGTATGTATGTCTGTATACATGCCTGCATGTATATCTTTAAATGTCTGTATGCATGTCTGTATATACGTATGTATCTATGTATGCTTGTATGTATGTCTGTGCACATGCATACAGGCATGTGTACAGACATACATGCCTGTACACATGCCTGTATGTATGTCTGTATATTCCAGTAATTTTTGCGATGTCTGTGTGTTGGTATGTCCGTCAGTCTGTGAAGAAAATTCCAAATATATGTCTCTATATATGTATGTCTTTATGTAAATCTGTAAATATGTCTGTATTTATGTGTATATACGTATGTATCTATGTATGCTTGTATATATGTCTGTACACATCTCTGTATGCATGCCTGTTTGTATGCCTGTATGTATGTATGTCTGTATACATATCTGTATGTTCCTGTAATTATTGAGATGTCTGTGTGTTGGTATGTCTGTTTGTGAAAAACATTCGAAATATATGTCTGTATATATGTATGTCTGTATGTATGTATATACGTATGTATCTGTGTATGCTTGTATGTATGTCTGTATACATATCTGTATGTTCTTGTAATTTTTGCGATGTCTGTGTGTTGATATGTCCGTCTGTCTATTTGGGAAAAAAATTCCAAATATATGTCTGTATATATGTATGTCTGTATGTATATCTGCAAATATGTCTGTATATACGTATGTATCTATGTATGCTTGTATGTATGTCTGTATGTATGCCTGTATGTATGTATGTCTGTATACATATCTGTATGTTCCTGTAATTTTTTGCGATGTCTGTGTGTTGGTATGTTCTTCTGTCTGTTTGTGAAAAAAATTGCAAATATATGTCTGCATAAATCTATGTCTGTATGTATATCTGTATGTACGTAAATATCAATGGATGCTTCTATGTATGTCTGTACACATGTATGTATGTATTCCAGTATGTATGTCTGTATACATCTCTGTATGTTCTTGTAATTTTTGTGATGTCTGTGTGTTGGTATGTCCGTCTGTCTGTTTGTGAAACAAAATTCCAAATATATGGCTGTATATATGTATGCCTGTATGCATATCTGCAAATATATCTGTATGTATGTATGTATATACGTATGTATCTATGTATGCTTGTATGCATATCTGTACACATGTCTGTATGTATGCCTGTATGTCTGTCTGTATACATATCTGTATGTTCCTATAATTTTTGAGATGTCTGTGTATTGGTATGTCCGTCTGTCTGTGAATAAAAGTCCAAATATATGTCTGTATATACATATGTATCTATGGATGCTTGTATGTACGTCTGTACACATGTCTGTATGTATGTCTGTATACATATCTGTATGTTCCTATAATTTTTGAGATGTCTGTGTGTTGGTATGTCCGTCTGTCTGTTTGTGAAACAAAATTCCAAATATATGTCTGTATATATGTATGCCTGTATGTATATCTGCAAATATATCTGTATGTATGTATGTATATACGTATGTATCTATGTATGCTTGTATGCATATCTGTATACATGTCTGTATGTATGCCTGTATGTCTGTCTGTATACATATCTGTATGTTCCTATAATTTTTGAGATATCTGTGTGTTGGTATGTCCGTCTGTCTGTGAATAAAAGTCCAAATATATGTTTGTATATACATATGTATCTATGGATGCTTGTATGTACGTCTGTACACATGTCTGTATGTATGTCTGTATACATATCTGTATGTTCCTATAATTTTTGAGATGTCTGTGTGTTGGTATGTCCGTCTGTCTGTTTGTGAAAAAAATTCCAAATATATGCCTGTATATATGTATGTCTACACGTATATCTGCAAATATGTCTGTATGCATGTCTGTATATACGTATGTATGTATGGATGCTTGTATGATTGTCTGTACACATGTCTGTATGTATGCCTGTTTGTATGTCTGTATACATATCTGTATGTTCCTGTAATTTTTGCGATGTCTGTGTGTTTGTATGTCCGTCTGTCTGTTTGTGAAAAAAATTACAAATATATGTCTGTATATATGTATGTCTCTATGTATATTTGTAAATATGTCTGTATTATGTTTGTGTACGCGTATGTATGTTTGTATGTATGTCTTTATGTATCTCTGTATGTGTGTATGTATGTATGTCTGTATGTATGTCTGTATGTATGTCTGTATACATATCTGTATGATCCTGTAATTTTTGCGATGTCTGTGTGGTGGTATGTCCGTCTGTCTGCTTGTGAAAAAAATCCAAATATATGTCTGTATATATGTATGTCTGTACGTATCTCTGCAAATATGTCTGTATGTATGTCTGTACATACGTATGTATCTATGTATGCTTGTATGTATGTCTGTACACATGTCTGTATGTATGCCTGTATGTATATCTGTATACATATCTGAATGTTCCTGTAATTTTTGTGATGTATGTGTGTTGTTATGTCCGTCTGTTTGTGAAAAAAATTCCAAATATATGTCTGTATATATGTATGTCTGTATGTATATCTGCAAATATGTCTGTATGTATATCTGTATCTATGTTTGCTTGTATGTATGTCTGTACACATGTTTGTATGTATGCCTGTATGTATGTCTGTATACATATCTGAATGTTCCTGTAATTTTTGTGATGTATGTGTGTTGGTATGTCCGTCTGTCTGTTTGTGAAAAAAATTCCAAATATATGTCTGTATATATGTATGTCTGTATGAATATCTGCAAATATGTCTGTATGTTGCTGTAATTTTTGAGATGTCTGTGTGTTGGTATGTCCGTCTGTCTGTTTGTGAAAAAAATTCCAAATATATGTCTGTATATATGTATGTCTGTATGTATATCTGCAAATATGTCTGTATGTATATCTGTATCTATGTTTGCTTGTATGTATGTCTGTACACATGTTTGTATGTATGCCTGTATGTATGTCTGTATACATATCTGAATGTTCCTGTAATTTTTGTGATGTATGTGTGTTGGTATGTCCGTCTGTCTGTTTGTGAAAAAAATTCCAAATATATGTCTGTATATATGTATGTCTGTATGTATATCTGCAAATATGTCTGTATGTATGTCTATATATACGTATGTATCTATGTATGCTTGTATGTATTTCTGTACACACGTCTGTATGTATGGCTGTATGTATATATATATCTGTATGTTCCTGTAATTTTTGCGATGTTTGTGTGTTGGTATGTCCGTCTGTCTGTTTATGAACAAAATCGAAATATATGTCTGTATATATGTATGTCTGTATGAATATCTGCAAATATGTCTGTATGTATGTCTTTGTATACGTATGTATCTATGTATGCTTGTATGTATGTCTGTACACATTTCTGTATGTACGCCTGTATGTATGTCTGTATACATATCTGTATGTTCCTCTAATTTTTGCGAGGTCTGTGTTGGTATGTCCGTCTGTCTGTTTGTGAAAAAAATCCAAATATATATCTGTATATATGTTTGTCTGCAAATATGTCTGTATATACGTATGTATCTATGTATGCCTGTACACACGTCTGTATGTATGTCTGTATACATATGTGTATGTTCCTGTCATTCTTGCGATGTCTGTGTGTTGGTATGTCCGTCTGTCTGTTTATTAAAAAAATTCCAAATATATGTCTGTATATATGTAAGTCTGTATGTATATCTGCAAATGTCTGTATGTATGTCTATATATACGTATGTATATACGTATGTATCTATGTATGCTTGTATGTATGTCTGTACACATGTTTGTATGTACGCCTGTATGTATGTCTGTATACATATCTGTATGATCCTGTCATTTTTGCGATGTCTGTGTGTTTGTATGTCCGCCTCCCTGTCTGTGAACAAAATTCCGGGAAAACAGCACAACGGATCAATCGGGGAATTAGTGTGTTAAATGTAGAAATGTCAAAATGACGAGTTTTCTATGTATTTGGAATTTTTTTCACAAACAGACAGACGGACATACCAACATACAGACAACGCTAAAATTACAGGAACATATAGATATGTATACAGGCATACATACAGACATATGTACAGACATTTATACAAGCATACATATATACATACGTATATACAGACATACATATATACAGACATATATTTGGAATTTTTTTAATAAACCGACAGACGGACATACCAACACACAGACATTGCAAAAATTACAGGAATATATATATATATATATATATATATATATATATATATATATTCAAAATTAATTAATTTTAAATGGATTGGAAATTTATAAACTAGATTTACAGCCGTGTATATTCAATTTCTTTTGTAAACAGAAGTAAATTTATATCTCTACCTGAATAGCTGTTAGCTCTTTTCGATTAAAGAGTTTAACGTCCCGTGAAAGTATCGATTGTTTATTGACTGTCGAGCGACTGGTTCTGGTTGTATTTGTACCCAAAAGGAGATTGATAAGCTGGCATGGTCGGGTGCAGTGACACCGTCGCTACCAGGAATAATTAAAACCCATAAACGCACGACTTGCATTGCAATGGGGGGCTTCCAGTTGCCGATAATGGAAGTGGCCGGAATCGGGCTTGAAATGAAAAACAGAGGCAAAACAATGGATTGCATCATTGCGCGAGGGAGCGGTGTTCTCACAAACACACAGCCCGAAAAGAAAGTTCAACAAACTTGTGTCTAATATTAATGTATATTGCAAGACGTTAGAGGTTTAATTTGCATTGCTAATTAGTCGTATGTTGATGGATTATTTATTTCTTGCGTTATGGAGTTGTAATTTTTAATATTTATTCTGGTCAGATTATAGATAAATATATTTTGAACAACTACGAGCAATATCAAATGTTTTTAATGTTTGTAACTTAAGTTATAACGATTTTACTACTGTCATTCGCTTGAACATATGAATTACTGCAAATCAAATTGTATATTGAATTAAAATCATATATAATTTATTCCCCTAATTATTGAAAAAGGCAGTTCTTTGACTTGTTTTATATAAGGAGCTTTCAAGTAACCTTAAGTTTGAATTTTCGAAAAATTATTATCTCGTTCGTTTGTCCACGATTTTTCCACATTTGTTCAACAAAAATGTTCGTTTGTCCACCCTTAAAAAAAAGGTTATATAGAAAATAAAATTGTTAGTCAGCACATCAATTATTTTTTTTAAGCGGAATATTTTCTCCCGTGTAAGTCTACATTTATCCACCCAAAATTTTCGATTATACACGCTTCAGCAAAAAGAATTTTGTCGACGATTCAAGCAAAATTTGGTTTGAAAATATCTTACCCGGGACAAACTATTGCGCTTAAAATTTAAACCAAAATTGAGGTGCTGACTTACAATTTTATTTTGGATATAACTTTTTTTTGAAGGGTGGACAAACGAAAATTTTTGTTGGACAAATGTGGACAAACGAACGTGACAATAATTTTTTGCAAATGCAAACTTAGGGTTGCTCAAAAGCTTCTTATTATAAAACATGTCGAAGAGCTGCCCTTTTCAATAATTAGGGGAATAAATTATATATGATTTTAATTCAATATACAATTTTCGACAAGATTCTAAAAATAATGGATAATTAAAAATATTTAATTTCTTAAAAAAAATATTCTATTTTAATTAATATCATATGTATGATAAAGTAATGTCCACTGACCACATCAAATTTTTTTGTAGGTCTTTTTTTTTTCTTCTCCTTTTATAACCTGTTTTATTTTTGGCTGAATACTCTATTTTAAGTAAACGAGAAAAAAAAATAAGTGGCAGGAATATTAGGAATACGATTCCTAACATCGTGTAGAAAATTGCTATTTAGTCCCTTCGGTCCTGCCTGCATTTGCCACCATAACATTTACAGGCCTCTACTTACTGTGCCTATTCATATGTTTGCCTTTAATTACTAGATTTCATTCCAAAAAGGTATTTTCAAGAAAATTCATGCACATTTTTAGATAGTTTTGAATTTTGATGTGGATGAATACGCCTAATAATAATTAACAAAGATAAAAATATTTTCAAATTTAAAAATCTAGTGCTAAAGGGTTAAACATAGGAAACACTAGTACATAGAATTTTTAGTCATTAAACAAACTCAAATCAGGAGTTTGTTTAATAAAAAAAAATTCTGTGTACTAGTGTTAGAATAGAATATAAATTGCACCCTAAATATTTTTCTCTTGTTATTAGAGCCTGTAAAAATTATTGTTAACAGTTTTCTGTATTACTATCTAACAACCGCTGATCTGGCTGTTATTAATAATTGAACATTACATATTAATTGTGATTGTGGGGAAATCTAAACCGCAACGTCTCGACCTGAAGTATAACACGTCCGTACATTTATAAGGTGTAATTGTATATGTTTGCACACTCAGCATATGTATCCATTACAGTTCGGTAAATATCAGATCTCCTGTCGTTATGTCGCATTGCCCTGCTCAAAAGAGATTTGTCTCTTGTCAGTGAACGCGGCTTTTACATCGTGTACGGTCTGTCCATTAATAGTACTAATCCAAAACGTCGATGAGATTATAACTTATAATACAAATATCTTTCACATTACTCTGACATCCATAATCTTATATGAAATCAAAAATATCTGGTGTAGGCACCACACGACTTTCCGAATTACATGATCTATTTGATTTTGTATAACATTTTCGACATTTTCAACTTTTCGGCTTTTTAAAATGTTTTGACATATTGACATTGGTGACTGTTTTTACTTTTATGACATTTTTTCCCCTTTTTTTGGCTTTTATGACATTTTTTACTTTTTTTTGGCTTTCATGACATTTTTTACTTTTTTTTGGCTTTTTTGACATTTTTTACTTTTTTGACTTATTGACATTTTTGACATTTTCGTCATTTTAGAAATTTGATACGTCTCAAATTCGGCACTGTACATTCATATCTTTTCGGGTTAATAAACGTGGGCTGCGACATAAAAAAGTTATCTGTTGTAGACTGTACTGTCGTAGAAAATAGAGTCATAATAATATTTAAAGTTTCTTCATAATAACTCATTATTGCATATTTATATATTACTATTTACTGCTTTTAAACCCCGTAGCTAATAACATAATTACACTAACGATAAAATTTTTAAGTCACGACTTGTCCTAGCCAATAATGTCTGTCTTCAAAAAATTAAACCAGCTACACGAGCATTTATAAATCAAAATCAGACGACCGCTATGCCAACAAAACTACAACCCGCCGCAATCCGGGTCAGATTTCTTGCGAAATTGAAGGCCCCGCGGGTGGTTATTAAAACAGTACTCCGCCGGGCCCGATTGAAACGGACGAGCGCACATTTTAAACGCGCGACAAAATGTGTGCCGCATTGTTATTACTTCCATGCGCCGCCCCCCTCGTCGCGTATATGGAATAACAACAACGGTTTAACGCTGTTTGACCATTCCGTAATCGACCGCCGCAATCAACATTATTTGAATTGTATACATGTTTCAACCGAGAGACAGGAAAGTTTGATTTGACAAAATAATGCTGTGCGGTGTAATGAAAAAGCACGATGCGTGAAATGTTTAACAAATATCGCAGGTTGAGTGTCTGGTGAATGGAAAGGGTAATGTCCATGACCATTGGAAATCAAATATATAGTAGTAATTGCTGTATTTGTTACAATTTGTAACTGCCTATTGATTTTCGTGTGATTGAGTTTTAAATAATGCACATTTTTTTGAAATAATAATATTTAGTTAATAATAAAACATTTTTCCATATGTGTCCAACTTTCTGGCGGACACTATTATAACCGCCAGAAAGTTGGACACATATGGAAAAATGTTTTATTATTAACTAAATATTATTATTTCAAAAAAATGTGCATTATTTCAAACTCAATCACCAAAGTAAACTTATCTACTTGCGTATACGAGGTATAACCAAAAAATATAAAACAGTTAACACTTGTTTTGGGAGATATGGGCTTAAGCCAAATATAATGCTCAGTACGAGACGGTCTACGGCTCTAATCACTCGGCCACTGAGCTGAGTTATATTTTATTAAAAACTTCTTATCTATCCGGTCAAAGGAGAAGCTCAGAGGAGTTTCATCACCCGGTATTTGCCTTAACTTCACAGAAAACCTCTGAAAAACTGTGAAAGATGATTCGCGAAAATTCGCTCCTCGCTGTGGATCGAACTCAAGCTCTCCAATGCTCAGTACGAGTATTAAAATCACATAATATTTTAACTCAGGAAAACGACTGTAAACGACACTTGTAAAATAAAGCCTGCCTGTTCTCAAGTGGCCTCTTGTCGCGACGAAGTGTACGAGGCAGAGGTATAAAAATGCTGCTGCTGACAAAGCATGTCGTCTCGTGTGGTACAACAAAAGCGTTTTACGAACGCAAACATGAGCGCACAATATTATATTAATATAATACAGAAAGTTACCTTGAAGATGAAACTGGCAGAAACTAAAATCCGACGCCGCTTTTAAACCCAACTCAGTTGACAGACAGAAAAAGTACTTATAATAACGTTATTATTATTATTAGTAGTAGTGTCAAGTACATTTGATCGATTAAATTTATAAGCATTTAATAGAGCAGCATTAATTTTTCCACAAAATAATAAATTTGTAACCCTTCAAAATTATTTTGATTATATTTCTTTGAAGCATGAATATTTCTTAGAACATTTTAAATAAAAGTCCCTGCAATTTTCATCAATATTTATTTTGGTGATTAAACCACCCTTCAAAGTGTCCACTTTAAGCTATATCTTATCATTAGTCCAAAAACTGTTCAGAATGATAAATACTCGCTCAGTTGCAGAATTAGTACCAGGAAGTCAGAAGATACACTCTACACTACTTAAATAAATATATGCATTTAAATTTTTACGTTCTCACACTACTGTTTTTCAAGACAAATAGTATAAACTCGGGACCAACAAACACAGGGAAAGGGACTGAACATTCGGGACTGTCCCGAGAAATTCGGGACTGTCTCGAGAAGTTCGGGACTGTTTCGAGAAATTCGGGACTGTTCCGAGAAATTTGGGACTGTTTCGATAAATTTGGGACTGTCTCGATAAATTTTGGACTGTCTCGATAAATTCGGGACTGTCTCGAGAAATATGGGACTGTCTCGATAAATTTGGGACTGTCTCGAGAAATTTGGGGCTGTTTCAATAAATTTGGGACTGCCTCGAGAAATTTGGGACTGTCTCGATAAATTTGGGACTGTCTCGAGAAATTCGAGACTGTTTCGAGAAATTCGGGACTGTCTCGAGAAATATGGGACGTCTCGATAAATTTGGGACTGTCTCGATAAGTTTGGGACTGTCTCGAGAAATTCGGGACTGTTCCGAGAAATTTGGGACTGTCTCGATAAATTTGGAACTGTCTCGAGAAATTCAAGACGCATGATCACCTTATATAAAGAGTATCTACTAAACACCAATATGTTTATACGATCCATATATCGTCTAATAAAATATGAAAGAAGTTATTATCAAAAAAAAAACATAAGATTTCAGAAAATATATCATATTCTCTCTCTTACCATTAATTTTACTACAACAAATATTTGCATCATCCAGCCATTTAATATCTCTCGCATATATAAATCATAAATTATGTCAACCGAGCTTATCTAATATACATCCGTCTACTTCTCCTGCTGCTACTGCTGCGACTACGCGCACACAAAAAGCAGGCCTATGTTTATAAACATTTATGGCGGAAACGGGGCGTTGCGGTTGCACGAAACCACATGCTGTTTATTTTCCGATAAAACGTTCCGTTTTTTTTTTGCGCCTGGCACCGTTTCAAGCAAAAGGAAAGCCGCACGCGCACTTTTTCAAGAAGACACTCATCAGTTAATAGAGACACACACAAAAAATACAGTCGGAAGTGTGGCGGCCTTCATTCGATCAAGGCCGCGCGCGCGTCAATCGTTTTATGATAATAACTATGTCGTTGCGATTGAATGAATTCGAACGATTATTGTTGTTGTGAGTGGAAGTACAAATATCATTATTAGTGCAATTGGTGAGAGGTTAAATATTGTTGACAAAAATTAAGAATGATATAAACATTAATTGATTTTCTTTAACGTAATGTTTCACGTGATGTTTAGCTGAAGTATTTTTAAATATTCCTGAATATACTGATGTTGATTTTATAAATTTAGTTTTAAAAAAATCAATTAGTTTAATACACAACTATTTGATTTTTTTTAAATGATTTATAAAATCAACTTAAGTATATTTAGGATTTTTGAAAATACTTTTTATTTTCAATTGTCATATTGTTTGAAATATTTTGTAATTTTTTCAAATCAATATCGGTATTGAAACTGCTGAAAAAAAATTAATGAAATACTTTCGACTTGGTCGCCCAAAAAAAAAAAAATAGTTATAATCAAAATATTCCAATTTTCTTCAGGCATCTTATACAATAATATGTTCTGAACTAGGATCAGTAAAAAATTTAAAAAATATGTTGCATACTTATTTTTTATCGCTCCAGACTCTCAAATAGGAATATCAAGATGGACGTAAAAGTTAAATATCAAAATAAAATAGAAAGAAAAATATGTAAATATAGAGACTTTTTATTTTCAATTGTCATAGTATTATAAACATTGTGTAATTTTTTCAAATTAATATCGATTTTTAAACAAGTGAAAAAATAATAATGAAATACTTTCGACTTGGTCGCCCAAAAAAAAAATAAATAGTTTTAATCAGATTTTACAAAATTTTGTCAGGCATCTGGTATATTAATATGTTTTGAACAGGAATCAGTAAAAAAATTGTACAAAATATGTTACATAATTTTTTTTATCATCCTAGCCTCTACAATATGAAAATCGAAATATGGGCGTTAAAAGTTAAAAATGAAAATAAAATAGAAAGAAAAATATATAGATATCTAGACTTTTTATTTTCAATTATTATATTATTATAAATAGTGTGAAAAATTTTCAAATTAATATCTATATTGAAACTGCTGAAAAAAATTAATGAAATTTCGAGCTGGTCGTCCAAAAATAAAATAGTTATAATTAAAATTTACAAATTTCCTTCAGGTATCTATCTGGTATTCTAATATGTTTTGATCTAGGATCTATATATTACAGCCTTACATTTGGCAATAATAATACACACCAAATTTATATATATATATATATATATATATATATATATATATATATATATATATATATATAATACAATAAGTAAGGTATTTGTATTCTGTTTTTAAATATTTGTATTAATTTGCATCCATTAATACAAATATTTCCAAACAGAATACAAAAATATACATTTGCTTTCCAAATTGAAGAGATGTGTGAGAATATTTTACTCTTCTAATTATTTCCACACTTATTACATTTAATGGTCGACTCTAATTACAATAACTTTCGATTGAACACTTTTTCTACGTTTGATGCCCCGTTACTAGTGTTGAGTGTCGTGAGTGCCGGAGAAATAGAGAAAGCCTGCGGGCGTGATTGCACGAAGACAATCAAGTTTCGAACAAAAAAAATGAAAATAAACAGCAGATGCCATTGAAAAGTAATTTATATGTTTGATGAGATTTTTAATAGTTTTATTAACGCCTAGAGTCGTCAACAGTTATACAAATGGAAAATTTATTCGGTTCCAATGTTTATAATTTGTAAATGTAAATATTAGTTTAACCCCACCCGGTGATTGCACTGCTCATGGGACGCATGTTATGTGTAAACGAGTCGCAATGAAACTAAAAAGCTATTGGCGCGGCGGTGGCAATTAAAGCCAACGCGGTCGTTTTAATTGAATCAATAATAACGTTTATAAATAGGCTGGCTCGTTATTTGGGACAAAGAGATGTGAGTGGCGAGCTAATGTAATTTATATTGCTAGCATCTATTTGCTATACAAACTCTACTTATAATAATAATAGTAAAAGAATTTCAAATACATACAAAATATATACAATAAGACATATAGCTCGTAGAAAAACGACACTTCTCAAAAAAAATTCTGATTTATTTTATGATTTACTGATTCTGTATATATTTTTTTCATTTATTTCTTTATTATTTAATTGATACTGATAATAATATTTCTCAAAAAAGGCAAATAATAATTTATTTATTTATTTAACCTATAATTTATTTATTTATTTAACTTCTTCATAGTGCCTGTAAGCAGTACAAAAACTGGTGCCCAGGACCTACCTACAATTTATTTTTCTTTAACATTATATTATTATTTTTGGTAAGTGTAGGTCCTGGGCACCAGATTATGTACTGCTTACAGGCACCATGAAAAGGTTAAATAAATTATCACTGGCTCTCCTGAAGAAACACCTATTTTGAGTTGTGTCGTTTTTTTTACGAACAAGTAATATGTTGCACACGTATTGAATCTTTGCCACATCCACACTTTTTTTCTATCTCTTCTAAACCGCACTTCACTTGCCATACACACCTTGTCCTCAATGCTACACCCTCCCCTGGTTATGTAGCTCGTGCTTTTCCACTCCACACTTAAATAGCCTACTTATGTTTATGTTTTAATTTTTTTCTTCAACATATTCGAAAATTACGCACTCAATGTGTCTTTTCATCCTCAATCCACAATTATGCAACGTAGATAAAGCATGTCAAAATAATCAAAACTAAACGTCGCAATCCTGCATTAGCTAAACGAATCAAATAAATGTCATTGCGATTGAAATTCCAGCTGAAACCGTTTCGAATCGGATGTTTTTCCCCCAGCTAGCTAGGACGGCGACGTGTATCCTTCAGCTTCATTACACATTCGCAGGCAATTTCACGCGCCATTGCAATCGCATGCATCGCCGTTTGCGCATCCTTTCAGTCCTGCATTCCACCATCGAATTGGTGCTAAATTTAAGTTGTTGCAACGATTTGTACATATAATTTAAATGAAAATTATCACCCAATATTTTATTTATATTCCCTGAAAACTAGCCGGTCAAGCTCGTTCACTATTTCAAGTGATACTAAACTATTTTCTTTAATTTTCTATTAATCAAGTCTTATTATTACTATAATAATAATTTCACTGATTTATTTATTGATCAAAACATTTGCATATTACAATATTACACATGTCTTAATATAAAATGATGAACATTCGGCTAAAAGCTAAATTTATGATTAACAGACAAGAAATAAATAAATATATATATATATATATATATATATATATATATATATATATATATTTCTTGTCTGTTAATCATAAATTTAGCTTTTAGCCCAATGCTCAACATTCTATTTTGAGTATTATTAGTATAAACTTTATTTTATCTTTATTTTGAATTTTACTACGTATTTTTTAATGTTCTTCGATATGTCCTTTAAAAAATTTTGGTCACCATAGAAAATGAAGTAAAATATTTAACATGAATAAATATCATGTAATATATCATATATTAATTACATGATATTTATTCATGTTAATTATTTTACTTTATTTTCTATGGCGACCATATTATTTCTAAAGGGCATTTCGAAGAACATTAAAAAATACTTTGTAAAATTCAAAATAAAGATAAAATTAAATTTATAAAATTGATTACGAAATTAGTAGCATACAACAAAACATATATTAAAATTTAAAACAATCTTAATTATTACACATACACAGACATTGTAAAAATATAAATAACATCAATTTTTATATTTTTTGTTATTAATAACACCTGTTCATGCTTTAAATAGTCCATATAGTTTATTTGAAAGTTCTAATGTACTTAGTTTGAAACTAGGTTTATTTATTCGTCTACATATTATTCACCATTGAAAATATTCGTTCGACGCGGACATTAGATACAGAAGAAGAAGAAGAAGATATATTTATTGTAACATACATACATACAACATATACATACATATACAAGAGATTAGATACGATTTTACAAATGTTTTTGATGTACTTTTTTTTGCTGAAAAATTTCAACCTACGACACACTGCACTACCGTGCTCTATGTAAATCTAAATAAATGGGCAACATGATTGAATATGTATAATTTTCAAAATTCAAAAATAAATTTTTTTATAATCTTTTGTATTACGACTAGTGACTATATAAAGTTTTATACACTACGACGTTAATAATTAAAGTAAATACATGAGTCAAACCTTTTTCAAAAGCTAAATAAATAGGCAACACAATGAAATTTGTATAATTTTTAAAATTATTATTTTTTGAAATTTTTACAATATCTTTTATTACGTATAATGATTTAATATAAACTTTTATGCACTACGACGTTAATAATCAAGACAAATTAATAAATCAAGCTTTTTTCTAAAGCTAAATAAATGGGCAACTCGATGAAATTTGCATAATTTTCAAAATTCAAAAATTTGATTTTTTACATTTTTTTGTATTACGAATAGTGACTTTATATACAATTTTATACACTACGACGTTAATAATTAAGGCAAATAAATGAATCAAACTTTTTTCTAAAGTTAAATAAACAAGCAACTAGATGAAATTTGCATAATTTTCAAAATTCAAAAATTTGACTTTTTACAATTTTTTGTATTACGAATAGTGACTGTATATAAACTTGTATGCACTACGACGTTAATAAGTGAGACAAATAAATGAATCAAACTTTTTTCTAAAGCTAAATAAACGAGCAACTCGATGAAATTTGCATAATTTTCAAAATTCAAAAATTTGATTTTTTACAATTTTTTGTATTACGAATAGTGACTGTATATAAACTTTTATGCACTACGACGTTAATAAGTGAAACAAATAAATGAATCAAACTTTTTTCTAAAGTTAAATAAACAAGCAACTACATGAAATTTGCATAATTTTCAAAATTCAAAAATTTGATTTTTTACTATTTTTTGTATTACGAATAGTGACTGTATATAAACTTTTATGCACTACGACGTTAATAAGTGAGACAAATAAATGAATCAAACTTTTTTCTAAAGCTAAATAAACGAGCAACTCGATGAAATTTGCATAATTTTCAAAATTCAAAAATTTGATTTTTTATAATTTTTTGTATTACGAATAGTGACTGTATATAAACTTTTATGCACTACGACGTTAATAAGTGAGACAAATAAATGAATCAAACTTTTTTCTAAAGTTAAATAAACAAGCAACTCGATGAAATTTGCATAATTTTCAAAATTCAAAAATTTGATTTTTGACAATTTTTTGAATTACGAATAGTGACTGTATATAAACTTTTATGCACTACGACGTTAATAAGTGAGACAAATAAATGAATCAAACTTTTTTCTAAAGTTAAATAAACAAGCAACTAGATAAAATTTGCATAATTTTCAAAATTCAAAGTTTCATTTTTATAATTTTTTGTATTACGAATAGTGACTGTATATAAACTTTTATGCACTACGTCGTTAATAAGTGAGGCAAATAAATGAATCAAACTTTTTTCTAAAGCTAAATAAACGAGCAACTCGATGAAATTTGCATAATTTTCAAAATTAAAAAATTTGATTTTTTACAATTTTTTGTATTACGAATAGTGACTGTATATAAACTTTTATGCACTACGACGTTAATAAGTGAGACAAATAAATGAATTAAACTTTTTTCTAAAGTTAAATAAACAAGCAACTAGATGAAATTTGCATAATTTTCAAAATTCAAAAATTTGATTTTTTACAATTTTTTGTATTACGAATAGTGACTTTATATACAATTTTATACACTACGACGTTAATAATTAAGGCAAATATATGAATCAAACTTTTTTCTAAAGTTAAATAAACGAGCAACTTGATGAAATTTGCATAATTTTCAAAATTCAAAAATTTGATTTTTTACAATTTTTGTATTACGAATAGTGACTCTATATATACTTTTATGCACTACGACGTTAATAAGTGAGACAAATAAATGAATCAAACTTTATTCTAAAGCTAAATAAACGAGCAACTTGATGAAATTTGCATAATTTTCAAAATTCAAAAATTTGATTTTTTACAAATGTTTATATTACGAATAGTGACTGTATATAAACTTTTATGCACTACGACGTTAATAAGTGAGACACATAAATGAATCAAACTTTTTTCTAAAGTTAAATAAACAAGCAACTAGATGAAATTTGCATAATTTTCAAAATTCAAAAATTTGATTTTTTACAATTTTCTGTATTACGAATAGTGACTGTATATAAACTTTTATGCACTACGACGTTAATAAGTGAGACAAATAAATGAATCAAACTTTATTCTAAAGCTATATAAACGAGCAACTTGATGAAATTTGCATAATTTTCAAAATTCAAAAAATTGATTTTTTACAATTGTTTGTATTACGAATAGTGACTGTATATAAACTTTTATGCACTACGACGTTAATAAGTGAGACAAAGAAATGAATCAAACTTTTTTCTAAAGCTAAATAAACGAGCAACTCGATGAAATTTGCATAATTTTCAAAATTCAAAAATTTGATTTTTTACAATTTTTTGTATTACGAATAGTGACTGTATATAAACTTTTATGCACTACGACGTTAATACGTGAGACAAATAAATGAATCAAACTTTTTTCTAAAGCTAAATAAACGAGCAACTCGATGAAATTTGCATAATTTTCAAAATTCAAAAAATTGATTTTTTACAATTTTTTGTATTACGAATAGTGACTTTATATACAATTTTATACACTACGACGTTAATAATTAAGGCAAATATATGAATCAAACTTTTTTCTAAAGTTAAATAAACGAGCAACTCGATGAAATTTGCATAATTTTCAAAATTCAAAAATTTGATTTTTTACAATTTTTGTATTACGAATAGTGACTCTATATATACTTTTATGCACTACGACGTTAATAAGTGAGACAAATAAATGAATCAAACTTTTTTCTAAAGCTAAAGAAACGAGCAACTCGATGAAATTTGCATAATTTTCAAAATTCAAAAATTTGGTTTTTTACAATTTTTTTTATTACGAATAGTGACTGTATATAAACTTTTATGCACTACGACGTTAATAAGTGAGACAAATAAATGAATCAAACTTTTTTCTAAAGTTAAATAAACAAGCAACTAGATGAAATTTGCATAATTTTCAAAATTCAAAAATTTGATTTTTTACAATTGTTTGTATTACGAATAGTGACTGTATATAAACTTGTATGCACTACGACGTTAATAAATGAGACTAATAAATGAATCAAACTTTTTTCTAAAGCTAAATAAACGAGCAACTCTATGACATTTGCATAATTTTCAAAATTCAAAAATTTGATTTTTTACAATTTTTTGTATTACGAATAGTGACTGTATATAAACTTTTATGCACTACGACGTTAATAAGTGAGACAAATAAATGAATCAAAGTTTTTTCTAAAGCTAAATAAACGAGCAACTCGATGAAATTTGCATAATTTTCAAAATTCAAAATTTTTATTTTTTACAATTTTTTGTATTACGAATAGTGACTGTATATAAACTTTTATGCACTACGACGTTAATAAGTGAGACAAATAAATGAATCAAACTTTATTCTAAAGCTAAATAAACGAGCAACTCGATGACATTTGCATAATTTTCAAAATTCAAAAATTTTATTTTTTACAATTTTTTGTATTAGGAATGGTGACTGTATATAAACTTTTATGCACTACGACGTTAATAAGTGAGACAAATAAATGAATCAAACTTTTTTCTAAAGTTAAATAAACAAGCAACTAGATGAAATTTGCATAATTTTCAAAATTCAAAAATTTTATTTTTTACAATTGTTTGTATTACGTATAGTGACTGTATATAAACTTGTATGCACTACGACGTTAATAAGTGAGACAAATAAATGAATCAAACTTTTTTCTAAAGTTAAATAAACGAGCAACTTGATGAAATTTGCATAATTTTCAAAATTCAAAAATTTGATTTTTTACAAATGTTTATATTACGAATAGTGACTGTATATAAACTTTTATGCACTACGACGTTAATAAGTGAGACAAATAAATGAATCAAACTTTTTTCTAAAGTTAAATAAACAAGCAACTAGATGATATTTGCATAATTTTCAAAATTCAAAAATTTGATTTTTTACAATTGTTTGTATTACGAATAGTGACTGTATATAAACTTGTATGCACTACGACGTTAATAAGTGAGACAAATAAATGAATCAAACTTTTTTCTAAAGCTAAATAAACGAGCAACTCAATGAAATTTGCATAATTTTCAAAATTCAAAAATTTGATTTTTTATAATTTTTTGTATTACGAATAGTGACTGTATATAAACTTTTATGCACTACGACGTTAATAAGTGAGACAAATAAATGAATCCATTTTTTTTCTAAAGTTAAATAAACAAACAACTAGATGAAATTTGCATAATTTTCAAAATTCAAAAATTTGTTTTTTTTACAATTTTTTGTATTACGAATAGTGACTGTATATAAACTTTTATGCACTACGACGTTAATAAGTGAGACAAATAAATGAATCAAACTTTTTTCTAAAGCTAAATAAACGAGCAACTCAATGAAATTTGCATAATTTTCAAAATTCAAAAATTTGTTTTTTTATAATTTTTTGTATTACGAATAGTGACTGTATATAAACTTGTATGCACTACGACGTTAATAAGTGAGACAAATAAATGAATCACACTTTTTTCTAAAGCTAAATAAACGAGCAACTCGATGAAATTTGCATAATTATCAAAATTCAAAAATTTGATTTTTTACAATTTTTTGTATTACGAATAGTGACTGTATATAAACTTTTATGCACTACGACGTTAATAAGTGAGACAAATAAATGAATCAAACTTTTTTCTAAAGCTAAATAAACGAGCAACTCGATGAAATTTGCATAATTTTCAAAATTCAAAAATTTGATTTTTTACAATTTTTTGTATTACGAATAGTGACTTTATATACAATATTATACACTACGACGTTAATAATTAAGGCAAATAAATGAATCAAACTTTTTTCTAAAGTTAAATAAACAAGCAACTAGATGAAATTTGCATAATTTTCAAAATTCAAAAATTTGATTTTTTACAATTGTTTGTATTACGAATAGTGACTGTATATAAACTTGTATGCACTACGACGTTAATAAGTGAGACAAATAAATGAATCAAACTTTTTTCTAAAGCTAAATAAACGAGCAACTCAATGAAATTTGCATAATTTTCAAAATTCAAAAATTTGATTTTTTATAATTTTTTGTATTACGAATAGTGACTGTATATAAACCTGTATGCACTACGACGTTAATAAGTGAGACACATAAATGAATCACACTTTTTTCTAAAGCTAAATAAACGAGCAACTCGATGAAATTTGCATAATTTTCAAAATTCAAAAATTTGATTTTTTACAATTTTTTGTATTACGAATAGTGACTGTATATAAACTTTTATGCACTACGACGTTAATAAGTGAGACAAATAAATGAATCAAACTTTTTTCTAAAGCTAAATAAACGAGCAACTCGATGAAATTTGTATAATTTTCAAAATTCAAAAATTTTATTTTTTACATTTTTTTGTATTACGAATAGTGACTGTATATAAACTTTTATGCACTACGACGTTAATAAGTGAGACAAATAAATGAATCAATTTTTTTTCTAAAGTTAAATAAACAAGCAACTAGATGAAATTTGCATAATTTTCAAAATTCAAAAATTTGATTTTTTACAATTTTTTGTATTACGAATAGTGACTGTATATAAACTTTTATGCACTACGACGTTAATAAGTGAGACAAATAAATGAATCAAACTTTTTTCTAAAGCTAAATAAACGAGCAACTCAATGAAATTTGCATAATTTTCAAAATTCAAAAATTTGATTTTTTATAATTTTTTGTATTACGAATAGTGACTGTATATAAACTTTTATGCACTACGACGTTAATAAGTGAGACAAATAAATGAATCAAACTTTTTTCTAAAGCTAAATAAACGAGCAACTCAATGAAATTTGCATAATTTTCAAAATTCAAAAATTTGTTTTTTTATAATTTTTTGTATTACGAATAGTGACTGTATATAAACTTGTATGCACTACGACGTTAATAAGTGAGACAAATAAATGAATCACACTTTTTTCTAAAGCTAAATAAACGAGCAACTCGATGAAATTTGCATAATTATCAAAATTCAAAAATTTGATTTTTTACAATTTTTTGTATTACGAATAGTGACTGTATATAAACTTTTATGCACTACGACGTTAATAAGTGAGACAAATAAATGAATCAAACTTTTTTCTAAAGCTAAATAAACGAGCAACTCGATGAAATTTGCATAATTTTCAAAATTCAAAAATTTGATTTTTTACAATTTTTTGTATTACGAATAGTGACTTTATATACAATATTATACACTACGACGTTAATAATTAAGGCAAATAAATGAATCAAACTTTTTTCTAAAGTTAAATAAACAAGCAACTAGATGAAATTTGCATAATTTTCAAAATTCAAAAATTTGATTTTTTACAATTGTTTGTATTACGAATAGTGACTGTATATAAACTTGTATGCACTACGACGTTAATAAGTGAGACAAATAAATGAATCAAACTTTTTTCTAAAGCTAAATAAACGAGCAACTCAATGAAATTTGCATAATTTTCAAAATTCAAAAATTTGATTTTTTATAATTTTTTGTATTACGAATAGTGACTGTATATAAACTTTTATGCACTACGACGTTAATAAGTGAGACAAATAAATGAATCCATTTTTTTTCTAAAGTTAAATAAACAAACAACTAGATGAAATTTGCATAATTTTCAAAATTCAAAAATTTGTTTTTTTTACAATTTTTTGTATTACGAATAGTGACTGTATATAAACTTTTATGCACTACGACGTTAATAAGTGAGACAAATAAATGAATCAAACTTTTTTCTAAAGCTAAATAAACGAGCAACTCAATGAAATTTGCATAATTTTCAAAATTCAAAAATTTGTTTTTTTATAATTTTTTGTATTACGAATAGTGACTGTATATAAACTTGTATGCACTACGACGTTAATAAGTGAGACAAATAAATGAATCACACTTTTTTCTAAAGCTAAATAAACGAGCAACTCGATGAAATTTGCATAATTATCAAAATTCAAAAATTTGATTTTTTACAATTTTTTGTATTACGAATAGTGACTGTATATAAACTTTTATGCACTACGACGTTAATAAGTGAGACAAATAAATGAATCCATTTTTTTTCTAAAGTTAAATAAACAAACAACTAGATGAAATTTGCATAATTTTCAAAATTCAAAAATTTGTTTTTTTACAATTTTTTGTATTACGAATAGTGACTGTATATAAACTTTTATGCACTACCTCGTTAATAAGTGAGGCAAATAAATGAATCAAACTTTTTTCTAAAGCTAAATAAACGAGCAACTCGATGAAATTTGCATAATTTTCAAAATTCAAAATTTTTATTTTTTACAATTTTTTGTATTACGAATAGTGACTGTATATAAACTTTTATGCACTACGACGTTAATAAGTGAGACAAATAAATGAATCAAACTTTATTCTAAAGCTAAATAAACGAGCAACTCGATGACATTTGCATAATTTTCAAAATTCAAAAATTTTATTTTTTACAATTTTTTGTATTAGGAATGGTGACTGTATATAAACTTTTATGCACTACGACGTTAATAAGTGAGACAAATAAATGAATCAAACTTTTTTCTAAAGTTAAATAAACAAGCAACTAGATGAAATTTGCATAATTTTCAAAATTCAAAAATTTTATTTTTTACAATTGTTTGTATTACGTATAGTGACTGTATATAAACTTGTATGCACTACGACGTTAATAAGTGAGACAAATAAATGAATCAAACTTTTTTCTAAAGTTAAATAAACGAGCAACTTGATGAAATTTGCATAATTTTCAAAATTCAAAAATTTGATTTTTTACAAATGTTTATATTACGAATAGTGACTGTATATAAACTTTTATGCACTACGACGTTAATAAGTGAGACAAATAAATGAATCAAACTTTTTTCTAAAGTTAAATAAACAAGCAACTAGATGATATTTGCATAATTTTCAAAATTCAAAAATTTGATTTTTTACAATTGTTTGTATTACGAATAGTGACTATATATAAACTTATATGCACTACGACGTTAATAATTAAGGCAAATAAATGAATCAAACTTTTTTCTAAAGTTAAATAAACAAGCAACTAGATGAAATTTGCATAATTTTCAAAATTCAAAAATTTTATTTTTTACAATTTTTTGTATTACGAATAGTGACTGTATATAAACTTTTATGCACTACGACGTTAATAAGTGAGACAAATAAATGAATCAAACTTTTTTCTAAAGTTAAATAAACAAGCAACTAGATGAAATTTGCATAATTTTCAAAATTCAAAAATTTGATTTTTTACAATTGTTTGTATTACGTATAGTGACTGTATATAAACTTGTATGCACTACGACGTTAATAAGTGAGACAAATAAATGAATCAAACTTTTTTCTAAAGCTAAATAAACGAGCAACTCAATGAAATTTGCATAATTTTCAAAATTCAAAAATTTGATTTTTTATAATTTTTTGTATTACGAATAGTGACTGTATATAAACTTTTATGCACTACGACGTTAATAAGTGAGACAAATAAATGAATCCTTTTTTTTTCTAAAGTTAAATAAACAAACAACTAGATGAAATTTGCATAATTTTCAAAATTCAAAAATTTGATTTTTTACAATTGTTTGTATTACGAATAGTGACTATATATAAACTTATATGCACTACGACGTTAATAATTAAGGCAAATAAATGAATCAAACTTTTTTCTAAAGCTAAATAAACGAGCAACTCGATGAAATTTGCATAATTTTCAAAATTCAAAAATTTGATTTTTTACAATTTTTTGTATTACGAATAGTGACTTTATATACAATTTTATACACTACGACGTTAATAATTAAGGCAAATATATGAATCAAACTTTTTTCTAAAGTTAAATAAACGAGCAACTCGATGAAATTTGCATAATTTTCAAAATTCAAAAATTTGATTTTTTACAATTTTTGTATTACGAATAGTGACTCTATATATACTTTTATGCACTACGACGTTAATAAGTGAGACAAATAAATGAATCAAACTTTATTCTAAAGCTAAATAAACGAGCAACTTGATGAAATTTGCATAATTTTCAAAATTCAAAAATTTGATTTTTTACAAATGTTTATATTACGAATAGTGACTGTATATAAACTTTTATGCACTACGACGTTAATAAGTGAGACACATAAATGAATCAAACTTTTTTCTAAAGTTAAATAAACAAGCAACTAGATGAAATTTGCATAATTTTCAAAATTCAAAAATTTGATTTTTTACAATTTTCTGTATTACGAATAGTGACTGTATATAAACTTTTATGCACTACGACGTTAATAAGTGAGACAAATAAATGAATCAAACTTTATTCTAAAGCTATATAAACGAGCAACTTGATGAAATTTGCATAATTTTCAAAATTCAAAAAATTGATTTTTTACAATTTTTTGTATTACGAATAGTGACTCTATATAAACTTTTATGCACTACGACGTTAATAAGTGAGACAAAGAAATGAATCAAACTTTTTTCTAAAGCTAAATAAACGAGCAACTCGATGAAATTTGAATAATTTTCAAAATTCAAAAATTTAATTTTTTACAATTTTTTGTATTACGAATAGTGACTGTATATAAACTTTTATGCACTACGACGTTAATAAGTGAGACAAATAAGTGAATCAAACTTTTTTCTAAAGTTAAATAAACAAGCAACTAGATGAAATTTGCATAATTTTCAAAATTCAAAAATTTGAATTTTTACAATTGTTTGTATTACGAATAGTGACTGTATATACACTTTTATGCACTACGACGTTAATAAGTGAGACAAATAAATGAATCAAACTTTTTTCTAAAGCTAAATAAACGAGCAACTCGATGAAATTTGCATAATTTTCAAAATTCAAAAATTTGATTTTTTACAATTTTTTGTATTACGAATAGTGACTGTATATACACTTTTATGCACTACGACGTTAATAAGTGAGACAAATAAATGAATCAAACTTTTTTCTAAAGCTAAATAAACGAGCAACTCGATGAAATTTGTATAATTTTCAAAATTCAAAAATTTGATTTTTTACAATTGTTTGTACTACGAGTAGTGACTGTATATAAACTTTTATGCACTACGATGTTAATAAGTGAGACAAATAAATGAATCAAACTTTTTTCTAAAGCTAAATAAACGAGCAACTCGATGAAATTTGTATAATTTTCAAAATTCAAAAATTTGATTTTTTACAATTGTTTGTACTACGAGTAGTGACTGTATATAAACTTTTATGCACTACGATGTTAATAAGTGAGACAAATAAATGAATCAAACTTTTTTCTAAAGCTAAATAAACGAGCAACTCGATGAAATTTGTATAATTTTCAAAATTCAAAAATTTGATTTTTTACAATTGTTTGTACTACGAGTAGTGACTGTATATAAACTTTTATGCACTACGATGTTAATAAGTGAGACAAATAAATGAATCAAACTTTTTTCTAAAGCTAAATAAACGAGCAACTCGATGAAATTTGTATAATTTTCAAAATTCAAAAATTTGATTTTTTACAATTGTTTGTACTACGAGTAGTGACTGTATATAAACTTTTATGCACTACGATGTTAATAAGTGAGACAAATAAATGAATCAAACTTTTTTCTAAAGCTAAATAAACGAGCAACTCGATGAAATTTGTATAATTTTCAAAATTCAAAAATTTGATTTTTTACAATTGTTTGTACTACGAGTAGTGACTGTATATAAACTTTTATGCACTACGATGTTAATAAGTGAGACAAATAAATGAATCAAACTTTTTTCTAAAGCTAAATAAACGAGCAACTCGATGAAATTTGTATAATTTTCAAAATTCAAAAATTTGATTTTTTACAATTGTTTGTACTACGAGTAGTGACTGTATATAAACTTTTATGCACTACGATGTTAATAAGTGAGACAAATAAATGAATCAAACTTTTTTCTAAAGCTAAATAAACGAGCAACTCGATGAAATTTGTATAATTTTCAAAATTCAAAAATTTGATTTTTTACAATTTTTTGTATTACGAATAGTGACTGTATATACACTTTTATGCACTACGACGTTAATAAGTGAGACAAATAAATGAATCAAACTTTTTTCTAAAGCTAAATAAACGAGCAACTTGATGAAATTTGCATAATTTTCAAAATTCAAAAATTTGATTTTTTAATTTTTTTTGTATTACGAATAGTGACTTTATATACAATTTTATACACTACGACGTTAATAATTAAGGCACATAAATGAATCAAACTTTTTTATAAAGCTAAATAAATGGGCAACTCGATGAAATTTGCATAATTTTCAAAATTTAAAAATTTGATTTTTTTACAATTGTTTGTATTACGAATAGTGATTTTATATAAACTTTCATGCACTACGGCGTTAATAATTGAGGCAAATAAATGGATCAAACTTTTTTTAAAGCTAAATAATGGATAATACGATTAAATATGTATAATTTTCAAAATTATAGTTATAGAATTATAACAAATACAGTTACTATAGTGTACGAGTTTTGAGCATGATTTTGACTATGATTATATGTTAGTACATATTTAAATCGACTAATCTTATAAACATGAAACATTTCCTTGTACATTTTAGCACTCGCCACGGCATTATTTAATCGTGTTTAATGAGTGAAATATATTTTAATCTCTTCGTCATTCACGGTCCATGTATTTATGTCTGCGCTTGTATACGATATTCCCGGCATGTGGCCGCTATTTCGCCAGGAGAATAGAAATTCCAATAAACGACATTATTCGAATCCTTTTAAGTTTAAATGCACGTGAAACAAATAAAAAAGACTACCACCGGGGGCAATGTCCTCTAAGACCGTCACCCCTCTCGCACAGAAAATTAATTAAGTCGCCCATGGAGGGGACAAAAAGTGTGTCAGCAGCAACCCTCATGGACATTTGTTACGTGTTCATAATAGTAAATATTATTATAAGTGTTTTAATTCAGTTTAAAATGAGGTATTGATTATTATTTGTTCATTACGGTCTTTTGCGGACCCTTAATTGACAGAAGTCAAAATATACTACCGAATATGAGATTTTGACAATCTTTAGGGGGACTTAATTAAGCTGTAATAAGTATAAATTATAAAATTAACCCTTTACTGCATATCGCAGTGTGAGATGAGATGATAAATGTCGTAACTTCCAAAAACAGTTTTTAAGAAAATGCATTTTAAAGATTACAATAGTTCCAGTAGTTTTACCATTGAGTATGTATATAATTATCATCAATATCCTTGAGATGACAAGTGTCTTAACTTCCAAAATTAATCTTCAGGTTTTGATGATTCTTATGTATATTTTAATTCTCCTCTAATCCTTTATATATATATATATATATATATATATATATATATATATATATATTTAATATTAAATATAATATTCACACTTACATTCTTGAACAACAAAACATTCAGTTCCCCGCGTAGCCCAATCGCTGCATTTGTTGTTACCAAAAGGGCACGCGTTGAATGAAAAAATGATTCACGCGCGGTGTAGAACAAAGGCGCGCGGATTCTTTAAAACATCCGGATGGGGGGTGGCGGACGTGGTGACTGGCATGCACCCACCCACCTGGCAGCTAGAGCACACACACACACACAATTCGAATGTATCACAAACTGCGCCCGTTCACGAGTCGCCAGGTAAACTGTTTGTGTTATTGTTCTTCAGCTGGTCGGTGTGTTGTTGCGTCGGAGCAGCTGAGAGCGCAGTCTGATCAATATTCCGCGCCCTCCCCCGACTGCGCCGCCGCTTTGACACACTGACATGCCGGCTGGCTGACGCTGGTGGCGGCAAGTGGACGGTTTTCAAGAACAGGCAAGGCCAGCAACAGATTCGAGTGCTGCAGGTGTGACCTTCAAATTAAGGGTGCAAATATAAACCAGTAAAACTAAATTCAAAGTTTCAATATGACGAATGATCAGCTCAAACGATTTTTCGTTAATAGGGGTTGAAGGTCAGAGCTGGTATTTACTTTAATTTCATTGAAACTTTCTGTAAAAATAATATATTGGTAGTTTACGAAACAAGTAACGTTATTAGTGCTTGCAATTCCCAAGTAATGTAAAATTTGATAATGTTATGTGTTTCGTAATTTATCCTAAAACTCCAAAATATGCTTATTATGTGATATTTATAAACTATAAATGTTAAAATGACGAACATGTCTAAAGTATCCACGACAATTTTCGTTTTTTTACAATGTATATTGACTTGGAGGTCGATTCTATAAGCCGGTCTAAAGCATACCGGTATCGCTAGTATGAAATACAAGTATGCTGGATACTTGTTTTACAAGTGCTTTCGTTTAGCCGCCCCGTGGCGTGCTGTATCGTTCCAAGTTTTGCGGTCGTGCACCGGTTGTAGGATTGTGCGCATCGAAAGCAACAAATAGAACATGAGACAATACGTCCAGAGCAGCAAATAGTAATAAACGAAAACAGCTTATATTTTAAGCAATAGAAGTAGATACTTCAGAGTCCCATGTAAAATCAGTATTTAGCATACTAGATTATTCGTATGAAAGTAGCAATATTTTTGATTATAAACATTTTATTGTAGTAAAAACATTCAGTACCACAAAAAAAATTGTATATATTTATCTATTTGCCTTTTATCTTTCGGTGTAGGCATTTTTTTGTAAATTTCTAAATTAGAGAAATACACGCTTCTCTGACAGGGGTACCTTTTGATCTCTTAGGGAGATCTGTTTAAATTATAGGTGAAGGGTCTACCAACATTGTATTATGTATTAAGTCATCATAAGAAAATTAGTAATTTAAATTTAAATTAAAAATAAACATAGATAATACTAATACATATTCAATTTCAAGTTATTTTAATAAGAGAAAATATTGATTTCTTCTCAGAAACTAATTAGTTTATTAATAAAACAATACATAATATTCGTATATGTCAGACAGGCAAGTATTGTCGACACGTTGGCCACCCCTGTTCTATAAGATTTAAACCATGCAGGAAAATTTAAAAACGTATGCAAAAAATTGTTATTTACACTTCAAAAAACTATTGCAAACATGTGTTTGTAGTTTCATAAATTCGTACCACTTATGCAATAGCCGACTGGTTAATGGGTTCGTTTAACCCAAGCAAGAACGTGCTCACGCGGCCTCACGCCATTTTCCCGCACCTCCTGCCAATTATAGTGCCGTTTTCCCGGCACCACACAATTTTCTCTCCCCCTCCGAACAAAAGCTCTCGCACCTGTGTAACGAGCTAATTCGTGATGGTCGGCGAGGTAATATTAATGGGACGCGCTCATTACAGCTCTTAATGGAAACGCATCAGCATGAACTAATTGAATTCAAACAATAATTACTTGCAATACAAAATTGTACTTCATACATTCATAATTGTACTTTAATAAAGTGACAAATTCAAACGATAAATCTGAATAAACACAATTGTAAGATAAATATATGCAAGTTGCTAGTTTTAAATTGCATTATGGTAAAACATCTGCGCGTGTGGCTTGCAGGCATTTCAAACGGAGCCGCGTGGCCTGGAAAATAATGCAATTTTCTTCGCCTGCCCTTATTTGAGATTCGAGATTAATTGGATTGTGTTATGTGAATTGTGCGGGGGATCGCGCGATTAGATTGCCGACGGTTTTTTGCTCGCGTTTTGCACAGCCACGAAACGGCTTTGTATTTGATTTGATCTACCGATGTGATTACATTGCAAACGGAAGCAATATATTCGACAGATTGAAGTAAACATATATTTTAATGAATATTACTATGTGAAATGGTAAGCCTTGTGTTTCTACTTTTATTATGCTATATTTAAACGCTCAGAACTTCAACAAAAAAACTCTGGGAAGGAAGGAGGTCCCAAAGGACCCGTACATAGTTTTCGTATAAATGAAAACTATTTTTTTAGATAAATTGTCAGTTTTACCATTCAGATTTTACTCAAATTCTCGCGCGTTCATCCAATTAAAGACCCTATTTCCAAATTTGGTTCCGTACCATACATAAAAAAAGAGCGATTTCGACTATATGTCATGAAACATAAAAAAGTCAAAAATGTTTCGCGATAACAATACTTTTCTTATGATCGTTTTAGACAAGACAATTTCTTGACTCAAAACTTAGTCAAGATGCGAGGCAATCTAAATTGTCTCGTATCATACAGCAAATTATTAGAAATATTCGATTGGATGGTAGATCGAATAGAAAAATATATCATGTTCTATTTGTCAAGAACAAATTGTATGGGAGGAGGATATATGAATTCATTCCTTGAACAACTTTTGAGTTAAGAAATTGTCTTGTCTAAAACGACGTGCTGCATTCGGAAATTAAATATCAGAATACATGAATTTATAACAAATAACAGTATTTTTTCAATCTTCAATGTCAGTCAGATAAAAGTTTTTATCCATTGATACTTCTCTATATATTTTCAACTATTATAAATATGTAAAAATAGACTAGTCTTTATTTAAATTTATTTTGTCTACACCTCAACATTCATCCTCTCTCAATGAACGATTTGTATTTGACGGCAGTCGAATTAAAAACGACGCTGGTCAATAATAAACCTGGAGCCGAAGCGTGCACGGCCTGCATATTTATACCATTTAAATATAGATTTTCCAAAATAGTAGTGCGCTTCCTGTAGAGTTAAGACGTGCCCGCGCCGCACGATAATTCGCTGGAACCGACTTATGTAACCCGGATTTATTTTCGGAAAGTGGAGCGTGCAATCATTAGCGAGCACTGATGGGGTGGCGCACGAATGAGCCTGTAACATTACAATAAATTTAGTGGCTTGGGGGTTTGCCTTAATGAGTATCGTTTGGTGGGTATCAAGAGACGTGTATCTTAATTACTTAGATATGGTTGGCGGTTATATGTTAAACTAGTTAATTTGATGGCAAGATTATTTTATTGCTGGCAATAGCAGGAATTCAAACAGACGTAGGTTTATCGTGAAAATCAATATTTGCAGTAAAAATATATACAGTGCACAAGCGGTGACCTAGCATCCTTGAAACGTGGAATTATCTTCAGATAGCACGACCTAATTTATATTGTTCGTACACTAAGCTTACAATTTATTTGAGGAAATCGTATTAAACGTATGTAATAGTATGGTTTAATGTTGTTTTTATCGGGGGATGTAATTGTTTCAAAGATATACAAGTTGTTATTATTATTCCATGAAAGTTACGAAATGTAAAACTTTAAAAAAAAAAGTCGCGTAGAATTATTATTTTAATAGCAGTATATATATATATATATATATATATATATATATATATATATATAGGAAAATTTAAAAATATTAACTGCAACATATTTATTACAAAAATGTTTTCATGGACATAAAATAAATGCTTAAAATAAAAATCTGATGTGGAGGTGTACGTTACTCTATCATAGTTACTATTATTTGTTACAATTTTTAACTGGCTATCGACCTTTGAGTCCTTCTACCGTGTGTTAGTATATGTGTATATGAGGGTTAGTACTTGCTACTTCAGAAAAATGGCTTTGAATTTTCATACATTATACACACCATTTTTTACATATATATATATATATATATATATATATATATATATATATATATATATATATATATATATAATCTATTGCCTTTTACCTTTCACCTTTCGGTGAAGGCTATTACATTATATTACTTAACATTATAATTTACAATTACTGCTGTTTATACATTTGTAAATTCTTTCCACTCGTTTCTGTTCTTCGCCAGTTCTCTTGGTTGCTTGACTGTCTTTCCTTTCATGATTATTATTTCCTCTATTCTGTTGTCCCCACTCGTTTCTGTTCTTTGCCAGTTCTCTTGGTTGCTAGACTGTCTTTCCTTTCTTGATTATTATTTCCTCTATTCTGTTGTCCCCACTCTTTTCTTGGTCTACCTCTTCTTCTTTTATTTCCAATACCAGTTATAATTAATATATATTATCTATTTATCTATTTGCCTTTTATCTTTCGGTGTAGGCATTTTTTTGTAAATTTCTAAATTAGAGAAATACACGCTTCTCTGAAAGGGGTACCTTTTGATCTGTTTAGATTAGAAGGGTCTACCAACATTGTTTTATGTATTAAATCATCATAAGAAAAGTAGTAATTTCAATTTAAAAATAAATTAAAATATAAAAATAAACAAATAATACTAATACATATTCAATTTCAAGTTCTTTTAATAAGAGAAAATAATGATTTCTTCTCACAAACTAATTAGTTTGTTAATAAAACAATATATAATATTCGTACATGTCAGACAGGCAAGTAGGGTCGACACGTTGGCCACCCCTATTCTATCAGATTTAAACCATGCAGGGAAATTTAAAAACGTATGCAACATATTTATTACAGAAATGTTTTCATGAACATAAAATAAATGCTTTTAATAAATATCTGATGTGGAGGTGTACCTTACTCTATCATAGTTATCATAGTAATATGTTACTGTTTTTGTTACAATTTGTAACTGGCTATCGACCTTCGGATCCTTCTACCGTGTGTTAGTATATGTGTATGTGAGTGTTAATACTTGCTTCTTCAGAAAATTGTCTTTGACTTTTCATACATTATACACACCATTATTTATCAATATTTCAAAAATTCAAAAATTCCACATTGGATAATTTTGATACTTTGCTGATCAATTAGCAATACCTTAGGCAATTCAAAAATGTAATAATCAAAAATTACGTAGTTGCTAGTTTTTCTGCAATTTCATATCAAAAGTAATTTTTATATTTATACAGTTTATACCTACAATATTTTAGTCAATATTTCAAAAATTCCTCGATGGATATTTTTGACATATTGTTAAAAAATTAGCAATACCTAAGGCTATTCAAAAATGTAATAATCAAAAATTACGTGGTTCCTAGTTTTTCTGAAATTTCATATCAAAATTTATTTTTATGTTTATCAGTTTATACATACAATTTTTTGTCCATATTTCAAAAATTCCACGATGGATATTTTTGACATATTGTTTATCAATTAGCAATACCTAAGGCTATTCAAAAATGTAATTATCAAAAATTACGTGGTTGCTAGTTTTTCTGAAATTTCATATCAAACCTAATTTTTATATTTGTACAGTTTATACTTACAATTTTTGTCAATATTTCAAAAATCCCATGATGGATATTTTTGACACTTTGTTAATCAATTAGCAATACCCTAGGCTATTCAAAAACGTAATAATCAAAAATTACGGGTTTGCTAAATTTTCTGCAATTTCATATCAAAACTAATTTGTATATTTATACTGTTTATACTTACAATTTTTATCAAGTTTTCAAAAATCCCGAGATGGATATTTTTGACATTTCGCTAATCAATTAGCAATACTCTAGGCTATTCAAAAATATAATAAACAAACATTACGGGGTTGTTATTTTTTCCGCAATTTCATATCAAAACAAATTTTTATATTTATACACTTTATACTTACTACTACAAAGTTTATACTTTTTATCAATAATTCAAAAATCCCACTATAGATAATTTTGACACTTTGCTAATCAATTAGCAATACCTTAGGCTATTTAAAAATGTAATAATAAAAAATTACGGGTTTGCTAGTTTTTCTGTAATTTCATATCAAAATTTATTTTTATATTTATACAGTTTATACTTACAAATTTTATTAATATTTCAAAAATTCCATCATGGATATTTTTGACATTTTGTTAATTAATTAGCAATACCTTAGGCTACTCAAAAATGTAATAAACAAAAACTACGGGGTTGCTAGTTTCTGCAATTTCATATCAAAATGTATTTTTATATTTATACAGTTTATACATACAATTTTTGTCAATATTTCAAAAATTCCACGATGAATATTTTTGACACTTTGCTAATCAATTAGCAATACCTTAGGCTATTCAGAAATGTAATTAACAAAAATTACGGGTTTGCTAATTTTTCTTCAATTTCATATCAAAATTAATTTTTATATTTATACAATTTATACCAACGCTTTTTGTCAATATTTCAAAAATCCCACGATGAATATTTTTGACACTTTGCTAATGAATTAGCAATACCCTAGGCTATTCAAAAATGTAGTAAACAAATATTACGAGTTTGCTGATTTTTTTGAAATTTCATATCAAATCTAATTTTTATATTTATACAGTTTATACCTACAATTTTTGTCAATATTTCAAAAATCCCACGATGGATATTTTTGATACTTTGCTAATCAATTAACAATACCTTAGACTATTCAAAAATGTAATAATAAAAAATTACGGGTTTGCTAATTTTTCTGCAATTTCATATCAAAAGTAATTTTTATATTTATACAGTTTATACCTACAATATTTGTCAATATTTCAAAAATCCCATAATGGATATTTTTGACATTTTGTTAATCAATTAGCAATAACTTAGGCTATTCAAAAATGTAATAAACAAAAATTACGGGTTTGCTATTTTTTCTGCAATTTTATATCAAAACTAATTTTAATATTTATACAGTTTATACTTACAATTTTTGTCAATATTTCAAAAATCCCATGATGGATATTTTTGACATTTTGTTAATCAATTAGCAATACCTTAGGCTATTCAAAAATGCAATAAACAAAAATTACGGGTTTGCTATTTTTTCTGCAATTTTATATCAAAACTAATTTTAATATTTATACAGTTTATACTTACAATTTTTGTCAATATTTCAAAAATCCCATGATGGATATTTTTGACATTTTGTTAATCAATTAGCAATACCTTAGGCTATTCAAAAATGCAATAAACAAAAATTACGGGTTTGCTATTTTTTCTGCAATTTTATATCAAAACTAATTTTTATATTTATACAGTTTATACTTACAATTTTTGTCAATATTTCAAAAATCCCACGATGGATATTTTTGACATTTTACTAATCAATTAGCAATACCCTAGGCTATTCAAAAATGTAATAAACAAAAATTATGGGTTTGTTAATTTTTCTGCAATTTCATATCAAAACTAATTTTTATATTTATACAGTTTATACTTACAATTTTTGTCAATATTTCAAAAATCCCATGATAGATATTTTTGACACTTTTCTAATCAATTAGCAATATCTTAGGCTATTCAAAAATTCAATAAACAAAAATTACGGGTTTGCTAATTTTTCTGAAATTTCATATCAAATCAAATTTTTATATTTATACAGTTTATACCTACAATTTTTTTCAATATTTCAAAAATCCCACGATGGATATTTTTGATACTTTGCTATTCAATTAGCAATACCTTATGCTATTCAAAATTGTAATAATCAAAAATTACGGGTTTGCTAATTTTTCTGCAATTTCATATCAAAAGTAATTTTTATATTTATAAAGTTTATACCTACAATTTTTGTCAATATTTCAAAAATCCCATGATAGATATTTTTGACACTTTGCTAATCAATTAGCAATACCTTAGGCTATTCAAAAATTCAATAAACAAAAATTACGGGTTTGCTAATGTTTCTGAAATTTCATATCAAATCAAATTTTTATATTTATACAGTTTATACCTACAATATTTGTCAATATTTCAAAAATCCCATAATGGATATTTTTGACATTTTGTTAATCAATTAGCAATACCTTAGGCTATTCAAAAATGTAATAATCAAAAATTACGGGGTTGCTAGTTTTTCTGCAATTTCATATCAAACCTAATTTTTATATTTATACAGTTTATACTTATAATTTTTGTCGAAATTTCAAAAATTCCACGATGGATATTTTTGACACTTTGCTAATCAATTAGCAATAACTTAGGCTATTCAAAAATGTAATAAACAAAAATTATGGGTTTGCTAATTTTTCTGCAATTTCGTATCAAAACAAATGTTTATATATATACAGTTTATATTTGCAATTTTTGTGAATATTTCAAAAATCCCATGATTGATATTTTTGAAATTTTGTTAATCAATTAGCAATACCTTAGGCTATTCAAAAATGTAATAATCAAAAATTACGGGGTTGCTATTTTTTCTGCAATTTCATATCAAACCTAATTTTTATATTTATACAGTTTATACTTATAATTTTTGTCGAAATTTCAACAATTCCACCATGGATATTTTTGACACATTGCTAATCAATTAGCAATAACTTAGGCTATTCAAAAATGTAATAAACAAAAATTATGGGTTTGCTCATTTTTCTGCAATTTCGTATCAAAACAAATTTTTATATTTATACAGTTTATACTTGCAATTTTTGTGAATATTTCAAAAATCCCACGATGGATATTTTTGACACTTTGATAATCAATTAGCAATACCTTAGGCTATTTAAAAATTTAATAAACAAAAATTACGGGTTTGCTAATTTTTCTGAAATTTCATATCAAATCAAATTTTTATATTTATACAGTTTATACTTATAATTTTTGTCAATATTTCAAAAATCCCACGATGGATATTTTTGACATTTTGCTAATCAATTAGCAATACCCTAGGCTATTCAAAAATGTAATAAACAAAAATTACGGGTTTGTTAATTTTTCTGCAATTTCATATCAAAACTAATGTTTATATTTATACAGTTTATACTTACAATTTTTGTCAATATTTCAAAAATCCCATGATGGATATTTTTGACACTTTGCTAATCAATTAGTAATACCTTAGGCTATTCAAACATTTAATAAACAAAAATTACGGGTTTGCTAGTTTTTCTGCAATTTCATATCAAACCTAATTTTTATATTTATACAGTTTATACTTATAATTTTTGTCGAAATTTCAAAAATTCCACGATGGATATTTTTGACACTTTGCTAATCAATTAGCAATACCTTAGGCTATTCAAAAATTTAATAAACAAAAATTACGGGTTTGCTAATTTTTTCGGAAATTTCATATCAAATCTAATTTTTATATTTATACAGATTATACTTACAATTTTTGTCAATATTTCAAAAATCCCAGAATGAATATTTTTGACATTTTGCTAATCAATTAGCAATACCCTAGGCTATTCAAAAATGTAATAAACCAAAATTACGGGTTTGCTAATTTTTCTGAAATTTCATATCAAAACAAATTTTTATATTTATACAGTTTATATACTTACAATTTTTGTCAATATTTCAAAAATCCCATGATGGATATTTTTGACACTTTGCTAATCAATTAGCAATACCTTAGGCTATTCAAAAATGTAATAAACAAAAATTACGGTGTTGCTAGTCTTTCTGCAATTTCATATCAAAATTTATTTTTATGTTTATCAGTTTATACATACAATGTTTTGTCAATATTTCAAAAATTTCACGATGGATATTTTTGACACTTTGTTAATCAATTAGCAATACCCTAGGCTATTCAAAAATGTAATAATCTAAAATTACGGGTTTGCTATTTTTTCTACAATTTCATATCAAAACTAATTTTTATATTTATACAGTTTATAATTTCATCTCAAAATTCATGATTATGTTTATACAGTTTATACGTACAATATTTTGTCTATATTTAAAAAATCCCTCATTATCCATCATTATGTAATATGTATTATGATAATAATAATAATAATAATAGATTTATTTACATATAATACTATATTATTCTTATAGTGGGCGCAATAACATCATTAACAGTATTTATTTTCGTTTCCAGGTAAGATCCAATTTATATATCGACCACCATACCATTGTGATGCTTCCTCGACTATTGTAAGTGATTTACATTTATTACAATAAATTCCCATGACGCGCATCCTTCCCCTGCGCCTACAATTCGCAGAAAATAGCGCGAAGGCGGCCGACCGAAATAATCCAATTTATTTACGCAAATGCAATCCGGGTCATGCCTGATGCACGATGATGGCGAAAAAAACGTGCTGTCGTCAAGCCACAAGATCAAAATATTTATTCACAGAATAAATAATCTCAACTAATATTTGGGTTTGCGAATAAACTCGTTAAAATGTTCAGATCTATTTCGTTGAGATTTGTTTATTAATTTAATATCCCATTTACAAAATAGAAAAAATATCACACATTCCAACCAACTTGAATATTTTATTCGCTGTAGATTTGCATGTTAATTAAACATTAATTCTGCAATTAGCCAGTGTCATGGGCCGATGATTTAGTACATTTCAGTAGGTTTGGTCGCTCGCTAACTCGCAAAATGTCACGTAACGTTCGTTTGCTTTTATTTCCAACCGAGTGCTGTAACTCACCGGGTTCATTAAAACGCATCCTAATGAACATCACGAGCGTCCATCACGGGGATGGATGAAGACGTGCTAGTGACTGTCGTTAAGAAGCTGCATCGTTAAAAAAATGACCAAGATAAAGAGACGAAATTTTGTTGTGTTCAAATTTAGTTTAGTAAAGTTAAAACAAAATTTCCCGCACCCAAATTAAAATCATTGCTGGAAATGACTTGTCTTAGGACATTATGTTTAATTACGTTTGCATGCGAGGGCCCGACTACCTAGGACCGACGCTGTGACTTGACTTGGGTCTGAAATATTAATAGTTAATATTCCTATATATATATATATATATATATATATATATATATATATATATATATATATATATATATATATTCAAAATTCCAATTGTTCAAGTTTATTCATACTAACCTTTGTGTTTTTCACAATATTCTAAGAAAGATGTAGTCTTGCCTCTTCTAGTAAATATATAAATAATAACGGCTGTTGTTTGTTGTTACAAAGTATAATAAAGCCTCTCCAGGCGATAAACATTGCGCAAGAAATGCAGGTATCGCGCGTGATAATTAAAACAACGCTCATTAAACGAACTCACTTTCTCCAACGGGGTTAACCGCTCTCGGCTCGATAGCAGACCGGTCTGCAAATATTGTCAATAATAGAATACAAATGGTGACCATTTAATTCCCTACTTACTTTTAGAAACTCTAGGAAATCAATCAACAAATAATTTACCACCACTTTGAGAATCATTGCCTTAGTCTAGATGATGTTGGTTTTAATTAAAACAGCACGTGGTCAATAACGAGATATTTAAGTTTAGATTAAATTAAAAAAACCAATGTATTGTAGATATTGTTTCCCATATATACCGAATAAAGTAGATTTTGGCGCCCGCTCTTTACTACACAAAGTAGTTTTACACCAAGTTGATCTGTATACAACCATTATCTTCATATATTTCCGTTGTAAGACATTGTCTGCTGGGAATAAATCATTAATATAAAGAATATACACTAAAGCATGAATTATATTGTCCGAGATTCGTCAAGAAATTTGTATCTAGTTCCAATTGGAACTAGATACAAGTTTCTTGACGAATCTCGTACAATATAATTCATGCTTTAGTGTATATTCTTTATATTAATGATTTATTCCCAACATATATGCTATGTTCAGCTCCAACACTGTCGGCCAACAGTCGGCCGACACTGTGTTTACTGTGGCGGTGTTACAATTCGATTATAATCTTTATTTTTTCTAATAATTAGTTTAGTATCTTTTATACGTTGTACAATATCCAGAATTTAGTCATTTACGCGAATTCCTACTAAATTAGTAGTATATTGTCAAAGTAATATTTTTGATATCGAAAACATATTTTGTTTTTCCTTAAAACTAATATAAATTATTCAGTATTTTTTATCAATTATTTCTCGATTTGCATACTCTAGTCGAAAAAGTTCTCTAAAACATATCATGTACAGGTTATGCTATCATCACGCCGCTTCAGATCTGCATCTAACCATCTACGACTATCACAATCGTACTTACATATAAAACCGCCGGCTTGCTAGTCGGGAAGGAATTCAGTTTTGGGTGGCATGCAATAAATTTATTTTTCCATACAATCAATACACAACACGCGTGTTATCTTGCTCATTATTATTCGAACGACGCGCATTCATACCCCCCAAACGCCCGAACATAACTGAAGAAAACACATAAAAATTGCAAAATATAACTGAATGTAGACACAGACAGTAAAACAGTAAAAGTCAAATTGAAATGAAGTCAGCAAGGAGACAAGATTGTATCAAATGTATACAAAAGTACTTGTGTATTATATGCAATTTATGTTACACCCAATTAATGAATGTTCAAATAGCTAGATATATTTCGCCGCCTAGATCGTATGGAAAAATATAACGCGCTCTATTTGTTAAGGACAAATTGTCTAGGAGGAGGATATATGAATTCATTTCTTGAACAACTCGTGAGCTAAGAAATTGTCTTGTCTAAGACGACCTTTAGTCAAGATGCGAGACAATCTAAATTGTCTCGTATCATACAGCAAATTATTTAAAATATTAAATTAGAGGGTAGATCGAATGGAAAAATATAACGCGTTCTATTTTTCAAGGACAAATTGTATGAGAGGAGTATATATGAATTAATTTCTTGGACAACTTTTGACCTAAGAAATTGTCTTCTCTAAAACGACCTTAATACTGGCAGGTATTTTGGTCTCGTCTCCGCCTATAGTGCTGGCAAAGAAGAGACCAACACGTCTTAAAAAATCATTTTGAAAATGTTCAGGATATAAACATGTTCATTATGTTGCCTATAGAATATGTTTATGATATAAATATGCAGAGTTAGTTGCCTATAGAATATTTTCAAGATATAAATATGCAGAGTTAGTTGCATATAACAGAGACTGTTTTGTAATGGTAAAATAATTAAAAAGCCACATATCAAACTATTTTTCTCTAATAATAACATCAGTCATTTAAAAGGTTTGAATAATAATAAAACACATCAAAAATATAACTTTTTCTTTGCCTCACCTATGATTAAGATATAACATATACAATAAATATATTTTTTACAACCCCCCACACACCAGTCACTTATCTAAACTTGAGTATAACATATATTAAAAAGAATATGAACACTGAGAAGAAAAACAGGTACAGAATGTAGTAATTATGAGAGCCCTTGCTGAGTCGCAGCACCCTGTTCATTGTGTTGCCTAGAAATCCACCTGTTCGGTCCATGTCATCATCCACTTCTCTGAGCAATTTATCCTGGTACTTCACTTCATTACCAATATCTATGGACAGTGATTTTAGCACATGTATTTTGTCCTTTAATTCATCCGTCATCCGATTGTTTTCATCCTCCATATCGTTCATGTTTTGCGAGAGCGGTTTGTACTCGTAGTTACTGTGAGCACGCCTCATCGTGCTAGAGGTCGACGCCAGCTTTTAACTCGAAACACCTAACGTTTAACTAGTATTTTTTACACTAAAGATTTTCACTGGGGTAATATTTATTTACAAAGTGACGTGTCTAGGTGACAATTTGTCAAGAAATGTCAACAGTCAGGCTGGCCAATGTTGTGAAATTGCGGTTTATTTGAACTACTGGCGTTCTATTTGAAGTGTTGCCAATAGTGGATGAAGAAATGTTTAGGTAAATTGTTCTTCAAATTGCTATACTGATGCGTGAAGTTGGCGTCATGACGTCACATCCGTAAGACGCGTTGTCGCCATCTTGGACGCGTCATCTCGTTTTCGCTATCTTTACGCGTCATCTCGTTGTCGCCATCTTGTACACGTCATCTCGTTGTCGCCATCTTGTACGCGTCATCTCGTTGTCGCCATCTTGTACGCATCATCTCGTTGTAACGCCATATTGGATTTATACATACATTTCAAGCTATATTATTCGTGATTCAAATGTTAACGGTTTTTTCGAGTTAGTAGGCAAACAACTGATCTTTGTTATTGTTTGATTAACTGATTGCATTAAAATCATATGATTTCAGTCACTTCTACAATAATTAATTATTGCGAGAAAGTGTAAAACGACCATTGAATAATTTTTTTCCATGTAAAATGTGTCGGCGGCAATTACCGAAATAAATAAACCATCAGATTTTATGGTAGTGGATTCTTACATATTAGGTCCATACTATAAGAAAACAATTCTCTTACAACATTCACCGACGTTCCATAAATCTATCAATAGCTATGAACCCATAAGTATTCGTTGTTATTGCAATAAATACATTATCTAGAGAATGTAGTTACTTTAGATTCTCTCTATTGGAAACACTGAATAATTAAACAAAAGGTGTCATCAAAGCATCAAAAACTTTCGTAGGAAAAGGTCTGCGTTTAATACAATTTCAAAGACTCTCCGATTAGCTACTAATTTCTGACCTCTTCTCTTTAGTTTAATATCTCCCTAGTAACCAAATTGAAATATCATTACTATCGGTCAGCATCTGACGTTTTTAGTACTACACTAATTAATTCCAAAAAAACCGCATAAACATGTTGGAAGCGCTATTCTCGAAAATCAACAAGTCGGAGATCGTGCGCCGCAAGAAAGAGCGCGGCGTCGAATCGAGTTTCGACTACATGGAGGACTTCGACGAGGAGTCCCAATTCAGTCGCAAGATCTTCGAGCTGCCCAGCGAACCAATCTGGTACTATTTTCTACTCGTGATTGCGCTGTATAACATGTCAACCGCGTTCCTCATTGCTTTGCGAGGCCTGAACACCACCACCGAAATCCAGTGGCCTAATGGTAATAATAAAACCTTGATACTAGAAAATATTTAACAGTTGGTTTTTGTAGAGCTTTTCTACATTTGCGACTTGTTTTGGTTTGTCGATATGGTCCTATGCATCTTATCGCCGTATGTTATCAACCTGCGCACCGCTTTAATCGCGGCGCCCGGTAAGAGTAAGGGCATGTATGTCATGCAACTGATTTCAGTTCTTCCGATTGAGATTTGTTTCATTGCCATGCCCGCTGGGTTTAACTACAGCGTGCTAAATCGCACGTTGAAGATTGGACACGTTCTTTATATGTTTGTTTATATAAACTCGTTGATCGGCACGGGGGTTTTCGAGAAGATCCTCCAATTGGTCTACTTGGTTATTTATGTGATTATGTTGCTGTCGTTCTGTTTGGTATTTATGGTATGTCATAGCGATAAAAGAAAATGTTATGATTTGAAGACGATGTATGCGATTGTAACGGTGGCGGATCATGTGACTGCGAAAGGGTTTGGGTTGTTGGCGTCGTTTCCGTTTCAAGTTAAACTGCTTATGATTGTTGGCGGGTTGTTGGCGTTTATTGGGATTTATTGTACGTACACTGCGTTGATTACGTATATGTTTTTCGCGAGCTCGTTGCATAAGAATAATTTCCGGTACCGGTTGAATTCGATTAAACTGTTTTTGAATAAACTGATGCTGCCGGCTGCGTTTGTTGAGTTGGTGGAGCATTTTTTTGATAAGATGTGGGTTGTTAGTGATGGCTACGAAGGATATATGGGAGAGAGTAGTTTGGCGTACGGGTTTAATGAGTTTACTGCAGTATTACCTAAGGCCTTGCAGACGGAATTGCATACGGATATTTGTTGGGGGGCATTTAGTCACTCGTTGCTTTTTAAAGATATGCCTATGCCATTTTTACGAGTACTCTCATCGATTACCAAGCAACAGATTTATATTACTGGACAGTATATTTTCCATTTACACGAACCACGGGATAAAATGATTTATATATTCAGTGGAATCGTTCAGGTGATTTCTGAAGAAGATGGTGAGACGCCGTTGATTAATCTAACTGATGGCACTGTAATTGGGGAGACGTGTGTCTTAATGCCGCGGAATGTTGTATATAAGGTCAAGTGTTTAACAACTTGCGTTGTACAGGAGTTGCGACGATGTGATTTTTTGAAAGTTGCTACTAAATACCCAGCTGAGTATACTCGTTTAAAGCTCATAGTGAATAAGAGGTATGAAAATGCACAGAATCTGCATGATGTCCAGCAAGTGGTAAATAATAAGGATGATGATATGTTTAAACAAAGTTTGAGCATGATGTGGGTTAATTACACGTTGCATAATCTAATGGGTGCGAAGGATTTTGATAGCGCTCTCAAACATTCTATGCAGAATATTCATCTCAACAACGAAATAAATGACTACACTTTCAAAAACTACCTTTTTTGTGCGAAATACCTTTGTTTGTTAACCACAAATGAACGGATTCAGAGTAATATGGACACTTTATTTATACGATCTACTTTTCCACATATGTTAAAACCCAACACTGGATTGACGTTGTTTTGGAACTTATTCATCATGGCGATGGCGTTGATTGCTGGTATCCGTATTCCAATTGCTATGCTGGTGGATATGAAGGAAACCAGGACTATGTTTTGGTGTACCGTTTACGCTTTCACTATTATTTGGTGCCTGGATATTATCATACAATTACGCACGGCTGTGCAGCTGAGGCATCGGTTAATTACGAAACCTATGGAAATTTTCTTCCATCGTATTCCGAAACCAATGTTTGTTTTGGATCTTCTCAGTGCGATTCCGATTGAATTTTTTTCGAGCGCTCTTCTGACCGACCAGAACAAAAACTTTGTTTATTTAAACCGCGTCTTGAAGCTTGCGAGGGTTTTCCAGTTGATTGGTCAATGGGAGAAACGATACAATAGCAATCCGTTAACTGTACGATTCTTTTTGGTTTCATGCGTGTGTTTGTACACGAGTGTTATTTATGCGTGTGTGCTGTACAAGGTTGAATGTTTGAATGGTTGTGGTGGTATGGAATTTATCAAATTGCTTTTTATGACTAATCAAATCATTACAGGGGTTGGGATGTATGTAAATGGGTACTCTACTTTAGAAACATATTATATCTATATGATTATTCTGTTTGTGGCAATTTGTACCATGAGTTCTGTGTCGTACGGTTTACTGTTTTCCGCACATGCATTCAACGAGTTGTACAGATTAAATATGGAATTAACTACTTTTGAATTTTTTTCTGTCATTGAAGAAATTGATAATCGACTAATTCCTTGCATTGGAGATCATGTGAAGACCCAACGGGTTATGTCTAATGGACTACATTTTTTTAACGCCACGTATATTTTTGATGTCCTCCCAAGACCTCTAATTGGGTACATGTTTGAAAAAACCCATCTGCATTGGATTAGGGATCTACCGATCTTTCAGAAACTACCTGATTATGTTATAGTGGATATTCTTCAGCGAGGTGCGTATATCGTTCATATACCAAACGGGAGGAATATTCTTCATGTGGGAGATTATGTAAAAGAATACATTATTTTATCGCGTGGGGTGGTTGAAAAGACTAGCGGCATGACCTATACTAGTACGATATTATCTACAAGGCAGACTTTGAACGATATGGAGGTAACTTTAAAAATTGCTACGCGAAATGTGTTTGTGTCTCACACGCACTGCGAGTTGATAATAGTGCCCCATTTGAAAATGTTGCTCACTCTATCTAGGCACGATTTAGCTAATATATGTTCATTGAAAGGCATGAAAGGTTTACGTCGGCAAATTTTAACCTGCGAGTTACCTAATATTCGTACCAATAACTTTAGATATAAATGGTCTTCTACAATCAGATCAGCCGTTATTGCACATAAAGGTGCTCCAGACTATTACAAAAATTTGAGAAATTCTTCAGTATTACGTTATATATTGATGTATTTTACTTTTATGCCAGATGGAAAATACTTTTTTTTCTGGGAGCTAGCACGCAGCATATGTGTTTTAATATCAACCCTTTTGTACACTACAACTTCATTAATGTCACTACCGATATCTCATCCTATCAGATTGGTGTTATTATTTTTCGACTTAATCACCGTTATAGATATGTATATACAACTACACATATGCTACTATAATAAAGATGGTGTTTTAATCACACACCCTTTACTTACTGCACGACGCTATATTACTCATGGACTATTAACGGATTTCATAAGTGTAATTCCAACATACTTAGTCACATCAGATAACACTTTTATAATACTCAATATCAACCGAATGATACAACTACGCCGATATATAGGCTTTGTTAATTACAACGAATTCAAAACGGAATTACCACGACCAAAAATTTATCTCTTCAAAGAAATTCCAGTAATGCTGATTGTTTTCAACTTCCTGGCTTCCCAATTAGTCGTTCTATGTTGCCAGATTGATATCACCGATCCAGACTTTCTTAACACTACAGTGGATTGCTTACCGGACAGTGTATTTGGCAAGATTAGTCCGGAATTAAAATTTAAATTCACACCAATGAGAACCCACATATACGCCTTCTATATACTAATAAACGCCATCACTAGTATATCCATTCAAGGCTTTGAAGTCGTCGACCTAGGATCGATGCTAACAATATCCATTATCTCGGCACTCGCTTTCTATTACGGCACTCTCTCTTCCGCCCGTTATTTTGGCCACTATATGAACTACTACAAGCGAACCATCTGCAACGACATAGACCTTCAACACCTGCACAACTTTTTAAGACTTGAAACCGTCCGTCCTACTTTGGTGTACCACGTAGACAACTATCTAAGCAAGTGGTGGCAAATGGAACATTTCAACGTGCATTCTAAAATGTCGTGTTTCCCTGTACGCATACAACGCGATGTCCTCTTTGAGCGTTTCGGAACGGAACTAACGAAATACTGTTTGGGACGACCTAGAGACTTCGAGATGTTCATAAGAAACGCTCTGTTGCACACCACCTACTCAATAATGGAAAAAAACGGATTTATACTCACCATAAACGATGTTACAGATGAAACCATCATCTTGTTTAGAGGCGTTGTTGAAATTGTTGCACCGGACGGCGGCGTGTTGTGTCTCCTCCGCTCTGGAAGCATCGTTGGAAATTTATGCCGACTACGCTACAACCGAATGTTTGAAAGTGTCATAGCAGCGGGCACCTGTGAATTACTTAAAATCAAAACCCTTAAATTCTATGAGTTACTCGACCTCTTCCCCGAGACCTTGAATAGTTTTATGGAACTCAGATTTATTCACACCACCCACATACCAGGCTACTCCAAATTCCAGTATACCCACCAACCGAAAAAAACCACCAACAAACTCGTAGAGTACTCCAACAAATTCCTAATACTATCCTGCGTCCTACTTATAACCGGCACCTACATCCCTGTAACAATCTACATGTATACAGTAGCCGTATCCAATACAACCTTACCATTTTGCATACTGGCTGTAATCACAGACGTGTGCTTCCTTGTTGTAGTCCTAAACAATGACTACGGAAACGATCTACTTACGATAATTAAATTTAAACCAATGCGTAAAACGGACTTGAACAAACGCCTCTTTACCATCGCAATAATCTCCCTACTGCCAGCCTTTTATATAACCTACATAGTACCACTCACCCCAAATATGCAATACCTCCTCTACTCACTTCTACGATCACCCGTGCTCCTACGACACTACTACTTTCAAACGAGCTACGCCGGACTAACATCCCGCATGGGAATAAAAATGTACAAATCAAAATCAATGCTAATCTTCCTCAATATCAGTTTTATGGTCGTTGTCGTCACCTGTATTTTTATGTTGGGCGCCAACATATACCCACGCAACATGAGCCACAGACTTTTAGACAGAAACGCCTCCTCAGTGCGGCGTATGTCTAGTTTTGTGGATGTCTTCTACTTGAGCTCGAATATGTTCATGCACAGCTCGCAATACCTCTACTTCCCCATCAGCATACCGTATGTCATGCTATTCATAATAACAGTGATTTTCATGACGGTGTACCGCAGCATATTTTTCGCAAAAATAATTTCAATAATCCAGGCAACGCAACAAATGAACTGGGCTTATATAAGCGTTTTAAATCACTTGTACCGATTTTTGAACCGCTACGAAGTCTCACTGTCGCTGACTGAACGGGTTTCGTATTACGCGAGCGTTTTATGGATGAAAATGGGCGGTGTGAAATACCCTAAACTAATGAACGTAATCCCCACTTATCTACGTGAAGCCATTTTAGAAAACATTGTCAACGAGGTGGTTAACTTACATCCGATACTCGCGAAATGCCATCCGGACTTTAGAAGACAACTAACACGAGTGATCAAATTCGATTATTATTACCATGGTGACTATATACAATATAAAGGAGCTGTTGATAACACTATGTACTGGGTACATCGCGGCATGATAGTATCTCTCAGCGAGGTTTCTGAGTTTAGGGACGACATAGTACGGTCGTTTGTAAAAGGCGATGGTTTTGGGATACCTCAAGGCGTTTTCCAAATGCCCCATGTGTTCTCCTATAGAGCCATATCAGCTACATGTATATTATCGCTAAATAGAAACGACTACGAACACCTACTGCCATTTTTTCCGGCATCCCGCGAAGTCATGAATAAAGAAGCGCAAAAAATGCTCAAGCGTCAATATATGTTGTGGGACAAACTACGCATGGCGGAATCGAAATTGGATCTTGTTAAAATCCAAGACGGTCATGGTGCTACTGAACGTTATAATGAATACCTTAAAGCTGCTGCGGTTGATGATACTGATACGCAGAAGACTGTTTTACAGGATGAAACACGGCTTAGTGAAACTGCTTCAAACTTACTGAAAGCCTCTATGCCCTCCATTGCGTTGCCTGGTAAAAGCAATTTAAAGAAAAGTCATCCTTCTTCTCCTCCTAGCATTAGTTCGAAAACTTCTGATTCAGATTCAGATTCAAATTCAGAGTCAGATTCGCATTCGCATACAAGTATTGATGATTAAAAACACCGTAATGAATACATACAGAAATAAATTTGTTAGTTAAAAGTTTTAGTTGTCACTGTTGATTGTTATTATTACTTATAATGTTATTACATTAAAGTTATTCAATGGTCTTATTATTTGAGTTTTGTTCTTTTGAAATTAAAGGAACGTAAGGAATTCGGTTTATGGCTAAATAAATTCTTTATACTTTTAAGAATATTTTAAACATTTAAACATTTCAAAATTCAAAGTATTTCCGAGGTTAAAGCAATTAGACGTGAGCATAGCTGGGGGCCAGTCCACAACTCGGTAATACCTTTTTTTTGCGTTTATCACGAAACTACGTTTTTCAAACTGGTGTACAAGATCTACTTAACCAATGTTGTTAAAATTTGCAACAAATATTCTTTATAATATTATCTACGAAGTAGCATATGATATTTTTGATTCAGTAGCGTAGTGGTAGTGGTAAGTGTTTATATATGATTTAATTATTTTCATTTATTCATTTACGCCTAATTCGTAAAAAAATTTAATTAACAATGTAGTGCATAGTCGTTAACATGACTATGCTTGTCCACTATTTCAAAAACAACTTGAAATATGCATTACATTATTTTTCACATATATTTTTTTAATTATTCTTAAATTAATAAATAACATTAATTTAATCATAGAAAATAACAGATAATAGTGTAGTGCATAGTTCAAGTCGTTTGAAATAGTGGACGGGCATAGTTTGGTTGGTGGGGGCCACCCGCCCACCCCACCTTTGTTCGCATAGTTTTTCCATAGTATAACACTCTTCTTGGAATAGTTTGAACAATATAAAACATCTACATCCAATGAAAAAACTATGCGAGCGAAGATGGGGTGGGCGGGAGGCCCCCACCAACCAAACTATGCCCGTCTAGTATTTCAAACGACTTGAACTATGCATTACATTATTTTTCACATATATTTTTATAATTAGTCTTAAATTAATAAATAAGATTAATTTAAGACTAATTAAAAAAATATATGTAAAAGATACTATAGTGCATAGTTCAAGTCGTTTGAAATAGTAGACGGGCATAGTTTGGTTGGTGGGGGCCGCCCGCCCACCCCACCTTTGTTCGCATAGTTTTTCCATAGTATAAAACTCTTCTTGGAATAGTTTGAACAATATAAAACATCTATATCCAATGAAAAAAACCATGCGAGCGCAGGTGGGGTGGGCGGGCGGCCCCCACCAACCAAACTATGCGCGTCCACTATTTCAAACGACTTGAACTATGCACTACACTATTATCTGTTATTTTTTCTATGATTAAATTAATGTTATTTATTAATTTAAGAATAATTAAAATAATATATATATATATATATATATATATATATATATATATATATATTCAATAGCTGCGTCAATTTTCTTTTTTAATTTATACCTCTTTTTAACGAAGCATTTAGTTGGCCATCCTCTGAAAATTATAAAATTATTTTGTTTACAATTAAAATATATTTTCTATAGAACTAGCATGGCCCTTCTGGAAACACTGCCAGATTTAAAAAGGCGCCAATAGATCAGTAAACGTTTTTAAAGTTGTTTTGAGAAAAGTGTTCACAATTTCTGAAGGTATGAAGTTGTCAAGTTATCAATTTATACAATATATTTATAGATTCCATAAGATATCTTATGGAATCTATAAATTGTATGAAATCACGGTGAATAAAAGTGATAAACTAGAAACAAACAAAAAAAAAATCCCAAAATACTTTACCTGTTGAATGAAATTCAGTTAATTTATTTAGTCCTGAAAAATTAAAATAAAAACAACACCCGAAATTATAATTTGAATATATATATTTTTTTATTTAACAATAGTACAATTTGTTTTAACACAAAAACAATATACATACAGTTTCATTCAAAATTCAAATTTCTAAACGTATTCCATAATAAACTGCCCAAAATGGTAGCAACATTTAAAAAACATTCAAGTTTTCTCCATAATGGTCCCATCTGTTTGGGAATTTATACAATATAACAATAACAATAAAATATTGCATCTGCGATATAGATTCAATTCAAACATTTTTATTTTATAATCCGTCAATTTTTCTAAAAAAAATCTTTCTGAGTGTCGTACATCATGCTCAACATGACTGAAGCCAAAACAAAACAATACTATTGTGTGTGTGTGTGTGTGTTGTTATTATTAAAATATACCTGTAATATGTGGGGAGGGGTGGATGGGGGGAAAATGGAATGTCTAGAAATCAATTCTCAGCATACCGATTATTAAATTGATAATAATAATAATAAAACTAAAATAAAACCGTAAACTACTTTTTACAAACTGTACAAACGAGAAAATCACAGGGAAATAAAAATATATGTATAATACATTGATCACATACAATGAAAAAAAATAACCCTTTTATACAAGAATACTGTTGTTACTATCAAATACCTAATATACTTAAATAATATAATTAAATTAACCGAATTTTGGTCTCTAACCCTCATTCTTGTATTTACATGGCAGCGTCATTATTATTATTATTATATTTCATTTGATTCGAGAAGCTTTGTTTTTTTTTATATTGTTAGGACTATTAAACACGGGCAAACAAAGAATATTGCGGGATGGTTTTCCTTTAATTTCAAGAATAAAAGTGTCTACAGTTGTAAATTCAAAATTAACCCTCCTCTAATAGTTCGAGTAGTAATCGTTTTAAACTGTCTAACCCTGTTAAGAAGCCGCCGTCGGGTCCTTGGTGGATCGTGGCGGTGGTCGTTGAGGTGGATGCGGCCGACGGCTGCGCGTCCCCTTTGGTGACGAAGGACGTGTGCGCGAAATCAATCATTCGCACGTCCACCTGTATGGGGGCGGGGGATCGAATCGCCGGGTCTTTGACGCGCAGCCGCTTCGGTATGCTCTTGTGGGAGACGGTGGGGGTGAGCTCCTCGTCGTCCTCGTCCTCCAGCTCGAGGTCCTCGAAGTGGAGGGACGGGCAGGCGCTGGATTTGGTTTTGGGCGGCGAGGAGAGCTCGAAGTCGGAGGTGTCGTCGTTCGAGCTCACCCCGTTGAACTGGCCGGATAGGGAGTACTCGTCGCTGCTGCTGTTTGAGTACACCATCCAACTGTCCACGGGGCTGGCGGGGGTTTGTAGGATGGGCGGCGAGTCCAGGAACATGGTTTCCTCGGAGATGGGGTAGAAGTTGCTGCACTTCGCACCACGGGCGGCGGCTTCACCGAATCCCCGGTGGTGCGAGTCCTGGCTGACTTCCTCGTGGCTTAGGTCTAGGGAGGAGTTGCTTGTGTCTGCGTCGTAGTAACAGGGCACGTCGCGACTGTTGTCGGACTCCTGCGTGCAGTCGTTTACTAGGTAGACTGGGCTGCTCGAACAACAGGGTTGGTTTTTTACTGATAAATGCGGTACGCCACCATTTCCCTCGTACACCACCAACAAGGAACTGTAACAATTAAAGGATATATTTTAACTTTAATTCCACATCTCAAAATAAACCATTTTTTCATAATTTTCACTCAAAAATAATGTCTGCATGAAGGTTTTTATTGTACGAGCTGTTTTAAATTAATCGACTGAGTTAAATTTTTTTTAAATTTCAGAAATTTAAATTTTTGATATTATTTTACATTATATATTTAATTGGGCTCAAAATAAGTAAATTTTTGATTATTTCCAACCAAAAATAATGTCCGTAGAAAGGTTTTTATTGCACGCGCAGTTTTAGAATAATCGACTGAGTTATGAAAAATTATAAAAAATCACAGATTTTAGAAATTTAAATTTATAATATTATTTTACATTATATATTTAATTGGGCTCAAAATAAACTATTTTTTGATCATTTTCACTCAAAAATTAAGTCTGCAGGAAGGTTTTTATTTTACGAGCTGTTTTAAATTAATCGACTGAGTTATAAAAAATCATAAAAAAATCAAAGATTTAAGAAATTTAAATTTTTGATATTATTTTACATTATATATTTAATTGAGCTCAAAATAAGTAATTTTTCGATAATTTTCACCCAAAAATAAAGTCTGTAGGAAGGTATTTATTGCACGAGCAGTATTAAAGTAATCAAGTGAGTTATAAAAAATTATAAAAAATCAAACATTTCAGAAATTTTAATTTTTGATATTATTTTACATTCTATATTTAATTGGCCTCAAAATAAGTCGCTTTTTGATTATTTTAACCCAAAAATAAAGTTTGTATGAAGGTTTTTATTGCAAGAGTGGTTTTAAATTAATCGACTGAGTTATAAAAATTATAAAAAATCACAGATTTAAGAAATTTAAATTTATGATTTTATTTTACATTATATATTTAATTGGGCTCAAAATAAACTATTTTTTGATCATTTTCACTCAAAAATTAAGTCTGCAGGAAGGTTTTTCTTTTACGAGCAGTTTTAAATTAATCGACTGAGTTATAAAAAATCATAAAAAATCAAAGATTTAAGAAATTTAAATTTTTGATATTATTTTACATTATATATTTAATTGAGCTCAAAATAAGAAATTTTTCGATAATTTTCACCCAAAAATAAAGTCTGTAGAAAGGTTTTTATTGCACGAGCAGTATTAAAGTAATCAAGTGAGTTATAAAAGATTATAAAAAATCAAAGATTTAAGAAATTTTAATTTTTGATATTCTTTTACATTATATATTTAATTGGACTCAAAATAAACTATTTTTTGATCATATTCACTCAAAAATAAAGTCTGCAGGAAAGTTTTTATTGTACGAGCTGTTTTAAATTAATCGACTGAGTTATAATAAAATTATAAAAAATCAAACATTTAAGAAATTTTAATTTTTGATATTATTTTATATTCTATATTTAATTGGGCTCAAAATAAGTTGCTTTTTGATTATTTTCACCCAAAACTAAAGTTTGTATGAAGGTTTTTATTGCAAGAGTGGTTTTAAATTAATCGACTGAGTTATACAAAATTATAAAAAATCAAACATATAAGAAATTTAAATTTATGATATTATTTTATATTCTATATTTAATTAAGCTCAAAATAAGCCATTTTTTGATCATTTTCACCCAAACATAAAGCCTGCAGGAAGGTTTTTATTGCACGAGCTATTTTCAATTAATCGACTGAGTTATAAAAAAATTCTAAAAAATCACAATTTTAGAAATTTAAATTTATGATATTATTTTACATTATATATTTAATTAGGCTCAAAATAATACATTTTTTGATTATTTTCACCCAAAAGTAATATCTGCAGGAAGGTTTTTATTATACGAGCTGTTTTAAATTAATCGACTAAGTTAATAAATTATAAAGTTTTAAGAAATTTAAATGTATGATATTATTTTACATTCTATATTTAATTGGGCTCAAAATAAGTCGCTTTTTGATTATTTTCACCCAAAAATAAAGTCTGTATGAAAGTTTTATTGCAAGAGTGGTTTTAAATTAATCGACTGAGGTATACAAAATTATAAAAAATCAAACATAAGAAATTTAAATTTATGATATTATTTTACATTATATATTTAATTAGGCTCAAAATAAGCCATTTTTTGATAATTTTCCTCCAAAAATAATGTCCGTAGGAAGGATTTTATTGAACGAGCGGTTTTAGAATAATCCACTGAGTTATAAAAAATTATAAAAAATCACAGATTTAAGAAATTTAAATTTATGATATTATTTTATATTCTATATTCAATTAGGCTCAAAATAAGCCATTTTTGATAATTTTCACCCAAAAATAAAGTCTGCAGGAAGGTTTTTATTGCACGAGCTATTTTCAATTAATCGACTGAGATAAAAATTCTTATAAAAAATCACAGATTTAAGAAATTTTAATTTTTGATATTCTTTTACCTTGTATATTTAATTGGGCTCAAAATAAGTAATTTTTTTATTAGTTCCACTCAAAAATAATGTCCGTGGAAAGGTTTTTATTGCACGAGCTGTTTTAAATTAATCCACTGAGTTATAACAAATTATAAAAAATCAAAGTTTTAAGAAATTTAAATTTATGATATTATTTTACATTTTGTATTTAATTGGACTCAAAATAAACCATTTTTTGAAAATGTTCACCCAAAAATAAAGTCTGCAGGAAGGTTTTTATTATATGAACTCTTTTCTATTAATCGACTGTTATAAAAAAATATAAAAAATCAAAGTTTTAAGAAATTTAAATTTATGATATTATTTTACATTTTGTATTTAATTGGACTCAAAATAAACCATTTTTTGAAAAAATTTACCCAAAAATAAAGTCTGCAGGAAGGTCGTATAATAAAAACCTCTTTTCAGTTAATCGACTGAGTTATAAAAAATTATAAAAAATCAAAGTTTTAAGAAATTTAAATTTATGATATTATTTTACATTCTATATTTAATTAGGCTCAAAATAAGCCGTTTTTTGAAAATTTTCACCCAAAAATAAAGTCTGCAGGAAGGTTTTTATTGAACGAGCTGAGTTATAATTTATATAAAAAATTATAAAATGTAAAATAATATCAAAAATTTAAGATTTAAGATTAAATTTTTGATATTCTTTTACATTTTATATTTAATTGGGTTCAAAATAAGTCATTTATTGATTATTTTCACCCAAGAATAAAGTCTGCAGAAAGGTTTTTATTATACGAGCTGTTTTAAATTAATCGACTGAGTTATAAAAAATTATAAAAAATCAAAGATTTAAGAAATTTAAATTTTTGATACTCAAAATAAACCATTTTGTTATCATTTTTACCCAAAAATAATGTTTGTAGGAAGGTTTTTATTGTAATAGCTGAGTTATAAAAAAATTATAAATAATGAAATATTTAAGAAATTTTAATTTTTGATTTTATTTTACAATTTATATTTAATTGGGCTCAAAATAAGTAATTTGTTGATTATTTTCACCCAAAAATAGTCTGTAGGTAGGTTTTTATTATAGAAACTCTTTTCAATTAATCGACTGAGTTATAAAAAATTATAAAATATCAAAGATTTTAAAAATTTAAATTTGTGATATTATTTTACATACTATATTTAATTAGGCTAAAATAAAATATTTTTTGATAATTTTCACCTAAAAATAAAGTCTGCTAGAAGGTTTTTATTTCACGAGCTGCTTTAAATTAATCGACTCAGTTATAATAAATAATAAATTATAAAAAAATCCAATATTTAAGAAATTTTTATTTTTGATATTATTTTACAATTTATATTTAATTGGGTTCAAAATAAGTAATATTTTGATTATTTTCACCCAAAAATAAAGGATACTAGAAGGTTTTTATTTCACGAGCTGCTTTAAATTAATCGACTGAGTTATAAAAAAATATAAAAAAATCAAATATTTAAGAAATTGTAATTTTTGATATTATTTTACAATTTATATTTAATTGGGCTCAAAATAAACCATTATTTGATCATTTTCACCCGAAAATAATGTCTATAATTAATTGACAAAGTTATAAAAAATAATAAAATATCAAAGATTTAAAATATTCCAATTTTTAATATTATTTTATATTGTAGATTTAATAAATTTAAATTTACAATATTATTTTACATTATATATTTAATTGAGCTCAATATACGCCATTTTTTTGATAATTTTCACTCAAAAATAAAGTCTGCAGGAAGGTTTTTAGTGTAAGAGTTGTTTTTAATTAAATTTAACCGACTCAGTTATAAATAATGATAAAAAATCAAAGATTAAAGATATCCAAATTTTATATTCTATATTGAATTGGGCTTAAATTAAAGTAAGCCGATTTTTAATAATTGTCACCCAAAAATAAATTCTATATCAATGGTTCTTAACCGGTTAAGAGTTAAGTTGGTGCTCCGCGAGCTTGTTGCAAGTACAACGACTTGCGACTAATTTTGAAAGCCAAAATTGAATGTTGGTCATTTACTGTATGTGATTGACTCTTTGATTTTGGAGCTCCGCGAGTTCAAAAGTGCACCTTGACATCAAAAAGGTTAAGAAGCAGTGATCTATAGTCATATTTTTTATCCTTTCACTTTTAAAATTGGTATTTGCCGCACTTTTCTAAGTATAAATGTAAAAATATTTCAATAAAATAACTCACCATGAATAGAATCTGTAGTTACTCTGCTTCTCAATCACCCTCCGTAATTGCTCCAGTTTGTTTATAACCTTCTTTATCACATACGCCCGTAAACCGAAACCATTATCAAAGAACCGACACAGCGCATTCTTAAAGCCATCCTCATTGAGCTCCCGCCCCCAATACTTGTCCTTTTTGAGATAAAAATCCGAGTCCGCCTGGTACACCTGCATGCCGCACAAACGCACTCCCAGCGACGCCGACGTGCTCGCCGCACACTTGGCCATCTGTTTGCTCCTCTTCTCCGCCGACGCGTCGTCCCCATGTTGCCGGGTGCCCATCTTCAAGTCCAATATACACGGATGCATATAGCTCGCGGTTATATTCTCCAACATCAAAAAATACTGCTTATTTGTATTGTCCGACTGGGAGATACTTTTGAGAACTTCTTTCGGGTTGCCACTGTGATGAACTCTCATCCTACCAAAAAAAAAAAATTAGCAATCATACAACTCAAGCCCATACAAAAAAATCAACCTACTTTAAAACCTCTTCCCGCTTCCTCTTATAACCACTCTTCGTCGCCCTGGTAGGGTCATCCCTGAAACTGGGGCTGTATCGCTTCTCCATCTTCCCACTGCACAACGTCGCCTGCATGACGCCTGCAACAATTCGCCAGGACATATAACAAACAACCAACCAAACCCACAACTTTCACTAAACCTAATCGTATTGTTGGGACACGTAAAAAATGAGGCGGCGATTGAAAATGATAAGCGAGACTTTTTTGGTTTTGGTTTTGGTTTTTTTTTTTTTGGAGGGGTGTATATGTTAAGCAGCAGCAAATTTGAGAGTGATGAAAATGCCAGTTTGAATTGAAAATATATTAGTGCAAAATAAAAATAAAAACCCGAATGATTTCCAACAAAAAGTGAACCGTTGTTTTTTTTACACAAGTCTATCAGTTACAATATTACAACAATTTACAACCAAATATAAAATTATAAAAAAATAATAAATACAAGAATAGTGTAATTTAAAAAGGGGCATTACCTTTATACACATTATAAATGATAGACTGTTGAAATAATAGATAAAAATATCGTTCCAACCCTTATGGAGTGTACGTCCATACAAACCCACGGCGTAGCGTAGAGAGCAGGAACGGAGGCAGCAGCAGCCGTCTGTCTGTCTGTCGGTCCAGCCGGGTGAACCCTCATAATAAAACAAGTAAACGTAACGATTTTTTACAAGCATACCCGCAACCATTCAGGAATACACTCGCATACAATGATATTTAATTTTAAAACATTAAATTTTTCTGTGTGTGTATATGTATTAAAAAATACTATACTTACCCTTGAAAATATTACAAGTTTTACTTACTTATATTTACAAACAAAAACAAAAATAAGGGCTTTTAAAAAACAACTAGATTATTTATTATTACTATACAACAAATATAATTGATAACAAGTTTGTATGGGGTAAAGGATTTTGGGGGAGGCATTCATACATCACAAATATACATGACCGTTGTTCTGTAACTTTCACTGTTTTATTTTATTGCAACGTTTGGACAAAACACAGTTTGCACAATAAAAGCAATACACAAAAATATATTGTTATGCATTTATTTTTCTATTTATTTCAATGATCGGTAATGAGTAAAATAAATAAAATAAACAAAATAAAATTATGATAATGATTTGGTTGTGGATGAGCATGTATGTACTTACGACAAATAAAATAAAAAGGTACACAACATGCATCAAATATTTACCATATATTATACGGTTATATAATCATTTATTTATTTGATCAAAGAGTAACGTAATATATGTGTACAGAGAGGTCTTATTTATTTAAAAAAAATAAACTTATAGTACAAATATAAATATAATTATCACAAATTATTTAAAGCACCGAGCCTGGAACGCCGCTCAACTACTAACTTATTTCGTTTGCTTAATACTTACAATTGTTTCAATTTTATTAGTGGATGGCGCTCCAGAAACTCGTCACAACTCGAGTGAAAGTTTTTCACGTTTATGTATTTTTTTTTTATTTGGACGCATGTAGTGTTCTTCACTGTGAACCCGCGCGCGCACTTGAGCTTATGCCTACTTAGAATTATGACGTGCTTACCTTTGTATTTTGGTACAAACATTTTGATATCTTGATCTTGGATGTTTTGGTAGAAATCCAGTTCTCTGTAGTTGAGGGGCTTGCAGATGGTGTTTGGGTTCAGCACCATCAGACGCGTGTGGCCTCCAACCTGCAAACAATAAATAAATAGCGAGTGTTAGAAAGGTCGGCTGTTTGGTTTTGAAGGCAGATTTATATCTTGAATTGATTGTGTTGTTGTGTGAAGAGGAAGTTGGTGTTGTTGTTTGTGCGAGGTTATTGGTGAATTACTTCCGAGGATTTATAAATATTAATACGCGGAATTTTGATGTTTATTTCATTACGATTTTAAGAATGCGTTAGGTTTTCATTGAAAATATAGTAGCAAGTTTAAAAGTCAAAATTCAAAATATTTTAATTTATTCTCTAATAAATATCATGCACTCACAAATCGCATTCTTTTAGTGCAATTACTTTTCCGAATAATGGTGACCACATGTCATAAATACCGCGAGTATGTAGACTGCTTGAAATATGCGAGAGATTTGACTTCAAGTTTTCTTTAGGAGTTGTTAGTAGCTAACATACTAAAAGTTTCCGCCCCTAGGAGGTGAGGATAAGGTGGGAGGAGGATTAGAAGATACCATTTTTGGGTTTTTCGATTATATCTCGGAAACGGTGGACTCCAGAAAAAATATGTACTAAATAAAAATGGAAGCCAATTAAATTTCCTATTAAAATTATGTATAAAATTTGTAACATTTCCAATGGTTTTCGAGATATACTTTATATACGAAATTATATACGAAAATCGATAATTTTCGAAAAAGATCCTCTGTATTATTACCAGAATAATATTAATAGACTAATTAGTGATATATCTGTCTATTTAGGGCTATATCTAACGACTACAACTCGAGTTACAGTGATTCAATTGAATCCTGTAAGTGAAACAAATCTAGTTACACCTTCAAAATTCAACAAAAAATTCTTTTTTTTTACAACTCTGTATTATTACCAGAATAATATTAACAAATTAATTAGTGATATATCTGTCTATTTTGGGCTATATCTAAGGACTACAACTCGAGTTACAGTCATTCAATTGAATTCTGTGAGTGAAACAAATCTAGTTACAGCTTCAAAATTCAACAAAAAATTCATTTTTTTGACAACTCTGTATTATTACCAGAATAATATTCACAGACTAATTAGTGATATATCTGTCCATTTTGGGCTATATCTAACGACTACAACTCGAGTTACAGTGATTCTATTGAATCCTATGAGTGAAACAAATCTAGTTACAGATTCAAAATTCAACAAAAAATTAATTTTTTTTGTCAACTCTGTATTATTACCATAATAATATTAACAGATTAATTAGTGATAAATCTGTCTATTTTGTGCTATATCTAACGACTACAACTCGAGTTACAGTGATTCTATTGAATCCTGTGAGTGAAACAAATCTAGTTACAGCTTCAAAATTCAACAAAAAATTCATTTTTTTTGTCAACTCTGTATTATTACCAGAATAATATTAACAGATTAATTTGTGATATATCTGTTTATTTTGGGCTTTATCTAAGGACTACAACTCGAGTTATAGTGATTCAATTGAATCCTGTGAGTGAAATAAATCTAGTACACCTTCAAAATTCAACAAAAAATTCATTTTTATTGGCAACTCTCTATTATTACCAGAATAATATTAACAGATTAATTAGTGATATACCTGTCTATTTTGGGCTATATCTAAGGACTACAACTCGAGTTATAGTGATTCAATTGAATCCTGTGAGTGAAACAAATCTAGTACACCTTCAAAATTCAACAAAAAATTCATTTTTTTTGACAACTCTGTATTATTACCAGAATAATATTAACAGATTAATTACTGATATATCTGTCTATTTTGGGCTATATCTAACGACTACAACTCGAGTTACAGTGATTCTATTGAATCCTGTGAATGAAACAAATTTAGTTACAGTTTCAAAATTTAACAAAAAATTCTTTCTTTTTGACAACTCTATATTATTACCAGAATAATATTAACAGACTAATTCGTGATATATCTGTCTATTTTGGGCTATATCTAACGACTACAAATCGAGTTATAGTGATTCAATTGAATCCTGTGAGTGAAACATATCTAGTACACCTTCAAAATTCAACAAAAAATTCATTTTTTTTGACAACTCTGTATTATTACCAGAATAATATTCACAGACTAATTCGTGATATATCTGTCTATTTTGGGCTATATCTAACGACTACAACTCGAGTTACAGTGATTCTATTGAATCCTGTGAGTGAAACAAATCTAGTTACAGCTTCAAAATTCAACAAAAAAATCATTTTTTTTGTCAACTCTGTATTATTACCAGAATAATATTAACAGATTAATTAGTGATATATCTGTCTATTTTGGGCTATATCTAACGACTACAACTCGAGTTATAGTGATTCAATTGAATCCTGTGAGTGACACAAATCTAGTTACAGTTTCAAAATTCAACAAAAAAATCATTTTTTTTGACAACTCTGTATTATTACCAGAATAATATTAACAGATTAATTAGTGATATATCTGTCTATTTTGGACTATATCTAAGGACTACAACTCGAGTTATAGTGATTCAATTGAATCCTGTGAGTGACACAAATCTAGTTACAGTTTCAAAATTCAACAAAAAATTCTTTTTTTTTTGATAACTATATTATTACCAGAATAATATTAACAGACTAATTAGTGATATATCTGTCAATTTTGGGCTATATCTAACGACTACAACTCGAGTTACACCTTTAAAATTCAACAAAAAAATCATTTTTCAGTTTTACCTCACTTTTTGTTAAAAATGTAATTCTAGTGCGTCTCACGACCGTTTCTCAGAAAATTTGTTAATCATCTCTCCTCTAAAGTTCGAATAAAATTTTAGATGTGTGGTGTTGCTGCTTAGGCGACGATATAATGTTTGCCTTACAATTATGAAACACCCTGCATTTATCATGCTCCACATTTAAGTTACTTATCTTAATCTGCCATAAATCATAAATGATTTAAAGCATTTCCAGAAAATACTTAAAATTAATTCCATTAACTTCCCACTGCCAGCTATTAATATAATGAACAATTCGTAATGCATAGCCTGATATCGTGCCACATACATGCCATTACATAATTGAAAAATATTCCCAGAAACCGAAACAAATCATCATCTATCCCATTACAACAAATTACATCATCGCTAATCCTGTTAGTAGACACGCAAAAAAATTTCAATATTTCCACAGTAAACGTCTTATTAGTTTTCCGCAATTAACTTTTTTTAATTGCGCAACTGGCAGCCTCTCCAGTTCTATTTTCTTCAATTCAAACGTCGGCCAGGTGTGTGATGTATGTGCGAAAATAACTTTTTGCGCGTAATTTAGGCCTCCTCGCGAGCCACGTTTAATGACAGCTAATATAGATATCACATACACACCGAGAAAGAGATAGAAACTTGTCTTGGCATTAGGATGTGCTCGGGTAAACTGTAATTTCGATTAAATGAACTGAATCATTCGTCTGGGTTTATTTTAAAACTACTCGTAAATGCAATTTATTGGTTGTAAATCTTCTGGTGGAGAACATTTTTGGCACTGTATGGAAAGAGTGAGATGCTGCAAATCATTTGTTACATATTAGTTTTAATTTATTTAACAGGTTAGATGTCTATGGTTAATTTATGCATTAAACATTCTGCATATTTATTTTGGATGTTATTTTGAACTTAGCAGGCGAGTTTGAGCCAATTTCATTCAAACATTTTCGAATTATTCACAAATTAAGTCGGCTGAAAACAACATTCACTATTTTTCAGTTTGAGTATCCTCAAAGTAATTCCTATTAGAATAAAGCTATATCCAATACATTTTTGGATAGCGCCATTCATTTATTTTGAGATAATAATTCAACAATAAATTCAACTTTTTTTCTTTTTTAGATTTTTGATGAAATCTGTGTATATGATTTTTGAAGTTTTTTAGTAGCTATTACTAAAAACATAGTGAAGTTTTGATTATTTTTATTACAAATAATGTATATTATAAAAATGATACAACTAACCCCCTAGGAGGAAAGGTAAACGCCATCTGGCGGCACTACATCAATTAGCAATGCACACCCATATGGTAATAACCGTCAACATGCTCATGCCATCAGGATCACCAGGTAGTGCACTCTATGGAATAATATTCCAACAGAGTGCTTGAGATATCAGCACAAGGCCAATCTTATAAAACATATATAAGTCTGAATCCACCCCTTAGCAATCTGGGCGTGCATTGCTAATTGATGTGGTGCCGCCAGATGGCGTTTAAATTTCCTTCTAGGGGCTTAGTTGTATCATTTTTGTATATAACTACTCGAGATATTGTGTGAAGTCACCCTCACTAGCTGAGCTACACTGATGAGATCTAATAAGATCGAAATCTAGATATGTAGATTGCTAAGGGGTGGATTCACACTTATATATGTTAAATGTATATTATTGTTTGTACGAATAAATACTTAATATTTATTTAAAGTTATTTAAAGTTGTTGTGACAAAAAGGTTATGTCACACCACTAATTACATATAATTTAAAGTCTACATTTTCTTCAAAATTGTATTTATTCAGTACCATGTTGTTAATTGTTATTGCTAATTGAAGTATAAGAGGCGTACGCTGTGCTTGCATGCATTCTCATATTTATAAATACACATTTACATTGGTACCTCATTTTAAGTTGGCAACACTGGCTATTTTCCGCACTAGTGCGTGAATTTAGTATGTCCCGCACCCAAATCAATGCGGGAAATGACTTGTCTTAGGACATGAGTAGAAAAACTTAATATGCAATAATGTGTGTCTTACTTGATTACTGAGTGGATGAAGGTCGACTTCGTTGGGCCCATCATGCTGGTTTTGTTCGAGACGAAGCAAATCACGGGATGTGTCCGCATAATTTCGGCTTCGCGTTTCAGAATCTCCCATACCCCAATCCGCCAACAGGTACACCATCCCCCTTGTCGTGTTCCAAATACACTCGCGGTGCCCGTGCTCGATCCTGCGTCCCTCGCGAAACACCCACTGTCACGAACTTTAGCCTGCAAACAAACAACAAACATTATGGTTTACAAATCAAAATCACTTATAATAATATAACAAACAGCTGTCATTTTTTTAACGAATTTAATACATTTCATTGTCATTTATGCCCGTATTAACTAACATAAACTTTATAGGTCCCATAACCTATTGAATGTATAAATTGAAAATGTCATTATGACAGAAATGGTCAAAATAAATATCAACACCTTGAATAGCGCTTGCGATTGGAGCTTTGATGACACCTTTTGTTTAATTATTCAGTGTTTCCAATAGAGCGAATCTAAAGTAACTACATTCCCTAGATAATTTATTTATTATTGCTATAACAACGAATACTAGCAATTAATAGATATATAGAACATTGGTGAATACGGTGGTTAGTATATTATATGCTCACAATAAAGATATTTGTTTTTCAAGTTCTAGTGTGGTAGACCAACATTTGCTTACAGAATAATGACAATATAATGTACTCACATAAATCATCTTCATTTAAAGTAACAAACCGGTAATGCTTTGCATGGGATTGTCATATTTAGCAGCTTCCGTCAATATTGTCTGTCACCTTGATATCCGCGACGAGTTACTGTATCAGGGTACTGTCACAACACACTATGAATTTCTCTATGCCGTCCACTCTCTATGTGTGAGTAGAAAAATTAAAAAACTTTTTACGTACACTCGTATGACGAAATAAAACAAAAAAAAATGGCTTGATAACACAAACAGAGCCGACCGGTTTTACCATTCACATTAGCAGCCTTGGCAACCTTTTGTTATGTCGCGGGCTGCCCGATTTTTGTGTTTGGCACGCGTCAGCAAATATTTACAACAGAACGTGTGAAATAATTAGACTGAGTTTATCAATATTGGCTGCTGCATTTGTTTCTTGTATTTTGTTATGCGTGAATAATTAATGACAAATTTACCCCCACATTCAACATTCCATCATCTATATCAATCTATCAATCGCTATTGAACCCATATTCGTTGTTATAACAACAATAAATGCATAATCTAGGGAATGTAGTTACTTTAGATTTTTTCTATTGGAAACACTGAATTATTAAACAAAAAGTGTCATTATAGCTCTAATCACAGGCGCTATTCAAGGTGTTTGACATTTGTTTTGACAATATCTGTCACAATGATGTTTTGTATCATTTGTTTTGACAATTTCTGTCACAATGATGTTTTGTATCATTTGTTTAGACATCATTGTGACAGAAATTGTCAAAACAAATTATACAAAACACCATTGTGACAGAAACACTGAATAATTAAACAAAAGGTGTCATTAAAGCTCTAATCACAAACGCTATTCAAGGTGTTTGACATTTGTTTTGACAATATCTGTCACAATGGTGTTTTGTATAATTTGTTTTGACAATTTCAGTCACAATGATGTTTTGAATCATTTGTTTTGACAATTTCAGTCACAATGATGTTTTGTATCATTTGTTTTAACAATTTCTGTCACAATGATGTCTAAACAAATGATACAAAACATCATTGTGACAGAAATTGTCAAAACAAATGATTCAAAACATCATTGTGACTGAAATTGTCAAAACAAATTATACAAAACACCATTGTGACATATATTGTCAAAACAAATGTCAAACACCTTGAATAGCGTTTGTGATTAGAGCTTTAATGACATCTTTTGTTTAATTATTCAGTGTTTCAGTCACAATGGTGTTTTGTATAATTTGTTTTGACAATTTCAGTCACAATGATGTTTTGAATCATTTGTTTTGACAATTTCTGTCACAATGATGTTTTGAATCATTTGTTTTGACAATTTCTGTCACAATGATGTTTTGTATCATTTGTTTTGACAATTTCTCTCACAATGATGTTCTGTATCATTTGTTTTGACAATTTCTCTCACAATGATGTTTTGTATCATTTGTTTTGACAATTTCTGTCACAATGATGTTTTGTATCATTTGTTTTGACAATTTCTCTCACAATGATGTTCTGTATCATTTGTTTTGACAATTTCTCTCACAATGATGTTCTGTATCATTTGTTTTGACAATTTCTCTCACAATGATGTTTTGTATCATTTGTTTTGACAATTTCAGTCACAATGATGTTCTGTATCATTTGTTTTGACAATTTCTGTCACAATGATGTCTAAATAAATGATACAAAACATCATTGTGACAGATATTGTTAAAACAAATGATTCAAAACACCATTGTGACTGAAATTGTCAAAACAAATTATACAAAACACCATTGTGACATATATTGTCAAAACAAATGTCAAACACCTTGAATAGCGTTTGTGATTAGAGCTTTAGTGACACCTTTTGTTTAATTATTCAGTGTTTCTGTCACAATGGTGTTTTGTATAATTTGTTTTGACAATTTCTCTCACAATGATGTTTTGTATCATTTGTTTTGACAATTTCAGTCACAATGATGTTTTGTATCATTTGTTTTGACAATTTCTGTCACAATGATGTCTAAACAAACGATACAAAACATCATTGTGACAGAAATTGTCAAAACAAATGATACAAAACATCATTGTGACTGAAATTATCAAAACAAATGATACAAAACATCATTGTGACAGAAATTGTCAAAACAAATGATACAAAACATAATTGTGACTGAAATTTTCAAAACAAAAGATACAAAACATCATTGTGATAGAAATTGTCAAAACAAATGTCAAAACACCTTGAATAGCGCTTGTGATTGGAGCTTTAATGACACCTTTTGTTTAATTTTTCAGTGTTTCCAATAGAGAGAATCTAAAGTAACTACATTCCCTAGATTATGCATTTATTGTTGTTATATGTATCCATTCAATAGCTTACGGGACCTATAAAGTTTATGTGATGTTGGTCAATACGGGCATTAGTATAATAGTGATTCATTGTTTTTTTATTAGTTTGTTAGTAATTATATTATATTAGAAAATAATAATTTATGCAGTCATGATCAAAATATTGTACATAAACAAAATCCATGATGAACATAATTAATTATTTTTTCACTAAAAAAATATCAACAGTAGTAATATCTATTTATTTTTACATTATTATGATTCGTATGTGTGTTACGTTAACTCACCACAGCAGATTTTATGTTATATATTTTTGTGTAATCAGCAAAATTAAATGTAAATAATAGAAATATAATATCACGTCAAAACAGTAAGGCCAAGACAGCTGATTTGTTTTGGCGTGATATTACATCAGACTAAACAGTTTTATATGAAATTAATTACATACATATGTACAATAAATCTGTTGTTACTGAGCTGTTGCTTTATTTGAGATATAATAAACATAATTTATTTAATATAAAGTAGCATCAACCAGCTTGGTGATAGAAATTATTTTTTAGGTTTTTATACAATCTTATATATATATACAGGCTGTTTCAGCAGGAGTGTCTATAATTTTAGGAGGTGGTAATATGGACAATTTATATAAAAAAGTTCATATAAACATGTGTCCAATCATTAAGTGTTACAGAGATATAGCCCTTGAAAAGACTAAACATAAAGCAATATTTTTAAAACTATCCCCATGAATAAACAATATATTATTCTATCTACCAAAGTCATAATCTAAAATGGCTAGTTTTCATGAAATTGCATGTCGAAATTAGATTAGGGTTTATTTTAGATTTTTATAGAATTCCGAGTACTTCAAGTGCAAGATTTTAAATATTTCAAAAATCACTCGAGATATTTTACACTATTACTATTATTAACTTCGTTAATACATTAGCATTATCTATCTATTATCAAATAAAGGGTTGCTGGTTATCATGTATTATATTATATTATATATATATATATATATATATATATATATATATATATATATATATATAGATTAGAGGGAGATTGTTGGGAATGCGGCGATTAGGGCTGAAAGAAACCTCTTCTCTTTAGATCGATATTTCGCTCTGAATCCAGAGCATCATCAGGATTTACTAAAAAACCAAACTGTTAACAATAATCTTCGTACAAAATATATAAAAGTTATAATGATATGATATGATACAACTAAGCCCCTATGAGATCTATAAAGATCGAAATCTAGATATGTAGATTGCTAAGAGGTGGGTTCACACTTATATATGTTTTTTTCACATACATCATTTTCACTAGTCGCCTCGTGGCGAGCTGTATCACTCCAAGCATTGCCGTGCGCCGCCGGTTGTAAAGGACAACGCAAAATTGTGCGCATTGGGAGCGGCTTGCACGACGAATAGAACAAGATACAATAAGCCCGGAGCAACACATAGTGTTAAAAGAAAACAGCTATTGGGAACTATATTCGCAACGCAGTATAAAATGAACACATTTGTGTGTGTAGTCTTTGTTTCTAAAAACCGGCTTCAATCCTATTCGTTGATTATATAATTGTCGTGATTACTAAGTACATAACAAACACGTTTTACATTGTGGTGTGGTATAATTAAATGCTCTGTCCGCCTACCAAAACGACAGCACCATTCAACATACCCACAGAAACAGCAGCAGACTACTCGATTTGCGTCACGCCGGTTCCGCAATTAATAAATCAGAACGATCATGTAATCACCATCCGGCTTAATTACTGCAACACTATTTTCAGACAAGTTACGTAACCTGTTGAGTAGATTATATTTCCCCTGAATCACATCTTTAAATTAGTATTCATTCACAGGTGATGTAACTTTTTCTTGTTTTCTACATTTTTATTCTCAGATAGAAATTATTAAAATTAAATGGAAATAATAATAATATTTTATTATAATTAATTATAAACCAGCTCACTGGCCTTGTTCAGGGGTCGGCAAACTTTTTACGCGGAAGAGCCTAATTACAAAAATTTAATTGTTTTCTAGAGCTGTAAATAATTATTCTTATTCATAAAACATATCACTTTGTTGATAGAAAAGTCACACAAGTAAAACAAATTAAATTTTATGTAATTATATGTTCAACATTAATCCTAGACTCATATACTTGTACGTATATGTATGTACATACATATATGGAAAACAACATATTATTTTGAGTGTATATTATAGCTGATTGTAAGCAGTAGAAGATGATCTACACAAACTTCAAGTAAAAAATTGGACTAGAGTAGCAGATGATAGGTAGGCGTGGAGAAATAAGCCCTAGGCCTAGTAGAGATCATTCATATAATACATACAAACATAGTAAATCATAAAAAAAAAACGATGCAAACAACAATACGGGAATACATATATATATATATATATATATATATATATATATATATATATATATATATATATATATATATGTGGAAAACAACATATTGATTTGAGTGTATATTATAGCTGATTTCGTTTATCACTGTGTGCTGCTCCGGGGTTAGAGCAAACAACAAGGGGAAATACACGCAATGACCGTTATGTAAATAAATGTTGGCACATAATTTATTCACATAACGGTCATTGCGTGTATTTCCCCCCATTTGATGTTTGCTCTAACCCCGGAGCAGCACACAGTGATATACGAAATCAGCTATAATATACACTCAAATCAATATGTTGTTTTCCACATATATGTGTACATACATATCCCGTATTGTTGTTTGCATCGTTTTTTTTATGATTTACTATGTTTGTATATATTATATGAATGATCTCTACTAGGCCTAGGGCTTATTTCTCCATGCCTGCCTATTATCTGCTACTCTAGTCCAATTCTTTACTTGAAGCTTGTGTAGATCATCTTCTACTGCTTACAACAATTGTTTCCTTGACCGCCGCCTTTTCTTTCCTCAAAATAATATAATATAATAATATATAATATAATAATACATGCATTGAGGAAAGAAAAGGGAGTGACTGCAAAGAATTTTTTTTATGTCGACCCAAAAAGAAATGTGTTTAGCTCACGCGATATACGTTATTTGTAAATCCCTTCATCTATTTTCGAGATATCTTTTTGTCCGGCTTTCGAAACACCCCACTATTATACGAAACAACGAAAAGCTTTAATTTTCCACAATTCATAACGGCTGGTAATTTTAGTAGTAGTAGTATTATAGCCTCAATATTTTAGTGCCTAGTACTTTTCTCTGTCTCTTTATGTCGACCCAAAAAGAAATATGTTTATCTCAAGCGATATACGTTGTTTGTAAATCCCTCGATTTATTTCTCGAGGTTGCTTTTTGATCGCTCGCATAACTTCCAACTATCGAAAACGACGCAAAAATAGTCGAGACGCGTATCTCGTGCAGCCTTGGGGGGCGGCGGCAGCGATCTGCTTTTATGGTCGGCACGTGGATCACCCGCGACCGGGGGCAGGACGACGCGCTCTCTCGCTCTCCTTTATATAACTCGATGCTATTTATTAGAACGCGAAGAGTGCGCTTAACCTACTTTCCGAGGCGGTTTCTGCAACGAACAGCCAGCGAAACATATCAAACATAAATTTATCCAAATAGAAACATCGTCTATTTGGAGTAGTCATTCTAATTTATTTAGAACTACTTTATTTAGAACTACTTACAGGTAAAACAGTAATTCAGTAATTAAAAAGAAAATCCCCGAGATTTTTTACTTTATTATTTTTTATTTTATTTCATCCTAAATTGTTATAGTAACAATAATTCCTTTAACAATTTAGGATGAAATAATTTTATTTTATTTCATCCTATATTGTTAAAGGAATTATTGTTACTATAACAATTTAGGATGAAGTAAAATAAAAAATAATAAAGTAAAAAATCTCGGGGCTTTTCTTTTTAATTACTGAATTACTGTTTAATTAAACAGTAATTCAAAATTCAAAATCTATAACAACAATAATACAACTTCACAATTCATGCGATGAGAAAAGCGCTATCAAGCTCTTAAATAGTTTTTACAAATCTAAAAAAAAATCATGTGCCACTCTTTGCTAAGGAATTATTGTTACTAAGGTAAAACAGAAATTGAAAAAAGAAGCCCCGAGATTTTATAATTTATTAAATAAATAAATAAACTAAATTTAGTTTATAGAATTGTGAAGTTGTATTATTGTTGTTATAGATTTTGAATATGAAGCCGACGGACCTGTCTGTTATGACTTGTGTTTTCAGTGCAAAAAACTGGCGGTCGTGAGTTCGATTGCCATCAAGGGTAGTATTTTTAAGTGTTTTTTTAATTGAATATTTAATCAAAGTGTTAAATGATTTGAATGAATAGCATTTTTTTTAAATTAAGAGTTTGCTTTGTGACATATTAATATATAATAACGACAAAGTGTATACATGACAATTGTCTTGTCTAAAACGACCCGTTACAATTTTTACAGCTAATTTTTGAGTTTTGATTTGTAAAAACTATTTAAGAGAATGATAACGCTGTTCTTATAGCATGAATTGTTAAGTTGTATTGAACTTAAACAGTAAAATTACGCAATCAAATGTGTGTATCATTTTATTACGTAATTTTACTGTAAGTTCAATACAACTTAACAATTCATGCTATAAGAACAGCGTTATCATTCTCTTAAATAGTTTTTACAAATCAAAACTCAAAAATTAGCTGTAAAAATTGTAACGGGTCCAACCCGCGCACGCTTGGCTAGGTCAAGGCGTGCCGGTGGCCGAAAAGGATTTCGGATCGAAGAAAATAACGGTGCGTGCGAACGTGCGTGTGCAATTAATTAGGATTTTTGCGCAAGCCGAGCGAGTCGAGTGACTTTCTTTCCGGAAATTGGACAAAGAAACGGCAACCAACGCGCGGCCGCGTTTTCTATAATTAGTGTTCCCCCTTAAAGAAAGGGAGCTAAAAATATCAAGAGACAACAAATCTTTTGTATGTAAATACTAACTTAAAACGGGAATTTCCTATGAGCAATGAGCACAGGAAGTATACATATAATACTGAAAATATAGGTGTCTATGATTTCATGAAAAATATGGGCGATTCAAGCCGGCGAATAGTCTGGTGGCAGAAAATAAACTAAAGGTCGTTTTAGACAAGACAATTTCTTGACTCAAAAGTTAAGGTCGTTTTAGACAAGACAATTTCTTGACTCAATAGTTAAGGTCGTTTTAGACAAGACAATTTCTTGACTCAAAAATTAAGGTCGTTTTAGGCAAGACAATTTCTTGACTCAAAAGTTAGTCAAGATGCGAGACAATCTAAATTATCTCGAATCATACAGCAAATTATTTGAAAAATTTAATTGGATTGTAGATCGAATGGAAAAATATAACACGCTCTACTTGTCAAGGACAAATTGCATGGAAGGACAATATATGAATTAATTTCTTGAACAACTTTTGAGCTAAGAAATTGTCTTGTCTAAAACGACCTTAAAAACTAGTGGATAAAAAAAACGATTTTTTACTTTGTTGTTTTAACTATCGTCTACTTTGTGATAATTCATTTTAAATGATAAATAAAACGAATTTACTTTGTTTTTCATCACATTTAAGTTACATACTTTGCTACTAGTTCGGCTAAGATCCCGGCGAATAGAAATTTGGGGTTTTTTCAATAGATGCATACGTTTTATTTTGTTTAAACTATTCCAAGAAGAGTGTTATCCTATGGAAAAACTATGCGAGCAAAGGTGGGGTGGGTGGGTGATCCCTACCAGCCAAACTATACCCGTCCACTAGTTGAAATGACTTGAACTATGCACTACATTGTTATCCGTTACTTTCTTTGATTTAATTTTAGTTTCATTTATTAATTTATACCTGATTCGCAAAAAAAATGTGAGAAAAAATGTAGTGTATAGTTTAACTCGTTTGAAATAGTGGACGGGTATAGTTTGGCTGGTAGGGGCCACCCACCCACCCAACCTTTGCTCGCATAGTTCTTCCATAGGATAACACTCTTCTTGCAATAGTTTCAACAAAATAAAACGTCTGTATCCATTGAAAAAACTATTCTAGCGAAGGTGGGGTGGGCGGGTGGTCCCTACCAACCAAACTATACCCGTCCACTATTTCAAATGACTTGAACTATGCACTACATTGTTATCCGTTACTTTCTTTGATTTAATTTTAGTTTCATTTATTAATTTATGCCTGATTCGTAAAACAATGTGAGAAACAATGCAGTGTATAGTTTAAGTGGTTTGAAATAGTGGACGGGCATAGTTTGGCTGGCAGGGGACACCCACCCACCCCACCTTTGCTCGCATAGTTCTTCCATAGGATAACACTCTTCTTGCAATAGTTTTACCAAAATAAAACGTCTGTATCCATTGAAAAAACTATTGTAGCGCAGGCGGGGTGGGCGGGTGGTCCGTACCAACCAAACTATACCCGCCACTATTTCAAATGACTTGAACTATGCACTACATTGTTATCCGTTACTTTCTTTGATTTAATTTTAGTTTCATTTATTAATTTATGCCTGATTCGCAAACAAAATGTGAGAAATAATGTAGTGTATAGTTCAAGTCGTTTGAAATAGTGGACGGGCATAGTTTGGCTGGTAGGGGCCACCCACCCACCCCACCTATGCTCGCATAGTTCTACCATAGGATAACACTCTTCTTGGAATAGTTTACACAAAATAAAACGTCTGTATCCATTGAAAAAAACTATTCGAGCGAAGGTTGGGTGTGTGGGTGGTCCCATAAACCAAACTATACCCGTCCACTAGTAGAAATGACTTGAACTATGCACTACATTGTTATCCGTTACTTTCTTTGATTTAATTTTAGTTTCATTTATTAATTTATGCCTGATTCGCAAACAAAATGTGAGAAATAATGTAGTGTATAGTTCAAGTCGTTTGAAATAGTGGACGGGCATAGTTTGGCTGGTAGGGGACACCCACCCACCCCACCTATGCTCGCATAGTTCTTCCATAGGATAACACTCTTCTTGGAATAGTTTACACAAAATAAAACGTCTGTATCCATTGAAAAAAACTATTCGAGCGAAGGTGGGGTGGGTGGGTGGTTCCTACCAACCAAACTATACCCGTCCACTAGTTGAAATGACTTGAACTATGCACTACATTGTTATCCGTTACTGTCTTTGATTTAATTTTAGTTTCATTTATTAATTTATGCCTGATTCGCAAAAACAATGTGAGAAACAATGTAGTGTATAGTTTAAGTCGTTTGAAATAGTAGACGGGCATAGTTTGGCACCCACCCCACCTATGCTCGCATAGTTCTTCCATAGGATAACACTCTGAAATATATTTTTTTTTGTATTTTTTGTTTCTTGCTCTAACTGTATGAGCATTGTGTTACTAGGGGATGTGTGTATTTCTTGAGCAATATACCAAAAAAGGTTGTTTTTTTTTAATGAAAAATATTCATCTAAACTAGATTTCTTAATTTTAAGCTTAAAATCAATTTAAATTGCCAATTATAATGCTACTTTATAAACTATATATAACTTATGCAACAGGTCTTTTCTTGTAAACATTTGTTTTCATTGAATAAACATTAGATCACGTCCTTTGTGCCCGGTGTCTCTCGAAATAGCGCCTTTCGCCTTGTGGGGTTTTTCCTCTATTGAACAAAGGCGAGCGGGCGCATTAAATAAAAGGACGCTTTTTGTCCTCCAGACGTTAGACGCTTTTTTGTTAGCGAATTTGAATTCCTTGAACTCGTTAACGCGATGCGTGTGTATCTACGAGATAAATGAAAGACTCGAGGCGGGTTCTACTGATATTTTATAATAGTGAACCGGATTTTCCCGGACTATCGCGTTTTCACAGAATGGCAATTAGGAAATGCCGATAATATTGCTCGGAAACTCCACAATCTTCACTTTTTAACTTTTTTCGCGTAGGTACAGGCCCTGCAAGGATATTGCACTGCAAGTATATGAGGCACGATATATATACTTGAGGGGCTGCAGTGCAATATCCTTGCAGAGCCTGTACCTACGCGAAAAAAGTTAAAAAGTGAAGATTGTGGAGTTTCCGAGCAATATTATCGGCATTTCCTAATTGCCATTCTGTGCAAACGCAATAGTCCGGGAAAATCCGGTTCACTATTATAAAATATCAGTAGAACCCGCCTCGACTCTTTCATTTATCTCATAGATACGCACGCATCGCGTTAACGAGTTCAAGGAATTCAAATTCGCTAACAAAAAAGCGTCTAACGTCTGGAGGACAAAAAGCGTCCTTTTATTTAATTAATATCCACAATATCCATGATATACTAGTCGGGTTAACTCTTTGTAGAAGTCCCGCGACTAGCGGTGGATTTAAATCACGTACGCAATGGCTAGAAACCGTCGCCTTTGTTGAATAGAGCAGTGAATCTCAGTGTGGTGGTTGCAAAAAATATTTGAGGGGTGCAAAAAAAATTAATTACAGATCATTCTGGATGTTTCTCTAAACATACCCTTATTCTTCAGGTGGTCCTTTGAAATTTTTAAGTGAAAAATGTGCAAAATAAACCAAAAATGTAATTACTTAGTTCCCGCTTGACACTTTTTATGATGCATAAAGCCCTGAATATTATTTTTACAAATCCCCGCTTCGTTGTTTACGCGTGTATGTGTGGGGCAATAAACTAGCAACGCGCCGTCGTCCTTTAAATGTCTCTAAAATTAGCTATAGGCATTTAAATAGGCCAAGAGGGAACCCGCAAAAATTGGTCCTATAAATACTATATTGGTGAAGGGGGCTCGTCTCGGAAACTAATTTATATTATCCATATCTCTCTAATTATCGTTATATATTATAATATAATTTTGTAGTACCTCAATATTCATTACCGATTTTTTTTTCCTATGTTAATTCACGATGTGAGCTCGTAAAATTATTGAATTTCAGGTTTACTAGCCATAAATATACCTGAAATGTTGATTTACTAGCCATACAAATATTAATTAATTTGAAATTCGGTTATTGAATGACCCCAAATCGTGAATTGTCCGTATTTTGATGTGCGTCTTTGAAAATTAAACGAATACATTCAGAACGAGTGGTGTCAGGAATCGACACTCCTGCATAAGCGGGCCCTACGTCCGCGTCGTGGTGGCATAGCAAAATACGGACAATTCCCGATCAGGGGTCATTCAATAACGGAATTTCGGATTAATTAATATTTTTATGGCTAGTAAATCAAAATTCAATCATTTTACGAGCTCACATTGTGAATTTGCCTAGGAAGAAAAATAATCTGTGTTGAACATTGAGGTACTACAAGATTATATTTAACCTCTCAAACGTTTAGGTTAAAACCTCCTTTTGCAAATTTTAGAGGACACTCTGAAGAATGGGTCTGTGTAGAAAACATCCCGAATGATTTGCAATCATTTTTTTCAGCTAGCCTCCAAATATTTTCCACTTTGAGAATCATTGCTTTAGGCCACTGAGCTATCCAGCTCAATGGCATAAAGCAATGATTCTCAAGCCCCAGTAACATTATTTAATGAATGGAGCACAATGTAATTTACGCTTTAGGAAACCTCAGGAAGGATTTTTTTTCCTTAAAGCTGAGAGTGAGTACACATTAGGTGCTTTCGTTTAACATTAGTTGAGTTTTGCGTTCGTGCGCCGGTTGTAAGGTATTCGATATAGAATTGTACAGCGACTTGCACGATAAATACAACAAGAGACAATAAACCCGGAGCAACAGTCAGTGATAAACGAAAACAGCTATTGTAGTATGTTTATATCATAAAGGCACCTTACACGGTCAATAATACTGTCAATATTTTATAATAATAACAGTATTACTGTACGATAACATGTTTCAAATTATCATTATTTTAAAATATTGACAGTATTAGTGATCGTGTAAGGTATAGTAATGATGTAATGAAGAAAATACTGATGTTTATCCGGATTACTTGATAAATATTGAAGCAGGATTCAAGCAAATACTGACAGTGCTAGGATTGCCAGTATTATTAAACGTGTAAGGTGCCTTTAAGATAGTACATGTAAGAATAATCAATAATTAGAACCTAATAATACTCACTATAATAGTGATGTTGGATTCGCTCCAGTACGTAATTAATAATATCAATATAAACCAGCCCAAAAAATATAATAGCTGTCGTAATTAAGACATGTTATTATGCGAATCGCGAATGTTGTACAGCGGATGTGCACGCGCTCGTCCACTTTCCACTGCGGTCTTATCGGCGGCCGATATATTTATATGTATTTTTTTTTGTTTGATAAATAATAAGTGCGAAATCAGGTGTTGATAAAATTTTCCATTGTTATATGTGGAGTGTAAATAATTCATAGATAGTGACACAGAGAAAAGTGCGGCGTAATAAACTGGAGCGGATATCACATTAGACTGTCGAAACAAAATGTCGCAACTAAAAAGTAACTTTTTAGAAAAACTAGTCGAAGTTTTGCGTATTATCGCAAGTCATTCTGTGACAATACATATCAAATTGGTGTTAATTAGATATATCTAACTACTCTAGCAACATTCGCAATTATTATTTTTCTCGTGGCAATTAAAGTTTTCGTTTTTTGCAGTCATTTAAAAAAATCTGACGTGCACTGTACACATTACATACGTAAATCATACGTATAATAATTAAATAACATTTCCTTTATAAGAAATAATGTTTTTATCTTTTCCAATTTCATTCGTTTATAATTTTTAAACGATAGTAATTATAAAATAGAAATTATCGCTAGTTCAAGCACTATCGAAAAAACTATATACATAGTTACGACAGCAGGAAAGTATATAATTCAATCAAACAACATTTATATATTTTTTTTTCGAAATATACTAAAATTGCAGTATTCAAGATTATATACACGGCAATATTCATATACGGAGGCGAAACATGGGTGATGAATAAGGGACAAAAAACGAGAATACAAGCAGCGAAGATGAAGAGTGGAAGGAATGACAGAAAAAGACAAAGTCAGAAATACAGACATAAGGGAAAGGCTAGGAGTAACGGAAATACAAAAGAAGATTCAAAATGGCAACTACTAGCTCTACATTTCTATATAACGGTCTAAGTGATCGAAATATCGTTCTTCAAAATAAAGAAACTATAATTTTAAAACAAGCTTAAATTATACCAACTTTAAATTGCATCTCTTGAAAAATTATGATTTTGGAGCAGCTGAAGTGGTACAGCCATGTGGAAAAGATGACTACCAAAACTAATTTAAAATTGGACACCAATAGAAAACAGAAAGATTGGTTAAAAACAACGCGGAAAGACATGCATGTCAGCAAGAAACCTGAACTATATGTTTCTTGCTGTGATCATCATAGACACTGGGAGAACACAGACAACTGAAGACAAGGGACCAGAAGGCACAATGCTTTAAAAATCTCCAACATGCCTAATAAGATTATTAAACATTAGTAGTTAGTAAATTAATTATTAAATGGAGGAAGTTGTCATTAAGATAATATCTCGTACAAATAAAGCGTTTTTAATTTGTAATTAACGAGTGACACTTTTGCGTCATGCATTCTTCTTGTGTGATAAGATAATACTCACTCGAGAAGGTACTACAATGTTATCTGAAATCTTACTAGATGCTGTGATTGCAATTTTATAATTTTGAAATTATATTAATTATTATTTGTTGTTATATTACATTTTTTTAGAATATATTTTTTTATTATGATTGTATATTATTTTTAATTTAAAACAATAGCAATATAAAATACTCGAAATAATTTTATATTTACATTTGAAATTATATAAATGATATAAAAAACTTTAATTTTTGATATTATTTTACATTCTATATTATATTAGGCTCAAACTAAACAATTTTTTGATTATTTTCACCCAAAAATAAAGTCTGCAGAAAGGTTTTTATTGTACGAGGAGCTGTTTTTAATTAATGGACAAAGTTATACTTACAAATTAAATTATCGGTTGTTGTCGTAGTAATTAATAAATATTCCAATATTATTTCACTACAGTAGAATCTTGTTTAACTATTATTTGTTCAATTATATCACTATTAAAACTTTCATATTGCACTCACACACAAATATTATTAAAAACAAAACAAATCTCGCAATATTATTTATGGTACAATCAACGATTTCACTACGTAGTATCGTGGCAAACCTCGTGGACGAACTAAGTAATATTTCACATTGGCTAAGTGTAGTCATGCCAAGATGATTAGCTGCCCCCCCCCCCCCACTTGGGCTAGGGTGCGCGTCACTAGCGCGATAAGCCATTGGCTCACACAGTGCTGAGCGGAGATCAGGTAAATTGTGGCGAGTTGTTGAACCGCAGCTGTGTTTACTATTTGCAAGGACGGACAACACTTATGTTTGATGCTGTTATAAACTAGTTAATTTGAGTGTATGTGAATCCCGCTGTGCGTCATCCAATGTGATAAGCAATTGACAATTAGTATCACTTGTAATGCTGCCAAACAATTTGTACTATCTTGATTAACAGTTCGTAAAACAATAGTATCTGGTTGTGTGGACGATTGAGGTTGGTTTTAGCATAAACTAGTCCATATATTTATACACAAAAACAAGAGCTTTTGTTCATAGTTTAATACCTGGAGTAAACTACTCGTTTTAAACGTATTCGTTTAATTGTCAAAGTCACTCCGCAAAATACGGACAATTCAGGATGTGAGCTCGTAAAATAATGAAATTTCGGTTTACTACCCTAAACACTCGAACCACTAACCCACTGATACCCGTATTCATCAACATCCCATAAACTTTATAGGTCCCATACGCTACTGAATGGATGAATTGACAACGTCATTGTGACATGATTTTGCCAAAACAAATGTCAAACACCTTGATTATCGCTTGTGTTGTGACACCTTTTGTTTAATTATTCAGTGTTTCCAATAGAGGGAATCTAAAGTAACTACATTCACTAGATACTGTATTTATTGTTGCTATAACAACGAATTATTATGGGTTCAATAGCTATTGATACATTTATAGAACGTTGGTGAATACGGGGGGTGAGTTGGGTTATTTTATAAAATTGTGCTAATTTTATACAAATACTAGACTGTTTTATTGCATTTAATTCTATAATCCAATTTATAACGACGCAAGCAAACTTAATCCCAGCATTACATTGGATTATACAACTCTCATTAGTTATTCATGGATAACAGTGGCTGTCGGCTTAGTTTGGTAGAAACCACATGCGTTCTGAATTGTAATCACAAATGCTAAATTTGCTGCCTTTGCAGAGATATTATAAGCTTCTTCTTATAAAGAGAATAGCAGTGCAGACAGTTCTTTTCTTTGTGATATGTATAATGCTCGTTTGTATTATGAATTTGTAGAATTAATTTGTATTTTCTTGTATAATTTCTTACAACAAAGTATGCATAAATGTTTTGTGCTATTCTAACCATTTCCAAAATAAGAGTAAGCTCAGTAGCCAAATCTGTTTCGTACCGAGCACTTGAGGTCTTCATGTCGCCCATGGAATAATAGCTGATAACCCTGTAAAGATAGAATTTTTGTAGCTGAAACCACTGATTCTTCCATTCCAATATACTCAAATTACGAATAGAAAATGGGAACTACTAATACCGGAATCGTACCGGTGACACCGTAAACGTAGTGGTTTCAGACAGTCATCTTACCCCAGAAGTTTAAAAAAAGTCTTTATAGGGCTACTAGCCGTGAGGCTTTTCCGGCGGTAAAAGAAAATGCTCAGAGAAGTTTAATCACCAAGTATTTACCTTAACTTCACAGAAAACCTCTGAAAAACTGTAAAAGGCCCAGTTCAGTAGTTGAGTGGTTTGAGGCGTTCTATTCATAGAAAATTCAATTTTGAAAATACAACTTTGAATGATTGTATATAAGTAAATACATCTATTTCGATCACTTTATGTTAATTTCATAAAATTTCATGTATTACAACCCTAGTTAGAGACAGTTTTCGACATATGAATTTCTAGCTGACTGAAAAAATTCATAAAAAATTCAATTTTGAAAATACAACTTTGAATGAATGTATACAAGTAAATACATCTATTTTTAGCATTGGGGAGCCGCAGAGGGAAGCAAATTTTCGCGAATTTGCTCTCCTCTGGGTCTCCCCAATGCTCAGTACGACGCCTCAAACCACTCGCCCACTGAACTGGGTCCAGAAGTTTTATTATTAATAAAATTATTATAAATGGTACGTCTTTTACCAGTTGGGTGGTTGTATTATTCATTGTTAACTGAGTGAGTCAGCGAAACAGCTCATCTCCCAATGACGCACAGTATCGATAAAGTCTTCCGCGCGCGTACACGTGTTTTATCCCATGCTCTATAATAATAACAATTAATCGTTGTGAGTGTTCGTGACTGCTTTATGAATTGCATGTGATGCACCACACGTTCCCATTGTGACGACAATTACTTAATTTGCTTCATGGGAGAGTGCGAAGGTTAGTTTTGCATATCTTTAATATTATCAACAATGATTTGTGATTTGTCATTCTTCTATTTGGCTTGATAATTATTAATTACAGTGGATTTCTGTATGAGTATTACCATTAGTAATTATGTTATGTATTTAAAAAAAACATATACTAGAGTCACTTTGAAAGAATATATACGATTACCTCCTAGTTTTAATCATTCATAATAATAATTAAAAACTAAAACAGATTTATTTAAATAAAAATACAATTGTAAGAATAACTTGATGGACGGAGGTCCATAGCCAATTGCATCTATCAAGGACCGGTGTGAAGAACAATTATAATTATAAAAATTATAATTCCGGGCGGCCGGTGAGTTGGCGCGGTGTGGAATTTTTCTCGGTGCATTGTTACTAAGCGGAGTGTGCAAAGAAAAATACAAATTTAAGTTAATTTTGTTAGCTGTTATTGAATAATATTTGTAACAAAACAAATTGCAATTTTTATTAAAGTACCCCCCACGATTTTTTTTGAAACTTTCAAAATATTGTATAGAATTTAACAACAGTCATCAGACATATTTTCGAATAGAGCGCTGGTCCTTAGTTTTATTTTTTAAATATTTTTGAAAAAAAAAACATGTTAGTAAAATATTTGTAAAATCATTTTTTATTTATAACAAATGTATGTGCCCATACACCAATGTTTTTATTTAACAATTTTGTTTGTAAGACATCACTTTAGTGGTTTCAAAAAAGAACAGCTAAAAAAGTTGACAGCAAGTATTTTTTATAAGCCTGTCATTGAATAATATTAGAGGGAGTTTTCGACATATGAATTTCTAGCTGACTTAAAAAATTCATAAAAAAATCAATTTTGAAAATACAACTTTGAATTATTGTATACAAGTAAATACATCTATTTTGATAACTTTTTGTTAATTTCATAAAATTTCAGCTATTACAACTCTAGTTAGAGGGAGTTTTCGACATGTGAATTTCTAGCTGACTTAAAAAAATCATAAAAAATTCAATTTTGAAAATACAACTTTGAATTATTGTATACAAGTAAATACATCTATTTTGATCACTTTTTGTTAATTTCATAAAATTTCAGCTATTACAACTCTAGTTAGAGGGAGTTTTCGACATGTGAATTTCTAGCTGACTTAAAAAAATCATAAAAAATTCAATTTTGAAAATACAACTTTGAATTATTGTATACAAGTAAATACATCTATTTTGATCACTTTTTGTTAATTTAATAAAATTTCAGCTATTACAACTCTATTTAGAGAGAGTTTTCGACATGTGAATTTCTAGGTGACTGAAAAAATTTATAAAAAAATTCAATTTTGAAAATACAACTTTGAATGATTATATACAAGTAAATACATCTATTTCGATCACTTTTTGTTAATTTCATAAAATTTCATCTATTACAACTCTAGTTAGAGAGAGTTTTCGACATATGAATTTCTAGCTGACTTAAAAAATTCATAAAAAATTCAATTTTGAAAATACAACTTTGAATTATTGTATACAAGTAAATACATGTATTTTTATCACTTTTTGTTAATTTCATCAAATTTCATCTATTACAACTCTAGTTAGAGGGAGTTTTCGACATGTGAATTTCTAGCTGACCAAAAAAATTCATAAAAAATTCAATTTTGAAAATTCAACTATGAATAATTTTATACAAGTAAATACATCTATTTCGATCACTTTTTGTTAATTTCATAAAATTTCATCTATTACAACTCTAGTTAGAGGGAGTTTTCGACATATGATTTTCTAGCTGACTGAAAAAATTAAAAAAAATTCAATTTTGAAAATACAACTTTGAATTATTGTATGCAAGTAACTACATCTCTTTTGATCACTTTTTGTTAATTTAATATAATTTTATCCATTACAACTCTAGTTAGAGGGGGTTTTCGACATGTGAATTTTTAGCTGACTGAAAAAATTCATAAAAAAAATCAATTTTGAAAATACAACTTTGAATGATTGTATACAAGTAAATACATCTATTTCGATCACTTTTTGTTAATTTCATAAAATGTCAGCTATTACAACTCTAGTTAGAGGGAGTTTTCGACATATGAATTTCTAGCTGACTTAAAAAATTCATAAAAAATTCAATTTTGAAAATACAACTATGAATGATTTTGTACAAGTAAATACATCTATTTCGAACACTATTTGTTAATTTCATAAAATTTCATCTATTACAACTCTAGTTAGAGGGAGTTTTTGACATAAGAATTTCTAGCTGACTGAAAAATTCATAAAAAATTCAATTTTGAAAATACAACTTTGAATTATTGTATACAAGTAAATACATCTATTTTGATCATTTTTTGTTAATTTCATAAAATTTCATCTATTACAACTTTAGTTAGAGGGAGTTTTCGACATGTGAATTTCTAGCTGACTGAAAAAATTCATAAAAAATTCAATTTTGAAAATACAATTTTGAATTATTGTATACTAGTAAATACATCTATTTTGATCACTTTTTGTTAATTTCATAAAATTTCATCTATTACAACCCTAGTTAGAGGGAGTTTTCGACATGTGAATTTCTAGCTGACTGAAAATATCCATAAAAAATTCAATTTTGAAAATACAACTATGAATGATTTTATACAAGTAAATACATCTATTTTGATCACTTTTTGTTAATTTCATAAAATTTCATCTATTACAACTCTAGTTAGAGGGAGTTTTCGACATATGAATTTCTAGCTGACTTAAAAAATTCATAGAAAATTCAATTTTGAAAATACAACTTTGAATGATTGTATACAAGTAAATACATGTATTTTGATCACATTTTGTTAATTTCATAAAATTTCATCTATTACAACTCTAGTTAGAGTGAGTTTTTGACATAAGAATTTCTAGCTGACTGAAAAATTCATAAAAAATTCAATTTTGAAAATACAACTTTGAATTGTTGTATACAAGTAAATACATGTATTTTGATCACTTTTTGTTAATTTCATAAAATTTCAGCTATTACAACTCTAGTTAGAGGGAGTTTTCGACATATGAATTTCTAGCTGACTGAAAAAATTCATAAAAAATTCAATTTTGAAAATGCAACTATGAATGATTTTGTACAAGTAAATACATCTATTTCGATCACTATTTGTTAATTTCATAAAATTTCATCTATTACAACTCTAGTTAGAGGGAGTTTTCGACATATGAATTTCTAGCTGACTGAAAAAATTCATAAAAAATTCAATTTTGAAAATACAACTTTGAATTATTGTATACAAGTAAATACATCTATTTTGATCACTTTCTGTTAATTTCATAAAATTTCATCTATTGCAACTCTAGTTAGAGGGAGTTTTCGACATATGAATTTCTAGCTGACTTAAAAAATTCATAAAAAATTCAATTTTGAAAATACAACTTTGAATGATTGTATACAAGTAAATACATCTATTTTGATCACTTTTTGTTAATTTTATAAAATTTCAGCTATTACAACTCTAGTTAGAGGGAGTTTTCGACATATGAATTTCTAGCTGACTGAAAAAATTCATAAAAAATTCAATTTTGAAAATACAACTATGAATGATTTTGTACAAGTAAATACATCTATTTCGATCACTATTTGTTAATTTCATAAAATTTCATCTATTACAACTCTAGTTAGAGGGAGTTTTCGACATGTGAATTTCTAGCTGACTGAAAAAATTCATAAAAAATTCAATTTTGAAAATACAATTTTGAATTATTGTATACTAGTAAATACATCTATTTTGATCACTTTTTGTTAATTTCATAAAATTTCATCTATTACAACTCTAGTTAGAGGGAGTTTTCGACATATGAATTTCTAGCTGACTTAAAAAATTCATAGAAAATTCAATTTTGAAAATACAACTTTGAATGATTGTATACAAGTAAATACATGTATTTTGATCACATTTTGTTAATTTCATAAAATTTCATCTATTACAACTCTAGTTAGAGTGAGTTTTTGACATAAGAATTTCTAGCTGACTGAAAAATTCATAAAAAATTCAATTTTGAAAATACAACTTTGAATTGTTGTATACAAGTAAATACATGTATTTTGATCACTTTTTGTTAATTTCATAAAATTTCAGCTATTACAACTCTAGTTAGAGGGAGTTTTCGACATATGAATTTCTAGCTGACTGAAAAAATTCATAAAAAATTCAATTTTGAAAATACAACTTTGAATGATTGTATACAAGTAACTACATGTATTTAGATCACTTTCTATAAATTTCATAAAATTTCATCCATTACAACCCTATTTAGAGGGAGTTTGCGACATAAGAATTTCTAGCTGACTTAAAAAATTCATAAAAAATTCAATTTTGAAAATACAACTTTGAATTATTGTATACAAGTAAATACATGTATTTTGATCACGTTTTGTTAATTTCATAAAATTTCATCTATTACAACTCTAGTTAGAGGGAGTTTTCGACATGTGAATTTCTAGCTGACTAGAGATTACAAAAAAGCTAAAAATTATGGCTGATAATGCAGTTTTTCGCGAAGATTTTTGTCCAGATCTACAGGAAGACTGACTGAGAAGTTAGCTAAGACCGCTTGCCGGTCTGGCCATTATAGTAGAGGTAGCATAGAAAAGAGTTGGACTCGACCCACACCATAGTACTGGAGGATAAAACTGTGTTGGTTGCTTTGTGCAAATTAACAAGAAAAGTTTTCAACAATTACACGCGAAATTGTCTGTATCGTGCAACAAATATCTAAGTATCAGCCTTGGGAAGTTACATTCGTAACTAAGCAAACAAACAATTTTCAATGTGTTATTGCACTGAAATATAGCCACTAAAAACTCGGATGTAAGTTTTTAGTGGCGATGTGATGCACAATAATCAGTTGAAAATTTTATACACCAATTCTGTTAAATGATCGAATTAGCACACTAGCGAAATGCATTTAATGTCGAATGGTGTAATAAATTGCGGTTTATACATTTTGTAATTTCCATTGTACACATGTTGTGTATATGTGCTCGCCAGTGCATTCATTCAGAGCCTGAATTTCGCACGCCCGACTTCGCACTGCCAGGTGATTCTCATCCTGGTGAAAGCCAATTTCACAGTTATTGTTTTGTGCAAAGGAATAAGAGTCATATTAATATGTAGATATATATATATATATATATATATATATATATATATATATATAAATATATATATATATAAATATATATATATATATAAATATATATATCTATATATATTTATATATAAATATTTGAAAAAAGACAAAAATCTGATATTTTACAATTAAATTTTGTTCCGTCAGTATAATTTGGTGAGAAGGATGACCAATGAGCAGTTCTATTCTAACTTAAATACCTGTGTTTTATTGAGTCTATAAGAAAAAGACCTTATAGGCGTCATATTTTTTTAAATTTAATTTTCGAAAGGTGGACTATAATATAAATACATATTAATTGAAATATAATACCAAAAAACAGTCTCCACAAAACTTAAAAACGGAAATTCGTCTTGAATAAGTCACATATTAATTTATAATTATTTAAATTAATATATCGTATAAATTTAGTTTTCAGATCTGATTTATGTTTTGTACCTATAAAACAGTTTGAAGAGCGTTGTTTTATAAAAATTGCAGCTATTTCAACTTCTCAAAAATAAAGTTACCTAATTATTTGAGCAGCTGCGTTGAAGTGTTTCATTAATAAACGTTCAGTTTCGGAAATTTGTCTTGAGCACTAAAATAAAATCTATGAATAAGTCGCCTATTAATAACACGAGCGGGAATATCCGTCGCAAACATTTTTGCGAAACATATTTTTATGCGTGTTACCTATTTTGTACAATAACTAACTTTGGCATGCATTAGTGTTATTAACTAGTACTTTGAAAACATGTACGATACAGTAACATTTAAATAATAAGAAAAATAAGTATAAAAACATGCATTGATTAGCACCCTCGGTGAACAAACGTCTCAGGTTCGAATCATTTATTGCATAAAAACGTCCCCGAGTTTTCTAAAGTGTCGTTAATTGTATCCCAACGACTGTTATTCTATATAGATACCTGCATACATATGATTCGTTATTTTTCTAATAAATGACGATTCTTATGTTTTGTAGCCAGTGGACGACTAATAGTTAGATGTATAATAAAATTTCTCTACAACTAAAAACTTTCACAAACGAAAGATTTAACCCTTAAATGCATGTTTTCTTTTAAATATTTGGAGAATAATATTCCAACAGAGTGCTTGAGATATCAGCACAAGATATTGTGTGAATTCATCCTCACTAGCTGAGCTACACTGACGAGATCTAATAAGATCGAAATCTAGATATGTAGATTGCTAAGAGGTGGGTTCACACTTATATATGTTTAATAATAATACAATATAAATTAAATAATAGTTAATATCAATTTTTTGTTTAATCATTTAAGGGTTAAATCATTCGTTTGTAAAAGTTTTGAGTTGTAGAAGAATATTATTATACATCTAACTATTAGTTTAATATCTATATGATGTACAATATCATATAAATATTAAATAAGTAATTTTTTTTTTAAATGTCGTGTTGTGTAGCTTAATTATATTTATCTTATTTCTATCAAATATGTTTAGTAATTACCTTAATGACAAAAACCCGAACACTAATCTTTATCACACACTAGTCTCAAAACAAAAAAACATAATTCAATAACTGTTTTTAAATTCATACACGCTCGCACGTTCAAATTTAGTTGACGACAATGACCTCCCCTCTACATCGCACGATCACACCACCATACGCGTAAAACAAAAATATTTGCATGCACAATAACACACTTATGTTCGTAGATTATTTCACGCATCCGGCTTATCTCAAGACAAATATTATACTGTTTTTATTTTTCAACTTTTGCATGCGACGCAGCGGCGTGTATTGATAGTGTATGGGCGTGTTTTCGAAATTCGCCCACGCAGTTTGTTTTTGTTTGAACTAAAATAAATTTAAGTGGGCTGTTGGTTTGTATTGGAATTCGCTGATTGATTGTTTATTTTGAAATTAACAATGTTTACGCATTGGGAATCAGTGATGTTTACGCAATGAGGGCAGCACATTTTTATGCATACAAGTTTAATCATTCATTACTAATATCTCTATTTAGAATATAATTTCTTTAATTTTATAATATGCGCATTAATATCGTAATAAAATGTATTTCTATTAGAATGTAATAGATTTGTTTATATACAGACTGTCCCTAAAGTATAGAATAAATTTGATTAACTATTATTTATGATTTTTGCAAAAATTTCTGGGATATGTCGTTTTTTAATTTTAAATTCATTTATTCCAAAATATTTCTTTTGTGTAGTAAATGTCTATAAAATGTAAAAGTAATTTCCTCTAACAACTATAAAGCGATAACATAATAACTGATTCCACACAAAACATAATTCATCAACTTCTTTCCTCTGACCACTGCGATAACATAACTTCCACAGAAAAAAAAATTCATAAAGTTTTTCATGTAGCATGATAATATAATACACTTTCTAAAACACATACACACCTCACAATTCCAATCAATATCGATTACTAGTAAATACGCACAAAAAGCCTTAATAACAGGGAATTAATGTATGAACAGTGTCATTTACGTTTCTATTTTTGGGCTGTAATTGCCGCGTTGTGACTGAAATTAGAATAATTGCCGACACTGTTGTTTTCTCCGCTTCACGGTCTTGGAAGTGGCAAAGAAAAAAACCTACAAATCGATACGCGCCTCCATTCACGGGCTAAATTTAGTTGGAATTCTCGGGGGCCAAATTGGCGACTTGAATGGAAACACGTAACCGTAGGTTGATAAAAGTTAAATCGAGACGTGGAAAAATACGGAACTGTATTTATTACGTGGGAAGGTGCGGTATGGCTTTGCTGGCCTCACACTTATATCAATTGTGTAATACTCTGGTGTACAATGTATTTTTCATGTTAGTTTGATCATAAATATAATAATAATATAATAATTTCCAAACTGTCACGACATAGGATTTAGCATTCAAATACATTAAATAAAATATGTTTGCGTTTTCTTTAGACTTTTTTGACTATTTGATTTTTTCCTTTTTTTGAAATTTAAACATTTTTGACCTTTTTTCTTTTTTCTTATACTTTTTTTGGGATTTTTTACAAGTTATGGCAATATCATAATACAAACTGAGAGACTTTATATCAAACAAGACTCGTGGCTAATAAATCAGTAAATGCATTTGGCGTGTAATAATATTGCACACGGTGTTACCGTCTTCCTTAATTTATCTTCAACAAATGTATAACAGTGGTAGACTGCTGCCTGGATTGATTTAACCCGGCCACTTCGCGCAGCGCGTGTACAGTCGATACAGTCAAGGTTGCATTCAATTGACAACGCACGCATACATTTTCCATTGTTCGTGGCATTTATAATGGATGGCGCAAAATTTAGTGCTTTCAATGGGGGGGCAGGCAATAAATCGATATGCCGAGGAGCGATGCTGCAGCGCGAACAGGTGCAGCCACAGAACTGGTGCCAACTGGGCTTTTGTAATAGACTTTTTGCTCGTAATGCACACTGTTCGTTTGGCAGCTGCTTGGGATTGCCTCTTGGTGGACATATGACTTATAATGTTGCTAGGAGAGGATATGTTAGAAATAATGTATACCAAGAAGGGAATTCAATTTTATTCGATGTAACTTTATTAATATTTTTCACCCTTAAAAAATACTTCTGTCTTGGCCCAGCTCAGTCTTATTAGATCTCATCAGTGCAGCTCAGCTATTGAAAATGAATTCACTCATGAAATCAAGATCTATAGATTAAAGTTGATTAAAGTTGAATTCACCCTTATATATTTTATTATAGATAATATTCAAATGGAGATATCAGCTCAAAGGCTTTTTGACATTTTTTATTTTTTACCTCTTTTGCAATTTTGACATTTCTGACACTTTTGCCCTTTTCTTTTATATATTTTGGCATTTTTGGTTTTTTTTTACTTTTCTGACATTTCTGTCTTTTTTGACTTTTCTGACATTTCTGTCTTTTTTGACTTTTCTGACATTTCTGTCTTTTTTGACTTTTCTGACATTTCTGTCTTTTTTGACTTTTCTGACATTTCTGTCTTTTTTGACTTTTCTGACATTTCTGCCTTTTTTGACTTTTCTGACTTTTCGACTTTTTTCGACATTTTTCGACATTTTTAAAAATTTGATGATTTTTTTGACATATTTGACTTTTAAATTTTTTTTTAAATCTTTTACTTTTGGAATTTAGACATTTTCACGTTTTGAAATTTTGAATTTTTAATATTCCAACGAAGATATCAGCTCAAAGCCTATCTTGCTTTGAGCTTATATCGCCGTTGGAAAATTATATATACATAGGCCATCACTCGGCAATCCTGATGGCATAAGTATGTTGAAAGTCATTACCATAATAATACATAATAATAAAGTATGTATTGTTAATTAACGTGATTGCCGCTAGGTGGCGTTAAACTATCTCTTTAGAGAGAAAGTTGCATTGCTTTAAAAAGTTTTGTATGTAAAATAGATTTCGCAATTTGACAATTTCTTAACTTGTCGATGGTATTAACCTTCAAAATACAATTAAATCTATCTATCTTATTCTCTATATTCTCTATCTTATCTATCTTATTCTCTATATTCTCTATATTCTCTATATTCTCTATATTCTCTATATTCTCTATATTCTCTATATTCTCTATATTCTCTATATTCTCTATATTCTCTATATTCTTTTTTTGATTATTTAGTATATAATTATTACATTATATTATTATGTAATATCTTGCTGTTATCCTGTAATTGGAATTTTATTATTCTGTTGGGCAACAAATACATTTATTTATTTAAAACGAAAGGGATCTAGGCCTATTTTACATACAACATTATTTAGATTCTATTTTCTACTGTAATTGGAGAAACCACCATTTAAAATCATTGTAATATAAAAAGTCATATAACATTTAATTTTTTATTCCATAATTTTGTACTTATCATAGCATGCCATTAGGCCACCAATTTACTCCCTATAATAACGTAAACTAAATATAATAACGTAATCTAAATAATCTATAATAACGTAAACGATATATATCTAATAAATAATGCATAAAACATTCGAGCAAAACAATTCAATCGATTAATTACACAGTTTTTCCATTAGCCAATAACACGTGCTGTTGTTGTGTGGGTAGAAAAATGTTTACCTTCAATACAATTTTCAATGAGTCGTTAAAAACCGTAAAATTTCCGCTAGTGCTGATTCAACGCAGCGATTGCATTGCTGCCTTTTTTTGCGCAATCGATTCAAGTGCGTCAAACCTTGTTGACTTTTCCAGCACTTTCACAGTGGCCGGTGTTATTGAGATGAATAAAAATCTTGAAATACATTGTTTTAGATTACGCAAGTGATTTCTATCAGCGAAAAAAAAAATTGAAATTGTTATTAGTGATAGTAGTAGCAGTATTTGTTATAATTTTATAACTGACTTCAGATCCTTCTGTCGTATGTGTATGTGATTTTTGAAGAGAAGAATATTTCAATAAAGAAGATGAATAAAACTACTATGTTCTTTACCACTTGTTTCAAGTGGTAAAAAACATAGCAGTTTTATTCATCTCCTTTATTGAAAATGAATTACCACGTAGTAAACGCCAAAACGATTCAATTTCTGAAGAATATCTCAGTTACTAACTTTAGCACGTTATGCGGAAATTCTCAATAATATCATTTGTAATTAAATACTATATTTATTTATTTTATTCTATTTTTACACATTGCTCATTACTCAGATATTATTCTACATAATATACCCCCGTATTCATCGATGTTCCATAAATCTATCAATAACTATTGAACCCATAAGTGTTAGTTGCTATAACAACAATAAATACATTATCTAAAGGTCGTTTTAGACAAGATAATTTCTTGAATCAAAAGTTAAGGTCGTTTTAAACAAGACAATTTCTTAGCTCAAAAGTTGTTCAATAAATGAATTCATATATCCTCCTCCCATACAATTTGTTCTTGACAAATAGAACGCGTTATATTTTTTCATTTGATCTACCATCTAATTCACTATTTCAAATAATTTGCTGTATATATACAGACAATTTAGATTGTCTATTGTAATCTATAATTACAACAAAAGAATATCTATTTAAAAAAATCCTTACAGTCAAATTATTTATAGTCCCTGTCTCACAAACATCAAGAAACGAATACACAACAATATTTTCGAACGTATTTTAAAACTGTCCTACATTTCCACCGGATCGCGCCGTGCTAATTCCATCCGGAATTCGCAACATAAACAGAAAACCATTCACGAAATTTTAGTATTTGCACGTGTTTATTGATTTCCGCGTTAATTTTATCTGAAACCTACTCTATTTTCGCGCCAGAGTGTTTATTTATAGTGCCGTTTTACCTATTTATTTCCCCCATACAGACACACAAGTGGACGTTCAAATAATCGAAAGTAAATTCGCGCGCGCTCAGTTAAATCCTGCTACATAACTATTGCCGGCATGTAATATTTTTTTAGTTAAAATAAATGTCACTAACGGTAACGCTGTACACACATACAGACAAGCCCAGTAATTGGCCCGCGCTGTGATCGTGTGCCAATTAATGGTGACAGTTAATGAACGGAAAACGTGAATATGTTGCCACTGTAACGCTGCATTTAATTTACTGTCTATAGGATTTTATTACATTGGTTGGAGGGGGAAATATATTACAGCCAGATTCATTTAAATATTACTTTATTATATAACTATATTACTATTGCGTTGTTTTTGTCCACATTTTACAACAAATTTGTGAAATATACTTCCTTTATTACGAGTTTTATTCCTTTGTTTCAAGTTCTTTTTATATAGATAAAATGAGATATACTATACCAAATTTGAGTAATAAAAATTTGTGAAACATACTTCATTTGTTTCAAGTTTTTTTTTTATATAGATAAAATGAGGTATACTGTACCAAATTTCAGTAATAAAAATTTGTGAAACATACTTGCTTTGTTTCAAGTTTTTTTTATATAGATAAAATGAGGTATACTGTACCAAATTTCAGTAATAAAAATTTGTGAAATATACTTCCTTTGTTTCAAGTTTTTTTTATATAAATAAAATGAGGTATACTGTACCAAATTTCAGTAATAAAAATGTGTGAAATATATTTCCTTTGTTTCAAGTTTTTTTTATATAGATAAAATGAGGTATACTATACCAAATTTCAGTAATAAAAATTTGTGAAATATACTTGCTTTATTTCAAGTTTTTTTATATAGATAAAATGAGGTATACTGTACCAACTTTCAGTAATAAAAATTTGTGAAACATACTTGCTTTGTTTTAAGTTTTTTTTATATAGATAAAATGAGGTATACTGTACCAAATTTCAGTAATAAAAATTTGTGAAACATACTTCCTTTGTTTCAAGTTTTTTTTATATAGATAAAATGAGGTATACTGTACCAAATTTCATTTATATTTGTTAGTCTGTCGTGCATACACATTAATTTATTATCCAAAATAGTAAATTGTAAACATTCTATTTTAAGAACTTGCATAAACATAATAAACTATGCAGTAACAAGTTACCTAACAACAATAAATCGCATTACAAACAAGTGCTTAAATTATATACTTATAAATGCGAAAGAAAAAATAACGCCACGCTTACCAAACAAACAGCAATAAATCCTTGTACTGTACACAACTATTTATTTACTAAAATTCATTCTAGCTCAAGTGCGTCACTTGAGGATTATAATAGTTTTCTCTCCTATGGCTGCGTATATTTTTGTGCGGAAACCGTCGGCAACAACAGACTATTTTCGCAATGCCACGCTTCCAAACGTTATCTTTACAGCGATAAATGCAAAAGATAAATTTTTATTTTCGTAATGTTACGAGCTATTTATACTTTTTGACTTTGTGGTGATTACAGTTGCGGGTTGGGTTCATGCAAATATTTAACCGTGACAAAATGAGGTGACACAGGATTTGTTTTAGTCTCACAAAAAATATATATATAAAGAGTTATACTAGTCTCACAAAAAAATTATATAAAAAGAGCTATACTAGTCTCACAAAAAAATGTAAAATAATAAATATATTATACAGGATGTTATATAATTCGAGTGGAATCCGTTAGGTGGTGGCAAAGGCTAAAGGTCGTTTTAGACAAGACAATTTATTAGCTCAAAAGTTGTTCAAGAAATGAATTCATATATCCTCCTCCCATGCTATTTGTCCTTGACAAATAGAACGCGTTATATTTTTCCATTCGATCTACTATCCAATTTAATATTTTAAATAATTTGCTGTATGATACAAGATCATTTAGATTGTCTCGCATCTTGACTAACTTTTGAGTCAAGAAATTGTCTTGTCTAAAACGACCTTTAGTCAAGATGCGAGACAATCTAAATTGTCATATATTTTTTATTTCTGTACAGTTTTTTAATCTGTTTCCAATCATACAAAATTTTGAATAGATTACATAAGAAAAAATAAAGAAAAATGGTCTTAAGGCAGGAAGATTTATATACGAACTGTTTTAAATTAATCGACTAAGTTATAAAAAATTATAAAAAATCAAAGAGTTAAGAAATTTTAATTTATGATACATTATTTTACATTCTATATTTAATTAGGCTCAAAATAAGCAATTTTTTGATAATTTTCACGCAAAAATAAAATTTGCAGGAAGGTTTTTATTGTACGAGCTCTTTTAAATTAATCGACTGAGTTATAAAAAATAATAAAAAATCAACGATTTAAGAAATTTAAATTTATGATATTATTTTACATTCTATATTTAATTAGGCTAAAAATAACACAATTTGTTGTATGAAACGAGATAATTTAGATTGTCTCGCATCTTCACTAACTTTTGAGTCAAAAAATTGTCTTGTCTAAAACGATTTTAAGTTAATCTAGCAAGAATTTAATTTTTTTATTTGTAAATTTGTATCCGTTTGTTAAATTGAGCCATTTTTATGTGATTGTACATAAAAACTAGTAACGCAGGCATTTTCTTAAAAAAACTTTCAAGATCAAACGTGCTAGAATTGAAAGTTAGCTTTCCCTAGACTCTAAGAAATGATAATCCGAAACATATTCTCCTATTCTAATACAATAAGTCAGTCTATGGCAGGATAATCTAAAACATATTTTCCTATTCTAATATAATAACTCAGTCTATGGAAGGATAACCCGAAACATATTTTCCTGCCCCTCCAAATTGGAGATTTAGGCGTCTGACCAGTAAAGCTATAAAAAAAAATACTACTTATCATCATTTCTTGCGACCAGCAAAACAATAAAATTCTGAAACACGTAACATGGTGTTGTTTTTGCGGCCACTATTTACATAGCGCAACAAAAATAAAACTCGTATCTTGTGTTATTCGGTCTTTCAGGCTATAAAAATAACGTGAAATCGCGGTTTCCTTGCGCAACTCGTGTGGCCATGCTCGTTTTGTTATCCGAGCGGAACGTGTGTTTGTGTCCGCCTTCGCAATCGAAAGCGAATTTCGCGAGTCGGCATAATGTCGTTGCGAGTTCTGATAACGAGTGAGAGGTTGCCGATCCCACAAGCGCAGAAAGAAATGCAACATTTATCAGTCTGTTGTTGATAATGATTGATGATGACGTTGCAGGAATATATCTCATGAAGGCACAGCTGTAAATTTAATTCATATCCTAATATTAGTATAAAAAAAACTTATTAGTATTACTTATAAACTTATTAGTATGTATTAGTGTTTTACAGCAAACGGACCAAAATGAAAATTAAGGTATAACTTTTAATTTTAAAACGAAAATAAAGAATAACTTTTTTCCGATAGGCCTTTGTTTTCAAGATATCGAAGTTTCAAACAAGATGAAAAATCAAAATATCACAAAAATAATAGTAGTTCTATTTAATAATCAAACGAAAATACAGAATAACTTTTATCCGATAGGTGTCTGTTTTCGAGATATCGAAATTCTAACTTTAAACAAGAACGTCTCTGGATTACTCTGAATGAAAATCAAAATAATACAAAAATAATAGTGGACCATGAAAACATATTATGTTATAACACTAAAAATTGCACAACAAACGGAATAAACAGGATAACTATTATTTATTTACCCTTTCAAGCAAGAATAAGCTCTAATTGAGTAACAGATGTTATATTATCTATTAACACGTGTAGTCTCACCTTTGATGCACCGCAACCTGTGCGCATCAACAGCGGAAAACATGAATGCAAACACACACAATTAGCTCTGGCAGCGATTCAAACACAATGTTAGTCCTCGCATTAATCAATGCCCAGTCTGTATAATTATTATTGCTCCAATACCGGTGTCCACCTATTTAAGCTGTTTGTAGATGTTTTTTTAATGTGAAGAATTTTATTTATGCTAGCAAATACCTGTAATGAGTTATTTGTGAGTCAGGGTTTGTCTTGGAGCGCCAAATAATTTGTTGTATGAAACGAGATAATTTAGATTGTCTCGCACCTTGACTAACTTTTGAGTCAAAAAATTGTCTTGTCTAAAACGATTTTAAGTTAATCTAGCAAGAATTAAATTTTTTTATTTGTAAATTTGTATCCGTTTATTAAATTGAGCCCCCATTTTTATGTGATTGTACATAAAAACTAGTAACGCAGGCATTTTTTAAAAAAAACTTTCAAGATTACATTTTAGTTATAAAGATATAAGTGAAACAAATATTCTCTCGAAAGTTACAAAACAAACATACGTAAAATAGCATCATCTAAGAAATATTTTCATGATTGTAGAAATATTTCTTAAAGGCACACTCTAATGTAATAGTTAGTAGTATTTGGTTAGTATATTATTATTACTCCAACATGTTATGTTGCAATTTCACATGTAAGTTCAATATACATTGATTTCTATCTATGTTGCCACTACTGATTAAAATAGTGTAAAAAATCGTTACAAAACAAATTCAAATCTTTTCATCTCTTTTAAAGTGACAAGATTCATTGTACACAAGTGACATTTGACCCCACTTCCGTTCCAGTAACAAAGTTTCCATGTCGCCTTTTTATGTGCTAATTTCGCTTTTAATTATTTCGAGGCCGGCGCGGTCATTACGGGCCATTAGCTGTTGAATTAAAACGCACAAAACTAATGGTCAGGCTAGGCTCTGTAAACGATTACCGATGGCACGACCTTTCAACTAGTTTATCGGGACTGAAACTGGATTGTTCTGGAACGGCTTTGATATGGTCGCGTGCGCTTATAGCAGTACGAAGGGGAAGCGGGAGTTTCATTGAAGAGACAGCCAACAACAAAAAAATATGTTTGGCTTTAGTTGCCAGAACAGATGTAGTGAAATTTTATTTGGAGTGTAGGGTGGTGTTTCATGATCTTGGCAGTACGAGTGTCAATAAAATTAAATATTTGGTATACGACTTTTCGAGGATATTAATATTAAAACTGTATTTAAAATAATGTGGCTATACAATTACATCAGCATTTATTTTGAAAACGCCTATTTTGCATTGTATTTTCGCTAACTAAGGGAGATAGAGGATTGCAGCTTGCTGTATTCGGTCATTTTTACACGATAATCAACCGTATTTCAATAAAAACCTGCAAGATTTTGCGTGGTTCAAGGAAATTCACCGATGCTTAAACCGTAAAATTTAAACGTATAATTTTCAACAAAAATTAAATATTATATGTTAATAAACTTCTATTAGCATGCCAAACAACTCACAGCAGGATTTTGTTTTGTTTTGTTTTTTGTTTTTTGTTTTTTGTTTTTTGTTTTTTGTTTTTTGTTTTTTGTTTTTTGTTTTTTGTTTTTTGTTTTTTGTTTTTTGTTTTTTGTTTTTTGTTTTTTGTTTTTTGTTTGGTTTTGTTTTGTTTTGTTTTGTTTTGTTTTGTTTTGTTTTGTTTTGTTTTGTTTTGTTTTGTTTTGTTTTGTTTTGTTTTGTTTTGTTTTGTTTTGTTTTGTTTTGTTTTGTTTTGTTTTGTTTTGTTTTGTTTTGTTTTGTTTTATTTTGTTTTGTTTTGTTTTGTTTTGTTTTGTTTCAAATTTTTTTTTGCTGTGGGGAGATGCATTTACACACCCGGCGCTTCTAACCGGGAAGTGTGGAACCATAATCTATTTTGCTATTTTGCACTTTATTTTAATAACTAAAACAGATAGAAGGTTGCCGTTCGCTGCACTCGGTTTGGCTCGATGGTTTATAAATGATAATAAACAAAACTTCAATAAAGGTTTGCTAGATTGTGCGTGATTTAAGGAAAAGTATGATTTCATCTATGCTGATACTAAATATTTATTTATAAAATTCTACAATTAGAATGCCAAACAAGATACACATATAATAGAATCCATAATTTCTGCGGTTTATATTTTAGCAATGCAGTTTTTTCTACATTTCCATTTTTTTAGCTAAAATATAAACCGAAGAAGTTATCGATTCTATCATATTTGTATCTTGTTTGGCGTTCTAATTGTAGTTTATTGTTCGCATACAAATATCAATTTCTGTTTTGGAGAATTTTATAAATAAATATACCCATACCTTCAGTTTTTGATTCTTTTAATAAAAATACAATGAATAAAATCCTTATTTTGTCTCGTCCTGCTATAACTAAATTGAGTCGAAATCCAGAAATTAAAAAAAAATACATTTGTTTTTCTACCCCCTTGCTGTATAGACGGTGCATAGATCGACATATATCGACTCAAGAACATCACCTGTAGGTCCTATATGGACATGGGTTGCATCTGGCTGGACCAGAGCTACCCCCTTGCTGTATATATATATATATATATATATATATATATATATATATATATATATATATATATATATATATATATAAATATATATATATATATATATATATATATATATATATATATATAAATATATATATATATATATATATATATATATAAATATTGAAATACACGTTTTCAACCGCTCATTCAAAGAGACATCGAAGCGAGAAATTAGTATAATTTAAATAACGTTTTTGAGAGAATTTGTTCCATACTTAATCCACTCACTCTACTATACGTTTCCAATTTAACATGTAATTGCATAAAATCATTGAAACCGTCACACTCCTCTTTCGGACGTCTATTTGTGCTATAACAACTCCAGCTGACGTCGAGGTGCATTTAATAACTGCCAACAGCTGGTTAACAATTAAACACGAGAAGGTCGTGAAATTGTCACGAATCAAGGCGAACGAGGGAAAAGTATCCCGGCAAATATTGTATTACAGCTCAGCGGTTAAACCCGTTTACCTGGCAAATGACGACAAACAAACAAAAAACACACATTAAAACATTCCACTGTTGATGGAACGAATTTCTTAATAATGTCTGTCGAGTTTAATTCGCAAAACGAGGACTAAACGCTAACAAGAGATTATATGGAGGGTTTAAGTAGCGTTCAAAATGAGCGCGATGGTAATGGTTGTATGGGAAGAAATATTTTTGTACGTGTATGCCCGTAACATCTGTGAAAAGCATAATGTTAAACATAAAGCTGTTTTAAATGCAAAATGAACATTTAAATTTTGACTGAATTGATTTTAAAGGTATGTCACCAATTAAATATAGGGATTTAATTGGTGACATACCTTTAAAATCAATTCAGTCAAAATTTAAATGTTCATTTTGCATTTAAAACAGCTTTATGTTTAACATTATGCTTTTCACAGATGTTACGGGCATACACGTACAAAAATATTTCTTCCTGGTTTCCTAGGAAGCGGTGTCGATAAAAGCGGCCGTTTTTAAGTCATTTATACATTACAGGAAACATTTTTAGTATATATAAATGAACAAAGCACCATAATCCAGTGTAATTTATGCTTTTTTCCCATTACATTTAGATATATCGCTCTCTGCGTTACCATATTTATATAAATACACGTATAACTTAATTTGTTACGTCAAAGTGACGTGAAAAACGGCCGCTTTTATCGACACCGCTTCCTAGGAAACCAGGGCTTAACCCCTGTATTCACCAACGTTCCATAAATGTATCAATAGCTATTGAACGAATAAGTATTCGTTATTATAGCAACAATAAATACATTATTTAGGGAATTTAGTTACTTTAGATTTTCTCTATTGGAAACACTGAATAATTAAACAAAAGGTATCATCAAAGCTCCAATTGCAAGTGCTATTCAAGGTGTATGGCATTTGTTTTTAACATATTCTGTCACAATGACGTTGTCAATTTATCCATTCAATAGCTTAACCCCCGTATTCAACGACGTTCCATAAATCTATCAATAGCTATTGGACCCATAAGTATTAGTTGTTATAGCAATAATAAATACATTATCTAGAGAATATAGTTACTTTAGATTTCCTCTATTGGAAACACTGAATAATTAAACAAAAGGTGTCATCAAAGCTCCAATTACAAGCGCTAATCAAGGTGACATTTGTTTTGGCATATTCTGTCACAATGATGTTGTCAATTTATATATTCAATAGCGTATGGGACCTATAAAATTTATGGGATGTTGAATACGGGCATAACTGGCCTAAATCGCAAAAAAAACTTCCTGAATTACCAACTAAATGGTTTAGTCGATTATTTAGCTACCAAATTCGTAAAAATTGTTCATTTTTATCCATTAATAATGTCACAATATAGGGAAGATAATACATAACTCTAACCCCCGTATTCACCAACGTTACATAAATGAATCAATAGCTATTGAACCTATAAGTATTTGTTGTTATAGCAACAATAAATACACTATCTAGAGAATATAGTTATTTTAGATTCTCTCTATTGGAAACACTGAATTATTAAACAAAAGGTGTCATCAAAGCTCCAATCGCAAGCGCTATTGAAGGTGTTTGACATTTGTTTTGGCATATTCTGTCATAATGACGTTTTCAATGTATCCATTCAATAGCTTATGGGCTAACTATAAAGTTTATGGGATGTTGATGAATATGGGTATATTTTCATCACTTGGTTGATATAATTAAATTAACATTTAGTCACTTATTCATCTTCAACTCGAGGTATAATTCGTTCATTTTGGTTTATTAATATCGCTCCAATACGAAGAAAATATTGAATAAAATCAATGAATTCACATGATGGACTGTTTCATTTTCAAGCCCTCACCTGCCGCCCCGACTTGCTTATTTTAGAACAGTCGGGTTTATTGACTGAGCGGGTTTATCTTTGGAAGCGATCGCACGTACAGCAAAAAGAATAAGCGCGAATCGAAGTGGCGGCAAGGAACGGGGGGGAGGGCGATGCGCACAAAGGATCTAATTATATAAAAGCGACGGTGTGGAGGCGCGCTGAAAGGTCGGTTCGAAAGGACACGGCATTAGAGAACGGAATTAGCGAATGGGGGAAGGATAATTGCGAATGCACGTTTTATATTTAAATATTGTTGCAAAAAAATAAAAAAACTTCTATCTTTTTAGGGCTATCAGCCGTGAGGGTTATCCGCCACTCAAGAGAGAAGCTCAGAGGAGTTTAAACTTCACAGAAAACCTATGAAAAACTGTGAAAGGTGATTCGCGAAAATTCGCTCCCCGCTGGGGATCGAACTCAGGCACCCCAATGCTCAATACGAGATGGACGACGCCTCTAACCACTCGACCACTAAGCAAGGTAATATTGTTGAAAATTACAAAGAAAAAAGAATTTTATACAGAAATGCCCATACCAACTTAACTCAGTTGTCTTGGGCAACAAAATATATTATAAGGCTATCAGCTGTAATGGGCCATTCACTATACAATAAAAAGCGGTGGTGGTAAGGTAGCGGTAAGCAATGTTTTGCATAGCTATAAAAAAAATCAGACTTTCAGAATTGGGCAGTAATGCTATACGATAATTATAGTAGAGATAATTACCCATGTTCTGTCATAGTTTTACTGCGCTACAGTAAACGCCCGCATTTTTATACATGTGTACAATTTCGCTTACCGCTACGTTACCCCTACCACACTTATTGTGAATGGTCCTTAAGGCTTTTTCGCCGGTAAACATAGAAGATTAACCCCCGCATTCGCCGACGTTCCATAAATCTATCAATAGCTATTGAACCCATAAGTATTTGTTGTTATAGCAACAATAAATACATTATCTAGGGAATGTAGTTACTTTAGATTCTCTCAATTGGAAACACTGAATAATTAAACAAAAGGTAATCAAAGCTCCAATCGCAAGCGCTATTCGCTATTCAAGGTGTTTGTCATTTGTTTTGGCATATTCTGTTACAATGACGTTGTCAATTTATCCATTCAATCGCTTATGGAACCTATACAATTTATGGGATGTTGGTGAATACGGGCATAAACATCACTGAAAACTGTGAAAGGTGATTCGCGAAAAATAGCCCCAATGATTTTCGAACTCAAGCTCCCCAATGCTCAGTACGACGACACGGACGACTCGGCTGGATGTAATAAAATTAATTTTGAAATATGTGTCATTCTAAATTCACATTTTAAGAATACAAATTATATACAAATATGCTTATAATAATATTATTAATAATAATAATAATATTATTAATATTAATAATAATAATATTAATAATAATAATAATAATAATAATATTAATAATATTATTATTAATAATAATAATAATAATAATAATAATAATAATAATATTAATAATAATAATATTATTATTAATAATAATAATAATAATAATAATAATAATATTAATAATAATAATATTATTATTATTAATAATAATAATATTATTATTATTAATAATAATAATAATATTAATAATAATAATAATATTATTAATAATAATAATAATATTATTAATATTAATAATAATAACATGATACATAAGATTTACATTACATACCACAATGGGCTAACGACTGGAGTCTTTCTGCCCTAATATTATTATTAAAATCAAAGTCTATTTAAATTCATGTTTTGTTATAAATATCTCTGGGGGCAACGAAATGTTAGCACCTTGAGAAAACAGTTTATTATAATTCCTCACGAAATCACATGGGCAAATAACCAGAAATAAACTCGGATTTCCAGGTATTCGTGTTACTACCCCTACAGCGATACAATCAGCCGTTTTTGCATGTCTCTCTTGATATCTTTACAAATAATCTTATTTCCATGAACCTCACGAGGTTGTTACCCTGCGACAGGTAGATATTTCACTAGGGGCACCTCCGAGGGGGTAATCCGACACGCCACTTGCCTGCGACCCATAAGCAGTGCCGGGGGGTCGATTTTGTGGCGGAGTGAAAGTTAATCTATATTTACCACAAATCCTTTTGTATGGCTGTGTAATAAATATTGTACAAATATTCATGAGCAGGCCATAAAATGGATTAATGTATTATAATGTCATGACAAAAAAAAGGTTGATATCTGGAATAAATTATGTTCATGATAGGATGAATGTACAACATTATTAAGGCTTGTTCCGTCTATCTATTTGTGTATCCTTAATGCCCGTATTCAACAACATCCCATAAATTTTATAGGTCCCATATGCTATTGAATGGATTAATTGACAATGTCATTGTGACAGAATATGAAAAAACAAATGTACCTTGAATAGCGCTTATGATTGAAGCTTTGATGACACCTTTTGTTTAATTATTCAGTGTTTCCAATAGAGCGAATGTAAAGTAACTACATTCTCTAGATGTATTTATTGTTGCTATAACAACGAATACTTATGGATTCAAAAGCTATTGATATTGATTTATGGAACATAGGTGAATACAGGTGGTGAGCCTTGTACTGTATTACAGCTTCTCTAATTGTGGACTTTGGATTTGTTTGAAGAAAACCCTCGTTTTACATTTAACATTAACACTTATTATTATACAGCGAGGGACATGTTACTCGTCGCGGGGTAAAACTCTTCGTCTCAGACGATATTATGTGCCCTCTCCTCTCACGCATCATACACACTTACCCCCGTATTCACCGACGTTCCATAAATCTATCAATAAAGGCACCCTACACGGTCAATATTACTGTCAATATTTTAGAATAATGACAGTATTACTGTACGAAAATATGTTTAAAATTTTCCTTATTCTAAAATATTGACAGTATTACTGATCGTGTAAGGTATAGTAATGATGGAATGAATAGAATACTGATGTTTATCCCGATAATTCATTACTTGATAAATATTCAAAGACGATTTAAGCAAATACTGACAGTACTAGGATTGACAGTATTATTGACCGTGTAAGGTGCCTTATAGCTATTGAACCCATAAGTATTCGTTGTTATAGCAACAATAAATACATTATCTAGGGAATGTAGTTACTTTACATTCCCTCTATTGTAAACACTGAATAATTAAACAAAAGGTGTCATCAAAGTTTCAATTACATGTGCTATTCAAGGTGTTTCACATTTGTTTTGGCACTTTCTATAAAAATATGGTTACTCCCTTCATAACTCTTAAAACTAATCACTGTTCGCCTTCACAAATTCTGTATATTATTAAGCACATTTGTACAATATTTGCCTTATAACTAATTTACAAATCGACATTAATTAGCACCTAAATTTCTCTTCGCGTGCATAAATAAACCGTGTACATTTTTAGTTGTGCAGCCGGCCAACACGTTACCGCGAAATGCTCGCGAGATAATGCAATTATATTGTTATGAGGTAACGTTTTAACATTGACGCGACCTTGAACTGCAGACGGGCTTTTGTGTGCGCGTTATTTCACTATAATAAGGCTCAAATTCCATTAGTCGCGATTGGGTAAAAGCTTTCGCAAACTGATAATTATGTCAGTAACAAGGAAGATTAAAATTCGGAACTCGTTAGGGGATAAAAGAAATTTGGGGGATTAGTATACAGGGAGAAATTAATTGCACAACATTAATTCAAAATGGTAAGCGCAATCACGTGTGTTTTGTTTTGTTATGGTCATGAGAATTTATTTTGCTAACGTTGTCAGAAGAAGATATATTTATTGTAACATACATACATACAAGATTTATGTACAAGAGGCCATCGACCGTCTTTCAGCCTCTAACGTTGTCATTTTTTAAATATTAGCGTTGATTGAAGTATTTATATACCAATACTTCAATCAACGATATTAGCCATTTCTATCTGTATATCGGTTGGTAGCATCTGATGACACTTTTCGATGCCTAGATAGTTGGTATGGTACTGGATTATTTGGCCCGACTACGACGATTATAAGTGTTCAAGTACTACGTTACAGAGATTTAACTTACATTTCTAATATTTATATAATATTTAGGGTCCGTTCTATTGAGGCCTAAGTGTCTGTAGCTATACTACCCTCCAGCCAACTATCCAGAACTATCCAGAACTAGGGACCGTTCTACAATTGATATTTAAAGGGAGAATAAGGTTATTCATGGAATAAGTTTTGAGATATTGGCGTCAATATCTCAAACTTATTCCACGAATAGCCTTATTCGCCGGTTAAATAAATATCAATTGTAGAACGGGCCCTAAATATTATATAAATATTAGAAATTGCACATTAAATCCTACGGAATCAAATAAAATGTCCACTTAACTCTCCATTAAAATATTTATTTTGCTGTTATTTAATTTAATTTTTTTGTAATTACTAACCCCCGTATTCACCGACGTTCCATAAAGGTCGTTTTAGACAAGACAATTTCTTGACTCAAAAGTTAGTCAAGATGCGAGACAATCTAAATTGTCTCGTATCATACAGCAAATTATTTGAAATATTGAATTGGATGGTAGATCGAATAGAAAAATATAACGCGTTCTATTTGTCAAGGACAAATTGCATGTGAGGAGGATATATACATTTATTTCTTGAACAACTTTTGAGCTAAGAAATTGTCTTGTCTAAAACGATCTTAAAGCTATCAATAGCTATTGAACCCATAAGCATTCGTTGTTATAGCAACAATAAATAAACTATCTAGGGTATGTAGTTACTTTAGATTCTCTCTATTGCAAACACTGAATAATTAAACAAAAGATGTCATCAAAGCTCTAATTGCAAGCGCTATTCAAGGTGTTTGACATTTGTTTTGGTATATTCTGTCACAATGACGTTGTCAATTTATCCATTCAATAGCTTATGGGACCTAAATTTATGGGATGTTGGTGAATACGGGCATAACAGTCTTCAATAATAACAAATTACAAAATAATTTTGGGTGATTATATAATAATATTGATTTTTATAAAATGCTAACCTTGATTCTCATTCAAGGCTATTTATTTGACCGAACATCATGAGTCAAAAGTAAATTTTAAACAAACAAAAACCTAATCAGTCTAGATACAGACTGATTAGGTTTTTGTGCATAATTCATGTGATTTTATACATAAACCTTGAAATGGTAATAAAATGTTATTTTTTTTTTTTTTTATAAATCGAAATAATTTGTATACACTATTTCCCTTACGAAATATGATTCATAAACCAGTGCCGTCCCCTGTTATCACTCCCATCGTGGATTGGCGCTCGACACACAAACACAAGGCAACGTGTGGCCGACCTTGAACGCGTTAGTGATTTGTTTTATCATAAAAAAAAAACTCGAGCATCCGAGGTGGTAGTGGTGGGGGAAAAGGTTGAAATTTTGGTTGCGCGCGATGCGTAAAGGTCGCGTTGTATGGATCGCAGCGTATTCGCCGCCGCCGCACGAAGTAGGTTGTCCACTTACCAGTGCGTACAATGGCCTGCTCTCAGCTGAGCGACGTTGCCACGTCACGGTTTTGGCAGGGGGACGGCAACGGCGCGCACGACGTTGTGCCCGCTATCGATTCTAGGAGAGAGCACTGCAGTTATTCACAGCCACACAAAACACACACCCAATTTATTTATTCTGCCTTCTCCGCCCCCGAACTAAATAAAAAAATTAAAAACACATACAACTCGGCACGGCGAGTGTGTCACATAGCAGGGGATTTCGCGAACTGTACGATTCTTTTTAACCGTTTTAAGGACAACGGGTGAAAGTGGTGGCCGCCAACCAAACGGGCCACATTGAGGAGAGAAAAAAATGCGCACGCCGATGACTATGCTAGCAACAGTTCTGCAGTCAAGTATTAGCTACAAATAATAAAAGTTTTTTTTTTGCATATACAATCAATTTTCGGCGCACGCCACTGCGTTTTTTTTTGAAAGGTGTGTTATACGTCTACGCGAACACTAGCGACGTACGAGACTGGCGTGCGCTGCGCTACGTCCAGCGGGTATAAGCTAAAACGGGAATGCGATCCAAACCTGAACAGTTCTGAGACTGCGCGATCCTACCACCCACCAAACAATCACACAGCTGATCCTCACGTGACGTCGGTTCATTTCGTAACCCTGACCAATGTTACAATTTACTAGAAATCGTTAGGGTTGACATAAACGTGCTTAACTTTTTTTTGTTAGCGTTATAGTTTCGTTATCTTAATCAATTTTCAAAGGGTTTCTGAATGATATAGCCAATTTTAGTGCTTTGAATAACTTCCTCAAACATTTACAAATATCCTTACAACATTTACCCCCGTATTCACCGACGAACCCATAAGTATCCGTTGTTAACAATAAATACATTATCTAGGAAATGTAGTTACTTTAGAATCTTTCTATTGGAAACACTGAATAATTAAACAAAAGGTGTCATCAAAGCTCTACTCGAGGTGTTTGACATTTGTTTTGGCATATTCTGTCACAATGACGTTGTCAATTTATCCATTCAATAGCTTATGGGACCTATAAAGTTTATGGGACGTTGGTGAATATATATATATATATATATAATAAATAGTGTTACTATAATATTTCTAAACCTTAAAAATAACAAAAAATATCTGGTATTTCTAATTCTATATATCTAATAGATTTGAGCATAAAACGGAGGTCAAGTTTACTATTTTTCTAACGCCTGAAATCGTGATTTTTACTCATTTGCAGACAATTTGTACGTAAAAATGGTAAATATTGACCCCCGCTTTATGCTCAAATCTATTAGATAACATATCAATCCTAATTTTACATATAATTTAATTCTCTACCTATTAACGCTTTAAAGTTATGAGTACGAAATCTAAAATACACAGTTAACTCGTTTCTGCCAATTTCAAATCATTCTCTCTCGCTGAATCCCCGCTATCGCGATTTCCTCGTAACGGTCCCTTCAAAACTGTCCACTAGTATTGATCAAAATTCTACGTAGAATCGAGAGATTTCCATCTTCCGGCGTACCTCATTCATTATTCAAACACGTGAATAATTCACGCATTAATTCCCACAAACCCCTCATCGCGGCGCAACTTTAATGCCACGCTATTCATAGCGCAAACAAAATTAACCGGCAATTCGTGCGTCGGCAAATCGAGAGTTTTAATTACGCATATCGCTGTAATTATGGGCTCGCGAATTTCCCGGCAAACTATTCCGAACACGTCCGCGCACTTATCGCGATTGCGGCACGGAATAGAAATAGCGTGGGCGCTCATTGTGTTGTGCAACAAAAGGCAGCAATTAAAATGTACAAGTTGTTGAGACTGCCTGGCTCCCTATTACCAAGTGACAATTGTGCGTTAATGTTGTTTATAAATTCGGACACATAAATGAATAGAAACTTTGCTTGCTCATTCTGGTAGATATAGAATAAGTTAATAATAAGTTAATGTAAAAATTGACCTTTTTTTTTTAAGTAATCATCGCATGCATCTAGTTTTTAGTTATACAGCTGCATACATCCGACGTGAAGTTACACAACCACAGAGCACTATAATAAATATGTACACAACATAATGTTTGAGATGGCAGAATGCATTTGCCGGACGAAAATGAGGGAAAATGACGTTCACTACATGACCTGTATCTCTATTAATCGTTTTAAATTGATATGCCTGTATTCACCAACATACCATAAACTGTTTAGGTCCCATAAGCTATTGAATGGATAAATTTAAAACGTCATTGTGACAGAATATGCTAAAACAAATATCAAACACCTTGAATAGCGCTTGCGATTGATGACACCTTTTGTTTAATTATCCAGTGTTGCCAATAGAGAGAATCTAAAGTAACTACATTCCCTAGATATTGTATTTATTGTTGCTATAACTACGAATACTTATTGTTTCAATAGCTATTGATAAATTTATGGATCGTTGGTGAATACGGGGGATAGAGAGTTACAGTTTGTTGTATTCGCCTTAGTTACGTGGTTGAGAAAAACTTAGCTAGATTTTGCGAGAATAAAAGAAAATGACCCACGTCCTGGCCCTAATTTTTACCCGTATCTCATTTTGAAAACGCCTATTTTGCACTGCATCTCTAACTAAAAGAGAAAGAAAGTTGCTCTTTATTGCATTCGCTTCAGCTCCGCGTTTTCCATAAGTGGAGCAACAATAACTGAGGAAAAACTGCTAGATTTTGTGTGGTTGAAGGAAAATTATGTTCACCACCTATGCCCTGACCCTAATTTAGTTTGTATCTTGATAACTCGGCTTGAAATACCTATTTTATCTGGATAAGTGAAAGAGGTAGAGGGTTACTTACGGTTTGTGGAACTCGCTTCAGCTCGGTTATTTACACCATCATTTGGGTGGAGTAAATCTTAAAAATCTTGATTTGTTTTGAATTTAAATTCACCTGAGCCACAAATTGAGATTATTGACATCATATGTATTATTGAAATTAAGATTTATTATAATAGTATAAATAAATGTGAATGAATCTTTCTATTTACTAAAAAATACATAACAGAATTATATTACACATAAATATTTAATTAATAATTATTATCGGGTTATAAACACGCGTTTATTAAGTAAGAGAGATCATTTGGAGGGGGCATTGTTTGGAATCACTTTGGCGCGAACTCCCTCCCACTCGTGAACGCTTTTCTCGTAATATTCGACTTGTTTGTTGGCAAAATCCAGCAGTATCTTCTTGAGCATTTGCTGCTTCTCCAGCTGCCACCGCTCGATGTCGCTTCGTAGCTGCTCGTTGGCGCATTCCAAGCTGTCCTGGTTCACTTCCACCTTCTTAACTAGCTGTGGAATGTAACTACCTGAGGACAAAATCAACAGTTGTAACAAATAACATGAGATTTGAAATGCAGACACCTCACACCAATGATAAATAACATCACAACTGTACTACAAGTAAGACAAAAGCTCTGTTTATAAATAGTTACATTGTTATATTACTGTCAATATTTAACATATAAAGTGTTTAATTTGCAATTAATTTATAGAGATAATGAGTTTGATTTACCTAATTTTTCCAATTTTTCATCAGAACTTTGAGGCTTCCACAATGAAAATCCTGATGATACTGGCGGACCGGTCTGTGACGCGATCACCAGCTGCAATATAGTAAAAAAAATCATAACTGCAAGATGTCCAATATCCATATCAAGACAGCAAACTTTGAAGTAAAATACAAGTGAACACTATATATGATTGAATTACAATAAGGTAACGCCATCAATATAAATATTTACTAACTTTCTCCTTCTCATTCCTCTTCTTATTTAACTCCTCTAGGGAATTTTCATAAGTTGCTTGATATGCTTCCCGTTTATGCAGTGCCTCCTGCACCACATCCACATATGTTAGAAAATCCTTAACAGGGTTTGCCACCAAATTTGGATAGCACTGAATCGCAGCATTCTGAGTGGTCATTGTGTGCTCAATAGCAAGAGCAATGCATTGCAGAGTGTTCACCAAATCAGGTTCAGCAGCCGCCCAAGTGGTGAAAATTGGATAGAAGTACTGCATCTCATAGACCAATTCAGATCGTTCTTTATTAATACGATTAGAGATTTTTTCTATGGACATCACCTTCTCGGTAAGAGTTGCTAAATACACCTTTACTTTATCAAACTCTAAATGTTTGTTTTTTAGGGAGGCATGGTTGAGGGATGGTGGATTTGGATGGATGCGACCTTCAGAGTTGGAACGTTGTCTTCTTAGGACATTAAAGTCCTGAAAATTAATAAAATACATATGTAATTTTCAGTAGCAATATTAAAATGTTTTTGTTGCTTTGTAAATTGGGTGCCAACTTAATTTTATGTGGTAACCTAATAAACATAAAGAAAATAAAAACTTACTGGTTGTTTTGCTGTAATAAACAACTTAAAATGCTCATGGCAACTTAATATGGGGTGCTGTACAATCCTTGAAATAAAAACATTCAATGCTTTCATCCTGACTAATATAAAGTCCTTACAGTAACGATCCAGTTGCCCCATTAAACTATGTTTTGCAGGTAAGGGCTGAAATAAATTAGTTTTTTAAGTAAAATACTATCATTGCATAATATTATAAAGGGTAGCAAAAGAACATCAGATAAATTCTACTCACAGGTATAATACAAAATGGATGTGACTCAATCAATTTCTGCCGCAGCCACAAGAAATCATTATACCTCCTCCTGACAATATACTCATTCTCAGAAAATTCTATCCTAGCCACCTTAGTACTTATCCTGAATGTGATATATGTTTCCAATGTATCAAAATGTTTTTGAGGATTGTCAATTTTAATGCACAGATCCGAGTTTTCATCCATGTTCAACTCAGAAAGATTCTCAATGTCCTGCATTGTGGAAAAACTCTCAATACTCGGCGACTGCACCTGTAAAATTATATTTAGACAATTATTTACTTACACTTTCAAACACACCCACCATAGAATTTTCAACTGTGGACAAACTGCAGATGCTGGACCGGTCCACATCTTTGAGAATTGTGGTGAAGTCGGTGTTCTCCACGACCACGTCCAACACAGCCGAATTATTGCTTGCCATAGTTTGTTATTGTTATTTAGGTTATTGGGTTTTGGACGAATATTTTGGTTTGAAGTGTCACTTTTATTGAACAGGTTAGTATTACTCGCGCCACCTGGCTTGAAAACGGGGAATGATAAAAGTAGTTTGAATGATCAAGAACGGAATAGTTCATTTGTACCTAATATAAATTCGAACTACTAAGTAGTTCCAGTGCTATGCATATCAATTCGAACTACTAAGTAGTTCAAGTGCAATACAAGTCAAGTCGAACTACTAAGTAGTTCAAGTGATATACATGACAATTCGAACTACTAAGTAGTTCACGTGCTATACATGTCAATACGATCTACCAAATAGTTCAAGTGCAACATGTTACTGAGAACTAATTTAATTAATCACCAAGTTATTGCGAACTAAAAAGAAATTCAAAAGCTAAAGTTGTCAATTTAAACTACTAGGTAATTTAAGTGCAGTACTTACATGTTACTATAGACAAGATATCATGATACTTTTTAGGTCAACATATTTCGAATCCTGTCAGCACGCGTGAACATTGTCTCTTCTGTTTATTTATACTAGACAAGCAATGATTCAGGTGTATTGACAGACGAAACCTACATACTTTACGAGAAGAAAGAACTATATCTAAACGGTGTTTTGGTAAGTATCCATGCTTCATGCGATTCCGGGTAAATATATTGATATTCTGGGTTGAAATTTCACGTAAATTCGGCCAAAATTTAAGAATTTTTAAGATTTATGGTCACCGTACTCCCCCCTTCTTACCATAAATCTTAAAAATTCTTAAATTTTGGACCGATTTGCGTGAAATTCGCTAACACTTTCGCATCTCGGCTTGAAATATTTACAACATTTTCACATTCTGGTCGAAATTTCACGGAATTTCGGCCAAAATTTAAGAATTTTTAAGATTACGATTTTTTTCGTTTTTCCCGATTTTTGCAATCTCTTCGATTTGCTTCAAAATTTACATATATATTATAACGAACTTAAGAAAGAGTATTTAATGAGTTTCACTTGATTCAAGCTGCTAGTTTTTTAGTTATGACTCGTGGAAAATGCAAAAATGGAATTAATAATTCCTAGATCAACATATCGTGTACTGTCAGCACGCTTGAGCTTTGTCTATCTTGTGTATTTTATCTGAGAGAGCGATGATTCAGGTGTATTGACAGAGCGAAATCTACAATCACTTTTCCCAAAAATAGCAAAGGTATAATGTTGAAATCGAAAATATCGGACTACATTATGAGGAAGTAGGTATTGTATAAAACACATACAAAGATGTTATAGTTTTGACGGGTCAAGAAATTTTAAAAAATGCTCAAATTAGGTCGAAAATGCGTATAAATTCTCCGCAGGACGTCAAAACATTGGCATATGCTTTTTGGTCGAAAATTGAAGATTTCTGAGCACTTTACAACCAGAAGGGGGGAGTCTTTGGATCATGAAATTTTAAAAAATCGTCAAATCTAGACGAAAATGCTTGTAAAGTCTCCGCAGAACGTCAAAACGTTGGAATATGAAGTAAAAATCCCAAGAATTTCACGCTTTTTGGTCGAAAATTGAAGATTTCTGAGCACTTTACAACCAGAAGGGGGGAGTCTTTGGATCATGAAATTTTAAAAATCGTCAAATCTAGTCGAAAATGCTTGTAAAGTCTCCGCAGATCGTCAAAACGTTGGAATATGAAGTAAAAATCCCAAGAATTTCACGCTTTTTGGTCGAAAATTGAAGATTTCTGAGCACTTTACAACCAGAAGGGGGGAGTCTTTGGATCATGAAATTTTAAAAATCGTCAAATCTAGTCGAAAATGCTTGTAAAGTCTCCGCAGAACGTCAAAACGTTGGAATATGAAGTAAAAATCCCAAGAATTTCACGCCTTTTGGTCGAAAATTGAAGATTTCTGAGCACTTTACAACCAGAAGGGGGGAGTCTTTGGATCATCAAATTTTAAAAATCGTCAAATCTAGTCGAAAATGCTTGTAAAGTCTCCGCAGATCGTCAAAACGTTGGAATATGAAGAAAAAATCCCAAGAATTTCAACCTTTTTGGTCGAAAATTAAAGATTTCTGAGCACTTTACAACCAGAAGGGGGGAGTCTTTGGATCATGAAATTTTAAAAATCGTCAAATCTAGTCGAAAATGCTTGTAAAGTCTCCGCAGAACGTCAAAACGTTAGAATATGAAGTAAAAATCCCAAGAATTTCACGCCTTTTGGTCGAAAATTGAAGATTTCTGAGCACTTTACAACCAGAAGGGGGGAGTCTTTGGATCATCAAATTTTAAAAATCGTCAAATCTAGTCGAAAATGCTTGTAAAGTCTCCGCAGATCGTCAAAACGTTGGAATATGAAGAAAAAATCCCAAGAATTTCAACCTTTTTGGTCGAAAATTAAAGATTTCTGAGCACTTTACAACCAGAAGGGGGGAGTCTTTGGATCATGAAATTTTAAAAATCGTCAAATCTAGTCGAAAATGCTTGTAAAGTCTCCGCAGATCGTCAAAACGTTGGAATATGAAGTAAAAATCCCAAGAATTTCACGCTTTTTGGTCGAAAATTGAAGATTTCTGAGCACTTTACAACCAGAAGGGGGGAGTCTTTGGATCATGAAATTTTAAAAAATCGTCAAATCTAGTCGAAAATGCTTGTAAAGTCTCCGCAGAACGTCAAAACGTTGGAATATGAAGTAAAAATCCCAAGAATTTCACGCTTTTTGGTCGAAAATTGAAGATTTCTGAGCACTTTACAACCAGAAGGGGGGAGTCTTTGGATCATGAAATTTTAAAAAATCGTCAAATCTAGTCGAAAATGCTTGTAAAGTCTCCGCAGAACGTCAAAACGTTGGAATATGAAGTAAAAATCCCAAGAATTTCACGCTTTTTGGTCGAAAATTGAAGATTTCTGAGCACTTTATAACCAGAAGGGGGGAGTCTTTGGATCATGAAATTTTAAAAAATCGTCAAATTTAGTCGAAAATGCTTGTAAAGTCTCCGCAGAACGTCAAAACGTTGGAATATGAAGTAAAAATCCCAAGGATTTCACGCTTTTTGGTCGAAAATTGAAGATTTCTGAGCACTTTACAACCAGAAGGGGGGAGTCTTTGGATCATGAAATTTTAAAAAATCGTCAAATCTAGTCGAAAATGCTTGTAAAGTCTCCGCAGAACGTCAAAACGTTGGAATATGAAGTAAAAATCCCAAGAATTTCACGCTTTTTGGTCGAAAATTGAAGATTTCTGAGCACTTTATAACCAGAAGGGGGGAGTCTTTGGATCATGAAATTTTAAAAAATCGTCAAATTTAGTCGAAAATGCTTGTAAAGTCTCCGCAGAACGTCAAAACGTTGGAATATGAAGTAAAAATCCCAAGAATTTCACGCCTTTTGGTCGAAAATTGAAGATTTCTGAGCACTTTACAACCAGAAGGGGGGAGTCTTTGGATCATGAAATTTTAAAAAATCGTCAAATCTAGTCGAAAATGCTTGTAAAGTCTCCGCAGAACGTCAAAACGTTGGAATATGAAGTAAAAATCCTAAGAATTTCACGCTTTTTGGTCGAAAATTGAAGATTTCTGAGCACTTTACAACCAGAAGGGGGGAGTCTTTCGATCATGAAATTTTAAAAAATCGTCAAATCTAGTCGAAAATGCTTGTAAAGTCTCCGCAGAACGTCAAAACGTTGGAATATGAAGTAAAAATCCCAAGAATTTCACGCTTTTTGGTCGAAAATTGAAGATTTCTGAGCACTTTACAACCAGAAGGGGGGAGTCTTTCGATCATGAAATTTTAAAAAATCGTAAAATCTAGTCGAAAATGCTTGTAAAGTCTTCGCAGACCGTCAAAACGTTGGAATATGAAGTAAAAATCCCAAGAATTTCACGCTTTTTGGTCGAAAATTGAAGATTTCTGAGCACTTTACAACCAGAAGGGGGGAGTCTTTCGATCATGAAATTTTAAAAAATCGTCAAATCTAGTCGAAAATGCTTGTAAAGTCTTCGCAGACCGTCAAAACGTTGGAATATGAAGTAAAAATCCCAAGAATTTCACGCTTTTTGGTCGAAAATTGAAGATTTCTGAGCACTTTACAACCAGAAGGGGGGAGTCTTTCGATCATGAAATTTTAAAAAATCGTCAAATCTAGTCGAAAATGCTTGTAAAGTCTTCGCAGACCGTCAAAACGTTGGAATATGAAGTAAAAATCCCAAGAATTTCACGCTTTTTGGTCGAAAATTGAAGATTTCTGAGCACTTTACAACCAGAAGGGGGGAGTCTTTCGATCATGAAATTTTAAAAAATCGTCAAATCTAGTCGAAAATGCTTGTAAAGTCTCCGCATAACGTCAAAACGTTGGAATATGAAGTAAAAATCCCAAGAATTTCACGCTTTTTGGTCGAAAATTGAAGATTTCTGAGCACTTTACAACCAGAAGGGGGGAGTCTTTCGATCATGAAATTTTAAAAAATCGTCAAATCTAGTCGAAAATGCTTGTAAAGTCTCCGCATAACGTCAAAACGTTGGAATATGAAGTAAAAATCCCAAGAATTTCACGCTTTTTGGTCGAAAATTGAAGATTTCTGAGCACTTTACAACCAGAAGGGGGGAGTCTTTGGATCATGAAATTTTAAGAAATCGTCAAATTTAGTCGAAAATGCTTGTAAAGTCTTCGCAGACCGTCAAAACGTTGGAATATGAAGTAAAAATCCTAAGAATTTCACGCTTTTTGGTCGAAAATTGAAGATTTCTGAGCACTTTATAACCAGAAGGGGGGAGTCTTTGGATCATGAAATTTTAAAAAATCGTCAAATTTAGTCGAAAATGCTTGTAAAGTCTCCGCAGAACGTCAAAACGTTGGAATATGAAGTAAAAATCCCAAGAATTTCACGCTTTTTGGTCGAAAATTGAAGATTTCTGAGCACTTTACAACCAGAAGGGGGGAGTCTTTCGATCATGAAATTTTAAAAAATCGTCAAATCTAGTCGAAAATGCTTGTAAAGTCTTCGCAGACCGTCAAAACGTTGGAATATGAAGTAAAAATCCCAAGAATTTCACGCTTTTTGGTCGAAAATTGAAGATTTCTGAGCACTTTACAACCAGAAGGGGGGAGTCTTTCGATCATGAAATTTTAAAAAATCGTCAAATCTAGTCGAAAATGCTTGTAAAGTCTCCGCATAACGTCAAAACGTTGGAATATGAAGTAAAAATCCCAAGAATTTCACGCTTTTTGGTCGAAAATTGAAGATTTCTGAGCACTTTACAACCAGAAGGGGGGAGTCTTTGGATCATGAAATTTTAAAAATCGTCAAATCTAGTCGAAAATGCTTGTAAAGTCTCCGCAGACTGTCAAAACGTTGGAATATGAAGTAAAAATCCCAAGAATTTCACGCTTTTTGGTCGAAAATTGAAGATTTCTGAGCACTTTACAACCAGAAGGGGGGAGTCTTTGGATCATGAAATTTTAAAAAATCGTCAAATCTAGTCGAAAATGCTTGTAAAGTCTCCGCAGACTGTCAAAACGTTGGAATATGAAGTAAAAATCCTAAGAATTTCACGCTTTTTGGTCGAAAATTGAAGATTTCTGAGCACTTTACAACCAGAAGGGGGGAGTCTTTGGATCATGAAATTTTAAAAAATCGTCAAATCTAGTCGAAAATGCTTGTAAAGTCTCCGCAGAACGTCAAAACGTTGGAATATGAAGTAAAAATCCCAAGAATTTCACGCTTTTTGGTCGAAAATTGAAGATTTCTGAGCACTTTATAACCAGAAGGGGGGAGTCTTTGGATCATGAAATTTTAAAAAATCGTCAAATTTAGTCGAAAATGCTTGTAAAGTCTCCGCAGAACGTCAAAACGTTGGAATATGAAGTAAAAATCCCAAGAATTTCACGCTTTTTGGTCGAAAATTGAAGATTTCTGAGCACTTTACAACCAGAAGGGGGGAGTCTTTGGATCATGAAATTTTAAAAAATCGTCAAATCTAGTCGAAAATGCTTGTAAAGTCTCCGCAGAACGTCAAAACGTTGGAATATGAAGTAAAAATCCTAAGAATTTCACGCTTTTTGGTCGAAAATTGAAGATTTCTGAGCACTTTACAACCAGAAGGGGGGAGTCTTTCGATCATGAAATTTTAAAAAATCGTCAAATCTAGTCGAAAATGCTTGTAAAGTCTCCGCAGAACGTCAAAACGTTGGAATATGAAGTAAAAATCCCAAGAATTTCACGCTTTTTGGTCGAAAATTGAAGATTTCTGAGCACTTTACAACCAGAAGGGGGGAGTCTTTCGATCATGAAATTTTAAAAAATCGTCAAATCTAGTCGAAAATGCTTGTAAAGTCTCCGCATAACGTCAAAACGTTGGAATATGAAGTAAAAATCCTAAGAATTTCACGCTTTTTGGTCGAAAATTGAAGATTTCTGAGCACTTTACAACCAGAAGGGGGGAGTCTTTGGATCATGAAATTTTAAAAAATCGTCAAAGCTAGTCGAAAATGCTTGTAAAGTCTCCGCAGAACGTCAAAACGTTGGAATATGAAGTAAAAATCCCAAGAATTTCACGCTTTTTGGTCGAAAATTGAAGATTTCTGAGCACTTTACAACCAGAAGGGGGGAGTCTTTGGATCATGAAATTTTAAAAATCGTCAAATCTAGTCGAAAATGCTTGTAAAGTCTCCGCAGACTGTCAAAACGTTGGAATATGAAGTAAAAATCCCAAGAATTTCACGCTTTTTGGTCGAAAATTGAAGATTTCTGAGCACTTTACAACCAGAAGGGGGGAGTCTTTGGATCATGAAATTTTAAAAAATCGTCAAATCTAGTCGAAAATGCTTGTAAAGTCTCCGCAGACTGTCAAAACGTTGGAATATGAAGTAAAAATCCTAAGAATTTCACGCTTTTTGGTCGAAAATTGAAGATTTCTGAGCACTTTACAACCAGAAGGGGGAGTCTTTGGATCATGAAATTTTAAAAAATCGTCAAATCTAGTCGAAAATGCTTGTAAAGTCTCCGCAGAACGTCAAAACGTTGGAATATGAAGTAAAAATCCCAAGAATTTCACGCTTTTTGGTCGAAAATTGAAGATTTCTGAGCACTTTACAACCAGAAGGGGGGAGTCTTTCGATCATGAAATTTTAAAAAATCGTCAAATCTAGTCGAAAATGCTTGTAAAGTCTTCGCAGACCGTCAAAACGTTGGAATATGAAGTAAAAATCCCAAGAATTTCACGCTTTTTGGTCGAAAATTGAAGATTTCTGAGCACTTTACAACCAGAAGGGGGGAGTCTTTCGATCATGAAATTTTAAAAAATCGTCAATCTAGTCGAAAATGCTTGTAAAGTCTCCGCATAACGTCAAAACGTTGGAATATGAAGTAAAAATCCCAAGAATTTCACGCTTTTTGGTCGAAAATTGAAGATTTCTGAGCACTTTACAACCAGAAGGGGGGAGTCTTTGGATCATGAAATTTTAAAAAATCGTCAAATCTAGTCGAAAATGCTTGTAAAGTCTCCGCAGAACGTCAAAACGTTGGAATATGAAGTAAAAATCCCAAGAATTTCACGCTTTTTGGTCGAAAATTGAAGATTTCTGAGCACTTTATAACCAGAAGGGGGGAGTCTTTGGATCATGAAATTTTAAAAAATCGTCAAATTTAGTCGAAAATGCTTGTAAAGTCTCCGCAGAACGTCAAAACGTTGGAATATGAAGTAAAAATCCCAAGAATTTCACGCTTTTTGGTCGAAAATTGAAGATTTCTGAGCACTTTACAACCAGAAGGGGGGAGTCTTTGGATCATGAAATTTTAAAAAATCGTCAAATCTAGTCGAAAATGCTTGTAAAGTCTCCGCAGAACGTCAAAACGTTGGAATATGAAGTAAAAATCCTAAGAATTTCACGCTTTTTGGTCGAAAATTGAAGATTTCTGAGCACTTTACAACCAGAAGGGGGGAGTCTTTCGATCATGAAATTTTAAAAAATCGTCAAATCTAGTCGAAAATGCTTGTAAAGTCTCCGCAGAACGTCAAAACGTTGGAATATGAAGTAAAAATCCCAAGAATTTCACGCTTTTTGGTCGAAAATTGAAGATTTCTGAGCACTTTACAACCAGAAGGGGGGAGTCTTTGGATCATGAAATTTTAAAAAATCGTCAAATCTAGTCGAAAATGCTTGTAAAGTCTCCGCAGACTGTCAAAACGTTGGAATATGAAGTAAAAATCCTAAGAATTTCACGCTTTTTGGTCGAAAATTGAAGATTTCTGAGCACTTTACAACCAGAAGGGGGGAGTCTTTGGATCATGAAATTTTAAAAAATCGTCAAATCTAGTCGAAAATGCTTGTAAAGTCTCCGCAGAACGTCAAAACGTTGGAATATGAAGTAAAAATCCCAAGAATTTCACGCTTTTTGGTCGAAAATTGAAGATTTCTGAGCACTTTACAACCAGAAGGGGGGAGTCTTTCGATCATGAAATTTTAAAAAATCGTCAAATCTAGTCGAAAATGCTTGTAAAGTCTTCGCAGACCGTCAAAACGTTGGAATATGAAGTAAAAATCCCAAGAATTTCACGCTTTTTGGTCGAAAATTGAAGATTTCTGAGCACTTTACAACCAGAAGGGGGGAGTCTTTCGATCATGAAATTTTAAAAAATCGTCAAATCTAGTCGAAAATGCTTGTAAAGTCTCCGCATAACGTCAAAACGTTGGAATATGAAGTAAAAATCCCAAGAATTTCACGCTTTTTGGTCGAAAATTGAAGATTTCTGAGCACTTTACAACCAGAAGGGGGGAGTCTTTGGATCATGAAATTTTAAAAAATCGTCAAATCTAGTCGAAAATGCTTGTAAAGTCTCCGCAGAACGTCAAAACGTTGGAATATGAAGTAAAAATCCCAAGAATTTCACGCTTTTTGGTCGAAAATTGAAGATTTCTGAGCACTTTATAACCAGAAGGGGGGAGTCTTTGGATCATGAAATTTTAAAAAATCGTCAAATTTAGTCGAAAATGCTTGTAAAGTCTCCGCAGAACGTCAAAACGTTGGAATATGAAGTAAAAATCCCAAGAATTTCACGCTTTTTGGTCGAAAATTGAAGATTTCTGAGCACTTTACAACCAGAAGGGGGGAGTCTTTGGATCATGAAATTTTAAAAAATCGTCAAATCTAGTCGAAAATGCTTGTAAAGTCTCCGCAGAACGTCAAAACGTTGGAATATGAAGTAAAAATCCTAAGAATTTCACGCTTTTTGGTCGAAAATTGAAGATTTCTGAGCACTTTACAACCAGAAGGGGGGAGTCTTTCGATCATGAAATTTTAAAAAATCGTCAAATCTAGTCGAAAATGCTTGTAAAGTCTCCGCAGAACGTCAAAACGTTGGAATATGAAGTAAAAATCCCAAGAATTTCACGCTTTTTGGTCGAAAATTGAAGATTTCTGAGCACTTTACAACCAGAAGGGGGGAGTCTTTGGATCATGAAATTTTAAAAAATCGTCAAATCTAGTCGAAAATGCTTGTAAAGTCTCCGCAGAACGTCAAAACGTTGGAATATGAAGTAAAAATCCCAAGAATTTCACGCTTTTTGGTCGAAAATTGAAGATTTCTGAGCACTTTACAACCAGAAGGGGGGAGTCTTTCGATCATGAAATTTTAAAATATCGTCAAATCTAGTCGAAAATGCTTGTAAAGTCTTCGCAGACCGTCAAAACGTTGGAATATGAAGTAAAAATCCCAAGAATTTCACGCTTTTTGGTCGAAAATTGAAGATTTCTGAGCACTTTACAACCAGAAGGGGGGAGTCTTTCGATCATGAAATTTTAAAAAATCGTCAAATCTAGTCGAAAATGCTTGTAAAGTCTCCGCATAACGTCAAAACGTTGGAATATGAAGTAAAAATCCCAAGAATTTCACGCTTTTTGGTCGAAAATTGAAGATTTCTGAGCACTTTACAACCAGAAGGGGGGAGTCTTTGGATCATGAAATTTTAAAAATCGTCAAATCTCGTCGAAAATGCTTGTAAAGTCTCCACAGACTGTCAAAACGTTGGAATATGAAGTAAAAATCCCAAGAATTTCACGCTTTTTGGTCGAAAATTGAAGATTTCTGAGCACTTTACAACCAGAAGGGGGGAGTCTTTCGATCATGAAATTTTAAAAAATCGTCAAATCTAGTCGAAAATGCTTGTAAAGTCTCCGCATAACGTCAAAACGTTGGAATATGAAGTAAAAATCCCAAGAATTTCACGCTTTTTGGTCGAAAATTGAAGATTTCTGAGCACTTTACAACCAGAAGGGGGGAGTCTTTGGATCATGAAATTTTAAAAATCGTCAAATCTCGTCGAAAATGCTTGTAAAGTCTCCGCAGACTGTCAAAACGTTGGAATATGAAGTAAAAATCCCAAGAATTTCACGCTTTTTGGTCGAAAATTGAAGATTTCTGAGCACTTTACAACCAGAAGGGGGGAGTCTTTGGATCATGAAATTTTAAAAAATCGTCAAATCTAGTCGAAAATGCTTGTAAAGTCTCCGCAGAACGTCAAAACGTTGGAATATGAAGTAAAAATCCCAAGAATTTCACGCTTTTTGGTCGAAAATTGAAGATTTCTGAGCATTTTATAACCAGAAGGGGGGAGTCTTTATATCATGAAATTTTAAAAAATCGTCAAATTTAGTCGAAAATGCTTGTAAAGTCTCCGCAGAACGTCAAAACGTTGGAATATGAAGTAAAAATCCCAAGAATTTCACGCTTTTTGGTCGAAAATTGAAGATTTCTGAGCACTTTACAACCAGAAGGGGGGAGTCTTTGGATCATGAAATTTTAAAAAATCGTCAAATCTAGTCGAAAATGCTTGTAAAGTCTCCGCAGAACGTCAAAACGTTGGAATATGAAGTAAAAATCCCAAGAATTTCACGCTTTTTGGTCGAAAATTGAAGATTTCTGAGCACTTTACAACCAGAAGGGGGGAGTCTTTCGATCATGAAATTTTAAAAAATCGTCAAATCTAGTCGAAAATGCTTGTAAAGTCTCCGCATAACGTCAAAACGTTGGAATATGAAGTAAAAATCCCAAGAATTTCACGCTTTTTGGTCGAAAATTGAAGATTTCTGAGCACTTTACAACCAGAAGGGGGGAGTCTTTGGATCATGAAATTTTAAAAATCGTCAAATCTCGTCGAAAATGCTTGTAAAGTCTCCGCAGACTGTCAAAACGTTGGAATATGAAGTAAAAATCCCAAGAATTTCACGCTTTTTGGTCGAAAATTGAAGATTTCTGAGCACTTTACAACCAGAAGGGGGGAGTCTTTCGATCATGAAATTTTAAAAAATCGTCAAATCTAGTCGAAAATGCTTGTAAAGTCTTCGCAGACCGTCAAAACGTTGGAATATGAAGTAAAAATCCCAAGAATTTCACGCTTTTTGGTCGAAAATTGAAGATTTCTGAGCACTTTACAACCAGAAGGGGGGAGTCTTTCGATCATGAAATTTTAAAAAATCGTCAAATCTAGTCGAAAATGCTTGTAAAGTCTCCGCATAACGTCAAAACGTTGGAATATGAAGTAAAAATCCCAAGAATTTCACGCTTTTTGGTCGAAAATTGAAGATTTCTGAGCACTTTACAACCAGAAGGGGGGAGTCTTTGGATCATGAAATTTTAAAAATCGTCAAATCTAGTCGAAAATGCTTGTAAAGTCTTCGCAGACCGTCAAAACGTTGGAATATGAAGTAAAAATCCCAAGAATTTCACGCTTTTTGGTCGAAAATTGAAGATTTCTGAGCACTTTACAACCAGAAGGGGGTAGTCTTTCGATCATGAAATTTTAAAAAATCGTCAAATCTAGTCGAAAATGCTTGTAAAGTCTTCGCAGACCGTCAAAACGTTGGAATATGAAGTAAAAATCCCAAGAATTTCACGCTTTTTGGTCGAAAATTGAAGATTTCTGAGCACTTTACAACCAGAAGGGGGGAGTCTTTGGATCATGAAATTTTAAAAACCGTCAAATCTAGTCGAAAATGTTTGTAAAGTCTCCGCATAACGTCAAAACGTTGGAATATGAAGTAAAAATCCCAAGAATTTCACGCTTTTTGGTCTAAAATTGAAGATTTCTGAGCACTTTACAACCAGAAGGGGGGAGTCTTTGGATCATGAAATTTTAAAAAATCGTCAAATCTTGTCGAAAATGCTTGTAAAGTCTCCGCATAACGTCAAAACGTTGGAATATGAAGTAAAAATCCCAAGAATTTCACGCTTTTTGGTCGAAATTTGAAGATTTCTGAGCACTTTACAACCAGAAGGGGGGAGTCTTTGGATCATGAAATTTTAAAAAATCGTCAAATCTTGTCGAAAATGCTTGTAAAGTCTCCGCATAACGTCAAAACGTTGGAATATGAAGTAAAAATCCCAAGAATTTCACGCTTTTTGGTCTAAAATTGAAGATTTCTGAGCACTTTACAACCAGAAGGGGGGAGTCTTTGGATCATGAAATTTTAAAAATCGTCAAATCTAGTCGAAAATGCTTGTAAAGTCTCCGCAGACTGTCAAAACGTTGGAATATGAAGTAATAATCCCAAGATTTTCACGCTTTTTGGTCGAAAATTGAAGATTTCTGAGCACTTTACAACCAGAAGGGGGGAGTCTTTGGATCATGAAATTTTAAAAATCGTCAAATCTAGTCGAAAATGCTTGTAAAGTCTCCGCAGACTGTCAAAACGTTGGAATATGAAGTAAAAATCCCAAGAATTTCACGCTTTTTGGTCGAAATTTGAAGATTTCTGAGCACTTTACAACCAGAAGGGGGGAGTCTTTGGATCATGAAATTTTAAAAACCGTCAAATCTAGTCGAAAATGTTTGTAAAGTCTCCGCATAACGTCAAAACGTTGGAATATGAAGTAAAAATCCCAAGAATTTCACGCTTTTTGGTCTAAAATTGAAGATTTCTGAGCACTTTACAACCAGAAGGGGGGAGTCTTTGGATCATGAAATTTTAAAAAATCGTCAAATCTTGTCGAAAATGCTTGTAAAGTCTCCGCATAACGTCAAAACGTTGGAATATGAAGTAAAAATCCCAAGAATTTCACGCTTTTTGGTCGAAATTTGAAGATTTCTGAGCACTTTACAACCAGAAGGGGGGAGTCTTTGGATCATGAAATTTTAAAAAATCGTCAAATCTTGTCGAAAATGCTTGTAAAGTCTCCGCATAACGTCAAAACGTTGGAATATGAAGTAAAAATCCCAAGAATTTCACGCTTTTTGGTCGAAAATTGAAGATTTCTGAGCACTTTACAACCAGAAGGGGGGAGTCTTTGGATCATGAAATTTTAAAAATCGTCAAATCTAGTCGAAAATGCTTGTAAAGTCTCCGCATAACGTCAAAACGTTGCAATATGAAGTAAAAATCCCAAGAATTTCACGGTTTTTGGTCGAAAATTGAAGATTTCTGAGCACTTTACAACCAGAAGGGGGGAGTCTTTCGATCATGAAATTTTAAAAAATCGTCAAATCTAGTCGAAAATGCTTGTAAAGTCTCCGCAGAACGTCAAAACGTTGGAATATGAAGTAAAAATCCCAAGAATTTCACGCTTTTTGCTCGAAAATTGAAGATTTCTGAGCACTTTACAACCAGAAGGGGGGAGTACATGGATCATGATATTATGGCTCTGTAATCCGCAAGAAAACTAAGTCATGCAGACAGTTTTCGACGAGTCATAACTGAAAAACTAGCAGTTCGAAACAAGTGAAACTCGTTAAATATTGTTTCTTATGTCCGTTATAATATATATGCCAATTTTGAAGCAAATCGAAGAGATTGAGAAAATCGTGAAAAATAGAAAAAATCGTAAGGGGTTAACCCTCTGAATTTTTCACTTCGAAATTTTTTTCTTCGCGATCGAGCTGAAAGTTTGCACAGTCAATTTCGACATAATTTTGAACGTCGGAGGGAAATCTTAGACATTTTCATGTATAACTGTTTGAGTTATAACTCTGTAGTCCGCAAGAAAAGAAGTCATAGAGCCAGTTTTCCACGAGTCATAACTGAAAAACTAGGAGCTCGAAACAAGTGAAACTCGTTAAATATTGTTTCTTATGTCCGTTATAATATATATGCCAATTTTGAAGCAAATCGAAGAGATTGCGAAAATCTGGAAAAATCGAAAAAATCGTAAGGGGTTAACCTTCCGAATTTTTCACCTCGAAATTTTCAAGTTTCGACCAAAAAGCTTGAAATTCTTGGGATTTTTACTTCATATTCCAACGTTTTGACGTTCTGCGGACACTTTACAAGCATTTTCGACTAGATTTGACGATTTTTTAAAATTTCATGATCCAAAGACTCCCCCCTTCTGGTTGTAAAGTGCTCAGAAATCTTCAATTTTCGACCAAAAAGCGTGAAATTCTTGGGATTTTTACTTCATATTCCAACGTTTTGACGTTATGCGGAGACTTTACAAGCATTTTCGACTAGATTTGACGATTTTTTAAAATTTCATGATCCAAAGACTCCCCCCTTCTGGTTGTAAAGTGCTCAGAAATCTTCAATTTTCGACCAAAAAGCGTGAAATTCTTGGGATTTTTACTTCATATTCCAACGTTTTGACGTTATGCGGAGACTTTACAAGCATTTTCGACTAGATTTGACGATTTTTTAAAATTTCATGATCCAAAGACTCCCCCCTTCTGGTTGTAAAGTGCTCAGAAATCTTCAATTTTCGACCAAAAAGCGTGAAATTCTTGGGATTTTTACTTCATATTCCAACGTTTTGACGTTATGCGGAGACTTTACAAGCATTTTCGGCTAGATTTGACGATTTTTTAAAATTTCATGATCCAAAGACTCCCCCCTTCTGGTTGTAAAGTGCTCAGAAATCTTCAATTTTCGACCAAAAAGCGTGAAATTCTTGGGATTTTTACTTCATATTCCAACGTTTTGACGTTATGCGGAGACTTTACAAGCATTTTCGGCTAGATTTGACGATTTTTTAAAATTTCATGATCCAAAGACTCCCCCCTTCTGGTTGTAAAGTGCTCAGAAATCTTCAATTTTCGACCAAAAAGCGTGAAATTCTTGGGATTTTTACTTCATATTCCAACGTTTTGACGTTATGCGGAGACTTTACAAGCATTTTCGACTAGATTTGACGATTTTTTAAAATTTCATGATCCAAAGACTCCCCCCTTCTAGTTGTAAAGTGCTCAGAAATCTTCAATTTTCGACCAAAAAGCGTGAAATTCTTGGGATTTTTACTTCATATTCCAACGTTTTGACGTTATGCGGAGACTTTACAAGCATTTTCGGCTAGATTTGACGATTTTTCAAAATTTCATGATCCAAAGACTCCCCCCTTCTGGTTGTAAAGTGCTCAGAAATCTTCAATTTTCGACCAAAAAGCGTGAAATTCTTGGGATTTTTACTTCATATTCCAACGTTTTGACGATATGCGGAGACTTTACAAGCATTTTCGGCTAGATTTGACGATTTTTTAAAATTTCATGATCCAAAGACTCCCCCCTTCTGGTTGTAAAGTGCTCAGAAATCTTCAATTTTCGACCAAAAAGCGTGAAATTCTTGGGATTTTTACTTCATATTCCAACGTTTTGACGTTATGCGGAGACTTTATAAGCATTTTCGACTAGATTTGACGATTTTTTAAAATTTCATGATCCAAAGACTCCCCCCTTCTGGTTGTAAAGTGCTCAGAAATCTTCAATTTTCGACCAAAAAGCGTGAAATTCTTGGGATTTTTACTTCATATTCCAACGTTTTGACGTTCTGCGGAGACTTTACAAGCATTTTCGACTAGATTTGACGATTTTTTAAAATTTCATGATCCAAAGACTCCTCCCTTCTGGTTGTAAAGTGCTCAGAAATCTTCAATTTTCGACCAAAAAGCGTGAAATTCTTGGGATTTTTACTTCATATTCCAACGTTTTGACGTTATGCGGAGACTTTACAAGCATTTTCGGCTAGATTTGACGATTTTTTAAAATTTCATGATCCAAAGACTCCCCCCTTCTGGTTGTAAAGTGCTCAGAAATCTTCAATTTTCGACCAAAAAGCGTGAAATTCTTGGGATTTTTACTTCATATTCCAACGTTTTGACGTTATGCGGAGACTTTACAAGCATTTTCGGCTAGATTTGACGATTTTTTAAATTTCATGATCCAAAGACTCCCCCCTTCTGGTTGTAAAGTGCTCAGAAATCTTCAATTTTCGACCAAAAAGCGTGAAATTCTTGGGATTTTTACTTCATATTCCAACGTTTTGAGGTTCTGCGGAGACTTTACAAGCATTTTCGACTAGATTTGACGATTTTTTAAAATTTCATGATCCAAAGACTCCCCCCTTCTGGTTGTAAAGTGCTCAGAAATCTTCAATTTTCGACCAAAAAGCGTGAAATTCTTGGGATTTTTACTTCATATTCCAACGTTTTGACGTTATGCGGAGACTTTACAAGCATTTTCGTCTAGATATGACGATTTTTTCAAATTTCATGATCCAAAGACTCCCCCCTTCTGGTTGTAAAGTGCTCAGAAATCTTCAATTTTCGACCAAAAAGCGTGAAATTCTTGGGATTTTTACTTCATATTCCAACGTTTTGACGTTATTCGGAGACTTTACAAGCATTTTCGACTAGATTTGACGATTTTTTAAAATTTCATGATGCAAAGACTCCCCCCTTCTGGTTGTAAAGTGCTCAGAAATCTTCAATTTTCGACCAAAAAACGTGAAATTCTTGGGATTTTTACTTCATATTCCAACGTTTTGAGGTTCTGCGGAGACTTTACAAGCATTTTCGACTAGATTTGACGATTTTTTAAAATTTTCGGCTAGACGATTTTTTTAAATTTCATGATCCAAAGACTCCCCCCTTCTGGTTGTAAAGTGCTCAGAAATCTTCAATTTTCGACCAAAAAGCGTGAAATTCTTGGGATTTTTACTTCATATTCCAACGTTTTGAGGTTCTGCGGAGACTTTACAAGCATTTTCGACTAGATTTGACGATTTTTTAAAATTTCATGATCCAAAGACTCCCCCCTTCTGGTTGTAAAGTGCTCAGAAATCTTCAATTTTCGACCAAAAAGCGTGAAATTCTTGGGATTTTTACTTCATATTCCAACGTTTTGAGGTTCTGCGGAGACTTTACAAGCATTTTCGACTAGATTTGACGATTTTTTAAAATTTCATGATCCAAAGACTCCCCCCTTCTGGTTGTAAAGTGCTCAGAAATCTTCAATTTTCGACCAAAAAGCGTGAAATTCTTGGGATTTTTACTTCATATTCCAACGTTTTGACGTTATGCGGAGACTTTACAAGCATTTTCGGCTAGATTTGACGATTTTTTAAATTTCATGATCCAAAGACTCCCCCCTTCTGGTTGTAAAGTGCTCAGAAATCTTCAATTTTCGACCAAAAAGCGTGAAATTCTTGGGATTTTTACTTCATATTCCAACGTTTTGACGTTATGCGGAGACTTTACAAGCATTTTCGACTAGATTTGACGATTTTTAAAATTTCATGATCCAAAGACTCCCCCCTTCTGGTTGTAAAGTGCTCAGAAATCTTCAATTTTCGACCAAAAAGCGTGAAATTCTTGGGATTTTTACTTCATATTCCAACGTTTTGACGTTATTCGGAGACTTTACAAGCATTTTCGACTAGATTTGACGATTTTTTAAAATTTTCGGCTAGACGATTTTTTTAAATTTCATGATCCAAAGACTCCCCCCTTCTGGTTGTAAAGTGCTCAGAAATCTTCAATTTTCGACCAAAAAGCGTAAAATTCTTGGGATTTTTACTTCATATTCCAACGTTTTGACGTTATTCGGAGACTTTACAAGCATTTTCGGCTAGATTTGACGATTTTTTAAAATTTCATGATCCAAAGACTCCCCCCTTCTGGTTGTAAAGTGCTCAGAAATCTTCAATTTTCGACCAAAAAGCGTGAAATTCTTGGGATTTTTACTTCATATTCCAACGTTTTGACGTTATGCGGAGACTTTACAAGCATTTTCGACTAGATTTGACGATTTTTAAAATTTCATGATCCAAAGACTCCCCCCTTCTGGTTGTAAAGTGCTCAGAAATCTTCAATTTTCGACCAAAAAGCGTGAAATTCCTGGGATTTTTACTTCATATTCCAACGTTTTGACGTTCTGCGGAGACTTTACAAGCATTTTCGACTAGATTTGACGATTTTTTAAAATTTCATGATCCAAAGACTCCCCCCTTCTGGTTGTAAAGTGCTCAGAAATCTTCAATTTTCGACCAAAAAGCGTGAAATTCTTGGGATTTTTACTTCATATTCCAACGTTTTGACGTTATGCGGAGACTTTACAAGCATTTTCGACTAGATTTGACGATTTTTAAAATTTCATGATCCAAAGACTCCCCCCTTCTGGTTGTAAAGTGCTCAGAAATCTTCAATTTTCGACCAAAAAGCGTGAAATTCCTGGGATTTTTACTTCATATTCCAACGTTTTGACGTTCTGCGGAGACTTTACAAGCATTTTCGACTAGATTTGACGATTTTTTAAAATTTCATGATCCAAAGACTCCCCCCTTCTGGTTGTAAAGTGCTCAGAAATCTTCAATTTTCGACCAAAAAGCGTGAAATTCTTGGGATTTTTACTTCATATTCCAACGTTTTGAGGTTCTGCGGAGACTTTACAAGCATTTTCGACTAGATTTGACGATTTTTTAAAATTTCATGATCCAAAGACTCCCCCCTTCTGGTTGTAAAGTGCTCAAAAATCTTCAATTTTCGACCAAAAACCGTGAAATTCTTGGGATTTTTACTTCATATTCCAACGTTTTGACGTTATGCGGAGACTTTACAAGCATTTTCGGCTAGATTTGACGATTTTTTAAAATTGCATGATCCAAAGACTCCCCCCTTCTGGTTGTAAAGTGCTCAGAAATCTTCAATTTTCGACCAAAAAGCGTGAAATTCTTGGGATTTTTACTTCATATTCCAACGTTTTGACGTTATTCGGAGACTTTACAAGCATTTTCGACTAGATTTGACGATTTTTTAAAATTTTCGGCTAGACGATTTTTTTAAATTTCATGATCCAAAGACTCCCCCCTTCTGGTTGTAAAGTGCTCAGAAATCTTCAATTTTCGACCAAAAAGCGTGAAATTCTTGGGATTTTTACTTCATATTCCAACGTTTTGAGGTTCTGCGGAGACTTTACAAGCATTTTCGACTAGATTTGACGATTTTTTAAAATTTCATGATCCAAAGACTCCCCCCTTCTGGTTGTAAAGTGCTCAAAAATCTTCAATTTTCGACCAAAAACCGTGAAATTCTTGGGATTTTTACTTCATATTCCAACGTTTTGACGTTATGCGGAGACTTTACAAGCATTTTCGGCTAGATTTGACGATTTTTTAAAATTGCATGATCCAAAGACTCCCCCCTTCTGGTTGTAAAGTGCTCAGAAATCTTCAATTTTCGACCAAAAAGCGTGAAATTCTTGGGATTTTTACTTCATATTCCAACGTTTTGAGGTTCTGCGGAGACTTTACAAGCATTTTCGACTAGATTTGACGATTTTTTAAAATTTCATGATCCAAAGACTCCCCCCTTCTGGTTGTAAAGTGCTCAAAAATCTTCAATTTTCGACCAAAAAGCGTGAAATTCTTGGGATTTTTACTTCATATTCCAACGTTTTGACGTTATGCGGAGACTTTACAAGCATTTTCGGCTAGATTTGACGATTTTTTAAAATTGCATGATCCAAAGACTCCCCCCTTCTGGTTGTAAAGTGCTCAGAAATCTTCAATTTTCGACCAAAAAGCGTGAAATTCTTGGGATTTTTACTTCATATTCCAACGTTTTGACGTTATGCGGAGACTTTACAAGCATTTTCGACTAGATTTGACGATTTTTTAAAATTTCATGATCCAAAGACTCCCCCCTTCTGGTTGTAAAGTGCTCAGAAATCTTCAATTTTCGACCAAAAAGCGTGAAATTCTTGGGATTTTTACTTCATATTCCAACGTTTTGACGTTCTGCGGAGACTTTACAAGCATTTTCAACCAGATTTTACGATTTTTTAAAATTTCATGATCCAAAGACTCCCCCCTTCTGGTTGTAAAGTGCTCAGAAATCTTCAATTTTCGACCAAAAAGCGTGAAATTCTTGGGATTTTTACTTCATATTCCAACGTTTTGACGTTATTCGGAGACTTTACAAGCATTTTCGACTAGATTTGACGATTTTTTAAAATTTCATGATCCAAAGACTCCCCCCTTCTGGTTGTAAAGTGTTCAGAAATCTTCAATTTTCGACCAAAAAGCGTGAAATTCTTGGGATTTTTACTTCATATTCCAACGTTTTGACGTTATGCGGAGACTTTACAAGCATTTTCGGCTAGATTTGACGATTTTTTAAAATTACATGATCCAAAGACTCCCCCCTTCTGGTTGTAAAGTGCTCAGAAATCTTTAATTTTCGACCAAAAAGCGTGAAATTCTTGAGATTTTTACTTCATATTCCAACGTTTTGACGTTATGCGGAGACTTTACAAGCATTTTCGACTAGATTTGACGATTTTAAAAAAAATCATGATCCAAAGACTCCCCCCTTCTGGTTGTAAAGTGCTCAGAAATCTTCAATTTTCGACCAAAAAGCGTGAAATTCTTGGGATTTTTACTTCATATTCCAACGTTTTGACGTTCTGCGGAGACTTTACAAGCATTTTCGACTAGATTTGACGATTTTTAAAATTTCATGATCCAAAGACTCCCCCCTTCTGGTTGTAAAGTGCTCAGAAATCTTCAATTTTCTCCAAATCGCGTGAAATTCCTATAATTTTTATGTCCTATTCTAATATCTTTACATTATGCGTGGAAATTTCGCTCAAATTCGACTAAAATTTAAGAATTTTTAAGATTTATTGACCCATGTGCTCCCCCCTTCTGGTTGATAAATCATAAAAATGCTTAAATTTTGGCTCAAATCGCAACAGCTTCACGTTTGTTTCATACATTACCTACTTCTTCATAATGTAGTCCGACATTTTCGATTTCGACATGATATCGATGGCATTTCTGGGAAAAGTAATTGTAGATTTCCGTCTGTCAATACACCTGAATCATCGCTCTCCCAGTTAAATACACAGGAGATAACAAAGTTCAAGCGTGCTGACAGGACAGGAGATGTGTTGACCTAGGAATAAAACACAATTAATGCGAAAAATCGAAATAAAGCGCATAACGGAAAAAATATTCACACATTCTCACTGATATAACGCGAAAACGGTAACAGCTGCAGAAATACGTCTAGTCACAATCTGTAGGTCTAGAAATACTCTACATTTTCATATATAAATCTCTCTATCATTTGAAATACAGACGCTACAGAGTTGAAACTGGAGAAAACATGAATTTTCATCATATTCAAGAAGCTTTTCGAGCTGTATCTCAGTAAGTGTTTATCGTACCGACTTCTAGTTTGTGTTTTTGGTTTCATGGGGAGGCTTTCCATACGAGAATTTTATTATCCCCAATCTCCATTCATTACTTTCAATGTGCAATGCGAAAAACCGATAAATGATCAGACGGGTAGAGGTCAAATTTGTACAATAAAAATAAATTCATTTTATGCTACTAATCAATACTCTTCAGGATGCTAATTGAAAATGCGAAAACCGTTTGTGCATATCTTTTTCCGTTTCGCGTCACAACCCTTCAAAATTCGTACATTTTAATGCTTTAAGAAGTAGTAATAAACTGATCAATTAGAACTAGTATGTAGTACAAAACATATCAATTAACTAACTATTTTGTAGTTTTTCAATTGATAAACAAGAGATGTGAATTCACATTCAATACTTTCTACACAAACGAAATTTATTTGTGAATTTATTTAAATTTTGAAGACAAGTAGCGCTATCTGCAGTTCAGTAGTCAAGTTTAGAGATACTATCGCCATCTATAATTAGTCATTGCTATTAATATACTAATTATTTTGTTACACAATTGACAACACTGAGAAAACGTCAAAATCTGACAGATAGTGTTTGCACAGCCTATTCATTGCAAAATATAACATTCCAGGAAGTAGTAATTAACATCCTGTTGGCTTGTGTAAGTGCGCAGTAATTATCGCTAGAAATTATTGCGTGTAGACGTACAAAAATGCAGTAAATCAGTGTCAAGTGCGTGCGTTTACCGCGTTGTTTTTTGGTGTATTGTCGTAAACACAAAGCAGCAGTCAAAATGCCACAGCACAGGCACAGGCACAACTATAGTAATTTCACCTATGTCAGCTCATGTTTTAAGTATTTGATATTTCTACTGAATTTTATATTTTGGGTATGTCATAGTTTAAACATTTTGATTTGTATGTTTATAATCGTGTTTTTCATTTGCAGCTGGCTGGAGGGTTGTTGATTGGAATTGGTTTGTATGCTTTTATTGACAAATGGCAACTTACTGGATCTGTTAAACTTGAAAATGTTTATGATGTGATTTTAAACATTTCACTGGTGATGATTATTATGGGTGGGGTGATTTTTACAGTCAGTTTTGCTGGGTGTGTGGGGGCTTTAAGGGAAAACACCTGTTTATTGAAATTGGTAATACTAGGAAGGTGATTTTAAATTGTTTTGATTGTAAATGAGTTTTTTTTTAGTATTCACTTTGCCTGTTGATATTTTTCTTATTGGAAATGGGTATTGCTATTATGGGTTTTGTTTTTCCACAATCAATGCAGACATTGTTGGAAGAGAATTTCACTGATAAAATTATTCACACCTACAGAGATGATCCAGATTTGCAGAATTTTATTGATTTTGCTCAACAGGAGGTATGTGCTCAACTTTGATATGTGCAGTAATTAAGGTCGTTTTAGACAAGACAATTTCTTAGCTCAAAAGTTGTTCAAGAAATGAATTCATATATCCTCCTCCCATACAATTTGTCCTTGACAAATAGAATGTGTTATATTTTTTCATTCGATCTACCATCCAATTTAATATTTCAAATAATTTGCTGTATGATCCGAGACAATTTAGATTGTCTTGCATCTTGAATAAATTTTGAGTCAAGAAATTGTCTTGTCTAAAATGACCTTTAATAATAGGGAATTCAAAAGTAATGGTGCCTCTTATTCTAGAGAATGATGTTAAATTTCAAGCAAATTTATATAGTTGTATTAGTTTTTGTATTTATTTGATGCAATTCTGTAACTTGCTATTGACCTTCAGGTCCTTCTGGCATGTGCTTGTGAGTGTTAGGACTTACAACTTCAGAAAATTGTCCCAAAGTGTTGTTAATTGTATGCCAATGACCAGTACAATTTGTCATTGGGATACAATTAATGACTACCTGTACTGCCCATTGTAACTACTGCATTACATTGGCCTGTAATTTATATATTTAAATGACCATAACAATATATAAGAATATTTCTTAGGTATGACATTGTTGTATTTTACTATACTTATGCAGGCACAACTAATATACTATGTTGGAACATGTACATTTTATTTTTTTTAATTTTAATTGCAGTTCAGATGTTGTGGATTGAGTTCTGAGGGCTATATTGATTGGTCTAAGAATGAATATTTCAACTGCTCCTCACCTAGTGTTGAAAGGTGTGGAGTTCCATTTTCATGTTGCATCAATGCAACTGATATCAGCTCAGGTCTTGTCAACATCATGTGTGGTTATGGAGTGCAAACATTATCAGTAAGTAGTTCTTCAGCCAAGGCATGTTATACTGAATACCAACCACTTGGACCAAGAATTTTGAAGGCATTGGGCAAAATGTTTTTTTTTTCATTTACTTCATACTCTATTATTGAATTTAGATCTTGATGCTTTATGATTGTTTACATCAACATTAATGCAAGCTGGTTATGTGATTTAGGTTGTTTTTTATATGATATATATTTATAGGTTGCAGAGGCTAGTAAAAAGGTGTGGACATCAGGTTGCATTGAAATTGTGCGTTCATGGGCGGAAAGAAATCTCTACACAATTGCCATCATAGCTCTGAGTACAGCACTCTCCCAACTGTTTGTTATCTACCTAGCAAAAACTTTGGAAGGCCAGATAGATCTACAGAAAGCTAGATGGGCCAGTTGAAATATAGCCTATTCTCCAAGTGGGCCTAGGGTATATTTGTGAATTGTCCTGCCAAGCCATTTTATATCAATGTCATGTCCAAACAAATGGGGTGCATATAATTAAACCTACATTTTTTAAAAGTAGACAAAAATGTACAAATTTATATGCAAACTACATGTTTTTATATCTACCATCAGTTCTTTTCAATCACTTTTTGGAATCACACTGCCCTTTTGAACAGAATCTCTTTGGTTTTTGTATTATAAGTCCACTAGTGGAATACTTTTATATTTGAGATTAAAAAAATCGTTGCTCTAAATTAAAAACCGTGCCAAAACGATATTTTTTATATGACCTAGTAATCTCATCTCAATGTAGAGCAATGTATACCACTTTTTTATAGAATTTCAAAATAAACAAGAAAATTTATAAAAAAAAAAAACCGACTGCATTACCATTTGAAAATAAATTACATGCAAAAACTGACTGTAAAACCTTTTCCAAATAAGAAAATGTGATTTTTTTATATATGATACCAACATATGTTTTTTATACTCTTAGCGTAGCAAGTAAGTAAGTGACAAACTGTGTAATTTATTTGTGACTGTCTTTAATCAATCAATAAATAATAAGTTTTACTTTATAAAAATAATTGAATGTCTTCCTTTCAAATCCAAAATCCCATTATAATCTCCAATTAAATTGTCACTTATCTTTACAAAGTGATATTACCATATGTAATCAGAGGTATGAAAGACACTCACCTTTAAATAAGCTTTGGTAAATGCAATAATTTTGCAATTAAAATTCACATTAATACTTGCAAAATAATTCATTTAAATATATATCTACTCACAATTTTTTGTTCATCAAATAGGTACAACAATTCATTTGTACACAAATACAAAACTACCTAATATAATAATAATTTAAACCTATCTCAATTAAACTAATTTAAAATAAAAAAAAATCTTATATGCTATTTTTTAAGTACAAAAATGTATGTTTGGTGTAGCTATTAATCAATTAATTAAACAGTGGTAAGGCGATCAGTGGCTGAGGAATGTTTGTATATATTTAAAATTAAAAAAACTACGGATTTAACAAGGCACTATTGTAGGAATGTCGGTGATTCCAAAAAGCTTCACTAAAAAGCCTTTTTTTATGCGATTGTTTCAGTCTTCTAAGTTTTGTGTGTGTGAGAGAGTGTATGTGGTAATTTATTTGGTTGTTTTGAAAATATAACTGGTGGTGAAGTTTTGCATTAGCGTGTAGTTTTTCGTTGCCAGAAACTCGACGATGGTGTCCTTTTCTAAATCGCTGTTCAACAGGTGTACATCAATAATTTCAATTTTAACCCTGTCAAACGGAATTGTTTCAAGTACTTGCAACTCAGTTCCGCGCGATTCCAAACTGAAATAGTCCACTTCAGTCATGTTCATGGCTAATAAAAGGGAGTACAGTGGGAAACATTTAACGCGCGTGTTGAACATTTCAGAGTCGTCGATTAGATTAGAGTGGATGCTGTTGATTTTTACCCCATCGCGTTCTTCTTGGTGGTAGGTGACTTCTTTCGGGTAGGGGGCGGGACTTAAGCAGCCATGTACAGCGCTGGAGCGTGCGCGGTTGTGGCGTTTTAAGATGAAATAGTGACGAGGGTCAGGTTGTACTAGTAAACCTTGCCAGTTTAAATGCTTTTCCAACCACTCGGTTTCTGATGTTTTGCCATCACCATAAGCACCTGCTTCAATAAATTTGCCTTCACTCTAAAATTAATTAAATAATACTTGTTAATGTAAATATATCACATGCATTTAAATCTTCTCAAATCGTTTTTTAATGAAACAAACTTGTATGTCTTGTCATTATTGTTAGTAGGGATAGCCGTTAGGCTTTTCCAATGGTAAAGGGATCTCAGAGGAGTTGAATCGCCTAGTATTTACTTTAACTTCAATGGTGATTTGCAAAAATTTACCCCAGTAGGCTTAGAATGCAAGATTATATTTTATTTGAATCGCATGCTCCCCAATGCTCATTATAAGATGATATGCCTCTAACCACTAAGCCACTGAGCTGGGTTAGTTACTAGTATTAATCATAATTTATATATAATTCAAATTTATGTATGTATGTTGAAAGTAGTATGATGTATCTTGAATGTATATGAACTTCTAGTTTTAAGCATTCAATTAAGATTGCTGTTGGATCTAGATTATTTTCTCCACAGAGATTTGAAGAATTAAATTGAAACCTACACTTAAAGGTAAAAGACAACTAGATATATATATATAAATTGAAACCTTAAATCTAACTTAAATCACCCTTTTCTTTTTAAATATACACACACCTTTTATATACGAATGTTGAATAACATTTACCTTATTGTTTAGCAATTTTAGAATATACTCGATGTCTTGTGATGCCACTTTTGCAGTGTACTCTATTGGTTTGTGATTGGGCTCCACTGCTGGTGTGAGAAAGTATTTTTTGATTACATTTACCAATTGTGAATTGTCTTGTTGTACTCCAAACATTTCGTAATCCTTTGTCATGTTCATATTGAATTGATGGTGTCTTAATGCTGAAACAATAAGAATTATTTGATACTAATAACAGGAAGAGTAATAAACCTATATGAAGATTTGAAGTTTTTCAAGTTTATTTGGAACAATGAGTATATATGAGTTTGCAATTTTAATATTGCTGCAGTTTATAGTGCCTATAGTATATTCTGTTGAGGTTTGTGATGTAGAGGGGCAGTGAGGGAAATGCCAATAAAGCTCTTTTTTTTTTAGTATATTTTGGTGATACACATGAATATTACTGCCAATTTGTATAAATGGGGTTTAGTAATTTATTATATTTTAATAGATGAATGCCCATATACACCAAAATCCCTTAAATTTTATAGGTCCCATAAGCTATTGAATGTATAAATTGAAAATGTCATTATGACTGAAATGGTCAAAATAAATGTCAACTCCTTGAATAGCGCTTGTGATTGGAGCTTTGATGACACATTTTCTTTATTTTTAGTGTTTCCAATAGAGCAAATATAAAGTAACTACATTCCCTAAATAATTTATTTATTGTTGCTGTAACAACGAATACTTATGGGTTCAATAGCTATTGATAGATTTATAGAATGTTGGTGAATATGGGGGTTATGCCCATATTCACCAACATCCCATAAACTTTATAGGTCCCATAAGCTATTGAATGGATAAATTGACAACATCATTGCAAAAGAATATGCCAAAACAAATGTCAAATACATTGAATAGCGCTTGCAATTGAAGCTTTGATGACACCTTTTGTTTAATTATTCAGTGTTTCCAATAGAGTGAATCTAAAGTAACTACATTTCCTAGATAATGTATTTATTGTTGCTATAACAACTAATACTTATGGGTTCAATAGCTATTGATAGATTTATGGAACATTGGTGAATATGGGGGTTAGTATTATTTTCGAAGTTAAAACAAATTAAACAAAATTGTGCAACCTTAGTTGCCTAATGTTAGAATGAAATTTGAATATATGTTTAATAACTATTTAAATTTTGTATAAATAATATCATATTGTACTTACAATGCATGTGCAATTATGTTATTAATAATGTTTATAAAAAAGTGAGGTTATAATTGTAAAATAAATATAAACCTCAATGTGTTTTAAAATTGTAGCAGATTTAATTTATTATATCAATGACTACACTAAAGAATAATGAATTGTTATTACCTTTATTATTCATGTAGAAATACAACAAAGTCATAACAGTGGCAAACCCTATAAAGAATGCCAGAAGAGGCAGGAACTTTTTCAACACAAACTGCCCCTGCATAATGCTCCCGCCCGTCTTTGTGGGGGTCGGCGGCAGCTGTGGAGGTGCATGCGGGGGCGCAGCACCGGGGCCCGCTGGTTGACTCATGTTACATATCTTTGTCATACGGACGGATTGCACGCGAAATGCTAGTTGAATTGTGCGGTTAGGTGTTTCATCGATCGCCTTGCGTGGGTCACCAAACCGAATATTATTATTTCACTCACTGACAATTTGCAAGACACACGCGCACGCGGAACGTCTTCCACAACAATGCAACTGTCTCTTCAGCGACTGGCATCCTGTGTGAATACCAGGTGTAAAAATGCACTAAGGTTCAACACCCAGCGGCGAGAGGTGCGATTGCGAGCCTTAACGCACTACCTCCCACTCTTATCCGATAGCCGACTCTGAGGGGAATGCGTGTCTTTGTCTAGGCGTTTGTTGGATATCTGCCGCGTTTGAAAGTTTATTGCGGGATGATGACTGCAGGCAGCAGCGTCTTAATCAGACGCTTCCTATATCCTCAATTGGATAATTAATTGCGTCTCCTTGAAACTGGCACATTTAGGGCAATTTAGTTTGTGAGAGGAAATCGCAAAAAGTGACAAATTACTGTTCATATAGTTGCGCAAGGTTTAGTTGAGAAAGTTGCTCTGGTTGTTGCTTAATTAATTCACAGGACGCTAATTACAGACAAATATGATTATTTTCAAGTATGATTTGTATTTTTATATATTTGGTTGGGCAATATAGATCTATAATCGCCAAGAGTCACGTTTTATGGCTTCTGATCTAAATTTTGTCTGGCGCGTTTAAATGGTACGCTCGGTTGGCAGGTGCCGAAGTACCTGTTGTATTTAATTACCTTCCGAGAAGCCTGCAAGTTGACGAAAAGGGATAGACTTTTTTCAACAGGTATATTTAGAAGAAACTGAGTCACAAAGGGGGGCGTTTATGGTTAATATCGTAATTATACATATTATCAAGATGAAAAACAGATTCAGAAATAAATGATATAGATAAAAAATATTATTTGCAGGCAAAAATACGTTTTGCATATCAATTGAAAGTAATTGTTTCCGATATTAATATTTAAACGTACGAGGCAAATAAATGCTTGCTGCAGATTTTTCTACATCCCGTAAAATATCCCCGAAAAGTCGCAAAATTTCTAGATTTAGGATAGTTTAAGGAAAATTACTTACTACCAATGCCCTGACCGTAATTTTCATTGCATTCGCGTCAGCTCGGTGATTTCTATACGGCGAACAACAGTGGTTGAAGAAAACCCGGTTAGATTTAGGGCCGGTTATTCAATAGTCAGTTAAACTGAGGTTTAACCAAAGAAAATATAATCCTGTAGTTTAACTAACCCATCAGTTTAAGGTTAAACTAGAGATTAATTTTGATTGTGTGGTTGATGCGAAAAATCTGGTGTAGGCACCACACTACTTTCCAAATTCAGCCAAAATTTAAGCTCTACTTGTTTTTAAATTATTATCTTTGTTATTGCTAATCATAACTCGAATTTTCGCGATTTTGTGTGTGTAATATATTACCACAGAGCACTATAATATATATATATTACCATAGAATCGCGATAATCCGAGGTAATTGGGTCTGATGGTACGGAAAAACACGGCAAAAATTAAAATACATAACGGAATTTTCAACTATAATGATGGATATGATGAAATTTCATGTTTTCCCCGGTTTAACTCTGTAGCAACTCTATTTCAAATGCCTGAGTGATGGTTTATATGTGAAAATGTAGAGTATTGCTAGCCCTATAGATGAGACTATAAATCTTTCTCTACCTATTACCGTTCTTGATGATATTTCATGTTGTTTCCCTGATTTGAACTATGTAGCATCTCCATTTCAAGTGCTAGAGGGTTGGTTTATATGTGAAAATGTAGCCCTACAGATTGAGACTAGACACTGCTCTCTAGATTTTTGTTAATTATATCAATAAATATCATCTTTTGTGGCGTTTAGCTTTCAAACGCAATAATATTTCAATCTAATCTCTTAATCTTCAAATAGCTGCATCTATAAGTTACTAATTTTAGGAAACTAAACCAGGTTTGCTCGTTTAATCTTGGAGATAATTTTTAAAGGTGACTGTGTAATAATACTGTCAGTCCTAGTACTGTCACTATTTGCTTCAATCCTCCTTTTATATTTATCAAGTAATCAATTATCTGGATTAACATCAGTAGTCTCTTCATTGCATCATTGCTATACCTTACACAATAAGTAATACTCTCAATATTTGAGAATAATGAACATATTAAATATGTTATGGAACAGTAATACTGTGATTATTCTAAAATATTGACAGTATTATTGATTGGGTAAGGTGCCTTATTTTTAGGTTGACTTTCAACGTGTAAAAGATATGTAGAATTTTGTTAGGGCGCATATAAAATAAGGGCGTATTTAAATTAATAACCTGGATGGGTTGAAAAATCCTACTTTATTATAAACAGTATGGATATTGATTGATTGTCAAATGACAATCCATTGTCCTACCATGGATTTACATAAATATGTAAATCAATGGTAGGACTTGTAAGCCAGCAGACTTGTACTTACATGGATACAATTTTCATGTAGTTCTATAAAAGATGACTGAAGCTAGAAAAATAAGAGTAATGGGTTTGTGTTTTTGTATAATATAGCCAATAATGAATTATATGAATGTCGTGAAGTTGCTAAATGACTTGCAGCTTCTCTGCTTATAGTCATGAAACTTACGTTGGAAATAATTGAATCACCACGGCGCTTCTTAAGTCAAAACGCGCGCCTGGTAGAACAGAACAATCCTGTTACCACAAGGGCATCAGAAAATATCCCAACATATCAACATCTCTATATAACAGGCAGGGATGGGTGGAGCCCAAATAACCAATTATATTTAAATACCACTACCACTTAAATTGATTCAATCCACCAGTACTTTTATATTATAGTCAAATGAGAGCTATAATTTTGAATTTCACTTGGTACATTGTTGTATGATTCAAACATTACTTCATATAGTTCTTGAAGTTGTAGATATACACCAGTTTTTCAAGAACGTACATGCAATTCATATATTTCAAAATAATGATCAATAACTCAATAAAAAGTAAACTTAATTGCCAGAATTAAAGTAACAATGTTTAATGTTGAAAAAAATCTGCTTAGTAGTCATCCCCCCTGGACACGACTTCCTTGCAGGTTGGTCTGAGCATAATGGTGTGCTCAAACTGGGCTGTGTAGCAACCCTTGATGTCACACAGTGGAGGGTATGCATCTACCACATTCTTGTCACACAAATCCTTGAGCGCCATTTGGTATTTTGTTGCGCCAGCGCGGTCCAACCAACGTTTGCAGAACGCCAACGTGCCGAAATTCTTGTTGATTACATTCAGTAAGGTTTTAGATGACTGCAATCTGAGAATCAAATATTATACACAACATTTTAATTTGCCTCTTCATCCAACAAGACTGTATGGAATATAATCTAGCAAATTATTGTATCAATTGTACAAATAGCCAAGCATAATTTGTAATATGCATTAAATATTTATAAAACACCTTTATTTAGAGTTAATAGTGATTTCATATCAGTGTACTAACCTTAATGGCACATATGGCATATCAAAGTTCTTCATATAGTGGGAGCAGTCCATATCATCATGAACCACACCCCTGCCAGTTGATCCAAATGTCTCAATTGCATAAAACTCATTTTCTTCCATCACTGTAGCCTCACCACCCTTCACAATTGGTACAGTTTTACCAGCATGAATTCCTAAAATAAAAATCTCAGTATTAAAATACACATATACAGTGTTATTGTAGGGTATATATCTTATGGCCACATTACTTAGCCGAAATAATGATGAACACCTTCTATATTTTTCCCAAAGTGCACCTGTGAGGATGTAGAAGTTCTCAAAGTTGGAATTTTATCTATATATTGGTTTTGTAGTATATGACAACACTGATTTCCAGATAGCTCCCTGATATGCTACTGCAGGATATTTAGCCTAATCTTTATTTGTTTGTTGTCTGTATTCACCAACATCCCATAAACTTTATAGGTTCCATAAGCTATTGAATGGATAAATTGACAATGTCATTGTGACAGAATATGTCAAAACAAATGTCAAACACCTCGAGTAGCACTTGCGATTGGAGCTTTGACGACACCTTTTGTTTAATTATTCAGTGTTTCCAATAGAGAAAATCTAAAGTAACTACATTCCCTAGATAATTTATTTATTGTTGCTATAACAACTAATAGTTATGGGTTCAATAGCTATTGATAGATTTATGGAACGTCGGTGAATATAGGGGTGTGAGTAGCAGAACAGGTGCTATGTTACCGACGGCTTAAAGTGCCTTCTGAAGCACTGTACAAACTATTCCAACAGATTCATGCCGCGCGACACCGAAACTTGAATTCAAGTCTGCTGCATTATAAATTCGGCATCTTACTGCTTGACTATGCAAAGCCTATACAAAACATTAGTTCATACAGTATTTTACTTACTGTAAGGTGATATTGAATGTCCATTCAAATTACGTATAGATTTAATTGGATAAGTTTTTCCATCCAACTCTAGTTCATAAGACTCCATCACTTCCTGAATAGCAGCTCCAATGTCACATAATTGAACATCAATACCTGCAAAATAATTTCTTAAAGACACCATTTACTACAAGCTAGCACATTTTACCTGCTTCTCTTATGCCTGTATTAGTAGCATCCCTAACAGCCTCAACCAGCTTATCATATTTTGGATTGAATGTCAGAGTGAATGCACAATCTATAATTCGACCATTGATGTGTGTACCAAAATCTATTTTGGTGACATCATCATACTCGAGGACTGTTGTGTCCCCAGCATTTGGGGTGTAATGGGCAGCACAGTGGTTTCGTGAGCATCCTGTTGGGAATGCTAATCCAGCTTTCAAGCCATTTTCAGCAATCAGTTTTCTGGCTGTGTTTTCAAGCTCCTCACAGATTTGTATCATTGTCATACCTGGCTTTACCCAACGCTGGATATGCTGTCTTGTCTAAATGTAGAAATAACAGGGTATTGGTCATTATTTATAGCCCACAAGTCTTTCATCCTTTACAAATGCAAAGACAGATGATGATTTCTCAAAATAAATGAAGAAAATTAAAAATTGACATCAATGAAATTCAAACAAAATAACTTGCGAACATCAGTTACCTAGTAGTCTGTTTTACTGAACATATTAATAATTTAGATTATTTAGAGTCTATTAGAACAAATTACTAAAACTGATAAAAATAATACCTGTCTGTGTGCTTCAGCAGCCAATCTGACTTCATTGTAAATATCATTATGCATTCGATCCAGTGCCTTTTTCTCTTCAGTAGTAAACCGATCCTTTGCAGTCCTGTCATCCTTCAAAGGAGGATATTCCATGATCTGTCCCACTGGAAAAACTTGGTCTGGGAACAAATCTACAATAGGAACACTAGGAGGATCTGTTTGTGTTGGTTTGCCCCCCTTCTTGCGGTTCCGTTTTTTCTTCTTTTTCTCCCCATCACCCTCAGGCTCGACGGGGGCCGGCACCTCCGCAGCTTGCTCCCCATTAGTGGGTGGCTCGTTTTCCACACCACCCTCGCCGGCTGCAGTAAAACAAACAAATCAGCACAAGCGAACACGTGACGCCCACCGCGACGCACTACTCACCCGGCTTCTTCTTTTTTTTCTTCTTCTTCTTCTTGGCCGGATCAGCGGCGCTGGCGTCCCGCTCTACGTCCGCCACTTCCTCATTTTCCACCGTCTCCTTGTTTTCCTCCAATTTTGCCTCAGTTTTCAGCGCGGCCATTTTAAAAATTTAACCTAAACCGTACGAGTGACTGCGCAACACCCAACTGGAACGCGCGACGAAAATAAAAATCACGTAAACAGGTTTTATTTATAGATGAACTGTTTGGATTGATTTGTTTTTGTAATTAAGTTTGGTATAATTTTTTTTTTATGTTAAATTTGTTCATGACAGAATAAGACTTTTGAGCATAATTGGCGACATCACGAAAGATTTTAGAAGTAACGAAATTTCTTTGCAGTGAAATTAGATATTCAAGTTGTATAATTAGATCAAGCGTAATTAGACATTTCTTAATGCAAACAAATTACCGGATGTTGAAATAAAATTTATATGCGCCATGTTGTTTTCGCATAGAAATGTCTCCAAAGCAAAAACCATCCAATGTCGTAGGTTTTAATTTGTATTGGTGTACTTCTAGTTATTATTTAACTATTGTATTTTGACTAAATCAAAACGTTTAATTTTCCGGTCCGGTCAAAGTACTAATCCAAGGTTATTTAGTTGCACTATTATTTTCATTGATCAATGACTAATTCTCGGTTAAAATAAAAATATCATATAGTTGTAATGCTATAAGTAATAAATATAACAATCAGAATTAATTTATTACTTTTGCATGAAAGTATTACTCCCTCAAACGTTATTGAGAGTTAAATTATAATCATCTGTATGTACACATTGTATATAAACAAAAAAAAATAAAAAAACTTAGGGCACAGCATTTCACAACAGAAGATCGTAATTAAAAAACTAACATGTCTCCACAGCTCAATAAAATCGTCCCTATTAAGGTGATGCAGGTGTTAAGTATTAAAAGTTAATAGGTTTTCCGAAATAAGCGGCAACATTGGCTTCTCTAAGCGCCTCAGCGCATGTTGGATGGGCGTGGCATACTCTAGCAACGTCCTCAGCGGACGCACCATACTCTTGGGCAAGAACAGCCTCATTGATCAATTCACCGGCTGATGGCCCGATGATGTGAGTGCCTAAAATACGATCAGTGGTCTTATCTGACAAAACCTTTACAAATCCTTCAGTTTCATTGTTGGTCTTAGCGCGGGAATTTGCCAAGAATGGGAATTTTCCGATTTTGTATTCAACGCCCTCATTTTTTAAGTCCTCCTCAGCCTTACCAACCCATGCCACTTCTGGGTGGGTGTAGATTACAGATGGCACGCAATTGTAATCAATGTGGACGGGCATACCCAGCATGCCTTCAACGCATACAATTCCTTCATCTTCAGCTTTGTGGGCGAGCATGGGCCCATGGATGCAATCACCGATCGCGTAGATGTTGGGGATTACGGTTTGGAATTTCGAGTTGACTGGAACTCGCCCGCGTTGGTCCCTTTCGATGCCCATACCTTCCAATCCTAAGTTTTCTGTGTATGGTCGCCTGCCAACTGATACTAAGAGAACGTCGCATTCCAACTAAGAAATAGATAAACAGTATGATTTTAGTAATTTACAAAATTTTCACTATAGAAGAACATTTATAGAAGTGGGTGTGTCAGTAGACACAATATGAAGTCAGAATCAAATATTTTTGACTTAATGTTGATTGCTGTAAATTGATTTCGTAGACACACTAAGAAAGTCAGGATCAACTATTTTTGACTTAATGTAGATTGTTGTTAATTAATTAATTAGTTAATTTTCCGATAGCAGAATAAAATAAAATATTTTGATTTGATGCTATTTGTTTGAGTAAAATAATTTTGTTGAACTGTAAGACTGAAAGACACCCACTTCCATAAAAATGTGACAATACCTCTTCTTTTTTGTCGGGATTCTTAACATTCTCGACGTTGACTTTGATAACACCGCCGGATTTTGTAGCGCCAGTAACTTTGGTTCCCAGTTTGAATTTCATCGATTGTTTTTTGAGGATTTTCTCGAAGGCTTTTGAAACCTCCATATCGATACCAACGCCGCCGATTGTATCCAAAAATTCGACAGCAGTCACTTCGGATCCGAGACGACCCCAAACTGAACCCTGCAGTTAAAAAATTTCGTTATCAAATGATATAAAAGCACGGCTTCAACAATTCTGAAAGTCATACATAATAATGATCCATTTCAAACACTTGATGTTGATGTTGGCGTGCTTGCTAACGGCCAATGCGTATTTTATTTGCTACAACCCCTGTGTGGTGTGTTGCGAGAGTTTCTCGTGTTGTGATGGGGATGACTACAATGTTCCAATGAGTAATTAAGGTAAATGAGTTATTTATGGAATTTACATAATTTTTTTCTGTTTGTGGCTTTAGGACGCCCCACTTGTCCCAAGAATAAATGCCTGAAAAATGATAAGACTGACTACAGTGCAATTCCAGCGTGTAACCGATTTGATAAGGATGCAAGTTGTAAAAACAAAGGCGAATTGTGCTGTCCAGACGATTGCGCGCAAAAGTATATTTGCAAAAAGAGTGTGTGAATAAACAGCCACTTGCTTTTATCAATGTTTAATAATTTCTGCGGATTAATGTTATGTAATTTGTGATAAGAATTTTTAAGTAATAAATTGTTGAGTAATTTTGTTTATAATTTATACAATTTGTGTTTAGTTTTTGTAATGCTGTTGATTATGGATTATACAATTTAATTATGGAGTTTTAGAATTAATTTAACTCTTTCAGCCCTAAATATTTAAATTTGAAAATATTTTTGTTTGTTAATTATTATTACACTTCACACACATCAATATTCAAAAGTTTCTATAATTGCAAAATCCAGAACTAACACATTATATGAGTAATTTATTTGTAAAAAACAACATCTGTTATAGTACCAGTAGTCCAAATTAAAATTGTCTCTTAATGCATTCCTTTTTCAGTATACATAATTGTGCACCTTAGTTATATAAAACACTACCATATTTCTACAAATTTGTGTATAACTATGGTAGCATAAATTAAATTCATTGTATAATCTTACCAACTCAAGCCCAATGACACCAGCACCAATTACCAAAAATCGTTTAGGAATCTCTTTTAATGACAGAGCACCAGTGGATGAAACAATTTGCTCCTCATCAATCTAAAAAGAACAACATTTATTAACAGTTACTCTTGTATATAGCAATAACATTAATAACTCACTGGAATTCCAGGAAATGGTGTCACTTCAGAACCAGTAGCAATCATAATGTTTTTCGTGTTAACCACCTCTGTGCCCCCATCACTTTTCATTGCTGTGACCTGATTGGCACCAGTAATTTTTCCATGGCCCCGAATCATGGTGATTTTGTTCTTTTTGAAGAGGCCAGCAATGCCACCTGTGAGTGCTTTAACAGCGCCTGATTTGGCAGCCATTAGTTTATCCACATCAATCCGAACATTATCAACTGGAAATAATAACACACTTTTTAGAATATTCATTTTAGGTTTAAGTAAAAATTTCTAAAATATTACTATCACTAATATACATATCACTACTATACTAATATATACTAATATACTAATTATAGTGAATGTGATTTCAAATAATTGGCAATGTGTCATATCACATAAATTGGTTCAAATTAAAGTAAAATCTAATTTGATTATGGGATATTTTATGCAAACAAATTCCCTACTAATGCCCGTAACATCCCAAAAACTTTATAGGTGCTATAATTGAATGGACAAATTGAAAACGTCATTGTGACAGAAATTGCCAAAACAAATTTCAAACACATTGAATAGTGCTTGTAATTGGAGTTTTGATGACACCTTTTGTTTAATTATTCAGTGTTTCCAATAGAGAGAATCTAAAGTACCTACATCATGTAGATAATTTTCAGATTTTCACACCGCTATAGCGTGAAAACGGTAATAGTTAGAGAAAACTTCCTAACGCTCAATTTGTAGGGCCAGAACTGCTCTACATTTTGGTATATAAACTATCTCTCTAGCATTTTAAATAATGACGCTACCGAGTATAAGCCGAGGAAGAACATGAAATTTCATGGATTTCAGATTTTCACACCGCTATAGTCTGCAAACGGTAAGAGCTAGAGAAAAGTGCCCAAGACTCAATTTGTAGGGCCAGTAATGCTCTATATGTTGGTATAAAAACCATCTCTCCAGCATTTTAAATAAAGACGCTACCGAATATAAACCGAGGAAGAACATGAAATTTCATGAACAGTACAACATCCTCACTAGCTGAGCTACACTGACGAGATCTAATAAGATCGAAATCTAGATATGTAGATTGCTAAGAGGTGGGTTCACACTTATATTTGAAATTTCATGGTTTTCAGATTTTCACACCGCTATAGTCCTCAAACGGTAAGAGCTAGAGAAAAGTGCCCAAGACTCAATTTGTAGGGCCAGTAATGCTCTATATTTTGGTATAAAAACCATCTCTCCAGCATTTTAAATAAAGACGCTACCGAATATAAACCGAGGAAGAACATGAAATTTCATGGATTTCAGATTTTCACACCGCTATAGTCTGCAAACGGTAAGAGCTAGAGAAAAGTGCCTCTGTCTCTATTTGTAGGGCCAGAAATGATCTAAATTTTTGGTATATAAACTATCTCTCTATCATTTTAAATAAAGATGCTACCAAGTTTAAACCAACATAAAATTTCATCATTTTCAGATTCTCATGTAACATATGTTTTTATTTTGTAGTTTTTGCTTACCCATAACACCTCGACTAGCTAAATCACCAGAATGTGCCAAGTGATAATAATGAGAATTATTAAGGAGTGATTTTGATGGAATGCAGCCTACATTAAGACAAGTTCCGCCCAATGTTTCGTTCTTTTCAATACAAACAGTCTAAAACAAAAATATATACATTAAACCTAATTAAATAATACATATACTTCTTAAATACCTTCATGCCCAATTGGGCAGCTTTAATGGCTGCAACGTACCCCCCAGGGCCAGAACCAATGACCACCAAATCGGCATCATGTGTGCTTGAATACAGCCTGCGGTTCAGGAGCCCCAAAACGAATTTTTGGTTTGCCGCTGGCTGTAACAAAAACAAAACGTGGCTTTTATATCGCCTGATCTCTATAATTTCATAAAACACTAACTTTGAGGTTATATTACGTAAACGTCAAATAAAGTAATAGTTTTAATTTCTTGAGGGGGCCTTACCTTCACACATGAAGAGACTAAACTTAATATATTCGATTGCATTTTTATTTACGAAACTACGCTGCCCGATGAATACGATAGTAAAAGTAAACTCCTGAGTAGTTCCGTCATATATAATTGACAGCCAAGGTTAACCCGTAATGTTAAATCTGACAGGCGGGATTGTCAAAAATTTAAATAATTAATTTTTGAACGGTCTTGTTTTTGAATATGTATTGAATATTTTGTGACTATCGTTTTATAAATATACGTACCACGCGGAATGTGGTGCTGATATTTTAAAAATGACTACAATTTATTATATTTTCTTTGCTACTAATTTTAATGACGCGCGAAAATAAATTTGATTTTGTTTTTGAAATAAATCTAGATATTATTATCCAGTTATAAGTAGCTATTTAATCAGATCATGGAGTATTTAACGATGTATTGGATATGGAAACATAATAAATGTACTATTTTCACAGTTTTTTTACAATAATAATAACACAAGACGTCCCACTTAAGCAAAGCGGTCTCAACAGTTGGTCACTTTTCAAGGTGTTAATATACCTGCTTTCATTAAAAAGTAGTGATGGAATGGAAAGGATCAAGTAATATATGAGCCTGTGAGAATGAAAGTGGTCTAACTACGGGGGTTAGACCACTTTCATTCTCACAGGTTATAGATTAGTTTTTAGTATTACCGACGTTCCATAAATCTATCAATAGCTATTGAACCCATAACTATTCGTTGTTATAGCAACAATAAATACTAGATATTCTAGAGAATATAGTTATTTTAGTGTCTCTCTATTGGAAACATTGAATAATTAAACAAAAGGTGTCATCCAAGCTCCAATCGCAAGTGCTATTCAAGGTGTTTGACATTTGTTTTAAAAAGGAGAATATTCTTGATTTGCATTTAGCAATTTGTATGCCAATTGGCAGTTAACTAGCTTCAATCGTTAATGACAGTTAGGGTCAGTAGTTTAATTAAACTACTGGCCCTAACTGTCATTACTTAATTGTAACAACAAATGGGGCAGACTACACCTGCACCAAAACAGAGGTTACCATTTGAGCTACTTTCATTAGAATAGATCTGTTTGCATACAAATTGCTAAATGCAAATCAAATTTCATACAAAACTGAATTTATATGAGTAAATTACAATCATTTGTTATAATCGGTAAATGTTTAGAATATATAAATAATTAATATTCTTATAGGTTGGGGGATACAAATAAATTTGTCACACAAACATTCTTAATATTAGGGGGTCATCACTCCTATAAGCGTTTTATTCATATCATTACCATAAAAAAAATCATAGTTATTAAATAATAATAAAAAAAAACATTTACATTACCTCACAATGTATAAATAAAGTAACTACTGCTACACCCTGGTTTTAGGATCACAATAAACATCCGCTAAAGTCTCCTCGGTGTCCAGCGCGTCTTGTCGCGAGAGATGCCCGCCAGAACTGCGCGAGCTTATGCTGTTAGTGCTAGTAGAGAGCATATGCGAGCTTTCAAAAGAATCAGAATTATCTGAGCCTGGTTTGCTACGCTTGCTGCGCGCCCGGTCGTCCGGTGAACAGCTCTGAAACGACGCCACGGATAGGGCTAGACTGTTCGAGCTTTGCGAGTTCATGAAACCAGGACTGAAGGATTTGGACGGGGTGGAGTTATCGGACACCAGCGGGGTGCTTTCATTATCACTAGCATTCTCATTCAATTCCGGATTGGAGTACAACAGTTTCTCCTTGAGCTTGTGTATGTGCTCAAAACTCTTTTTGTGTTTCTTATGCGGATTGTCAATGGATTTTGAGCGGTTTCGGGAGATTATTTTGTTTTCATGATTTAGAATAAGACTATTAGGGCGGGTTTTACTGTCCGAGGCCATCTTGTCGTAGTAAACAGTTGTTGCCGAGGTGGTAACTGATATTTTTGAACCGCTATCGGAGCCTTTAATCACGACGTGCCGGCCTTTTCGGTCGGGGGGCTCATGCGAGGTTGGTTTTAGATTGGAGAGTTTGATACTGTTGGATTTACGTTCTAAAACTAATATAAATATTATTAGATGTTGTTTTTTTTATTGAGTTATGGATTTATTATACCTGGTGTTAAGTGTGGTGAGCTACAACGCGAACTGTGTTCGCTTATGCATTCCGAGTTGCCCTGCACTGATATACTAATGGGCTGCCAGTTCCCTACTGGTGATGGTTGGAGTATAACGAAGTCAGTATCACCGATTCCGCTTGAACTGTTCGTTCGAGAACGATAACAGAGTGTTAAATCTGAGAAGAAAAAAGCCAAATAATAATTTTTAAAAAAACTCAATCATCACGGGTTGATGGTTAGCACTATATACAAACTCACAATATTAAATTGTTAAAGTTAATTGAAATTATATGTCTTATTAGAATTACTTCCACTTCTAGAATGTAATGCCCAAAAAAAGCAAACTACATTTAATAGGAATAAATTCTCAATGGCCAGGTTAATTAACGAGTTTCAACTGCCTAAAGCTAAATATCTACCAAACTACACTCAAAAATAAAATGCATTTTATTCAGTACAGTTATTGAATTCACACATGTACAGCACTACAAAAAAAAGTAATAAAAAAATAAAAATAAAAGCAAAGTTTATTACAACATGCAATATATTAATGAATACTGTTTAAACAAAAACTAACAAAAAAACATTGGTATCATTTTATTTATATGTTACTACTAAAATAAATACATTCTACTAAATAACTATAATATACAATGTGAATTCAATAGCTGCTAAACATATTTTCAGGTATATAAGAACAAAACATGCCTAGCATATATAAATAACTTTAATACTTATATTTCTACTATAGAAAATAAATAATCTCTGAATAAGTAACAAGTCTTATTCGAAAATACAATAAAATTTGGAATGGCTACATTGAATCCCAAAAAATACTGGCAGTTAAAACCCATTAATATCACACTAAAGCTATGGCACTTGAATATCGCAATTGAGTTGACCATTGAGGGCAAGGCGGCAAATAAAAATTAAATCAGCGACGAGCTGGTGTTGCTGGATGGCGCCAGCACCAAAGAGCTGCTCGTGGTGATCGGTTGCGGCTCCAGGATGGTGACCGTCGGCTCGATATAGTTCGCCATCGGCACGTTCTCCTGGTATGCCACCTTTTTATGTGATCGCTCGCTGGTGCGGGCGCTCATGCAAGACTTGTAGGTGAGGACTTGAGATTCTAAGTGTTTTAAGGGCGAGCCCCAGGTTTCACCTTGAGAACTGTCCGGACTGGGATGGATAATGACCGTGCGTGGAATGTCGTCTGTATCGAGGGCTTCGTCCGCCTCCTCGAGCACGTCCTCGCAGGCTTCCTCGTTGAGGGTCTGTAGCGCGCCGCAGATCATCTGCTCTTCCAATGTTACCTATGGATATTGCGAGTTAAATAATCTAGATGAATAGTATTTATAAACAGTGTAATTTTAGAATTATTTCATATCAAGCCAGTTGAGACCAATTCAATTTAGTTCAGTCCAATCCAGTCACGTCCAGTTCAATCCAGTCACGTCCAGTTCAATCCAGTCACGTCCGGTTCAATCCAGTCACGACCGGTTCAATCCAGTCATGTTTAGTTTAGTTCAGTTCAGTTGATTTAACTCAACTGAATTGAACTAAACCGGATTAATTTTTTATTGGATTATAATAGGTTTGAAATACAAGATATTATATGTGTAGGTTTTATATTGGTCTTATAGGTAGTATATTAACATACCTGATACTATATCATCACAAAATGTTAGCACAAGACAATAATAAAGTATTAATTATAAACAAATAATTTTTATTTCACAGCACAGTCAACATTTAATAACAATAGAAAATTGTATTTACCTGCTTTTCTATTACACTTTGCTTTCGACTACTTCCCTCTGTTGGTACTTTCAAATCACTTTCTAGCCCTTGATTGTCTCGCGATTTATTAATACTACCTGTAATTAAAACAATACATATAATATTATCGAGTATAAAAGTAAGAAATTCCACTATAGCAGGTGTGGCCAAACTTTTGATATTTTTGGGCGACCTGTTTTTTTAAATTATAGAAGGTGGTCTACCAACATCTTATATAGTAAGTGATCATTAGCGATATTACCTTTTCGTTCCGGTAGCGTTGTTGTTAACTGATTCCTGCCGATGCTAAATCTGACGTTTTTAGTTTCATCTTGCCTGAGCACGGTGGTTAACTCGTGTTCTCGCAACGACACCAATACAACCTTAAATATCTCCCAATGCCCAAACGTCATCCCCAGCTCTTCTTTTAGCCCCTCCAGATCGCACCTCAACAAAACTGGACCACTAATATTGCTACGTCTAATCACTTCCGAATACTTTTGTAACGCATCCGGCTGGAACTCGTCCATTTTCTCCAACAACTTACATACGCCATCAACTGACAATGTTGATAGTTTGTTTTCTAAGACTTCCGGCTAAAAATATCAAGACATTTTCGTTGAGTAGTCATTTGAAACGTATTAATTGAAATGTTCTTAATTTTCAAATCATTCAATGCTTACAGATATTGAAGTTACTGGTGCCATGGCGTACTGTGGTTGCGGTGTACCCATCATTTGATCGCCCCAGGACTGAGTTGGCCAGCCCATCACACCACTGGGTTGCGGATAAACCACAGCGGTGGGCCCTGAAGCCCTGTTTACGTTGCGCATGCGCCGGCTGAGCGGATGTCGTTGAGCGCTCCAATCGGATGCCTGTTGTGACCACGGTGACGGCACATTTGCGTTCATACTCATCGGACGTTGCGGTGTTCCCATCATATCATCATCCAGACCTTGAGTTTCCTCTAAATCGACATAATACAATACATTTTAATAATCATTATTACTTTATACCTCCATTCTGAATTTATAACCAGTTTTGTTAACCGACATTTAAGTTGCAGAATACAAGCGCTGAGGTAGGTTATGATAGTATAAGTTTTTTCTCTACATTTTAGGGCTATTATATGGACATTGCGCCATATGTTCACATAGAGGGGACGTGAAAGAGTTTCGCCTCTTCGCCAACCGTGTCTTAGGCGAAGATGCGGAGCCAGAGCGGCGAGAGGCATGGATACTTTGTTGATGGTTTACCTTTAATCACTTTCTTCAAGTACGGATCCAAATTAATCGTAAATGGTAAGAAAATTTTCATATCGCTCACTAGGAGACTGGATCGGGATCGGTGGAATGCGAGGAACGCGTCGAATTTGCGTTCATCTCTGTCCAGATCCAAGAGGGGTTCCGAGTCTTTTACTGTGGGAATATAAGGTCGCACCCTAAAAAATTGGGTTGATTAACAACAAACACACATTGCTATTTAAGACCCTTATTTAGTAAAGCCTTAAGGTTTTAAATTAATATCAATTGTAGCGCTTACTTATCATATAATGTTTTTAAAGGCACATTATCCTCCAAAGTCTCCTCATATGAGTCATAGTGATAAATAATCCAGGAGGTCCTGAATGGCCACTGCTCAGTGATGTTAATCCAAGAAGCAAGTCGATACCAACTAAAGTCTATTTGGAATGCTTTAAGTAAACGTCCTGAAAGAAATATACCGTAATTTCGAATTTCAGTGATAGTTGATGGGTTTAATTTAAATGGGACGTTTTTTTGCAGAAAGGAACCAACTCATAAAATATTGTTTGTTTCTCTTACATTTATATTCAAGGTAAACAATTTAACTAAACGAAATAAAAAAAATGCCAAAATTAACCTGAGATAAATAGATAATTTGTATAAATCTGTTTTATTTTTATTTCTATTTGTATTTTTATTTTTATGTATTTTTGTTGTGGTTGGCGATATTGAATTTATTTTTATTTCTATTTGTATTTTTATTTTTATGTATTTTTGTTGTAGTTGGTGATATTGAATTTATTTTAATTTTAATTTTAATTTTAATTTTTATTTTTATTTTTATTTTTATTTTTATTTTTATTTTTATTTTTATTTTTATTTTTATTTTTATTTTTATTTTAATTTTTATGTATTTTTGTTGTGGTTGGTGATATTGAATTTATTTTAATTTTTATTTTAATTTTAATTTTTTTTATTTTTATTTTTATTTTAATTATTTTTATTTTTATTTTTATTTTTATTTTTATTTTTATTTTTATTTTTATTTTTATTTTTATTTTTATTTTTATTTTTATTTTTATTTTTATTTTTATTTTTATTTTTATTTTTATTTTTATTTTTATTTTTATTTTTATTTTTATTTTTATTTTTATTTTTATTTTTATTTTTATGTATTTTTGTGGTTGGCGATATTGAATTTATTTTTATTTCTATTTGTATTTTTATTTTTATATATTTTTGTTGTGGTTGGTGAAATTGAAGAATAGTTTTTTTTGTGAAGAAAATGCCAATAAAGGTCTTTTTTTTTATAAATATATTTTTTCAACTTTAACATCAGGTTCCTTTCTGCAGAAAGGCTTCCAATTATTCTTATCCTGCTCTCACCTGTAATATAAACTACATTCATAAGCCTCCGCATCGATCGCGGGTTAACATCATTAAAGTAATCGTCCGTAAGCAGCATTTTGGTAAGATCCTGCGCCCCGCCAATACGATTTAAATTCGATCCAATCGAGCTGGCTATGGATTCAGACATTTTCAGTTTGCGCGAGTTTTTTCTGCCCGGAAACTTCGACAGTTTCTCGGTGCTCGACATTAGGGCGTTTTCAGACGATAGCCGTCTGGCAGATAGCTATATAAACAACAAATATATCAAAATAATTACACACAAAATCGGATTCTCATCAATTCTTACAGATCTTCCAGTTATGCTAAGACTATCATCATTCGACGCGGAGGGATACGCGTGGCTCTTGCGGTGTGCATACGCCGTTTGTTGTGCAACTTTGACTTTTCGTAGACCAGAGTTTTGTAGGTAGAATGGCAGATGGACCATGTTGTTTAAGTACCCATGACCGCCGATGTTGCTTTCGCTGAACATCCGACGACTGTTTAATTCAACAGCCTGAACAAAGAAACATATTGAGGGATTTTGAACAGTACAGATGACATACATCTAGAAGATATGTTTACAAACTACACATTGACATTACAATGGTGTTTCTGAAAACAAATTGTTGATTTTGTTTTAAAGAAATGAATTAATCATATGTTCTTCATTATGTAAATGCTAAAAATTTATCTTCAATTTCTACATTAGATTTGTTTGTAAAAGATTTTTATCAAAAAAGTGCTGACTAAGGCCACTGATCAGAAATGATCAAATAGCAAATATTTTATTCAGAAACACCCTGTATATAGGATATCCATTGGTACAAGTAATTAAAAGACGTTCATACTATGGACAACGATAGTCATTTCAAAAATATATTAAAAATTATGATTATGATCATATAAAATAATAAATAAAGTCAATTTTAAAGGATTATTTCTCCATGATCTTTTATATTGGGACAAAGTAAGTACTAAGTGAAAATTTTTATTTGGGAGTATAAATAATACAAACTGTTCTTATTTCCACTGATCTACCACCGTATTCAACAACATTCCATAAATCTATCAATTGCTATTGAACCCATAAGTATTCATTGTTATAGCAACAATAAATACATTATCTAGAGAATGTAGTTACTTTAGATTCTCTCTATTGGAAACCCTGAATAATAAAACAAAAGGGGTCATCAAAGCTCCAATTACAAGTGCTATTCAACGTGTTTGACTTTTGTTTTGGCATATTCTGTCACAATGACGATTTCAATTTGTCTATTCAATAGATTATGGGATGTTGGTGAATACGGGCATCACCTCCGTATTCACCAACGTTCCATAAATGTATCAATAACTATTGAACCCATAAGTATTCGTTGTTATAGCAACAATAAATACATTATCTAGGAAATGTAGGTACTTTAGATTCTCTCTATTGGGAACACTGAATAATTAAACAAAAGGTGTCATGAAAGCTCCAATTGCAAGAGCTATTCAACGTGTATGACTTTTGTTGTGGCAATTTCTGTCACAATGACGTTTTCAATTTGTCTATTCAAAGTTTATGGAATGTTGGTGAATACGGGCATCACCTCCGTATTCACCAACGTTCCATAAATGTATCAATAACTATTGAACCCATAAGTATTCGTTGTTATAGTTACAATAAATACATTATTTAGGGAAAGTAGTTACTTTAGATTCTCTCTATTGGAAACACTGAAAAATTAAACAAAAGATTTCATTAAAGCTCCAATCACAAGCCCTATTCATGTTTCAGATTTGTTTTGACAGTTTCTGTCACAATGACGTTTTTAATATATCCATTCAATAGCTTATGGGACATATATGTTATGATGTTGGTGAATACGGGCATAATGTCCGTATTCACCAACATCCCATAAACTTTATAGGTTCCATACGCTATTGAATGGATAAATTGACAACGTCATAGTGACAGAATATATCAAAACAAATGTCAAACACCTTGAATAGCGCTTGTGATTGGAGCTTTGATGACACCTTTTGTTTAATTATTCAGTGTTTCCAATAGAGCAAATCTAAAGTAACTACATTCCCTAGATAATTTATTTATTGTTGCTATAACAATCAATACTTATGGGTTCAATAGCTATTGATAGATTTATGGAACGTCGTTGAATACGGGGGTAAGCCTGTCTAATTTTTTATTTTATATGAATATACATTTATGAGCAATTTTAGACCATGAAAACATTTTGACTTTTGATCTGACATCATGAATTGAACGCAACTCTAAAGATGCCCATAGTATGAACTGTTTTTGATCTATGTAATATCAAAAAATTCAATTAGTAGACCATTTATTCGATTTACTAGTTCCATAACGATAGAACGTTAATTTTGGACATCCTATATACGCATTGTAATTCGGAAAAGCGTTCAAAGTTAGAAGAGTTAGAAGTCACAACATTTATTTTCTGTTTACAATCTAAATATTTTTTAGTTGTTTAGTCGTTTATTGTTAACGAATACGACGCGTCTTTGTCTGTGGCGTACCCAATACAATAATGCAAAAGTAAAACAAACTACAAATGTAAAAAAAATATATTCATACATGCATACTTAATATAATTATACTGGATTACTATGAAATTATTTGTCTTGTGTTTGTGTTAACGTTGTGTCTACGCGCTAGTGTCGCCGGCACATTGCTTGAAGACATATTTGGACACGTAAGATCGTCGCTAGTAGTGAACATGTTAATATATTGTTCAGGATAACAAATTAATGTGAACAAAATTCAAATATTGTACTAAATCTTTTAACGCCATGTTGTTTAGATTGTAAACAGAATATGTATGAAAAGTATTTGAACTCACTTTATCCCAAGCCACCTATCAACAGTAGTTAATGTTTAATGAATCATATCTTGGTAGTTCAGGACCGTAACAAAAACTAAATAATCGCTACAATTACGGTACTGACAATTTGTTACGATTATAAGCGAATAAAAACAATTACTTACTTTTGAAATCACATGAGGGTCAATCGCCAGAATAACAATAAAAGGACAATTGGCGTCCGAAAATAACATATGGACCGCATCAAGAACCAGCAGAACTTTGTCTTGCTCTGAACTGTCCAACCCATCGACTATGATCACTAATCGCGTTTGCTGCGAGCTCAAACTATCCAAACATTTCACCATGTCCTTCATTAGATTAACCTATAATAAATGTTTAATAAGAGTTTTTGGTGAGCGCTATCGATACTGCGGTCGGTGTTTATGCAATCACTAAATTCCCGTCGTTCGATATGGGATGATTTTTAATTGCATTGTCCCTAGGAATGAATTTTCATTTTCAGTTTACTATTAAATTATTTAAAAACAAAAAATCAAAACTTTACTTCTAAGTAAAGTTTCTTCTAAAGTTTTGCTTTTTTGCAATTAAATAGTAAGCTGAAAATGAAAATTAATTCTTGGGGATAATAATAATAATAAGCTTTAAATTCGAAATTCCCATCCAAATGAGTATTTTATTCATTATTTAATTGAAATATTAAGTGTGTTGAAATAATAGCAATATTCTAACATTGCTATTATTTCAACACACTTAATATTTCAATTAAATAATTAATAAAATACTCGTTTGGATGGAAATTCGAATTTGAACTGAAAGCACAAAATACATAAATGACAAGTTGGTCAGCTTCAAAACATTGTCTTCATTTTTATATTATAGGCATTTATAGTAAACTTACTTCCGAGCGCAACGCTTGCAAAAACCCCTCTGACTTAAGCGTATCCAATTTTGCAATCGTTCTCTGCAGGTGGCGACGTTGCGAAAAAATCAGTGCTCCAAACATTTTGCCCCAGGTGTATAGGTTGGCTAATGTGGCGATGCCCAGCAGAAAAGCTGCTGTTATTAGAATCACCTGTAGAGTCATTTTACTGACAGCTTCACTAAAATTTAAGGAGAGTAATAAAAAGTCATTTATGGTATTAATTTTTGTCTGTAAACCAACCTAGAATCTTCGATATTAATTTGTAGTAAGTACACGGTCAAAGCACATATTCCCATTAGAAAGGAAATGAATGTAACTTCAAAAACTAACACATATGGCAAGCAACACAATTTCCTCCATTTCCAGGATGAGGAAGATTTCACTAAAATAAATTAAAATAAATAAAACATTATTACTACTATAGTTGACTAGTGGGATGAGTGAGCATCCTTAAAGGGAGGTTTCATAATGGACCCATTTTGAGGCCTAAGTTTCTGTAGCTATGCTACCCTCCAGCTAACGATTCAGAACTATCCAGACTATAGTTCTACTAGTGAAAGCAACTATTTTGGAATTTACCTGGTTTAGGTTTGAAAGCTCTATACAGTCTCGTCACCAATGCCCCATAGTCTGCTTCAATGGCATCATACAAGGAGCCAATCATTTGCACCACAGAATTCTCACCGCCGGTTGTACTGCTAACTCTAGTCTGATCAGTAAAATAAAATCTAATTGGCTGTGCTGAGAGTACATCCTGAGAAGGCGCGCCAGGTGGATGACAGAACAAAATTTGGAGTATTAGCTTCAAATTGTTCATTTTAGTAGTTAATTTTGTGTTGAAATTATACGGCCAATCCCAATCATACCTGCAATAACAAAAGATCCAAGTAGATACATTCATTACTTGGTACTAACCACCGATTAAAGTGTGACTTAAACCCCCGTATTCACCGACGTTCCATAAATCTATCAATAGCTATAGAACCCATAATAAGTATTCGTTGTTATAGCAACAATAAATACATTATCTAGGAAATGTAGTTACTTTAGATTCTCTCTATTGGAAACACTGAATAATTAAACAAAAGGTGTCATCACAGCAAGCACTACTCAAGGTGTTGACATTTGTTTTGGCATATTCTGTCACAATGACGTTTTCAATTTTTCCATTCAATAGCTTGTGGGACCTATACAGTTTATAGGATGTTGGTGAATACGGGCATTAGAGTTTTAGGACTTTTAATTGATTTAAACTATTACCTTTTACTAGCAAACCAAACTAGTGTAAGAAAAATATACGACGTCACCAAAATTCCCAATCCAATGCACAATCCCATTATCCAATTATACGCGGATAGCCCCACAATGGTGCCAACTAGTAGCGATAAATGCAATAGCACAATAAACAGCAACGGGGTGAACTGAAACACTGGGTCCAACCACTGGCGAGCGAAATTTTTCATTTCGTCTAAAAAAATAATATCAAATCATATTCGCCACAATTCCGATAGTTGTTGTTGAAAACTACCTCGTAACTTATTCAATAAAAACGACTTGCCGCTGCCCCACTTGGCGTACAACCCTACGGTAATGGGCATGGAGAGTGAAGGCTCACTAAGTACATCTGCCAGAGCCGAACTGTACAAATCGTAACCCAACATGTTTTCGTTATCCTCATTTGTATTTAATCGCCCTATAAAAATATAATATATTTCAATATAATTTAAATTCAACTTCCATATTATTTAAACATACTTGCACCAAATATTTGCCCCAAAATCGTCTTCTGATGATTGATATCAATGTTATAGGGCGTCTCCCCGGACCTATTGGGCCGGTACAAGAGATGACTATGTTTGGGATTACGCAACAAAATCTCAACAATGGCTTTAGATCGGGCGCGCATCGCTATGTGCAAAGCCGTGTCGCCCTTTTTGTCAGCAGCTCCAACTTTAGCTTTCTTATCCAACAGCAATTGCACAATTTCGGCGTTGCGCGATCGTACGGACTTAAGCAGAGGTGTATCACCATCCTAAAAACGATGGAGAAAGAATGAAGAACCGAATATAATTTAACATTATTGTTTGTCAAGTACTAGGCAAACAATAATGTTAAATTATATTCGGTTATACAATCTTTTTTATTGTTATGAATAACCGCTACTTATTACGGCTTTTAAGGGGTTATATACAGTCAGGAGGCCCAAAAAAGGCGATTTTTCAAGAATTTTTCCTGAGAAATCTTTGAAATTTAATAATGAATAAAATTTGTTTAACTATTACGGTAACATGTAACTGTATTTTAACATTTTTTATTTGTAACAATAATAATTTTGAAAGCTGCTATAGCTGATGTCCAAGAGCTCCTCTCAAAAAAAGCGCTTTGCGGTGACCACGATATCTCTGGACTGGATCATCGAAAATGAAAAAACCAAACGGATTTCGTTAAAGTAATGTATAATCTAGTAATTAATCGAAGCAAGAAGGAAAATATTTTTTTTGGACAAAATGGCGGCTTCTCAAAGTAAAAAATCGATTTATCACCAAAATATTTGCCATAAATTGTTTATAAAAAAAGAAATATTCATCGGTGAGAAAAAACCTTCGATTAATTTCTAAAAAATATACTTAAGAAGCTTGTGTTAAAATTTGAGACAAATCGATTCAGCGGTTTCCGAGAAACCTTGGTCACCGACTTTAAAAACACAGTTTTGAGAAAAACGCGTTTAAAGTTTCAAATGCACTTTACATATTATAAACATTTTTTTTTTTCAACTTTCATCGAGACGTCTATTCCAGGGCCATATAATAAACCCTCCGCCCCTTCAAAAGCTTCTAATAACTCAAATAGGTGTTGTCTGCAGACCATTCTTCCCTCTCGGAGGTCTTCACGCGCTGTTCATCTTCTCTTTGGCATTGGGCCCAAGTGAAATTCCTATTGCATTCATATAATACAATAGTGATGCTGTACCTTCATTAAATGGGAAGTATAGTCTCAGCAACATATTGTGCCAATGACGTAGAATCATGCTTGAAAGTGGATAATTCATTGGCAGCTACTGCTCACTGTCAACTGCACCATGACTCTGGTCCGATCGGGCACTTCTCGTGTTGAGGTTTTTTGTTCGTTGAGCAATAATGATAATATGTGGCCCAGATAATATTATAAACGGAATCACAATTTCTCCTAATTGCTAGGCCATAATAAACTGTCAACTTATCGATTATTTTACCAGTAAGTTTGCCTTTTCCACCAAGAGTTTTATTTTTAATTTTTTTTTTCAGAAATTGCTGCGAATACTGTTATAAAAGTTTAAAATTCGATACTCAACAGACGAATCACGCGGAACTGAGATTTCCTGTTGCATTTTGAATTTTTTCGCAGCTGCCTCAATACTACTTTCATCCATTTCCATTGATTTTGGATTAAGCACATTTTTTCGCTTTTTGGTCTTAACTTACGTATGTCCTTGTATTTTCTCATTTCCCTGGAACCTTTCATTTTCACAAAAAAATCACAGGAAAAAATATAAACGAAATAAACACTACTTAATCGCTGCCGCTCCGGCCTCCTACTTTCAAGCGCTCTGACACGTCTTTACAAATATGCGCGTAACTTCGAAAATAATCGCCGGATTGACTTGAAATTTTCTGTGTGTGTACTTAAGAATATGTACATTGCGAAAATGAAATTTAAAAAAAAACGATTTAAAAAAAAATCTAACTGTATATAACCCCTTAAGAGTACTTGGCTTTGGAAATTTATTTTACCTTGGTTGCAATTTCCAAATCTGGATTCGCCGCTAATAACATCTTAACAATAGCCACATTTCCCTTCTCCACAGCCATATAAACAGCAGTTTTACGGTCTTTACCGGTAACATCTACATCCGCGTATTTCTTTAGTAAAGTTTCCACGACAGCCCTATGGCCTCCTTTGACCGCATGTATTAAATTCGTATCACCTGACCTGTCCTACAACAAGTTGCCATCAATTATATACAAGTCTTAGGTTATAGCCATTAAAACCTACTTGTATGTTTATGTACGCCCCCACATTCATAAGAGATGAGGCTATTTCATAGTAGCCCTCTTTGCATGCAATTGTAAGCGCGCTACAGCCGTCTTTATCAAGAGCGTTTACATTAGGTTTGTATTCCAGAAGCTGGTTTACAATGTCCTCCTGGTTACTCTGTGTAGCGACTAGTAAGGGTGTCCACGAGTACATACCGGCTGTATCCGCATTTGCACCTATCCGAAAATATTAGCAATGCACTTAACAAAATATTATATAACATATTTCTAACAATGAGAATTAATTATTGGTCGATGAAAAATATATTTCTTGATTAAATCTTCCTGCAGACTTTACTTTTGGGTTTAAATTATCAAAAAATAGCTTATTTTGAGGCTCATTAAATACAGAATGTAAAATAATATCAACAATTTAAATTTCTTAAATCTTTGATCTTTTATCATTTTTTATAACTTAGTCGATTAATTAAAAACAGATCGTGCAATAAAAACGTTCCTGCATACTTTATTTTTGGATGAAAATGATAAAAAAGATTAAAGCTATCAAGAACTTACCAGCTCGTAACAAACTCCTCACAATATCCGTATGCCCCTTCCTCGCGGCCCATATCAACGCTGTCGTACCATACTTATCCCCCATATTCACCTTCGCCCCACTGTTAATCATCGCATCCACAATTGCCGTGTGCCCGCGACCCGCGGCCCACAACAACCCTGTGATGTGGTAGTTCCCATGTGCATTAACATCCGCGTTTCGCTCCAAAAGAATGGTCACCACATCGGTGCGGCCCTTGTATGCGGCCCACATTAGAGCGGTCCAGCCGCCCATATCTCTATGCTCTATATCTGCATTGTGCTCTAGCAGTTGAAGACAGATATCGGCGTGGCCCTCTTTCGCGGCGCAGAGGAGCGCCGACCAGTTGTCGGCGTCCTCCACGTTTGGGTCCGCATCGTGCGTGAGCAGTTCACGTACGAAACTCGAGCGGCCTTTGGAGGCGGCAAGGATAAGCGCTGTAGTGCCATTCTAAGGAAGAATTTATATAATAATAGTTGAAATAATTTGCACAATTATTATTATCTCAAGTTATTTGTATTTAAATATAATTTAACATTATTTTTCGGCAATTACTCGAAGGATACTATTATCCGAATATTTGTACATACAATCTTTGAAAGTAAAAAAAAACTTCTATCTTTATAGGGCTATCAGCCGTGAAGATTTTCGGCCGGTCAAGGGAGAAGCTCAGAGGAGTTTAATCACCCGGTATTTACCTTAACTTCACAGAAAACCTCTGAAAAACTATGAAAGGTGATTCGCGAAAATTCGTTCCCCGCAGGAGATCGAATTCAGGCTCCCCAATGCTCAGTACGAGACGGACGACGCCTCTAACCACTCGGCCACTGAGCTGGGTCTTAATTTTCTTAAAAACTGCTATATATTTAGTAATAAAATTTTCTCTCTAGGGAGAAAGCTTAACGCCATCTGGCGACTTTAACAATGCATACCAATTTGGTAATAAATTAGCCCAATAGTGTGTACTACTTGGTGATCCTGATGGCAGAGGCATATTGACACCATATAAGGCAGATTACACGATCAATAATACTGTCAATATTTTAGAATGATGACAGTATTACTGTACGAGAACATGATTAAAATGTTCGTTATTCTAATATATTGACAGTATTACTTTTACTTATGGTGTAAGATATAGTAATGGTGGACTGAAGAGAATACTGAAGTTTTTCCGGATAATTAATTACTTGATAAATATAAAAGGAGAATTGAAGTAATTACAGTACTAGGACTGACAGTATTATTGACCGTGTAAGGTGCCTTTATAAGTGTGCAATGTTAATGTGGGTCGCCAGATGGCGTTAAACTTTCTCTCTAGAGAGAACGTTACGTTGCATTACTTTGTGTATAGCAACTAGAGATATTGTATGAATTCATAGTCACTAGCTGAACTACACTAATGAGATCTAACAAGATCGAGATATGTAGATTGCTAAGAGGTGAATAATTCACACTTATATATTATACTACATATTTTTGATTCGGATTTTCACTGTTACATTAAGAAACTTAGTAGGTAATATCAACAATTTTTAGTTAAATAATATGAATAAGCAAAAACGTTTGAATAGAAAATATGTCATACTGTTTTGAAATTTTGTTTATACCTAGGTCCTTGAAAATATTTTAATTTTGAAAATGATAAAAAATAGCTTCTTTTGAGAATGTAAAATAATATCAAAAATTTATGAAATCTTTGAATTTTTATATATTTTTTATTTTAACTCATCGATTAATTTAAAACAGCCCGTACAATAAAAACCTTCCTACAGACTTTATTTTTGGGTGAAAATGATCAAAAAATGGTTTATTTTGAGCCCAATTAAATATATAATATAAAATGAAATCATAAATTGAAATTTCTTAAATATTTGATTTTTTATCATTTTTTCTAACTCAGTCAATTAATTTAAAATAGCTCGTACAATAAAAATATTCCTGCAGACTTTATTTTTAGGTGAAAATTATCAAAAAAAATCTTATTTTGAGCGTAATTAAATATAGAATGTAAAATAATATCAAAAATTTAAATTTAAGAAATCGTTGATTTTTGATCATTTTTTATAACTAGTCGATAATTTAAAGCAGCCCGTATGCTAAAAACCTTCATGCAGACTTTATTTTTGGGTGAAAATTATAAAAAAAAGCTTATTTTGAGCTTAATTAAATATAGAATGTAAAATAATATGATACATTTAAATTTCTTAAATCTTTGATTTTTTATATTTTTTATAACTCAGTCGATTAATTTAAAACAGTTGATATAATAAAAACCTTCATGCAGACTTTATTTTTGGATGTAAATTTTCAAAAAATAGCTTATTTTGAGCCTAATTAAATATGGAATGTAAAATAATATCAAAAATTTAAATTTCTTAAATCTTTGATTTTTTAATCATTTTTTATATCTCGGTCGATTAATTTAAATCAGCTCGTGCAATAAAAACCTTCCTACAGACTTTACTTTTGGGTATAAATTATCAAAAAATAGCTTATTTTGAGCCTAATTAAATATAGAACGTAAAATAATATCAAAAATTTAAATTTATTAAATCTTCGATTTTTTATAATTTTTTATATCTCAGTCGATTAATTTAAAACAGCTCGTGCAATAAAAACGTTCCTGCATACTTTATTTTTGGGTGAAAATTATCAAAAAATTGCTTATTTTGAGCCTAATTAAATATAGAATGTAAAATAATATCATAAATTTAAATGTCTTGAATCTTTGATATTTTAATCATTTTTTGTAACTAGGTCGATTAATTTAAATCAGCGCGTGCAATAAAAACCTTCCTGCAGACTTTACTTTTGGGTGTAAATTATCAAAAAATGGCTTATTTTGAGCCTAATTAAATATAGAACGTAAAATAATATCAAAAATTTTAATTTCCTAAATCTTTGATTTTTTATCATTTTTTATATCTCGGTCGATTAATTTAAATCAGCTCGTGCAATAAAAACCTTCCTACAGACTTTACTTTTGGGTGTAAATTATCAAAAAATAGCTTATTTTGGGCCTAATTAAATATAGAATGTAAAATAATATCATAAATTTAAATTTCTTAAATCTTTGATTTTTTATAATTTTTTATAACTAGTCGATAATTTAAAACAGCCCGTATGCTAAAAACCTACGTGCAGACTTTATTTTTGGGTGAAAATTATAAAAAAAAGCTTATTTTGAGCCTAATTAAATATAGAATCTAAAATAATATGATAAATTTAAATTTCTTAAATCTTTGATTTTTTATATTTTTTATAACTCAGTCGATTAATTTAAAACAGTTGGTATAATAAAAACCTTCATGCAGACTTTATTTTTGGATGTAAATTTTCAAAAAATAGCTTATTTTGAGCCTAATTAAATATGGAATGTAAAATAATATCAAAAATTTAAATTTCTTAAATCTTTGATTTTTTAATCATTTTTTATAACTTAGTCGATTAATTTAAAACAGTTCGTACAATAAAAACCTTCCTGCAGACTTTATTTTTGGGTGTAAATTGTCAAAAATAGCTTATTTTGGGCCTAATTAAATATAGAATGTAAAATAATATCATAAATTTAAATTTCTTAAATCTTTGATTTTTTATAATTTTGTATAACTTAGTCGATTAATTTAAAACAGTTCGTACAATAAAAAACTTCCTGCAGACTTTACTTTTGGGTGTAAATTATAAAAAAATAGCTTATTTTGAACCTAATTAAATATAGAATGTAGAATATTATTATAAATTTAAATTTCTTAAATGTTTGATTTTTCATCAATTTTTATAACTCAGTCGATTAATTTAAATCAGCTCGTATAATAAAAACCTTCCTGCAGACTTTATTTTTGCGTGAAAATTATCAAAAAATTGCTTATATTAAGCCTGATTAAATATAGAATGTAGAATAATATCAAAAATTTAAATTATTTAAATCTTTGATTTTTTATTATTTTTTATAACAGAGTCAACTAATTTAAATCAGTTCGTATAATAAAAATCTTCCTGCAGACTTTACTTTTGGGTTTAAATTATCAAAAAATAGCTTATTTTGAGCCTAATTAAATATAGAATGTAAAATAATATCATAAATTAAAATTTCTTAACTCTTTGATTTTTTTATAATTTTTTATAACTTAGTCGATTAATTTAAAACAGTTCGTATATAAATCTTTCTGCCTTAAGACAATTTTTATTTTTTTTATTTTTTTCTTGTGTAATCTATTCAAAATTTTGTATGATTGGAAACAGATTAAAAAACTGTACAGAAATAAAAAATATATAACAATTTAGATTGTCTCGCATCTTGACTAAAGTTCGTTTTAGACAAGACAATTTCTTGACTCAAAAGTTAGTCAAGATGCGAGACAATCTAAATTATCCTGTATCATACAGCAAATTATTTAAAATATAAAATTGGATAGTAGATCGAATGGAAAAATATAATGCGTTCTATTTGTCAAGGACAAATAGCATGGGAGGAGGATATATGAATTAATTTCTTGAACAACTTTTGAGCTAAGAAATTGTCTTGTCTACAACTAACTTAACATTTGAGTCAAGAAATTGTCTTGTCTAAAACGAACTTAACATTTGAGTCAAGAAATTGTCTTGTCTAAAACGAACTTAACATTTGAGTCAAGAAAGTGTCTCGTCTAAAACGACCTTAACGTTTACAGGCCTCTACTTCCATATGTTTGCTTTTAATCTCTTGATTTCATTCCAACAAGATAATAGAAATTCCATGTACAGTTTTTTTGAATTTTGATGTGTGGCATAATAATAATAATACAAACAAAAAATATTTTCAATTTTAAAAATCCAGGGCTGAAAGGGTTAATAATAAAGAGTTTACTCGTTACAAAATGTGTTACTTACATCATCTTTGTCATCTACTTGCACCTGTTTGTTTTCGAGAAACTGCTGCAGCCCCTGTAAATTGTTCTCGTTGATAAAACCAGCCAGTGAGCGGTAGCATAGTGAAACCATAGATTCTGACCGGTGCAGCGTCTGCGAACAAAGAAATGAAATTTTAGACATAATCACAAACAAATACAGATTGTTTAATAACAACAATTCTTTTTGTTAAATTCACCTGCATCATTAAAGTCATGCTCACTCTACGTGCACTGGGCATTGCATACTAACATTCGGCAAATGCTGCAGTCGCGTTTTATTTGCTTTTTTATTGCTTATCACGCAAATTATTCGGTAGCAGGAAACAATTTCGTGTAGCTCATTAAATAAATAATAACGACGTTTAAAATATATTTGCTATAAATGTTATGTTTAGTAGGTATGTAACGATTAGTTAGGTAAAGCTTTCGGAATTGAATTGATTTGAAGATAACAAATATGTTTAATGCATATCGCACGTTAAGATGAATGAACCAAAAAATAAATAGAAATAAATTGCACTAGTTCCAGTAGTTTTACCAATTTTTGAATATAATGGTATCTATTTTTATTTAAAATAATATATATAAACCATCTTTATCGGGCTATCGACCCCCTTGGGGGTCTTTCTGCCTGTTTTGTGTTTACATGTGTACATTTCTTAGTAGTAAAAGATTTAAATAATAATTTCTCAAAAACACAATCACGAATAAAAGAAATCTCATATGTTACACGTTGTATATATAAGAAAATTTGAATTCTACAAATTTTTATTTTTGTATTAATCATATATATATATATATATATATATATATATATATATATATATATATATATATATGTAATACATATTAACAAATATGATATGATTAGTTTCTGGTAAATGCAAACAAACACACATACTAATTATCCCATTATGTATTTATGTATGTACAAGTGCATGTGAGCTCTTTGCTGTACATTTTTTTACCTAAACGGTTATAAAGGCACCTTACACGATCAATAATACTGTCAATACTTTAGAATAATGACACTATTACCGTACGATAATATGTTTAAAATGTTCATTATTCTAAAATATTGCCAGAATTACTTATCGTGTAAGCTATAATTACGATGAAATGAAGAGAATACTGATGTATATCCGGATAATTGATTACTTGATAAATATAAAAAGAGGATTGAAGCAAATACTGACAGTACTAGGATTGACAGTATTATTGACCGTGTCAGGAGCCTTATACTTATCTGTTGTTATGTGTTTATCTTTTAATCATTTATCATATTAATGCACTAGTTTAATTTATATGTATATTTTAATTATTTATATTGCCATTTGTAATGACATATGTAAAACTTTTAGTTATTAACACGAATAAATTGAATTGAATTGAATTAAATTGCTTAGTAGATTGATGAACCGTTCTTCCACCTAATAATTTGAAGAACATACAGCAATTTCACAATAAGCAGTTATTATAGAAAATATCCTGAATATTGTATTATATATTCAGAATATTCATATTAATATCAGTTAAAATTAGACAATATCTCCATTACAAATTAAACAATTTAAAAATGTGTCTATTTACTTACTTATCTCGTTAACGCTCGTGCTACAACTGTTTAAAACCGTTCAGCTTTCTACACCAATTGCGTTAAAAACAAAAGCCCCCCTCATTAACCAGCGCAAACACCACATAGATTACATTATGTAGTAGTTATGAAAAATTAATCTTTGGCAACGACTCAAATGGATTTTCCGCATGGGGGGGCCAAATATGCTTTGTGCTTGTTGCCAGTCCGCAAAAATATGCTGCGATTGTTTTATGACTCCCCGCGTGTGCGTGTTTGTGCATCTAAATCATTTGCAAACACGAAAAATGAGGCTATTAAGTCGCATCAAAAATACGCAGCGTTTTTGGGGCCGCTTCATATAATTATGTAAGTGATTTGGCATTCAAAATAATGACGATAGTTTATGGAAATTAAGTCGAATCAAAAATAAACAGTTTGTTATAAAAGTGTGATTGCGGGCGATTTGAGTGATGATAACTGTATTACATACAATAATTTATTGAACAATTTAGTTTCATTTTGTGATTTGTTTTAAATTAATAAATTATGCCTCTACCACACGATGTGACTTGAATTTCCTAATTAGTGTTCATATTTTATAAAGAAAATCTTATCTAGTATCTATTAGAATTTACGACTGTAGTAGAGTACCGACCATTGCGTTTTTTTTCTGCATGCTTGGTGGAATGTTATGTATAAATACAACCAGTATTAAATATTAATCAAACTTTGTGTTGTTAGATAAACTACTACCACAAAAAAAAAAACCAATTAATACTGTTTAGTGTTATGAATTAGTTTTGCACACGTCACACTCATTCAAAAAGTAAACTAACGTTCTGAGACGAGTGCCTGCGTATGCCCAGTCCGGAAAACGTGAACCAAGGGTTCTGCTGCGAACCCTCCGGTGATGTGAGTGAAAATGTGGGCAAGTGCAGGTGTGTCAGCGAGCCACGCCATCCCCCAGCCGATTCGGGGATGTGCAAGTGCAAAAAAGAGCTCCTCCGACGGCTGCCCGATTCCGGCGTGACTGCGATACTGTGCCGCACCTTTTTGAAGTCCATAGCTACCCAACAACAACAACAACATACCACCGTATACCCAACAACACTTAAAACAAATACAAACATAAAACAAGTAAATTCCTTACAGCATTGTAACTGATCTGGCGCAGGATCGGCGCGCCCCGCTTCAGTTTCGAGTACATGCCGCCGTTGCGGAGTGCGCGGTAACACTGGCTAATTTGGAATGCAATAAAAATACGCCGATAATTAAGTGATTGATAAGCGAATGTCTCAGGGGCGATAACGATTGCGAGAACGAGAGCCAAAATGAGCGCGCGTATCGTTCAATCTCGACACGAAAAATCGATGTTCGCACTCGAGCGATATTGAGCAACAAAAATTCGCTTGTCACGATTTAATATATATATATAATAATAAATATTCGGCATAAACACAATACTAGTAATAGCAGTAATCGGTTTATAATATAATATTGTAAACACACAGAGCCATCAAATACAACACGAAACTACGTGCTATAATAAAAATATTCTTAAATGAAAAAAATATATATATATATAATCCATTTTTATTGGGCTTTTCGACCCCTTGGGGGGTCTTTCTGCCTGTTTTGTGTTTACATGTGTACATTGCTTAGTAGTAAAAGATATAAAACGGTATAAAAATAAGTTGAATTAGAAAAAAATAAATGTAATAATATAAATAAACTCAAAATAGAAGGTGTCCCAATTATTATTCTAAAACAAAAATTAATTCTGGTAGTAGGTTAAAGCCTCTATTATATGGTGTAAGTTTAGGGTATAGAATAGGATTCGTGTAGTGTCTCAGTCAGAATGTTTTTTTTAGTACGTCTGTGTTGTCTTTGAAAAAAATATATACTATATATAATAAAATACCAAAGAGAATACTTTCAAAAATTATTTTTATCAATTGTCTTGTCTAAAACGACCTTTAGCAATTTTTATATCTAGATTTGTTTCTTGTTATATCTCACCGTATATAGAGGTACCTTTTGTGATATATAATAAACATAGTATTGATAAGCATAGAAACAACCTCAGACATCAAAGGATACATGTAATTCACGAGGGTTTCAATTACACGTGTATCCTCTGATGTTTGAGGTTGTTGTTATGCGTACCAATACTACGTTTATTATGTTTTACAAAATATAGTAACATCTATAATGAGACGACCTTATAGTACTCATAGCACAACTAGGAGCAAGGCGTAACAAAAAGTCATTAATAAAATCAATTATTGCAACGTTATTTACGAATTCGATTATAATTTGAAGTGGCAGGCCTCACTTCTCAGCGGGGTTCAATTGTCCACAGTTTTTTAGAATTTTAATTACATATAAATCACAGTATCAGGATTAAGCTGCTTTTTTAATGGATAACGGACAAGTATCTATTAATCCCAATTGTTTCAATTGTGCCAATTAAACGATATGTAAAACATGTTTGCAATCAATCGCATCGAATGCATTTTCAAATCTACTGGTACCATTAAATGTTGTTTATGGTTGTAATGTAAATTGATTCGTGAATAACGGGTAGCCATTGATACGATTTTAAAAATATTTCATTTATTTAGGTTTATCCCTATAATATAAAAACGAATTTTTATTTTTTCTATATACGCGTTTTGTCAAAAAATTGTATATATATATAAATATATATATATATATATATATATATATATATATATATATATATATATATATATATATATATATTATTATATTGAAATTTATTCAGCTCAATTGATTGTAAATTGTAAATTGTTCCAATTAATTTACAAGAATCTACAGATAAAACAATTAAAACTTAATCATCACTTAACAATACAAAAAAATGATGTTATTTCGTAAATTTATTCTGTGCAATAAATTATCACATAGTAGATTAACACTTGAGTAGCGGAAACTAATTTTTGATGTTATCTATATTTTTGAAATATTTGATGCAAGTATATGTCCATTAAATTGATGCACATCACAATTCTACCGTCACCCCCTCTCTGAAGTTTATGTATTAATTTATTTGTACTAGATAGTGTATATTTCTAATGTACATATTAAAACGTTGAATTTTTCTTTAATAGGGCTCTAATTGAAACATTAGAGGTAGTGAAATAGTAATGAGAAAGAAGATTTCGCACACTGAGATGAATGTCGTAACTTCCAAGAACAGTTTTTGAGATAAATGCATTTTAAAGATTGCAGTAGTTTTACCAATGAATATAATGTTATCTATTTTTTTAAAAATAATAATTTGGTTTATTCTAAACGCAAAAAAGGATTAAAAGAGCGTTACAATATACATAAGAATCGACGAAACAAAAATCAAAATCTGAAAATTCATTTTGAATGTTACGACACACGATATCGTCGATTTAATACGCAAGATAACATAATTTGTTTAGGAAAACTAGACAACCTAGCTTAGTGGCTGAGTAGTTAGAGGTCTCACAAGCTCTTATAGATACATAACATAATGAAAAGTTGTCATTTTGTTATTTCTTAAACCAGGTAGAGGTCCGGAGAGGTTACATAATATTTTTTTATCTAAAAAATGGCCATAAGATGAAATAGCTCGGGAACATGTTTTCTATACTATTTACTCAATACTTTTATTACTTTACGGTATTTTATGGTTAAATTACTTTGATCTTATATATTTGCATATATCCCTATAATATAAAAATGAAGATACTGCTTTGAAGCCGACCGAGCTGTCATTTATGATGGTACTTTCAGCAAATGTCGTTATAAATATTGTGCTGTTACTAAATGTCGTTATAAATATTGTGCTGTTACTAAATGTCGTTATAAATATTGTGCTGTTACTAAATGTCGTTATAAATATTGTGCTGTTACTAAATGTCGTTACAAATATTAGAATTACTGACAGCAGTTGCAACTGCACCTATCCTACTATCGCTATATTTCTGTCGACATTTGACGAACAATCAAATGACGACAGAAACATCGCGATAGTAGATTAGGTGCAGTTACAACTGCATAGTTATAAGTAGAACGCGATAGTAAACTAGATGCGTCTGTTGTAACATCAAACGTAATATTGTGCGCCCTGCTTCTTCTTCTAACTATGCAGTTGCAACTTCTAAGAAAAAGTTGCAACTGCATAGTTAGAAGAAGAAGCAGGGCGCACAATATTACGTTTGATGTTCTGAGAGGAAAAGTATACAAATAGTCACCTAATACAATTTACAAATTAAAATATTTCAAAATAAATATTAAAAATTGTATTAGGTGACTATTTGTATACTTTTCCTCTCAGAACATCAAACATTGCACAATTCAGTAATTACTATTACTCACTAATAATAATGAAAAAATAATATTCTTTTAACAAATCGAGTAATTTATGCAAACGTAGTATTTACCTGTGAAGACTTGAGTTTTTTGGAAACTCTAAACATTGACATTGCGCTGCACTCTCGCTGAGCGGATGCACTGGGATTACTACTACTCGGGCAACGCACGGGCCATGTATGAGATGCCGTTCGGCAATTACAATAATTCGATAATGCCGCAATTTGGAAAGAACAATCGTTTATCTAATCTGTGCGGGCCGTTTTTAAACCGGCGACTGGATTCCGCCCGCCCGAGCACACCGTTTATGTAGCCTGCACGTTCGCGCTCCTAATAAAAGAGCGCACGCAATAAAAACTAATTAATTATATTGTATTGTCAACTGTTATAACAGCGGCACAATTTACACACACAAACCGTTTGGAGAGTACAGCTGCACACATATCAAAACGTTTTTCAGGAGCAAATAGTGTATGATAAATATTCAAAAGAATAACTATAATTTTTTTTGGTATTGATATATAATATATTGCTACAAATGTTATTCTATTAATTTTCTTCTTATACACGTGTATAATATACTAGATTCGTAAATAGTAATTTACATTATTAGTGCAGAAGGGAAGGAAGTTTCCCGAATGAGCGAATGAGTTTACAGCACGAGCCGAAGGCTTCATAGGATAACAATCCAGTGCAGAGTTCAATTCATTTGAAATAGTGGCCGGCATAGTTTTGTCGGTATTTTCTATGATTCATTTAATTTTATTTATTAATTTAAATTACTAATTAAAAAAATATATGTGAAAAATAATGTAGTGGATAGTTCAAACCGTTTGAAATAGTGGATGGGCATAGTTTGGTTGGTAGGGGCCACCCGCCCACCCCACCTTCGCCCGCATAGTTTTCTCAATGGATACAGACGTTTTATATTGTTTAAACCATTCCAAGAAGAGTGTTATCCTATGAAAAAACTATGCGAAGAAAGGTGGGGTGGGTGGGTGGTCCCTACCAACCAAACTATGCCCGTCCACTATTTCAAATGACTTGAACTCTGCACTACATTGTTATCCATTATTTTCTATAATTCAACTAATTTTATTTATTAATTTAAATTACTAATTAAATAAATAAATGTGAAAAATAATGTAGTGCATAGTTCAAGTCGTTTGAAATAATGGACGGGCATAGTTTGGTTGGTAGGGGCCACCCGCCCACCCCACCTTCGCTCGCATAGTTTCTTCAATGGATACAGACGTTTTATATTGTTTAAGCCATTTCAAGAAGAGTGTTATCCTATGAAAAAACTATGCGAACATAGGTGGGGTGGGCGGGTGGCCCCTACTAACCAAACTATGCCCATCCACTATTTCAAATGGCTTGAACTATGCACTACATTATTTTTCACATATATTTTTTTAATTAGTAATTTAAATTAATAAATAAAATTAAATGAATCATAGAAAATAACGGATACCAGTGTAGTGCATAGTTCAAGTCGTTTGAAATAGTGGACGGGCATAGTTTGGTTGGTAGGGAACACCCGCCCACCCCACCTTCGCTCGCATAGTTTTTTCAATGGATACAGACGTTTTATATTGTTTAAACCATTTCAAGAAGAGTGTTATCCGATGAAAAAACTATGCGAACATAGGTGGGGTGGGCGTGTGGCCCCTGCCAACCAAACTATGCCCATCCACTATTTCAAACGGCTTGAACTATGCACTACATTATTTTTCACATATATTTTTTTAATTAGTAATTTAAATTAATATATAAAATTAGTTGAATCATAGAAAATAACGAATAACAGTGTAGTGCATAGTTCAAGTCATTTGAAATAGTAGACGGGCATAGTTTGGTTGGTAGGGACCACCCACCCACCCCATCTTCGCCCGCATAGTTTTTTCAATGGATACAGACGTTTTATATTGTTTAAACCATTTCAAGAAGAGTGTTATCCTATGAAAAAACTATGCGAACATAGGTGGGGTGGGTGGGTGGTCCCTACCAACCAAACTATGCCCGTCCTCTATTTCAAATGACTTGAACTCTGCACTACACATTATTCGTTATTTTCTATGATTCAACTAATTTTATTTATTAATTTAAATTACTAATTAAAAAATATATGTGAAAAATAATGTATATATCCATAGAGGCCAGGAAAAATAGTAATAACAATCGTCTGTCCTAAATATTTAGTAAATGGCCAAAAACAAGGGTCATTTACTAAATATTTAGGACAGACGATTGTTATTACTATTTTTCCTCGCCTCTATCTATATGCACAATAACGTCTTGTAAAGGAAATGCTTGAATTTATATTCACCCTGTATGGTAGGTAAAAACATACATTTTCACCTATCATATAACTATGTGCATACTAAAATTTTACATTTAAACACAATATACTTATTGTATTTTTTTAATAGAACATTAAACAAAATAAATATTATTGCCGTCAGGAATATAGAATATAACAAAAAAAATCGTACGTCATTATTCGTGAGACGAATATTAATTTGGTGAGCGTGAATACAAAAAATTGTAAATTTTATTATATATTTTCAGTTTACACCTATAACAAGGTGTAAACTGAAAATATATAATTCACTTCACGTTCAATTTCAGTGTGTTTTTGAGCCATACAATTTATTTTATTTTATGCTTATTTTATTGCTATTATTTATGTTGTCATGTAAATGTAACATGTGACTACAACTGCATGTTATTTTGTCATTTGAAAAATAAAGCTTTATTATTATGAGTGAACGTGAATGAAAATAACATGGTTGATTCACGTTAAACCAAATTTAACTTTTGATTGATATCTTTGACATGTCCAAAAACTTAGGTTGGTGTGGGTTAAATTGAAATATTTTATATGATATTGCTTGAAAATAGCTACTGAATTCAGACAGTAATTGTGACGAATTAACTATGGACTTTAATAGGAGTGAAGGATTTAAAGGCCATTTTAATTAAAGAATTGATGTAAAGAAAATATGACTGCGGCTAATTCAGGTTTGATGCAGGAACCCAAATCAAGAGAAAGGTATCAAGTGGTTCCAGAAGCCCAAAAAAGCTTGCCAATACACTTATCATCATATACACGATTTCATATTAGTGCATTAAAGGAGACAATATAAATAACTCACTGCGATGTTACCTTCTTTTTCTTATTTCTCGTAATATTAGCAACGCCGAAGGGAAGCCTTAAGAAGTCAAAGTAGAAATGAACCATTTTGCATAGACTATTATTTAAATCACTGGTAACACGCAACACATACACACGCTCGCACCTCAAAACTAAACGAAATGCCAAAATAAAAAGCATTTTTTTTGTGTGTTCTAATCGGGTGGGGACCGTATCGGTGCGTTTATCGGAACTCGAAATAACCTAAGTGGTTATTCTTATAAACACAAAACAGGTGATTGCACCACACACACACACACACACATACGTTGCTGGAACGTCGCAGGAAATTAGACACATATAAATACTATTAGGTGCTAATGGCTATATAGAGCTTAGTTTAGTAAATTATACAGACAGTACGCCTATTGAATGGTTGATACGTATTTATATAATGTATTTTTTTAATTTTCAATCACATAGCACTTTATTTCTTTTTATTGTGCACTATATATAATGCCCTTTGTCAGTTTATGAATCAATTAATTATATATTATGTACGAAATCGTACATAATTCTAACTCAAATTCAAACTACATACTTGATAAGTGTAAAATGGCACATTTGGTTTGTTCAGTATATTTATATTTATGAATTATTCCTCATAATGTATATTAGAATTTGTGTTGATAGATTAAATAATCTACTAACTCGAACCTAATCATTACAACATCCCATATTTTTATTGTTCTTTTGTATGTATTGATATATATATATATATATATATATATATATATATATATATATATATATCAATACATACAAAAGAACAATAAAAATATGGGATGTAATGATTAGGTTCGAGTTAGTAGATTATTTAATCTATCACCACAAATTCTAATATACATTATGAGGAATAATTCATAAATATAAATACACTGAACAAACCAAATGTGCCATTTTATACTCATCAAGTATGTAGTTTGAATTTGAATTATGTACGATTTCGTACTATTTATATAATTAAATTATTACATTATATTATATAATTATTATATATATATATATATATATATATATATATATATATATATAAGAACCGAAGGTAATAAATAAATAAAATAAAAAATAAATAAAAATATAGAAAATTTTCAACCTGAAATATTAATATTTACGTTAGTCTTTAAATTCAAATGTAAGATTTCTTTATATCATGGTTATAATAATTATTAAACAAATTTATTATTATTAACTCGCTTGAAAAACGTTATTAAATTTAATTGTAGTTTTTATTTTAAACATTAATTGTTTGAACTGCCCTGTGAACAAAATTATATCACCAAGCAGTTTGTGTATCAAGAGCATTATTGAGCAAACTTATTGCGCAATCAATGTTTAATTAATAAACTCTTATGTATAGCAAACTTTACGGTGAAGTAATATTTAATAGAGATAAATATTATTCGCACTATAATATATTTGCGCCGGCATTATATATATTACACCCGATAAAAAATTGCAAATAACTTTTGCAAACAAACCAACGATATGCAATGATTTCATTTTATATTGTTTATTAAAGCTAAAATACAGATTATACATCTATACAGAGGAGAATCGAGAATTTTTGAGAATATAGAATTGTTAAGAATTTAAAACACGTTGTTTACTATTTATTAGTAATAAGGAGCATCGAGAATTGTTGAGAATTGTTAAGAATTTAAAACACGTTGTATACTATTTATTAGTAATGAGGAGAATCGAGAATTTTTGAGAATCGAGAATTCATAAGAATTTAAAACACGTTGTATACTATTTATTAGTAATGAGGAGAATCGAGAATTTTTGAGAATGAATAATTTTTGAGAATCGAAAATTTTTAAGAATCGAGAATTTTTGAAAATTCGTTCTCGACGCGATTCAAAGTTCTCATAATATGCAGAGAGAATTTACGACAAAGCAATTTTTAAAAACAAAAATCAAAATTTTGTAACTGGGTTATGATATGCACAAACTCTATTCGCAATTTTAATTAGCACCCTAAAAACTATTGATTGATTGGCGGCAAAAAAGTTAAAAAAAAAAACTTCTATCTTTATAGGGCTATCAGCCATGAGGCTTTTCCGCCGGTCAAGAGAGAAGTTCAGAGGAGTTTAATCACCCTAACATCACAGAAAAACTGTGAAAGGTGATTCGCAAAAATTCGCTCCCCACTGGGGATCAGGCTTCTTAGTGCTCAGCACGAGACGGAGGACGCCTCTAACCACTCGGCCACTAAACTGAGCAAAAAAGTAATTTTTAAATTTTTTTGAAAAAAATTATATAAGGACTTTCTAACTATGGGATTCCCGCCAAAGAATAAACCCTGTTTAATTATTTAATATTCCGATAAAATGATAATTAGTAGTACAAGCAATTATTTCGCCTGGACAAATTCACGGAAGTTAATATATTGGGACAATATTTTAGTAGATAGAAAGTTGTACTGCAAAATTAAGAAAATCACTGACCGCGTAAAAGGGAATTTCCTTAATGAGTAATTCGAAAAATCAAACAAACCAGTGATTATGTAATTTATATAATACTACCGGTTTGTTAGTTATGGGTCATCTCGATTTGTAGTTAACATGTGGTTATACCCATCCGTATACTCTTATTATTATTACTCTATAACTATAGACAAACACACCACCCATGGATTAATATTGCTAATTTTTAATACGTGTATAACCACGGTCCTTAAGACTATATGGACCGTGGTTATTTATACACGTATTAAGAATTAGGAATATTAATCCATGAGTGGTGTGTTTGTCTATAGTTTAGTGTGGTTTCGTGATATTTACGTATTTTTATTGTGTAAATGTGTATTTTGTTTTAATTCTCATATTGTATTGACTTGTGTAAACTTCTTGAAGTGATAACACTAATAAACGATTATTATTATTATTATATAGTCTATAAAAACATAATAATACATAGTTACTGGCTAGTGTGATCGACAGATCAAGGCTAACAACCCAAAAAATCAATAAAATAAAATTAGCAAAGTATGCATTAATTACAACTAGAAATCATTGACTAAGCACCCAAATACACTCTATATGTTATGTTAGAAATATAATTCTGCAAACAGAGAAATAAATATACACTGCTTATAATATGCATATGTTGCTGATAAAGTATTTGTGTGTTTATGAGAGAAATGTTAATGGATTAAGTACACGAGATACGAGATTACCATAATGGTGAGGGGCGAATTTAAAACACGTTGTATACTATTTATTAGTAATGAGGGGAATCGAGAATTTTTAAGAATCGAGAATTTTTGAGAATATAGAATTGTTAAGAATTTAAAACACGTTGTATACTATTTATTAGTAATGAGGAGAATCGAGAATTTTTGAGAATCGAGAATTCATAAGAATTTAAAACACGTTGTATACTATTTATTAGTAATGAGGAGAATCAAGAATTTTTAAGAATCGAGAATTTTTTAGAATTGTTAAGAATTTAAAACACGTTGTATACTATTTATTAGTAATGAGGAGAATCGAGAATTTTTGAGAATATAGAATTGTTAAGAATTTAAAACACGTTGTATACTATTTATTAGTAATGAGGAGAATCGAGAATTTTTGAGAATCGAGAATTCATAAGAATTTAAAACACGTTGTATACTATTTATTAGTAATGAGGAGAATCAAGAATTTTTAAGAATCGAGAATTTTTTAGAATTGTTAAGAATTTAAAACACGTTGTATACTATTTATTAGTAATGAGGAGAATCGAGAATTTTTGAGAATATAGAATTGTTAAGAATTTTAAACACGTTGTATACTATTTATTAGTAATAAGGAAAATCGAGAATTTTTGAGAATCGAGAATTGTTGAGAACTGCTAAGAATTTAAAATACGTTGTATACTATTTATTAGTAATGAGGAGAATCGAGAATTTTTGAGAATATAGAATTGTTAAGAATTTACAACACGCTGTATACTATTTATTAGTAATAAGGAGAATCGAGAATTTTTGAGAAACGAGAATTGTTGAGAATTGCTAAGAATTTAAAACACGTTGTATACTATTTATTAGTAATGAAGAGAATCGAGAATTTTTGAGAATATAGAATTGTTAAGAATTTAAAATACGTTGTATACTATTTATTAGTAATGAGGAGAATCGAGAATTTTTGAGAATATAGAATTGTTAAGAATTTAAAATACGTTGTATACTATTTATTAGTAATGAGGAGAATCGAGAATTTTTGAGAATCGAGAATTTTTTAGAATATAGAATTGTTAAGAATTTACAACACGTTGTATACTATTTATTAGTAATAAGGAGAATCGAGAATTTTTGAAAAACGAGAATTGTTGAGAATTGCTAAGAATTTAAAACACGTTGTATACTATTTATTAGTAATGAAGAGAATCGAGAATTTTTGAGAATCGAAAATTTTTAAAAATCGATAATTTTTGAGAATTAGTTCTCGAAACGATTCAAAGTTCTCATAATATGCAGAGAGAACTTGCGACAAAGAAATATACAATATTTCAAGTTAGAACAAGTCAAAACTTGATTTTTGAGTTGTCTTCTTCCAAATCGACGTTATTATGTGCTTTGGCATAGTAATATCTAAGGAATAAATACATAAACAATGGAGTAAATAAATAAAATGGTATAATTTATGATTCTCACGATCTAGACTTCTAAAGAGGGCATTAATGAAAGATATATAAGTGTGAACCCACCTCTTAGCAATCTATATATCTAGATTTCGATCTTATTAGATCTCATCAGTGTAGCTCAGCTAGTGAGGATCAATTCACACAATATCTCCAGTGGTTATATACCAAAATTATACAACTAACCCCCTAGAAGGAAAATTAAACGCCATCTGGCGGCACCACATCAATTAGCAATGCACATCCATATGGTAATAACCGTCAACATGCTCATGCCTTGAGGATCACCGGGTAGTGCCCTCTAGGGAATAATATTTCAACAGAGTGCAAGGCCAATATAATGTTGATGTGTTGCCGCCAGATGGCGTTTAACTTTCCTCCTAGGGGGTTAGTTGTATAATCCGAAAAAGTTAATTCGAGGCTCTAGCTACCCAACGCCGACTCTGACTATCAATTGAAGTTGTTTTAAAAGTGTGATTATTATTTATAATTAGCGCGCACTCAATCGAGATAGGCAAGCAAACGTACACAAAAGTTACAAATAAGTAAATACTAAATTTATGTAGTATGTAGTAATTTTATTGCATTTAATAGTTTGCGCCAAAATTCTCCAATTGCCTTCTACTAAAACACATTTTTTTTATAGGATAAATAAAATTTTTTTTTACTTTGTTTTTTTTCACATTTTCAAATTTAGTACCATTAAGTACTATTAGTAAATAAATAGAAATTAATTTCATACAGTTTTTAAAATTAATAACCAAGTTACAGCTGTTTCTTTAAGTAACTTAGCTGAGTTGAGATATATCTTCATTCTAACCCTTTAAAAAGGCAGTAATAGTGTAACTACGATTCTCAAATTTAGTACCATATTAGAGGACTATTATTAAATTAATAGGAATAAATTTCATATATTTAAAAAAAATTAATAACCAAATTACAGCTGTTTCTCTGAAATAACTTAGTTGATTTGAAATATATCATCATTCTACCCCTTGAAAAAGGCAGTAATAGTGCAACTAGGATTATCAAATTTAGTACCATATTAGAATGACTATTAGTAAATAAACAACAATTAATTTCACACAGTTTTGAAAATTATTAACCAAGTTACAGCTGTTTTTCTGAAGTAACTTAGCTGAGTTGAGATATATCTTCATTCTAACCCTTTAAAAAGTCAGTAATGGTGCAACTAGGATTCTCAAATTTAGTACCATATTAGAAGAACTATTAGTAAATAAATAGCAGTTAATTTCATACATTTTTGAATATTAGTAACCAAGTTACAGCTGTTTTTCTGAAGTAACTTAGCTGAGTTGAGATATATCATCATTACATCCCTTTAAAAAGGTAGTAATTGTACAACTAGGATTCTCAAATTTGGTACCATATTAGAAGAACTATTAGTAAATAAACAGCAATCAATTTCATACATTTTTGAAAATTAATAATCGAGTTACAGCTGCTTTTCTGAAGTAACTTAGCTGAGTTGAGATATATCTTCATTCTAACCCTTTAAAAGTCAGTAATAGTGCAACTAGGATTCTCAAATTTAGTGCCATATTAAAAGGACTATTAGTAAATATATAGCAATTAATTTCATACATTTGTGAAAATTAATAACCAAGTGACAGCTGTTTTTCTGACGCAACTTAGCTAATTTGAGATATATCATCATTCTATCCCTTCAAAAAGGCAGTAATTGTGCAACTAGGATTCTCAAATTTGGTACCATATTAGAAGAACTATTAGTAAATAAACAGCAATTAATTTCATACATTTTTGAAAATTAATAACCGAGTTACAGCTGTTTTTCTGAAGTAACTTAGCTGAGTTGAGATATATCTTCATTCTAACCCTTTAAAATGTCAGTAATAGTGCAACTAGGATTCTCAAATTTAGTGCCATATTAAAAGGACTACAGTTACACTTTGCAACTAGTTTCGGCTAAGCTCTAGCCATTTTCGAGCTCCTCCGCTGACTCGAAATGCCTAGAGCTTAGCCGAAACTAGTTGCAAAGTGTAACTGAAGTGTGATAAAAAAACAAAGTAAACAATCGTTTTATTTATCCTTTAAAATTAATTATCACAAAGTAGACGCCTTAACAATCCAATATTTGACTTTTTTTTATATAATTTTATCTATATATAAAAGTAGTTTTTATGAACTGCATGTAAAATGTATCACAGTCCACAGACGAGTTTGTTGTACAATTTTCATCCAGGTTTTTTTTTTCGTAAAAACTACGCGCGGGGGGGGGGGGGGGGAGCGGCCCCGGCACACGGTTCGATGTTGAACTGTATGTACCGGTGGTCGCTCAGGGTTTCCCTCGTCCAGCACCTGCCACCCTCTTACTCTTCCCAGGAGCCTAGTTGTTGCATAGATGTTTTCAAACTAAATGGGCAGACATTTGACATAATTAAGTTGATAGGGGGACTAAATAGTCGCAAAAATTAGTATGTTTTCCCTCACACAATTACAATACTATTGCCCGTATTCACTAACATCCCATAAACTTTATAGCTCCCATAAGCTATTGAATGGATAAATTGACAACGTCATTATGACAGAATATGCCAAAACAAATGTCAAACACCTTGAGTAGCGCTTACAATTGAAGCTTTGATGACACCTTTCGTTTAATTATTCAGTGTTTCCAATAGAGAGAATCTAAAGTAACTACATTCCCTAGATAGTGTATTTATTGTTGCTATAACAGCGAATACTTATGGGTTCAATAACTATTGATAGATTTACGGAACGTCAGTGAATACGGGGGTGTATCCAGTGGAGTAATTTTTGGGCGATCGCTATGATTATAACGAATCACTATTATTCTGAATGGTGTCGATTTTTGTCCCTTCACTTCGTGAAAGATGATCACTATCTCTGACAGAAACTAAAGGAGAGCCAATAGTTTTATTTTGAAATAAATTGTTGAGCTAATACCAATGTCCATCTCCATGAAATATGTACGATTTATAGCGCATGACAATAGCGAATAAACTTGCTATGATAAAGTAATAATTTAAATAGGGATTAAAAAAATAACAAGTTGAATAAAATACCTGTGAGGCTCGCGCTGTGGCCTTAACAAACTGATAGTACGGAAAAAGCGAGCCGTAGCTCTTCGGGGGCGCAACAATCAACGGATATTTCTCCACATGCCTAGTCGAGTTTGACGACGAACACCTAGCAGATTCGCCGCTGCTACTTTTCGACGACATCACCACTCCACAATTTGTTTCACACTAATAAAACATGGCTGTACTCGCACAACACTCTCGCAATTTTTTTTTAATATATTTTTTCCGTCCCTGGCACACTCAAAGACAAGGTGCTACGAGCGTCAGAGCGCACCGATATCAGTTGGATTATCTAATAATAAGGTGATACGGGTTTATTTATTATTGATAATTTCCGTTCCGGGGGGAATTCACTTTTCATACGGTCAACTGGCCCGGTGGATAGAACATGTTTACGCTGTTGTTTAAATGGAACGTTACAATCGGCTTAGTTGTAAACAGTGATAGTGTTTTTAGTACGTACGGCCTATCTTCGGCTGGATAAAAATAGATGACTGGGGGAAATTTTGCAATGCATTCAAATTGTGCGCAATAGAAATGTTAATAGTGATTCAATTTAAATTAGAATAATTCATTTGAAAGTCTTATTTGAGAAAATATACAGGATGTTATTTGAAGTATCAAGACTATTAAAAGCGTAGTACTTAAAAAATGTAGTAAATTATTTTGATTTGGGTCTTAAATTGCCATAACACACGATTTAGAGCAATTTCTGTAACATCGTATCTAGTTCTAGATTAGTAATTTGGTTCCAATTGATATGGAAATCTATAATACCGTAATTAGTCTTAAAATGTCTATTGTTTCTTATCACAATCTAACTTGTGTACCGTTGCTATCAATATTGGGTTATGGTAATAGTATACAAAAGAACGAGTTTTATAAGGCTACACCTGCCTACAACTACAAATCCACTCTTGTGGGTGCTTTAATACTCATTAACGACACAAAATAGAACAAATCCATTATTACTAGAGTAATAATTAAATAATGTGTAAAATGTAATTTACACATAATAGAATAAATTTATTATTACTAGAGTAATAATTAGATAATGTGTAAAATGTAATTTACACAAAATAGAATAAATTTATTATTACTAGAGTAATAATTAGATAATGTGTAAAATGTAATTTGTGGTAAGTAACAAAAAAAATTAATTAGAGGATTAATTTAAAAAGTGGTTCCGCCCGGGATCGAACCGGGGACCTTCTGCGTGTAAAGCAGACGTGATAACCGCTACACTACGGAACCGCCTGCAATTCATTTAAAATTACAGCAATAATTTATGAGAAGGCTAATAATAAACAAATTATATTTTGCATCTAATAAACTCAACTAAAATAATCTATGGTGAAAGTTTGCTCAAATACATGTTGGTTTCAGTACATCAATGTACGAGGCTATTAAAATAAAAACCTTAATTCTACAGTAAAGAGAAAGTAAACTGTTTGTTCCACTTATATAATACAAAAATAATAATTTCGAAATTGGCACTGGTTGGCAAAATAATATTAGGTTCCGTAGTGTAGCGGTTATCACGTCTGCTTTACACGCAGAAGGTCCCCGGTTCGATCCCGGGCGGAACCACTTTTTAAATGAATCCTCTAATTAAATTTTTTTTACCACTAGTAGGTTCTTTTACTTACACAAATTACAGTTTACACATTATCTAATTATTACTCTAGTAATAATAGATTTATTCTATTTTGTGTAAATTACATTTTACACATTATCTAATGATTACTCTAATAATAATAGATTTATTCTATTTTGTGTAAATTACATTTTACACATTATCTAATTATTACTCTAGTAATAATGGATTTGTTCTAGTTTGTGTCGTTTATGAGTATTAAAGCACCTACAAAAGTGGGTAATTGATTACTTAAGACTGGGATTTCGCCTATACTTTCCTTATGGCGAGAATTATGTAATTGTTTCCAGCTTCTAGGTAAAACTACGCCATCGAATAGCAAACAATTTATGCAAGTTAATAAAAACACTTCATCATTGGTATTGAAACTTAGTTTGCAAGAATTGATGACCAAAATTTGTAGTTATAGCATGTACAAGATTCGACTGTATAGAAGGAAGCAATCTAATAGTTTAAAAACTAGTCTCGACAAAGTAAATTGATATAAACATCTGATTCATTACATACGACAAGCATGATACAACAACTAGTATAAACTTAGTTATAATAAGTAATGCGTTGATCACCATTCTTACATCGCAGTTCAATTTCAAGAAATCATATGAACTGCTCCTCGCATATAGATGCCGCCACTTTGCAGGCTATGTCGGCCATGATGCTCAATGTATGCGATCAAAATCCCACCCTTAATAAATATAAAAGAAGAATTGAAGCAAATACTGACAGTACTAGGATTATTATTATTATATGATCGTGTACGGTGCCTTATTGAGTGATATTTTTCGAAAATCACTTGCTTATAGAGATCTATAATACTATGTATGTGTTTGTAGTGTCTTATAATTGCTAAATTAAATCATTAAGCAAGTTACTAGTAAAATAAATATAATCTTAAACCAGCTGTAAACTAAATTAGTTTTTCATTTATAATTCCACTAATTTTATTACTAGTGTCATAATGAAAGAATGTACTGCAACATTAATGTTGATGTTGCAGTACATTCTTTCATTATGACACTAGTAATAAAATTAGTGGAATTATAAATGAAAAACTAATTTAGTTCAGTGTCATGCAACAAAAAATAATATTGTTATGTCATTAAATGTTTATAAGTTTGATAAGTTATCTCATTTAAATCAATTAACTATTAGCAATGCGTAAATATACAATAACATAGAAAAAGTATGATTTTTTTTTAGTTAATTCTTACTTTAGCAACTTGCAAGGTCGTACGATTATAAAACATCTTTCTAATTTACCTCTGACAACCTTCTAACCTCCGACAAGCGCCTAACAAAATCATTTGCAATCCACTTATCCTTCAGCTCCTTCCAGGACAACGTGGGCACCGGACGGTACCGGTCGATGTTGGACAACGACATCCGTTTACCGAGCTGGTGCGACATCGCGAGGACACTTTTCAACACAAACTGTTTACAGAAAACGCGACATGTGCCTTTGATAAATTTAATTTGCAACCGCAGGCTAATTGTTTGGCCAAATAATTCAACGCGTTATTTTTTATTTGGCTGTTGCGCGTGCGGCGGTGCCTTTGCATCTGCCAGAGCATGATAATCAGCTGATAACAGTGTGTATGTTTGCTTTAATTGCTATGCTGAATTTTGTCTAATGCGGATGTTGTTTTCCCAAACAAGGTGTGTTAATGAGAGTTTTTGTGATTAGATTATCGTGAGTACTTTATGCCATCTATTGGCAATAAGAGTATGACTGACTTATTATAAAAATTTGATTTTGTATGATTGTTAGAAGATGCTAACATAGTTCAATATACATTTTAATTATGCCACTAGTAACAAAAAAATGAACTAATTTAGCTTAGAGTTAGTTCAAAAACTATATGTTTAGTATATATTTTACTGGTACCTTAGTTATGCCCGTATTCACCAACATTCCATAAACTTTACTGGTCCCATAAACAATTGAATGAATAAATTGAAAACGTCATTGTGACAGAATATGTCAAACACTTTGAATAGCGCTTGTGATTGGTTGTTTAATGACACCTTTTGTTTAATTATTCAGTGTTTCCAATAGAGAGAATCTAAAGTAACTACATTTCCTAGATAATGTATGTATTGTTGCTATAACAACGAATACTTATGGGTTCAACAGCTATTGATAGATTTATGGAATGTCGGTGAATACGGGGGTTAAAGTTTTAGACTTAGACACCCGCCCACCCCACCTTCGTTCGCATAGTTTTTTCAATGGATACAAACGTTTTATATTGTTTAAACTATTCCAAGAAGAGTGTCCTATGGATAAACTATGCGAGCAAAGGTGGGGTGGGCGGGCGGCCCCCACCAACCAGACTATGCCCGTCCACTATTTCAAACGACTTGACTATGCTTGTCTACTATTTCAAATGACTTGAACTATGCATTACATTATTTTTCAAATATATTTTTCTAGTTAGTCTTAAATTAATAAATAACATTAATTTAATCATAGAAAATAACAGATAATTGTGTAGTGCATAGTTCAAGTCGTTTGAAATAGTGGATGGGCATAGTTTGGTTGGTAGGGGCCACCCTCCCACCTCACCTTTGCTACCATAGTTTTTTCAATGGATACAAGCGTTTTATATTGTTTAAACCATTTCAGGAAGAGTTTATCCTGTGAAAAAAACTATTTTATCATGTAAGGTATAGTAATGATGGAATGAAAATAATACTGTTCTTTGTCTGTATAATTGATTAATTGATAAACATTGAAGGAGTATTCAAGCAAATACTGAAAGTGCTAGAATTGACAGTATTATTGACCATGTAAGGTGTCTTATAGTGTGATATATGAGAAACAATGGAAGCTCCAGAAACAAAACCAAACACCTTTAAAGGCACCTTACATGGTCAATAATACTGTCAATATTTGCTTGAATCCTCCTTCAATATTTATCAAGTAATCCATTATCCAGATAAACATCAGTATTCTATTCATTCTATAAGGAACCTTACATGGTCAATAATACTGTCAGTTCTAGTACTGTCAGTATTTGCTTCAATCCTCCTTTTATATTTATCAAGTAATCAATTATCTGGATAAACATCAATATTCTCTTCATTCTATCATTACTATACTTTACACGATAAGTAATACTGTCAATATTTTAGAATAATGAACATTTTAAACATATTATCGTACAGTAATAGTGTCATTATTCTAAAGTATTGACAGTATTATGGAACATGTAAGGTGTTTTATTCATTACTATACCTTACACGATTAGTGATACTGTCAATATTTCAGAATAATGAAAATTTTACAACATATTATCATACAGTAATACTGTCAATATTTTAGAATAATGACAGTATTACTGTACGATATGTAAGGTGCCTTTTATGCCCGTCTTACATTGAGCAACGCAACTCGCAATCGCAACTTGCAATAGATCGCTGCAATAGATTTTCAGTTAAAATTGCACGTGCAATTATTTCCGTATTACATTCGGCAACTTGCAATAGCAATAAGAATAACAGCTGATATTAAGCCTACAGAGGTAAACAAACCGAAGTGCCAATATAAGAAATATAAAATTCTAACTTAACCTAAAAAGCATATAGTATAAACAACGATAAAGTTTATCGGGCTAGTTATTTTACGATGGGAATTTTATGAACTCAATAACTAAACCTAACAATTGTATTACGATTTATAATGTATATAAAATCAAGTTAACAATAGTTTAATATAACATAATAAATTTCTATGATTGGCAGCATTGGGAGTTGCACGCAATGGTTGCCCGGAATTAGAACATGTCTATTCGGCGCAACTACTTGCTTGCAATGTGTTGCTCGGGCAATTAGTGTATTACACTGAGCAACTTCATGTCAAAATCGATTGCTTGCAACGATTGCACGCGCAATCTTGCTCAATGTAAAACGCGCATTAGAATTGCCAGTAATATCATTTCTAGATACAATAAACCAAATAAGTTTGTTAAAGTAATCATCTATTAATAATAATCTAGATCATGTTCCTTTCTAAAAAAACTAGTGAAACCCGAAAATACTCCGTTATTACAAAACACGTCCCTGAAACATATTGATCATACTCGACCCTGAAATATTTTTATTCCGCCTTTATGTAACACCACCCCCCGTAAATCGCCGCCAATTTTAATGTATTGATTGTTATTATTTTGCAGTGTTTCATATAGAATTCGTATCATACTTTGTAGGTTATAATTGTTTGTCGTTCACATACCTAGGATTAGACGCTGCTGTCGGCAGATGATGGACCGCGAGGTGGTTTCTTAAATTAAAAGTCAAACTAAATGGTTCACTGCACGCGCACCACTCTATTTTACATCTTGTTTTTGGGCCGTTTATATTTTGAAAATTATCACAACACTCACGCACAACTGTTTTTTGACAGCGCACGCACGTTTGACAGCCGAAGCGGGTCAATGTTGACAGCGTTGCCGCATCAATCTGAAAGAGAAAATATTTAAAGATTTTATTCTTGTTTGTTAATAAAGTAATGTTTTTAAGATTCATGCTAATTAAAAGATGGTTATTAATATGTAGGGTTGTTTGATAGAATATGGTTATGGTTTGCAAAATCATTTTCATGCTATATGGGTTGCCTATAAAGTACAGTCAGCTTAAAAAGTGGATAATGAAGTTTTACGATCAATTCATAGATGGCGGTATATGCAAGTTTAATTAGTTTAGTGCGGTTATTAAATTTAAATCTGATTGATGGGGTTATTGAAAGTTTGCGATATTATGATAATATTAATTGAAATATTACATAAATTATACAATGATCTGCACCAGCGATCCAAAATTGTTACAGATTACAGAACGTACAAACAAGTATTGAAAAACTATTTCACAAATACAATGTAACAATTAATATATTATTTAGTTGTATGTTAAAAAATAATTAATTAATTATTAATTAATTAATTAATTAATTAATTATAATTTAATTATAAAGAAAAACCAAAAGTAGTAATAAGTCGCGATAATAATATAATTATATTATATTGCTGTAAGAATACTAAAAGATGTAAATTTTTTGTTTATTTTTGAGTTTATTACATACTGTGTAGAGGATTGTTAATGCCAATAAATATTTATTATATAATAATAACTGTGCTGTGCTGTGCTGTATTATCGGAAAATAAAAGTTGGATATTTTTAAACCAAATCGGCGGGGAAAGTCATCATTACCTACTGCGATTTCCCAATTTTGATAGAGAGTTTTGAAATTTTGTATACAATTGTCATTAATTATTTCGAATTTTAGTAGTAGTAGTTATTGTATTTATACAATTCTGTAACTGACTCTGGACTTTCAGGTCCTTCCGCCGTGTAATAGTGTATGTGTATGTGAAGTTAGGACTTGATACTTCAAAGAATCATCCCCGAATTTTCTAAAGTGTCGTTAATTGTATCCTAACAACAAATGATATCGATTATCCGGGATTCCCGTCAACCACTACACTACATCGGTGTGTTTCGAGTTTTATTAAGTAACAATAATTGATTTATATCCATTTTATTATATATATATATATATATATATATATATATATATATTATATACCACAACTAAGCGCGTGCCTTATTAGACTAGCAAGATTGCGCATGTTTCGATTAATGTGCGTATTATTTCTCATTTCTTAAACGTGCAATTTTTGTTGTTAAATATAGAAATGTAGTTTTTTATGAATACGATTACTAGAATTTGTTGGGTTTTATCGATAAATACCACCGGAAATGCTTGTATTTTAGCAAACCAACATTCTTTGCAATCACATCCTGTACATTATCATCCCAATCGGTGTCAAGATAAACCTCGCTGTTTAAAACAAATATTAACAATTCCCCCCGTCGTGTTGCGCATCGCGTACAACCCCGAACCCCTTAATTGCATGCATTATTAAGTAGTAATTCATATAAGAATTACATGAGATAATAGTCACGTATAGGAACCGAAAGACTTCGTGTCGATAGTCCGGAGAAAAAAATGTAAATGTAAACTTGTGAAACTATGTATATATAAAAATATGTTTTTTTATTTTCTTAAAATAAAGACGTTCAAGTTAAAACAATTTAGCCACATAGAAACTTTGCTTTGAAAATATCAATCAGTTTTTCTGTAAATGCGGAGGAAAACATTATTATAGATACTGGACGAAGGGCGGATAGACATTTTTCAGATTTTAAAACAATCAGGAAACTAGTTAAAGAGAATTTGCTCAAAATAAGTTCCATACTTTGTATGATAGAAAAAAAAATTGAGACAAAAAGTAACTTAATGTTATATAAATTACATAGAAAAATGTGTTTCGCGTTTGTGGCTAAAACTAAAACGTTTGTTTTATTATTGCTACGTGATATTTTCCAACCCCAATCGATTTATTTACCCCAACTGGCCTCTCTAAACAATACCCCATCGCAAATTTATTTATCTAACCCGTGTAACATTTACGCAAAGTCGTTGTCGTCCCCCTCAGACTTAAGTGGTTGCTTTGTATGGTGCCAATGTGTGCATTAGCATCGTCTGCCCGCGCAGCAGCCAGTTATCGCCAAAACAAACAAAATCCTCCGCCCCTGCATTTGTATATTTTCGCTAATTTCCGATGGGGGGCGGAAATGCCTGAATGGAAAGCCCGCGGTGAAAATTGACCGGACGTGCGCTCGGGATGTTTATGATAAGCGCACTTAGTGTCGGGCCCGTGTAATTGTAAAACTTTCAGGTACTTGTCTCGTTGCGGGGTCGTATTTCCGGCGCGCCAGGGGGGCACTTGACTGCGAGGGCAAGTGTTAAAAGTGGCCGAGGCGCCACAACCCCGGGCCGGCGACGTCGTCGCCCCGAAAAACCACTATACGAGGCGCCCCAGGGCGGCCCATTGATGCGACCTAATGGCACGACATTTGGTTTGCATATTAATTATCAATAGGTGCCAATTCTTATGCGACGAGACGGCGCAAGGGCTATTACAGATGTGGTCTCGACTGCGATAAGCATGCAATTAAGGGGTTCGGGGCTGTACGCGATGGGGGGAATTGTTAATATTTGTCTTAAACAGCGAGGTTTATCTTGACACCGATTGGGATGATAATGTACAGGATGTGATTGCAAAGAATGTTGGTTTGCTAAAATAAAAGCATTTCCGGTGGTATTTGTCGATAAAACCCAAAAAATTCTAGTAATCGTATTAATAAAAAACTACATTTCTATATTTAACAACAAAAGTTGCACGTTTAAGAAATAAGAAATAATACGCACATTGATCGAAACATGCGCAATCTTGCTCTTTCTATAAAATTAGAACACATTTTGATTCACTCATTAAATCTCATCAGCTTTATATCATGCTAACACAAAACAGTTTGTGCCTTTTTACAACTCTCTGTATCAGAATTGTTCACTTTTCAAGTATTTCGTGTTTGTCCCGGACGCCCTAAAAGGTTTGCGCCTTTTGTAAGTGAAAAAATAATATTTATATTATAACTGGGTTTACGTCGGGGGCATTGGGAGTCGCCGGGGTGTATTTACAGCTATTATAAATGAACGCCGTCTCCTGTTCAGGCTAAAGCAATGTGAAGTGGCCAGCATTGTCGGGGCGCAATGTGCCGTGGCGTTTACAGTAAGTAGCTACTTATCCCGGCATTACAGCTACAATGGAGGCGGCGCAGTGAATCACCAGCATGTATCAGTTATGAGACATATTGATTACAAAAATTAAGAACGATATTAATGAAAGGGACTAAATTGTAGATCAAATTGTAATTCAAAGTGACAGGATTTTTTTAAATTAGTATATATCGCTACACAGGCTACAGATTGCTGAACTACAATCTATAAATCTACAAATATTGGATTGAATCGGCGTCTACTTTGTGATAATTCATTATAATAATAAATAACATCGTTAGCCCATTGTGGTATGTAATGTAAATGTTATGTATCATAATAAATATTTTTATTACTATTATTATTAATAAATAACACGAATTTTTCGGCTACTCTCTACTCATCATCAAGCTCAAGTCATCGGATTAGCTTAATAATGGTTAAAATTCAACAAAAATTGTATAAATATAAAAGAGAAATAAACACATTTTAGGGGTTGGTTCCTTTCTGCAGAAAGGCGTCCAATTATGAGATTCTGATGCCCGTATATTCACCAACATCCCATAAACTTTATAGGTCCCATAAACTATTGAATAGATAAATTGAAAACATCATTATGACAGAAATTGCCAAAACAAATGTCAAACACCTTGATTAGCATTTGTGATTAGAGCCTTTGATGACACCTTTTGTTTAATTATTCAGTGTTTCCAATAGATAAACTCTAAAGTAACTATATTCTCTAGATAATTATTTATTTTTGCTATAACAACGAATAGTTATGGGTTCAATAGCTATTGATAGATTTATGGAACGTTAGTGAATACGGGGGGTAAATGATACATTTTATTGAAAAATGTATACAAATCGCTATATATAGCATGCAAAATGTTTTTCATTATGTTCATAATTACAAATAAATGCGCTGAATGTTAATCACGTCTACAGACACCGAAACGGCTGTGAGCTTTTCGATAATGGACCGACCGTCGCCGCATTGTCCCCGGCCAATAATGCATGCACGGATTACAGGATTAATGATATCGATATGAGTGCTTCGCGGAAAAACGCCTTCCATAATCCAGCAGTTCAAGTACCTGGTTAAACCTACACCCAGCTTGGTGGATCTACATAAAGGTGCGCCGACATTGTTCGGAACTCAGTTGCAAGGATTTGTTTGGGTTTACAATTATTAAGCATTGTGCGGTCTCGAGTGGACGTTTTGAGAAATGAATTAATTTACTAAATGTGGAGATTTGATGTTTACTACTTCACTTTACATGTGATACGTTCTGATTGAACCCTTTTAGCCCTGTCGGTGGTATTTGCCACCAATACATTTATATGCCTCTAATTACTGTGCGTATCCATATGTATAGTAATATGCCCGTATTCACCAACATCACATAAACTTTATAGGTCCCATAAGCTATTGAATGGATAAATTGATGTCATTGTGACAGAATATGCCAAAACAAATGTCAAACACCTTGAATAGCGCTTGCAATTGCTTTGATGACACTTTTTGTTTAATTATTCAGTGTTTCCAATAGAAAGAATCTAAAGTAACTACATTCCCTAGATAATGTTTTTATTGTTAACAACGAATACTTATGGTTTCAATAGCTATTGATAAATTTATGAAACATCGGTGAATACGGAGGAGAGTCAATTTTTTTTCATACAAATAATTTTCCTCAGCTGTACTAATACATGTTTAAAGAGGTAAAATATATAATTTATAAAAACCCCCCAAAGCTAATATTGATGAATATCAATATGCCAAATCTTGATATCCATTACTATGGTTTAAGTATGTTTTTTTTAATATATGTTTGCTTTCACTAGATTTCATTACGCAGTGCTGTATTCGGAAAATAAAAATATAAAAAGTCGGTACACTTGATCAAAAGTCATGACTTTTGAAATGGCATGCTTCAAAACATTGATTTCGCTTTTATATATATATATATATATATATATATATATATATATAGAGAGAGAGAGAGAGAGAGAGAGAGAGAGAGAGAGAGAGAGAGAGAGAGAGAGAATAAACATAAATCGGAAAACATTTATATACGAATATTGGATTGTTAATGTGTCTACTTTGTGATAATTCATTTTAAAGGATAAACGATTTTTTTGGGTGAGCAAACGAACACCCGCGGTGCATTATATTATATTATATATATATATATATATATATATATATATATATATATATATATATATATATAGAGAGAGAGAGAGAGAGAGAGAGAGAGAGAATAAACATAAATCGGAAAACATTTATATACGAATATTGGATTGTTAATGTGTCTACTTTGTGATAATTCATTTTAAAGGATAAACGATTTTTTTGGGTGAGCAAACGAACACCCGCGGTGCATTATATTATATTATATATATATATATATATATATATATATATATATATATATATATAGAGAGAGAGAGAGAGAGAGAGAGAGAGAGAGAGAGAGATTATAAATATCATACAAATTGTAAAAGTGAAACTTCTGATACAATATATTGCACCGCGGGTGTTCGTTTGCTCACCCATCGTTAACATCTCCGGTATTGTGCGTCCGGGGATTAGGCGCAATCTCTTACTTCCTAATGGAAATAATATGAATAACTAACGATTTAAGAAATTTCGAATGATTGGCAATTCCGATATTCGTTGTAAGTGGTTACATTTATAAATAGTGCCGGTTTTCACGGCCTATAGTAAACATAATACATTCATTATTCACAGTTTTTTATTCTTATTTTACTGAAACTTTGGCCAATTTTTGCCAAAGCTATGGCAATTTGAAAAAAAAGTAATTTTTTTGAAAATTTCATAACTTTTTTTGAGGTGGGTAAATTTAAAAAATAACCGTTTTTCTTAGGGTAGAAAAAGATAAAAAAAATTCATATATATATATATATATATATATATATATATATATATATAAATATTGTTTATCTTGAGTATAAGCTATGGCAATTTGAAAAAAAAAGTATTTTTTTTGAAAATTTCATACCTCTTTTTGGAGGTGGGTACATTTTAAAAAAAAATTCTGAGAACTGTTTTACTTAGGGTAGAAATGGACAAAAAAATTCATATATATATATATATATATATATATATATATATATATATGAAACTTTGAAAGATAAAAATTCCAAGAAGAGTGTTATCTTATGAAAAAACTATGATAAAGCAATTTGGAAAAAAGCCATTTTTTTGAAAATTTCATAACTTTTTTTGAGGTGGATAAATTAAAAAAAAAACGGTTCTCAGAATATTAAAAAAAATATTTATATATAATATATTTAGATGTAGATTCGAGTATTAGTGCTATAATAAACAAATAACCAACATAACTTTTTTAAAAACCGACTTTGATTCGTTATAACTCAAAAATCAGCTAGATTTTTTAAAATCTGTTTTCATATTATTATATAATGATAAATTCTATATAATAATTATCCATAAATTTGATTATTTAGATGTAGATTAGAGTATTAAAGCTATATTAAACAAATAACCAACATAACTTTTCTAATAACCGACTTTGATTCGTTATAACTTAAAAATCAGCTAGATTTTTTGAAATCTGTTTTCATATTATTATATAAGGATAAATTCTATATAATAATTATCCATAAATTTGATTATTTAGATGTAGATTAGAGTATTAGAGCTATATTAAATAAATAACCAACATTACTTTTTTAATAAGCGACTTTAATTCGTTATAACTCAAAAATCAGCTAGATTTTTTGAAATCTGTTTTCATATTATTATATAAGGATAAATTCTATATAATAATTATCCATAAATTTGATTATTTAGATGTTGATTAGAGTATTAGAGCTATATTAAACAAATAACCGATATAACTTTTCTAATAACCGACTTTGATTCGTTATAACTCCAAAATCAGCTAGATTTTTTGAAATATGTTTTCATATTATTATATAATGATAAATTCTATACCATAATTATCCATAAATTTGATTATTTAGATGTTGATTAGAGTATTAGAGCTATATTAAACTAATAACCGACTTTGATTCGTTATAACTCAAAAATCAGCTAGATTTTTTGAAATCTGTTTTCATATTATTATACAATGATAAATTCTATACCATAAATATCCATCAATTTGATCATTTAGGTGTAGATTAGAGTATTAGAGCTATATTAAATAAATAACCAACATTACTTTTTTAATAAGCGACTTTAATTCGTTATAACTCAAAAATCAGCTAGATTTTTTGAAATCTGTTTTCATATTATTATATAAGGATAAATTCTATATAATAATTATCCATAAATTTGATTATTTAGTTGTAGATTAGAGTATTAGAGCTATATTAAATAAATAACCAACATTACTTTTTTAATAAGCGACTTTGATTCGTGATAACTCAAAAATCTACTAGATTTTTTAGAAATAAATTAGAATGTTAGATCTAATGGAATAAATAACCTACATATATTTTCTAACAACCGATTTTGGTTTATAACATTTGCTAGATTTTTAAAAGAAACATATTAGTTTATAGATGTATTAAGAAAACATTTTATATTTTATTTACATAAGTATTAATAGTAATCTCATTTTTTTCTTCGTGCATCAAACAGTTTATCATTACATCTATCACTACTGCACGTCACACAAACATGCTGTTCTATACCGCGATTCAGATGATCACAGTACCGTTCACAACTTGAACCATTTAAAGCAACACATTTTCGCTGCACATGGTTTCTGGAAATCGAATGCGAAGCAACGCAACAGTCGGTATCACAGTCGGTTTGAATATAATATATATATAACTCCCCTTCCCCTTAAAATGAAATCTGGGTATGTTACTGAACAAGGCTTCTATAAAAAAATTGTCTCATAATAATGATTCCGAAGGACAAAGGTTGAAAAACAGTGGCCTAGTGTATTAGCTTTTTTGAAAAGTGTAAATTAATATGATTGCTCATATATATATATATATATATATATATATATATATATATATATATATTTTCAACTATGCGAAAATTGTACTGATCGTGTGCCTTTTATAAAAACTAAAATCTCTTTGTGAGATTACAACAAAAGCACTGCACTTGAACCGCCGCGTAAAACAATCGGATTAAAACAACCCTCAGTTTGTGGCGCGCCGTAAGCCAACAGTAGCTACCTGTCGCCGTCTTATCGCTTGTAATCTCGAAATTTCTCCTACCGTATTGTGTAGCCGGTATCGTAAAAACAGTGTTACTAGTTTCAAATAAGCTTACACGCAACGCAAAAAAAAGAAACAGTAATCGCAGCATAATGCTATACATTTGAAGGTGTATTGAACAACAAGTATGTTGTTTGTAAGCTTGAAATTTGGTTTTGAAACTGTAAGCATTTATATCAATTATTATGCTGAACCAATAGACTTTTATATAAATCAAGATTTAACTTCATTAATTTATTTGCTATTTACTCAAAGCTGATTATCGCCCGTATTCACGAACATCCCATAAACTTTATAGGTCCCATAAGAATGGATAAATTGACAACGTCATTGTGACAGAATATGCCAAAACAAATGTCAAACAATTTGAATAGCGCTTGCAATTGAAATTTTCATGACACCTTTTGTTTAATTATTCAGTGTTTCCAATAGAGAGAATTTAAAGTAACTACATTCCCTAGATAATGTTTTTATTGTTGCTATAACAATAAATACTTATGGGTTCAAAAGCTATTGATATATTTATAGAACGTTGGTGAATACCAGGATAACCCCTCGTATCCACCGACGTTCCATAAATCTAACAATAGCTATTGAACCCATAAGTATTCGTTGTTATAGCAACAATAATTACATTATCTAGGGAATGTAGTTACTTTAGATTCGCTCTATTGCAAACACTGAATAATTAAACAAAAGGTGTCATCAAAGCTCCAATCGCAAGCGCTATTCAAGGTGTTTGGCATTTGTTTGACCCATAAGTGTTCGTTGTTATAGCAACAATAAATAAATTATCTAGGGAATATCATAGTACGAGCTGAATGTAGCATATGAATATTTGAAACTAGAAAGTTAGTTAGGGCCAACTTTCCTTGATCTGACGATTGTTTTTCACAATTTAAACCAAGCATTTCAACTGTTTTAACCGGAAAAGTCAGTGTCTTATAAAAATAACTATGCGAACAATGTTGGGGTGGGCAAGCGACTCCTACCAATCAAACTATGCCCGTCCACTCTTTCAAATGACTTGAACTTTGCATTACATTATTTTTCACATATATTTTTTTTAATTAGTTTTAAATCAATAAATGACATTAGTTTAATCATAGAAAATAACGGATAATAGTGTAGTGCATAGTTCAAGTTATTTTAAATAGTGGACGGGCATAGTTTGGTTGGTGGGGGCCACCCGCCCACCCCCCCTTCGCTCGCATAGTTTTTTCATAGGATACAGACGTTTTATATTGTTTAATCTATTCCAAGAAGAGTCTTATCTTATGGAAAAACTATGCGAGCGAGGGTGGGGTGGGCGGGTGGCCCCTACCAACCAAACTATGCCCGTCCACTATTTAAAAATACTTGAACTATGCACTACACAATTATCTGTTATTTTCCATGATTAAACTAATATCATTTATTAATTTAAAACTAATTAAAAAGATATATGTGAAAAATACTGTCATGCAAAGTCGTTTGAAATAGTGGATGGGCATAGTTTGGTTGGTAGGGGTCGCCCGCCCACCCCACTTAGTTCGCATACTTTTTACTATAGGATAAGACTCTTCCTGGTATCCTGATTCTACTTAACTTTAAATTATCACATTTTTTTTGAATGATTTTAATTTTGTATAATATACAGTTTACAGCACGCCTATAGTTATAACAGGATTTTCACCTAGTAATCTCATACAAAAACATCAATAAAACACACACAAAAACAGTGTGGATTATATACTCAATTTTCGTAACATTATTAAATAATTAGCCGCGACTTTCTTTTTCGTTTGCGATAATACCCATCCCCGTCGTCGCCGTCACCCGACGAGCATTATCTCTCGTCAGCGCCGACGTTACTTAGTTAATTACACGTTAAAGTGTTCCCGGGCGTCCTGTCTGCACGTCGAGGGAGGTAGATTTCTCCTCTACGGCGACTAATGCAGATAATGAGTAAGATTACTGGAGCCGCGCCACTTCACACTGTTTATGTCAAGATATTTAACATGAAACAGCGAACATCAAATTTGTATGTAAGCAAGAGATTTTTATCCACAGACATCCTACTGTTAAAGAGTTTAAAAAAATGGCAACTTGAATGAGCCTAGAGTGTGGTTTATGTTACTTGATGTGTTTATTATTATATAGTTTCTTCCAAAGGGGGGCAATGTGGCATTATACAAAATAATTCAACAAATATATAGTTATATATATATATATATATATATATATATATATATATATATATATATATATATATATATAATAACCGCCCACCCCACCCTCGCTCGCATAGTTTTTCTATTAGAACACTCTTCTTAGAATAGATTAAACAATATAAAACGCCTTTATCCTTTGAAAGAACTAGAAGAAGAAGAGTGTTATCTTATGGAAAAACTATGCGAGCGAGGGTGGGGTGGGCGGGTGGCCCCTACCAACCAAACTATGCCCGTCCACTATTTAAAATGACTTGAACTATGCACTACACTATTTTCCGTTATTTTCTATGATTAAACTAATGTCATTTACTAATTTAAAACTAATTGAAAAGATATATGTGAAAAATAATGTCATGCAAAGTTCAAGTCGTTTGAAATAGTGGACGGGCATAGTCAGGTTGCTAAGGGCCGCCCGCCCACCTCACTTAGTTCGCATAGTTTTTACTATAGGATAAAACTCTTCCTGGCATGGTTTAGACAATATAAAACGTCTGTATCCATTGAAAAAACTATGCCAGCGAAGGTGAGGTGGGCGGGTGGTCCCTGCCAACCAAACTATGCGCGTCTACTATTTCAAACGACTTGAACATTGCACTACATTGTTTCCCATATTTCTTTAACGAATTAGGCGTCAATTAACTAATGGAATTAATTCAATAGAATATGAGTAATGGATAACAGTATAGAGCAGAGTTCAAGTTATTTTAAATAGTGTACGGGCATAGTTTGGTTGGTAGGGGCCGCCCGCCCACCCCACCTTCGTTCGCATAGTTTTTTCAATGGATACAGACGTTTTATATTGTCTAAACCATCCCAGGAAGAGTGTTATCCTATACTAAAAACTCAATGGATACATATATATATTATTATAAGTTCAATTAATGTAAGTGATGTTTGCCATTCTAAATAATAAAATATTAAATTTTTAAATTTGTATTGTAAAAAGTTCACAGCTAACCCTTTGATTATTTCTCGGTTTTTCGCGTGTCACGTTAAAACTAATGAAGAAAAATTGGCGATAATAGATTTCTTGTGTGGAAAGCCAACCCCTAAATCCAAAACTACAAACTAGAAGGTCGGTACGACAAACACCTACTGAGATACAGCTCGAATTGAGCGTTTTTGAAATGGTAAAAAAATTGTAGGAACTTTGAAGGGTTGTGGCGCGAAAACGCAAAGAGATATCCACAAACGGTTTTCGGATTTTTAATTAACATCCTTAAGAGTATTGATTAGTAGCATAAAATGAATTTTTAATTTTTTGATTTTTATTGTAAAAAATTCACCTCAAACCCTTTGATAATTTCTTGGTTTTTGGCATGTCACGTTAAAAGTAATGAAAAGAGATTGGGTATAATAGAGTTCTCGTATGGAAAGCCACCCCCTAAATCCAAAAACATAAACTAGAAGTCGGTACGACAAACACTTACTGAGATACAGCTCGAAAAGAACGTTTTTGAAATGGTAATTTCAAGCAATTTTTACAAACTTTGAAAGATTGTGACGATAAAATGGAAACAGATATCCACGAAGGATTTTCGGATTTTAAATTAGCATCCTAAGGAGTATCGATTGGTACCATAAAATTAATTTTTATTTTTTTTATTTTTATTGAAAAAATTTCACCTCTAATCCTTTGATAATTTCTTGGTTTATCGCGTGTCTCGTTAAAAGTAATGAAGGTAGATTCTAGATAATAGAATTTTCGTATGGAAAGCCACAATCTAAATCGAAAAACACAAACTAGAAGTCAGTACGAAGAACACTTGTTGAGATACAGCTCGAAAAGAGCGTTTTTGAAATGATAATTTCAAGCATTTTTTACGAAATTTGAAGGGTTGTGGCGCGAAAACACAAAGAGATATCCACAAACGGTTTTCGGATTTTTAATTAGTACCCCAAGAAGTATTAATTGGGAGTATAAAATTAATTTTAATTTTTTTTTATTTTTAGTGTAAAAATTCACTGTAACCCTTTGATAATTTCTTGGTTTTTCGAAAGTCACGTTAAAAGTAATTAAGGTAGTTTGGCGATAATAGAGTTCTCGTATGGAAAGCCACCCCCTAAATCCAAAAATTCCAACTAGAAGTTGGTACGACAAACACTTACTGAGATACAGCACGAATAGAGCATTTTTGGAAGGGTATTTTCAAGAAATGTTTACGTACTTTGAAAGGCTGTGACGCTAAAACGGAAAAAGATATCCACAAACGATTTTCGGATTTTTAATTAGCATCTTAAGGAGTATCGATTGGTACCATAAAAATAATTTTTAATTTTTTGATTTTTATTGTAAAAATTTCACCTCTAACCCTTTGATTTTCTCGGTTTTTCACGTGTAACGTTAAAAGTAATAAATTAGAGATTAGGGATAATAGAGTTCTCGTGTGGAAATCCAACCTCTAAATCTAAAAACACAAACTACAAGTCGGTACGACAAACACTGAGATACAGCTCCAATAGCATTTTTGAAATAGTAATTTTAAGCAATTTTTACTAATTTTGAAGGGTTGTGACGCGAAAACGGAAAGAGATATCCACAAAGGGTTTTCGGATTTTTAATTAGCATCTTAAGGAGCTCAAAAAGAGCGTTTTGGAAATGGTAATTTCTAACATTTTTTACGAAGGGTTGTGTCGCGAAAACGCAAAGAGATATCCACAAACGGTTTTCAGATTTTTAATTAGTACCCTAAGGAGTATTGATTGGTAGCATTAAATGAATTTTAATTTTTTAATCACATACTATTCGAAAAACAAGATATTTGGTTTATAAAACACAATTGTAAATATTCAGATGTAAATATAAAATGTTTCGAAATAAATTTTCTACAGTTATTATAAGTAGATTTATCCTCGTATTCCACGACGTTCCATAAATCTATCAATAGCTATTGAACCCATAAGTATTCGTTGTTATAGCAACAATAAATATATTATCTAGGGAATGTAGTTACTTTAGATTCGCTCTATTGGAAACACTGAATAATTAAACAAAAGGTGTCACCTCCAATTGCAAGCGCTATTCAAGGTGTTTGACATTTGTTTTGGCATATTCTGCCACAATAACTTTGTCAATTTATCCATTCAATAGCGTATGGGACCTATAATGTTTATGGAATGTTAGTGAATATGGGGCAATACCAACATCCCATAAATATATCAATAGCTATTGAACCTATAAGTATTTGTTATAGCAACATTAAATATATTATCTAGGGAATGTAGTTACTTTAGATTGGAAACACTTATAAGGTTTATGGGATGTTGGTGAATACGGGCACTAGGCAATTAATATAATTTTATTTTTTTATTTTTTAAAAAATACTGATACTGATGAATACTGAACATATCTCATAATATAATAAACTGATATTTGGTTTAAATTTCTTTTTAGATTTATAGTATAATTGATAATTGATAAATACTGAACATATCTCATAATATAATAAACTGATATTTTCTTGAAATTTCTTTTTAGATTTATAGTATAAATGATTTTAAAATAGATAGCGAAATATTTTTAAACAACAATAAATAGAACGTGGATTGCTCAATAAATTTAATCCCAGTGCCACTGTTATCATCCACACACACACACACACCATCCATTATTTGTAAACTTTCGAATAACAACAAAATACAATTTAAAGGTGATTTCCCTAATTGCTTTACGGTCCACGTAATGAACATACAAACAACTTAATCTGCCCTAAAGTCATCACCATCACGTGCAGCAATTCCGTTTATTGCACCCCCTAATTGTAAGCGTTGTTTGTTCGGGCCACGAAAATAACAACAACAACAACCCGCGAACATTCCAAAGTCCAAATGACTAATGGAAGTAATTTCAAGCCATTTGCGCCCCCCACAGGGCCAGTAAACATCCCTTATTGTGCGACAACAGATAATGACCTTCCGTGGCGTAATCCCCCGTATCGGTTACACTTTACCTGGCCGGCCAATACGCGTCTAGCTCATCCCCAATTCGCACCAATGGTGGAAGAGTGGGGCTGGCACCCCCAGTGGGTATTCAGGGTGGTTATATGCAACAGTTGGGTGGAGAACACTTCAGTTTTTGCAAATCGTTCATTTGTGACACACGGGGGTTTTATTGAAACAAATTGTGACGTGTCGTGGTTTGTGAAATGTTTGTTAACAATATGGATCAAAGAGATATGTTTATGTATCAAGGTAAGAGATCAAATTATATCAATTTACTATTTAAATTTATTTTACTGATGGATAATGTACATTAATGCCTGTATTCACCAACAATCCATAAACTTTATAGACACCATAAGCTATTGAATGTATAAATTGAAGATGTCATTGTGACAGAATATGCTAAAACAAATGTCAAACAACTTGAATAGCGCTTATGATTTAAGCTGTGATGACAGCTTTTGTTTAATTATTCAGTGTTTCCAATAGAGCGAATCTAAAGTAACTACATTCACTAGATACTTTATTTATTGTTGCTATAACAACGAATACTTATGGCTTCAATAGCTATTGATAGATTTATAGAACGTTGGTGAATACCCGGGTGAAACAAACAAATAATGGAAAAAATAATGTTATCGTTAATTTGTATAGTTAGTTAGTTAATATAATATTATTATAATTATTAATTTCAATAAATTAATATCAAAAACTGATAAGTATATTATGACGCTTTGTCCTTCGATAAAAATTGTTTTGCAGTCATTATATTGCCACAATGGTGCCTTTTCTTACAGTTTTAACTGTTTATGCCTAATATGGTCGAAATAGACTTTCAAAGAAAATCTTGTGTTTGTATTTCGTCGTCTAAGCAGCAACACCACACATCTACAATTTTATTAGGGGTTGACACGAGAGACTGATTATAAAATGTTTATTAGAGTTATTTTACTCTGACAACAAGTTATCCATTTTTTTATTGTATTGCTTATATTTTATTTGAATTTGAAGCAGGAGCAATTTAATTACTCCAATACAAATTTTATAATAATCAGTTTTTCTCTCTCCTATCAATTTCCAACAAAATAATTTCAGATGTGTGGTGTTACTGCTTAGGCGACGTAACAAATCGTCATCGGATTAGCTTGATAATGGCTAGAGCGTAGCCGAAAATATTCGCAAACAGTAATAAACAAGTGATAAAAGCAAAGAAAAATTCGTTTTATTTATTTATCGCCAATTTTTGTTTTGTTAAAGAAAGTATTTAAATGATTTGATCCGAATATATCAATTAAAAATGTAAATAAATAAAATAATTCGCAAATAAACATTGATTCGCTAGTTAAATAGTGGTAGAAGAATAATAAACTAATTAACATGTTAAGAATTGTAGTTAGTTAATAGTGGTAACAATCCTTGTCTTATATGGTTTCGTTCATTTATATAACTAACAAAAAGTCTTATTCCCGTATTTACCAACATCCCATAAACTTTATAGGTCCCATAAACTATTGAATGTATAAATTGAAGATGTCATTGTGACAGAAATTGTCAAAACAAATGTCAAACACCTCAAATAGCGCTTGTGATTGGAGCTTTGATGACACCTTTTGTTTAATTATTCAGTGTTTCCAATAAAAAGAAATTAAAATAACTAGATATGCACAAATTTAAAAACTACATTCATTTTTTTTTCGTAGATTTTGAGACAAATTACAACTATATGATATGGATTATATTTAGAACTTATTTAGCTTCAAAATCAGATATTCTGAATCTGAATTTTCGTCGAATATGTCGTTTAAACAATAACCAGACAGTCGGTTATTGTTTAAACGACATATTCGACGAAAATTCAGACAATGTTTGATTTTGAAGCTAAATAAGTTCTAAATATAATCCATATTTGTAATTTGTCTCAAAATCTACGAAAAAAAAATGAATGTAGTTTTTAAATTTGTGCATATCTAGTTATTTTAATTTCTTTTTATTGGAAACACTGAATAATTAAACAAAAGGTGTCATCAAAGCTCCAATCACAAGCGCTATTTGAGGTGTTTGACATTTGTTTTGACAATTTCTGTCACAATGACATCTTCGATTTATACATTCAATAGTTTTAGTAACTTCATTTGTAATCAAAACTATACTTGATATAGAATATGTTGGTTTAGTATTTAATATATGTTTTATTTTTGTTACAGAACCAGCATTGAATTGCAAAGTAAGTCTGCAAAACAAAGACCTTTGGCAGCAATTCCACGAATTGGAAACCGAAATGATCATCACAAAATCTGGCCGGTAAGCATCACCAAACCCCTCAAAATATTCAATTATTATTTTTTTGCATTAATTAAAACCCTGGCAGTCATAAAACTTGCTCCACGCATTTTCTATCTTCCTCAAAAACACATTAAAAAAAACCTTCATTCCATTTGGAAATTTATGTGCGGCCCGGTAGTAAAAACGCGTGAAATCGATCCCGAGTTGGCGCCTGTCACATTACGCAAAGATGCGCCCCTTGGGCAGCCGCCGCCGTGCCGGTGTCTAGTCTTAACACTTGACTTGGCGCGGCCACCGCCGCAGGGTGGCCCTTCAGCAGGGATTAATCCTTCTGGCCCCGGTCCCAAAAAGAAGCCGCCTGCGCGATCTGCACTTGCCGCATTATCTCCCACACAATACAATCCCACCCTCTGATGCCACTGTGCACCGCCGCCGACACAATTGCGTTCCCACCGTCCGCATGATCGCGCCACCAGAAGAGAAAAAAACGCAATTACTTAAGGCCCTAATGGCTCCCGTCGGTAGTCTATTCATCTGTCTTATTTACTTTCGAGCCCGCTGAAGAAAGCACTCCAAAAAAAAAACAAAATCATCACTAAATCACAGAGCAGCAAGCACTTCCGTTTCCCGAAAACGTGACCGCCCCACGCCGCCGGGGATTATAATTATCAAAACAAAGGTCGCAACATATGGCCCACAAAAACCACAACTATCAATTTACCACCAGAAGAGGACGAAGAACATACCCACCCACCTTATTAACGACTTCAACACCCGAAAATAATTTATATTGTTTTTCAAAGATAATATTTGCTTGGCGTGGCACGCATATTGCGGGTCAGTTCCGACAAACAGGAAGTCACTGTTGTGTTTGTTTGCGCCCCCTCCGCAACCGCATGTGTTACAACTCAAAAACCCATACTGTGGTTTTTCGCTATCGCTACCGTTGCGTGTTCCATTTATATTTTATCAGCGCGCGCTGAGTGATAATTAACAATCTTCAGGGGCGGGCCCAAATGACTAGGCACCCACGGGGGTTGAATGTTTGCTTGTCTCGCACAAAGGCGCCACTCGCGTTTAGATAAACAATTATTGGCCACCCCGAAGAGAGAGGGACCATTAAATTCCGAAAAACGAATGCCACCGGTTTCTAATCCGTTTGCTTAGCGAGGGTTGTTATACTAATGGAATTTAAAAGAAAAAAAATACGATTTATTGTTTAGAGTACAAGCATTAAATTTTGTGAACAAACAAATTCATTTTTAACTTTCTGAATGCAGGACTGCTGCATAAGGAATATATTGTTATCATGAAAAATTTCGAAACGCTAATTTTGACGGTTCTTTACGTTTAATGACTGATATGACTGAATTTGATTATTTTTGGAAAATGTTCCTGTCTCTGCCTGTGTGTGTGTGTGTGTGTGTGTATGTGTGTGTGTGTGTGTGTGTATGTATGTGTATGTATGTGTATGTATGTGTATGTGTATGTGTGTGTGTTTAAAGGTTTTCTGTGAAATTAATACAGGATGATTAAATTCCTCTGAGTTTCTCTCTTGACTAGTGGAAAAACCTCACGGCTACATAAAGATAATAATAATAGACTCTATTCTCCAAGATTTTACCATTAATAATACATATTTATAAAATTCAATAAACAGCTCAGAGAAAAGGCGAAGTTTTGTTTTAAATTTAGTGTTTTCTAAACTTTTTATACTAATGTTCAATTTTTTTATTGTTTCAGACGTATGTTTCCCGCATTAAGAATCAAAGTGGAGGATTTGGACCCGTCTGCACAGTACTGCGTTCTGGTCGAGATGGTCTCGACATCCAAATGCCGCTACAGATACACGTCATCTGGTGGCTGGGCCCCCGCCGGCGCCGAGGAAGCGCAGAGTCCCAACCGCGTGTATCTCCACCCCGAATCGCCGGCGCCAGGTCACCACTGGATGTCGCAAAACGTAACATTCGGCCGCCTCAAGCTAACTAACACCGTAAACCCACCCCCGGGCCAGCTAGTGCTCTCCTCGATGCACCGCTATCAACCACGCATCATCATCGTCAAAACCTCAGATCCGCGAAACATCGCGTGGGCGCCGCACGCATTGTTCACATTCCCCGAGACGCAATTCATCGCGGTCACCGCTTATCAGGTAAACATCCCCTTTTTAAAAGGACAAGCGCCAGGCGCCAGAGGCCGCAAGGCTATCGCATTACTCATCTACAAACGCCCCCCCCCCCCCCTTTACGACTCATAATTAACGCCACATTTCTTTTGCAGAACGACAAAATTACAAAGTTGAAAATCGACAACAATCCCTTCGCTAAAGGTTTCCGCGAGAACGGGCAATCGAAATGCAAACGGAAGCGACAACAAGAGGAGGACAAAGACGAGGAAATCATTGTGGACGATGAAGAAGTAATCAAACATGTGGTTAAACGCGAGGCACTGGCGCCTTCGCCAAATTTAAGCGAGTCGAGCAGCGAACGTACAACTTCAAGCCCTGAAGTAGGTTTAATACAAACACCCCCGATGATGTACCAGACGTATCCATCTGCATATTACTACCCTCCAGCTATGGACTACTACAATCATTACTTCGCACCATCACATTATATGTATGGATATATGACAGTCCAAAAAAGTGAACAACAGCCCATTCCACAAGACTTGAGCGCGCAACGCAACGAACCCCCCAAAAAATTAACAGATTTTTCAATTAGGGCCATCACTGGTATCGCGTAACATCACCAATTTAAAATTAATCCGATATTGTAGTACAAGTTGTTGTTAAAGTGTATATAAATATTTTAGAGAGTTTATTATTGTAAATATGTATAAAAAAAATATATTTTTATATTTATATGTTAATATTTTAATAAGTTAAGTTATATTAATAAAATTTGTTTTAATCCACAAAAAAAAACAAGAGTTTTTCTATCACTTCTCTAGTTGATAAATGTATAAGATTCAAAAATTCAATTTATAAAGGTAGACTTTATATTTTATATGGTGAAAATTAGATCAGTGAGACACATTTCGAAATAATCTAGGCACGATTTGGGATGAATAAATCATTGGATTATTCATTCCAAATAGTGCCTAGATTATTTCGAAATGTGTCTCACTGATCTAATTTTCACCATATAAAATATAAAGTCTACCTTTATAAATTGAATTTTTGAATCTTATACATTTATCAACTCTCGATATAAACGTAGATTTATTTATAGACTTCAGACTACGAGAAAGCCTTCGATATAGAAGCCAAAGAAACATTTATGAGAATCCAATGTGAGGAGATAGAATCACTTCAGCTGAGGTATGATTCATTTAACTTACATAAAAGGATCAAAAGAATTCACTGGCATGGGAAAGAAGAAACAGACTGGTATAATAAAAGATAACAACGGTAATATTACCGTATGTATTCCTCCCATCTTTTGATATTTTTCTCTATGTCCACTATAATATTATAGTGAAAAAATATCAAAAGATGGGAGGAATACATACAACAACTATTTGACTAAGACACCAGAAATGAAATAGAAATAAAAGAAACATCGCAAGGACCAAGAATAACAGTCGAAAAAGTAATGTATGCTATCAAGAACTCAAAAGATAGAAAGGCAATAAGACCAGACGAAATACCAGTCGATATTCTTAAAGTGGGGTGTCGCGAAATATATTTGGAGGGGCGCAAAAAAACACTGATTACAGATCAATCCGGATATTATTCTACACATACGCATTCTTTAGGGGGTCCTTTGAAATTTATATGTGCAAAAGAGGGTCGCGAATCAAAAAGTTTAAGAAAAACTAGTCTAGAAGATACATAAACTATGCATTACATTATTTTTCACATAGATTTTTTTAATTAGTCTTAAATTAATAAATGACATTAATTTAATCATAGAAAATAACGGATAATAGTGTAGTGCATAGTTCAAGTCGTTTGAAATAGTGGACGGGTATAGTGAGGTTGGTAGGGACCGCCCGCCCACCCCACCTTCGCTCACATAGTTTTTTCATTGGATATACATGTTTTATATTGTTTAAACTATTCCAAGAAGAGCGTTATCCTATGGAAAACTATGGGAACAAAGGTGGGGTGGGCGGGCGGCCCCTACCAACCGGACTATACCCGTCCACTATTTCAAACGACTTGAACTATGCATTACATTATTTTTCACATATATTTTTTTAATTAGTCTTAAATTAATAAATAACATTAATTTAATCATAGAAAATAACGGATGATAGTGTAGTGCATAGTTCAAGTCGTTTGAAATAGTGGACGGGCATAGTCAGGTTGATAGGGGCCGCCCACCCACCCAACCTTTGTTCGCATAGTATTTTCAATGGATACAGACGTATTATATTGTTTAAACCATTCCAGGAAGTCTTATCCTATGAAAAAAACTATGCGAACAAAGGTGGGGTGGGTGGGCGGCCCCTACCAACCAAACTATGCCCGTCCACTATTTCAAACGACTTGAACTCTGCACTACACTGTTATCCGTTGTTATCTATGATTCAATTAATTTCATTTATTAATTTACGCCTAATTCGAAAAAATATATATTATAATTAATGTAGTGCAGAGTTCAAGTCGTGTTTGAAATAGTGGACGGGCATAGTTTGGTTGGTAGGGTACGCCCACCCACCCCACCTTTGTTCGCATAGTTTTTTTCATAGGATAAGACTTCCTGGAATGGTTTAAACATTATAAAACGTCTGTATCCATTGAAAATACTATGCGAACATAGGTGGGGTGGGTGGGCGGCCCCTACCAACCTGACTATGCCCGTCCACTATTTCAAACGACTTGAACTCTGCACTACACTGTTATCCGTTGTTATCTATGATTCAATTAATTTCATTTATTAATTTACGCCTAATTCGAAAAAATATATATTATAATTAATGTAGTGCAGAGTTCAAGTGGTTTGAAATAGTGGACGGGCATAGTTTGGTTGGTAGGGGACGCCCACCCACCCCACCTTTGTTCGCATAGTTTTTTCAATGGATACAGACGTTTAATATTGTTTAAACCATTCCAAGGAAGAGTGTTATCCTATGGAAACAACTATGCGAGCAAACGTGGGGTGGGCGGGCGGCCCCTACCAACCAAACTAGACCCGTCCACTATTTCAAACCACTTGAACTCTGCACTACATTAATTCTAATATATATTTTTTCGAATTAAGCGTAAATTAATAAATGAAATTAATTGAATCATAGATAACAACGGATAACAGTGTAGTGCAGAGTTCAAGTCGTTTGAAATAGTGGACGGGCATAGTCAGGTTGGTACGGGCCGCCCACCCACCCCACCTTTGTTCGCATAGTTTTTTTCATAGGATAAGACTTCCTGGAATGGTTTAAACATTATAAAACGTCTGTATCCATTGAAAATACTATGCGAACATAGGTGGGGTGGGTGGGCGGCCCCTACCAACCTGACTATGCCCGTCCACTATTTCAAACGACTTGAACTCTGCACTACACTGTTATCCGTTGTTATCTATGATTCAATTAATTTCATTTATTAATTTACGCCTAATTCGAAAAAATATATATTATAATTAATGTAGTGCAGAGTTCAAGTGGTTTGAAATAGTGGACGGGCATAGTTTGGTTGGTAGGGGCTGCCCACCCACCCCACCTTTGTTCGCATAGTATTTTCAATGGATACAGACGTTTTATATTGTTTAAACCATTTCAAGAAGAATGTTATCCTATGGAAAAAAGTATACGTCTGTACCATTGAAAATACTATGCGAACAAAGGTGGGGTGGGTGGGTGTCCCCCACCAACCAAACTATGCCCATTCACTATTTCAAATGGCTTGAACTCTGCACTACATTATTATCCATAATTTTCTATAATTCAATCAATTTCATTTATTATTTTCGTAATTATAATAATAATAAAAAAAACTTAATTTAAAAAATATATAGGGAATAATGTAGTGTAGAGTTCAAGTCATTTGAAATAGTGGAGGGGCATAGTATGGTTGGTAGGGAACGCCCACCCACCCTACCTATGCTCGCATAGTTTTTTCAATGGATACAAACGTTTAATATTGTTTAAACCATTCCAAGAAAGAGTGTTATCTTATGGAAACAACTATGCGAGCAAAGGTGGGGTGGGCGGGCAGCCCCTACCAACCAAACTAGACCCGTCCACTATTTCAAACGGCTTGAACTATGCACTACACTATTATCCGTTATTTTTTATGATTAAATTAATGTAATTTATCAATTTAAGACTAATTAAAAAAGTATATTTGAGAAAAATAATGTAATGCATAGTTCAAGTTATTTGAAATAGTGGACAGGTATAGTTTAGCTGGTAGACTACAATGACGTCCGAATAATAAAAACTTTGTAATCGAATCAGAAAGCACAAATAAATGTTGAAGGACATAACTCTGAAGAATTCGTTATCCGAAGGGGAGTCCGCGCATACTATCACCGGTCCTATTTAATATGTACTCAGAATGCTTATTCAAAGAAGCCATCAATGATGACTCCGGGTGGAGTAATCATAAACGGTCAAGTTATCAATAACATACGATACGCAGACGACACTGCGATAATAGCAACATCGGCAGATGGAGAAAATGATGCAAGACATAAATACGACTAGCCAATCTTATGGGCTCAAAATGAATTTGAAGAAAACTAAATTTATGGTTGTAAATTAAACCAATGTTAATAATATACCAACAATACTAGTAAACAACACCACAATCGAAAGAGTTAGAAGCTACCAATACTTAGGAACACGTATTGAAGACAATAACGACCAAACCATACAAGTGAACAAACGTATAGAAATAGCAAGAGCAATTTTTGTCAAAATTAAAAATCTTTTCTCAAATAGTAATCTCAATCTAGCCTGGAGAGTCCGAATAATTCGCTGTTACATTTTCTCAACACTACTGAATGGGATGGAAGCATGGACATTAAAGAAAAATAACATACAAATATTAGAGTCGTTTGAGTTGTGGATATATCACCGCATGCTCAAGATATCCTGGAAAGACCTAATAAACAACGAAGAAGTCATTCGAAGAATGCATAAAGAAAAGGAACTGATCGAAACACGAAAGCTAGAGTACTTGGGACACATCACCCGGAGATCACATCACAACTTAGAGTTTCCTTCAATTTCCCACAAATTTTATTTTTGGATTCGTTCCCTTTTCAAACTACCGATTAAATTTATTAAAATCCCTTTGTGGAGTTGTTGTGGCTGCTACATACTCAATATAATAATAGATTGTTCTAAGAAAAAACATAACGCATATGAAATTATTTAAGAAAACTCTATTCAGCATGTAATAAATCTATAAAGGCTGAAAGAACACGGTCGATGGCCTCTTGTACATGTATGTATGTATATCTTGTATGTATGTATGTTACAATAAATATATCTTCTTTTTCTAAATCTATAATTATAATTCATATATCTGATTCATAATTATAGTCATCCAATACATACCAAACAACGCGTATTATTTACCAGGGATTTTTTATAATCGTTTATATTAACATAGTTACAGGTAACAACAACTAGCTATTACTCAATCATGATTCAACACAAAAGAGATGAGAGTATTGTTTGTTATCACAGCCAGCGATAAGAGAATAACTAAATCTGTTACTTACCAATTGCAACAAGACGCTGGTGGTTAAACAATCACGCGAACAAACACTTGCACGTAAAATAGTTCCACTATCACACAAACACACAGCGAAAATAATCGCGGACGACTCGCGAACACAATAAATGACTGACAACTGATTCATCACCGCGCTCGAGCGCGCTGCTGGTCCATGGTATAGCGCGGCCGACCTTCAGCTCGCCGCGCCGACCGGTTAACGATGGATGATTCACGACAAAAAAAAATATCATAGACGAATTTTATATGAATAACCAAATACAATTGACTTATCTTTTTGTTCCCCTAATATCACCTCATATTTAAATTGAGAAGTAATTGATGAACCTTCATTCGGATCAGTATCCCATTAAGTTGTCATCGAGTTCATTAAGTACAACTGGTATATTAGAGAAACCTACACGTTATTGGAACTTAAAACGTGCAGATTGGCGAACATATTCTAATGTCTAATTAATATATCAATTGCCTAACAAATGTAGCTACAATAGTTTTATAGAATCTATTGCTAACAGTGCGATTCCCACTTTAAATTATAGTCATTCAGGATCTCGTAATCGATCCAAGTCAGTAATATGGTGGAATCAAGAGTGTGATACAGCTTTAGATAGATCGTTTATTGAATATAAGTTAAGGTCAAACTTGGAGATTTTTATTTTATACTAAAAGGCAGATGCTATGTTTAAGAGAACAGTTAAGATTGTTAAAAAGAACTCCTGGAGATACTTTGAAATAATATATTGACATTGAAATAATATAATTTACCTTTATTGGCATACTCCATTGTAATCCATCACACCTTAATGAGATGAAATAAAATAATAATCAAATCGAACCGAATTGAACGGACAAGATAGGAAGTGAATATCTGAGAGAAAAGAGTAGAATGTTGCAACGTGGATTCAAACCAGAAGGAAAAGGTGGAAGGAGCACAGAACAGGATGACTTTTTGGCAATAGCAAAGGACGCGAGACCGACAGGAAGAATAGGTACATCAAGACTCCACCTCAACATTGGAGGACAACCAACAGTCTAGCCTAAGCACAGATATAAAGATAAAGATTTATGCCCATATTCACCAACATCCCATAAACTTTATAGGTCCCATAAGCTATTGAATGAATAAATTGATAATGTCATAGTGACAGAATATGTCAAAACAAATGTCAAACACCTTGATTTTCACTTGTGATTGGAGCTTTGATGACATCTTTTGTTTAATAGTCAATGTTTCCAATAGAGAAAATCTAAAGTAACTATATTCTCTAGATAATGTGTTTATTGTTACTACAACAAATACTTATGGGTTCAATAGCTATTGATAAATTTTTGGAATGTTGGTGAATATGGGGGATAGAGATATAAAGATATATAACACAGAAAGTAATATACCCACAAACAAATACTAATAAAAAATGTCACCACCCATTATGAATAACTACCAGGAACTTGTGTTGTAGTTTTCGCTATTTAACACAACAAAAAAATATGCATATGATTTAAATTTAATTCCTCACTATTCTACTACATATAGGTACATATTAGTTAGAAAAAGTTTTATTTAGAATTATATCGAAAATATCCGAATGACACAATTAGAATTTGTAGAGAAACGTGCAACAATTATTTATTTACCTAAACATCGATGATGACACTGTTTTTCGGAGATCAAATTTAAAAATGCAACACCATATTAACTTATTTAAGTTTGTACTCCATTGCCACACCACAGTTACAAATATTATGTATTATTATTAATTACCAACAAGCAGCCCCTGTAAATCAGCGCTGAGTTCCCGTGAGTCAATATTGCGCGCCGCTTCAGGCGTTTGTATTACCCTCGCACACGCTTTTTTGTGCATAAACCAGTGCAAGCGCTGGCACTCCCTGTCGCAATATGAAACGTATTTGCATTTCGCGCATTTTTTCGTGGGCTTCTCCTCGCCACACGTCTCACATTTAACAGTATCATCCAAAAACGCGCGCTGGCCATTAACAGCGGCCGAAACAATACTCAACGCAGGAGGCGCGTTATCACCAGCCATCGATGCCACCATTTGCCTAAATAAAGTGCTTTCAATATACGGGAATTCCCGTACGGACTCCCTTAAAAACGCATCAAGTGCATCCAAATTACCATCCTTACTCGCTTTTAATAGTTTCTTAGAGAACACCTCAACAAACGTCTTTTCCTCACTAGCATTGCTTTCCTTACGCGACTTAATCAACTTGGAAATCTCCCCCAAAACATATGAAATATAATAAAATTTAAAAGACAAAACCTCATTTGTGTCTTTCCTCTTCATTTCCTTCTCGGACATCAAATTGAACACCTTTTTGCAATCATCAATATTCTCAACCAGCCCCTCATATGATTGCAGCAGCATTGCAATTTTCACCGGGTGCAGATTATACAATAATGCAAATTTGTAGAAATTATCAGCAATATCTGCTGACATGTAAGGTTTGTTTTGGGTCCCTTGTGTTTTCGTATAATAAACAACATCTTCTTTTGGAATAAAATTGTTAATGGTACTCACTATGTTGTGGTAGCCTACAAATGAGGCTAGTTGCGAGGCTGTACGATTTATAGAATTTAGTGCATGTGTTTTCACACCGGCTGCTAGTAATAAATGGCAAACATCCACATTTCCAGATAGTGCACCAAAATGTAGAGTGGTGTAGTCATTTTCATGTTCACATTTGTTTACATCAGCACCCTGAAAATATAATCGAATTTAGTATGCTGACTTGAATTGGCCATAAATGAAAATTTGAAAAGCGATTACAAATTAAGTATGGATTTATAAAATAATCTGTTCTTATACAACTCAATACAGCATGCCTTATAATAACAAAAATCAGGTGTTCATCCACTGCTTTAATAACTAAAAAGGCACCTTCCCCAATATTCACAGATAAATCTATCAATAGCTATTGAACCCATAAGTATTCATTGTTATAGCAACAATAAATAAATTATCTAGAGAATGTAGTTAATTTAGATTATCTCTATAAGGCACCTTACATGATCAATAATACTGTCAATATTTTAGAGTAATGACAGTATTACCATACGATAACATGTTTAAAATGTTCATTATTCTAAAATATTGACAGAATTACTGATCATGTAAGGTATAGTAATGATGGAATGAAGAGAATACTGATGTTGATCCGATAATCGATTACTTAATAAATATAAAAGGAGGATTGAAGCAAATACTGACATTACTAGGACTGACAGTATTATTGACCATGTAAGGTGCCTTTATTGGAAACACTGAATAATTAAACAAAAGGTGTCATCAAAGCTCCAATCGCAAGTGCTATTTGACATTTATTTTGGCATATTCGGTCACAATGATGTTGTCCATTTATTGATTCAATAGTTTATGGGATGTTGGTGAATACAGGCATAAGGTAAATATTTGTAAAATATTAGTAATAAGCCACAAAAATATAATAAAACCACAATGTGTGTCCCAACAGGTTGCATTAATATCACTTGTTATTTTCTTTGTGTACTAATTGTACTCACCCTATCCAACAACATCTTCACAACCTCAGTATTGCCCCTATAAGCAGCCTGTTGCAGTGGCGTCATTTTATCACCATCCACAAAATTAATATCCTCAACAGGATTATCCAGCAGAACTTTTTTGAAATCCTCCAACTGAGTGGTTTCAATGGCTTTCATAATTTTCTGCTGCACCTCTGTCATAGTGCTTTCCACTTTGGCTACCTCATCCATCTTAATTACATTAGTTTTGTCCTCCATCGCGTGTTTTTAGTCAATTAATCAAAGAAATGTGGTCGATTTCCAATAAGAATTGTCAATTGGATGTAATGTATAGGTTATTGTCAATCTGGCGTGAATTTATACAACCATAGTGGATCTAATTTCGCTATAACGAAATATATTTTTGATACTTATCCATAATTTTATAAGGACGAAACATACTTAGGGCCGGTTCTACAATTGATATTTAACTGGCGAATAAGGCTATTTGTGGAATAAGTTTGAGATATTGGCTTTAGGTCCGGTTCTAGAATTAACATTTAACCGGAGCATAAGGCTATTCGTGGAATAAATTTGAGATATTAACGCCAATATGCCAAACTTATTCCACGAATAGCCTTATTCTCCAGTTGTCAATTGTAGAACCGGCCCTTACATGAGTTGAATTAATATAAATAACAATGTAAATATTTCGATTTATAAATATTTTGTAAGTGGGTCTAATTTCATTGCATCGAACTAAAATGGCTCGAATCTAAACATATTCCGCCTTTCTGTGTCAGCCAATCAGAGATCAGGTTATGATCAGCTGCTCATTAAAATGATTGGTTGACGTAGAAACGGAAACGTAAAAACGGAAAGCAGCAATATGGGCGTTATGAGTAGATTGTGAAGTTATACAGCATCCAATACGTGTTTCTAAAAATACGTCGAGTGTCAAACAAAAATTGATTATTCGCCCTCCATCCCTTCCTGTAATTAATTTGAAACGACCTTTAAACAACTTTGTTAATGTGAGTGATTTATTTTACCAGGGTGTTAATTCAATTTCCGGTTGTTAATTAATTACGTTTACTAGGGTGGCTGGTTGAGCAGCTAGTGGAGGCGGTAGCAGGATTAGTAGCCAAGGGAGGCGGCACAGCGGCAGGAGCGTGATGACGAGGCCGCCAAATGAGAATCTGCCCACTGTCAAGCTAGTGGTTGTTGGGGATGGGGGTGTTGGGAAGAGTGCCATCACCATCCAGTTCTTTCAGAAGCTATTTGTGACTGATTATGATCCTACAATCGAGGACAGCTATTTACAACATGTTGATGTTGATGGGCAGTGGTGTATTTTGGATGGTAAGTTGGAAATTATACTTGATTGCTTTCTGAAATTATTTACAAATGAGTTATTCTTTAAAATTAGAAAATTAGTCATATTTGTAGTGGTATTGGGTACTATGAAATCAATTATAGACTAAATAGTAGTTATTGATACTAACAAACTCAGTTTAATAAGATCATAGCTTCACAACAAAGTCAGAGATGCTCTGTCTATATTTACTTTTTGGTCTGTGCTTTGGAATAAAACCTCAATACTATTCACAGATGTTCCATAAATCTATCAATAGCTATTGAACCCATAAGTATTCATTGTTATAGCGACAATAAATGGATTGTCTAGGGAATGTAGTGACTTTAGATTCTCTCTATTGCAAACACTGAATAATTAAACAAAAGGTGTCATCAAAGCTCCAATTGCAAGCACTAATCAAGGTGTTTGACATTTGTTTTGGCATGTTCTGTCACAATGACATTGTCAATTTATCCATTCAATAGCTTATAGGACCTATAAAGTTTATGGAATATTGGTGAATACAGGCATGCGACTGATTACACTGATATACTATGATTTCATCAAGTAGCACAAATATGGCAAGTGAACTCATTATGAGAAAACTTAAAGTAGGAGTTCTAGTAGTTGTCTATGGAGTTCTAGGCAATAATGCTAACAACGAATTATTACTCAGTTGGGAGTCAATAGATTAATTGTATGCTTTATAAAATATTTTTCTCAATTTTTATAGTGCTCGATACTGCTGGACAGGAGGAGTTCAGTGCAATGCGTGAGCAGTACATGAGAAAAGGAGATGGTTTTCTGCTAGTCTACTCAGTTACAGATAAAAATAGCTATGAGAATATCATACATTTTCACACACAGATATTAAGAGTTAAAGACAGGGATGTTTACCCTATGCTACTAGTTGCCAATAAAGTTGACTTGGTGCATCTTAGAAAAGTGACTGAGGAACAGGGTAGGGAACTTGCACACAAGTTGGGCATACCATACATCGAAACCAGCGCCAAAGACCCTCCACTAAATATAGATGCAACATTTCATGAGGTAATTATTACTTGAAATAATTTATTTTTTTTATGGACAGTAGCAGACTATAATAATCATGTTGATATCTACAGATTTATCAGTTGTAATATGAAGGCTAGGTTGTATGAAAATAAATTTCAGAATGCTAGAGTTAATTTCTAATGCATATTTTTTTAAATTGTTGACCGAATTTGGTGTTAATAGATCGCATTTTCAATACTCAATTTGGGTCTTATTAATCCATGAATATTGTGCTTGTGCACAGTTATTGTATTAATTATGTTTATAGTGTCTATATTATTCAATATTAAATATAATCTAATTACTATATTTTATATTGAATAATATGGACACTATAAAAATAATTAATACATAGTTAGTGGCTAGTATGATAGATACCATACTACTAATAATACTATGTATTAATTATTTTATAGTTAGTGGCTACTATGATAGATACCATAGTAGCCACTAGTGTCTATATTATTCAATATTAAATATAAGAATTTGGTTATATTTAATATTGAATAATATAGACACTATAAAAATAATTAATACAATAACTATGCACAGGCACAATATCCATGGATTAATAAGACCCAAATTGAGTATTGAAAATGACATCTATTAATACCAAATTCGAATTGGTGATGGCAGTGGCTTCAGACCATCTAGTTATAAATAAATATATAATATAAATATATTCGTATACCATTCTGAAGTAATATTCTCTCCCTAGGTTGTTCGTATCATCAGAAATCAGCCTCAGACGCGCGAGCGTAAGAAGCGCAGCAAGCTAAAGTCCCTAAAGAAAAAACTGGAGGGATGCACGATAATGTAATCGGTGTAGTTGTGTTTAACCGTCTAAAAAAGTCAGTATTTAGAGGAAATTAACTAACGGCATTTTTCGCACACACTCACAGATTTATATTTATATAATGCGGACAATAAAGACTATTAGATTCAGGCCATACCACCCCACGCCGGGAGGTTTTATATTTTTATAAATCAAGAGCGATTTGAGTTACCTACCGAACGAAAACAGAAACCAAAGATTTTACTAAACGAATGTGTCGCACAAACGAACCAAAATTGCTCACAATTTCAAAACAATGCTTAGACAACATACCTCTACTGTGTTAGCTGTGTATAATGTTGGAGCGACGAAACAACCAATGATAGAAAACTAATTTATTGTAATAATATTAAGCTGGTGCTTGTAAAAAAATCAACATTATACTATATTTAATAGTATTATGTCTGTATGGATATAATTCATGTCACTTTCAGCCAAAGTGTTTTGATATTGTATAACTCTACCTATATTCTGTATCTTTTAACAACCTAGGTTTGGAATTAATGTTGGTTCAAACAATAGTGTTGTATACAAATATTAGAAATAGAAGTATATCACATACAAATACTGAATTTAGACTATGCTACAAATATAAACCGTTTGAAAAGCCTATTATTATTATTATAAATATATGGTTTTAGCAAACGTCGCAGCGGTTCAACTATTTCCAGCACCGTTTTGTGTCCCTCAATCAATAATTACTAAAAAAAAAGATTGAGAACATCTAGGCATAAAATAAGTGTTTAATGATATTTAGAATAATTTTTATGTCAAACTTACAGGGACATAAAAATTATTCAAAATATCATTAAACACTTTATGCCTAGATTTTCACAATAATTTTTTTTAGTGATTATTGATTGAAAAACAAACTGCATTAGTAGTTTCGTCGTTTCCCCACTAAAACTTTTAATGAATCGCGTCGTTAGATAATTCGGGTGTTTGTTGAGGTCTACCAAAAAAAAAATGTTATAATGCACGAAGCGAGTAGTTGGTTAAAATATAGTGTCTGTGATGTAAAAAAAAATAATTAAGAAACATGTGACAAATTTTGTTTCAGCATATTTATAAAGGAGAAACGCAACAAAAAGCTGTGTCAAATTTGTAACTGCTTATTTGATATGGGTTTATTTGTTAATCGATGTTATATTTATTATACGTTGTTTGCATGACGAAATAATAAAAGTATACACATACGCTGGTGTAAAACTGTAACGCTGTGTATTTATTTCTAGTAGTATAAAATATTTTATTGGCAGTGGCTTTTATTATTTGGGAACTGTACCTATCGAGTCCACAGAGAAACATTTACAGGTGCAGGCGGTGACTGGGCACTCTGAGTGTTCTCTATAACATAATAATATATGATTAATTGACACTGAGTATCAATTTAATTATTATTTAAAAAAATATTATACTGATACTTAGTGTCAGTAATAAATGCATCAATGCCGTTGTAGATAGAGCGTTTTCCAATATCGGTCAACACTGTGTTCAAGTCACAGCTGGTTTGCCAAGTGTATGTGTATGTATACATTTGGGCTCTTCTGTCACAAAAGTTTTCCGACCCCTGAATTAGCCTATTATCAACAAATAACTTACTTAAACCAATGAATCATGTGTGATGCGTGTCCGCCATGCCTGCACGTCTGACACCATGTAAACCAATTAGAAAAGTCTATAATCTTATTCGATTCTAGCTCAGCATGATCCTGTATACCTGTCGTTGTACCCATATGCATCAAACAAATCACACACCTCGGCAGAGGTTTCCTGCAGTTCGGGCACGATGACATCTTAAAACAAAAACACATTACAAACCCTGCCCACCCAAAAATAATCCTAGTTCATACTTTTAATTTATTCGCAGTGCCTCCCATTCGTGAAAAAGGCCCCCTTCCGCGGTTCAAACCTTGCATATACGCTGAAATACTCTTCCCACAGAAGTTGCACGAAACGTACACCTGTTGCGGGGGTTTATCATTGGGCCTCTGAGCGGTGAACATAATATCAAATAACGCTCTTTCATTCCACAACTGCCAGGAGTCCAATAAATTCCTGTAGCTTGTAATCCAGTCTTGCACCTCTTGCAGCAGCTCGCCTGTAAAGGCTCGCACTGCAATGAGGGCTGTCGATTGAATATCACCGGTTATATCCAAGTACTTTTGTAGGAGACGAATTCCATCTAAACTATTACCTAAGGTTAAATAAGATTAGACACTAACTCAATTGATGTTATTTAAAGAAGAAGTAAAGCTGAGAACTAACATATTACAAATTGATGTTAAGTTTGGATTTCATATTATCATATAGTAATGTCATATCGGACACAGTTGATTGGATGTTTGAATCACGGATTAAATAGTAGCTTAGGATTATTATACTTATACTGGGTTTCATAAAAACACAAATAACATGTCTTTATACAACACAGACTAAGTTGCTTTAATACAACCCAATTATGTGTGGTTGAATTTGGGTAGAAATATTTTATACCTGTAAGTAGCATTCCATCCAGGTTGCCATCAGTCATCAGATTTGTGCTTAAAGTTTTTAAAAACTCGTACAGTTTTGTGTCAGAGAGAAAAATACACGCGAAGGCCACACGATCGTCCACAGACATTTCACTCTCATTCTAAAAGTAATGATAATATAATATTGTAGATATATTTTTCGCGACCCTCAATTTTAGAATCACTGATATATAGTATTTATGTTTGTCTAGATCTATGTCAATTCATTGAAGAAAAATCCCACTATACAAATACATTTTTCTAAAATAAGAAGTACCGTTTTATAACATATTTAATCACTTACCAATACCACGTCATAGTTATAGTTCTCAGCCGTTAGAAACGCGAACATTGCGCGCAAATACGGGTCCTGCAGTTTAATTTTAGTCATCGAGCAAAACTGTCGCCACACACAGTGCTTGTCCTCGGAGAAGCCAGCTAGTGCCATTGCTACGATTGTCAGATTTTCGCACTTCTCTGCGCCCTTATTTAAAATGTCAATTGCCAGGCGCACTTTCAAGTTGAACACTGCGATAGCAGCAGCCCGAGTGTACGCTTTGTCCGCCACTAGTTGATCTAGGTACTTCGACAAGTTCACCTGATCTTTGTCGAAGGACCAGCCGCAGAGGTGCAACGCTTTGTCACGGTCTTCGTGCCTGGAATAATAGAATAAAGGGAGTTACTATAGCTGCTAATTGATAGTTAATATAGCTACTAACTAATAGTTAATATAGCTGCTAATAGTCATAATGCTTCTAACATCAGACTAATAAATAAATAATGTTTATTTATAGTATGAGCTTCTAACTAAAGAAATCTGAACTTTTTGCATTTAATGTTTGTGTCAATGATGCTTACTTACTAATAGTTAATATAGCTACTAACTAATAGTTAATATAGCTGTTAATAGTCATTATGCTTCTAACATCAGACTAATAAATAAATAATGTTTATTTATAGTATGAGCTTCTAACTAAAAAAATCTGAAACTTTTTGCATTTAATGTTTGTGTTAATGATGCTTACTTGTAAACTCTAGCAGTGCTGAAATTGCTACCTGTGCTTAAATCAGACCACATCATAGGAACTGTTTCCGATTTGTTTGAATTCATATCAAGCTTGAGCACATCTCTCACTCCAGGGTGTTTGCTGTTATAACCCCTTAAAATGCCATCCTCCACCAGTTTTTCACTTAGGTGCAGCCATTTCCAAACATTTGATAGTGTTTCATCATCCACTAATTCGCTGTTTTTCCACAAATCGTCCTATAGAACTTATATTTAATAAAACAAAATTATATGGGGATAGGGATAGCAGAAGTAAACGCGCAAACCTTTTTCCACAAATCGTCCTATAGAAGTTACATTTAATAAAACCAAATTATATGAGGATAGGTATAAAAAAGCAGAAGTAAACAAGCAAACTTCCCGTAGGAAAGAATAGAGAAAGATAGTAGTAGAACAAGCAGAAATAAGGAAGGAATATAGGCTTACCACCTCAAAAAGGGATTAAGGATGAAAAAAATTAAGAAGCAAGAATATTCCCGTCTACTTTTTTACATACCTTCAGTCCATACCCTTTAATAGCTCTATCCTTAATGCTGTGCGAAATATCATCAAAACTATTAAAGAAACTACTCCGCGCACTAAAAGTCTTCATAGTTTTTTGTCCGAACGACCACACAACGTTTGAGTTCGCCGCCCAATTTAATGTTATCCGATCGTAGACTTTGTAGTCCGTGATAGCACCTGCAAGAGCACTTTGAACTGAAATTGTTATCACAATTTAGTATAAACACGTACCCGCCATGGAAATGGACAATAATCTATATGAGTCCGAAGGGTGCCACGAAAACGAGGTGAGATAATGCGTGGAGCTAGGACGCACCTCACGCTCTAAAATCGATGGTTCAACCTCTTCATTCCCAATATATGTGTGCTGGATGTCGTACATGTTTAGGAAATTGCTGTCTCGGTGCAGTGCGGCTAATAAATTGTGCCTATATCGGATTAAAATAGAAAATTTGGTATAACCATATGTATTGTTAATTGATGTTGTATCGCCAGATGGCGTTAAACTTTGTCTTTATAGAGAAAGTTACATTACTACAAAATTTGAGTAGCTTTATAAATTAACAAAAACCTTACAAATTTATTACAAATTTATATTGTGATGATAATTTTATTATTCATGCCTAAAATATGAGATATGAATATTGAAATTTTAAGAGGCAATCTGTTGTAAATTTCTGTTGTCCAATGATAGAAGGGCATGAGAGAGAATGCCCTTCTAACATTGGGCAACAGCAATTTACAACAGATTGCCTCTTAAAATTTCAATATTCACATCTCATATTTTAGGCATGATAATTTTATTATTCATGCCTAAAATATGAGATATGAGTATTGAAATTTTAAGAGGAAATCTGTTGTAAATTGCTGTTGTCCAATGATAGAAGGGCATGAGAGAGAATGCCCTTCTAACATTGGGCAACAGTAATTTACAACAGATTGCCTCTTAAAATTTCAATATTCACATCTCATATTTTAAGAGGCAATCTGTTGTAAATTGCTGTTGTCCAATATTAGAAGGGCATGAGAGAGATAATGCTCTTCTAACATTGGGCAGCAGCAATTTACAACAAATTGCCACTTAATATTTCAACACTCAATGCCTTAAAAAGAGATTCCACAATCACCCACTTTGTGATACCTCTAGTTAACCATCCATAATATCTCTCTTAAGCAAACACATGCAGTTGAAGTGTTATCTTAATAGACAATGAACTCCATTTTAAAGAAATGTTTTTAATAGAGATGTCTGCTAAGAGAGAGTAAGTACATAGTTATACCTGCCATTGCCAGCAGGTTTATTTAAATACACTAATATATTCTTACTTGGTAGGACACCATGAGACCTTTAGTAGTGGCTTACTATGTGGAATCACCAGAACAGGCTTTTCAAAGCTTCTAGTGTCCCACACATGGATTAAATTGTCCACATACGACGCCAAATGGAGATCATTGTTGGGGTCTATGGAGATACCATAGACAGATTTGGTTATGGTGGTAGCAATTGCTTTAGATGAGTCTGAAACAATTGTTGACATCACAAGTCTAGTCTAGATTCTGTATCTGTGTTTCTCAGAGTGGCAGTACAGCTTGAACTGTTTGGAACAGAATTATGCAACATATTTCAATCACATCCGTTTTAATGTGATTGAAATATGTTTGAGAAACACTGTTCTAATAAAGATTCTAACAATTAAGCAAAAATTAGTATTCAGTCCTACATTCTTGACCAATTAAATCAGCTATTAATGACTTTTTCTATTAAAAATTCTATAATTACAACATAAATTAGTATTAAGAAGCCAAATGCCCTAATAGTTTATAGTATAAATACCTCTAAAATCAATAATCTTGATACATTTCAAATTCATCCCAGCAGCAAGCACATCACTGCTTCCCTGAAACCACGCCAAACTGTGTGTAATCTCCCCAAGCCCATACTCCATCACAGGCCTGGAATGCTCAACTGGCAATCTTGCATTGCCATTATCATTGTGCATCATGCTTTTCATCACATCCCACACTAGAATTGAGTGGTCAGACCGGTGCTTTTCCAGCCCGGCACACACATAGTTTTCTAATGGATGCCAGGCTACTGTGTTGCATTGCCTGGGGTATCGTGGTGCTATAAATATTATATTCAGCTAAGCTAGTAAAACACAAATTAGAGTGTATTACCAAACTCGCGTCCGGTTAATCCTTGCGAATCGTACGCGGACGATCCGAACGTGCTCAGGAGGACCTTCCCGCTTGCTTGTCCAACAGCTAGCAGGACCTCGTCGTCGGACTGGGGGTGTATATCGAAGCATTTTACATAGTAGGGGCTTGAAACAGATGCTAGGAATGTTGCACCAGTTGTGTCAGATAGTTTACAAGCTACAAAACAGAATAATTACTGAGCCTTCAGATGTTTGGATGATGAAACATTATCAAAATGTTTGGAAATGGATGCACCTAAGTGAAAAACTGGTGGAGGATGGCATTTTAAGGGGTTATAACAGCAAAACAACCCTGGAGCAAGAGATACTCAATAACATATGAATTCAAACAAATCAGAAACAGTTCCTATGATGTTGTCTGATTTAATTGTTGTTTTTTTATGATAGAAACAATTGTTTCCTATCCCAAAATGATGTTTAACAGCCATAAACATCAGAATACACTGTTCAAAACATGTAAAAATCAATCAAAACATGAAAAACAGTTTCTGGAATGAAAAACATCAATTTTTGATGTTATTTAATTTCATATTATCATGTGTCAATTAACTTTTTCACGTTTCAAACGCTTTTCATGTTCAAACAGTATTTTCCATATTTCAAAGATGTTTTTCAGTCTTTTTTCGATGTTTTAAAACCTAAAAAATATTGAAAAACAGCAATTCAGACATGTAAAACTCAAATTAAAATATGAAAAACACAGGTTGCAGTATTAAAACATCAAATCTGTTTTTTAATTTTGTTCATGTTAAGTCTGTTTTCAGGTTTAATTGATGTTTTTCAAGTTTCAAATACTGTTTTTCAAAGTTTCCAGGTTTTAACTGATGTTTTTATGTTCCTCTTAACTTTTCATACTTCATAATTCGTGTTTAATTATGGCTTAATAAACATAAATGAAATTGCTTGACTTATGCATTATTGTAAACAGGTAACTGATAAATAAAGGCATACCTGTAAGTTACAATATTGCTTACTAACATTCTGAAAATATTATATAATAGTTATAAATTAATATGTCATACAAGCTAGTTATCACCAATTGTTTTCAAAAATTATCCACCATATTGTATGGAAAAATACATTCATTTGATAATAAAACAATATTAAATATTCTTAGTAGTTAAAATGATAATTAATAGTTGTAAATAGACTTACTGGGTGTTTGTCCCTCCCTTATTCCTTCAACCTGATACAGGGAAAACTCTGAACCCCATGTAATAAACTTGTTGCTCTTTTTCATCCATTGCACCTCGAAGCGTCCGGACATTGCTTGTTAGATTAATAGATCATAGTTATCTGGAATATAAATAAACAAAACGGCTGGTTATGATTTTGTGTTGTGACACACAGGAGTGCCAATAGCAGCATATGTAAACAGCGCAATTGACCTGTATCCAGTGGCGCCCGCATCGGTAATTCTATAGTTCAATAAAGTTATGAGGGATGAAAAGAATTATATTTTCTTAGGAGAAAAACCTACATTCCTGTTTTAGTCAACCAATCAATGTTTAGGTTTGAAATGATAAGGATAACAGTTAATCCTAACCTGATATCTAATTGGCTGACGCATAAACATTGACGTATTAACGGAGAGCAGGAATATGGGCTATATAATATGATGTAATCACGTATCAAGATTTCAAAGAAGGTTTACTTAACCCTTATATGCTAATTAGTCTACCTAATTACATTCCAGCTGTTGAGCTTTATGGTTGCTACCAATGGTTACATCCTGCATATGAAGTTGTATAACCAATATTATTGTTTATACTATTGGCACCCGTGTTGTGTCTAACGTGAAGTTGCAGTTACAAGCAACAATGAAAAGAGATGACACATACAAATAACAATAGTGAAGAAAAGGAATCCCTTGGGTGGCGTATAATCTACTTGAATAATATGATGTAATCACGTATCAAGATTTCAAAGAAGGTTTACTTAACCCTTATATGCTAATTAGTCTACCTAATTACATTCCAGCTGTTGAGCTTTATGGTTGCTACCAATGGTTACATCCTGCATATGAAGTTGTATAACCAATATTATTGTTTATACTATTGGCACCCGTGTTGTGTCTAACGTGAAGTTGCAGTTACAAGCAACAATGAAAAGAGATGACACATACAAATAACAATAGTGAAGAAAAGGAATCCCTTGGGTGGCGTATCGTGTTATGAATGTCCGACTAACAACACTTTCGGGCGCACACCTATTATCACAATCGTAAATAACTAGTTGCTATCAGTTGCACCCTAAATGAAAACCGGTGTGAAACCTAACCGAACCACAGTACGGCCCTAAACGAACCAGTGTTTTTGATTGTTGCCAGGCAGCAGCGGTGCAAGGTGAGTGATTCCGATTTGTTTATAAAAGGGTCAATGACTGTGTTTTTTATGCAAATTGCGCCTCTAAATAGGGGAACCGTCGAGTTAATTGCACGCCCATATAATCTTTTAGGTGAGGAAATTAGTCATCAATTGCTGTTTGATTAACAGTTGTGACAGTTCAGGGTTTTTTTTTGTATGTCACAGTTTATTTCATGTGATGATCACAGGCTCATTATCATATTTATAATGATGGGTGGGCTGCTGACTGATAAATAAACATCATTAAATACTGTAATAAAAGTTGCTATGGTTATTATATTGAGTAAACAAATAAAACATTATTTATATCCTTGTTTTCATTTTAGTTTTATAGAAAAAAACAAAATAAAATCTGGTGTTCACATTGGACAACTTTCCAAAAAAATTTTGTAATTCAATTTTGTTTATATAATTACAGCACAAAATAATTCAACACATGTTTCAACCAACATTTGAGAATTTTTAAATTTTCTTGACCCTTCTGGTTCATAAATTTAAAAAATTCTTCCTTTTTTGACCAAATCATGTGAAATTCCTAACATTTTTGCCTGCTGGTCTACATATTGACATTCTGGGAGGAAATTTCACGGGATTTTGACCAAAATTTAACAATTTTAAAATTTTCTTGACACCCATTTCTGGTTGATAAATTTTAAAAATTCTTCAATTTTTGACCAAATCACATGAAATTCCTATCATAGTTAAGTTTATAATAACAATAATAATAAGTTTGCTTCATTATTATTAATTTTACTGTGTGTGTGTTTGATAGATTTTGCTGTTATATTATATATCATTGGTGTTAATAAAAAAACAACATTATAAACATAGTTTCAATGTAATAATAGCTAACCATCTATAATTATATTATTTTCCATTTCAATTATTATCAAAATTTCAGAACCAAAGAAAACATGTCGAAGAAGCCAACAGTGCAGCCTGCCTTGCACAAGGTGATAATGGTGGGCAGTGGTGGTGTCGGCAAGTCTGCACTAACCCTGCAGTTCATGTATGATGAGTTTGTTGAGGACTATGAGCCAACCAAAGCAGACTCCTATCGGAAAAAAATCTTATTGGATGGTGAAGATGTCCAGATTGACATTCTTGATACAGCTGGTCAAGAGGACTATGCTGCAATCAGGGACAACTACTTTCGAAGTGGTGAAGGATTCCTCTGTATTTTTTCTATTACAGAAGATGAGAGTTTCCAAGCAACACAAGAATTTAGGTGAGTGACAATAGGATCTCACATAGCACCTTTTTTTAAATTACTTTGGTTGTTAAATAAAATTGTGCTTAAATTAGATAAAATAGTGGGCATAGTATATGTGTGCATTTATTTCTTCTGATGCAGGGAACAAATATTGAGGGTGAAAAACGACGAAAACATTCCATTCCTGCTGGTGGGCAATAAGAGTGACTTGGAGGATAGGCGGAAGGTGTCCTTTCAGGAGGCTAGTGACAGGGCAAAGCAGTGGGGTGTGACTTATGTGGAAACATCAGCCAAAACAAGAGAACATGTGGACAAGGTGATATTTTAACCCAAATGAATTGGTTTAATTTCACAAATTAACGCTCCTTAAAATACAAATAATTCACAATATTAGTTTGTAAATTAGTGGCAAATGATCATAAAGTGTATTTTTAAAACACACATACCAAAATTTGATGCACATTTCTATCAAAATACATATGTACACAATTCAAGTTAGTAAAATAACTTGAATTGTGTACATATGTATTTTGATAGAAATGTGCAACCATTCAAAATGAGTAGTGTAAGGCAGTAATTCTCAAAAGGAGGGTCTTGAAATATATTTTAGGAGTTGCATAAAATATTGATTACAGATCAATGTTTTTCTACACATACCCATTCTTCACTGGGTACTTTTTTAAATTTTAAATTTATAAAATCCAAACAAACCAGAAAGTTTGTAAATCACTGTTGTAAGGTATCTAGTTCTATTGTTTTTCATGAAAAAATAATGAATTGTAAAACTGTTTCTCTTTTGAATTCTAGGTGTTTTTTGATTTAATGCGTGAAATCCGCGCGCGGAAAATGGAGGAAAATAAGACCAACAACGGCAAGGGCAAGGACAAGAGCAAGAAGAAAAAACTGAAGTGCGTTATTTTATAAGGACAAACGTCTAATTTTCCAAATCTTAAAGAAAAGAATGTGTACTGTCTAATGCTTTTTGCTTTAAGTGTACCTAGGTTTGGTTTTAGCGTTTCCCCTCTAATTATCGCGCACCACCCTGTATATAAACTGGTTTTTATTTAAATCCGTTTTCTCTATACTCCAAGAAATAAAGTCTGTCGCCAATGATATCACTCCATCCATTTCTCATTAGATTAGCAAAAGAAAGCGAAAGACACGGTTTTTTGATGAAAAAGGTCTGATATTTTATAATTTTATATATTCGTACATGTAAGTGTAAGCGTTTAAAAAGTCCCAGTAATCCGTGAAAGTTGATATTCACATGAATCACTGATTGAATATAATCAGCACTTACTATTTTATGTATTCTTGATTGGTGATTCAATTGTGGCATAGACAGGAGTTACTTGAAGCTAAATTTTAAATGGCAGTTTTAAACAACGATTTTAAATTTATAATAACTATAAATTGAACATAATTTTATTAAAAAAAATTGTCATGTATTATTTATATATATAAAAAAAAATTAACTGACCAATTGAAATCTATTTTTAATTCAGCTGTTAGTAGTAGCCTGAACTATGCCACCAATTCCATTTTGCATTGTAGCTACTGTTCCAACGTGTTGTAATCAAAAAAACGTACTTGTTCATTAATTAATTCTATTTTTCTCCAAATTGCAGGTGCTTATGTTGTTTCGGGTAATATCGCACTTCCCGACGTGAACGATGTGTGCTGTACACGTTACACACGCGTTAATTAATTTTGGATATTCTACTTTGTTGTATAATTTTTTAAAGAGGAATTCTCTACTATTATATACATATATAAAAAATATTATATTATTGAAATAGTGATACATCACTTTATTTTTTATCTGATATTACTATGTATTATTTATTTAGATGCAATACATATATTTATAAGTTCTACTTTTTCTTTGGTAGTATGTTTATGTAAACACACCTATGTTGAAGTAATGAATAAATCTACATTTCCAAAAATTTGGATAGCTTTTGTAAATATATTTAACTCCTTTAAACCTGGTATATAAATAAGATTAACCCCCGTATTCACCGACGTTCCATAAATCTACTAATAGCTATTGAACCCATAAGTATTCATTGTTATAGCAATAATAAATACATTATCTAGGGAATATAGTTACTTTAGATTCTCTCTATTGGAAACACTGAATAATTAAACAAGAGGTGTCATCAAACCTCAAATTGCGCGCTATTCAAGGTGTGATATAGTACTGCTTTATAAGAATCGTACTATTTAACCAAATTTTACTGGGTATAAATAGTTCTTTCAACCTGTATAACCCTAGTATTATTTTATAAGGGCTTAAAAATTAAGGTTACGGCACTGTACAACATTTCAGTTTCACAATCGAATAGTAGATGTCGCTATCTGCATAGACAAGATAGATGAGAAAGTCAAATAATTGACTATGGCGCCTCTTACATCTACGGACGGAACTAATAGTTCGGCTATTAGCTCAGATGCGAACCAAATTTCATTGAAAATTTACCTCAATCTGATAGCAAAGCGACAAGTCCCAAAATGGTGTTAAATTCAAATTTACATTGATTTTATATGGTGTTTCGAATTAGATTACATGAACATGAAAAACAGCGCTTGAATCATGGAAAACTGGAAAGAAAAATAATGTTTTCGTTTTTCCATCGAGTTTTCTCATGTTTCAAGCTCTGTTTTTCATGTTCAAAGAGTATTCTGTATGTTTTCATATTTTAATTTTCTACCAAAAGGTACAAATGTAATTTCAGACCCCCTTTTAATACTAAAAAACGAAAATTATAAATAATAATGCAGTGAATAGTATCAAACATATTTTTTAAACCAAATTTGGTTGTTTTTTGTATTTACTCATTTAGTGCATAAAAAAACTAGGTCAAATTAACTAACACAATCAACAATAAATCGCGAATTGCGCGACTTTGGTGGAACAATTTGCACGCAGGCAAATAATAAATTGCCCAACACCCCGGTTTCCGCGGACGTGTGCGCAAAAAAAAAACGAGGCAGCACGCCAAAATTCACATTCACTCCGGCGAGCGCGGAAAATGTAATAAAAATGACGACGCGGCGCCACGTAATTCTGTTGTCAATATTTTCCACCCTTATCCTCATCAACCCCTACGTCCGCGGCGATGAAAGCCAGAGCACGGTGAACGGCAAAAAGGCGCTCAATGTGATCGATGAACGGTTTTTGAGTGTTAGTTTGGATCCTGCCATATTTTTCAGCGGGATCGTATTAAGGTAATAACAAATTTTGAAGTTATATAATACTATTGATTGATTCTTGTTCTATATTGAATAAAAAGTTCAATAACTAACAATTGAAAAGTATCGATAACCCATTTATCAACTCTAGATATTGCGTATACTCCAAAATTATTCGAATATCTCGATAGAAAAATAATGTTTTCCTTTTTCCATCGAGTTTTCGCATGTTTCAAGCACTGTTTTCATGTTCAAACAGTGTTTTCTATATTTTCAAATTTAAATTTTCTGCCAAAAGGTACAAATGTAATTTCAGACCCCCTTTTAATCCTAAAAAAAAACGAAAATTATATTATATTTCTAGTCCTTTATCGGCAAAATTAGCGAAACATCTAACTCCTGCGTACGTGCGTATCGCGGGCCCATCCACCGCCTTCCTAAGATTCACCGGCGATGACTCTAAAGCGACCGACCGCATCACCGAAGACACCAAAACCCTCGTTTTCGGCCCCCAGATGTGGTGGTCGCTCAACCAGCGGATACAACAATCCAATTTCACCCCCATATTCGCGCTAAACGACCGCGATACGGTCGAAGGTAAATGGGACCCGGAGGACGCGCTGCCCTTGCTGGAGATGACGGCCAAGATGAACGTGCGCTGCCTTTGGCAGCTCGGATACGGTATGTAACTTTTAAATTGCATTAGCAGTGAATTGGCGGGGCCCGTTAATCAACTCGAGGGTTAACCGGGCGAATTACGCTAAAAACTAGATGAGCGTAACTCGTTGGGGGCGGCTGAAACCGCGAGTGCGGTTTGATTGCGAGATAAATTATTATGAGCTCGTGGGGGGTGGCTGCGGTTGTTTTGTAAAAGGTGTCGAGTTTAAAGATGTGGGGGGTGAGTGTAATAAAAGCCAGCAGTGAATCAACGTCGAGAAGAGTGATAATGTAACGTATGGTTGTGGCAATGTAATTTTGAATGTAATAAGATAGACTAATTTATAAAAGTTACTGGTTTATATTTTGCATTACAGATACCATAATAAAAAAAACTTCGAAAAAGCAGTAATTGCGCAACTAGGATTCTCAAATTTAGTACCATATTAGAAGGACTATTAGTAAATAAATACCAATCAATTTCATACATTTTTGAAAATTATTAACCAAGTTACAGCTGTTTTTCTGAAGTAACTTAGCTGAGTTTAGATATATTTTCATTCTAACCCTTTAAAAAGTCTGTAATAATACGACTAGGATTCTCAAATTTAGTACCCTATTAGAAAGACTATTAGTAAATAAATACCAATCAATTTCATACATTTTTGAAAATTAATAACCAAGTTACAGCTGTTTTTCTGAAGTAACTTAGCTGAGTTGAGATATATCTTTATTCTAACCCTTTAAAAAGGCAGTAATAGTGCAATTAGGATTCTCAAATTTAGTACCATATTAGAAGGACCATTAGTAAATAAATCGCAATCAATTTAATAAATTTTTGAATATGAATAACAAAGTTACAGCTGTTTTTCTGAAATAACTTAGCTGATTTGAGATATGTCATCATTCTAATCTTTAAAAAAGGCAGTAATTGTGCAACTAGAATTCTCAAATTTAGTACTATATTAGAAGGACTACTAGTAAATATATAGCAATTAATTTCATACATTTTTGAAAATGAATAACCCAGTTACAGCTGTTTTTTGAAGTAACTTAGCTGAGTTGAGATATGTTATCTTTATATCCCTTCAAAAAGGCAGTAATTATGTAACTAGGATTCTCAAATTTAGTACTGTATTAGAAGGACTATTAGTAAATAAATAGCAATCAATTTCATACATTTAAAAAAATTAATAACCAAGTTACAGCTGTTTTTCTGGAGTAACTTAGCTGAGTTGAGATATATCATCATTATATCCCTTCAAAAAGGCAGTAATTGTGCAACTAGGTTCTCAAATTTAGTACCATATTAGAAGGACAATTAGTAAATATATAGCAATTAATTTCATACACTTTTGAAAATTAATAACCGAGTTACAGCTGTTTTTCTAAAGTAACTTAGCTGAGTTTACATATATTTTCATTAAACCCTTTCAAAAGTCAGTAATAGTACGACTAGGATTCTCAAATTTAGTACCATATTAGAAGAACTATTAGTAAATAAATAGCAATCAATTTCATACATCTTTGAAAATTAATAACCGAGTTACAGCTGTTTTTGAAGTAACTTAGCTGAGTTGAGATATATCATTATTCTAACCCTTCAAAACGGCGGTAATAGTGCAACTAGGATTCTCAAATTTAGTACCATATTAGAAGGACTATTAGTAAATAAATAGCAATCAATTTCATACATTTTTGAAAATTAATAACCAAGTTACAGCTGTTTTTCTAAAGTAACTTAGCTAATTTGAGATATATCATCATTTTACCCTTTCAAAAAGGCAGTAACTGTGCAACTAGGATTTTCAAATTTAGTAGCATATTAGAAGTACTATTAGTAAATAAATAGAAATTAATTTCATATTGTTTTTAAAATTAATAACCAAGTTACAGCTGTTTTTTTTAAAGTAACAGCTGAGTTGAGATATATCTTCATTCTAACCCTTTAAAAAAGCAGTAATAGTGTAACTACGATTCTCAAATTTAGTACCATGTTAGAGGACTATTATTAAATTAATAGCAATCAATTTCATATATTTAAAAAAGATAATAACCAAGTTACAGCTGTTTTTCTGAAATAACTTAGCTGATTTAAGATATATCATCATTCTACCCCTTGAAAATGGCAGTAATAGTGTAACTAGGATTCTCAAATTTAGTACCATATTAGAAGGACTATTTTTAAATATATAGCAATTAATTTCATACATTTTTGAAAATTTATAACCAAGTTACAGCTGTTTTTTTGAAGTAATTTAGCTGAGTTGAGATATATCATTATTCTATCCCTTCAAAAACGCAGTAATTGTGCAACTAGGATTCTCAAATTTAGTACCATATTAGAATGACTATTAGTAAATAAACAACAATCAATTTCATACAGTTTTGAAAATTATTAACCAAGTTACAGCTGTTTTTCTGAAGTAACTTAGCTCAGTTGAGATATATCTTCATTCTAACCCATCAAAAAGTCAATAATGGTGCAACTAGGATTCTAAAATTTAGTACCATATTAGAAGAACTATTAGTAAATAAATAGCAGTTAATTTCATACATTTTTGAATATTAGTAACCAAGTTACAGCTGTTTTTCTAAAGTAACTTAGCTGAGTTGAGATATATAATCATTCTATCCCTTCAAAAAGGCAGTAATAGTGCAACTAGGATTCTCAAATTTAGTACTATATTAGAAGGATTATTAGTAAATAAATAGCAATCAATTTCATATATTTTTGAATATTAATAACCAAGTTGCAGCTGTTTTTCTGTAGTAACAGCTGAGTTGAGATATATCATCATTCCATCCCTTCTAAACGGCAGTAATTGTGCAACTAGGATTCTCAAATTTGGTACCATATTAAAAGAACTATTATTAAATAAATAGCAATCAATTTCATATATTTTTGAAAATTAATAACTGAGTTACAGCTGTTTCTTGAAGTAACTTAGCTGAGTTGAGATATATCATTATTCGAACCCTTCAAAAAGGCAGTAATAGTGCAACTAGGATTCTCAAATTTTGTACCATATTAGAAGGACTATTAAATTAATCGCAATCAATTTAATATTTTTTTAAATATTAATAACCAAGTTACAGCTGTTTTTCTGAAGTAACTTATCAGATTTGAGATAGCTCATCATTTTAACCCTTCAAAAAGGCAGTAATAGTGCAACTAGGATTCTCTTGTATTAAATTTTACCACACGCTGTAATAACGCATACCTTATACGATTTTTGGCCATAACTTTTTATTATTTTTGACGCCAGAAAGATGAGGCCAATTACAAAATTGTGTAGAATTTTAAACATGTTGGATGTTTTCCGCTAGCTCATACTGTTTTCTTGGAAAACACAAAAAAAATAATGCAACTTTTGGGGTATCTTATGGAAAACACGCCGATGTACTGCAGTGGTTAGCACCATCGCATTAAAAACGAGCGGCTAGGGTTCGAATTTCGTTCCGGTTAGTCGGTACCATTTGTCGTTGAGATATAATTATCAACACTTTAGAAAAATCAGGGACGATTTTCTGAATTAAAAGTCCTAACGCTCACATATACATGCCCTGACGCGCAACCGAAGGACCCAAAGAACGATAGCTAGATATAGAATTGCAAGAAATGGACTACTACTAGTCTTAAAAAAATATCTTAAATTTTAATTAAATTATTTCGGTAATAAAGAAAAATATCTGATTTGGCCAGTACACATAACTTTTTTATATGTTTAAATAGAATTTTTTTCATTAAAAATTAAATATTTTACTTTTTAAGTAACGTGCACTGATCACATATTTTATATGATTATATACTACTACAGGAATCTAATTTTGCTCCTTTTAACAAACCAAAATATGTATTTTTATATATCTTTTCTTTAATTACTGTAATCTGTAAATGGTATGTTAATAAAGTAATTATTATTATTATTATATTAGCTAAATATATTACATATATGTCTAACAATTTATTTTATAACATAGATTCTTCGGATAAAACGGATTACCAATATAAACAGGACCTAACAACGTTCAAACATATCTTAGACGCCTTCCCTGGCAACAAAGAAAATTGGAAAATTGTGGGTAGCGATATCAGCAATTCAGCGCCGACAGAGCAAACAGAATCCTTCCGCAGGCATATTGATGATCTTGAGGATCTTGCGGAAGCAGTAATGTGGGAGCCGTAAGTATAAAGAAATATATAATAATATAGTTAGTTTAAACAATAATTTGATAATAAGGTTGATAATAAGGAAGTTAAAGATATAGAAACAAATGTATTCAAATGTTAATAAGACACACGGCAGAAGGACCTAAGGGCGATAGCCAGTTACAAATTATAATAAATACAATAAACTAACTAATGTTAATAAGAAAGAGGAATAAATATCGTTGAAAAGAGAAGTCGCTATATAAAATATAGTTCATGCTATGAATAAAATAGTAAATAGTAGAGTCTATTGTGATTGGTGACTAAGTTTCTTATCAAATTTTGAATAAATTTTAAAATTTAAAGATGATTTTTATTTTATGTACAAGCTACAAGTGTATGATAGAATTTTGAATATTTAGAAAATGCAGCGTAATCATTTCAATGAAATAACAACTTATTTTATAAATTAAGAGTCGATTTACAACGTGATATTGTTAATTTATTTAATGGAATTTAAGTAGCGAATAAATTCAATAAAACCTATATTTATGATTTTTCCAAAAATTCAAAATCTATTTTGAATGAGTACTGACGGCATCTTCAAGTATTTTAAATGAAAACCCCATTTTTTATTGCTGAAAGGGATTATATTTCTGCGATCAGCAATGTATATTAAGATATAGGTCACATATGGAAATGAAAATCACCAAAAGTGAAGAAAAACACGAAAGGCCAAATTGTATTGAATTAAACTAGTATTATTTCATGTTTCGTGTTTTTTTTACTCTCATATTTGAAATGATTTTTCTCGGAAATTTCCTTATGTGACCTATATTATAATATACATCGCTTGATTAAAAAAAAAACATTATCCTGTTATTATTTTAAAATTATTTTTTAGAGAAGGCAGTGATGAAACAAAAGAATATTTAGGTATGGACAACATGCAATTACTCTTGAACGTGTATAGCCCAAAGATCCAGATTTGGACATCAACCCCAAAAACTGAACATCCTGTAACCTTTAGCGCCGCATTAGATTGGGCATTAAAAATTGGTGAAACCGCTAAGAATGGATATAGCGTGCTTTTTAGACAGCCTAGGCTTCAAGAATTATATAGTGACACACCAGTAAGTTACTCAATATTTCATGCAATTGTAATTACAATAAAATTGTAGGTTTATTGGGTGTCGCTTTTACACAAAAGCCTTGTTGGTAGGAATGTTTTGGATGTTAAAACAACTTCTTTGGGACCATCCAGTGCATATGTGTATGCGCACTGCGCTAAAAATCAAAACAGTTACTCTATAAGAGGTGCTATGACTGTAATGGTTGTAAATAACGGTACTGAAGAGCATAGAACTTCCTTGAGAGTTGCTGGGAGCCAAATGAAGAATGTTGAAGTGCGTTCATATATTCTTACGTCTTCAGAACTTACATCCATGTAATATTAATATATAAAACTAAACTACATAAATGATTAACATATATATTTTGACAGGAATACATTTTTGAATGACGAAAAACTTTCAATTGAAAATTATCCACAAACTCCAATAACGTTTCTTCCGAAACTACGCAGAGCCAAAGCCACCACACATCTAGCTTTAACAGTACCTCCAAAATCAATCACATTCTTCGTACTACCCGGAGCTAGAATACCTGTATGTATTACAGATGAAGATGACACGAATGACATCCTTGAAGACATGCAGCACATACAAAACATTGATTTCCCCGATGAAAAATCTTCTGAAATACTCTCTCGCATTAACCGTTTGAAAGCACCGAGCTCCCTAACAGACCTGTTCCAAACAATCGAGCGAGAGATCGAACAAGATGAGAAGTTTTACAAAACCGTCAAACTAAAGCCGCTGATTGTAAAAGACGACTGGAAGAAATCGCTTCTAGGCAAAATGAAACCGAAAATCCCCGACGAAGAACTTAAAATACCAGTCACAAAAAAACCGCTTGAAATAAAAAAGATAGATTTTAAAAACCTGTTGAAAAAAGAAGAGGATAAAGCCCCGCCACCACGTGATTTCGAACTAAGCAGTGCAGAAATATTAAGAGTGCTAACGGATCGTGCTAAAGCCAAAGTGGAGAAACGAGTGGGGCTAGCCAACACCGATCTGGATGGTATTTTAGAGAAAGCCTTCAGATCAAAACTACGCATCAGGCGTGACATTAACATGCCCCTACTACGACAGAAAGTCGGCGAGGAAACCTCACGAAAGCAATCTTTCAAAAACTATGAACACAAAACAGCTACAATCCGTAAAGCGGGCCAAACATCAGACGAGTTCTATGAAAGCGATGAAAGCGAGGAGCCTGTAAAGCCACCGTCTAAAATATACGCAGGATTTGCGTCGCCGGAAGACAACAGTTTGCCCGATATGGAACAAATTATACCGGGATTACCGATGAAACCACAAAAGGATTTATTTTCGAATTTCGGATTACCCAGCTTACAAAATAATGAGAGGAAGAGTTTGTTTGAGACGAGTAAAAAGGATTTGTTTGGGTTAGAAACTCCCAAACGGGGGGAGCTGTTTTCATTAGACAAAAGCAAGGATTTGTTTTCGCTTGAACCTACCAAGAGTAATTTACCAGGCTTCGCACTGTTTCCACCTAAAGCGGCTACAACTACTACTACTAAACCAATTAAAAGAAAGAAAATAGCAAATTATGTTAAGGAGGATGAGGATGATCAGGTTGACGAGTTTGGGGATTTAGGGGATGATTTAAATGGGTATCATGGTTTTCACGAGGTGTTCGGTGATGATGTTTCTATTGTAAAACCTAAAGGCTCTAATAAAATTGTTGGTAATAAGGAGCTGTGGGAGTTTGATGGTTTAGATGATTTTGGGGGTGATACCAATCAGTTTAGCAAGGAATTCATTATTAATAAAAGTGTAAGTATATTTGCCTACAAGTAGGGCCGGTCCTAGGTAGTCGGCCGCCTGCGTGCATACATAATTTGTCCGCCCACATGCCTTAATAAATGATTTATTAATTTCTTCACATATGTCCCTACCCTAATTTTATATATAAATTTATAATTTCCATTATGTAGGATATAATGGTTTATAATTTATAATTACCATTATATCCTACATAATGGAAATTATAAGTTTATATATAAAATTAGGGTAGGGATATATGTGAAGAAATTAATAAATCATTTATAAAGGCTAGTCTATGAAAATAATGAGAGGTGAGTTTATTTTTCGAACTTTTTAGATAGCTCATGCCTCGGGCTGAATTTGGCCGCCTTTAACACTGCCGCGCGCGTGCGGTGCACATTTTGCATGACCGGCCCTGCCTACAAGACTAATAACATTATTCAAACTATACATATTTTTTTAGGGTGATGATAAAGACGTTCAAAAAACTATAAAACGTCTCGAAAACTACTTCAACTCGCCTCAAAAGGACGATGATTTTGAAACTAGTTTCGGTCGTTTTCGTCGCGACTTGAGCGCACTATCCACTAACAAACTAAAAGATCATATAGAAACCCTCCGGCAGCGGCATGCGGAAACCATTAAAAACCTACGAGGATCATTCGGGAAGAAGCTGTCATCACGCAATGGAATCCCTAAAAACTACGACCACCAAATTCGATTCCTAAAAGGCCGTTTGGCCCATCGTAAGCGTTTAGAGGAGGTGCGTAAAGCACACGCCGCATCCAGTTTACACGCAACCGATCTCCATCGCAAATTCAGAGCAAGACCCAAACGTTCAAGCTATGATATACGTTACGACGAAATATATATACCCAAGATTAATCTTTCAAATACCTTGCGGAAAAGCTACGAGTCTAAACTGGAAAAAATCAAACCGTGGCGTCCGGAAGACATTTTAAAGCTCCCTAAAAAATCATACGCGATTGAGCTGGAGGATTTGGGGGTTGAGGACGAGCAGGATATCCCAATTGTACATAACACTCTGGTGAAAATCAATAAACGACTTCCACGAAGGGCTCACGCAGAAATTAGCTCGGTTGAGAATACAATAGACGGTTTTTTGAATACTATTGAAAAAGATAGCGCGTTCTTCAAGCCGCTGCTTGACGAGGAGAGCGGAGAGTATGCGATTGTTTTCCCCAGCAAGGATAAGATTTCTTTGAGCCGCAAGGATGGCGATGTTGAGATAAAAATACATAAAGATGCGACTAAAAAGGAGGACGTGGATTCATACACGTGTCTCGCATCGGATTTTACGACGACCGCCGCGACGATTGATGATAACACTGCGGATGGTTCCGGGTGGGATGATGATAAAACGGAGGCGATTAATAGTGTTGATGGATGGGAAGATGCAGTTGAGGGGCAGCCGGAGGTGCGTAGTCGGCACGAGCACGAGTTTCAGCACGACTTGGATTTTTTTGAGAAACTTATGAAATCTCTTAATGGGTTTATTGATCAAGTGAAGAGTAAAATAAAGTCATTTTTTCATTAGGTTTTAACGTTAGGCTTTGAAGATGGTCGTGAATAATTTTGTATTTTTATAAACATTAATAATTAATTAATAAATGCATTTAAATAAAAAAAACATTATCTTGTTATTATTTTAAAATTATTTTTTAGAGAAGGCAGTGATGAAACAAAAGAGTATTTAGGTATGGACAGCATGCAATTACTCTTGAACGTGTATAGCCCAAAGATCTCGATTTGGACTTCAACCCCAAAAACTGAACTGAACCTTTAGCGCCTCATTAGATTGGGCATTAAAAATTGGTGAAACCGATAGGAATGGATATAGCGTGCTTTTTAGGCAGCCTAGGCTTCAAGAATTATATAGCGACACACCAGTAAGTTACTCAATATTTCATAAAATTGTCATTAGAATAAAATTGTAGGTTTATTGGGTGTCGCAAACAAGTATTGTATTTTAATTTATGCACGCACTATAACCATATTTTTTTTGAAAATTACAGTTTCAAATATTATTTGATTGCATGCCGTGTTAATGTTACTGCTAGAAATATTTTACTAACATGTTTTTTTTTTCAAAAATATTTTAAAAAAAGACTCTGCGTCTTATTCGAAAATATGTCTGATGATTGTTGTTAAATTCTAAACAATATATTGAAAGTTTAAAAAAAATCGTGGGGTGTTACATGAATAAAAATTGCAATTTGTTTTGTTGCAAATATCATTCAATGTCTGGCTTATAAAAAATACTTGCTGTCAACTTTTTTAACTGTTCTTTTTTGAAACCACTAAAGTGATGTCTTATAAACAAAATTGTTAAATAAAAACATTGGTGTATGGGCACATACATTTGTTATAAATAAAAAATGATTTTACAAATATTTTACTAAAATGTTTTTCTTTTTCAAAAATATTTTAAAAAAAATCTAAGGCCCAGCGACGTATTCGAAAATATATCTGATGATTGTTGTTAAATTCTAAACAATATTTTGAAAGTTAAAAAAAAATTGTGGGGGGTACATTAATAAAAATTGCAATTTGTTTTGTTGCAAATATTATTCAATATCAGGCTTATAAAAAATACTTGCTGTAAATTTTTTTAATTGTTCTTTTTTGAAACCACTAAAGTGATGTCTTATAAACAAAATTGTTAAATAAAAACATTGGTGTATAGGCACATACATTTGTTATAAATAAAAAATGATTTTACAAATATTTTACTAAAATGTTTTTCTTTTTCAAAAATATTTAAAAAAAAATCTAAGGCCCAGCGACGTATTCGAAAATATATCTGATGATTGTTGTTAAATTCTAAAAAATATTTTGAAAGTTTAAAAAAAAATCGTGGGGGGTACATTAATAAAAATTGCAATTTGTTTTGTTGCAGATATTATTCAATGGCAGGCTTATAAAAAATACTTGCTGTAAATTTTTTTAATTGTTCTTTTTTGAAACCACTAAAGTGATGTCTTATAAACAAAATTGTCAAAAAAGAATCATTGGTATATGAGCAAATACATTTTTTATAAATAAAAAATGATTTTACAAATATTTTACTAAAATGTTTTTTTTTTTCAAAAATATTTAAAGAAAAAACTAAGGCCCATCGACGTATTTGAAAATATTTCTGATGATTGTTAAATTCTAAACAATATTTTGAAAGTTTCAAAAAAAGTCGTGGACGGTACATTAATAAAAATTGCAATTTGTTTTGTTGCAAATATTATTCAATGACAGGCTTATAAAAAATACTTGCTGTCAACTTTTTTAACTTTTCTTTTTTGAAACCACTAAAGTGATGTCTTGTAAACAAAATTGTTAAATAAAAACATTGGTGTATGGGCACATACATTTGTTTTAAATAAAAAATGATTTTACAAATATTTTACTAACATGTTTTTTTTTCAAAAATATTTAAAAAAAAACTAAGGCCCTGCGACGTATTCGAAAATATGTCTGATGATTGTTGTTAAATTCTAAACAATATTTTGAAAGTTAAAAAAAAAATCGTGGGGGTACATTAATAAAAATTGCAATTTGTTTGGTTGCAAATATTATTCAATGACAGGCTTATAAAAAATACTTGCTGTCAATTTTTTTGACTGTTCTTTTTTGAAACCACTAAAGTGATATCTTATAAACAAAACTGTTAAATAAAAACATTGGTGTATAGGCACATACATTTGTTCTAAATAAAAAATGATTTTACAAATATTTTACATAAATGTTTTTTTTTCAAAAATATTAAAAAAAAAACTAAGGCCCAGCGACGTATTTGAAAATATGTGTGATGATTGTTGTTAAATTCTAAACAATATTTTGAAAATTTCAAATAAAAATTGGAGGGTACATTAATAAAAATTGCAATTTGTTTTGTTGCAAATATTATTCAATGACAGGCTTATAAAAAATACTTGCTGTCAACTTTTTTAACTGTTCTTTTTTGGAACCACTAAAGTGATGTCTTATAAACAAAATTGTTAAATAAAAACATTGGTGTATAGGCACATACATTTGTTATAAATAAAAAATGATTTTACAAATATTTTACTAAAATGTTTTTCTTTTTCAAAAATATTTAAAAAAAAATCTAAGGCCCAGCGACGTATTCGAAAATATATCTGATGATTGTTGTTAAATTCTAAACAATATTTTGAAAGTTAAAAAAAATTGTGGGGGGTACATTAATAAAAATTGCAATTTGTTTTGTTGCAAATATTATTCAATATCAGGCTTATAAAAAATACTTGCTGTACATTTTTTTAATTGTTCTTTTTTGAAACCACTTAAGTGATGTCTTATAAACAAAATTGTTAAATAAAAACATTGGTGTATAGGCACATACATTTGTTATAAATAAAAAATGATTTTACAAATATTTTACTAAAATGTTTTTCTTTTTCAAAAATATTTTAAAAAAAATCTAAGGCCCAGCGACGTATTCGAAAATATTTCTGATGATTGTTAAATTCTAAACAATATTTTGAAAGTTTCAAAAAAAGTCGTGGAGAGTACATTAATAAAAATTGCAATTTGTTTTGTTGCAAATATTATTCAATGACAGGCTTATAAAAAATACTTGCTGTCAACTTTTTCAACTGTTCTTTTTTGAAACCACTAAAGTAATGTTTTATAAACAAAATTGTTAAATAAAAACATTGGTTTATGGACACATACATTTGTTATAAATAAAAAATAATTTTACAAATATTTTACTAACAGGCTTATAAAAAATACTTGCAGTCAATTTTTTTGACTGTTCTTTTTTGAAACCACTAAAGTGATGTCTTATAAACAAAATTGTTAAATAAAAACATTGGTGTATAGGCACATACATTTGTTTTAAATAAAAATGATTTTACACATATTTTACGTAAATGTTTTTTTTTTCAAAAATATTAAAAAATAAAAACTAAGGCCCGTCGACGTATTCGAAAATATATCCGATGATTACTGTTAAATTCTAAACAATATTTTGAAAGTTTCAAAAAAAAATCGTGGGTTGTACATTAACAAAAATTGTAATTTGTTTTGTTGCAAATATTATTCAATGACAGGCTTATAAAAAATACTAGCTGTCAACTTTTTTAACTGTTCTTTTTTGAAACCACTAAAGTGATGTCTTATAAACAAAATTGTTAAAAAAAATATTGGTATATGAGCAAATACATTTGTTATAAATAAAAAATGATTTTACAAATATTTTATTAAAATGTTTTTTTTTTCAAAAATATTAAAAAAAAAAACTAACGCCCAGCGACGTATTCAAAAATATGTCTGATGATTGTTGTTAAATTCTAAACAATATTTTGAAAGTTTAAAAAAAAATCGTGGGGGTACATTAATAAAAATTGCAATTTGTTTGGTAGCAAATATTATTCAATGACAGGCTTATAAAAAATATTTGCTGTCAATTTTTTAAACTGTTCTTTTTTGAAACCACTAAAGTGATGTCGTATAAACAAAATTGTTAAAAAAAAATATTGGTATATGAGCAAATACATTTGTTATAAATAAAAAATGATTTTACAAATATTTTACTAAAATGTTTTTCTTTTTCAAAAATATTTAAAAAAAAATCTAAGGCCCAGCGACGTATTCGAAAATATATCTGATGATTGTTGTTAAATTCTAAACAATATTATGAAAGTTAAAAAAAAATTGTGGGGGGTACATTAATAAATATTGCAATTTGTTTTGTTGCAAATATTATTCAATATCAGGCTTATAAAAAATACTTGCTGTAATTTTTTTTAATTGTTCTTTTTTGAAACCACTAAAGTGATGTTTGACTTGATGTGAATTGTTAAAAAAAATCATTGGTATATGAGCAAATACATTTTTTATAAATAAAAAATGATTTTACAAATTTTTATTATTATACTAAAATGTATTTTTTTTCAAAAATATTTAAAGCAAAAACTAAGGCCCAGCGACGTATTCGAAAATATTTCTGATGATTGTTGTTAAATTCTAAACAATATTTTGAAAGTTTCAAAAAAAATTCGTGGGGGGTACATTAATAAAAATTGTAATTTGTTTTGTTGCAAATATTATTCAATGACAAGCTTATAAAAAATATTTGCTGTCAACTGTTTTAACTGTTTTTTTGAAACCACTAAAGTGATGTCTTATAAATTGTTAAAAAAAAACACATTGGTATATGAGCAAATACATTTGTTATAAATAAAAAATTATTTTACAAATATTTTACTAGTGTTTTTTTTCAAAAATATTAAAAAAAAAACTAAGGCCCAGCGACGTATTCGAAAATATGTCTGATGATTGTTGTTAAATTCTAAACAATATTATGAAAGTTTAAAAAAAATCGTGTGGGGTACATTAATAAAAATTGCAATTTGTTTTGTTGCAAATATTATTCAATAACAGCTAACAAACTTAACTTAAATTTGTTTTTTTGTTATTTTATGGTTACCAAGACATAAGTAAACAATTGTAGAGAAAATTATTTTTTTTGTACACTCCGTTTAGTAACAATGCATGGAGAAAAAGTCCACACCGCGCAAACTCAGGTGCCAATTATAAAACTTCACACCGGTGTTATATATGGCCTGATTCGAAAAACCGATTATATTTTACAAGGTTGAAGCAAAATGATGTTCACCTCCTCACTCGATTTTGTATTTATATTTAATATTAATTAATAAATTCGGTAAGTCGTGTGGTCCTCACAACATATATTTAATGCCTGTATTTAGCAACATCCCATAAACTTTATAGGTCCCATAAGCTATGGAATGTATAAATTGAAAATGTCTTTATGACAGAAATGGTCAAAATAAATGTCAAAACCTTGAATAGCACTTGTGATTGGAGCTTTGATGACACCTTTTGTTTAATTATTTAGTGTTTCCAATAGAGAAAATCTAAAGTAACTACATTCCCTAGATAATTTATTTATTGTTGCTATAACAACGAATACTTATTGGTTCAATCGCTATTGATAGATTTATAGAACATTGGTAAATACCTTCATTTTACGAGCTCGGGAATTGTCTGTATTTTGTCTAGAGACCTTGACAGTCACAATCATAAAACGATTTCGTGCAACTCAAAAATATTAATTTAAAAAATTAAGGGATATAGCGACGATCTCAATTAATAATTGTATAGCACGACACACTACTCGTGTTGTTCAGGGTTAAATCGATTCTTCTCCCGGTTTGATTGGTAGTATACGAATTGTATAACTTACCATCTGAAACATAAAAAAAATCCACGAATTACGATGTTGTTAGCAGTAGTAGATATATTATATTTATGCTAATGGTAAGAACAATCTGCATTTGAGTAATAAGGGAATTCGTACTATTGTAAATGAAATTAACAATATTTTATAATCTATTTAATTTTTGATTTCATTTGGTGAATGGTGTATAAAGGCGTGATAACTATAACCGACTGTTTTAAATGAATTAGAATTAAAAATCAACCCCAGTTGGACGACGGTAATTTCATCTGTTAATTATATAGCAACACACAATACTAAAGATAAATGTAAATTAAAACTCATAGTCATGAATAAGAGAAGATATATAAGTAATAAATCTTATAAATTTCTCCTGGCTTAATATAAGCTATCACAAATCAATTCACCCGAGAATTTTCTTTACATTATTTCGCTCTAATCTATGTCATAATGAATTACCAGTATCAGCAAACAGTTCGTGCAAGAACCCACTTAAACTCTATTATCTTAATTAGCTGCGCTATAAACAGGATCCCCGCTTAAATTGAAAGGCGCTCATTAGCTAAATTAAGTTCATCCGAATAGACGCCGTTTTGTATGCTAGGCGTACAATGAAAATCACTAAAGTAAATCGCCGCGCGCCTGTAAACAAAAAACTAGTACATACGTGCATATCCTTAACAGCAACAGCAGCGTCCCAAAAGAAACAAAAAACTAGGATCCCAAATAAAACTGAAACTGTAATCTTTTATTATCTCTCATTCTTCCACATAGTGTCATTTTTTTTTATTCATCCCAACGGGCGTTGTAAGGTGTTTCACAACTAACAACAAGGTCGTTTATAAACTAAACCTAGCATTCATTATTATCTTATTATTATATAACAACGTGAACAGCCGTAACTATAACTAGAGGTACTCTGGCAAACTACAACATGTTTGTCTCACTGCATATGAAACAATTTTTTTTTTCATCAAACTGATAATAACTTTAATAATAATATAATCAAACTGTATAAATACAAAAGGCTCGCCTAAATCCACCCCACGCAGCAACCGCGCCGGCAAATAATAGTGGTAACAGTACGGCCGGCACGGGCTACATTTTGGGTGGGCGATTACAAAAAAAAAACCAAACCAATTTCCGCATTCAACAAACTGGTAGGAGTATATCAATTTGGTTTTTTTGTTTCATATTTTTTTTTTGTTAACAATACAACATTTATCAATTTTATATAACGATGGGTACTTTTTTTTTTAATCAGTTTCGCAAAAATTATCACTAGCGCTCGTACGTCACTGGAAAGCAGAAGCATCTTGCGCCCGAATCATTGTTTCGAAACAAAACAACGACCCCTTTGTCAGAATGAAATTATATGTAGGATTTGTATATAAGTCTAGTTAGGTTATATATAGTGTCGTTGTCTCCGTATTTGTTTCAAATAATTAATTTCACGTGGTGCTAAACTAAATTTCACATTCAAATCGTTCAGTATCACCGGAATAACATTTTTTTTTTTCATTTAGGTTCTAACAAAGTACATGTATATTAGTATATTATATATCACACGCTATTTTCTACATTGCTTATTATTTCTTTTGTTCACATTAAGGTGATTTAGCTATAACAATCATATAGGTAGTATTCAGCCCGTTCGTGTAAAATGGGGCTTCTGTTGTTATGTATATAGTGTTGTTCAAAACGTAAATGTGCTTAAACGCTAATGTGTTTGCATTGTTTTTTGCATTGGCGTGTTTTGAATTGAAATTATAAATTTTCTTTTTCTTTTTAATTGATCACCCAAATTCCAAGTTTGAAAACATCGCGTTTTGCCAAAAAGACATGAGCAACGACACCAATTAATTAAGAATTGTATAATATAATACATCGACACTACAATCATCTACTACTTATATAGATAAGATAAGACATAGATATACAATACTATACACTTTGCTATAGAGAGATATATAGATTTAATTGACACATAGACAATCGAAATTAGAGGAACAACGTTCGAAGCGAAATTATAAACCTGTGTGAGATAGAAAATGGGGTTAAATTAATTTAATTAGTGCATAGTAAAGTGTGCAGTGCAGTTTTTATAAAGCGGTGCTTAAATTATAACATAAAATATTATTGGTCATAATAATCGTTTTTTTTTTAAATAGATAGCTAGATATAGATAGATAGAGAGTGTTATCAATATACAAAGAGAACAACAATGAACAACGAACAATGATAGACATGCAATACGCAAAAAGCGTTCTCATGAAGAAATAAAAAAACACTGATTAAGCATTAAAGTGTATATCACGTCGTGACAACCATCATAAACAATTATCACGATGTGATATACAGATATATAACAACATAAGATTTTTTTTTTTTTGAGGAATTTGGATGACTACTTACAAATGTTTTGTTGTTTTATTAATATCGTAGGATATGGCGAAGGATTAATATAAATCATGTGTGTGTTTGTGTAAAAGTGTCTACGTGTGACTCAAGAAGGCAAAACTGTTTCCTTCATCGTTATTCATCGCTTTAATAATAGTTTAAGTTTTTATATCAACTTGTTCGTGTGTCATTAATTAACCTGTACAAAAACCAAAAATGGGCAAAACAATACAACTATCTACACAATAATAATCTGGTTAACAATTGTTTTACAAGCTATCACAAGAATATTATGCGTCCTCATGTAGTCATCATAATATTTTTGTTAATTGTTTATCGCAGTCTCTTTTAAAAAATGTTATTATTCTTTTATTTCTTGGGGGATTTGGTTTGTATGTTTTTTTTTTAAATTTTTTTGGCAGTCTGCTGCGCGACTTGTGTAACACATCATCGGTCATGAGGGTGCCCTAAAAATGATTTCGATTTTGCTTGCTTTATAAAATTATAACAATCGACTCGATCACAGGTTTGCTATATGTTTTAAGGGGAATTATACGGCGGCGATAATGGGGGGTGGGGGTGGTTGGTACGTGATGATGTATTTGTGAAGAGGCCGCGCAGTTTATTGCCGCATTGATGTCCCGTGTTCATTGCATTACGCATTTACTCTCTATCTGCGACTTGAGTTCGCTTACTTGTGTTTCTATCGTGTTCTTCAGCTCTGGAAATAAAAGTTAGTTTGGTATCAGGTACAATTTTAGTTTATTATAGGATGGTGTTATGTGAGGAAAGTGATGGAGGTTACATCTAAAGCTGAAAATTTCGTTGTTACAATTTTTTTTGTTGATTCCGGAACAAATAACATAAAAAACACACATTTAGAAATACACACAGACACTGAGAGGGGTGAATAATAATTAGGGGTGAATGTAAGCTGGAAAACGTTGTAGTAACTTTACGGTAAATGATAACAGTGTTACGGTTTCAAAACTTATTCAATTATAAGCCAACACCAACATTTTACCGATTAAATTTTTTTGCTGCAATACTGTATTATAATAAGACATTCTTTTTGCAGCAGTACGTTCCGGTTAGACATTTTCTTCCTACTTTCACCCCTAGTAAACTTTTATTAAAGTTGTGAAGGAATGGATAATACTTTTAATTATTTTTTTACGTTCACATCCATTATTTTAAATCAATTAGTGGCCGAACTCATATCGAAACTATCACGAACATATCATAAATACACTGTTTTTGTGATGCAGAGACTTTTTTAAAATTATAGAAAATTATATATAATAAATAAGATTAATCACCGATATATTGACGACGTCGTTTCTATGAAAGAATTGAAGATTTTAAAAAAGTTTAAAAAATCAAATCTGTGGCTATCCTTAAAATAAAGTGATCAGTTTTGGTGGATAAAAAATATTTATGATATTTTTTGTGCGACAAAAAAATAATATATTTACCGATTTTACGATTGAAATATCAATATAAAATGGTATCATATCGAAAAGTTGGATAAAAAATATTATCCAACCTTTCGATTTGATACAATTTTATATTGATATTTCAATCGTAAAATCGGTAAATATATTCGCCACCCCAAAAAAGCATCACGAACATAAATTGTGTAACAATAAATCTGTAACACAAATCACGTTAGCATTTTTTTTTTTTTGGTGAAATTTATTAGCGGAACTCGTAAAATCGGGGCGTGGACGTGTATAAAAAGCATGATCATCCCCCACACTCGTTTAGAATTTTAAAGGCTATATTAAAAACCGGCGGTATGGGCAGTTTTGTATTTTTAAATAAAAATTTGTTTAGACCAAACAAAAAAAGAACGGAAATAAAATTACGTGGTGCAAATAATTAACTGCAACAACAGCAGCGGCGTCGTCCTGAGAGCTTCAGGGCTTCGGTTAATCCACTTAGAGGGTTTTCCAGTATAAATACTGTATGGATTATATTTGCAAAGCTATTATAGCGGGGCGTGCTGCAGACAACGGTAGCAGGTTTGTTATTTTTAACGCGATAGTAAAAACAGCACGATAAAAAATATTCGTTAAAATTTTTTATGGCCTGTTTATTTTATTATCTCATGAAAGTTTGTTGTGTAAATATAGCAACACCTCTATATAATTTTTTTTTCAGGTAGTTATTAGTTATGCATGAAACAATTGATAAACATGATATCTTGCAGGCGAAATGTATAATCAGAAGAGTAAGTATCACCGGAGTGGGTGCGTGTAATTGAACAAAAAGACAATTAATAAGAGAAACGAGGTCAGGTAGAGGGACGAAAGAAGAAATGATGTAGTGGTAATATCGGTAATTATTTCTTGATGCCGTCTTTATGGGTTTATCTTCATTTAGAATATTATCCACTGTTATAGATTTGTAGTAGTTAGAATTTTCTAGTCTAGAATTGGTGGCACCAATGTTGGAGAGTGAACGAAGGGCAGTCAAGCCTGCTTGAGTTGGAGAGATTGAAAGAAGGAGAGTCAAGCCTGCTGGAGTTGGCGAGCTAAGTCAAAAGATGAGCTTGATGCAGACGAGAAGCAACTTAAAGGGCACGGGCTTTTGCATTGACGATGGCCTAACTGTTGAGGGGAGAGATCTGGATAGTTGGCTGGAGGGTAGCATAGCTACAGACACTTAGGCCTCAAAATGGGCCCATTGTGAGAGGAGAGAAGTCCAAAGGAAGCTCAGAGAAAGGGTACCGGTGAAAATACTCAACGGGATGGAAGCAACGTGGGCTAACTGAAATTGATCAAAATTGCAGACAAGTAGTGGCTATGATAGGGGGACGTCCTGATAAAGTCCAAAGGGGTCGAGGATGGCAAAGCATGAACCGGTGTGAAGTTAAATAATTCTCATCATTCCGGATGCCCTGTGGGTTGGCTCGGCATGGACTTTTTCTCGGTGCATTATGACGAAACGGAGTATGCAAAAAAATATTTTTTTCTGCAATTGTTTACTTATGCCTTGGTAACCATAAAGTTAGAAAAAAACAATTTAAGTAAATTTTGGTAGCTGTTATTGAATAATATTTGCAACAAAACAAATTGCAATTTTTATTAATGTACCCCCCGCGATTTTTTTTGAAACTCTCAAAATATTGTTTAGAATTTATCAAAAATCTTCAGACATATTTTCGAATAGTGTGCTGGGCCTTAGTATTTTTTTTAAATATTTTTGAAAAAAATATGTTAGTAAAATATTTGTAAAATCAATTTATGTTCAAAAATATTTAAAAAAAGGCCCAGCGCCCTATTCGAAAATATTTCTGATGATTATTGCTAAATTCTAAACAATATTTTGAAAGAAAAAATATCGTGGGGAGAACATTAATAAAAATTGCAATTTGTTTTGTTGCAAATATTCAATAACAGCTAACAAAATTAACTTTAATCACGTAATTTCGGCCAAAACTTAAGAATTTTTAAGATTTATGGTCACTATACTCCCCCCTTCTTAACATAAATTTTAAAAATTGTAAAATTTTGGACCGATTTGCGCGAAATTCGCTTACACTTTCCCATCTCGGGTGGAAATATTTAAAACATTTTCACATTCTGGTCAAAATTTCACGGAATTTCGGGCAAAATTTAAGAATTTTTAAGATTTATGGTCACCGTACTCCCCCCTTCATACCATAAATCTTAAAAATTTCTAAATTTTGGACCGATTTGCGCGAAATTCGCTAACACGTTCGCATCTCGGGTTGAAATATTTACAACATTTTCACTTTCTGGTCAAAATTTCACGGAATTTCGGGCAAAATTGAAGAATTTTTAAGATTTATGGCCATCGTACTCCCCCCTTCTTACCATAAATCTTAAAAATTCTTAAATTTTGGACCGATTTGCGCGAAATTCGCTAACACGTTCCCATCTCGGGTGGAAATATTTAAAACATTTTCACTTTCTGGTCAAAATTTCACGGAATTTCGGGCAAAATTTAAGAATTTTTAAGATTTATGGTTACCGTACTCCGCCTTCTTACAATAAATCTTAAAAATTCTAAAATTTTGGACCGATTTGCGCGAAATTCGCTAACACGTTCCCATCTCGGGTGGAAATATTTAAAACATTTTCACTTTCTGGTCAAAATTTCACGGAATTTCGGGCAAAATTTAAGAATTTTAAGATTTATGGTCACCGTACTCCCCCCTTCTTACCATAACTCTTAAAAATTCTTAAATTTTGGACCGATTTGCGCGAAATTCCCTAACACTTTCGCATCTCAGGTTGAAATATTTACAACATTTTCACATTCTGGTCGAAATTTCACATAATTTCGGCCAAAATTTAAGAATTTTTAAGATTTATGGTCACCGTACTCCCCCCTTCTTACCATAAATCTTAAAAATTCTTAAATTTTGGACCGATTTGCGTGAAATTCCCTAACACTTTCGCATCTCGGGTTGAAATATTTACAACATTTTCACATTCTGGTCGAAATTTCACGGAATTTCGGCCAAAATTTAAGAATTTTTAAGATTTATGGTCACCGTACTCCCCCCTTCTTACCACAAATCTTAAAAATTCTTAAATTTTGGACCGATTTGCACTTTCGCATCTCGTGTTGAAATATTTACAACATTTTCACTTTCTGGTCAAAATTTCACTTAATTTTGGCCAAAATGTAAGAATTTTTAAGATTTATGGTCACCGTACTCCTCCCTTCTTATCATAAATCTTAAAAATTCTTAAATTTTGGACTGATTTGGGCGAAATTCGCTAACACTTTCGCATCTCGGGTTGAAATATTTACAACATTTTCACATTCTGGTCGAAATTTCACGTAATTTCGGCCAAAATTTAAGAATTTTTAAGATTTATGGTCACCTTACTCCCCCCTTCTTACCATAAATTTTAAAAATTCTTAAATTTTGAACCGATTTGCGTGATATTCCCTAACACTTTCGCATCTCGGGTTGAAATATTTACATTTTCACATTCTGGTCGAAATTTTACGGAATATTGGCCAAAATTTAAGAATTTTTAAGATTTATGGTCACCGTACTCCCTCCTTCTTACCATAAATCTTAAAAATTCTTAAATTTTGGACCGATTTGCGTGAAATTCCCTAACACTTTTGTATCTCGGGTTGAAATATTATAACATTTTCACATTCTGGTCGAAATTTCATGTAATTTCGGCCAAAATTTAAGAATTTTTAAGATTTATGGTCACCGTACTCCCCCCTTCTTACCATAAATCTTTAAAATTCTTAAATTTTGGACCGATTTGCGCGAAATTCGCTAACACTTTCGCATCTCGGGTTGCAATATTTACAAAATTTTCACATTTTGGTCGAAATTCCACGTAATTTCGGCCAAAATTTAACATTTTTTAAGATTTATGGTCACCTTACTCCCCCCTTCTTACCATAAATTTTAAAAATTCTTAAATTTTGGACCGATTTGCGTGAAATTCGCTAACACTTTCGCATCTCGGGTTGAAATATTTACAACATTTTCACATTCTGGTCGAAATTTCACGTAATTTCGGCCAAAATTTAAGAATTTTTAAGATTTATGATCACCGTACTCACCCCTTCTTACCATAAATCTTAAAAATTCTTAAATTTTGAACCGATTTGCGCGAAATTCGCTAACACTTTCGCACCTCGAGTTGAAATATTTACAACATTTTCACATTCTGCTCGAAATTTCATGTAATCTCGGCCAAAATATAAGAATTTTTAAGATTTAGGGAGTACGATGACCATAAATCTTAAAAATTCATAAATTTTGCCCGAAATTACGTGAAAGCCAGAATTTCAATATATTAAACCGGGTTGCAAAAATGTCTCGAATTTCACGCAAATTGGACTAATATTTAATTTGTTATTTACCTATTTTATGGTTACTAAGACATAAGTGAGGGTAGGGGAGTTAGAACAATAAACAGTGAAAGTATGAACATATTTCCAACATAAAATAACAACAAAACAAACTAATTTTTCGGTTAACATTTATGCAGAGCATACTTCAGTCATTTGAAATAGTAAATCAGGACTGTCTGGTTGGTACTGACATCAGAACGAATACCTAAATTCAGAATAATAAGTAAATAGTTTTTTGTTGTTGTAAGTTTTTACATCAAGCCCAATTATCCATGAAACGAATTCGTAAATATAACTATGCACCACGTTTTAAAGTTAAACAACTTAAAAATATTCAACCTAAATAACACAAAACAAAAAATACAAAAAATATTAAATAATAAGGTTGTTAGTACTTAAAAGAAATTAATAAAAATAAAACAAACAAAAAAAAAACTTAGATGCCAATAAAAACCCTTTAATATAATACAAATAAAAGTTTCGGTGGTTCCTTTGTCGATCATTTGCAAGAAAGATTACATCAAAAAGAACACTTAACATCAATCACAGTAAAAAAAAACATCGGCTAAGAAACCAGCAGTTAGAAAAATAGAAAAGTACATGCGTCAATTTTGGCAACACGTCTCCTGTTTTTTTGTTTTGTTTTTCTCTGTTATTGTCCAAAAATTTGGTCGATGCTAGTTAGCAAAGGCACGCATTTTCCGTTGTGTGTGTTAGTTATGTATTTGGTATATTTCGGCTTAAGTTGTTGTGGAAATGGTGCGAGGCCTCGAATGAATGACTCGCTTGGCATGAATGAAAATTCGACACTTGCCGGGACTCATTCATTCGTACAAGGCGACCGGGCACACACTAGCCGGTGTGCGGGCGAGTCTGTATCATACTAAAGGGCGTACATTTAGAATACAATGAATTGATTACAATAAATATGAATAAAACACTCACACATATATGAAATATTTTGAATAAAAAGACGAATAAATTACAATACATATATGGAAAAATTTGATGAAAAACGACACACGCGTAGAGAACCATTTGTTAAAGTTTGGCTTAACGTGATTAGTGTGGTACTATCAAATCATTCTGTATCTCTTTTTGGTGATAGAAACAGACCAAATTACAAGCCTATAATATTTCAAACGAATGGTTCCCTACTCACTTACACTTATACATAAATATAAATCATGAACTTAAACTTAAAAACCTTCCAGGTACTGCTAAATGCATTTTCTTTTAAAATAGCACGATCTTAATTAGCTTCGCTGGAAGGGAACAATTTTGTGCGCGTTACAACAGCGCACGCTGCGGTTTACAATGTGCCGGGCTTATAACCAGCAGGGACTGTTACAACCTTCATTGGATGAAAGTTAATTGCAAAAAGTATGTGCAAAAATCAGCCACAGGCGACTGAAGAACGTTTTAGCGCTCAAAAAAGCAATAAGCTGCACTTTGTAAGAAGTAGCAGCTATTCTTCATTAGATTCCAATGAAGTTTGCAACGATATTAAACGATATAGGAGTAGATTAATGGAAGCACTACTTGGGGGCACGGGATTGAACATTGAATTAATTATGATAACACTTAAAATCGTATTATTTATCGTTTCGAACGAATCTCAACCAAGACTTTTTTCATATACAAGATTTAGATAGAGTTTTTTTTTTATCAAAAATAGATAGCACAGATCTGAAGAATGTACAAGATTCTTATCTAACTAAACATATATATAGGCAGGAAAGTTTTACCCTGTTGAGGTTACAGTCAAGTTCATAATACAAAAAAAAATTATATCAAGACAAACTGTAATTTCGAATTTTTTTGTAGCACATGAATGTTATTTATAACTACAGTTAACAAATAAAACTATGCAGGTGTGATTGTATACTCGATTTTATAATTGCTGAGGTTTGAAAATGCGCCCGTACACAAAAATGTACGTTAATTGATTCAATATTAACATAAAAAATATTTTCTACAAAATTCTGATAAAAAATAAAATTTCCTACAACTACAACTATTCTAATAGAACAGCAAGTTAGCAACTCAAATCTATAACGCCTTTGTTTTCCTACTGAATGACTTTATTTGTAGCAGTAGCTAATAATAATAATCCGGTTCGTCTTGTAATTAAAGCTGTTTTCAGTTCATACAAAGCTGGTCTGCTAACCTCAGGTCAGTCAGTTCCGAAAGATCTACTTGTTTATCACCCTTATGTTCCATGCTTATAATAATTGTTACTTTCAACATACATTATTCCGAACAAAACTAATTGGCAATTCCGTTAGTGCAATGCACCTCAAAATATTAGTTAGGACCGTGTTCATCAAATGGGCAAAAATCGTGTATTATGTGACAAAATATTATATTTATGTAGCAAAATATTATATTTATGTAGCAAAAGACATTATTTATATGGCAAAATGATGAATGCAGACGGTCCTTAAGGAGATAAAAGCTTGTCAAGCTAATTGCTTGAAGAAAATATTTACAAGCGGAGAATATTTTAGTACTACACAAATTTCAAAAATACATTTACGAAAATATCTGGAATATATTACTAATACTTAAATCTATGTTACTGGCAAAATTTTGAAAAAGCTATAAAATACATAGATTTGTTTTTGATTCTCGAATGTCCGCCTTTTATCAGCGTTTTAATATTACTTTATTATATTTTTATGCGCAAACAATGGCCGGACAAAACTGTGACTATTTAAGTTAGTTTTAAGACAAATTTTTCAGTCGAATTCAGTTAATATTCAGTTAATTCAGTTAATAACAAATATTTTTTTTTGTGGTTCATTTTACAGAAAGAACGCCATTTTGCATAAAAATAATAATATTGAAACGTGTATCCAACGGATTTCGGCGAAAATTTGGTCCGAGAAATTTGGAAGTAGTTAGGAAGTAAGATTATATCAAAAATAGATAGATATTGACAATTTTGATTATTTTGTGCGATTGGACGTTATAATTGGTTGTGAAAATTTTGATTTTCAAATTGATGAGTTTATAAAATTTCGAAAAAAGTTTTGAACCATTTTATACGGTTGTTATTTGGGCAATTGAGGCTTGAAAGAAAAGTTGTGATATTTGTAGGTTGCGCTTATAAATATTTAGTTTTCATGCGGGACATTATGCTAAAAGTAAGAATCATTATGAAAAACGTTTGATAGTATGATTCGGTTTTAAGTTGAATGACGAAAATTATTAATTTAAACTGTTTGAAAAACTAAAAATGTGAGGGAAAGTTGAATATACAGTTGTTTTTTTCCATAAAATATGAGTGTTCACTCAGAAATAAATTAAAAATTGAGACAGAAGTTTGCTAAAACGGATGCAACTTCGTAAAAAAAAAATATAGGGGCGGTAGGACCTGGTCTAAAGTTCGCGATGAAGACCAGGTCAAGATTAAACCATCCGACTCAAACCGCCCCTGGGTTTGTAAGCATATTATATATTGAATGTAATAGCTATATAAATGAATTCAAAATAACTAAACAATAAAATATCATAAAATAATAAAAAAATATGTGAAAAAACATGGGTTTGACTTGAAACCACAAAAAAACTTATTAAATATAATAAAATAATAAAAAAAATAATAATATTAAAAAAAAACTATTAAATATGATAAAATAATTCGAAAATAATAAAAAATTGTAAAAAAATAATAAAATAATAATAAAAATAATAAAAAATAATAAAAAATAATAAAAAATAATAAAAAATAATAAAAAATAATAAAAAATAATAATTAAAAAAATAATAAAATAATAAAAAAATAATCAAAAAATAATCAAAAAATAATCAAAAAATAATCAAAAAATAATCAAAAAATAATCAAAAAATAATCAAAAAATAATCAAAAAATAATCAAAAAATAATAAAAAAAATAATCAAAAAATAATAAAAAAATAATAAAAAAATAATAAAAAAATATTCAAAAAATAATCAAAAAATAAACCAAAAATAAACAAAAAATAATCAACAAATAATCAAAAAATATTCAAAAAATATTCAAAAAATATTCAAAAAATATTCAAAAAATATTCAAAAAATATTCAAAAAATATTCAAAAAATATTCAAAAAATATTCAAAAAATATTCAAAAAATATTCAAAAAATATTCAAAAAATATTCAAAAAATATTCAAAAAATATTCAAAAAATATTCAAAAAATATTCAAAAAATATTCAAAAAATATTCAAAAAATATTCAAAAAATATTCAAAAAATATTCAAAAAATATTCAAAAAATAATCCAAAAATAATCCAAATTAATCCAAAAATATTCAAATAATAATAAAAAAATAATCAAAAAGTAATAAAAAAATAATCAAAAAGTGATCAAAAAAATAATAAAATAATAAAAAATAATCAAAAGTAATAAAAAATAATAAAATAGTAACAAATAATAAAAAATAATAAAAAATAATAAAAAATAATAAAAAATAATAAAAAATAATAAAAAATAATAAAAAATAATAAAAAAATAATAAAAAAATTATAAAAAAATAATAAAGAAATAATAAAAAAATAATAAAAATAATAAAAAACAATAAAAAATAATAAAAAAATAATATAAAAATAATAAAAAAATAATATAAAAATAATAAAAAAATAATAAAAAAATAATAAAAAAATAATAAAAAAATAATAAAAAAATAATAGAAAATAATAAAAATAATGTGATAAATATGGGTTGACTTGAAACAACAACAAAAATACTGTTAAATATGATAAACAGTTAACATTTTGTGAACACAAATTGTGAATCCACAAAATTATATAAGTTAATAATTTCAGAAATTAAACTAAAACAGAAAGCATTTTATCAAATGAAATTTAGCTGGAAGCCAATTTACATCCTACATTCCTCTAATATTTTAAACCAAATACCCCTCAAAAAGAAAACAGGATTTCATCATAAAAACAACCCCAAAGTCCGTACTTAGCCCCAAACACCTCAACTGAATTCGTTTCCTTTTCTCTCGTATGATGCTAAGTAATATAAAAAATATCCTAGCTAAATGTATAAAATTGGTTAGCAAAAAGATTATTTTGTGTGTGTGTGTGTGAAGCATCACCATATCAAAAATATGCAGAAGAAGGCTTATTTCTATTAGGAACTATAATCTATTAATCCGAAGATTATATAGTGGAATATATAAAATATGCCTATTACTAATTATTGTTAAAGTTATTTGATTAGTCTATTTTGATTAACTGCTATACAAAAGAAGTTGAAACAAAACGAGTACGCGTGCACCTTTGTTTCAAAGAAATAATTTTATTGTCTAAATTAAAAAAAAAATTGTTGTGCAACTTTTCCTGATATCCATTCACAATGAATGCTCCCACTTTTCTATGATTATGACTACAACTGTTTTAGTGGCTTCCAAAAAAAATTTAGTTGTGATCTCACTTTTCTATGACTATGACTACAACTGTTTTAGTGGCTTCCAAAAAAAATCTAGTTGCGATCACACTTTTCTATGACTATGACTACAACTGTGTGATTTCCAAAAAAAATCTAATTCTGATCTCACTTTTCTATGACTATGACTACAACTGTGTGGCTTCCAAAAAAAAATCTAGTTGCGATCTCACTTTTCTATGACTACAACTGTTTTTTTTTGGAAGTCACTAAAACTAGTGACTTCCAAAAAAAATCTAGTTGCGACACAAACTGTTGATATTGAATCAATGTGCAATCAAGTCCCTATCATATGAAATATAGCTAACATTAACAATTTCAAAAGAAACACAATAGCAGTCAACTGTAAACTGCATTGCACCACTTCGTGGCTATTAATTTCAGCCATATGCCACATAATGGGTCCGTTATGCAACGCATTGTTTTTTGAAACCCAATCAAGCCCCAGCTTATAAAACCAAACATTCAATCAAATAAATAAAGCATACATTTCGTTGAGTTGAATCTGATAAAGTTAGCTTTAAGTTGGTAAATCGAGTTCGATTTGTTAATAGTTATATCATGTGAGTTTCGATTTGCAAGTCTTGGTTTTAATTCTGAAACGTGCGTGCGCGGGAGTCGTCTTGGTCCAAAGTGGCCCTTTAATGTGTTGTGAGGTTCTACTGTAATATGCAGTGCTTATTTTTTATACAACACCACTTACTCGTAAAGTCATCCTCGTCCTCCGCTTCGGCTTCGGCAGCGAGTTCTTCGGGAGTTTTCTTCTTGCGCATCAGAGGGTTAGGCTCTTCCTGAACTAGTTCTTGTACCTCTTCCTTCTTTTTTATATTGTACTGTAACAAAAGAAAGACGAACTGTTACTATTAAATCAAAAATAACTTATTGCATAGATATTGATATATTTCATCAAACATTTTGTTCATATAAAAAGATTGTAAGCATTGCAGAGTTAAGTTAATTTAGGTACAATGTATGTATGTCTGATCTATTGTATGTACCATGTTATATTTTCTTCTTATTTTGTATGTTGTTCTGTAAATGGATGTAAATCTGTAGAGCAATACATCTATTATTATTATTATTATTGTAAACACAAAATCTACAATTTTTCACCTGTTGTCACTCTATTACAGTATGTTAATGTTACTGATTCATTTACTTCAATGTGTTAAAATGGATAAGAAAGTAGAGATGTATGACAGTAATATCTGGTGTGGGCACCATACGACAATTAATTCAGCTCAGTGGCCGAGTGGTTAGAGGCGTCGTCCGTTTCGTACTGAGCATTGGGGAGCCTGAGTTCGATCCCCAGCGAGTAGCGAATTCTCGCGAATCACCTTTCACAGTTTTTCAGCGGTAAAAAAACCGTCAAAATCAATTATCTCGCCAACACCGGTAAGTTCGTGTGACGACTAATATACTATTCCTCTCAAAATATTACCAAACGTAATATTGAGCTTGTTATTTTAACGATGCTGTCTCAATTTCTAAGATAATAATAGAACTATGCGATTATCGCGTTGTTTTTATCATCACTTGACGAACAAAACAGTCGCATAATCATTTAAAACTCGCGCCAAAAAACTCGTCATTGATAGGCTGGGACATAATAATGGCCGCTGTAATGAACGCCATGTTGGCTTTGTGACCTATCAACAGTAAACAATAAAAGCGCGGATTTTAACTTTTTATGAAATACTATGTGAAACTCCTGTTGTACGACGGCGTATGATGAATCAAATATCTTACTATTGCGCTGTTTTTATCCCTATTTGACGAACAAAACAGTCAGTAATTAAAATATTTGTCACGACATGCACTGACAGCACAAAAGTCATAATAGATTTCGGTCAGTTTCAAAACATTGTCTTCGTTTTTGTATTCTAGCGATGAATTAAAGTATTAAGTGTTTTGAAGTAATGTCTTAATGCGAAGCCCGAACTTTAAACCGTTTCTTTCTTAAAATTGAATCTCTGGATAAATGATATAGGTTTTTAAATCTGGTCACTTCTTTCACACTTTGTGCGTTAGTTTTCGTAAATATAGAAATATTAATTTAGCTCAGTGGCCGAGTAGTTAGAGGCGTCGTCCGTCTCGTACTGAGCATTTGGGGAGCCAGAGTTCGATCCCCAGCGGGGAGCGAATTTTCGCGAATCACCTTTCACAGTTTTTCAGGGATAAAAAACCGTCAAAATCAATTATCTCGCCAACACCGGTAAGTCCGTGTGACGATTAATATACTTTTCCTCTCAAAATATTATCAAACATAATATAGAACATTTCGACATTTCTTTCACACTTTTTGCGTTTGTTTTCGTAAATATAGAAATATTAATCCAGCTCAGTGGCCGAGTGGTTAGAGGCGTCGTCCGTCTCGTACTGAGCCTGAGTTCGATCCCCAGCGGGGATTTTAAAGCTACATAGTATAAATATAATTGTAAGATTAGTTCTGTATATGCAACTTTTATTTGTGTTTCAATTTCCTCCCATTCCTGCTGCAATAATCACATGCAAATATAAATTTCCCAGTACGTCCATCTACATGTAAATTTACCAAATATATACATACTTTTGTATTGTATGCATAAACAACATGAACTCTTACAGCAAGCCGAACTTCCGAAGGCGCAATTTCTGTTATTAGCCCGGGCGCGTTCAATTTATATTTCGGGGCGCGGCAAATTGAACGCGGCTTTTGCGGCAAACGAGTTTGGATTTTTATTAAGCACAGCGGGCCCTGTGCGGGGGCGGCAACACTGGATCTTGCAATACCGTATCTTATTTACGATTACACGTAAGCAAGAAACGTGAGACCATACCGAAAAGACACAATATATATATATATATATATATATATATATATATATATATATATATATATATTCAATTAAATCAGGAACTTTCTTGGAAATGCAATAAATATGTTTAAAAAAAACATTGTAATAGAACTGAATGAAAAAGAAAGAATTATTATTGAAACGCCAACCATCATAAAATGCGTTTATAGTGGAATTTAAGAAATATTTTCTCTAGCCAACTTTCCAGAACTATCCAGAATAACAGTTCAAAACATATGGTTTGTGATTGTGTTGTAACATATATAAGTACCATAGATTAAGATTATCATCCCCTGTCGCATTTAAAACAATACCACGATAAAAAAAATATGTCCACCCAGCTTTATCTCGAGCCATTTAAACCGCGCGCCAATTCGAATTTATTCGCATTATTAACACCCTGCACCCCTCCGATAAGCATGATTTACGCGTGCTCATTTAGCCGAAATCTATTTCCAAAATCGCCCACCGCCCCATTATCAATAAAAACAGAACGCAGAGCGTCGACAATGTCGGACGGCGTGTAAAATCAATAAACACACATAATCTAATGCCGTTTTATGCGCGGAGATTACAATTTTAATCCACTTACACCCACCCCTCTCTCCCGAAATATGTTTGTATGCCAATCAATGTGCGCCCGGATCGTTATGAAATTGGTGGATGTTGACGAAATTAGGTAGGGTATATAAATTGGTATTTGTAATATGAATTGCGAGGCTGTAAAAGTTAATAACTATATCAATCTAATCAATCATGATATTTATGTTACCAAGGTTGTTTTGAAAAGCAGAGATTATTCATTCATCTTGTATAAGATCACTTGAAAACCGCCGTATTGTTTTTCAATGTTGTATTGTTCTAATGTCAAACTGTAAAATTGTAATTGAAAATGAAATAAAGACACTTTATTATTATTATTATAGATTATAATTAATATTACTATTTCATTTATTATTCGTAATACGACTTATATTGGGAAGTAAACTTTTTTATTATTTATATATAATTAATTTATATATATAATTAATAATTTTTATGTATGTCAAAACCGTATACTGTTTCCGTTGTACATGAGGCTGCATATTGTTACTTTACAATATGCAGCCTATGTACAACATGTTGCAATTTATCCCAAGATTTTCTTGTCTCGCATTTTGACATGTAACATAATAATTATATATAGGAACTACTAAATGTAATGATAATGTTGCTTAATAAATTAATCTTAATATGTAAAATAGCCATTTAGCTAACCAATTTTGACTTAATACTATAAAATCCCATAGGCCTCTGGAGAACTGCAGCTGCTGCTGGTGGTGGTGTAGGTTTGTCGTCGCCGTCCGTAGTATTCCCTCAAAGGGAGTCAACCTGACTCCGTTAGGGAGTCGCTATAAAGTAACGGACTCCCTACTAGAGTCAATTTGACCCCGATTAAGTTTCCGACGATCCTGTTGCTCCGCAGCTTCAGCAGACGCGTGTTATATATCAACCATTAATATACTAATTTAATATATCTAATATTATACGAAACAATAAATTATTTATAAATAAATAAACAATACTTAAAACTATCTTATTATAAGTATTACAATAATATCGAACTTATTACTATTTGTACTAAACGTTTGAGTTGATAACCCGGCGCATTCACCATATATTCAAATCCCATAAGATTTGTGGCTGTTATTAATAACATGTACAGTGCAGAATACCGTTGATTATATTGGATTGTTAAGGCGTCTACTTTGTGATCATTCATTTTAAAGGATAAATAAAACTATTTATTTAATCCCAATACTTCTTTTACAATAAGCAATCCGCCTGGCCATGTTTTATCCAAATCAAAACTGTCAAAGTTCGTCCTTTTTCGATACAATAAAACTTTGTTACTTTGTTGATTGTTGATTATCTTTTAAATATAAATGATATAATTCATCATATTTATTGTAATTCAAAATTATACTTATTTTTTTTTTCGAGTGGTGTCATTGAACTTTTACACCAACCACACTCTTCCACATTCGCACTTAATATCGATTCAACATTCGCGTCTGATAAGAGCTGCACGGCATACATAAGTGGCACGCTACTACCGTGTCACGCACCTTCCTCCCTCTTATCCTCCCATAGCATTTGATTGGGGGCTTTTGCTTACATAAGTGCTATTCCCCCATGTGGCGATCTTCTAATTGAGGAATTAGCACTACAGCCCGTGCCGTCTACCCCGTGGACGTTTAATACGGATAACAGGGTTTGAATTGGCGCGGTCGTAAATGCCCGCCGATATCGTAATTACAATAAATAATGCAATTTCGACCCCGTTTTCATTACGGCGCATAAAAAGGGGAATGAATAATAAACACGGAATATGCGGCGGGAGACGGGAGGGCCTCAGCACGCGATATTACTACGGGGGCGAGATGAGATATTTATGGGCACGCTTAGGAAGTCGAGTTATTTATATAATAACCCGGTTTATTGAGTTATATAACGTTTACACGACTAGCCAAATGAATTTTCTAATACTTAATTAATTTATTTTATTGAATGATTATAATGATAATCATTCAATAAAATTTGGATTTTATTGGTCACCCCAATTGGTCAGTATAGATCCGCAAACAATCCACCGTGCGCACGGTGGATTGTTTGCGGGTCTATACTGACCAATTAGGGTGACCAATAAATCCAAATTTTGCGGAATTCTTTGTTTATGTCTTGTCGATCATAATATTATATATCTATATCTTTTTAATACTTTTTTATAGGCGTTTTTGTATAATATATGTTGTAACGTAAATTATTATTTTTGACCAAGTTGCGCAATCGATATGGATTTGAAAAAAAATGCTTAATGTTTATAAAAATATGATAATGTAAAATGGAAAGTCTCAATCCCCACACATTTGTCTTTCTATTTTTTTTTTAATTTTTAACTTTTACGCTCATATCTCTCGATAATCCGATTTTAGAGGCTGAGTCGATAAAAAAATAATGCAAGATATTTTGTTCAATTTTTGTACTGATCTTAGCACAGAACATATCAATGTATCAGATGGCAGAAGGAAATTGAAAAATGTTGCTTCTAAATATTTTTTTTTCGGCGACTAACTTGTATATCAATCATTATTATTATTTTTGAACAGGTCGCGCAATCGATATGGATTTGAAAAAAAATGCTTAATATTAATAACAATATTATTATGCAAAATGGAAAGTCTCTATCCCTAAACATTTGTCTTTCTATTTTTTTTAAATTTTTAACTTTTACGCTCATAATCTCGATAATCCGATTTTAGAGGCTGAGTCGATAAAAAAATAATGCAAGATATTTTGTTCAATTTTTTTACTGATCTTAGCACAAAACATATCAATGTATCACATGGCAGAAGGAAATTGAAACATTTTGCTTCTAAGTATTTTTTTTTCGGCGAATAACTTATATATCAGTATTATTATTTTTGAACAAGTTGCGCAATCGATATGGATTTGAAAAAAAATGCTTAATGTTTATAAAAATATGATAATGTAAAATGAAAAGTCTCTATCCCCACACATTTGTCTTTCTATTTTTTTTTAAATTTTTAACTTTTACGCCCATATCTCGATAATCCGATTTTAGAGGTTGAGTCGATAAAAAAATAATGCAACATATTTTGTTCAATTTTTTTACTGATCTTAGCACAGAACATATCAATGTATCAGATGGCAGAAGGAAATTGAAAAATTTTGCTTCTAAATATTTTTTTTTCGGCGACTAACTTGTATATCACTATTATTATTTTTGAAGAAGTCACGCAATCGATATGGATTTGACAAAAATTGCTTAATGTTTATAACAATATGATAATGTAAAATGGAAAGTCTCTATCCCCACACATTTGTCTTTCTATTTTTTTTTTTATTTTTAACTTTTCCGATTTTAGAGGCTGAGTCGATAAAAAAATAATGCAACATATTTTGTTCTATTTTTTTACTGATCTTAGCACAGAACATATCAATGTATCAGATGGTAGAAGGAAATTGAAAAATTTTGCTTCTAAATATTTGTTTTTCGGCGAATAACTTGTATATCATTATTATTATTTTTGAAGAAGTCACGCAATCGATATGGATTTGAAAAAAAATGCTTAATGTTTATAACAATATGATAATGTAAAATGGAAAGTCTCTATCCCTAAACATTTGTCTTTCTATTTTTTTTTAAATTTTTAACTTTTACGCTCATGATCTCGATAATACGATGTTAGAGGCTGAGTCGATAAAAAAATAATGCAACATATTTTGTTCAATTTTTTTACTGATCTTAGCACAGAACATATCAATGTATCAGATGGCAGACGGAAATTGAAAAATGTTGCTTCTAAATATATTTTTTTCGGCAACTAACTTGTATATCATTATTATTATTTTTGAACAGGTCGCGCAATCGATATGATTTTAAAAAAATAGCTTAATGTTTATAACAATATTATTATGTAAAATGGAAAGTCTTTATCCCTAAACATTTGTCTTTCTATTTTATTTTTAATTTTTAACTTTTTACGCTCTTTACCGGTCAAATTATTAAATGAAAATATCTCATTTGCATTTACATTGTTATAAACGCGAATGAGATATTTTTATTAGTCAAAATTCTAATAATTATCCCACAATTAATACACAGCAAACAATCCACTGTATAAACAGATTATTATCAAATCCGAAATAATAGAAATTATTGTAAACTACTAATTAACCCAATTAATAATTTCCAGTGGGCACCTGATGAAATACAATAACACACACACACACACACACACACAAAACCCAATTGTGTTTAAAATCCCCCCACATTATTTTACAATCATCGCCGTCGCGCACAGCTTAAAATCTCGTTGTGATGGATGGTGCCAGACGTAATTACGAGTTATATCAATTAGCGAACGGTGATATTAAATTCACATTAATTATAGTAGAGGGTGATTGATCCGGTGCATGCGTGTATCGCGTGCACAATCAACAACGAAAGTGCTGATTGTGGTGCTGTGTTAGGTTGTCATGCCCCCAATTATAGCGGGCATTATATAATTTTAAAATCCAATTGCAGGCATTATATAAAAATTATTCTGAAAATTATTTGTATGGAATATTTTATATATAATAAACCTTTATTGGCATTAACAATAATACAATACTGATTCGCTACTATCTTCACCATCTTAATTTCTAATTCACTTATTGAAGAATATCTGCAATATTCGTCTCTGGTAAGATTTGAGCTTTATGATGTACCAATTACTTTGCAAAAAATCAAGTATAAGCAATTTATTCGAATGTTTGATGACATAGGTGTATCTATGATCGTTGATACGACATTCAGTAAGAGCTTGCAGCATTTTATGCTGATTTATTAAGTCAAAAGCCGAGTCTGATTCGTTAAATGAACAAAAATAAATTCCCAAAATGTCCTTTCTACAATGATATCGAATTAACATTAAGAAATTGTAGAAAGGACATTTTGGGAATTTATTTTTAGGATTTTGAGGTATTTTGTGAATAAATCATATCAAAATCTCCCATGCAGAAGTTGACACCTTTTATTCACAAAATACCTCAAAATCCCTAAAATAAATTCCCAAAATGTCCTTTCTACAATTTTTTGTTATCGAATTAACATTAAGAAATTGTAGAAAGGACATTTTGGGAATTTATTTTTGGGATTTTGAGGTATTTTGTGAATAAATCATATCAAAATCTCCCATGCAGAAGTTGACACCTTTTATTCACAAAATACCTCAAAATCCCTAAAATAAATTCCCAAAATGTCCTTTCTACAATTTTTTGTTATGGAATTAATATTAAGAAATTGTAGAAAGGACATTTTGGGAATTTATTTTTGGGATTTTGAGGTATTTTGTGAATAAATCATATCAAAATCTCCCATGCAGAAGTTGACACCTTTTATTCACAAAATACCTCAAAATCCCTAAAATAAATTCCCAAAATGTCCTTTCTACAATTTTTTGTTATCGAATTAACATTAAGAAATTGTAGAAAGTACAGTTTGGGAATTTATTGTTGGGATTTTGGGGTATTTTGTGAATAAATCATATCAAAATCTCGCTTGCAGAAGTTAATTCCTTTTATATACAACCAAATACAATTTCTTGATGTTAATTCGACATCAAGAAATTGTAGAGAAGACCAAACATGTATATGTCGACGTCAAATGTACTGAAGAGAGACATCAAATGTACCGAAACAAATTAAATAGATTTAATATAAAGAGTAGTTCTTAATATTAAATCTATTTAATTTGTTTATATTTATAAATATTTTTCCCAAGGAATTATTAAAGCTGTTTTCAAATCAAATAATACTATATATTCCTGCTAGTCTCCACCATTCATCATTTAAGAATACAGCCGAAAATTGACACAGTTATCATTAATTCATCCGCTGTTTGAGTTATGAAATTGTAATAGCCTCGCATCGATTCCCCACCGCCCCTAGTACATATATTTAATATTTCATTCTTGATCTAAATCCAGGACGCGGTGGGGTTGGGTGGCGGTGTATGAGGGTGGGCGATAGAGCGTCTCTTTCAATCGGTAATCTGATCCCGATCGTTGGTGAATGCACGCGTAATGCGATATCGGGCCGTAATTGCTTCGCCTTCTTTGAACGCGCCCCCACAAATGATTTAGTCAATGTGAATAATTCAGTATTGGCAGGATGGAATGTTGTGGTGGTTTATAGGGGTATTGATAAATATTAATGATAATAAAGTTTGTTGGGTATATATGAATCCGGTATATACACCGAAAAGAACGATTTAGTGTTATTGTAATATTAACTCAAATAATTAATGTTTGTACATCGATTAAAAAATTAAAATCGAGGACATTTCGGCTCGAAAATCACAAATCGATTGCGCCACCTTACACGGTCAATGATACTGTCAATCCTAGTACTGTCAGTATTTGCTTTAATCCTCCTTTTATATTTGTCAAGCAATCAATTATCCGGATAAACATCAGTATTCTATTCCTTTCATCATTACTATATCTTACACGTAATCAGTAATACTGGCAATATTTTAGAATAATGAATATTTTAATCATATTTCAGTACAGTAATACTGTGATTATTCTAAAATATTGACAGTAATATTGATCGTGTAACGTGCCTTATAGATATCTCATAAATTTTTGGGATTTTGAAGAACACACATATCAAATAACAAAGCCAAACAACAAAACCAAGCTATTTGGTTCTTTCCCTCTGAAACTGTTCATTTAATTTCCAGCTGATTCGTGCCACTCGCAATTTGCATAATGTGCACACACTAGTAGTCGCCGTGGCTCGTAAATATTTACTTTGATCATTACGTGTTTATCGAATTTAATTTGTGCCCGCGAGCGCGTTCGTGCTGAGCGCTGACTGCACGCTCTGACCCGAGCAAAGGGCACATTTTAATGCGCGGCAGTAGACACTTTCAGCATAATGAGGGGGTGCCCTAAAGGGATGCATCGAAGTCTTCAGTCTCGCCTCCCGTGTCGAGATTCAAGGAGATATCTTATCACAGCCCTGAATTGGATCAAGGATACATATAAAGTCGACAAGAAGTTTGTATGTAAATGGAGTAACGACAGAAATTGCAATGAAAAGTGTATTACATAAAAGAAAGAGAGAGAAATTGATTTAATGAAATTAGATAATAAAATATACTTGTTTTATTACTTTACTATTACAACTTATTCATGAGTAAAGGTCGTTCTATACAATTTCTTAGCTCAAAAGTTGTTTGATGAAATGAATTCATATTCACTAGTCCCATACAATTTGTCCCTGATAAATAGAACGCGTTATATTTTTCCATTCCATCTACCATCCAATTCAATATTTCAAATAATTTGCTGTATGATACGAGACAATTTAGATTGTCTCGCATCTTGACTAACTTTTGAGTCAAGAAATTGTCTTGTCTAAAACGACTTTAAGAAATCATATGTTTTAGCATATTGAGAACATACGCACAACATTTATAAACAATTTTATCGATAAACCAGATTCTTTCAGTTTTTGCATGTAGTCATTCTGCCCTGATTGTTACCCTGTAAGGTTTTGTCATGTGGAGCGTATTTATTGTCCTGTCGGGACGCATTCTTATAAAGTATTCTTCTGTTTTCCCTAACGCTAGTTGGGTATGGTATGTAATTGATTCGATTAGCCCCCCCCTACTCTTATGGGCTATTCACAATAAGCGCGATAGTGGTAAGGTAGCGGTAAGCAATATTTTGCATGGCTATAAAAATTCAGACATTCAGAATTGGGCAGTAATGCTATACGATAATTATGGTAGATATAATTACCCATGTTCTGTCATAGTTTTACTGCGCTGCTGTAAACGCCCGCATTTTTATATATGTGTGCAATTTCGCACACCCCTACCACGGTTATTGTGAATGGTCCTTTAGTATACGCTGAAGAAGCACATGCATCCCGAGTCTCCTACCCAACTGACATTGGAATAGAGGCGAAAACGATAACACATAGTTTGTGTAATACACTTTGCTTACGAGAAAAATATAATAATTTTAAAATCATACAACTAACCCCCTAGGAGGAAAGTTTAGATTGCTAAAAGGTGGATTCACACTTATATATGTTTTATAAGATTGGCCTTGTGCTGATATCTCAAGCAATCTATTCGAATATAATTTCATAGAGGGCACTACCCGGTGATCCTGATGGCATGAGCATGTTGACGGTTATTACCATATGGGTGTGAATTGCTAATTGATGTGGTACCACCAAATGGCGTTTAACTTTTCTCCTAGGGAGTTAGTTGTATTATTTTTAATACTATCAATATTTTAGAATAATGAACATTTTAGACATGTCATAGTTGTATCATTTTTGTATATAACCACTCGAGATATCTGTGAATTCATCCTCACTAGCTGAGCTACACTGATGAGATCTAATAAAATAGATATCTAGATATGTAAATTGCTAAGAGGTGGATTCACACTTGTATATGTTTTATAATAATTTACTTTACTATTGGTAGCCTAATAAAATTTCACCAAAATATTAATGATCGCTTTATACTAATTTTAATCAACTAAAATATCTAGGAAATTCAATGGTCCCGACATTTATTCAAGTACGTTGTACACCCGTACAAGTAAATATTCCATTCATCTCTCAAATATGAAGCTGACGAATACAAATTAAAATTTTTGATTGGCACTTGGGCCATATAAAAACCGATTCATTCGTCGAACCCATTTTCCCCAATCAGCCTTTTGACGTGCAATTTTCCCGCTGGCGCGCATTAAATTGATCATCGCCATTGAATTAGTTACGAAATTGTGTTCCGATGCCGCCGCCGGGTTTAAATACAACACACCGCCTAAAACCGCCGGAAGCAGGGCCATCAACTAATATTGGAATCGATGCTGCGGCGTTGCTTAACTAGTATTACTCAGTTGCCGGATTATAGATACAATGATAGGCTGAGGAGTGATACAAATTAGTTATTACCTTGTTTGGGGAGTTTGTAATTGGTTTAAATTTTCAGAAATTTCTGCAAATTACTTTTTTATGTAATTTAAGGCCCAATTCACACATAAGCGGGCGGAGGCGCGGATTAGGCGAGGTGCAGGCGCGACATCGCACAGGCGATTGTGAAGTCCATCTGCAGTGAAGGGGTGGATATTGCACCATATGTTTACATAGAGGCGGAGTGAAAAAGTTGTGCCTCTCGCCTCGCAGCTACCGAGTCTCAGGCGAAGAGGCAAAGACGCGGTGCTGGCACGGCGAGAGGCACGAGGCAATGCCGCGCCTCATCACCTAAGTGGGAATTGTACCATATGTTTATATAGAGGGGGCGTGAAACCGTCGTGCCTCTCGTCACGCAGGCACCGCGCCTTCGCCTCTTCGCCTCCCATGTGTGAATTGTGCCTTAGACTGTGGATTTGTTTAAAGAACACACTTTTCACGAAAGGCACTATTGTGTATTATAACTTCTCTGTTATAATACACAATTTGTATTTCTTATAGAAAATACCTTTCTCTCTGTATGAATTTTTATATATCCGCGCGAATTTCCACTATAAATGTAGAACAGTTATTACATTACATTCGGTTAACACCCCCCCAACCCATTTCTAATCCGATTATCCCGAGCTTAATGAATGTCTATACGCGTGAGCTTTAATATTTACATTTATTTGAAATGGGATGCAAATGTGAATATCGAGTTTCCGCTCGGTGCGGTGTTTAACGAGGCGCACCGCGGCGCTTCATTAACCGATCAATCGTTAAGTTGCGACGCGTAATCCACCTCATCCGACAACGAAGCACTACACCAACACCCAACAACCCCCCGTCCCACAAACGCATTCATCCGCCTGCAAAACATGGGGGCTTGGAAATTAAACGAGTTCAAGTGTGTGCTGGATAATAATTGGAGCGCGAGATAAATTGTGAACATTGATCGCAGTGCGATGTTTGATATGTATTTTATATACACACAATAACGACTGCAAACTTAGAGCTATATACAGCACGCCACGGGGTGACTAGTAATGTTAAACGAAAGCATCTAAAGTATAGCAGAGACCTAAGTAGATAGTGTCTTTTTAATTTACTTATATTGACGATTCTAGACCTATTAGTCTTATATAATATATTTATTTACTTCGTTCATTACACCATTGATAAAATAATTTGTAAACAATATATACAAGTTTAAACAAAAACGATTATACAGGACATAATTGGCTCTTAGAAATAACAATGGAAATCCCTACTATGCCAATTATTAAAAAAAAAATTTTAAACTCATTCTGCATCGCGAAATACTATTATAACTCAAGAAAAGAGTTATAATAGTATTTCACTCTTAATAAAAGAGTTATAATAGTATTACACTCTCAATAAGAGTTATAATAGTATTTCACTCTCAATAAAAGAGTTATAATAGTATTACACTCTCAATAAGAGTTATAATAGTATTTCACTCTCAATAAAAGAGTTATAATAGTATTTCACTCTTAATAAAAGAGTTATAATAGTATTACACTCTCAATAAAACAGTTATAATAGTATTTTACTCTCAAGAAAAGAGTTATAATAGTATTTCGCGATGCAGAATGAGTTTAAAAATTGTCTATATTTGACATAGTAGGGATTTCCATTGTTACTTCTAAGAGACAATTATGACGATATCCTGCATAATCCTTTTTGATTTAAGCTATTCAAGATAACAAAAATCAATGAACGAAAATACTTTGAAGCATTAAACAATTTGTAAACAATAACAAAAAAGACGATATCCTGCATAATCGTTTTTGTTTAAGCTTGTATAGCTAAAACGATTATGCAGGATATCGTCTTTTTTGTTATTGTTTATAAATTATTTAATGCTTCAAAATATTTTCGTTCATTGATTTTTTTTTTATCTTGAATAGTCTTTAACACGTCGATCCGTGTAGTTACAGATTACAAAGCGGACACTCAATGTGCCCATTTTAATCAGTATTATGCCAGGACACTAGTATCCATTATGCGCGCTTCACTTTACGGCCATCATCATCTCAAAGCAACTTTAATTAGATATCATATTCATGGCAGAGGCAGAGCGAGAGAGAGATGGAGCAAATGAAGTTAAATTTAATTACCGAACCATATCCGTCGCACTTTGCCCCGTTTACGTTTCAGATGTAATTGCAGGAGAGCTTGAATGCGTACCAATGAATAAACAGCGCGGAGTTTCAAAGTTGAGGTATGAACAGGAATTACATACGTAGAAATTATTTCGATAGTCAATAGAAATTAGATTTTTATATAATTATTACTTGAAGAACTCGAAGATGAACTAACAAAAATCAAATAGATGTAGCTGAGGCTTGAGTGATTACCGGAAGAAAAATTAATTACGTTAGCCAAAATAACAAAGAAGATAGAACGTAGGAGGCGTACAGATAATGGTTCACAAAGAATTAGTCATCATCTGCGACCTCCATTTTTGTACTGTCAGCACAAAATTCATAACGGACAGGTCCTTCGGCTTCTAAACATTGCAAGAAAAACACGAGATACATACACAAGTTAACACCGGAAACATATCGTTCGAAATTCTGACGCTAGAAATCAGATAACAGCAAACTTCGTGTTTATTTTAATTGTACACATGTAAATAATCATATCACACTGGGAAATTAATTAGAAAAAAGACCCTAGTACACATAAAAAAAAACCATGTATGAGAAAATAATTATATCGCACTGGGAAATTAATTAGAAAAACGAGCCTAGTGATTCGCAAGGTTTGCTGTACTCTTATATTTGCACATTAGGGATGCAAATATTTACTATCTGAACCTCCTGTAATCCAACTCTTTTAATTTCATTTAAAACCTCACTAAGCCAACATATAGGGTCTAATTACAATCCCCCCCGAATAAAAAAAAATAACACGCTGCGATTTTAAAATTCGCTGTTCTCGTCATGTGCTCGGGCCCCACCATAATTTCTAATGCAATTATCTGGATCATTAAGCACGTCCGGCCAAGCCGGATCGTAAAATACCGAAATTGCCGTCGCGCCGCCGACGTTATTCGGTGAATTAGCAATTAGGACGTTGAAAAGCTACTGTACTGAAATACTTTTTCAGTTGCCGACTGGTAACAATTTGCTGGCAATTTGTTGTTGGGTTGTTTTTCTACAAACACTGTTTAACGAAAATAAAAACCTGTTTGTTTGTAAAATACTAAACATATGTGGAAGAAGATAATGTGGTTACTGTTGCGCATTACAATTATTTTTTATAGTGATGAGGTTCGCTTTTTTAAAATTTTTGACCTTAATCTAATGATTATCTCAGTCATCAACTATGTATTATAATTTATATCATTTATGCACATTATTCCATCTATACATAGATTGAAGGTCGTTTTAGACAATACAATTTCTTGAGTCAGAAGTTAGTCAAGATGCGAGACAATCTAAATTGTCTCGTATCATTCAGCAAAATATTTGAAATATTGAATTGGATGATAGATTGAATGGAAAAATATAAAGCGTTCTATTTGTCACGGACAAATTGTCCTGTCTAAAACGACCTTTATAGACCCACATTTCGTAAGGAAAATATTATTCCATAGAGGACACTACCCGTGTTATTCTTCTAGAATTTTGAACCAATTTCAAAACAATAATAAATCAAATATTTGTTTTTGACTATCAAGTTCGTAGAAAAGATTCACATTATCAATTCCATTTACTATGCCAATATTTCTATAAATATCTTCAAATAAAGAATTCAAAAACCTCTTAACAATTTTACTAGAATTAGAATAGAATCCCATCGTCCTTGCAGTAGTCGCAGCGCCCCTTTAAAGAAACTCAGCAGCCATTTCTTTAATTAAAACCCCTCGTGTGCCGCCGCCCGCGTTTCATTACTCCACATAAACTCGAATAATCCGGCATGTAAAACTTGGCCGCTTTTATAGCCCTTTTTAAAAAGTCCTCCGCGCGCGCCTTTAAAAAAGAAAAACTTTGCATAAAGTCGTAAATCGAAATCGCTAAAAACATTTGATAATCGATTGGCGGCGGCAGTTTCAACGCCGGCTGGCCTCGCTATTGATTGGCTTTGCATTTTTTATTGGCGGCAACTAGAGCGTGGATGGCAATCGGAAATCGGGATCAAATGAATTAATTATATTAAGCTGCAACCTGGTGGGGGCTTTCTGGAAAGCTTCTACAGCATATATTGGGGATTAGTGTTAAGTACTTGGTAAGTATGTTCGGGTGGTTTTAGTTATACATTAGTTTACGTTGCTACAAAAAATATACTTTGTGAAATTGCGAGGCATAACCAAATGTAATTATATATATATATATATATATATATATATATATATATATATAAACCTTTATTGGCATTAAGAATCCTTTACACAGTATGTAATAAACTTAAAAATAAACAAACATTAATTAAATGTAATTATAATCAGGCTCTAGTTCATCAAATTAAATTTTGATATGTTAATGATGGATCAAATCTACTTTTCTTATGGCGTGAATTATGAAATTGTATTCAATTTTTTTTATTATGTATATAATTGTTTGTTGTTGTTCTTGATGAGCATTGTATATTGGAGGGTTTTATATTTTTTGAGTTGTCATGCCAAATAAAGGTCAAAAAAAAAATTCAAATTTTAGTAAAAGCTGAAACACAGTTTATGTAAATTATAGAGATAGAAGAAGAAAAGAAGGAGTTTCTTTAGCCCTCACGCCGCAATCCCAACAGTTTTCCTCCTAACTAGTTTTCGGCGACAATCTATATAGTACCTCACTCAGTTTTTCGCCGAAAACTAGTTAGGAGGAAAACTGTTGGGATACGGCGTGAGGGCTAAAGAAACTCCTTATTTTCTCTTCTATCTCTAATTGTGTGTGTCAATATGTGTGACTATATGTAAATAAATATGTTGTAGTTGGCTCTTATTTGTTGTTAATTACTCTTATTTTAATGACAACATATCCATGTTAATTTTATATGGCACGAATTATGAAACTGTATTTAGCATTTAGTAAAAACTGGGCAATGCAATACAATTTTGCATAAATTCTTACAAAATAAGAGACGAAAAATATGTTTTTATTAACTTGCATAGTTAATAAAAACATATTTTTCGTCTCTTATTTTGTAAGAATTAATAGCCATATTTCGTAGTTGTAGTTGTATGTACTATATATCGCAGAAAATAAACAAGACAGAATTATCCAACCAACCCATCAACATCTAATAAAAGTTCTTACCACACCCCCCATCCACCAATTTCAATTAAATTTCTCTCTAAATATTAAACTCGACACGTATCTGATATCTGCTCTTTAAACATGTTTACTACTAGAAAATCTCTTTTCAATTTTCCGCACAAAAATAACAGCCTGTTACGCCGGAAATTCTAGCTGCAGAGTATTATGAAGGCATCATCCGTAACGACCTGACGATTTAACAATCGATACGGCCATTATTTGCAGAATGGACGGTCAGCACGGGCGCAATATGTACAAAAAGAACGTTGTGAAAAGTGATGTGGCGACCGAAGCGGAGCGCGGGGCTAATGGAGCACAAACAAAACTTTAAAGCCCCTGATTTTCCGTTCAATTTGTTGCGTTTAATCCGCCCCGCGCCGCCAATTCACGCTCGAATGTAGCAGCACGAATAAATGCGATTAAAAAAAAAATCTGGGCGTATACAAAAAATTCAAAGCGTGTTTATAGTAAAATTTAGCAGCCATCGATAATAATGTGATATGTTTATTAAAAACGTTTGTATGTAAATTTCGCTTATGTGGAGTGTAAAGGGCTATTCAACATTGATTGTAGGAGTACATTGCAAGACGAGTTTTAACCCAACCTAACCTGCGGCCTGGAAACAGCAACACTAACTACTTCAATTGCTGAGATGAGAAACTAAGAGTCACAATAAGTGATGAAATGAGCCATCGTAGGCAAAAGCTTGAGGGACCGGGTAAGAAACGACGAAATTCGTTGGTTTAGCAAAACCCTTAAGTAAAGGAAAACAAGACTCAGCTAGATGAACGAATAAAACAAGTTTATTAGCGGTCAAGAACCAATAAAAGAAGTGTCGAATAAATTTCTTTAAAAAAAATGTATTCACTATAGAACACTTCAGAACAGTGTGTGGTTATTTTATATAGCAATAGCTATTCAAATCAAATTCAACGCACGAGTAAATAATTCTTGCAATCAATCCTCCGCCAGTTTTTTTTTTACCAAGCACAGCCTCATTAAATATACCAACAAGAGATAAAAATCGCCCAATTAACAACGCAATTAATATCTTTGTGCATGAGCACATTCTACAAAGGTGGGTGAAATTCAATCCGTCTGTGCATGTTCGTTAATGCGACAACAAAGGTATGCACAGTTTTTGTCGATAACACGAAATGCAAAAAAAAACTCACCGACTAAACCAGAGCCTCGCCCGTGGCTGTAATTGTTGGAAACCCGGCACCCGTGGAAAGTCTTATTTGCACACTAACTACACACACACACGTGTTGATAATTGTATCGTTGAATCCCCGCGTTTGTATAAAATTCGTATATAATGCGAACGGAGTTGGGCGAAGCACGGACTCATACTGTTGACCGACAGACAATGGTCGCGCAGCGCAGACGAGATAAGACGGGCTATATTTGGATCACCACAAAAAGTGGTTATTTTGTGGGCACACAATGAATTTAAATTTGTACTAGTAATATGATAATATCAAAACAACAACGCCATCAACTTTGATACTTTGATTTTAAATGTATTATGTATTTATATATATATATATATATATATATATATATATATATATATATATATATATATATTATATATATATATATATATTTATATATATATATATATATATATATATATATATAAAAAAGTTACGTATTAGTATTTAAATCAGTTCTGCCATTTTGTTAAAAAAGCAGATTAGCCCTTATTGCGTTACACAGTCGATATATTATTCTGCAATACATATCTGAATCGAAAGTAAATATTAGATAATGTAATTTTTTATACAAGATTTGTATATATTTGTGAAGATCGTATTGATCCAAAACCAACCCTATGTATTGCCTTTGCCACGATAAACGCGCTTTTGTCCTCCCAGTTTGCACAACCGACTCGCAATATCTTTGAGTTATATTCCGCGGGCCGCCAGTTTAATATCCGGCGGTCAGATATCCCCGTACTTTATGGTAGTTTGTGAATTATGCATCGCGCAACCGCCAAAACTTTATGAATTTCAATGCGGCTTAGCGATGCCGCGATCTGAATATACTACCGACACGTCCAATAACGGTCCATCCGCTATTAAATAATCCCAGTTGGAACAGCAAATGTTCATCTATAGATACTGTGACCATACGTACTTTAAAGTTACAACTAACCCCCTAGGAGGAAAGTTAAACGCCATCTGGCGGCACCACATCAATTAGCAATGCACATCCATATGGTAATAACCGTCAACATGCCATCAGGATCACCGGGTATGGAAAAATATTCCAACAGAGTGCTTGAGATATCAGCACAAAGCCAATCGTATAAAACATATATAAGTGTGAATCCACCTCTTAGCAATCTACATATCTAGATTTCGATCTTATTAGATCTCATCAGTGTAGCTCAGCTACTGAGGATGAAATCACACACATCCTGCTGGCATGGGCATGTTTCTGGTTATTACCATATGGGTGTATACGATTAATTGATGTGGTGCCGCCTGATGGTATTTAACTTTCCTCCTAGGGGGTTAGTTGTATCAGTTTTGTATATAACCACTCGAGATATTGTGTGAATTCATCTTCACTAGCTGAGCTACACTGATGAAATCTAATAAGATCGAAATCTAGATATGTAGATTGCTAAGAGGTGGATTTACACATATATATGTTTCATACGTCCTTTATTTAAGAGGACAGTCCTTAATTTCCAGTTAAAAGTAAGCACATTAGAAGCATGTGTTTCCAACAAATACAACTTTCAAATGAACTGTATAGAATTTTATGACTTTTTAAAGCGTGAACCGGGGCTATGCATATGTTAATATTTTCATAATAAATATTATAAAATTTTATAAGGTATTTCCATATTTTCTTCAGTATATCCTTTATTTTATCCAAAAAAATATGGTCACCATATCTATAAATAAACTAGTATGACTACTATTGAATTATTTACATACAATTACACATACATTAAAAATCGTGATATTATTATTTGTGTTAAATTCCCAAGATTCAAGTGTTATCGCGACTATTTACGCAACCATTCACATCTCTTCGTACAAAGTGTGTGATCCTTAAAGTAAACCCCACTTGACGGTGTCGGCGGTTAATTTTACAATCGGACGATAGCTTTAGGGGGTGGCGATAAAAGCACTTGCCAGCACGCGCACGAAGATCATTGCGATGCGCTCGTAAATTGGGGTTGTGGGAGCATGAAAACACCTTCTTTTCGGCTTCCGGAATCACATAATTTAGTGCAGATAAATCTACCACGTTAAGACTCATTAAATTCAATTTGTAAAATAATAATTCCAAAACATACATAGTCGATAAAGAACATATTATTGATACAAGTGCCAAATTTTATGAAAATTCATGGATTAGAAAAAGAATTATAGCGATTTTAGTAAAACTAGTTGATGAAAAAGAGTCAAGTCGCAGTTTGAAAATCCATCAAAAATCCAATTTGTAAAATAGTAATTCCAAAACATACATAGTTATTAAAGAATATATTATTGACACATGTGCCAAATTTTATGAAAATTCATAGATTAGAAAAAGAGTTATAGCGATTTTAGTAAAACTGGTTGATAAAAAAGAGTCAAGTCGCAGTTTGAAAATTCGTCAAAAATTCAATTTGTAAAATAATAATTCCAAAATATACATAGTCATTAAAGAACATATTATTGACACATGTGCCAAATTTTATGAAAATTCATAGATTGGAAAAATAGTTATAGCGATTTTAGTAAAACTAGTTGATGAAAAAGAGTCAAGTCGCAGTTTGAAAATTCGTCAAAAATTCAATTTGTAAAATAATAATTCCAAAACATACATAGTTATTAAAGAACATATTATTGATACATGTGCCAAATTTTATTTTATGAAAATTCATAGATTAGAAAAAGAGTTATAGCGATTTTAGTAAAACTAGTTGATGAAATAGAGTCAAGTCGCAGTTTGAAAATTCGTCAAAAATTCAATTTGAAAATTAATAATTCCAAAACATACATAGTCATTAAAAAACATATTATTGATATACGTGCCAAATTTTATGAAAATTCATGGATTAGAAAAAGAGTTATAGCGATTTTAGTAAAACTAGTTGATGAAAAAGAGTCAAGTCGCAGTTTGAAAATTCGTCAAAAATTCAATTTGAAAAATAATAATTCCAAAACATACATAGTCATTAAAAAACATATTATTGATATATGTGCCAAATTTTATGAAAATTCATGGATTAGAAAAAGAGTTATAGCAATTTTAGTAAAACTAGTTGATGAAAAAGAGTCAAGTCGCAGTTTGAAAATTCGTCAAAAATTCAATTTGTAAAATAATAATTCCAAAACATACATAGTCATTAAAAACCATATTATTGATATATGTGCCAAATTTTATGAAAATTCATGGATTGGAAAAAGAGTTATAGCGATTTTAGTAAAACTAGTTGATGAAAAAGAGTCAAATCGAAGTTTGAAAATTCGTCAAAAATTCAATTTGTAAAATAGTAATTCCAAAACATACATAGTTATTAAAGAACATATTATTGACACATGTGCCAAATTTTATGAAAATTCATGGATTAGAAAAAGAGTTATAGCGATTTTAGTAAAACTAGTTGATGAAATAGAGTCAAGTCGCAGTTTGAAAATTCGTCAAAAATTCAATTTGAAAAATAATAATTCCAAAACATACATAGTCATTAAAAAACATATTATTGATATATGTGCCAAATTCTATGAAAATTCATGGATTAGAAAAAGAGTTATAGCGATTTTAGTAAAACTAGTTGATGAAAAAGAGTCAAGTCGCAGTTTGAAAATTCGTCAAAAATTCAATTTGTAAAATAATAATTCCAAAATATACATAGTCACTAAAGAACATATTATTGACACATGTGCCAAATTTTATAAAAATTCGTGAATTAGAAAAAGAGTTATAGCGATTTTAGTAAAACTAGTTGATGAAAAACAGTCAAGTCGCAGTTTGAAAATTAGTCAAAAATTCAATTTGTAAAATAGTAATTTCAAAATATACATAGTTATTAAAGAACATATTATTGACACATGTGCCAAATTTTATGAAAATTCGTAGATTAGAAAAAGAGTTATAGCGATTTTAGTAAAACTAGTTGATGAAAAAGAGTCAAGTCGCAGTTTGAAAATTCGTCAAAAATTCAATTTGTAAACTAATAATTCCAAAACATACATAGTCGATCAAGAATATATTTTTGACATATGTGCCAAATTTTATGAAAATTCATGGATTAGAAAAAGAGTTATAGCGATTTTAGTAAAACTAGTTGATGAAAAAGAGTCAAGTCGAAGTTTGAAAATTCGTCAAAAAATCAATTTGTAAAATAGTAATTCCAAAACATACATAGTTATTAGAGAACATATTATTGACACATGTGCCAAATTTTATGAAAATTCCTGAATTAGAAAAAGAGTTATAGCGATTTTAGTAAAACTAGTTGATGAAAAATAGTCAAGTCGCAGTTTGAAAATTCGTCAAAAATTGAATTTGTAAAATAATAATTCCAAAACATACATAATCGATAAAAAAACATATTATTGACACATGTGCCAAATTTTATGAAAATTCGTAGATTAGAAAAAGAGTTATAGCGATTTTAGTAAAACTAGTTGATGAAAAAGAGTCAAGTCGCAGTTTGAAAATTCGTCAAAAATTCAATTTGTAAACTAATAATTCCAAAACATACATAGTCGATAAAGAATATATTTTTGACATATGTGCCAAATTTTATGAAAATTCATAGATTAGAAAAAGAGTTATAGTGATTTTAGTAAAACTAGTTGATGAAAAAGAGTCAAGTCGCAGTTTGAAAATTCGTCAAAAATTCAATTTGTAAAATAATAATTCCAAAACATACATAGTCATTAAAGAACATATTATTGACACATGTGCCAAATTTTATAAAAATTCATGGGTTAGAAAAAGAGTTATAGCGATTTTAGTAAAACTAGTTGATGAAAAAGAGTCAAGTCGCAGTTTGAAAATTCGACAAAAATTCAATTTGTAAAATAATAATTCCAAAACATACATAGTCATTAAAGAACATATTATTGATACATGTGCCAAATTTTATGAAAATTCATAGATTAGAAAAAGAGTTATAGTGATTTTAGTAAAACTAGTTGATGAAAAAGAGTCAAGTCGCAGTTTGAAAATTCGTCAAAAATTCAATTTGTAAAATAATAATTCCAAAACATACATAGTTATTAAAGAACATATTATTGATACATGTGCCAAATTTTATGAAAATTCATGAATTAGAAAAAGTGTTATAGCGATTTTAGTAAAACTAGTTGATGAAAAAGAGTGAAGTCGAAGTTTGAAAATTCGTGAAAAATTCAATTTGTAAAATAATAATTCCAAAACATACATAGTCATTAAAGAACATATTATTGATACATGTGCCAAATTTTATGAAAATTCATGAATTAGAAAAAGTGTTATAGCGATTTTAGTAAAACTAGTTGATGAAAAAGAGTCAAGTCGAAGTTTGAAAATTCGTGAAAAATTCAATTTGTAAAATAATAATTCCAAAACATACATAGTCATTAAAGAACATATTATTGATACATGTGCCAAATTTTATGAAAATTCATGAATTAGAAAAAGTGTTATAGCGATTTTAGTAAAACTAGTTGATGAAAAAGAGTCAAGTCGAAGTTTGAAAATTCGTGAAAAATTCAATTTGTAAAATAATAATTCCAAAACATACATCGTCATTAAAGAACATATTATTGACATATGTGCCAAATTCTATGGAAATTAATGAATTAGAAAAAGAGTTATAGCGATTTTAGTAAAACTAGTTCATGAAAAAAAGTCAAGTCGAAGTTTGAAAATTCGTCAAAAATTCAATTTGTTAAATAATAATTCCAAAACATAGATAGTCATTAAAGAACATATTATTGACACATGTGCCAAATTTTATGAAAATTCATGGATTGGAAAAAGAGTTATAGCGATTTTAGTAAAACTAGTTGATGAAAAAGAGTCAAGTCGAAGTTTGATAATTCGTCAAAAATTCAATTTGTAAAATAGTAATTCCAAAACATACATAGTTATTAAAGAATATATTATTAACACATGTGCCAAATTTTATGAAAATTCATAGATTGGAAAAAGAGTTATAGCGATTTTAGTAAAACTAGTTGATGAAAAAGAGTCAAGTCGAAGTTTGAAAATTCGTCAAAAATTCAATTTGTTAAATAATAATTCCAAAACATACATAGTCATTAAAGAATATATTATTGAGGTATGTGCCAAATTTTATGAAAATTCATGAATTAGAAAAAGAGTTATAGCTATTTTAGTAAAACTAGTTGATGAAAAACAGTCAAGTCGCAGTTTGAAAATTCGTCAAAAATTCAATTTGTAAAATAATAATTCCAAAACATAGATAGTCATTAAAGAACATATTATTGACACATGTGCCAAATTTTATGACAATTCATAGATTAGAAAAAGAGTTATAGCGATTTTAGTAAAACTAGTTGATGAAAAACAGCCAAGTCGCAGTTTGAAAATTCGTCAAAAATTCAATTTGTAAAATAATACATACATAGTCGATAAAGAATATATTATTGACATATGTGCCAAATTTTATGAAAATTCATGGATTAGAAAAAGAGTTATAGCGATTTTAGTAAAACTAGTTGATGAAAAAGAGTCAATTTCAATTCAATGAATTGTGATAAAATAATAGTAAGTTTTCAAGACGGAAAACGCAATTATATATAGCACAATTTTTGCAACAAACTTTTATTTGGATTCTGTAATATTCGAGATTAAAATTCCAACAAGGCTACAAATACTTCGATATACATAGGAATTTTACAGTAGTAAATGAGAATTTGTTTTTGATTTTTTTTTGTGATGGAATTTTGCAATATGTCAACTGAACGAGACGGGGACCGGATTTCCTGTTAATTATACAAACGCGGCGCGTGTTTAAGGGTAATTTATATGACACCGCCCTGCGGCATAAAACACAGGGGGGGTTGTGTCGGTGACGGCGGCAGTAGCGACGGCGGCGTGTGTACGTGAGGTCGAACGACGACGATAAAAACTGCCACAAATGCAGATTTTTTTTGTACCCAGCTCGACATGTTTCATGAAAATTATATGCAAGAAAATATAGTACAATGCATTTCGCAATGTAAATGAATTAATGCGCTTATGCAATAAATTACAAGCAAATCCCAGATTCGATGTTTTACTCAAAGGAACTGTTCGGTTAGGATAATTATCTCCATTACTTTACTTGTCCTTGACGAATAGAACGCATTATATTTTTATTATTATTATATTTTAATGAATCCATATATCCTCCTCTCGTACAATTTATCCGTAAAAAATAGAATGCGATATATTTTTCCATTTGATCTACCATCCAATTAAATATTTCAAATAATTTGCTGTATGATACAAGATAATTTAGATTGTCTCGCATCTTGACTAAAGGTCGTTTTAGACAAGACAATTTCTTGACTCAAAAGTTAGTCAAGATGCGACAGAATCTAAATTGTCTCGTATCATACAGCAAATTATTTGAAATATTGAATTGGATGGTAGATCAAATGGAAAAATATACCGCATTCTATTTGTTACGGATAAATTATATGAGAGGAGGATGGATATATGGATTCATTTCTAGAACAACTTTTGAGCTAAGATATTGTCTTGTCTAAAACGACCTTAACTTTTGAGTGAAGAAATTGTCTTGTCTAAAAAGACCTTAACTTTTGAGTCAAAAAATTGTCTTGTCTAAAACGACCTTTAGTAATTTAGTTAGTTTAATTGTGCAAGTAAATTGATATAAACATCTGATTCATTAAATACGACAAGCATGATACAACAACGTATTGTATAAACTTAGTTATAATAAGTAATGCGTTGATCACCATTTTTACATCGCATTTCAATTTCAAAAAATCATATGAACTGCTCCTCGCATATAGATGCCGCATACTATGTCGGTCATTATGCTCAATGATCGAAATCCCACCCTTAACTGTATTTCTATTTTCTTATGGAAATAATTTTTTATTATTATTATATATGTTTGTCGGACTTTCATGTACAATACTCTCTATGGCTTTGTTAATGAATTGATTAAATTTATTATTATTACCATAATTTAGGACAGAGAGAGTATTATTATATTATTGTTATAAAATAAAATGTATATTTACATAAATCGTGAAATACAAAAATATAGACATAATCCCACCTAAACAATTTTTTTTTTCTCTTTGCTCTTCTCTCGACATTAAACCGTACACATTATGACTTCATAAAAAAGTACTTTAGCTACTTGAATCATTAATAATTCCCCTAAACTTCACTCCTAAAACATTGCCCGCAAAACTTAATATAACAACGCCGCCCCTTCTTGCTACAATTAAGCCAACCCTGACGACGACTATTTGTCTTGCCGCTCGCGTCTCTTTCACATTCGCATCTTAATAATCTTTATTATTAAGCTATAAACCAGCGCGGCTTCCTTCCCTACCCGCTCTCACTAATGCCCCCTCAAAGAACTTACGCGTTGCGCAATTATATACCCAGAAAATTTCGAAACGCATTGCAAGTTGGTTGTAAATATTAATTGCACCCCGTAATTGCAGCGGTAAATTTAATAATGTTTATGAGATTGCACTAAAATGCGCGCAAAATTATTTTAAATAGGGGGAAAAGTAATGTTAACTAAATTAAGTAAATTAAGTTTAATGATGGTAGTAGTGTGTATACATATATACCGAAGCTTTTTTGACTTTTGTGGCTATTACATACTTGCAGCGTAAGATATGTTTTCAATGAAATCAAGAAAATATGTAAATATGCTATACGGAAAACAAAACTAAATGTCAGTTTTTGTGTGTGTATTCAAAATCATAGACATGGCAGTTAACGTATTAAAAATATATGATACAAATATTTAATCTTGAAACTTCATAAAGATGTAAATACATATATGTATTTCGAATATTTCCTTCATTACAACTGGAGTTACTAGTACTTGGTTATATTTATATACTCAGTTGTAAAAAACTGTTAAATATATATTATCTATTTGCCTTTTAGCTTAAGATCTAATCGATAGAATACCTATGTGTCTGAAGTAAGAATATACAATATTGGTGTAGGTTAACTGTTAAATATACAAAGCTTTTTCTTTTATTAAATCCATTGAATAGTTTTTGTATTGTGTTTTGTTGCAGTATAACCGGAGCCTTAATGAAACCGGAGTTGCACGGGTGTGGTCCAAATTTATTTGGACATAGTACCGTAAATAATGTTTTAATAAAATATCCTTACCTTGTCCCTAATTTCCTGCCTCATTTTCTCCCTTTCCTCCTCCATTTTTCGGTGCTTCTCTTTCCTTCGCTCCTCCGCTTCCCGGATGGCCTCGAGACGTTCCCGCTCGGCCTCCTCCTCTTTCTCTTTGTCGTCGCCATCGTCGCCGTCGCCGCCGACCGCTCCTGCAAAAAATCACCACACTCACCCTCAGACAATTGTTCCCAATTAAGTCACCTACATCAAAGTAACAACAAACACAAAGAGAAAGATAGAAGGGTTTCTTCCGAGGTGGGGCGAGTTCGATTAACCATGCCACACCGCTCCCCCAGAAATGTTATTACAAATAATCGCGCCGCCACCTAACGCACAACCGCCACCCCCTCGGTTATCTAATATAAATCACGGCCTAAACAGAATTAATTGATCGCGCCTAGCACACGGGGGGGCGATTTATAGCGAGCGCGCGAATTCCGCCACCCCCCTCTATTTATTAGCGCGCGCAGAATGCGGCTGGTTTTATGAACCGGAAGACGGATGGTTGCGCGCTTGTCTCATATTAATTAAATTTATTGCGAAATTACGAGATTTGTAATCTTTCCGCCGTAAATTTGACGAGCTACTAATTGTATGCGAGATTAATGTACGAGCTGGATGGTGTGTAAAATATGATGCTTTTCATAAAAAAAAAAATAGAAACTGAAATTTCTATATTATTCTTTAAGTAGAAAGCCGGAGATTTCTACTTAAAGAATAATGTAGAAATCTAGGGCTATAGCTAACTGTAGTTTTATAAAACTGTAGTTTACATATATGTATTTCGAATATTTGTGGTAAATTTTGTAAAATTTGCTTAACTTAATGCATGTGTGCATATAACTGAGCTCTAAATTGGTAATGTTATGAATTTTTGCATGATAATGAAACTCTTATTAATATAAAACATATGCGTTCAAGCACTAGATGTGCAGGAAAAAGCCTACACGCACGGTTCGGCATTGATAGCCATTGATAGCCATACATCCAAGTACAAATATTCTACGAAATAGTGTGAACAAGATAGATTTTGTAAAGCACAGTATCGCCCATCTCTGTCGTTTACTAATTTGAATGTATTTCATATATAAGTCACACTTATATATGTTTTATAAGATTGGCTTTGTGCTGATATCTCAGCACTCTGTTGGAATATTATTCCATAGAGGGCACTACTCGGTGATCCTGATGGCATGAGCATTACCATATGGGTGTGTATTGCTAATTGATGTGGTGCCGCCAGATGGCGTTTACCTTTCCTTCTTGGGGGGCTAGTTGTAATATTTTTGAATGTATTTCTATTTCATGTGATTTTTTCTGCACACCTCAAATACAAGCCCACTGTACAACCACTCATTCACACACTTGATTTACCAGAGAAATAAATAAAATAATTTATTATTATTATTATTATTATCATAGATAACAGACGATGCTATTATTATCACGTACTAAACAATTCTCATAATATTATTGTTAAAACCATTGAGAACTGTTAATTGTTCATTGTATCCACTTTAACAACCCACACTCAAACTTCTCTAACAAACATAAACCCACTACACTATTCCTTTATTGCGTAGCAAAACGAAGTTTTATTTTCTTGCCACTAGTCTGTCCGTAAGTCGATCGAAATCGGCCTTAAAATTCCACCGGCGTCTCCGTTACTGGGGGCCAATTTTCCCCGCGACCTGTAATTGCCCACGCGTACAAAGGAAAATTCCGGCGGGAAATTGACTTGTCGGTGAGCACGCTGCTATAAAATGCGCTTGGCGGTTTATTGTTTTAGTTGGGGCTGCAATTATTTGCCAGTAATTGCCAGCGCATGCCATTTTCAGACTGCACAATATGGGATCAATAGTGCAGGAGAAATTCGTTTCGCAAGGATTCATAGTTAGTTATGTTAATTTTTGGCAATCGTTTTCACAACAAACTACACTTGCCTACACAATAAAGTAGCTGGTGAGAAAATTACCCCGAATTTCAGTCCCCATCCTCGGAAAGGTTGCGGTAATTTACTAAGAGAGTCATCGTCTCCGTAGGTATTCCCTTTGAGGGGGTTTATTTTTCGGATATCTCCAATCTCCGGTTTTAGCACAAAGAGAGCATCTGCCGGCGACGTCGCCGCTCGGCTGTTAAGTGCCCTTTGAAATCCTGCAGATCTAATTACGTTATGACGGGGCGTTGGGGGTGTGAGCGGGGCGGCTGGAAATCACATTTCGGTGTTCTACTGAAGTGTCGCGCCTGCAGCAGCACTACGGACGCGTTTGTGCTAAGTTACGCCACCCCACACCCATCATCATTACGCTGCACACCTTTTTTATTAGTAGAATCCCACAGTTATTGCAGCGTGCAGGATTTTAATTTGCCCAAAATGATATTTGTATTTTAGTGTACTTGGGATATTCTTGCTTAATTGTATAAATTCGAGTTAACTATAGCCCGTGATTATATTTTATAGCCTCATGTTCCTCTGTTTACATATGGCAATGTCGCATTATGTATCAAATTTGTCAAAAGAGCCAATTATGTTTATATCACAAACTTTTTGTATTATAAACATTTATACACGATAACTCATGAGTTGTACCGATCAGTTTTACTATACCAATCACAAATGGAGTTGCAAAAACTTATCTGGGAATACTAAAACTTAAAAAAATACCTATTCATCATAATACAATTTAAATATTTTTGTGTTATTCTTATCTAGAAATATATGAAAAACTTAATTATAAAAACTCCAATGAGTTATTTTCATTATCTTCAAACATATGGCTTGTAAACGTTGACATTTGTATGATCAAACATTCCTGCAAAAACACCGATTCATTATATGAAATTTTAAGATTTTTTCTGTTATTCTTATTTAAAAATGTATGAAACACTTAATTATTAAAACTCCAATGAGTTATCTTCATTATCTTCAAAGATATGGCATGTAAAAGTAGAAATTTGTATGATCACACATTCCTGCAAAAACACCTGTTCATTATATGCAATTTTAAGATTTTTTTGAGTTATTCTTATTTAAAAATATATGAAAAACTTAATTATAAAAATTCCAATGAGTTATCTTCAGTATCTTCAAAGATATGGCTTGTAAAAGTTGAAATTTGTATGATCACATATTCCTGCAAAAACACCTATTCATCATATGCAATTTTAAGATTTTTTGTTTTATTGTTATTTAAAAATGTATGAAAAGCTAAATTATAAAAACTTCAATGAGTTATCTTTATTATGTTCAAAGATATGGCTTGTAAAAGTTGAAATTTGTAAGATCACACATTCCTGCAAAAACACCTATTCATCACGATGTAATTTTAAGATTATTTGTGTTATTCTTAATTAAAAATGTATGAAAAACTTAATTATAAAAACTCCAATGAGATATCTTCATTATCTACAAAGATATGGCTTGTAAAAGTTGAAATTTATATGATCACACATTCCTGCAAAAACACCTATTCATCATATGCAATTTTAAGATTTTTTGTGTTATTCTTATTTAATAATGTATGAGAAACTTAATTATAAAAACTCCAATGAGTTATCTTCATTATGTTCAAAGATATGGCTTGTAAAAGTTGAAATTTGTATGATCACACATTCCTGCAAAAACACCTATTCATTTTAATTAATCTTAAGATTTTTTTGTATTATTCTTATTTAAAAATGTATGAAAAACTTAATTATAAAAACTCCAATGAGATATCTTCATTATCTTCAAAGATATGGATTGTAAAAGTTGAAATTTATATAATCACACATTCCTGCAAAAACATCAGATGCAATTTTAAGATATTTTGTGTTATTCTTATTCAAAAATGTATGATAAACTTAATTATAAAAACTCTAATGAGTAATCTTCATTATCTTCAAAGATATGGCTTGTAAAAGTTGAAATTTGTATGTTCACACATTCCTGCAAAAACACCTATGCATTATATGCAATTTTAAGATTTTTTGTGTTATTCTTATTTAAAAATGTATGAAAAACTTAATTATAAAAACTACAATGAGTTATCTTTATTATCTTCAAAGATATGGCTTGTAAAACTTGAAATTTATATGATCACACATTCCTGCAAAAACACCTATACATCATATGCAATTTTAAGATTTTTGTGTATTATTCTTATTCAAAAATGTATGAAAAACTTAACTATAAAAACTACAATGAGTTATCTTCATTATCTTCAAAGATATGGCTTGTAAAAGTTGGAATTTGTATTATCACACATTCCTGCAAAAACACCTATTCATTTTAATTAATCTTAATTTTTTTTTGTTATATTCTTATTTAAAAATGTATGAAAAACGTAATTATAAAAACTCCAATGAGATATCTTCATTATCTTCAAAGATATGGCTTGTAAAAGTTATAATTTGTATGATCACACATTCCTGCAAAAACACCTATTCATCATATGAAATTTTAAGACTTTTTGTGTTATTCTTATTTAAAAATGTATGACAAACTTAATTATAAAAACTCCAATGAGTTATCTTCATTATCTTCAAAGATATGGCTTGTAAAAGTTGAAATTTGTATGATCACACATGCCTGCAAAAACACCTTTTCATTATATGCAATTTTAAGATTTTTTGTGTTATTCTTATTTAAAAATGTATGAAAAACTCAATTATAAAGACTCCAATGAGTTGATTCAATTCGTTTAATACGTTGAAAAATTCTACTAAATCCAATGGCAACCTAAATAAAGTTTTTGCCACTCCTATCGCTGCACTGCGAAGGTAGTGTTGTAAAAGAGGACGCGTATGCTAATCCCATTGCGAAACCTTCCGGAAGCGATTCCCCAATAAACGCCTCCCTGATGAGATTCGGATCCGATTTATTAAGGGCTGCGACGTCGTCGTCGCCCCCGGCTCCCAGGTGGGCGGTCAGTGCCATCGGCTTCCACTAGAGTGGGCCCCTTAATGAATTCAATTTTGCGCGCTTTATTACGGGGTGGCACGTCGGTGGGCTACTGGTCCCCACTTGAGAAGGTTAGAGGAGGGACGAAGAACGGAAAATATCAATAAAAGGCGCTGTTGTATTGTTGATATGAAAATATAAATTAATAGCGACTGCTATTGACTTTATTTTTGGCAATGATGTCATACCATCATTGCCAAAAAAATAAAGTCGCTAATAATCATATCAATCTCACTTCAGACAATGAGTTAATTGAGTAACGATACTGGAATTATTGGAATAAAAATTGCTATATGCAAATACTTAAAGAATATATTTAACTTACGAATACAGTGCTAGTTGAGGAACAGGTATCTATCAAAAAGTCTCAACAATTAATAGTCTTTATCTGTGCAAATAGAATTATATCTTCGAACATAGCAATCATCGCAATTCCAACATGCATTAAAATAATTCAAAGACAAACAAATCTAACGTATTCCTTCTAATTATAATAATATAATATATAATAATTATTCCTTCTAATTATTTTAATGCATGTAGGAATTGTGATGATTTCTGTGTTCGAAGATGTAGTTCTATTTGTACAGATAAAGACTATTAACAACTGAGATTTTTTGATATATCCCTTCACAATTATCTGATAGAGAGCGAAGCTTGAGGTTACTAGGCCTCGGTTTAAAATTCAGAGCAGTTTTAGGATGCAATATTGGCTGGGGATCTATTCTGTAAGTTAATTCTTGTAAAAAAGCATGAGTAGACCCCCACGTAATACTTTATTCTAAAATTTCTCTTAAGTTAATTCTTGTAAAAAAGCATGAATAGACCCCCACGTAATACTTCTAAAACTTCTCTGGAACTAGGTCCTAATACCCTCAGCACAGCTCTTCTCTCTATCAGATAACCGATGTCCTTCCAACTGTCGTTTCTCTTCAATATTGTTTTCATGCATGTGTGGTGGCACCTTTGCAAATAATGTGAGGGTGTAAAAGTTGAGTGGGTGGGAGATTGCAGAAAGCTGAATGAATGGTTAGGAGAGGATGGGAAATGCGTGAAAATCTGATATGGGAGAGGAAATTGGCAAGGCCAGAGGAGGTACGCCCTTCTCTGCCCTTGCCAATTTCCAATCCCACGTCAGATTTTCTCACCTTTCCCATCCTCTCCTAACCTTTCATTCAGTTTTCTTCAATGTTCCACCCACGAAGGTGATTATGTATTTTTTGATTCTAACTTTTTATTTTTTTTATTTTTTATTTGTTGTTTTCGTTATGAGTATTGTTTATTAGGGAAATTTTGTATTTTGTAGGGGTTATGCCAAATAAAGGTATTTTTTTTATGCATGTTGGAATTACGATGTTTTCTGTTCGAACATACAGCTCTATTTGCTCAGCTGAAGACTATTAAGTCAACCCCAAACCAGGGTTGACACCACTTGATCTGAACGTATTCGTTTAATTGTCTAAAGGCCGGTTCTACAGTTGACATTTAACCGGAGAATAAGGCTATTCGTGGAATAAGAGATATTGGCATTAAAATCGCAAACTTATTCCACAAATAGCCTTCGGTTAAATGTCAATTGTAGAACCGAGCCTAAGTCGATTTGGCACTATACTTCCGTACAGTATACATGGTAGGGAAGTTCAATAAAAGTACGTCCCAATAAATACGTTTTGCTGCAGACATCTACAATTTCCAAATAGTACTATTTAATAAATAATAAATCATCACCGTCCCAAGAGAAGATTCTATTAAAACATTTTCTGCTGATCGTTATCGATTCGTCTCACTGCGAAATTTTCAGCCTGCATACAAACACGACAGCCACTGTGCAATTTATGGAACGATTTATCACGCGGGCGTACCCGCCCCCTTGTATTTTATCGCCCGATATTACTTCGGAAATATTTTATAGCGCCCGTTTTCGTGCCGATGGATGTTTGTTTCGCGAGGAGCAGAAGGCGCGCGAGATAAATATTTCACGGCGTTCGATTACGCCTTGCGTTCGCGGGGGTGCAATCGTTTACGAATAAAACAGCAACAACAACGAATAACTATGGCCGGGGCCCAAGTTGGTTAAGTAGTTTTTAGAATTTTATTTAGCAAAACATTTTCGCTAAATTTACAGTTTCAAAAGTTCACGTACATTGAAATAAATTATTAATAATTCTAGTCGTATCGTATTAAAAATTCGTAATAATTCGATTGCACGAGTTTATAATCACTCTTTATTTCCCACATCTTACTGACACCACTGGCCTAATAAAAGCACTGCAATCTACAACAATAATACTTTGTAAACGGTATATTTATAATAGAAGAATACCGGCTCGTTATCGAGGAACGTCCACCGCAATATCCGCGGCCTGGTTTTATTTTTATTGTAATATTATGTGTGATAAAATTGAGCTGTAAAGTTTATGGCCCTTTTATGCGCGGTTTGCGGATGCGACGGCAATGATAACGCCTTAGAACTGATCCAATTGGCGGCGTAAAATTTCTCAAGGGCGTGCGATAATAAATATGTGTAGTAATGTCAGTTCGTCTGGAAGATGTAAAAATTTAAATGAAATATTTCACATATAAAAAATGAGATATGGATTGGTTTAAAGCATTAAATATAAGAACAATATTTGTGAATTTATATAATGGCTGTGAATAATAATAAGAAGGATAATCGTTTTCGAGTATGTATATATAAAGAATGTTGGCATGGTCCTATTAACCTATTTTGGGGCCATAGATATTTGTTTCTGATCTTTGGCACATGGAACTCAAGACAAGAATCCAGGTAAATTCTTAAACAATGCTAGGAATATAATGTATACCAGATGTATATGCAAACCTATTCATCATCAAACCATTTTAAGATTTTTTGTTATTCTTGTTTAAATATATAAGAAAACTTCAATAATAAAGACCGCAATCTTCATTATCTTCAAAGACGTGGCTTGTGAAAGTTTAAATTTGTTTTATCACACTTTCCTGTAAAAGTACCTATTCATTATAATCCAATTTTAAGATTTTTGTGTGTTTTTCTTATCTAAAAATGTATGGAAAACTCAATTATAAAAACTGTGAGTTATCTTCATTATCGTCAAAGATATGGCTTGTAAAAGTTGAAATTTGTATGATCACACATTCCTGCAAGAATACCAATTCATCAAGCAATTTTAAGATTTTTTATGTTATTCTTATCTAAAAATTTATGAAAAAGTAAATGATAAAAACTCCAATGAGTTATTTTTATTATATTCAAAGATATTGCTTGTTAAAATTGAAATTTGTATGATCACACATTCCTGCAAAAATACCAATTCATCAAGATGCAATTTTAAGATTTTGTGTGTTATTCTTATCTAAAAATATATGAGAAACTCAATTATAAAGACTCCACAGAGTTATCTTCATTATGTTCAGAGATATGGCTTGTAAAAGTTGAAATTTGTATGATCACACATTCCTGCAAAAATACCAATTCATCAAGATGCAATTTTAAGCTTTTTTATGTTATTCTTATTTAAAAATGTATGAAAAACTCAATTATAAAGATTCCAATGAGTTCTCTTCATTATCTTCAAAGGTATGGCTTGTAAAAGTTGAAATTTGTATTATCACACATTCCTGCTAAAATACCAATTCATCATGATGCATTTTAAGCTTTTTTGTGTTATTCTTATCTAAAAATGAATGAAAAACTCAAGTATAAAGATTCCAATGAGTTCTCTTCATTATCTTCAAACGTATGGCTTGTAAAAGTTGAAATTTGTATTATCACACATTCCTGCTAAAATACCAATTCATAATGATGCAATATTACGATTTTGTTGTGTTATTCTTATCTAAAAATGTATGAAAAACTCAATTATAGAGACTCCAATAAGTTAACTTCATTATCTTCCCAGATATTGCTTGTAAAAGTTGAAATTTGTACATGAACATGATGCAATTTTAAGATTTTTTGTGTTATTCATATCTAAAAATGTATGAAAAACTCAATTATAAAAACTCCAATGAGTTATCTTCATTATCTTCAAAGATATGGCTTATTAAATTTCAAATTTATATTACTAGTATTTTCTACTAAGGAAAACGGTTTCTCTGAGTGAGTCACTGCTTATTTAAGCATACCCTTTTCAAAACATTGTACCCTTCACATTTGCGTAACACTTAGATTTTAGATCAATACCCCAAAGTGCATAGTAGCTGCCCCCCGAAGCCGTGTTATTTTTTTGTATCAGCTACATTTCACGTCCGCAGTTTATTTCGACCCTTTTTCAGCTGGCGTTCGTTTTTGTAAGCACGGTCTGCAGTTTGCGCGCAGGAAACTTATTTGTAATGCGACGTTTTGCTCGAAATAACTGGAGCGCGCTAGATTTACGGCCGGCCACTTTCAGGGAAAATTGCGCGACCGTAGGGAAACCCCGCGGGCATCGTTTGCATTCTTGCTGTTAGCACCGGAGGTGGGGACGCATGGCATAACGCATTTTTCTGCATAACTTTCTGATAAATATTAGCATCTACTACCGTTTGATTTGATTTAATACTGGTATAACATACACGAGTTACTCATAACTACCCGGCGCATCCACCAATATGTCGCGGATAGGGGGTGTAAACTCTTCTCAACAATAAAAATATTTCGTACAACCGAGTAAGCTTTTGATATTTAAATAATTATTACGTTTCATTAGTAAATCTATACAGTGTAGAGGGGGTTGTATATAGCAAATACCACCCTCCGGCTCTATTACATCCAAGCCGCCTCCGCAATTAATTAGTCTAATCTTGGAGCGACCGGCTCGTCGCGTGATTTATCCGAGACACGAAATTAGCACGAACGCGCGCCCTTAATAAGGCTTGCGGCCATTACCTATAAACCACCACCGCCCGCACTAATTTACAGGATTGCATAATGCCTCGTTGCGGTCCGAATATATACCTTCATTAAACACGAATGCGCGACATCAGGCACGTTGTCGAAACCTAGTCATTGCAAAGAGACATTATAATTGTTCAAATTGATTGTGTTCAATTCAATTATGAATGGGTTTAACTGTATGAAAGTCACAATACAGGAGGACGGGACGCATGGCATAACGCATTTTTCTTCATAACTTTCTGATAAATATAGTGTCCACTACTATCTATAGTATCCACTATCGTTTGCGTATGCAATATATATACCTAAAGTATTAAATAAACATATTTGTTATACAATTTCAAATTAATATATACTTAAATTGGGAAAATAAAAATAAAATAAACACCTAAAGTATTAAATAAACATAATGTGATACAATTTGAAATAAATATATACTTACAATTGGAAAAAAAAAATAATGTTAATACATTCAAATAAATAATTTAGTTCAAAATTCATAATAGGTTCTTCTCCTATTGTATAATAAGAGATATACTATTGTATAATAGGAGAAAAACCTACTATGAATTTTGAACTAAATTATTTATTTGAATGTATGTAACATTTTTTTTTTCCAATTTAAGTATATATTTATTTCAAATTGTAAAACATTATGTTTATTTAATACTTTAGGTGTTACACCTTATGTATGCACCTACAGATTTACCAAAATAAATAAATGTGAACAAAATTTTCATTTAATAAATATTGCAAACATAGTACAGAGATAATAATAATGCAAATTAATGTTGTACCAAACTTGAATTTTAGCTTATATCTCAATTTATTTAGTCCGCGTGCCCACGCTTTTTACTCGCTGCGAAAAGCAAATTTGTGCCCCCTGTGGGGACCGATAAAAAGAGCAATTCATCAACCCCTTGATGTAAGTTTTTGTTCGGTTTATTTTTTGCTGTCGGGGGAGCAGCAACGTGCCGGTATTCGGAGCAGACCTTTTTAATACGGCACGTTCTCCGTGGAAATGAGGCTACGATTCACCAAGGATTTATTTAAATACTTTAAGAAGGATTTTTAAACGAATTTACATTTCCAGGCTTTTATTATTTAAATGATTTTTTTTATTAATAAAATTAACTTTATTTATGTACAACACATTTATTAATTGTGTTATAACTATTGATGTTACACCCAAAAATATATTTTGGCTATATGTAAAAATAAAGATGATTATTATATTATAAACAAATAGTAGTTATTGTATATGTTACAATTCTGTAACTGGCTATGAAGTTTTTTCCGTGTGTTAATGTATGTGTGTGTAAAGGCTAGCTAGTTCATAATAACAAATATTTATGTACACTATTAACTTGATAAAACATAATTATGTATTAAAGGCACCTTAAACTTCCAAAGAATATTTACAAAATTTCAAAACAGATCATAAGATCACGGATGGTTTTTGTTTTATGGCGTTCTAAACAAGATAAAATGTTAAAAAAAAAACGTCATACAAAAATAATTGGATTGCTCTTCCAATACGAAATAATAAAATCAAAGTTTTCTATATTCAAAAAATATTGAATTTTACAAATTTTCAAACGATATATTGATTGATCAGATGTTTTTTTTGTTTTGCTTTATAGACCGGATGACTTGAGAAAATGTTTTAATGAAATAACTTTGTCAATCAAAAATTCAATTCAAGATGATCTTATACAGAAATATTTGATAATTGAAATTTTCTATCCGTATGCACATATCTTCAGAAATCTTTCACCAAATTACGGTAGTTTTCGAGTTAAAGCCATGTAAAGTCAAAAAGTGTATAATTGAAAGTGTTCAAACATAATAATTTGTTATTTTATATATTTTTTTAGTATAAATTTGGATAAAATTAAGACCAGTTTTTATACAAAAATGTCTGAGTAACTGAAATTTTTAAACCGCATTCACATGCCTTCAACTGTTTTCGAATTAGAGCCCTTAAAAGTCAAAAAGTGTATAATTGAAAGTGTTCAAACATACAAATTTGCTATTTTATATATTTTTTGGTATAAATTTGGAGAAAATTAAGACCAGTTCTTATACAAAAATGTCTGAGTAACTCAAATTTTCAAACCGCATTCACATATCTTCAACTGTTTTCGAGTTAGAGCCCTTAAATTCAAAAAGTGTATAATTGAAGGTGTTCATACATTACCATTTGTTGTTTTATATATTGTTTCGTGTAAATTTGGATAAAATCAAAATCAGTTTTTATACAAAAATGTCTGAGTAACTCAAATTTTCAAACCGCATTCACATGTCTTCAACTGTTTTCGAGTTAGAGCCCTTAAAAGTCAAAAAGTGTATAATTGAAAGTGTTCAAATATAATAATTTGCAATTTTATATATTTTTTAGTGTAAATTTGGATAAAATTAAAATCAGTTTTAATACAAAAATGTCTGCGTAACTCAAATTTTCAAACCGCATTCACATGTCTTCAACTGTTTTCGAGTTAGAGCCCTTAAAAGTCAAAAAGTGTATAATTGAAAGTGTTCAAACATAATAATTTGCAATTTTATATATTTTTTAGTGTTAATTTGGATAAAATCAAAATCAGTTTTTATACAAAAATGTCTGAGTAACTCAAATTTTTAAACCGCATTCACATGTCTTCAACTGTTTTCGAGTTAGAGCCCTTAAAAGTCAAAAAGTGTATAATTGAAAGTGTTCAAACATAATAATTTGCAATTTTATATATTTTTTAGTGTTAATTTGGATAAAATCAAAATCAGTTTTTATACAAAAATGTCTGAGTAACTCAAATTTTCAAACCGCATTCACATGTCTTTAACTGTTTTCGAGTTAGAGCCCTTAAAAGTCAAAAAGTGTATAATTGAAAGTGTTCAAACATAATAATTTGCAATTTTATATATTTTTTAGTGTTAATTTGGATAAAATCAAAATCAGTTTTTATACAAAAATGTCTGAGTAACTCAAATTTTTAAACCGCATTCACATGTCTTCAACTGTTTTCGAGTTAGAGCCCTTAAAAGTCAAAAAGTGTATAATTGAAAGTGTTCAAACATAATAATTTGCAATTTTATATATTTTTTAGTGTTAATTTGGATAAAATCAAAATCAGTTTTTATACAAAAATGTCTGAGTAACTCAAATTTTCAAACCGCATTCACATGTCTTCAACTGTTTTCGAGTTAGAGCCCTTAAAAGTCAAAAAGTGTATAATTGAAAGTGTTCAAACATAATAATTTGCAATTTTATATATTTTTTAGTGTTAATTTGGATAAAATCAAAATCAGTTTTTATACAAAAATGTCTGAGTAACTCAAATTTTCAAACCGCATTCACATGTCTTCAACTGTTTTCGAGTTAGAGCCCTTAAAAGTCAAAAAGTGTATAATTGAAAGTGTTCAAACATAATAATTTGCAATTTTATATATTTTTTAGTGTAAATTTGGATAAAATTAAAATCAGTTTTAATACAAAAATGTCTGAGTAACTCAAATTTTCAAACCGCATTCACATGTCTTCAACTGTTTTCGAGTTAGAGCCCTTAAAAGTCAAAAAGTGTATAATTGAAAGTGTTCAAACATAATAATTTGCAATTTTATATATTTTTTAGTGTTAATTTGGATAAAATCAAAATCAGTTTTTATACAAAAATGTCTGAGTAACTCAAATTTTTAAACCGCATTCACATGTCTTCAACTGTTTTCGAGTTAGAGCCCTTAAAAGTCAAAAAGTGTATAATTGAAAGTGTTCAAACATAATAATTTGCAATTTTATATATTTTTTAGTGTTAATTTGGATAAAATCAAAATCAGTTTTTATACAAAAATGTCTGAGTAACTCAAAGTTTCAAACCGCATTCACATGTCTTCAACTGTTTTCGAGTTAGAGCCCTTAAAAGTCAAAAAGTATATAATTGAAAGTGTTCAAACATAATAATTTGCAATTTTATATATTTTTTAGTGTTAATTTGGATAAAATCAAAATCAGTTTTTATACAAAAATGTCTGAGTAACTCAAATTTTTAAACCGCATTCACATGTCTTCAACTGTTTTCGAGTTAGAGCCCTTAAAAGTCAAAAAGTGTATAATTGAAAGTGTTCAAACATAATAATTTGCAATTTTATATATTTTTTAGTGTTAATTTGGATAAAATCAAAATCAGTTTTTATACAAAAATGTCTGAGTAACTCAAATTTTCAAACCGCATTCACATGTCTTTAACTGTTTTCGAGTTAGAGCCCTTAAAAGTCAAAAAGTGTATAATTGAAAGTGTTCAAACATAATAATTTGCAATTTTATATATTTTTTAGTGTTAATTTGGATAAAATCAAAATCAGTTTTTATACAAAAATGTCTGAGTAACTCAAATTTTTAAACCGCATTCACATGTCTTCAACTGTTTTCGAGTTAGAGCCCTTAAAAGTCAAAAAGTGTATAATTGAAAGTGTTCAAACATAATAATTTGCAATTTTATATATTTTTTAGTGTTAATTTGGATAAAATCAAAATCAGTTTTTATACAAAAATGTCTGAGTAACTCAAATTTTCAAACCGCATTCACATGTCTTTAACTGTTTTCGAGTTAGAGCCCTTAAAAGTCAAAAAGTGTATAATTGAAGGTGTTCATACATTAGAATTTGCTGTTATATATGGTTTCGTGTAAATTTCGATCAAATCAAAATCAGTTTTTATACAAAAATGTCTGAGTAACTCAAATTTTCAAACCGCATTCACATGCCATCAACTGTTTTCGAGTTAGAGCCTTTAAAAGTCAAAAAGTGTATAATTGAAAGTGTTCAAACATACAAATTTACTATTTTATATTTTTTTTGGTAAAATTTGGATAAAATCAAGACCAGTTCTTATACAAAAATGTCTGAGTAACTCAAATTTTCAAACCGCATTCACATGTCTTCAACTGTTTTCGAGATAGAGCCCTTAAAAGTCAAAAAGTGTATAATTGAAGGTGTTGAAACATTACAATTTGCTGTTTTATATATTTTTTAGTATAAATTTGGATAAAATCAAGACCAGTTCATATACAAAAATGTCCGAGTAACACAAATTTTCAAACTGCATTCACATGTCTTCAACTGTTTTCGAGTTAGAGCCCTTAAAAGTTAAAAAGTGTATAATTGAAGGTGTTGAAACATTACAATTTGCTGTTTTATATATTTTTAGTATAAATTTGGATAAAATCAAGACGAGTCCATATACAAAAATGTCCGAGTAACACAAATTGTCAAACCGCATTCACATGTCTTCAACTGTTTTCGAGTTAGAGCCTTTAAAAGTCAAAAAGTGTATAATTGAAAGTGTTCAAACATAATAATTTGCAATTTTATATATTTTTTAGTGTAAATTTAGATAAAATCAAAATCAGTTTTTATACAAAAATGTCTGAGTAACTCAAATTTTAAAACCGCATTCACATGCCTTCAACTGTTTTCGAGTTAGAGCCCTTAAAAGTCAAAAAGTGTATAATTGAAAGTGCTCAAACATAATAATTTGCTATTTTATATAATTTTTACTATGAATTTGGATAAAATGAAGACCAGTTCATATACGAAAATGTCTACGTAACTCAAATTTTCAAACCGCATTCACATGTCTTCAACTGTTTTCAAGTTAGAGCCCTTAAAAGTCAAAAAGTGTATGTATAATTGAAGGTGGTCATATATTACAATTTGCTGTTTTATATATTGTTTCGTGTAAATGTGTATAAAATCAAAATCAGTTTTCATACAAAAATGTCTGAGTGACTCAAATTTTAAAACTTTATTCCCATATCTTCAACTTTTTCAAGTTACAGCCCTTTAAATTAAAAAAATGTGTAATTGAAGGTGTTCAAATAAACATTACATAAATAGATATCTTTAATAAATTCTTGCTTAATTTTAAGAAATCATGATTCTAAAAATGTTCATATCGTCGAGAAATTTTTATGGATTTTATATTGGTGATTTTAATTTCGCATTCCGCCTGTCACCCCTAGACCTCATCGCCGCGCTGCTTTCAATTACCCACAAAGCCGTCGCAACTCCGCCGTGAAATTCTTTACCTTTCCACGTTTCCGCGGTGTCAATCCCGTCGCGTTCCGCTCCATTCCCCATCCACACCCCCAACACCCGTTTCAAGCCCGCCGCCAGAAATAATAAAATTGAATTAATCCCGCTCAATTGTGCGACATTTTGTGCATTATTCACACGGGGGCGGGGCGGCACAGCTCTTAAAAGAGAAACTTCTGCAATTAGACCGAACTGATCGACTCGGGGGCGGTGGCGGGCGGCAGGAAATTAGATCAAATTCCCTTTTAGCACACCGGTGTCGATTGCACTCGAATATGGCGCGATGAAAAGGCCGGGGTGCGCGCGACTAATTTATTTGAAAAGCGGAAATAATTAGGGGGTTGTAGGCGAGATTCAGATTTTAAATCGAATGAAGTTACGCGATTCAATGCAGCTATTGAATTTTATATGCTGAAAAAATAGGTTAGCATATATGTATGTGTTGCGTTTGAGTTTAGAAGACCTTTATTTGGCATATCCGCACCACCCTTCCCTTTTACTAAATTAGCCCCAATAAACAGTATTTTCACAGATAAAAAAAAAATAATACAACATATATAAGTGTGAACCCACCTCTTAGCAATCTACACATCTAGATTTCGATCTTATTAGATCTCGTCAGTGTAGCTCAGCTAGTGAGGATGAATTCACACAATATCTCGAGCCAGATGGCGTTTAACTTCCCTCTACGAGGGTAAGTTGTACTGTTTTTAAAATAATACAAATTAAAATAAAATACATATTCGCTTCTGTCTTCTTCGTACACATTAGTCGCCAATTTCCTCTCCCACGTCAGCAGATTTTCACGTCTTTTCCATCCTCTCCTAACCATTCATTCAGCCCTTCTGGCAATTCAATTCAAACTGTGGACAAAAAATATCAGTGAAATTGACTTTCATATCACTGATATTTGTTGTCCACAGTTTTAATTGAATTGCCAGAAGGGCGAAATAGAATCTATTAGATCCCCTTTTTGTGTCAAATTTTTCGAGGATTAAATTGAAAATGTTGGACCACAATTTACCTAGGATGAGTTAAACTAGTATAATATGGTCGTTGATGATTCTGTCTAGTCATATTGTTTGTCCACAGTTTGAATTGAATTACTAGAAGGGTGCGCTAGGATCTCTTAGGTGTCCTTTCCTCTTTTGTGTAAGACTTAGAAAACTTACTGCCACCGGAGGACTTCGGCTTCCGCAGAGACAAATGCTATAAATCTCTTAATATAGAAAGCCACCGCTCAATATCTAGTTATACGTGACGTTATTAAAAAATACTAATGCCGAAATTTCATATTTGAACGAACTCAAATCGTGAGTTATTCGTAAATATCGAAAAAAACTTTAAAAGGAATGCTTACATTCGAAACGTATGAACGTATAAGTCAGGAATCGTACCCCTTAATCGTCCATTTAATTAATTCAGCATGTAGATTTTGTCGATTTCACGTAGTAGACAATTAAGTTGATTCGGCATAATACATTATTACTTAATGCATTGTTTGCATAATGAGTCTCGTTTTATCGTGTTAATTAATTGCCGTTTGATTTTCCCCAGCGGCGTTTTCTTTCCTTCATTATGCGCTCTAATTAGGGGGCATATAATGTTAACTATCATCAAGGGCGCGCAAAGACCGCAACTGTTGTCTACGTTTTGTTTCGCTTAACCCTGGGGGAATCCCCTTTGTGGATCACACCTTTCTATATAAAAGCAGGCTCGTAAACTTTACAAGGGAAATCGTTAACACACAGCCAGCCCGGCAAGCGGATTATTGTTTGTTAACACAGCGCACCGTATTATTGCCATATAAACCAATGAGAAAGACGAGAGTTTTATTTAACGAGAAAACTAACTACTGTGTAATTCACAGTGTATTCACCATATTGAAGATTTCAAACGTAAAATTTTCTGATATTCTATTCAAGTGAAATTATATAGAAAATATTGTCTTTGAAGTGTAGATAGATGTTTTTGGATTACAAATAAAATTCACACCTTTCAATAAAATGCACATCTCTTTAGTCATCGAATTTGCTTGATAATAGCTAGAGCTGAGCCGAGAATATTTACAAAAAATTAAAATTAACAATAGCCTCCTACATCAAAAGGTAAAAGGCAAATAGATAATATATATATATATATATATATATATATATATATATATATATGCAAGTTATTATTGGGAAACAGCGAGGGCAGTAAAAAACTCCTTTACTGCCCTCGCTGTTTCCCAATAATAACTTGCACATAATTAACTTTCGGCGAATAAATACAATAATATATATATATATATATATATATATATATATATATACAAATGATAAAAAAAACAAAGAAAAACTTATCTTAAATAAATGTATTATGTTGTTTTGTAATTGGAATTTCATATTCATAATTTCATGGCGTTAAGTAGAAATTTATCAATAAATCAATAAAAAAGTATATTCTGGTTTTGGAGATTTTTGTGGGAATAAAAAAATAGCAAGTGATGAGAAGTGAAATAAAGAAATTGGAAATATTGAATTGACGACTATTATTATGTGGAATATTTGGAATTGAATTAATTTGGTATTAGTCTTTTTAATACTGCTATATGTAATAATAAAAGTAGCTTTTGCATAACTTAATATTTTATTTATTTTATTATTTATACATTAATCATACCTCAGATACTAATATGCAAAAACATTTAAAACATATTAAATGTTTCTGCATATTCATATCTGAGGTATGATTCATGTATAAACAATAAAATAAATAAAATATTATGTTATGCAAAAGTCACTTTTATTATTTTATATAGCAGTATTATTTCAAACAAATTACTTCTGTTTCTGTTTACAAGTTTAAAATTAAATCATAGAACTTTATCAAGCCGAATCTTAATTAATTTTGTGATAATATTTTTGAACATACCTGCCAATAATATAAGATACAGTATTCATCTTTCTGCGTTTGAAAATTAAACCCTCTGTAATTACATCAAAGACATATTTTGTTACAATATTAATCTCAGTCTCCCATCAAAGCAACATTTTATTAAAATACGAAACTCCCTTGAGGTATCCATTTTGCACCCTCCACATCTCCTAACCCTCTTCTTAATTGGCAGCATCTTTTATAATAAATTCATGTTTTTGCCGAGGGAGTGTTCCCTACGGAAAACGACCCTCGGGGTTTCCGCCCCCGTGAAAACAGCGTTAATTTCTCACTTAGCCTCGCCGGGGGGGTTGCCCAAATTTGCCGGAAAAGCCAACATGATTATGCTAATGCGTGTTATCAAACTTTTTGGCGACGTTTTGCATATTTTAGGAATGCTAATGCGAAACGAAAAATCGAATCCGATCGTACTTTGAAAATGAAAAAAAAACAGGATAATGAAATTTCAATAAAGCCTCCAATCGATAGCAAGGCAATCTCATAGCTTTCTATTGGATGGTGACAAACAGATTGAATTATATTAATTTATTTTTTATAAATTCTATTTGAAATTTAATTATCATTCTTAGCAGTTTAGGCTGCTTGGATTTTTTTTAATGTGACATTCGAAAAATCGAGAAATTATCCTCCGTTTTTAGGTGAAATTTTTACAAAAAAATATCAAAAATTAGAATACAATGCATTTTTAATTCATTCTATTCTACCAATCAATACTCCTAGGAGTCTGGATAGTTGGCTAGAGGGTAGCATAGCTACAGACACATAGGCCTCAAAATACTCCTAGGGGTACTAATTAAAAATACGAAACCTGTTTGTGAATGGCTCTTTTCCATTTCGCGTTACAACTCTTATTAAATTGCACGAAATTACATTTTCAAAAACGCACTTTTCGAGCTGTATCTCAGTAAGTGTTTGACGTGTCGACTTTTAGTTTGTGTTTGGATTCAGGGGGTTGCTTTCTATACGAGAATCCTATTATTCCCAATCTGATTGGATTACTTTTAACGTGACAGATGAAAAACCGAGAAATAATCCATGAGGTAAAATTTGAAAACATTTCCAAATTGTGCAAAAGCCCAGTAATATTCCCAATTAATCTGCTATTTTCATTAGCGTATGAACAATGTAAATTTGAATTCCAAAATTTGTAATTTGTTAATTAGTTAATAATACCAAATTCCTCCTGTGTCCGTAAATTACCTCAACTCAAAACATATATTAAAAATAAATTTATGTCAGCTTAGTTTTTTTTATATAAACTACTCGTCCGAACTTTCCGGTGGCATCCGAGGTTTTAATTAACTCCGCCGAGTTTTCCGAGCCAGTAATAATGCAGAAAGTTGAGATGTTTTAATAATTACCCCTCTGCGCCACCCCGATATTCCCGTGTACGCAAAACTCTCAGCGGAAATCCCCCGGCCGTAAATATTTGAGCAGCAAAATCGCGCGTTCGATCGCAGCAAATATTATTTTATTAATATTCAGAGCTAATCCTGTTCATTAATTTCACAAATGTTAAATAATAAATTATCAGCTATTATCAGTTAAAAGAATTTATATGTATTTGTCACTGACAATACTTAAAATTGGTTTATGCAGACATAATAAAATAATAAATGTCTTCTTACATCTATTGTTAGGATATATATATATATATATATATATATATATATATATATATATTTATAAAAATAATAAATAAATTTGCGCCTCTATCAATATCCTCAAACATAAAAAATTACGACTCTACGAATATCATAAAATAATACCCGGCGCATTCACCAATATGCGGATAGAGGGTGTAGACTCTAAGAGTTTGTGGTATCGGTGTATTTATTAATATAAAATGGTTCTTTGCTATCTCGGTCAGGCGATTGTCGGTCATCCTGTTAACGTGCTCCTTTCACCTTTTTCTTCTGTTTACGTTTATTATCCCTTAAGAGGTAGAGCGAGACCGTCAGTGCTAGCCCTAGGTATCGAAAGATGCGCAAGAATGTGATGTAATCGAACAGATTAGGCCTTTTTATAGGAAGAAGACAAGAAAAAAAGCAATTAGTCTCACAAAATATCCGTTGTAACTGCGAAATATTTTTTGTGTGACCCTGTGACATTATTATTTGTTTATTCAAAACTTCCTAGATAGATTCGTCAACAAATAACATCAATATCCTTATATCGAAATCTTTTAGGTCACATGTTATTAAAGCTTTTAAGCTTGAAACTGTATTTTTTTGATTGTGTACATAAATAATATGAACGCGGTTTTACGATTGTCTTAAGTCTCGAAACGACAATTCTTCTTTATGACCGCACCTCGTAACAAAAAAAACAAACACTTTTATCCACAGAATAATTTAAGTCTCAATTTTCTTTAACACCCTGTTTACGCCGGAAACTTTTTAAACCGCCTCCCACTTCTAGCGCGAAATAAGAACATAAAAATGCATCGCCATTAAAACTTTCAACCCTGTCCGTGCCGTATTTTTTTTGTTACCGTTGCGTCCTTTATTACGGTCTCGCGACTTCATTAACTGCCCGAACGCGGCGACACTATAAGAACTATTTGTATTGGGTTATTGCGCAGACAATATGCGGGGCGGATGTTGTTGATGGTGATATGCAACCAGTAAAAAACGGATGCGCCACCCTATGTGATCATTTTATTGTCGCTAATGCTGCAATAAAAGCGGCGAAAGGCATTAAAGTGCATTACGGGAAAGTGGCGGCGATTTTATTTACCGGAAAATTACTTGAAAGCAGGGGAGGATGTGCAAGCTGGTGGAATGTGCTGAGAGTTCAGATGTTGCGATAGAAGGTTTATTTGGAATAGAGGGTGTGTTTAATTTTTCATGATCCTTATAATATTTAAATTATCCATTAAGTGGTGGCAGAGGTGAGTTTATCTAGCAAATTTTTTTTTTTAGGTATATTCGTCTTCTTTAGTAACTGGACGCTTCAGAAGATGAATTTACCTACATAAAAAATATTTGCTACATAAACTCACCTCTGCCACCACTCAATGGATAGGTGAGTTTATGTAGCAACTATTTTTTATGTAGGTAAATTCATCTTCTGAAGCGTCCAGTTACTAAAGAAGACGAATTTACCTACAAAAAAAAGTTTGCTAGATAAACTCACCTCTGCCACCACTTAATGGATAATTTAAATATTATAAGGATCATGAAAAATTAAACGCCACCCTCTATTCCAAATAAACCTTCTATCGCCATGAATTGTCCTCGAATTACATAACATCCTTCTAACAAGCAATTGATATTTTCAGTTTAAGTCGACTAATGAAAATGTGCTTAATATTTTCGACGAAAAAAATAATCACATTGTATATTGGCTTCACAGCAAACCTGTAAAAGGTGATTCGTGAAAATCCGCCCCAATGTTCAGTACAACAGTAGTTAGATTATAATAGACAATTGTAATAAATTCATAAGTTCATTAAAGATAGTCTGTTCAATTAAAAATGTATTGTCATTATGCAACCAATTAATGTATATTAACATTTTCGTTTTAATTGTTTACTGTTAGTACCTCGCAACACTCCATGAAATTAATCATACAATTTCCAACCTTAATGGAGAAATTACGCCCGTCGTCGCAAAACTTCGTGGCCTGACTTTCAAGAAGTCCTGAGCTGCTGCCACACAAGCGCAAACAACTTTCCCGTCTTATTAATAATTTATATTTAAAGAGGACTCCGATTAGCCGCCCGTCGCTGCTCCGCTGCCGGCGCAGAGCTACGTTTTATTATTTCCACGCCGCCGCGCCGCCTCTCTCGGCCTGGAACATGTATCGCACATTTTCGTCGGCATTGTGGCGGACGTGTGTCACGGCAATATGACAAATTGGTTTAAGTATGATATATGGTTTATATGTGACAAGTTCTCTGTTTCAAAAGAAGAGAGGGTAAAACGCGGGTGGCGAAGTGAATTGTTTTCTGAAATACTGAAACAATATGATGGAAACTAATGATTAGAATGACGTGATGACCCCAATTTTGTGTTCTCATATCTATGGAGAGGGTGTGAAAGCAGAGTGGGTGGGAGACTGCAGATAGCTGAATGAATGGTTAAGCGAGGATGGAGAAGGCGTGAAAATCTGCAGGAGGCTGACGTGGGAGAGGAAAGTGGCGAGGGCAGAGGAAGTGGTTATACATGATATTAATTTGTAATTTTAACTTTTATTTCTATTTGTATTTATATTTTTATGTATTTTTGTTGTGGTTGGTGATGTTGAAGAGCAGTTTTTTGGGAGAAAAATGCCAATAAAGGTTTTTTTTAATTATTTTTTATTAAATATAATTCCAGTCATTTTCTTCTGTTACAAATTAGATTCCTGTCTTTTTAATTTTTTTTATTAAATATAATTCCAGTCATTTTCTTCTGTTACAAATTAGATTCCTGTCTTTTTAATTTTTTTTATTAAATATAATTTCAGTCATTTTATTCGATTACAAATTAGATTCCTGTCATTTTTAACTTATTTTTTAATAAATATAACTCCAGTCATTTTCTTCTGTTACTAATAAGATTCCTGTTTTCTTTAAGTTTTTTTTTATTAAATATAATTCCAGTCATTTTCTTCTGTTACAAATAAGATTTCTGTTTTTATCCTTAAATGGACAATAGAACTAAGTAACAGGATTAAATTCTCTCTCGTGGTAATTCTTTATTTCAATTACAGTCCACAGGAGTTGACAATTGCCAGTTATCTTTCGTAACAACCTAAGGAGGGAGTAACATTCACCACACACCCCGCTAAAGAGGAAAGATAATCAAAGCCGGCGTGCCCTTATTTGTATTCCGCACTGGCGGCGGTCCGACCAACGCACATCACGACCTCGGCTTTCTCGCCGCCTCCCCGTCAAGGGATCCCCCAATGTCCCGACGTCGCCGTCTGGCGACGCTGTGCTTTAGCATTTGCATAATGCAGTGTTTTTCAGAGGGGGAGTGCGGGCGGTTTATCAAATTATGGAACTGACTACATATAAGAATAAAATCGGGATGTGTATGTAAAAATATTTACATTTACTAGCAACTATCAGATTATTTAAAAAAATGTTTGAAATTCTAAATAATGTTCGATTGAAGATTCAGATTCCCCATTAAATTTACTCTGAAATAAATCTAAACTTGTTCGTTTTCTCAACTAGCAATGATAGAAAAACAGGTTTCCTAGCAACTATCAGATTTGATTAAAAACAAAACACAAAATGGGACTGTGACTACGAAACTTGGCGTGGCAAAAAAATTTGGTTTGAAAATTTAGGTACCCCATTAATTTCGCTTTGAAGCAAGTATAAACTTGTTCAATTTCTCACATTAGTAATGACAGAAAAATGATTTTACTTGCAAGTGTAGGTTTTTTAAAAAACAAAACCCAAAATGGGTCTGTAACAACGAAACTAGAAGTGGTATAAAATATTTGTTTAAAAATTCAGGTTCTCTACTAAATTCACTTTAAAACAAGTATAAACTTGTTTAAATTCTCACATTAGTAATGACAGAAACATTAATTTTCTTGCAACTGTAGGTTTTCCTTAAAAACAAAACACAAAATGGGTCTGTAACAACGAAACTTGACGTGGTAAAAATATTTGATTGAAAATTCAGTTTCCCCAATAAATTCACTTTAAAACAAGTATAAACTTGTTCAAATTCTTACATTAATAATGACAGAAAAATGAATTTACTTACAACTGTAGGTTGTTTTAAAACAAAACCCAAAATTGGTCTGTAACAACGAAACTAGAAGTGGTAAAAAATATTTGTTTAAAAATTCAGATTCCCTATTAAATTCACTTTGAAACAAGTATAAACTTGTTCGATTTCTCACATTAGTAATGGCAGAAAAATTATTTTACTTGCAATTGTAGGTTTTTTAAAAAAAGTAAAACACAAAATGGGACTGTGACTACGAAACTTAACGTGGTAAAAAAATGTTGGTTTGAAAATGCAGGTACCCCATTAAAATAACTTTGAAGCAAGTATAAACTTGTTTGATTTCTCACATTAGTGACGACAGAAAAATTAATTTACTTGAAAGTGTAGGTTTAAAAAAAAACCCAAAATGGGTCTGTAACAACAAAACTTGATGGTAAAAACATTTTGTTTGAAAATTTAGGTTCCCCAATAAATTCAGTTTAAAACAAGTGTAAACTTGTTCGAATTCTCACATTAGTAATGACAGAAAAAAGAATTTATATACAACTGTAGGTTTTTAAAACAAAACCCAAAATTGGTCTGTAACAACGAAACTTGACGTGGTAAAAAATGTTCGTTTGAAAATACAGATTCCCCAATAAATTCACTTTAAAACAAGCATAAACTTGTTCGAATTCTCACATTAGTAACGACAGAAAAATGGATTTACATACAACTGTAGGGACCTTTAAAACAAAACCCAAAATTGGTCTGTAATAACGAAACTAGAAGTGGTAAAAAATATTTGTTTAAATATTCAGGTTCCCTACTAAATTCACTTTAAAACAAGTATAAACTTGTTTAAATTCTCACATTAGTAACGACATGAACATTAATTTTCTTGCAAATGTAGGTTTTCCTTAAAAACAAAACACAAAATGGGTCTGTAACAACGAAACTTGACGTGGTAAAAAATATTTGATTGAAAATTCAGGTTCCCCAATAAATTCACTTTAAAACAAGTATAAACTTGTTCAAATTCTCACATTAGTAATGACAGAAAAATGGATTTACATACAACTGTAGGGACCTTTAAAACAAAACGCAAAATTGGTCTGTAACAACGAAACTAGAAGTGGTAAAACATATTTGTTTAAAAATTCAGGTTCCCTATTAAATTCACTTTGAAACAAGTATAAACTTGTTCGATTTCTCATATTAGTAATGACAGAAAAATGAATTTACTTGCAAGTGTAGGTTTTTTAAAAAACAAAACCTAAAATAGGTCTGTAACAACGAAACTAGACGTGGTAAAAAATGTTCGTTTGAAAGTACAGGTTCCCCAATAAATTTACTTTAAAACAAGTATAAACTTGTTCGAATTCTCACATTAGTAATGACAGAAAAATTAATTTTCTTGCAATTGTAGGTTTTTTTTTAAAACAAAACACAAAATGGGACTGTGACTACGAAAGTTGACGTGGTAAAAAATGTTGGTTTGAAAATTTAGATTCCCCAATAAATTCACTTTAAAACAACTATAAACTTGTTCGAATTCTCATATTAGTAATGACAGAAAAATTGATTTACATACAACTGTAGGGACCTTTAAAAAAAACCAAAATTGGTCTGTAACAACAAAATTAGAAGTGGTAAAAAATATTTGTTTAAAAATTCAGATTCCCTATTAAATTCACTTTGAAACAAGTATAAACTTGTTCGATTTCTCATATTAGTAATGACAGAAAAATGAATTTACTTGCAAGTGTAGGTTTTTTAAAAAACAAAACCTAAAATAGGTCTGTAACAACGAAACTAGACGTGGTAAAAAATGTTCGTTTGAAAATACAGGTTCCCCAATAAATTCACTTTAAAACAAGTATAAACTTGTTCGAATTCTCACATTAGTAATGACAGAAAAATGGATTTACATACAACTGTAGGGACCTTTAAAAAAAAACAAAATTGGTCTGTAACAACAAAATTAGAAGTGGTAAAAAAATATTTGTTTAAAAATTCAGGTTCCCCAATAAATTCACTTTAAAACAACTATAAACTTGTTCGAATTCTCACATTAGTAATGACAGAAAAATGTATTTACATAAAACTGTAGGTTCCTTTAAAACAAAACCGAAAATTGGTCTGTAACTGCGAAATTTAATGTGGTAAAAAAGAAACTTGACGTGGTAAAAAAATCAGGTTTTAATATTCAGGTTCCACATTCAATTCACTTTGAAACAACTCCAAAGTTGTTGTTCTCAACTAACAACAACAAGAAAAATGGATTTTCTAGCAACTATTAGATTATTTTAAAAAATAAATACAAAATGTAACACTGGGCGTCTCTTTTTTGAATTTTGTTTAATTTCTCGAGGGATACATACTAGGACGTAGTGATGAGGTAAATATAAGATACTGCACTGACGTTAAAATACGTTTGTATATTGTAAAACCCAGCAACATACTGCCGACTACGTTGCGGCGCAGATTTTGAGAGTATCGCTGTTACATCATGTAAATATGAGGAGGGTATTTAAATGTAGGGGAAAATTATTGAATTTTTCATGTTACCCCTTAGCAGCATGGTGTGTGGTGTGTAATATAAGTTATGATAAAATTATCATAATAAGTTTGTAGGTATTGTCGCTTGAGTGATAATAGATTATCAATATCGACATGATATAAGCAAAAAAAGAGCAAAAGTGATCACTACAACAATTAAATAATATCTAACAAACAGGACAGCTGACGGACGCTAAACACTCTTGCTCTACCTAACATGACCCAATTGCACCAACAAGTAAACAAACAAAGTCCCTATCCGGTAGTTACTAATATTTTTTTCTACATAAACAGAATCGAAAATAGTACTGCGACACGGCTCTCCAACCTCCGGCGGAGATGCTGAATTAAGATGAAGCTGATAGCTTGGAGTCGAGGACGATAATAAAGGAAAAACTAACAATATGGAATCATCGTGAAAGGTTGATAAATTGAAGTAAATACGGACATTACACGGAATGACAGTATTGTTGACCATATAAAGTGCCCTTTACATTCAAAAATAAAATTTTATTTGGGCTCTAATTCCGTGTTTTCAAGATAGATAACATAAAAAAACTCCCCTTGTGATATGATTCAATTAATTTAATTTATAAAATCGTCCGCAGTTTAAAAAGTCGCGTCGTGAGGATAAGACTTTTAGCTTAAAATTAGAAAGACTTTTAGCTTAACATTAGAAGATGAAAAACAACACTATCCCTACAGTCTTCTCAACCGTATTCCCCAGCCCTACCAGTTAGTCATACTGTAGAACTCCCTTAAAGCCACGCAATTTATTTCCATACCCCCTACACAAAGCGATTTATTACCACACCAGTATGTTTTTTTTTCAATTTCAACTTAAACGCACGTAACGCAACGTGCCGCAATCGATCAACGTGTATTTACCCGCACACAACACGTCGGATTTATATAAAAAGGCGAAAAAGTGGGATTTCATTATTAGCCAGCATACGCACAGCTGGTGTTCTAAGCGCAGCAGTAACCCAAATAAAACGCGTGCGATTTACAAGTATAATGTGTTACCGTCATAATTAAAACTGTTTCGCCGCGCGAGCCCGGGCGGCGGCGGCGGTTTGATTAAAGCCGCCGCCGATTTATGGCACACACGAGCGTCCACCTGCGAACGCGAAAACTCGCCAATTATTAAACCGTTGTTGTCAGGATTATTTTTCTAATTAGATTTATATGGCACGAGCGATATTGGCGATTCAAGCCGGCTGATACTCCATCTGGTGGCACGAAATAAACTATATTTAGTAGGGAATTTGTTTGCATAACATATGTTTTTTCATCTTATATATGACTATAGAGCCAAGTTTATATAAGTATATTTTTTGTACATTTATTTTGAATAACTTTTATTATACATGTATCTATATTTATGCTGGTTTTACGTATTTTTATTGTGTAAATGTGTATTTTGTTTTAATTCTCATATTGTATTGACTTGTGTAAACTAGTGACAACACTAATAAACGATTATTATTATTATTATAGTACTCGACCATGGCGATGCCCGGGTAAGTCTAGTGTCGGTTATTGAAATAGTAATTAAGGCACATCTTGCGGGTAGATACCATTTCATATTAATAAATACACCGAAACCTCAAGCTCTTAGAGTCTACACCCCCCTATCCGCGACAATATTAACACCAGTTCATGAGAAAGTGCAGTTATCCTCGTGTTTGGGAATCGAGGGGGTGAATAATTGTTACCTAGAATGAGTCCTAATAACTATAATGGTCGCTTCTCATCTCCCAAACCAAAAAAGTTAAAGTATTTTTTTATATTTTTGGTAAAAATCCATTCGTGAATTTCATCAAATCCCATAGCACAGCTTGTTAAAAGCAAAATGATAAAACAAAGTATCAAAGGTGATTAAACCAACACATCTACTTAGTAAATCTACGTAGTAAACCCAAATAAACCCTGCAAAGTGATAAAAACGGAAACGTCTCTCAAACATTCGCTTTTATTATCTCATTCCCGTTCGACTCTTCACCTGCTGCATTGCAAATGATGAAATTATTTAGGTCAACACTGTGCTGGCAAAACAAAAAGCCACCACCACCCCTGAAACCCCGCCACTAAAACCGCCCGCCACCCACCAGCGAACGTGGCTGGCAGGATTCGAAAACGCAATACATGCCAATCACGCACGGCTGCATGACAGACACTCGTCATTGTTCTGCACGAAATCAATAGGGCCGAATGCCGGCAGCGACTGTTAAGAATCCCATCGCGGGCTGATCGATTGTCTCTGCCGGCACATTAATTGGGTTAACTAGATGAAAATGTTTGTGCGCGCTCAACGAAGGGAGGATAGCTGCTCCGGACAGTCGATTGATCGAAACTAACGAAGTAATGTACGTACAAAAAAATATATATAGAGGGAAATAACAAAGTTGTAATTGAATTGCGAATATGCATGGCGTGGAATGAATAAAAAGTATTTGTATATAACTGAAGCATTGTATTAAGTACGTACAATTAATTTAGAATATTTACTACAAAAAAACACTTTTCTAGCAAAAACTATACTCTTTATTTAGTAAATATATGCTATAGGCGGAAAGGACAATGGCCGATAGCCTAATCAAGATTTTTTTTGTACTCATGTACTAAGACAAGTCATTTCCAGCTGTTGTGTATATATATATATAATCGGTTGACGTCGCTAATGATGCACCCATGAGGAGCCATCGCATATTTCTAACTCATTAGCGGACGGGCATTACGGAAACAACCTCATTATAAGACTTTCGCCACAACACATTATCGCCCTTGAATTACCGATATCTATATATTAGACCAGTTAGGCCAGGGAACACACACATATATATATATATATATATATATATATATATATATATATATTCAATTGTCATTCTTGCTACGAGCCCCACACCGACTCTCCGAAGAGAAGCAGCCAACATCACCGAGCTACAGGAGCTAGCGCTCAATTAAAATAGTTATTACCTTTTATATATTAAACATTTTTAACTTGTACGAGTTTTCCTCAATCCTGAGGTGGTGGCAGCGAAACCCCGGTGTTCTACACATCACAGCATTCATTTGGGTGCGGGAAATATTCCTGCACTAATAATGTAAATGACTGTTTCTCTCTATATGTTATATACCTGGGGGTCGCCCGCCTATTCCTAGTTGTCCGTATGTCTGATATGTAGACATATTACATATGTTTTATGAATTAACTAATTAGTTTGTGTGAGAAGATATCATTATTTTATTAAAATAATTAGATATTGAATATGTATTAGGATTATATATGTTTATTTTAAATTTAAACTTACGTTTAACTTGCAATTACTATTTTTCTTCGGTGATTTCATCACTTTACATTGAAAGTCATTTTATACATTTTTGTTTATAACAGGGGTACCCTCTAATGAACACATCGCTATGATTGTGGCTAGACTTGTTTATAGGAATATCAAATGATATTGCTATCTTTGTCGTGCATTAATAATATTCTATTTCTGTCTCAAATATTTCATAATGGCCGACGATGATGCGAAAACAAAAAGTCGGTAATGAAGCGTGCGTTTGCGGAAAAAAGCCAATTTTTGTTTTAAACACATTTATTATACAAAATGGCTCTCGATACAAGCATTTACACATATAACAACTTATGTGTTGTAAATGTATATAAGTAATGAATTGTTGCGGTATAATAGTGCGATATTTGTAGAGTGGAATAGAAATAATACATATAGTGGGGTTTCTGTCTAAAATGTAAGTTTTTTTTATACGATTTTATAACATTATGACCTTCAATAGCATCATTGCTTTACTTATGACCACTTAATACATATGAGCCTGTGAGAATGAAAGTGGTATAAACCACATTTGTCTTGAAAAGGAGAAGCTTTTGCGTTTGTTAATCGATGTGAGCAATTTATTCATAAATAAAAATGACGATTTACATAAATATCAAACGCAAAACCATCTCTTTTTCAAAATAATTCAAACAATTAAATCACTGGCATACGTTCAGTTCAAATTAAAACATAAAAACCTTCTCCTTTTCTAAATAATACAAATGTGACTTAAGCCGGCTTTCGGTATACCGGAGAGGTAAACCTGTCGGTGTTCCTCTCCGATTTGGCTATACAGTTCCTGGAACTGAAGAGTTAACAGTTTGATTACATCATATCCTGCAGTTATATATTACTTTCTTATTAACTTAATAAGTTCGACTACTAGTTTTTATCACCCACCCCCCCAATCATATTCACCCTTAACTTTAATCCATCCGGTACCTATGTGCCCGAAATTACTCCCCCGGATGAAACTTTTGTGCGCTATTCGTGCAAGTTTTGAATTAATTCCCCCTCCTCCAACCTCTCCTCTCAAAGTCAACATCTGCGGGTGTATTTATGGCGCATCATCCGGGCAAATTATCAAGACGAGCGCCCGGTTGCTACCACTGAATTAATTGCCGAGCGCTACTCCTTGCGTAATTAACCTGGCTCGGATCGGAAAGCCTCGCGAATTAATTTCGCGGTAGGTAAGGGATCCCCCCGCATTGTGTCTTTCAGCGTGGAAACTGTAATGTCTTCACAAACCTGAGGCGGGCGTGCATTTTAAAGCGTTCACGAATGTGGGGCTGCCACTTTAACACGATTATGATTATTATAAGATGTTCATTGAGTTATAATCGGGTGGTTTTATTCACTAATACATATAACATTTATATAAATTTGTAAACAACTTCAGGTAGCGATGTTGCTCATCAAATTCGGAGTCGAAAATCTTAAGGTAAATCTCGGAAGACGAATTACGGTTCAATTTGGACCTAATCGCGCGGTCTTTTCTAGTCTAGTCAACATTTTATAATATTCTGAAAATATGTTCGGATATTTCACAAGTCTAAGGATGATTTGATCCATTGTTAGGACGAAAAAGTTAATTTTTTGTCTCGAAATAGTTGTAAAATATATGCAAACGTAGTCAATATTTGCTTCAGAAAAGTATATATTTACTCCTGATTTGTAATCAAAATTCAAAAGAAATTTCTCTAAGAGATTGTGTAGTGTATTATACCTTTTTAGTATTGTAGTAGATATTTGCACTGTAATTGAAATATTTTTTATAAATAATTTTTATCATAATTTTCGGATTAAAGTTTATGTTAGAGGCCAGGGGCTAGATTTTTGAGCGATCACTATGAATATAGCGATTGAGACACGTTCGCTATTATTGCGAATGGTGTCGACTTTTTGACCCTTCGCTTCGTGAAAGATATTACTCATATTTCACAGAACTGAAAGCTTGACATTAGTTAGATTTTAACATTAATTATTGAGTTAATTCTATCGATTTAGCGCTATGAAACTTGTACGCTTATAGCACATGATAATAGCGATAATTTAATAACTTCGACTAGAGTTTCATAAATAATTTTTATGATTATTTTCGGATTAAAGTTTATGTTAGAGGCCAGGTTCTGGATTTTTGAGCGATCCCTATGAATATAGCGATCGAGACACGTTCGCTATTATTGCGAATGGTTTCGATTTTTGACCCCTCGCTTCGTGAAAGATATTACTCATATTTCACAGAACTGAAAGCTTGACATTAGTTAGATTTTAACATTAATTATTGAGTTAATTCTATCGATTTAGCGCTATGAAACTTGTACGCTTATAGCACATGATAATAGCGATAATTTAATAACTTCGACTAGAGTTTCATAAATAATTTTTATGATTATTTTCGGATTAAAGTTTATGTTAGAGGCCAGGTTCTGGATTTTTGAGCGATCCCTATGAATATAGCGATCGAGACACGTTCGCTATTATTGCGAATGGTTTCGATTTTTGACCCCTCGCTTCGTGAAAGATATTACTCATATTTCACAGAACTGAAAGCTTGACATTAGTTAGATTTTAACATTAATTATTGAGTTAATTCTATCGATTTAGCGCTATGAAACTTGTACGCTTATAGCACATGATAATAGCGATAATTTAATAACTTCGACTAAAGTTTTATAAATAATTTTTATCATTATTTTCAGATTAAAATTTATGTTAGAGGCCAGGTTCTGGATTTTTGAGCGATCCCTATGAATATAGCGATCGAGACACGTTCTCTATTATTGCGAATGGTGTCGATTTTTGACCCCTCGCTTCGTGAAAGATATTACTCATATTTCACAGAACTGAAAGCTTGACATTAGTTAGATTTTAACATTAATTATTGAGTTAATTCTATCGATTTAGCGCTATGAAACTTGTACGCTTATAGCACATGATAATAGCGATAATTTAATAACTTCGACTAGAGTTTTATAAATAATTTTTATCATTATTTTCGGATTAAAGTTTATGTTAGAGGTCAGGGGCTGGATTTTTGAGCGATCACTATGAATATAGTGATCGAGACACGTTCGCTATTATTGCGAATAGTGTCGATTTTTGACCCTTCGCTTCGTGAAAGATATTGCTTATATTTCACACAACTGAAAGCTTGACAGTAGTTATATTTTGACATTAATTCTATCGATTTAGCGCTATGAAACTTATACACTTATAGCATAGTTTCAAAAAACCACTTCTATCTCTTAGGGCTATCAGCCGTGAGGCTTTTCCGCCGGCCAAGGGAGAAGCTCAGAGGAGTTTAATCACCCGGTATTTACTTTAACTTCACAGAAAACCTTGTAGTGTCATATTTCAAGTTTTCATAAATATAATTTGATACTAGCATTTTTGTTTGAATTCTAGTATATAGTATAGTATCCGATACAAGCATTGTTGTTTGCTTTCTAGTATAATAGTAGCATATTCGATACTAGCATTTTTGTTTGAATTCTAGTACAGTAGTATAGTATCCGATACTAGCATGTTTGTTTAGTATGATACAAAGTATGATACAAAGTATGATACAAAGTATGATACAAAGTATGATACAAAGTATGATACAAAGTATGATACAAAGTATGATACAAAGTATAATACAAAGTATGATACAAAGTATGATACAATGTATGATACAAAGTATGATACATAGTCATACATTTTCTAAAAATCGTCTAGAAAGTTTCGACTAGAAAAGTCATGAAACGCGGAGAAAAGTCTAAATTCGATTTTTTTTACGAATAATGAATTTTAGTATAATAGTATAGTATAACCCAGCTCAGTGGCCGAGCGGTTAGAGGCGCCGTCCGTCTCGTACTGAGCATTGGGAAGCCTGAGTTCGATTCTCAGCGGGGAAAAAAAAAAATTTGCGCGAATCACCTTTCACAGTTTTTTAGAGGTTTTTTGTGAAGTTAAGGTAAATACCGGGTGATTAAACTCCTCTGAGCTTCTCCCTTGATCGGCGGAATAGTGTCACGGCTAGTAGCCCTATAAAGATACTAGCATTTTTGCTTGAATTCTAGTATAGTAGTATAGTATCCGATACTAACATTTTTGTTTGAATTCTTGTATAATAGTATAGTATCCGATACTAACATTTTTCTTTGATATCTAGTATAATATCCGATACAAGCATTTATGTTTGAATGCTAGTAAAATAGTATAGTACCCGATACTACCATTTTTCTTTGAATACCATACTAATTATCTCAACGAATTCGCAACTCCACCATTTACTATTCTACAAAAATTCGTTCTAAGCTTGCAACATCTTTTAGTCCGTCTTTGTATCCCCGGTTCGAAAAACCCAAAGGTATAATTATGTCGAGTCCTCGACGCTTATACGGTCTCACTAGCCGTATATAAAAGGGGTTTAAAAAAATCCTCGGGGATAAAGGCGCGCGACAGGCGTGACTCGCGCGCGCGGGCGGGGGCCGCTTCATTAAGCGCATCCTGAAAAATGTGTAACGGGGGGCGGCGAGTATGCGAGCGAAATAAAAAATTGTGCTGCAGCTAGCGCTGCTGCTGCTGCTGCTAGTGCACTGCAGATATTGACATTTTCATAATAACACGTTGCGGTTTCACGACGCTCTTTAATAGACCAACAAAAGGTTCGTATTAGCATGAAATCGAACGAAAGGATTAATTAAACATCTAGATTTAGATATTATACCTTTTTATTATTGTAGTAGATATTTGCACTCTAATTGAAATATTTTTTATAAATATTTTTTATCATTATTTTCGGATTAAAGTTTATGTTAGAGGCCAGGGGCTGGATTTTAGAGCGATCGCTATGAATATAGCGATCGAGACAAGTTCGCTATTATTGCGAATTGTGTCGATTTTTGACCCTTCACTTCGTAAAAGATATTGCTCATATTTCACAGAACTGAAAGCTTGACAGTAGTTAGATTTTGACATTAATTACTGAGTTAATTCTATCGATTTAGCGCTATAAAACTTGTACGCTTATAGCACATGATAATAGCGATAATTTAATAACTTCGATTAGAGTTTCTCCCACCCATCGTCCAATCATATTCACCCTTAACTTTAATCCATCCGGTCAAAAATCACAGGGGTGCGATTTTTGAGCGATCGTTATCGCCATGCGCTATAAAACGTTTAGTTTCGTAGTGATGGACTAATAGAATTAGCTAAAAAATTAATGGCATAATATATAAACTGTTACGTTTTTAGTTTTACCAAAGATAGCGATCACTTTTTACGACGTGAAGGGCAAAAAAAAAACCATTCGCAATAATAGTGAAGGCCTGTCGATCGCTATATTCAAAGCGATCGCTCAAAAAGCATCTAACATAAACTTTAATCCGAAAATAATGAGATAAAAATTATTTATAAAAAATATTTCAGTTAGAGTGCAAATATCTACTACAATACTAAAAAGGTATAATATCTATATCTACATGTTTAATTAATCCTTTTGATCAGAAAGAGTATTATCCTATGGAAAAACAATGCGAACAAAGGTGGGGTGGGCGGGCGGCCCCTACCAACCAAACTATGCCCGTCCACTATTTCAAACGACTTGAACTATGCATTACAGTATTATCCGTTATTTTCTTTGATTAAATTAATGCTATTTATTAATTTAAGACTAATTAAAAAAATATATGTGAAAAAAAATGCAATGCATAGTTCAAGTCGTTTGAAATAGTGGACGGGCATAGTTTGGTTGGTGGGGGACACCCGCCCACCCCACCTTCGCTCGCATAGTTTTTCCATTGGATATAGATGTTTTATATTGTTTAAACTATTTCGGAAAGAGTGCTATCCTATGCAAAAACTATGCGAACAAAGGTGGGGTGGGCGGGTGTCCCCTACCAACCAAACTATGCCCGTCCACTATTTAAAACGACTTGAACTATGTATTACACTATTATCCGTTATTTTCTTTGATTAAATTAATGTTATTTATTAATTTAAGACTAATTAAAAAAATAAATGTGAAAAATAATGTAATGCATAGTTCAAGTCGTTTGAAATAGTGGACGGGCATAGTTTGGTTGGTAGGGGCCGCCCGCCCACCCCACCTTTGTTCGCATAGTTTTTTCGTAGGATATTACTTTTTCTGGAATAGTTTAAACTATATAACACATCTATATCCAATGAAAAAAACTATGAGAGCGAAGGTGGGGTGGGCGGGTGGCCCCCACCAACCAAACTATGCCCGTCCACTATTTCAAACGACTTGAACTATGTATTACACTATTATCCGTTATTTTCATAGTGATTGCTCAAAATTCGCACCCCTGGGGGGCTATTTTTGAGAGATTGCTATTATTATGTGCTATAAGCATAAAAGCAATTGAGAGTTGTTAGCTATTAGAACGAATTGTGTTGATTTTTGATTCTTCGCTTCGTTAAAAGATGATCGCTATCTTTGACAGAATTAAACGCTTGACAGTAGTTATAGTTTGACTTTAATTTTTGGGATAATGCTAATAGTTTATCGCTTTGAGCCCAGTATACACCAACGTTCCATAAATGTATAAATAGATATTGAACCCATTAGTATTCGGTTGTTATAGCAACAATAAATAAATTATCTAGATAATGCAGTTACTTTAAATTATATTAGATATAATCCCAGCACAGTGGTCGAGTGGTTAAAGGCTTGAGTTCGATCCCCAACGGGGAGCGAATTTTCGCGAATCACCTTTCACAGTTTTTCTGTAAAGTTAAGGTAAACACCAGGTGATTAAACTACTTTGAGCTTCTCCCTTGATCGGCCGATAGCCCTATAAAGATAGAAGTTTTTTTTTATTATTACAAATACTGAAGAATTGAACAAAAGCTTCCATCAAAGATCCAATCACAAGTGTTATTCAAGTTGTTTGACATTTGTTTTAGCCATTTGTGTCACAATATGACGTTTTTGATTTTTCCATTTAATAGATTGTGAGATCTATAAAGTTATGGGATGTTAGTGAATACGGGCATGAAACGCGTACTTTATAACACATGATCATAGTAATAAGCTGAGTAGGATAATGTTGATTCAAAATCAGTACAGCACGATTTTGAAATCTCACGTTAGGGCTCTGATTGGTTACGATTTTTTTTGTGCAGCAATTTTGATGTTAATTATAATAAAATCTGTAATGCAATCAAGAAAACTGTGTACCCGGCGCATTCACCATAATTTAGTGTGATTCGTGGCGAATAAAGGAGTTAACGAAAAAGCCAATAATTATTTATTTTTCAATTGCAAAATTGTGCGTTTTCAATTTGCGATGGAGAAATAAAACTATTGTTTTTTTCATTAACTTCCTCTGATTGCGCCGACTAAATAAAGGAGTTGGCGCAATCAGAAGAAGTTAACGAAAAAGCCTATAGTTTTATTTTTCAATTGCAAATTGAAAACGCACAATTTTGCAATTGAAAAATATAACTATTGGCTTTTTCGATAACTTCTTCTAATTGTGTCAATTCCTTTATTTAGTCGGCGCAATCAGAGGAGGTTAATGAAAAAGCCAATAGTTTTATTTTTCAATCGCAAATTGAAAACGCACAATTTTGTAATTGAAAAATCAATAACTATTGACTTTTTCGTTAACTTCTTCTGACTGCGTCTACTCCTTTCTTTAGTCGGCGTTATCAGAAAAAGTTAATCACAAAGCCAATAATTTTATTTTTCAATTGCAAAGTGAAAACGCACAATTTTGCAATTGAAAAATAAAAGGGTAAATTAACTTTTGCAACTAAATATTTCCTAACTCCTTTATTTAGTCAGAAAAAATTGGATTTAACTTTACTTTACCCTTTCACATAATCCCACTCATACTTATTCATTATTCGTTCTGGTAAGTCGTAAGGTAGGAACTGAACACTTTGGTGAAACGAAGAGAAAACTAGAACCCATCTACTTTTTTACGGTGGAATACACCGTAAAAAAGTGGGTGTTTCTGTTATCTTCGGTTACGTTACGTTATTCCTTATGTATGTAACTAATTATTGAATTTAATAAATTATCTGAACAAAAAAAACTTGTTCTATATGGGTATTTTAAAATATATCAACTTACTGAGAAATATATTCCTTATCGTATATTACTAATTATTGAATTTAATAAATTATCTCAACAAAAAACTTGTTCTTTTAAAATATTGTTGTTTTAAAATATATCAACTTACTGAGAAATATATTCCTTATCGTATGTTACTAATTATTGAATTTAATAAATTATCTGAACAAAAAAAAAACTTGTTCTATATGGGTATTTTAAAATATATCAACTTACTGAGAAATATACTCCTGCACCGTGTCTACCTCATTATACCCCCGTTTTAAAACTTCAGTTGGAACTTTTAATTTAGTTTTTCTCCACGCTAGCCGCCTCCGATTTTTAACAACTTTACCAATTAAAACTTCCAATTAATTAATCGCACACGCCCGTCCCGTTTTAACGCTCGACATAAATAAACTATATAACGGTACGGTGCTGGGGCGTAAACGCGCACAACATCGAGAACAGAACAACATTAACACACTGAGTTCTTTTTTATATATAGTCATGCAAATAGATAAGATAGTAGAAGATACACACAGTGAAAAAAGAATAGTACAAGCAACAAAACCACATCAATTATAATCAAAAAATCCAGTCGTACCAATCCAACAAAGCAGTGGGTAGTCGGTCTAAACAGTTGACGGGTATCGCCGCTTAGGGCCTTACCTAGTATGTTCATATCTCAACAGTGTCGCACTAGATGTCGGACTGGGTACGCGAACTGCTTGTATTTTGTTCCGCACTGCGTGTGACGTCACAACGGCCCCCCACCTACCATATATACACGGTGTGGCGGCGGTGGGGACGGCGAATGCGCGGGCATGGGGCGGCGCGCGTCGCGGTGCAGACACGCGCGGCGCCACGTCCATAGCCGAGTGGACCACTTCTCGTCGCATGGATTATAATGCGGGGAATTGGGGCGCGCGCGCGCGCGGGCACGAGAAAATAGGGGGATTCATATTACTACGAGGGGGATATACGTGGAGAAGAACGATTAAAGGGGATAATTATAATGAAACCGTGTAATAATGCAATGTAGATGAAAAATTATGCCCGGCGCATTCACCATACTTTATGTTTAGGCGCACATTTCATCAACCAATTAAATATTTTTAGGGAATATGATACTTTATCATATATCGCACTTGAGATGACAAGTATTGTAATTTCCAAAATAAATTTTCAACCTTTGATGATTCTTATCTATATGTATATTTTAACACTCCTTTAATACTTTTGTTTACATTTAGAATAAACCAAGTTACTATTTAAAAAAAAATACATAACATTACACTCAATGATAAAACTACTGGATCTATTGCAATGTTTAAAATGTATCTGGATAGTTCTGGATAGTTGACTGGAGGGTAGCGTAGCTATAGACACTTAGGCCTCAAAATGGGCCCATTGCGAAACCTCCTTTTAAGGCTACGCACTCGTCCGTAAAATGTATCAATCTCTATTTATTTTTGGAAGTTTGCATTTAAAATATATATATATATATATATATATATATATATATATATATAACAGTATAAACTCAATGGTAAAACTAAGAACTATTGCAATCTTTAAAATGTCTATTCAATCTCTATTTATTTTTGGAAGTTACGATATTTTTCATCTCAAGTGTGCGATATATCATAATCCCTATAATATAAAAATATTTTGAAGTCTGTAATTTTCTTTTTTTTGTGGTATGCGTTGTAACGTACTGGTCGCGAGTTCAAATTCCCACCGTCAAGTGTTTTTTATATTTTTTAATTTATTATTTAAATGAAGTATCAAGTGTTATAATATAATATTAATGTTTAAGTTTTAAGTTTTTCCAAAATGAATTTTCAACTTTTATATTTTTTAATTTATTATTTCAAGTGTTATGATAAGTTGTGACTTCCAAAATGAATTTTCAACTTTTGATGATTCTTATGTATATTTTAACGCTCCTTTAATCCTTTTGTTTGCATTTAAAATAAACCAAATTATTATTTAAAAAAAAAACTAGATAACATTATACTCAATGGTAAAACTACTAAAACTATTGTAATCTTTAATATGCATTTATCTCTATTTATTTTTGGAAGTTACATTTTTCATCTCAAGTGTGCGATATATCATAATCCCTATAATGTAAAAATATTTTGAAGCCTGTAATTTTCTTTTTTTTTTGTGGTATGCGTTCTAACGTACTGGTCGCGAGTTCAAATTCCCACCGTCAAGTTTTTTTTATATTTTTTAATTTATTATTTAAATGAAGTATTATGATAAGTTGTAACTTCCAAAATGAATTTTCAACTTTTAACGATTCTTATGTATATTTTAACGCTCCTTTAATCCTTTTGTTTGCATTTAAAATAAACAGTATAATTATTATTTAAAAAAAAACTAGATAACGTTATACTCAATGGTAAAACTACTAACTATTGTAATCTTTAATATGCATTTATCTCTATTTATTTTTGGAAGTTACATTTGTCCTCTCAATGTGCGATATATCATAATCCCTATAATATAACAATATTTTGAAGCCTGTAATTTTCTTTTTTTTTTTTGTGGTATGCATTAAAAAGTAGTGGTCGCGAGTTCAAATTCCCACCAAGTTTTTTTATATTTTTTAATTTATTATTTAAATGAAGTATCAAGTGTTATGATAAGTTGTAACTTCCAAAATGAATTTTCAACTTTTAACGATTCTTATGTATATTTTAACGCTCCTTTAATCATTTTGTTTGCATTTAAAATAAACCAAATTATTATTTAAAAAAAAAAACTAGATAACATTATACTCAATGGTAAAACTACTAGAACTATTGCAATCTTTAATATGTATTTATTTCTAATTATTTTTGGAAGTTACATTTATCATCTCAATGTGCGATATATCATAATCCCTATAATATAACAATATTTTGAAGCCTGTTTTTTTTGTGGTATGTGTTCAAAAGTAATAGTCGCGAGTTCTAATTCCCACCGACAAGTTTTTTTAATATTTTTTAATTTATTATTTAAATGAAGTAGCACACATCAGAAAGACCTGTAGGTCAATACTGAGTTACAGAATTGTATCAAATACCAAAAACATTCGCATGTTATTTTCAATTACCATTAATTATTCAAGGATTATCATGTTATCACACAAATGCGTGTGGAATTATTCCTACTTTTATTTATCACTCTCCAACACCCATTTCTGCCTCTGTCGGGTCAGTGAAGGATATAGAAATGCTACATAATCATTATATACAATCAAGACAAACTTATTACAAAATTTAGTGTTTCATTCCCTCCCAAATAAATTTATAACACGTATTAGATTCATTGTAAATTGTACTGGGTTAGTATCTAGCAAAATTCCAGCTTCCTATTCCGGCGGAAAATAAATTTTGATCCAGAGCGGGGATCAAGCAAGCTTTATCCGCATCGGTATATTTACTTTTATTCGATTTGCTATATGTTACAAATTGCTTGGATTTAGTTATGTCTGTAAAATTTGGTGTGTAGACTCGAGCGTGTCTTATATATTTTATTTATATATTATTATGATAAACAGCAGTTATCAAGAAGAACTTTTTGTAATATGTAACTCTATACATATATATGGTGAATACGGGCAATTCACCAACATTCTGTAAACTTTATAGGTCTCATAAGTTATTGGGTGGACAAATTGAAAACATCATTGTGATATAAATTGCTAAAACAAATGTCAAACACCTTAAATAGTGCTTGTGATTGGAACTTTTTTATTTATTTACTCAGTGTTTCCAATAGAGAGAATCAAAAGTAACTACATTGCCTAGATAATATATTTGTTGTTGCTATAACAACGAATATTTATGGGTATATGTTGTAAATATTAATAACAAAACGTATTTAATAATTAGGGGATAATTATGCTGAAACCGTGTAATAATGTAATGAAGAAGAAAAATTATACCCGGCGCATTCACCATAATTTATGTTTAGCTGGATATTTCAAGTAAATTATACAGCAGCGTTGTATTCGGATAGTTAAAATAAATTCTACCATTAGGAAAATGTTTACACATCCCTTCAATGGACAATACACCACAAAACAATAACAACATTCACCAGCCCGAAGACCCTCAGGTCTTAACATTACCATTCGCCTTCCAATAGTCTGCGAGCGATCGCGTTTGATTGGCAAAATCAAACCGGTTTCTCGGGAAGTGTACTGTAAAATAAAACTGGTGTGTTAAAACAAAAAAATTATATAAGTGTGAATCCACCTCTACATATCTACTAGATTTTGATGTTATTACATCTCATCAGTGTAGCTCAGCTAGTGAGGATGAATTCACACAATATCTTGAGTGGTTGTATAAAAAATGATACAACTTTACCCCTAAGATATTTAAAAAAATAATTTTAATAAATATATGAGTATAACACATACTCATATAATTTGAAAATAAAAAGTAAGACAAAAATGTGGAACAGTGGTGAATTCAATGGTTTCTATTGGATAGTTTGTTGTAAATACTCAAAAATAAAGGGACATTTCTTCCATAGTTGGTTAAATTAGTTTAAACCCAGTTTAACGCCAAACAAGTGGCCCTGAATTGTATTTAAGATTGTATTAAGAAAAATAGACAACATTTCAAACAAAATTAATATTTTATGTTCAAGATGACTACAATTAAAATATCAGAACAGTCGGATTTTGCACTGTTATCCTATGCATAATAAAATAATATATTTGCATATACCGCCCTACCCTTGTAATAAAATTGTTTTTCATATTGATGTATATAATGTTAATGTGATGTATTGAGGAATTATTTATAATAATAACACTAATTATAATAATTTTATTAACATATTAATTAATTATTTCATATATATCCAAAATTTTCCGAAAGAAGTCATTTTCAAAAACAAAAGTAGAAGAGAATTCCAGCCAGAATTTATGTGTGAAGCAGGAAAAACTGGTGTGATGACGCAATAAATTTTCCAAAACCACTCAAAGAACACTGTAGGGGTAAGATTAGATTGTTAATAGCTATTCTTTATGTATTATAGACAGAAACTCAAATGTATATAATTATTTTCGAAAATTAATGATTTCCAAGATAACTATTAAAAACTTCGAAAGTCGGTATGCTTTGAACTTTGACCACAAATATCTTCTAAACGCTACCAGTAGTCGACTTAACAATTTAAACCATTTTTATAGTTATGTTGATCCATGGAGACACCACATAGAGACATATATATATATATATATATATATATATCTTATATATATATATATATATATATATATATATATATATATATATATATATATATATATAGTCAACTATTTCAAACGACTTGAACTATGCATTACATTATTTTTCACATATTTTTTTAATTTGTCTTAAATTAATAAATGACATTAATTTAATCATACAAAATAACGGATAATAGTGTAGTACATAGTTCAAGTCGTTTGAAATAGTGGACGGGCATAGTCGGGTTGGTAGGGACCGCCCGCCCACCCCATCTTCGGTCGCATAGTTTTTCTAATGGATACAGACGTTTCACATTGTTTAAACCATTCCAGGAAGAGTGTTATCCTATGGTAAACACTATGCGAACAAAGGTGGGGTGGGCGGGCGTTCCCTACCAACCCGACTATTCCCGTCCACTATTTCAAACGACTTGAACTATGTACTACACTATTATCCGTTATTTTGTATGATTAAATTAATGTCATTTATTAAATTAAGACAAATTAAAAAAATATGTGAAAAATAATGTAATACATAGTTCAAGTCGTTTGGAATAGTGGACGGGCATAGTCGGGTTGGTAGGGGCCGCCCGCCCACCCCACCTTTGTTCGCATAGTTTTTAGCATAGGACAACACTCTTCCTGGAATGGTTTGAACAATATAAAACGCCTGTATCCATTGAAAAAACTATGCGAGCAAAGGTGGGGTGGGCGGGCGGCCCCTACCAACCCGACTATGCCCGTCCACTATTCCAAACGACTTGAACTATGCATTACATTATTTTACACATATATCTTTTTAATTAGTCTTAAATTAATAAATGACATTAATTTAATCTTAGAAAATAACGGATAATAGTGTAATGCAATATATATATATATATATATATATATAATAAAGGTTTTATTTATTTATTTAATGATATGCGTTCTACTGTGAGGTGTAGGTGTATAAAAGTTTAGATATAATTATAAAATGTAACTTTTAATTTTGAACCCCCTGTCCCTATCCTCAATACGAAACGCTTTACGTCAACTAGACAATTGAGCTGGATTAAAAAACAATGTACAATATAAAATGTGTTTTACCTTCAGGCAGAAATACAGGGACACACTGTATCATTAAAATATTATATTACACCTCACATTAAATCATACAAAACATGATTTGATCATAAATTTTGCTAGTAACCGTAAATAATTTTGCGATTTGCAATGTATCATTATGGTGAATAAAATTTAAACAGCTCTAAATTTCAGTGTACAGCTCGTGTAAAATTGAACAATAGCAAAGCGCTATTAAATCAATTACTCGTTACAACGCGCTGTTCCAAAATAAAATGTATTTGCAAGTTTAATCCGTGTTGCGCACTACTTTGGCAATGCATTAATTGAAAAATTGATTGAATACTGTATTTTCAAAACGGTTATATTGTAATCGAGAATAAATCTAACTATTGCACTGTGTGTTATACCAAATATATATTCCATTTTGTAAATTTGTGTTTTTTTGTTGTTAAAAATATCGAGAATTGTTATGTACCTATATAAATAATTTAGAGAAATTTATTTTAATTACAAGTCGCATTTAATTCTTCCACCTTAAACGTTTGTTTGTCGTGTTGTACGCTTGAACTGGGCGGCATAATACAATAAAGGTCGGTTTAGGCAACAATATTTCTTGACTCAAAAGTTAAGGTCATTGTAGACTATTCCAGGAAGATTTGTATCCTTTGGAAAAAACTTGATATGTATCACAATTCTTAAGGTCGTTTTAGACAAGAAAGTTAGTTAAGTTAAGTTAGTTAGTTAAGTTAAGTTAGTTAGTTAGTTAAGTTAAGTTGACTCGAAAGTTAGTTAAGATGCGAGACAATCTAAATTGTCTCATATCATACAGCAAATTATTTAAAATATTGAATTGGGTGGTAAATCGAATGAAAAAATATAACGCGTTCTATTTGTCATGGACAAATTGTATGGGAGGACGATATATGAATTCATTTCTTGAACAACTTTTCAGCTAAGAAATTGTCTTGTCTAAAATGACCTTAAGGTTGGCGTTGAGCATTAAAAATGAAGGAGATATTTATTTGAGTAGCAATTTTTCAAAATTATTATAATACTTATGGATCCATAGGTCCTGGTTATCTTGAATTTTCAATATATGATTATTTAATATATATTTGGGAGTGATTAAACTACTAGATTGCTACCTTCTATACAGTCGAATCTTTAACATACTATAACTACAAATGTTGGTCATCAATTCTTGCAAACTAAGTTTCAATACCAAGGATGAAGTGTTTTTATTGACTTGCATAAATTTTATGCCATTCCATGGCGTAGTTGTGCCTAAAAGCTGGAAACAATTACACAATTTTCGCCATAAGGAAAGTAGAGGCTAAATGCCAGCCTTAAGCCTATATTTTACATATCGTACATACATATAAACCTCTGTAATTTGAAATAAACTGTCTTGATACCTTTTAAAATTATACATAAAAACATACCAACTACCAGTTTAGTCGCAATCCGATTTATCCGCGCTCACACAAAAGCATTTTACACCCTTCCCTCTCTCGCATCTACAGCACGAATAAAACAAACAGATTACGTAAAAGTTTAAAGCGGAAATCGCTGCAGCATTGTTGCGAACTTCTCAGACACGAACACCTTCAAGACCAGTGTGAATAGGGGGGCTGGGTGGTGGTGGTGCGCCGTTTTAAGAGATAAGTCGCAAAAAAATCAAGCGCCAGCGGGGAAAGCAGCTCATCGTTTTGAACTTTTTATATTCCATTTTGTTTTATTACAGACGCTTGTGTTTCATGCGCAGTGCGAAAAAACGATGAAACAGCTACATTTTTATGAGGTATTATGATGCACGGGATGCACTATTTTTGATAGCCTCGTACAGCGCAAACATTCACATGTTTGGATTTTATACATTATTTTTATTTAACTGATGTGTAATATCTAGGCATTAATTAATATATACAGGGTTATCTATTAGCTCTATTGAGCGTGTAAAGCCTGTATGACATTATCTAGTTTTTTATATCGTTTTCGATGCAGACACAAACTACATAATGTCATACACACATGTAGAAAATGATACAGCGGCGGAATAATAATAAATTCACTTAACAATAACAACACCATAATACACAATGTTAATATTTCATTTAGAAATAGTTATACAGTTTAATATATTAATTCTTATATATAAAACGATATAGGAAACTAAATAATGTCATATGGGCTTTAGATGTCATATACTTATAAAAAGATTCTATGTGGACACGACTTAAATATCAAATTGAGAATGAGAATAGTATCTTGCTATATTTTCTCAGTCCTCCTGCATGGAATGGAGTCCTTGACCCTTACTGAGCATAAACTGAAAACACTCGAGCTCTTCGAAATGTGGGTTAACAGACGAATGATAAAGATACGCTGGATAGTTCGAGTTACAATATAGAGGTAATGAACAGAAAGAAAAATTAAATTGTTAACACCGTGAAGATCAGGAAACTATCCCATTTCAGCCATGTAATGAGACAAATACCTTACATCTAGTAATTCGAGGAAAATCGAGGGAAAGCGTGGTCCAGTCAGAAGAATAACGTCATGGCTGAAGAATCTTAGGTAATGTTTCAGACAAACAAGCCTTCAGATGTTGCTCAAATTTTCACAGAGTCGTCCCAAGTCAAATTTTCAACCGATTTCCAAATTCAGTCGCATTCCGTTTGACCTTTATTCCGGAATTTTGTTCACAGACATATGAAAACATGTATTGGTTGATTAAAGCATTTTTAAATACAACACTGTTTTGTTTTAAAATTATTTTTCTGGTTCAGTTGAGGTGGTTGCTTCTTCTTCATACACACACACACATGCACACATGCACGCATACATATATACATACACAGAGAGATTTTCCAAAAATAGTATATTTCGACTATATTAGTGATGAAACGTCAAGAAAAGTATAAAATTAGCAATTAGATTTTTTCGCGGTAGGTTAAAAAAACTGGAATAGATAAAAGTACTTAGTAGAGGCTAAAGTGCGAATTTGACGAGTACGGACTGAGAATTATACACACAAAAATGGTTTTTCAGTGAGAAGGGTGGTTGTATATTTTTAATAGCTGCCCTGTGTATGTGTGCATAATGCACGAGGCAACCACATTGGTTTCAACAACGTCTCCATATTTTTTTACGTATGTTCCTTCCAAGAATATTATAATATAATTTATAGTATATAAAACAGTAGATTTAATGTAAATAGACATTATTTTAGTAACAATACTTTCCGAATAATTATGACATTGTTGTATTTGGAAAGTATTGTTATAATATAATAATGTTATAATAAAATAATGTTTATTTACATTAAATCTACTGTTATATATACTATAAATTACATTATAATGTGCTTAGAAGGAACACGCATAAAAAAATATGGGGACGTTGTTGAAAAATGGGTCAGTGTGGTTGCCTCGTGCATTATGCACACATACACAGGGCAGCTATTAAAAATATACAACCACCCTTCTCACTGAAAAACCATTTTTGTGTGTATAATTCCGTATGCGTATGCATGCGCAAAAAGCGAGTCGAGTAGCCCTGGTTTTATATTTAATGAGCGACTTAAAAGTCACACACAGAGATGAAAAATGTGGAAAGGGAGTGGCTTGGTGCAAGGAAAGCGTGGCCTTGTAATTACCATAGAAATATGAAAAATTATATAATGGATTCATACTAAATAGAACGAGAACAATTAAGAGTTCTCATAAATATTTCATGTTTCGCGGATGCTTACACGATCTGCATGTCAGCTCGACATTTTTTTTATAAACTATAGGGACAGCAAATCCATGCCGTGTGAGCATGTGTACCATTTATACTTTAAAATTCTTCCATTATAATAGTTATTGCTTGTACGGTAACTGGCAAGGTGAAAAAAAAATTGAAATTCATAAAATCTAACTTTATTTAAACCTAGTAGTGGATATAGCGACACGAATAGCAACATATCGTAAGAAAATTCTTAAACTGGCCTGGATAGGATGAATTTACTTTCTAACCTAAACTACGACTAGCTAAAATCTGTGATATAATTTTTGCAATAATATTAACTATTATTGTTATTATATATCGCACCTATGCGACAAAAGTCACACTCGGTAGAAAAATAAGTTTCTCAAAAATAACGAAAACCTGTTTCCAACATAGGGGAAAAGATACAACTTTTTTCAACTAAATGGTAGGATTATCTTAAACTGTTAATTTTTTTGAGAGATGTACAAAAAATATAAATCAACCTGCCGCGACGGGATTCGAACTCGAATTGCACCGACAGCACAAAAGTCATAACTAACAGATAGATCGGTTTCAAAGCATTGTCTTCATTTCGGTATTATAGAGATAAACCCGTATTAGCTCTAAATTATTCAAAAACATTCCACAAATTACTCCCCCAATTGCCCCCTCGCAATTCATTAATAATCCAGCGTTTGAAAATGAAAACGAAGCACTAGCCATACACACCCAACAAAAAAAAAAATTGTAATGCAAATCAATTCGGGGACCCGATGTGTAACAACCCGTGAGATCGCCTGAATCGCACCATCCCCCAACCCGTCTGCCGGGTTTCCGGCCGTCGATTTGAATTTCAAAACATTTCATTCGCCCTAAGAGCTTTCACAGCTAAATCACAGCGCCGTGGACATTACGAAGCACCCGGCTACCGTTTACAAATACTCGAATTACCCACCCACCCCACGCGGCGGCCGCTTGAAAGTATAATTGCGCGTCCATCTTCCGGGGCGTTGCGTTGGTGTGTATTTTTGTTCGCAATTGACCCTTTTTTTTCGGTGCTAATGGACGAGCCCTTTTCAACGCCTTGGCAAGGGCCTCGTCATTACAACGAATTTCCGGCGCGAGCAGCAATTGTTTTAATGTACAATTAATGCTCTGAAGATTTTATTTGAAATATTTTGTTTTGTATATTTATTAAAACTGACCATCAATTTTACTCTAATCTAACATGAAGGTGCTTGGGTTCATCCAGTGATGTCCCAAGCTTATGTTTAATTTGTGATGAATAAATTTTCCAATGAAAACTATTTAAGGCAAACAATACTTTCCCTCTGAAAATATTTCCAAATGTGATGCTGTGCAGATGTCGTAATACCAGTTTCATTTAGAAATGCGTATTGTAATGAATAATATAAAATAAATATGATACTACACTATCCAATTCGCGCACTTTTTATCGTTTACTTTTTGACAGAGCTGGGTGTCTATTTCTGTAAGTTGAGATTATATAATTGAATAACTCTAATCTACTAAAACTCATGACTTTCCTCATTACGTTGACATAATGCAGATATTTATTTAAATACACTAATATTTGGGGTGTCAAATGATGTCAAAAACAGTCGTTTTTCTAGGGAACTCTTCCTAGGAAACTAGGGGGTATTTTAAGTTCAGAATGTTCTTATAAAAAGCAGAATAGTACGATAACTATTTTAGCGTCTTATATAAAATTGCAAAAAAAAACTGTGTAGTGCAGAGTTCAAGTCGTTTGAAATAGTGTCAAAAGTGGCGTTGATATAGTGAAATAGATTATTATCTTGTCACTCTAGTGACATTTGACATAAGTAGCGAAGTATCGGTTATACTTGTCTACTTAACTATTCACTACATTGTTATTCGTTATTTTTTATGATTAAATTAATATCATTTATTAATTTAAGACTAATTAAAAAAATATATGTGAAAAATAATGTAATGCATAGTTCAAGTCGTTTGAAATAGTGGACGGGCATAGTTTGGTTGGTAGGAGCCACCCGCCCAGCCCACCTTCGCTCGCTTAGTTTTTTCAATGGATACAGACGTTTTATATTGTTTAAACTATTCCAAGAAGAGTGTTATCCTATGGAAAACCTATGCAAACAAAGGTGGGGTGGGCGGGCGGCCCCTACCAACCTGACGATGCCCGTCCACTATTTCAAACAACTTGAACTATACACTACATTGTTATTCGTTATTTTTTTATGATTAAATTAATGTCATTTATTAATTTAAGACTAATTAAAAAAATATATGTGAAAAATAATGTAATGCATAGTTCAAGTCGTTTGAAATAGTGGACGGGTATATTCAGGTTGGTAAGGGCCGCCCGCCCACCCCACCTTTGTTCGCATAGGTTTTTCATAGGATAACGCTCTTCTTGGAATAGTGTAAACAATATAAAACATCTATATCCATTGAAAAAACTATGCGAGCGAAGGTGGGGTGGGCGGGTGGCCCCTGCCTACCAAATTATGCCCGTCCACTATTTCAAATGACTTGAACTCTGCACTATACTGTTATCCATTAATTTATATTCTATTAAATTAATTCCATTTGTTAATTTACGCCTAATTCGTAAAAAAAGTAAGAAACAATGTAGTTCATAGTTCAAGTCGTTTGAAATAGTAGACAGGCATAGTTAAGTTAACGACTTGAGCTATGCACTACATTGTTTCTCACATAATTTTATGAATTAAGCGTAAATAAATAAATGAAAATAATTAAATCATACAAAGTAATGTGTAATAGTGTAGTGCAGAGTTCAAGTCGTTTGAAATAGTAGACGGGAATTGTTTGGTTGATAGGGAACACCCGCTCACCCCACCTACGCTCGCATAATTTATTCCATAAGATAACACTCTCCTTGGAATGGTTTTAACAATATAAAACACCTCTATCCATTGAAAAAACTATGCGAATCAAGGTGGGGTGGGCGGCTGGCCCCCCACCAACCAAACAATGCCCGTGCACTATTTCAAATGACTTGAATTCTGCAATAAACTATTATCCATTACTTTCTATGATTCAATTATTTTCATTTATTTATTTACGCTTAATTCATAAAATTATGTGAGAAACAATGTAGTGCATAGCTCAAGTCGTTAACTTAACTATGCCTGTCTACTATATCAAACGACTTGAACTATGAACTACATTGTTTCTTACTTTGTTTTCACTAATTAGTCATAAATTAATAAATAACATTAATTTAATCATTAAGAAAAAACAGATAATAGTGTAGTGCATAGTTAAATTCGTTTGAAATAGTGGACGGGCATAATTTGGTTGGTAGGGGCCACCCGCCCACCCCACCTTCGTTCGCATAGTTTTTTCAATGCATGCAGACGTTTTATATTGTTTAAACTATTCCAAGAAGAGTGTTATCCTATGGAAAACCTATGCGAACAAAGGTGGGGTGGGCGGGCGGCCCCTACCAACCTGACTATGCCCGGCCACTATTTCAAACAACTTGAACTATACACTACATTGTTATTCGTTATTTTTTATGATTTAATTAATGTCATTTATTAATTTAAGACTAATTAAAAAAATATATGTGAAAAATAATGTAATACATATATATATATATATATATATATATATATATATATATATATATATATATATATATGTATATATATATCTATATATATATATATGACACATCACAATTGTCGCCAATTCTGTAGCACCCTTCGACGCGTACAATAGAGCCAATTAAGAAATTATCAAGGCACTAAATGCCAATTTAAACTGCACCCCTTTCAGCACCCCCAACCCACCCAGTAGCAATTGGATGTGCGTGTTTGTTTGAAAGTCAATAGCGAGCACATGTTTGAGGAAACTCGCGTCGGGCCCGTTCCCCAAGGATTGCTGTAGGTGGAGTGAATTATCCGATTCGAAACAAACAACGCGATGTCAAATGGAATTTTAAAGGGGGAGACTGGATGTAATTATTGATAGAACGTATAGTACAAAAGAGGTTGTGTTTTAGAAGAATTGATTGAGGCGCAGATTGTTAAATGAAAAAAAAATCTAATCGGTATTAAAATCACTTATGCCCGTAGTCAATAAAATCCCATAAACTTTATAGGTACCATAAGCTATTGAATGTATAATTTGAAAAACTCATGACTGAAATGGTCAAAATAAATGTCAATACCTTGAGCGCTATTCAACATTTGTTTTGACCATTTCAGTCATAATGAGTTTTTCAAATTATACATTCAATAGCTTATGGTACCTATAAAGTTTATGGGATGTTATTGACTATTGGCATAAGTGATTTTAATACCGATTAGATTTTTTTTTCATTCAACAATCTGCGCCTCAATCAATTCTTCTAAAACACAACCTCTTTTGTACTTCTGATTGGAGCTTTGAAGACACATTTTTTTAAAATTTTTCAGTGTATCTAATAGCGCGAATCTAAAGTAACTACATTCCCTAGATAATGTATTTATTGTTGCAATAACAACAACGACATATGGGTTCAATAACTATTGATAGATTTATAAAGCGATGGTGAATAGAGGTGTTAGTTTTTCATAACCTTTTAAATTATGTATGGCGTTACAGTTAAAAAATTACTTAAACTTAGTAATAATATAAAACAAACATACAACACCGAGTTAGCTACAAGAAAATTTAATATGAAGAAGAACACAACCTAGAGATAACAATAATATGAAGCAGACTGTCGAAAACAATTAGCAGTAGAAATGGATACAATATGTATGTCGGCCAGAATATCAAGATATCAACGAAACCAAACGATAATATACGAGAAACAATGGAAGCTCTATAAACAGTAATGGACGAAATAAATAATAAACAATTCATCTGGTATGGCCATGTTTAACTGCTCGTACATTAGTTGAACATGACCAAGATTGTCGAAGAAAATCATCAACTGGACTCCTCAGCAAACGAAGATGCGGTCGACTACAAAAAACATGTATGGAAGAGTCATGAGCGAAATAGTCCTCTTTCGAAGAAGGGGAGTGGGAAGGCAAAAAAAGATAGTAGCCTTTTTCCCATGAGCGAAATAGTCCTCTTTCTAAGAAGGGGAGTGGGAAGGCAAAAAAAAATGGTAGCCTTTTTCCCATGAGCGAAATAGTCATCTTTCGAAGAAGGGGAGTGGGAAGGCAAAAAAAGATAGTAGCCTTTTTCCCATGAGCGAAATAGTCCTGTTTCGAAGAAGGGGAGTGGGAAGGTAAAAAAAAGGTAGCCTTTTTCCCATGAGCGAAATAGTCATCTTTCGAAGAAGGGGAGTGGGAAGGCAAAAGAAGATGGGAAAAAGGCTATCAGAAGACTGATTAGAGACGGTATAAACCGAAATTATATAAAATATCTATTTTACGATTTTATCATTGCAACGTTATTTTTAAGTGTATGATATTCATACTATAGGAACTGAAATTGAATATTTTTCCATGCCCACCCTTTCACATACAACTTCACTATACACCATATACATTTAATTCGCAATATTTTCCGCATGCAACAAATCCACGTGCAGCTTTTCAAACATATTCAATATCACAGTTGATACATTTCAAATTAAATGCGTAAACCGAAACGCAGTAAAATAATTATTTTTGAAATAACCGTCAGTTCTGTATCCGTTATTTGATAGTATGTGTATTTTCTATAAAACCATAACTTCAAATCCCATTGCTGGAAAATGATTTTAGCCACGTGCGCAAACAATGTGAATGCACATTAACTACCTGAATGCAAATTTAAATTGACATTTCCAAGAACAACAACATTTGCATGAGCTGTAAATACATAACGCGAGTCGCTTGTTATTACTGGATTAACGCGGCCAAATGGTGTAATCCGGACAATATTTGATAACTCACCATGGGATGATACAGGTGCGCTGTTCCGACGTTTATCAGTGCAAACGCGTCGATAATAGTTATATAGAGATGAAGGTATACGTGTTATAAATACGTTAAAGACAGATTTTGTTTGAAATGTGGCTGATAATGGAAATACGAGTGGTTCCAACTACTCAGCTACTTATGATTATTAAAAAACATCAAGGATGAGATTTTTAAAACCACTCGTTTCAAACTTATTTGTTTAATTGTTAAAGTCGCTAGGCAAAATACGGATAATTTATGACATGCTTGGAAAATTATGGTTTTGGTTTACTAGTTTTGAAAAAACATTAATAAACTATCATTGAACGAACTTAAATCATGAATTGTCCGTACTTTGCGGAACGACTTTGTCAGTTAAACAAATATGGTTTCAAGAATCGCACCCCAGCTACAATTAGCAATCTAAATCCGCTTTCATTTATCGTTGGAGAGTTGTTCTAGGCTGATCATAGTTGGTTTGGAACAGCCCTGAACAGCTTCCGAATGATAAACGAAAGTGGCTTAAGTTGATACTTATTTGTAAAATTATCAATAGGACCAACTTATCTGTCATTAACAGCGCACTTATAATAACACTTGTAACAACACCTTGTGACGCAATTACGCAGATAACGTAGATGCCTAGGTGTATGTAGATGTGTAGATTCTTACCTGAAAAAAAAAAGAAAACTTATTGTAATTTTGTTGTTATAGATCATCAGGCGAATGATGTTATAAACGATGGCGACACACTGTTATAAACAATAAACTAATTTTAAATGGTAATTCCAGTATTATTTTTTAAACATGAAAATTGAGTTTATATATATATATATATATATATATATATATATATATATATTATTTTTTATATTTTCCCCTAACAAAACTCCACGTTATTTGGAAGTTCTAAACTATCTAAAAATGTAGTTTTTATGACTCTTAAATGACCTAATTTTCATTACTTTGTTGTTACATTTTTTTTGGGGTGGTCATCCCCTAACAAAACTCCACGTTGCATAGAAGTTCTAAACTATCTAAAAATGTAGTGATAATAATAATCTAATTTTCATTACTTTTTTGTCATATTTTTTCTTGCTGGTAAAGTACGTATCGCAATAATTTAATTGTCTACTCGAAAAAAATCACATCAATTATTACATAATTACGCTCACGATTAATGAAAGCTACGCTGAGAAATCCTCTGGCAGCGCGCCACACACCGGCTTTCCGAATAATTAATGATCCCTCTCGTGCCACCCTCTTTCCCTGCGCCTATTTAAAGCATAGGCGCGGCGAAGAAGTAAATTAAAAATAATACATCCCCCGCTGCCTCCACTCAAATAACCCCACAAAATCGCGATCGTTCATCCCGCAACGGCGCTAAATCATCGCCCGACTTTTTAATATCATTCATGGAGTTGGGATAGTGGTGGCGGCAAAAATTGCATATCCCGTCGCATTCCGAGCGCGTCTTGCTGATCGCACCGACAATAATGCGAGCAATGTCGAATTCCGAAGGAAATATAAGTATGCGGTTTACATTCGAATATTGTGCAACCGACAAACGACTCAAGCCATAGCTTCCTAGGGAAACGGTACCATAAAAAGGCAGTTTGGGACTTTATCACATCAACAATAGTATATTATAATAACACTCATTGTATCATACATATTTTTTAGTACTTTATTTCATCTTCATTTTATTTATCCTTATTTATTATTAAAAACTCAAGTACGTTTACGTGTTGGCATCTGTGACATTTAGAATTGTACCTGCTGACGATGTATTTTCATAGTACTAGTGTCTGTAAGTTACTGGCTACTTTTTCATAGTGCAAAATAAGAAAATTCATTCAACTGAAAAACGAATCTTCATTTTATCCTTATTCATGATTAAAATTGCAAGTACGTTTACGTGTTAGTACGTGTGACATCTAGAAATGTACCTGCCTAGATGATGCATTTTCATAGTGCCAGCGTCTGTACGTTTGGTTACTTCTTCATAAGAGTGAAATAAGAAAAATCGTATAATGATATATTTTTTAAATTCCAATGATTTGGAAAATTGCATACTTGAAGAAACAACCAATATAACTAGAGATATACTTTTGATTGAAAATTGAAATCATTACTTTTCAATTTTTCTCGTTCAAAACGTATAGCTCCATTCCAGGACCTTTGGGAATTCCTATATAATTGAATAACTGTAGTTTTATTTAAATTTTCAAGCCCTATAATATATACCAAAGTGAAAACCTCATCCGCTTTCACGAATTTAATATCATATTAATTGGCATTCAGTTCAAATCCGGTTCGCACACATATCCTCATTTTAATTAACAAATTTCTTATCCTCCCCGAGTATTTCATTAACACCGTCGTAAAAGCTTCTGGGTCACGGCTGCGTATCTAATTACACGCACCTTAGCTATAAAGAGGATGAAAAACTGCGAGAGAACAAGCCCTGGAGTGCTAGTACCACCGCGAGCTCAAGGTAATTCAAGTAAATTAATACTATTACAAAGCGTGCCCCACTCGGCTACAAGTACTTAAAATGTGATACCCGCTTAACGTGCAACCCCATCATCAGCATTTGCATATTATATGCAGGATGCATTAATTTTGCCGCTGGTGTGGCAGCATAATGCCGTATCAATAGAAAACAAAAATAAAAAGCACTCTGCCTAAAAGGTTGATCAAGAAGAATAATAACGGGAAATACAAATTATTATTATTTTTTAATTATTTAATTTTAATTACGATTAGTCTTAGTGATAGTTATTGTGAAGATTCAGTGCAAGAGCAGTCATATGGATTACATATACAAGACTGGAACTACGCCTTATTTCCCATATATCTATTTTCTATTTTCTATTATTGTATTATTTTCGTTGCTACTGTAAACATGTGTTAATATAGTTTTATAATGTATAGTATTATGTATTTCAAGGAAAATAAAAGTCATTATTATTATTATTATTATTATTATTAAATATTGTTTGTTGTGTGTTAGAATTTGATGTTATGTAATTTATATTTTAAAATCTAATCTCAAATTAAATACTCCTATAAAATCAAAATTTTGATGGCAACTTATATTTTCAAAATGAGCAGGCTTTTATACTTTAAGTGCTTTCGTTTAACATTACTAGTCGCCCCGTGGCGTGCTGTGTCGCTCAAAGTCTTAGCGATCGTACACCGGTTGTAAGGAATGAGGTAGAAGTTTGTATGCTTGTGTATGTATCTATACACGGTCATGATATTTATGTTAGCAAGGTTGTTTTAAAAAGCAGATATTGTCCATCTTGTATAAGATGTACAATCACCTGCAAACAGCAGTTTTCTTCTTCAATGTTGAATTTTTCTAATATCAAACTGTTAAATTGTAGAAATTGAATGGTTTTGGCGTCTACTACGTGGTAATTCATTTTCAATAAAGGAGATGAATATCTTCATCTCCTTTATTGTTAAATTGTAATTGAAAAGGAAATAAAAACACTTCATTATTATTATTCTTATTCAGCTTGAAACTATTATCCTTTCAGACAACTATTACATCGAATATTATTCGAATCAACTGTTTTCATTATAGATATCACAGCTAGTAAGGGTGTGATGGATGCGTGGTGGTTAGAATGATATTGATAACCACTTGAAAATGCGCATTTTCGCAACGGTGATCAACTCCTTGCGGTAATCGTTTGGTTGGGGGAGGAAGGGTCCGAATGTGGTAATGCATTTTATACGACTGCTGATAACAGGGCTATGAGGGTGGTCCGAAATGCATTATTCTGAATCAATATTGACAGATAGACCTACGTACAAAATGATGCAGCGCGTGAAGAATAACAGTTCAGATTTTTCTTATGGTGGGATTAATACAATTGTATTATATACTAAAGGATAAATAAAACGATTTTTTACTTTGTTTTTTATCACACTTCAGTTACACTTTGCAACTAGTTTCGGCTAAGCTCTAGGCATTTTAAAATGTATTATCACAAAGTAGACGCCTTAATAATAATAATAATAATCCAATATTTGTATTATATACTATGTTATTTATTTGGATACATAGAAGACGATTGAAAATAATTGAAATTTCGAAGGAATTCAACATTTTCAACAGTTTTTAGTAAGCTGTAACTTATTTATTTCATAAGAGATAAAAGCCAATATAATATATAATACAACTAACCCCCTAGGAGGAAAGTTAAACGCCATCTAGCTGAGCTACACTACTGAGATCTAATAAGATCGAAATCTAGATATGTAGATTGCTAAGAGGTGGGTTCACACTTATATATGTTTTTCCAATGTAATATGTTTTTGGGTATCTAATTTCAGATAGTAATAGTCATAATTAGATCATTACTATATTACTAGTGGGCCGTTGTAGCAAATTTATATATATATATATATATATATATATATATATATACAAGAGATAGATTAAAATAACGACTGAAAACTCAGACCATGATTTTAAGTTTAAGTTTTTCATTGATAACTATTTTTCACTCTTTTTCAGTTAGCAATAAAACTAGTTCCCTCCGAGAAAATAACTATGTGTGATACAGTTCTATATAGCCTGATTAATCTATTTTACGACAATAATAAAAATTTAGTAGGCTAGTAGTATATTTTTTTGAGATATCAACAAATGACCGAGGGTGGCGAAAGTTGATTCGTACGTGGGTGCTTGATGAAACAAATTTGGTATAAAGGTATAAATGACAAAACCCAATTATATCGTAACACGTTCCAATCCAAAGATTTAATGTGCATATAAAATATACTGCATATAATCATCGTAAATTCAGCTTTACAAATACTGCATTAAACTCGTTGTGAGACCGCAGCCAGAGGGGTGTCGGCTATATATATATATATTCCCGTGTACGTACGTGCGGGGGCTCTAATTTCATTTGTCCCCGCTGACTCAATCGGCGGTTTTATTTCGAAATTAAGCCGGATAATCGCCCAACCCGGCAATTACGGACGCAGATGCACGGCAGATAATTAAATTTTGCGAAGAACTGTTCTATACAGAGGGATTACGAATGGAGTCCAGTGACATATCCTTTAGATGTGTTTGTTACGAGGCAGTCCGCGGTTCGTCCGGAAAATAAATCATTAGCAAGTAATAATTTTACAGCGAGTAATAAATATAAAATGCAAGCTGGGACTGGAAAGTTAGTTGTTATTATTTTACATCGATAAATAAACACCTCACGCCCTGTTTCTCCAACGAATCTTAACTAGTTTAAGACCTATAATTGGTGTATTACTCTGTTGGGTAAATTAAGCTGATTATTATTATTATTTTTATTATAGTAATACTTCTAGTAGATCCCTGCTAGTAGTACATCTTTTTTTTTGTCATCTGGGGTGGAATCTTCGAAAAACAACTAGCTAGTAGTACATCTACCACCAAACAACCTAACGCCCCGGGATAATAACACAGTAACAATTTATAAAAATTCCCACCGCGTTCTACATTCAACCTCGTTATCTTCCCCAAGCCGGAAGATGTATTTCGATCATCGGTTATTACGCAACACACGACAACATAAAAGCGCTCTCCTCCTCTGTCTATTCTATCCTATTGTCCGCCCACTTAAAAGTCCATTTCATCCCGCCATTGTCCCGGCGGCGGTAAATCATTGTTTTCGCCGTTTATTTCATTCGGTTATCGTCGCGCAACAATGATTTTCCGGGAGGCTGTGCCCGGCACAGGAGAAGAAGAAGTGACCGCAAATCCGCGCGAGTAACGATGCAATAAAAGATAGTGGCAACGATCCGTTACGATCCCCATTTAAGATATGTACGGGCGCGTAACTCTACTCTTGTAGACTCGCGACAATAAATTATGTAGGTTTTACGATGTACAAGGGGGTGGAAATCAGAGAGCATGTTTGGTGTTACGGATTTTAGTGTGCTATTATTTTATATTATTTATCACTAATGGGTTTACAAACTTTGCTAGCTGATTAAAAAAATCAATACGAACAGCATTACGGAGGACGATAACATAGAATTTTTTTAGCTTTCTGAAAGCGCTATAATTCACGCTCGCAATAAATCAACAACGGACTTTAGGCATTCGCCGCCTCCCCTACGACCGCCACACGTGTCCACATCAAATGTGATTACATCCACTTTAAAAAAAAAATAAGCCTGCGCATTAACACCGCCGCCTCCCCCAAATGCAATTGCTGTGTAAGCCACATTAGGCTGCATTTATTATTATCTTATTCGGACCGTGACCGGCTGTATGATAAATCGCGACTTTAGAACGGGATCCATTCAAATTCTGCGCGCGGAACTATTATGACTGCGAAATTTATCGTTCCGGATTACTGCGGCGCGTCTTGTAAATGGAAATGACCGAGTGGACGTTGAGTGATGGCGCTTAGCAAGTGGGAATTATATTGTTTGGAAATCCGGATGGTTTGCTGGAAATTGTCAGCGTCATATTTTGCGCGCACAATCAAACGCTTTGACATGCCTAGTAGGGTTTGGGGGGCTATCATTCGAAATCAAACAGATGTAAATTAAAAAAAAAATGCAGAGCTGTTTATCTGGTTGCAATTTTTAATAATAATAATAATAAAAAGACCTTTATTTTGGCATTTCTCTCACAAAAAACTGCTCTTCAACATCACCAACCACAACAAAAATACATAATAATAATAATAACATTTTATTTCCCAACAGTTGCCCATTTACAGGAAAATATACACAGAAGGAACTAATAATAATGAATGAATTTATAAATATAAAAGTATAAAATAAAAATAAATATAAAAGTATATACCAAATGAAAAAAGATATTTAAAGATTACTATACCAATGTCAGTAGTATGTTTTTTATATGTAACAAGGTGTCGTGTATATCACAGTAATGTGATATATTACTAAAAGTTCTGCACAAGTTTGTAATCGGGGTATTAACACCTAAGTTAGTTTTTCCTATAGTACAGTAAAAAACTAAGTGGGATCTAGAAGAAATCCTAGGTACTACAAGATTGATTAAATTTGTCGCACCTGCAGAATTTAGGTTAATGTATATTCCAAAACGCGTGGCACAGACACAAAAACAAATATTGAAAATATAAAGATTTTCAAACCTTTTAAATCATTTAAAAAAAAATCATTTTTAAATTTCAAAAATTGCATAAATTGCAAAATTTTTAAAAATTTCAAAAATTTCCAAAATTTCCAAAATATTCATTTCATAAATATTTCTATTATTTCTATTATTTCTATTATTACTATTATTTCTATTATTTCTATTATTTCTATTATTTCTATTATTTCTATTATTTCTATTATTTCTATTATTTCTATTATTTCTATTATTTCTATTATTTCTATTATTTCTATTATTTCTATTATTTCTATTATTTCTATTATTTCTATTATTTCTATTATTTCTATTATTTCTATTATTTCTATTATTTCTATTATTTCTATTATTTCTATTATTTCTATTATTTCTATTATTTCTATTATTTCTATTATTTCTATTATTTCTATTATTTCTATTATTTCTATTATTTCTATTATTTCTATTATTTCTATTATTTCTATTATTTCTATTATTTCTATTATTTCTATTATTTCTATTATTTCTATTATTTCTATTATTTCTATTATTTCTATTATTTCAATTATTTTCGTTGTTACTGTAAACAAGTGTTGATATAGTTTTTATATGTATAGAATTATGTATTTAAAAGGAAATAAAAGTCATTATTATTATTATTATAAATTAAATAGACTGACTGTGTAACTTTAAATTATACCATTAACGGATATTTGCATGCTTTTACTCCCAAGAGAGACCAAAAGTGCTACTTTATTGCCTCAGAGACCAACCAACCATAAACCGTGTTTCATTACTGTAAAAATCAAACCTTCATTCCTCTCAATAATTCACCACAGACAATAGGCGAATAAAACACACCGCAACCCACACGAACGTCGAATGTAAATTTCCGCGAGTTCGGTGGGGTATAGTCGTTTAGTATGGGTATCGGGAAATGCGGGTAATACGCGAGGGAAATCGCAACGGCGCCCGCACAATGATATCGACGGCGTTGTTATGAGAAGGTTTTTTTTTTGCCGGCGGCCTCCTCCTTTGTTTCCGCGTATGATTAATGGGTCCCTTTCTTCGCCCGTTGGGGCCGGACACGACAATCATCCGCTCCGGCGGAAACAAAGCGCGCGAGCCCGATCGAGAGAATATGTCGCGGCCAATCGAAAATTTCGCATCGTTTATCACTGGGGGGAAATCATAACGAGATTTCTTTGCCCGAGGTTCGAACAATGGTAATAATAACTTGGATTCTAAACGAATTGAGGGTTAATTAAATTTTAAGACAGATTGCATGAGTAGGAGTAAATTTTAGATATGTATGTTAATTATATTATTTTTATTTTTATTTATTTTAACCTCTTCATGGTGCCTGTAAGCAGTACAAAAACTGGTGCCTAGGACCTACATACTACTATACTACTCATAGTTTGTTAACCCAGGTAACCAGTAGTTTAATTAACCCTTTCAGGCCCAAAATAAATATTATCGAAAATAATAATAATTCGGCGGAAAATCCTCACGGCTGATAGTTTTTTTTTAAATAATAATATTAAAATTTCCGAATATTACCAAGAATATCCTTTTTGCCGACAAAGAGTAAGGCAATTTACAGTTAAGAGCCTACAAATGGCATCATATTTACAATTGGTAGGGATCACCCGCCCACCCCACCTTCGCTCACATAGTTTTTTCAATGGATACAGACGTTTTATTATGTTTAAACTATTTCAGAAAGAGTGTTATCTTGTGAAAAAAACTATGCGAGCAAAGGTGGGGTGGGCGGGTGCCCCCTACCAACTAAACTGTGCCCGTCCACTATTTCAAATTACTTGAACTCTACACTACATTGTTATCCATTACTTTCTATAATTCAATTAACTTCATTTATTAATTTACGTTTGATTCATATAAAAATTGTGAGAAACAATGTAGTGCTTAGTTCAAGTTGTTTAAAATACTGGACGGGTATAGTCAGGTTGGTAGGGGCCGCCCGCCCACCCCACCTCTGCTCGCATAGTATTTTCAATAGATACAGACGTTTTTCATTGCTTAAAAACATCCAGACAGTATCGTATCCTTTGGAAAAAACTATGCGAGCAAAGGTGGGGTGGGCGGGTGTCCCATACCAACCTGACTATACCCGTCCAGTATTTTAAACAACTTGAACTAAGCACTACATTGTTTCTCACAATTTTTTTATGGATCAGACGTAAATTAATATATGAAATTTATTGAATTATAGTAAGTAATGGATAACAATGTAGTGTAGAGTTGAAGTCATTTGAAATAGTGGACGGGCATAGTCTGGTTGGCAGGGACCACCCGCCCACCCTACCGTCGTTCACATAGTTTTTTCAATAGATACAGACGTTTTATATTGTTTAAACCATTTCAGGAAGAGTGTTATCCTGTGAAAAAACTATGCGAGTAGAGGTGGGGTGGGCGGGCGGCCCCTACCAACCAAACTATGCCCGTCCACTATTTCAAATGACTTGAACTCTACACTACAATGTTATCCATTACTTTCTATAATTCAATTAACTTCATTTATTAATTTACGTCTGATTCATAAAAAAATTGTGAGAAACAATGTAGTGCATAGTTCAAGTCGTTCAAAATACTGGATGGGTATAGTCAGGTTGGTAGGGACCACCCACCCACCCCCACCTTCGCTCACATACTTTTTTCAATAGATACAGACGTTTTATATTGTTTAAACCATTTCAGGAAGAGTGTTATCCTGTGAAAAAACTATGCGAGCAGAGGTGGGGTGGGCGGGCGGCCCCTACCAACCAAACTATGCCCGTCCACTATTTCAAATGACTTGAACTCTACACTACAATGTTATCCATTACTTTCTATAATTCAATTAACTTCATTTATTAATTTACGTCTGATTCATAAAAAAATTGTGAGAAACAATGTAGTGCATAGTTCAAGTCGTTCAAAATACTGGATGGGTATAGTCAGGTTGGTAGGGGCCGCCCGCCCACCCCACCTTCGCTCACATACTTTTTTCAATGGATATAGAGGTTTTATATTGTTTAAATCATTTCAGGAAGAGTGTTATCCTGTGAAAAAAACTATGCGAGCAAAGGTGGGGTGGGCGGGCGGCCCCTACCAACCAAACTATGCCCATCCACTATTTCAAATGACTTGAACTCTACACTACAATGTTATCTATTACTTTCTATAATTCAATTAATTTCTTTTATTAATTTACGTTTGATTCATAAAAAAAATGTGAAAAACAATGTAGTGCATAGTTCAAGTCGTTTAAAATACTGGATGGGTATAGTCAGGTTGGTAGGGACCACCCACCCACCCCCACCTTCGCTCACATACTTTTTTCAATAGATACAGACGTTTTATATTGTTGAAACCATTTCAGGAAGAGTGTTATCCTGTGAAAAAACTATGCGAGCAGAGGTGGGGTGGGCGGGCGGCCCCTACCAACCAAACTATGCCCGTCCACTATTTCAAATGACTTCAACTCTACACTACATTGTTATCCATTACTTTCTATAATTCAATTAATTTCTTTTATTAATTTACGTCTGATTCATAAAAAAAAATGTGAGAAACAATGTAGTGCATAGTTCAAGTCGTTTAAAATACTGGATTGGTATAGTCAGGTTGGTAGGGGCCGCCCGCCCACCCCACCTTTGCTCGCATAGTTTTTTCCAAAGGATACAATACTGCCTGTAATTTTTTGGTGGACAAACGTGAACAAATTGTGGACAAATCATGGACAAATTGTGGACAAATCGTGGACAAATCGTGGACAAATCGTGGACAAATCGTGGACAAATCGTGGACAAATCGTGGACAAATCGTGGACAAATCGTGGACAAATTGTGGATAAACGAATGAGACAATAATTTTTAGAAAATTCAAACTTAGGGGAGCTAACTTCAAACAGCTCACTGGATCTCTAGAAATAATTTATTAATAAGGTGTTTTTTTTTCCGAAACAGTGAGGAACGAAAGAGTTACGGGTAGAATTGAGCCTATAATTTTCTTATGTATTTATATTATGAGAATAATATATGTTATAAACAAGTATTTTCTAAAAGTCCGATATGAAAAAAAAGTTATTGACAATATATGACGGTTTATACACATTTTTATCAATTCAGTTATCAAAAACCCTGTATACATGTGAATAATAAACCATTTTTATTACAAATTTTACATAAAACTAATTAATTCAAATCCCCCACCGCGAATGACACTTAACGCTGATAATATTACTTTAATGTACTAGATAATTCAGCCACGCATAGTAAATTACTGATAAGATTGTCACGTCATGCAATACCTACTGTACAATGCACGCCCACACAATTACGCGCGGTGATTTTATGCTATCCCTCATTTTTTAATCAATACTCGATTGCGTGTTGCTGATGTAATTAGTATCCGGCGATTCGTAAAAAGTACGCCCTCACCCTCTGTTTGCGCAGGATTTGCATTTAATAATGGGGAGAGTTTAAAAAGTCGGCCAAAAGTGAATTGGGACGAAATTTAATGTCGAGCAAACTCCAATTGACTTACAAATTGGGGTATAATTACTGCATACTAATTACTGTAAATAATTTAATGTAGAAAATTGAGTTATTCGTTATGGTGCGTTTTATAACAACGAATTCGTGAGAGGTACATTAATATTTAATGCCTACAACAATAATCCTATTATTGATTATTGCTGTAAATATTAAGGTTACATTAAGATGTAATGTCTACAGTAATAATCCCTTTATTGATTGTTACTGTAGACATTTCATCTTAATGTAATTTTCATGAATTTCATTGTGGAATTCTTTAAGAAGGCACTAAACTTTTAAGCGTTTTTCATAAGTGGAGCAACAATAATTGAGGAAAAGCTGCTAGATCTTGTGTGGTTGAAGGAAAATTATGTTCACCATCTATGCCCTGACCCTAATTTAGTTTTTATCTTGATAACTCGGCTTGAAATACCTATTTTATCTGGATAAGTGAAAGAGGTAGAGCCGGTTTTGAATATAATGATTATATTACAGATGTATGAACGTTTATTAATGCTCATAGTAATTTGTTGCAGAATTTGAAAAATTGAACATCTGCATATAAAATACCCCATTACAGTTGGCCATCTTTTTAACATTCAATTTACACTCGCGTGATTATCCATGCCGAACATTCTGCTGCCACAGTTCGGCAATTTCTTCGCGTGTGCCGCAGTTTTTAATCTAAAACTCGGATACAGCCGTCCGCTTTAGCCCACCCCCCCGCTCGCGGGGATTTTCTAGCGTGCTCGCGACCCGTTACAACGAACTTTCCACCCTCGCCAGTGCAAACGTTGTTCGGTAACTACCGCTGCCAGATAAGTATTCATAAACGGTGCATCAAACTAACCGACTTTTGCGATTTTTACACGAGATTGAATATTTTAACATTTTTATCCATACAGCGTTCGCTGTGGGGGTTGAGTGTTATTGGGTTAAAGCAATCTGCGAGATTGTCAGTGGCTGCAAATAATGTATGATTGGTGAACTTGCCAATTTGTAATGAAAGTTTCGAGAATATTTTTTAATTTTTTTTTTATTATACTGAGATGGGAGCACTCGCCCAAATATCTCAAGGTAAAGAAACAGGTATTATATATACAGCCGCAAATGTGATCACATCGGGACCTGAGGTTTTTGATAACAATAACCGATTGATAATAATATGGGATAAAACAAAAACAAATTTTCATTGTTTAAAAAATATTGTGTCTATGGGCGGAAAGGCCACTGGCCAATAGCCTAATAAAGATTGTTTTCTCTCTATGGTGTCTATCTGTAATTATATTGTCATTGTCTATTGAGAATTATAATAATAATAATAATAAATAAATAAAATAAATATACATGAATTAAAATTGAAACAATATAATATTCTTTTCGTGTAAGATAATATGTTTAAAATTTTCATGATTCTAAAATATTGACAGAATTACTGATCGTGTAAGGTATAGCAATGCTGGAATGAATAGAATACTGATTTTTATCCGAATAATTGATTACTTAATAAATATTGAAGGAAGATTTAAGCAAATACTGACAGTACTAGTATTGACAGTATTATTGACCGTGTAAGGTACCTTTTTGACATATGAAGTTGGTTAAATTAGGACAAAGTTGCGCATTTTTGTACTCATTAATAATTTGAAAAGAAATATGTCCTCTCATTGTTCGTTCTCACGATATTGGAATAATACGATAGGTTGTAATTTTCGTTTTCGATTTTTTCGTTTAAATTGAAAAGCAAGATATCTAGGGCATTTATAAGACACTATTAGAATATTTTATGATGAATTTAATTAATGCTACCAGACTGCAATGGCAGCAAAATATAACCAAACCCTCACTGATACTATTACTATCAAAATGTGTCCTTGTTGGCAGGTACGATTATAAATATCACAGATGACAATATAGTGTGTCCCTAAAGTACGAAATAAATTCGATAAAAAATGTATTTATGATTTTCGCAAAAATTGCTCCGACACGTCGATTTTTATTTTTCAATTGCCAATTTTTATTGAAAGTATAAATTTTTTTAAGACCATTTTTGAATGTGCAATGACATGTTATTCAAATGACAATCTTTTTATTACGAATTCTGAATTGGATTATTTTTCTGCGATCAGAGATGTATATCATAATATACATCTCTGATCGCAGAAAAATAATCCAATTCAGAATTCGTAATAAAAAGATTGTCATTTGAATAACTTGTGATTGCACATTCAAAAATGGTCTTAAAAGAATTGATACTTTCAATAAAAATTGTCAATTGAAAAATAAAAATAGGTTACATAAGGAAATTTCAGAGAAAAATCATTTCAAATGTCAGAGTGAAAAAACAATGAAATGTGAAATAATATTTCAAATTTTGTTTTTTTTTAAATATACAATTCGAAAATTCTTACTTTCCGAACGTGCCTCGTGTAATAAAAAAACAATGTTAGTATTCTTCCATGGTCAAAAAATTCCGTGACTTTTATCTAGACAGATTTTTACATAAAATAGATATGTAAAGAAACTGTGATTCCATGTTTGTCGGCCATATATTTTATTGTGCTACTTTAATTTATATCTGTTACTGTCGTTAATCTTCTCTCTGTGCAAAAACTCAGCACGTATAATCAAGTCATAAAACAACGCCTATAAAACGACCCGAAAATGTATACGTGTTATTTTTACTCAGCATTAATTATTCATGCGAATGCGTGTAAGCCGGCGCACGATTAACTATGATTTATGGAAACACCACAAGTCCGTGAAGAGGCTGCAAACCGCCCGGAAGCGGGATGAATTAAGATGGAGCGATATACACGAAACAATATGATAAATGGCTTTGAGCGTTGAATAAAGGAGTAGAACTCTTTATTCAATGGCCTGAGGGATGGCGCACACATATACTGGAATATCTGGACATTACACGGCTTGCTGGATTCATGTAGCCAGATGTCTACGTCTTTCTGTCCGGTTTGAATGTGGCACTGATCTGTGCGCGTCTACCAAGCGGGACGGTCATTGTTTTCGGTTTAATCGGTTAACATCTGTACCGCTATATGGGCACTATTGTGCATTAATCTTGACGAGGAGTATGCTCGATTAGGGGCTGAGCGTGGTCTATTAAATCATCAATGGGAGGATATTAATCATACTTCCTAATTAAATCAAACAATTATCGTGAAATTCTATAATAGTTCTCTCTCTGGAGGAAAAATGAATGTATGAATTATTATATTACTATATTATATTATAATATTTGAATAATTTATTGATATTTACAAATATCCAGAATTGATTTATAATGTAATATTCAGTTGCCGAAATTATCATCGCAAAAAAATATGTTGACTTATAAAAGTCATTGTGAAGGATAAATAAAACGATTTTTTACTTTGTTTTTTTTTATCACACTTCAGTTACACTTTGCAACTAGTTTCGGCTAAGCTCTAGCCATTTTCGAGCTCCTCCGATTATTTATCCTTTAAAATGAATTATCACAAAGTAGACGCCTTAACAATCCAATATTTTCAAGTTATTGTGGTTTTAATTTGTATTATATACTGTTTAACGCACTTATTAGTGAAGCTTGAAGATGCCAAAGTCAATATAGATCGGTTTCCTATAATAATAGCAATAGGTAAAACAGAAAATGTTAATATATTTCAGCTTGTCAGACTATACATGGCAATATATGATGCTCAAGATGCCATCCAAACTATTCTTATATTCCGAATATATCACTGATCTATAAAGCCCTGATTTCCTAGGAAAGCGAGCCGCTTTTAACGTCATTTATACATCATAAAAATCGTTCAATTAAGAAGTTATATTTAACCTAGTGGGCTGATCCATTACTTGTGAGCATCCTATCAATGCATATCCAGCAAGCCAATGGTCATATCTTCCATGCATATCATATAATTTGCGATCGAACATTTAGATAACCAGTATATGAAGTTGAACAACTCACAATTTTTCATCGTAATTCATTGCGTTATTACTCTTAATGGGAAACCATATTCGTAATTCGACTCGTATTGAGCATTGCATAGAAATTGCAAGTTTCGCGAATCACCTTTCACAGTTTTCAGATATTTTCTATGAAGTTACGGTAAACATCAGGTGAATAAACTCCTCTGCTGACTAGCACAAAAGCCTCACGACTGATTTTTATTTTTTTAAATTTCTAATTATATGATTATGTTATTAATATCCGTTAAACTACTGAATTACCAAACAATTTAATATCCAATTCCACCACAATAAAGCCAACCGGCCATTTTAAATGCATGTTTATTATACTCTTCACCGCCATCCCTCCATTAATATTCAATCTGCAGGTCAAGATGGCATCTCATTTAAGGATATGCGTGCGCCGACAAAGGAAATCAATTATATATTGTCTGTCTGTGTGTGTGTGAATGCACGGAATTGATCTGGCCGCGATAATTGAATATCCGCCCTCTGTTTATTATTTTCTCCGATCCGTATGTGCGTTTGTCAGCCACACCACACCGCCCTACCCCCCCGATAATTTCCGTTTTGATGCGCGTGTATTTTCCAATGGTGCGACAGTTTTTATATAGAATTTTTTTTTTGAAAAGCGCTTTGTTTTATAAGCCTCGGACGAGTTTTCACGAGCATTTTTCCAGCGGAAATATGTTATCGAATATAAATATTTTTATTGCAGGGCGCGGCTGCTGTATCTGAATGTGTATATGTAGGGCGATATGCAAAGCGCTTCGGTATGTTGGCACAGTGAAAAGTGACGAAATAACAATGGGGTTGTAATGTTGTCTGTCAATAATGATAAAAAGAGAAGAGTTCAGAATAAAATTCGGTATTTATTTAATAAAATAATAATAATCAACTAAACTAATACCGAATAAACAAGTACATTACCGTCAAACTAGAAGAAAATTACATCTTAGGACAGATACACAGACACAAAGTATTCACGGGTATTAAAGACAACCACCATAAATCAATACAACCTCTATTTTTCTTTGCGTCATTGTTAAAAAAATTAAAAATCTACTTGTAGATTTTTAATTTTTAGTTAGAAAGGAATATATATATATTAGTGTTCTTTACATAATAAAACATGAATACATGAAGAAAAATAGATGACAGGAATCATAGTACAACACCCATCGATACCGTTAGCTCGAGAAGAGAAATCCCGAGGTGAGGAAAACATATTTTGTAAATATATATATATATATATATATATATATATATATATATATATATATATATATATATCCTACCAACCAAACTATGCCCGTCCACTATTTCAAATGACTTGAACTATGCACTACATTGTTTCTCACATATTTTTACGAAATAGGTGTAAATTAACAAATGGAATTAATTGAATAGAATATAAAATAATGGATAACAGTATAGTGCAGAGTTCAAGCCATTTGAAACAATGGACGGGCATAGTTTAGTTGGTAGAGGACGCCCGCCCACCCCACCTTTACTCGTAAAGTTTTTTCATAGGATAACACTCTTCCTGAAAAGGTATAAACAATATAAAACGTCTGTATCTATTGAAAAAACTATGCGAGCGAAGGTGGGGTGGGCGGGCGTCCTCTACCAACTAAACTATGCCCGTCCACTTTTTCAAATGGCTTGAACTCTGCACTATACTGTTATCCATTACTTTATATTCTATTCAATTAATTCCATTTGTTAATTTACACCTATTTCGTAAAAATATGTGAGAAACAATGTAGTGCATAGCTCAAGTCATTTGAAATAGTGGACGGGCATAATTTGGTTGGTAGGGGCCGCCCGCCCACCCCACCTTCGCTCGCATAGTTTTTTCAATGGATACAGACGTTTTATATTGTTTATACCTTTTCAGGAAGAGTGTTATCCTATGAAGAAACTATGCGAGCAAAGGTGGGGTGGGCGGGCGCCCCCTACCAACCAAACTATGCCCGTCCACTATTTCAAATGACTTGAACTATGCACTACATTGTTTCTCACATATTTTTACGAAATAGGTGTAAATTAACAAATGGAATTAATTGAATAGAATATAAAATAATGGATAACAGTATAGTGCAGAGTTCAAGCCATTTGAAAAAGTGGACGGGCATAGTTTGGTTGGTAGGGGCCGCCCGCCCACCCCACCTTTGCTCGCATTGTTTCTTCATAGGATAACACTCTTCCTGAAAAGGTATAAACAATATAAAACGTCTGTATCTATTGAAAAAACTATGCGAGCGAAGGTGGGGTGGGTGGGTGGCCCCTACCAACCAAACTATGCCCATCCACTATTTCAAATGACTCGAACTATGCACTACATTGTTTCTCACAAATTTTTACGAAATAGGTGTAAATTAACAAATGGAATTAATTGAATAGAATATAAAGTCATAGATAACAGTATAGTGCAGAGTTCAAGCCATTTGAAACAGTGGACGGGCATAGTTTGGTTGGTAGGGGCCACCCGGCCACCCCACCTTTGCTCGCATAGTTTCTTCATAGAATAACACTCTTCCTGAAAAGGTATAAACAATATAAAACGTCTGTATCCATTGAAAACACTATGCGAGCGAAGGTGGGGTGGTTGGGTGGTCCCTACCAACCAAACCACTGTTTCAAATGGCTTGAACTCTGCACTATACTGTTATCCGTTACTTTCTCTTCCAAGTCACGGGAGGAGCTCGAAAATGACTAGAGCTTAGCCGAAACTAGTTGCAAAGTGTAACTGAAGTATGATAAAAACAAAGTTAAAAATCGTTTTATTTATCCTTTAAAATGAATTATCACAAGGTAGACGCCTTAACAATCCAATATTAGATAGCCTTTATTTGTTTGTTTATACTTCTTTTATTGTAGCAATTGCTACAACGGGCTACTAGTATACTAGAAATAATTTTAAAACGCCAGAAACAGACAACCATTTTCATCCAGTTCAAAGCAACATCCAATAAATCTAGCTTGTAAACTTCAAGGGTCAACGCGATTCCATCAAGGAAATACCTACTAGTAATTAAATGGCCTGCCCCGTCCCCGTCCCCGTCTCTCTCACTATCTTCTCCCTCTAAGCACACATATCGTTGTTATTACAAAGCGAATTAATGCGGAACGATAGTAAAGTAAATCCACTTTGAGTGTTGCACCTAAAACGCGGCCGGCTTGGGAGAGACAATGGCGCAAATAAATTGTTACTGCCGCCGGGGGGTGGTGCGGTGCTCCTATTATTTTAATGGTCTTATTTACGCGGATTACGGGCACACAGACTTGCACTGTGGAAGGCACTGGCAAGCCTGGCGGCTGTAAATTTCAACCCGGGATCGTCTTTTCGCGGCTCACGACTAGGTTAATTGTATTTAACAATTTATAGGTTTACCCAGTGAATTGTGTAACCTTTTGCATTTGATTAGTTTATGTAAAATCATGATTTTAAGCTTATACTTATGTATAGAGGTCGTTTTAGACAAGACAATTTCTTAGCTCAAAAGTTGTTCAAGAAATGAATTTATATATCCTCCTCCCATACAATATGTCTTTGACAAATAGAACGCGTTGTATTTTTCCATTCGATCTACCATCCAATTCCATATTTCAAATAATTTGCTGTACGATACGAGACAATTTAGATTGTCTCGCATCTTGACTAAAGGTCGTTTTAGACAAGACAATTTCTTGGCTCGAAAGTTGTTCAAGAAATTAATTTATATATCCTCCTCCCATACAATTTGTCCTTGACAAATAGAACGCGTTATATTTTTCCATTCGATCTACCATCCAATTCAATATTTCAAATAATTTGCTGTATGATACGAGACAATTTAGATTGTCTCGCATCTTGACTAAAGGTCGTTTTAGACAAGACAATTTCTTGGCTCAAAAGTTGTTCAAGAAATGAATTCATATATCCTCCTCCCATACAATTTGTCCTTGACAAATAGAACGCGTTATATTTTTCCATTCGATCTATCATCCAATTCAAAATTTCTAATAATTTGCTGTACGATACGAGACAATTTAGATTATCTCGCATCTTGACTAACTTTTGAGTCAAGAAATTGTCTTGTCTAAAACGAACTTAACTTTTGAGTCAAGAAATTGTCTTGTCTAAAACGCACTTAACTTTTGAGTCAAGAAATTATCTTGTCTAAAACGATCTTTAGTTTAGTTTTTGTAATTTGAGTATGTTTATTACTATTAATATGTTATGTTGCTGGTGTGGAGCAAGAACTGTAAACATGAGGATCTAGTATGTTAATTGTATACATGAGGATCTAGTATGTTAACTGTAATCTAACAAGGATATTTGGCGGTAAATTTAAATATCTTCTTCTTTTCAAATTAATTGAAATGTGACTCACACCACTTTCATTCTCACATGCACATATAATAAATCAGTAATAACATGCTCAAGCCATCAGGATCACCGAGTGGTGCTATCTATTGGTATAATATTCCAACATGTTGTAGGTTATTACCATATGAGTGTGCATTGTTAATTGAGGTAATGTCACTAAATGGCGTTAAACTTTCTCTATAGAGGGAAAGTTGTATTATTTTGTATATAACCAAACTCATATGTACTTTCAATCTCAAAGAGAGGGCTTAAAAGCCAATAACCAGAACCCAAACCGTCAAAATACAAGATATGAGTAAATAGACCTAACCGTCTGATCTTAACAAAAGCCAGATAACAGAGCCTTTCAATAAATCAAAACTTTTCCCACATAATTTGTACCGTTTTTTTTTTTAAGAATTCACTTCAGAAATGTGGGTCTACTGTATATTACTCATACATGTGCGCATCTGCTTTGGCTAAAGCGAAATAAAACAAATATTACTGTTAGTACGTGAAGAGGGACAGTTGTCCTAAAAAAACAGTTTTTTTTTTCTCTGAAAAATCCTGCGCATAGCACCAACCATATCAAAAAACTATGTTTTTTTTATATATTAATATGACATGATGTATATTTCTGACCATACTAAATACCATCAATGTATTGTGCTCTTCATATTACTCACGATGCCTATTTTTTTGCTCCTAAAGAGTATTATATCTGATTTTATTTTCAACTGTAAAGTGCATCAATAAAACTAATCCCCGTCCATTCCTCTGCAGCCACCTAATCTCGCCACGCTCCATTTCTCTTAGTCTTAAATCATCGCCGCGCCGAAGAAGAATAGAGCGTGATGGGGGAGGCCGCATCTGCGAGCACTTAAGATGTATTTCCCGCCGGCGCCAAATGGACCACAGCCCTTAATCTCTTGAACAATTTAACTAAATAATTTGGGACGCTTCATTTTTTATTTTCTCTCTCTCTCTCTTGCTATCTCGTGTCGCCTTGGGATTAATAAATACTGATAAAAAGTCTAGAGGGATATATATATATATATATATATATATATATATATATATATATATATATATAGAGTAAATATTTATTTTGCTGTGTAAGCATAATTCAAAATAGAAAACTATGTTTCTAGCTTATTAGGGCAGTGCAGCAATAAAACGCTATTTTACTTGAAGTACACTCACTTTACTTCCTTCTTGTCAATATTTCGTAGCTAACATAGCTATGTTTTATTGCTGCACTACTCTAATAAGCTAGAAACATAGTTTTCTATTTTGAATATATATATATATATATATATATATATATATATATATATATATATATATATATATATATATTTATATATATTGTGGGATTTTGATAAACTAGGGCGACCACCGAGTATTTAGTTTATTAATTGTTGGTGAAAAGATGGAGGTGGTGTAGTTTGTAACTGTAAGCAGATAGGAAATTTCAAGTGGCGGCGCAGTAGATTTTAATTATGTGAAGTGATTTGTGAATGTCACTGGAGAAATTACTCGTGGGACTTTTAACGTTCACTGCCCATTTCATTCGAAGGAGTGACAAATGCTGGATAATAAATTGTTGTAACTAAGCTGGATTTAATGTAAGAGGTAAGATGTCGTTTCAATTTATACTTCTATTGGTAAACTATACATTGCGGGACTTTTAAAGTAATTTAAATTGTATATATTGTAACTTTAATCTTCCTATTTTTGAATATAAATGGGATACAGAACTTAAGAAAACTTGGCGAGATTTTCTGAAGTAGCAAGTCCTAACACTCACATACATTAACACTAAGACTCGACAGAAGAACCCAAAGGTAGATAGTCAGTTACAAATTGTAGCAAATACAGTAAATACATACTACTGGGATACAGACATAACCTGGGGTGAATTTAATATAAAATAATGTTTTTTTTTCTTAAAATTGTAATTTTTATTATATCATTTATTTGATAAATAAAACTTAGTCATCGGAGGAGCTCGAAAATGGCTAGAGCTTAGACGAAACTAGTTGCAAAATGTAACTGAAGTGTGATAAAAAAAACAAAGTATTTTTTATTTTACCCCTTAATCTAATCCCTCTCCCCGATCCGTCTTCCTTTTGAAACCAGAATAGTTGGCAACCGTAGTGATAACAAAGAAACTGGATCAGAGATACCTCCTGCAATATCAGAGATACCTCCCGTAATATCTCTGATCCAGTTTCTTTGTTATCACTAGGGCTGCCAACTAGTCTGCTTTCAAAAAGGTCAGGTTAGGGGTAGTTAGAAATTATGGTGAGCTTTTTTTTAATGATGCAAGCCCTAAAACCATCCAAAGATCGCAATCGTAATAAATTTTCAAGTTATACCATCCTAAAGCTTCCTTACTGATAAGATTCTATCGGTATTCCTTCGAGTCCTGCGGCTTGAAGAAATCCCGATAGAATCTTATCGTGTTAAAAGAAGATGCACAGAATGGTTTAATATGTTTAATTATATACATATACATTTTTTTTGTAAAAGTTTCAAGTTTACCATCCTAAAGCTTCCTCACTGATAAGTTTCTATCGAATCCCGATTGAATCTTATCAGTGAAGAAGCTTTAGGATGGTATAACTTGAAATTTTTACAAAAAAAATAATGTGTGACTCTCAAGTAGCAGTTACACTTGAGAGTCCCACAACATTATTTATTTGTAAAATTTTCAAGTTATACCATCCTAAAGCTTCTTCACTGATAAGATTCAATCGGGATTCGATAGAAAAAATATCAGTGAGGAAGCTTTAAGATGGTAAACTTGAAACTTTTACAAAAAAAAATGTATATGTATATAATTAAACATATTAAACCATTCTGTGCATCTTCTTTTAACACGTCCCCAACTAAATAATTACCATCTTTACTGCCTCTCACCAGAACGGTACCTTTTAGCGGTACATAATTTAAAGCGACGCGTTCGGAGGGGGGGGGGGGGGGGGGGGGGGGCGTTTAAATCACCGCCGCCGGTCGACTGCTCGCAGGTTCGCATGATCCAATTACGGGGCGCGTCCTAAATAAGCCCCCCGGCCCCTGGTCGCGTATGAACCGCAGCTAGATGGATAACTTAATAGGCGCCATTTACATAAGTATGGGAGGCGGCGGCGACGCTCGCTCGCTGGCTGCAGCCCGTCCCCCCTCTCGCAGACCGCTTCAATTTAATAGACCGTTCCGGATTTCACTGCCGGGAGTTTAAAAAGGAACGCGCGCGCGGCGGCGGCTGAGAGCGAAATGTCGAGCAAATGGGACACTTCCGAAAATCGATGGCGCATTAGATTAATGAAGTTCCTTCACGAGGGGCAAAGTTTTTGGCTTTAACATCCACTATGTAACGAATTCTTTGTTGAAGTCACCAAAAGAAATTTTATGGGGGATACATAATTGGGAAGATTTTTTAATTTATAACTGTAGTGTCTTTATGGGCTGTATACTATGAATGTGTGTTACTTTTTCAAACACTGCCCATGTTTGTCTCACGGAGCCGTGCAGACGCATACATTCTTGTATGTGTATGCAAATCGCGGTATGTCAAAAAATGCTTCTAGATTTAAAAAGAAAGGTAAGACGCCCGGCGAGTCCACCGAAATGATTGTGCCTGCCGAGCGATGCGTCGGGAGTACGCGCTGGTGTCGGTATGAAAGTATGAAATTAACCGTAGTCAGAGTGGTAGAATACAAGATGCTTGTACAATAAACGACGCTTCTGCCTATCGTCTCTAATTTTCGCGAAGCCTAGTGCTTCAAATCGCGAAAACTTGTCATATCCAAAACGCCAGTACGATGCCTTACCACTGCGCTATACTGCCCGCAGCTTTTAGATAACAATCAGAACTAAAGGGGTTCGATTTTCTTTAATAACTATCCCACTAGACCAGTGGTTCTTAACCGGTGTTTCTCAAAACGCGACCTTGTTGCAAAATTATGAAAGCCGAAATTTAATGTTGGTCTACTGTATGTCAACAAGTTTGCATATGTATATAATTTTCATAACTAAATCTCATTCGTTTCTGTTTTATTCGTAGCAATAAGTCTAGTGCAGGAATGGGCATCCAGCACTAGACTATTGCTACGAATAAAACAGAAACGAGTGAGATTTAATTATGAAAATTATATAAACTGCTCATTAATTTAAACTAAATACAATTGTAAACACTAACAGTAACAAATGAAACTAATTTTCTAGTATTACTGAGAATATTAGCGCAGTTATTCGCGTTTGATTACAATTTCACGGTAGGCAGCGGAGCGCACGTGTATCAGTTAACTTTGTAGGTAACGGCTCGGCGGCGGCACCTATGGCCACCAATAATGCAATTTAGTATTCCCGTTTTGGCCATCACAGGCACAAACTGCCTCCGAAACACCGGCGTAATTGCAAAACGTGCGCGTGGTCACGAATTTCCAAAACTGAATTGCACCACACTGGAGAATATCGGATTATGTTATAAACAAGAAAGATAAATCAGTATAATAGATGCGTTAATTTTGTCCAGGAGTATGCAATTTTGCATTATTTCTATAAAGCTTTGATTATTTGGGAAAAGCTGATAATGTGCAGTGGGGTAAGTTCGGATCGGAAGACTTCACATCCATTTACTTTTAAGTTCCTTTATACATATTTAACATTTTTGGTATCAACCCGGAAGGAAGTTATTCAGTAATCTAATTGGTATTGATAAACATACCAACTGTCCTGAGAAATTTTAATTTATATAGAAAATTGTAAAAAAAGAATTGATTGATTGATTGATTGATAATTAAAAAACTACTCCGAACTTGCCCCGCACATGGGGCAAGATCGTAAATAACTGTTTATAATGCATTGCAATCTATTATCCCATGTTATGGGGGAAGATCGGAATAATTCACAAGCTTTAATACAGGTTTCTACCAATTAGCTATTTCAATTGAATATCTATTAGAACAAATTCAGGTCTTACCCCGTTTACGATCTTACCCCACTCCACCTTATATAAATTTGATTTATGTTTCTATTAATTCACTCTTTAATAAATGTGATGTTTTATTATTAATTTATAATTGTACTGGCTTCGGCGGTACATATACTATTAATTTAAAATTGTAGCAACCACCGATTTTATTATTTTATATTTTAGAAGAATCTAGCACGATATAGAAATGAGGCGTTTATTAAGAATACTATTTTGAAATAGTTAACTAGAATCTAGCACGATATAGAAAAGAGGCGTTTATTAAGAATACTATTTTGAAATAGTTAACTGCAGTTGATGCACAATTATCATCATTATAGCCCTTGGGTACTATTTTTGGCCGATCGCTATTACTATGCGATATAATGCGTACATTTTTCATAGCGTGGAACTGATAGAATGAACACAAAAATTAATGTCAAAACATTACTGTCGAGCTTTAAGTTCTGTCAAAGATAGGCAGAACCTTTCGCGAAGCCTAGGATCTCAAATCGGTACCATTTACAATAATAGCGTACGTATCTCGATCGCTATTTTCATAGCGATTGCTCAAAAATACACCCTCTGGCCATTTCGTGCAATTCTATATATTGCTACTGCCATCATCCAGCATCTTCAATTATTAAAACAATTATTGATTTTCAATTAAAACCATTTTAATCCCTCGAATAATTCTGTAATGCAAAATCAAATTGCCATGACTCGCGAAAATGAATAACGCAAACCGCGATGGCCGCCAGCGTTGTCATGGAAACAAAACAATATGTGTGTTTTCGTCCAGCGGGATGGACGACATATTTGTTTTATTTAATTAAAAATGTGATGTATATCAAAGTGCGTTCTTTTCTGCGTGCTAAATACAGCAAGAAATGCAGAAAATGGTTACACAACTACACCGTTAAATAGCACGAACGACGATGGTCTACAATAAGGTTAGTTTTAATTTAAATTTGCTGTATTAGGGACACGATTGACGATTTAACATTGGTATATTTAGTATTTTGAATAATTAAAAAAAAACTTTATAGGGCTATGAGCCGTGAGGCTTTTCCGCCGGTAAAGGGAGAAGCTCACCCGGTATTTACCTTAACTTCACAGAAAACCTCTGAAAAACTGTGAAAGGTGATTCGCGAAAATTATTTCCCCGCTGGGTATGGAACTCAGGCTCCCCAATGCCTGGGTTTGAATAATTTTATTCGGTAATAATTAAAAAAATGTTTGTGGATATTTGACAAACACTAGATTTTTGATAGATCGTGGATATTGCTTCACGATCTATCAAAAATCTAGTTTTTGCCAAATATTCCCAAACATATTTTAATTATTACGGTATATTAACACGTCATGTATTAAACAATCACAAAACAATACACCATATTCGAGTTTGACTGAGAGATCACGAATTGCTCACCCTTCAGATAATTGGATATGTACGTTCCTTTTGTTTAATTATTGTGCTGAACGTCTTTAATTAGTGTGCCCTCGCTAGGAAAATTGCATACTTCTAATCGAATGAACTTTCATACACCTCCCAGCCACCCCTGTCTCTCTCACTCAAATTAAAATTAAATATTAATTGATTTTAAGATTGAGTTTCGTTGCAGACTGAAAGATGTGCGCTCGACATCCCCGTTGCCTAGGCAACAGCACCAAGAAGGCGATCGCTTTGATTATAGGTATCAAGATTCTCTGGATCGATTTAGCGGGGGATTAAAAGAGGCGACACGTGTCACAATCGAATACAGTTAGTTAGCAGGGGGATGCGTGTTACGTTATTGCCAATCATGCTATCAAGAAAATAAATAAATAATGGAAACAGTATTGACGAGGGAAAATTAGAAACAGTTATAAGGTATGTAACGTCGACCTAATTCTAGCTGTTCAAATTACTTACAGGGAAAGAAAGAATGTGTTCGTTTCTTTAAATAAAATATGTTGGTTTAATGCTATGCTTTATAATAAAAAATTAATTTTTAATATACAGTTTCTATGGCCCAATTCACAAGCCAATACTACAGCCCCCAGGTAATGTTATGTACATGTCCACAAAGAACCATGTGTACTTGAGCTTTCTGCTTTGTTTGCTAGTATCCATTTACTTTATTAAATAATCCTGATGAAGCCAGAATCAAATGGTGAAATATAAATAATTTTTAAAAAGGAGTCCTTTTATGCCCAGTGCCGGTATCACGAAATTTTCAATTTTTCGGGTAGGGTAGTTACTCGTTTTTATTCATTTTATGTAAATATATGTGTCGAATTGTAATTTACTTTCTCCTGCAATGGAATGCCTAAAGACAATCTAAATTATCTCGTATCATACAGCAAATTATTTGAAATATTGAATTGGATTGTAGATTGAATGGAAAAATATAACGCGTTCCATTTGTCAAGGACAAATTGTATGGGAGGAGGATATATGAATTCATTTCTTGAACAACTTTTAAGCTAAGAAATTGTCTTGTCTAAAGGTCGTTTTAGATAAGACAATTTCTTAGCTCAAAAGTTGTTCAAGAAATGAATTCATATGTCCTCCCCCCATACAATTTGTCCTTGATAAATAGAACGCGTTATATTTTTCCATTCGATCTACCATCCAATTCAATATTTCAAATAATTTGCTGTATGAATATGAGACAATTTAGATTGTCTCGCATCTTGATTAAAGATCGTTTTAAGGTCGTTTTAGACAAGACAATTTCTTGACTCAAAAGTTAGTCAAGATGCGAGACAATCTAAATTATCTCGTATCATACAGCAAATTATTTGAAATATTGAATTGGTTGGTAGATCGAATGGAAAAATATAACGCGTTCTATTTGTCAAGGACCAGTTGTATGGGAGGAGGGTATATGAATTCATTTCTTGAACAACTTCATCCTCCCATACAATTTGTCCTTGACAAATAGAACACGTTATATTTTTCCATTCTATCTACAATCCAATTAAATATTTGAAATAATTTGCTGTATGACACGAGATAATTTAGATTGTCTCGCATCTTGGCTAACTTTTGAGTCAAGAAATTGTCTTGTCTAAAACGATCTTTAGACAAGACAATTTCTTGGCTCAAAAGTTGTTCAAGAAATGAATTCATATATCCTCCTCCCATACAATTTGTCCTTGACAAATAGCACGCGTTATATTTTTCCAATCGATGTACCATCCAGTTAAATATTTCAAAAAATTTGCTGTATGATACGAGATAATTTAGATTTTCTCGCATCTTGACTAACTTTTGAGCCAAGAAATTGTCTTGTCTAAAACGACCTTGTCTTTTGAGTCAAGAAATTGTCTTGTCTAAAACGACCATAATAAAGGTTTAATATATAATATATATACTGAGAGAAGCTGAGAAATTTAATCACCCCTTTGACTACACAGAAAATTTGTGGTTATTCGCGAAATGTCGATCATTGTTCCTCTTCACCCCCTAATGCTACAGACGCTTTACCAATTAGGCCACTGAGCTGGGATATTAAAAAAATAAATAATAGTCCCGCTTTTATATACCTGCAAAACTTGTTAATTATCTACAACAATCAAGTTTATAAACAAAACTTTGTTGTGTGTAACTTGTATCAGCTATTGTAAGTGTACATCGCGAATAAAGACCACCACCCAAACTTCTCTAGAGCGAGACTGTTTCCACAACCGTTTGCTTGTCCTACAATTTGCACCCTCGGCGCTATTAAATCGACCCTCGTACGCCGACCCAGATCCCCGCCGCTGTAAATTACTACCGGACCGAGGCGGCCGGTAATCCCGCGCCGATGTCCAAAGATACCGCCACGGAATACCGAAACTCGCGCCCGCCGCCGCCGCCGCCGCCTTTGGCCCGCCGCCAAAATGCACGATATTGAACGCCCGCCGTCGCCTGGTTAACCGCCACTTTCCTCCTCCGTGTGCGCGCTCTATTTTTAGCCGATCGATGCGAGGGCTTTTATTTTTTATATTCCATAACGCAGCCTTGGCCGGCCCAAGGACGAGAGCACCAGGATAATTTTAAGCGCAAAGCGAGGGGTAATTAGCTTATCGCCGGCCATAAATATTCAAATAACCCCACCGTCCGTACAACCTCCGTCCACAACAATCGTACGTATTGAAACGGAATGATTTGTTTGTGAGGGGCGTAAATAATAACCGCCCGCTAATTGACAATGCACATTTAAATAGCACTGCCAGGGCGGCGTAATGGTTTGTTTAGATTGAATCAGTGGAAAAGCTATTCAATTATTTATAGGGGTATTTGTTCATTGTTATAATAATTATGTAGTTGTTTCGTGTTTCACATCAATCAATTCTGGAAACTATTGTATGGTTTAATGATGATTTCATTCGAATTTATAGTGGGGAACAAATTTAAATTTTTGATATTCTCTGAAGTCTCTTATAGCTAATCAAAACCTTCTCTACCCATAAAGGCACCTTACACGGTCAATAATACTGTCAGTCCTAGTACTGTCAATATTTTCTTCAATCTTCCTTTTATATTTATCAAGTAATCAATTATCCGGATAAAAATCAGTATTCTCTTCATTACATCATTACTATACCTTACACGATGAGTAATACTGGCAACATTTTAGAATAATGAACATTTTAAAGATATTATCGTACAGTAATACTGTCATTATTCTAAAATATTGACAGTAATATTGATCGTGTAAGGTGCCTTTATATACACACGGTCAATAATACCGTGAGTCCTAGTACTGTCAGTATTTTCTTCAATCCTCCTTTTATATTTATCAAGTAATCAATTATCCCAATAAACATCAGTAGTCTCTGCATTCCACCATTACTATACCTTACATGATAAGTAATACTGTCAATATTTTAGAGTAACAAACATTTTAAACATGTTATCGTACAATAATACTCATTATTCTAAAATATTGACAGTATTGGTATTTCTATGTAAAGTAGTAACGAGTAACCCAAAACCCATTACTACTTTACACCTAAGGGTAGAGAAGGTTTTGATTACATATAAGAGACTTCATTGAAGACACAGAGCTCATGAATGAGTGATAATAAATGGTACAGACGTAGCCGCAGTGTAGTAGGATTCTATTGTAAAAGCAGATCCTAATCAGGATAAAAATCTATTATATATAATGATTGTTTTAACAGTGTGTTGCTAAATAAATTCAAAAACTGTTATTCAATTTAAAGCTTCCTATTTCAATTTTATGAAAGATTTAGTTCATAAATTGAAACTATCAACCTTAAAGCCCATATGACATTATTTAATTTCTTATATCGTTTTCGATGCAGACACAAACTACATAGTGTCATACACACATGTAGAAAATGATAAAACGGCGGAATAATAATAAATTCACTTAACAATAATAACACCGTAACACGCAATGTTAATTTTACATTTAGAAATAGTTTAATATATTATTTCTTATATATAAAACATATAGGAAACTAGATAATGTCATACGGGCTTTAAGCTTGATAGTTTCAATATGTGTTCTAAATCTTTCATATAATAGAAAAAGAAAGCTTTATATTGAATAACAGTTCGTGAATTAATTTAGCATCACACTGTTAAAACAATCATTTATAGATAGTAGAGTAAAAAAATGGTAAATTAATTTGAATAAAACAGCAATAACGAGCCGGTCAAAATTCATGAAGAATTTTTTAAAATTTTAATTTTGAGAATAAATTTACGTCGGTACGTGTTTTTTTTTGTGCGTATCCGCATGGAAACGCGTGCCCGCCAATTCATTAATCAAACGGATTTCGGGGCGGGTAATTTTAAAGCCACGTATCCTCCGGAACCGGGCCCCAATCCCTTTGATTATGCCCCGGATCGGTTTCGGGGGGACGCGGGTGGTTCCTAATCGGAAATTATAATACGAGCAAACGACCGAACGAAATTGGATGCGGGGGCAAAATCGATTCATTCACTTTGTCACTTCATATTAATAAAGAAAGAGGATAAAAGGGAGAGAGCGTTATTTGAAAGACAAAGTGCATTAATAATCAATTATGCGCTTTTGCAAAGTATTGACAAGTTGATTGGGTGGCAAGTAGGAAATGGAAATTATGAAGGAAGTGTAAAATAAGTCGATTCGCGCTATTAGCAGTCTTTTATAACTTATTCGAGTTTAATAATAGAGTCAATCCATTCAAGTATGGCAAGCAAGAATTAATTCAACCAAATGTATGTAAAAGCACTTTTTATTTTATCATACAAAGTTTTAAGGATGTTGTGAGTGATGTTACAGTTCGGTTGCACCTTCACCAGCTAGAGAAGAAATGGAATTAGCAAATAGACCCATTTGCTAATTCCATTTCTTCTCTAGCTGGTGAAGGTGCAACCGAACTGTAACATCACTCACAACATCCTTAAAACTTTGTATGATAAGAATTGTCAGATAATAATAAATTAGTCCGCATTGAGCTAATATTTATCAATCATATCAATTAAATTACAACTTCCCCACAGCCTGAACGATGACAACTACTAAACGTTATCTACCTCAATTTTCAAGCATCATGTAAGGCAATTATATTTAATACCATCTCGATATTTGCCACTAAAACACAATTTAACAGAGCACGATGGCGCAAATACGAATGGAGACGTGCACACCGAATCGCAAATATAATCATTCAATACAAGCAACAAATACGCAATTGCGGGAAATTCATTGTTTGCCCATCAAACACCACCACCACCAACCAACAAGTCCCCCCCTCGTCCCCCACTCCAGCAAATCAATCGTCGAAACGCGGACTTTAATAAATTTTCATGAAGGCGTATAAATTAAACATTAACACGATGCATTATTCATCGGATGCGATTTTTCCCCCGGCCGGCGCGGCGTTAAATACATTTGCGGGATTACTGGGAGGAAGGTCGGTTGGGGGTTGTATTCGATTTTTCCCGTGGCGTGTGGAGCGGATAATTGAATAAATTTGCACGCCGGACGTATTGCCTCCCTTACTGGCAATGTATTGTGCGAGATGAGATTCCCGAGCAATATTTAGAGGGAAGTACATCGATATCGGGCGACGTTTACCAACAAATTGATTTCGCTAGAACAGTAGCTGCAAAATGAAACTACACATAACTTGGCTGAATTGAACAGTTTGTCCAATAACGATTTTTTCCTTTTCATGAAGTTTTTCGCATTTTGCGGCTGTATTTCACGAATTTTCTTAGTGCTTGAATCGTTCGTGGAACATTAGCGTAGACTTTATCTTTAACATAGCCCCAATGTGAATTATATCGAATGATATCGGCGACTAATTGAAGTTTCCGTTTCGAGAAATCATACGCCCGGATTTTATTTTACATGAAATTGAACTATGGACGTGGATGACGTTTATTTTCAGCAGAACGGCGCTACATGTGACACAGCTGGTGAAGCAATGACTCTACATTACGTGTGATTTCTGGAAATGGAGACTTCAATCCCTATGGATTTATCTTTTCAGATGATCCTATCTATTTAATTATCAGAGTACATATACTACGATTGAATATATAAGATTGACAAAAAACACATGGATTAAAATGTATTAACGCCCGGTTTCTCCAACGAATTTTAAAAAGATCGTCTTATATAAGCTCGTCTTATAGAATAGAATAGAAATTTATTTCAGATGCATACAATACATATACAATAGTACATTATATATCATACATTGAAATATTGTCTACAAAAAAAGGTGGTGATTACATAATATTTTTAACTTCATTAAAGTATTCCTCCAGGGAATATGGTTCACATTCTATAAGAAGTTTGATATAAGCTCATCTTATATAAGCTCGTCTTATATAAACTCGTCTTATATAAATCCACGTCTTAAATTTTTATTTTGTCGCACCAAACATATGTAGATCTTACTTAGTCTTACAATATAAGACCGTCTTATCGTTTTATGATGCGATTGTTTGGTGCAACACTTTAAGACCGACATATTATTAAGACGGTCTTAAACTAGTTAAGATTCGTTGGAGAAACCGGGCGTAAGAGCGCTACGGGCAGAACAAGAAAATAATCAGTCTATAAAGATAGTCTTCATAATATAACTTGCAAATTAAATTTTCAGGTTTTGATTTTTATTTTGATAATTCTTATGTATATGTTAACGCTCATTTAATCCTTTTTTGCGTACAGAATAAACCAAATTATTATTTAAAAAAAAATAGTTACCATTATATTCAATGGTAAAACTACTATTGCAATCTTTTAAATACATTTATCTCAAAAACTGTTTTTGGAAGTTAGAACATTTGTCATCTCACAGATATATTCAGAAGAACATTTCCATCATAAATTGCCCTTTAATGGTCTGTCACGTCTGCGTGTTAAATATAAATTGAATTATAAATGGGAATATTTGAATATGACCAATCAATTGAAATAAATTGAACGGCCATGTCTTGTATTGTAAAACTAGTGAAGTCAATCGAACATTCCCCATCAAGAAAACTCCCTTTCTCCGCCTCTCCCGATAATCATCCTGAATATTCGATTATTAAACTGCCGGCGAGAATTCCGTCGGCACAATGCGCCATAAATAATGGAATGCTTCGTGCATTATGATTTTCCATTAGACGAAATGAGCGATTCCCGATGCTGGGTTGGGTGTGCAAGGAAATCGTTATCCCACACACACCCTCATCCCCAACTCAGCGCTCTATAGACATTCCACATTTTTTTCCGTTTAATTCACACAGACACTAGGCAGTCACTCGCAAGTCAAATTCCTTTCATATAGGGCGGCGGCGCGCTGGCATGTGGAATGCGGACAATTGGATTCTGCATCGTGGATATTGCACCCCTTATGTGGCGGCATTAAACGCCGCTGCTCGCGTTATTAACGAGGCCACGGGGACGTGACGCTATTTGCAGCGGACTCGATCGCGATGGGCCGCGAATAAATCATTTTTGGGGTGGGCGACGGCAGGGCGTTTAGGACGTAATCGCAGGGTAATGACTTGTGAGGGGGGCGCGTTACGATAATGGGTCGGGGTGTTAATGGAGAGATGTACTTTTATCCAATACCACACAACTACTACTGATAGGAAATGTTGAATTACTAACGTTCTTTTAAACTGTTAAATAAATATGGATGGCATTATTAAATATTTTTACTTCAACCACCCTGGAGCTATAGAAGAAGATATATTTATTGTAACATACATACATGTATAAGAGGCCATACCCTTGTGAAAAATCAGTAACCATAGGGCGCGTCCCCAGGTGGCGGATAGGAGAATGCCCGGTAGATATGTCGGGTAGGAGATAGATATGCCGGGTAGGAGGTAGATATGCCGGGGTAGGAGGTAGATATGCCGGGGTAGGAGGTAGATATGCCGGGTAGAAGGTAGATATGCCGGGTAGGAGGTAGATATGCCGGGGTAGGAGGTAGATATGCCGGGTAGAAGGTAGATATGCCGGGTAGGAGGTAGATATGCCGGGTTAGAAGTAGATATGCCGGATAGGAGGTAGATATGCCGGGTAGGAGGTAGATATGCCGGGCTGGAGGTAGATATGCCGGGTAGGAGGTAGATATGCCGGGTAGGAAGTACATATGCCGGGTAGGATTCAGATATGCCTCCCGCGAACCAACAGATCTGGTAATGGGCAGCAGTATTACCAGTACCGTGCAGAAGACTACCGAAAACTGATTTCTTTAAAGGCTCTTGTTTCGGAAAGCTATGGGCGCAGCTTAAAGCCAGTATAATAGGCTATAGTACTACGGTACGGAAAGCAAGGGGAAACTACCGCACAATAACTCTCAAGACAAGCAATCATGACGAGAAACCAAATAGAGTTGGCCCCTAGTCCGTGGCAGACCTTAAATGGTCAAGGGGTGCGAAGAATACCCGCGATGAATAAGGATAGGACCCACCCGAAAGTGGAAACTAATGGAGAATTTCCTATAATAATCGGTACATGAAATGCACGAAGTATTTACGTGTCCGGAAAAATTCATAATACAAACAAAGAGATGAGAAGACTAGGTATCAACGTTCTGGGAATTAGTGAGATGAGGTGGCCTGGTGCAGGAAAAACCTGTATGGACGACTCTACGGTATATTTCTTTGACAACGACCTGGTAGACCACTCAAATGGTGTTGGAATAATACTAGACAAAAATGCAAACCAATCAGTCTTGAACTATGTACCGTACTCGTACACAGCAATGCTACTACAACTAAAAACAAACCTCAAAAACATTAATATCATACAAGTTTATCCACCAACAGCTGACAAACCGGAGTTAGAAATATCCGATTTCTATGCGCAATTAAAAGAACTAAAATCATATACGAAGAAAAACGAAATTACCATAATTATGGGAGATTTTAAGCAAATAGAGCAGGTCACGAAATTTAAATACTTGGGCAGCTGGATCACCGAAGGCCTAGATCCAGATCTGGAAGTAAAAACACGCATCGAAATAGCCAGAACAACGTTCCTTAAGATGAGAAAAGTATTTTCGAAAGAAGCCTAAACCTAAATATATTTTCAAAATATTATTTTTATGACTAGGTAAAACATTTGATATCATTCTGATGCGTAGTATTATTTATTATATATGTATAAATATGTATTTTATTTTATTTTATGTTAATTGGTATTTTTTTTTTGTTTCTGCGAGAGATATTTTATTTTATTTTATGTTAATTGGTTTTTTTTTTGTTTCTGCGAAAGTATTATTTAATGGGAGAATTTTTGTAAAAGTTTTGTGCGAATATCCCAAATAAAGATCTATTTGTTTAAATTATTATTTATTATTACGTACAATTTCCAGTGAGAGCTACCACAGTGCACGTATTGCTAACCCACATATGTCACACAAATAAGAACTAATTAGTTCCATAACTACCGGCGTCAAGGGCCAATTAACTAACAAATTAATTGATTTGCACGCTCGTCATTAATCATTGTCAATAGCAGATGATTTCGATTTAATTAAATACTCCACACATGCCCTGGCTCTATAGGAAAATATCTAATATGACCCAATATGACTTTTAATAATTACTTAATTAAAAAATTATTAATATTTAAGTACTTCTGGATAGTTGCTAGAGAGTAGCACAGCTGCAAACACTTAAGGACCATTCACAATAATCGCGGTAGGGGTAACGTAGCGGTAAACGAAATTGCACACATGTATAAAAATGCGGGCGTTTACAGCAGTGCAGTAAAACTAAGACAGAATATGGGTAATTATCTTTACCATAATTATCGTATAGCACTTACTTCGCAATTTTTATAGTCATGCAAAACATGTAGCTTATCGCTACCTTACTACTACCGCGCTTATTGTGAATGGCCCATTAGGGTACGTTATACTCAAGTGATTATTTATTTGCTTATTTATTAGCTTATATATAGATAACAAAAGGATGACACGTAGCACCACGTGTGAACTAACATCTTAAGATCCTTTTAGACAAGACAATTTCTTACGGTCGTTTTAGACAAGACAATTTCTTCAAAAGTTGTTCAAGAAATGAATTCATATATCCTCCTCCCATACAATTTGTCCTTGACAAATAGAACGCGTTATATTTTTCCATTCGATCTACCACCCAATTCAATATTTTAAATAATTTGCTGTATGATACGAGACAATAAAGATTATTTCGCATCTTGACTAACTTAGAGTCAAGAAATTGTCTTGTCTAAAACGACCTTAATATATTGGGTTTATTATGTTTCCATTAATTTATGCATTACCCATTTTTAGTGAACAATTATCGAGTTCTTATATGTAACTTCGTTTGCATAGTTGTTTTAAACGTGAATTCAACGATCTTCTATTTATATTATAATGAAAATATTTTAGTGTACTTACAAATACATTTTCTCTGACAGAACTAATGAAGAATTGCTTACCTGAAACAAAAAAAAAACATATATTAGATTATTAAGGCTATACTTTGTGATAATTCATTTTAAAAAATAAATAAAACTAATTTGATTTGTCCTTAACAAAAAACATGTTATTAAACAAACAAAAAACTTCTGTTTTATAAAGGCCTATCAGTTGGGATTCTGCGCCGGTAAATCTAATACAAATATATAAATTTAATCACCCGTTCATTACTTTTACTTCACAGACAATCTCCAAAAAACAGTAAAAGTAGATTCGGACAGAAAAAATGTCGGGCGATTATTATACATTTAAAAATACGTGAATATACAAAGTAATGTTTCTGTGAAGTTAAGGAAAATATCGAGTGATGAAACTTCTCCGAGTTTCTCCCTTAATCGGCGGAAAAAACAAGAACAAAAAGTGTTATCCTATGGAAAAACTATGCGAACAAAGGTTGGGTGGGCGGGCGGCCCCTACCAACCAAACTATACCCGTCCACTATTTCAATCGACTTGAACTGTGCACTACACTATTATCCATAACTTTTTATGATTAAATTAATGTCATTTATTAATTTAAGAGTAACTAAAAAAATATATGTGAAAAATCATGTAATGCATAGTTCAAGTCGCTTGAAATAGTGGACGGGTATAGTTTGGTTGGTAGGGACCGCCCGCCCACCCCACCTGTGTTCGCATAGTTTTTCCATAGGATAACACTCTTTTTGGAATAGTTTAAACAATATAAAACATCTATATCCATTGAAAAAACTATGCGAGCGAAGGTGGGGTGGGGTGGGTCGGCGGCCCCTACCATCCAAACTATACCCGTCCATTATTTCAAACGACTTGAACTCTGCACTATACTGTTATCCATTAATTTATATTCTATTAAATTAATTCCATTTGTTAATTTACGCCTAGTTCGTAAAAAAATGTGAGAAACAATGTAGTCATTTGAAATAGTGGACGGGCATAGTTGGGTTGGTGGGGGACACCCGCCCACCCTACCTTTGTTCGAATTACATTTCCCATCAGATAACACTCTTTCTGGCATTGTTTAAACAATATAAAACATCTATATCCATTGAAAAAAACTATGCGAACAGGTGGGGTCGGCGGGTGGCCCCTACCAATCAAACTATGTCCATCCACTATTTCAAACGACTTGAACTATGCATTACATTATTTTTCAAATATATATTTTTAATTAGTCTTAAATTAATAAATGACATTAATTTAATCATAGAAAATAACGAATAATAGTGTAGTGCATAGTTCAAGTCATATGAGATAGTGGACGGGCATAGTTTGGTTGGTAGGGGCCGCCCACCCACCCCACCTTTGTTCGCATAGTTTTTTCAATGGATAACAATCGTCTTGGAATAGTTTAAACAATATAAAACATCTGTATCCATTGAAAAAACTATGCGAGTGAAGGTGGGGTGGGTGGGCGTCCCCTACCAACCAAACTATGCCCGTCCACTATTTCAAATGACTTGAACTACACACTACACTGTTATTTGCAACTTTTTATTATTTCATCCATTTCATTAATTAATTCTGACTCTATTTATAGAAATTTGTAAAAAAATCTAAATTAAACCAAAATTACTTAATAATGAAATTGATTAAATAATAAAAAGCCCTATGAAGATAGAATTTTTTTTTACAAACTTACTCTATAAGGCACCTTACACGGTCAATAATACTGTCAGTCCTAGTACTGTCAGTATTTGCTTCAAACCTTCTTTTATATTAATCAAGTTATCAATTATATACATCAGTATTCTCTTCATTCCATCATTACTATACCTTGCACGATAAGTAATACTGTCAATATTTTAGAATAATAAACATTTTAAACATATTATTTTACTCATTATTCTAAAATATTGACAGTATTATTGATCGTGTAAGGTGCCTTTATAGAGACATTTTAACGCCATCAGGCCACATCACATCAATTACCCATATACACCCATATGGTAATAACCAGCAACATGCCTATGCCATCAGGATGTTGTGTGAACTCATCCTCACCAGCTGAGCTACACTGATGAGAACTAATAACATTGAAATCTAGATATGTTAATTGCTAAGAGGTGAATTCACACTTATATAATTTATAAGATTGACTTTGTGCTATATAAAAAACAGTCTGTTGAGAATAATTTTCCAATAGAGAGCACTTTTCGATGATCCTGATGGCATGAACATGTTTACGAATGTTACCATATGAATATAAAGGTCTTTTTAGACAAGACAATTTATTAGCTCAAAGGTTGTACAAGAAATAAATTCATATATCCTTCTCCCATACAATTTGTCCTTGACAAATAGAACTCGTTATATTTTTCCATTCGATCTACCACCCAATTCAATATTTCAAATAATTTGCTGTACGATACGAGACAATTTAGATTCTCTCCCATCTTGACTAACTTTTGAGTCAAGAAATTGTCTTGTCTAAAACGACCTTATGTTAATTTTATAAACGTACTATATAGTCCAGTAACCTTCTCATGGTTATATGGGGCTTAAGTTGCATTAAGTGGGGGGTAGTTTTTTTTTCATGTATATGATGAAACATGAAAACTAGCGCAAAAATTTTCAACTTTGAAAATCTGTATTTCGGAAACTATTAGGGCTACCGAGTCCATCTTAAGGTCGTTTTAGACAAGACAATTTCTTGACTCAAAAGTTAGTCAAGATGCGAGACAATCTAAATTATCTCGTATCATACTGCAAATTATTTGAAATATTGAATTGGATGATAGATCGAATGGAAAAATATAACGCGTTCTATTTGTTAAGGACAAATTGTATGGGAGGAGGATATATGAATTCATTTCTTGAACAACTTTTGCGATAAAGTCTCAAATTGTAGAGAATTTAATCTAATTTAAAATTGAGTGAAGAAGAAACCGAAAAAGTTGCAAAAATTGAGCAGTTTATGAGATATTCAAAAGTGTTCCGTAGGGCTGCCGAGGTTTAAAACAAATTTAAAAGAATTTTGCATCTCAGGCACATCCCATCCAAGAAAAAAGAACAAAAATAACTACCTCCACTTGATCAACTTTTGATGTCCTAGGTTACTGGACTTATAGAAATGTTTTAGGGCATTTGATATGGGATCTCTTCAGCTAACTCGTAATCGAATTACAAGTCATAAAACTGTGCTATATTTAACCAAAATCCACCCCACCAAAAATTTCAACAACTAAAAAGAACATTCGACCGTAAGATAAGCATAAATCTCTCACACCATTCCCCCCTTATCTGGAATGCACTCTGAAATCACGCCCCCCGCCATCGCAGCAACAACACACAGCAAAACCCCCGGTGCGCTTTTAAATCACGATGCAAATTGCGAATTCTTCAACCCAAACGACGAATTACGCCCGTAAGCTGTAATCTCCGCGAGTTGATAAGGAAGTTGTCCGTCTCGGTTTACGTAACGCAATCAGGACGGAGGAGAGGAGTTGCTCTCGCGTTCTCCAAACGTGGGGGCCGCGCGCGCTTTTCCCAGCGGCGTCTGCAAACCAACCACCCACCCACCACCCCCGACTTTAACTCATAAAACAACTGCCGATTTATTTCGTTATGCGAGCGCGCGCTCGGTGCGCTAATTTCGTCGGAGAAGTTTTGGTGTGAGCGTCGCGGCGGTGCTTTAATCAATTTTAAAACCGTTGTAATGCGAGAGGGCAGCTACAATCGCGACAGTCTGACACACACACACACACACCATCACAATTTAAATCTCAACAATCAACACTCGCAGTTAAAAGGAGTGTTTATATAGAAGATTTAATTTTACTTATAAAAGTTAATTTATAATCTTAAAATACTTCAATTTAAGTAACTTAGACCTTAAATTGAATGATTTCTATGATTAGTATGAATATCATAAAGTAATTAGTAGATCTTAAGTTGAATGATTTCTACGATTAGTATGAATATCATAAAGTAGATCTTTATGATGTTCATATTGTATCTAACTTAGACAAAGTCTGAATTATATTGTACTAGTGTTGTAATCCGCGTACTCTTTATGTAAATTCCATTAATATTAATGCTATACAACGTAATACAAAGTAAAGGTCGTTTAGACAAGACAATTTCTTAGCTTAAAAGTTGTTTTAGAAATAAATTCATATATCCTCCTCCCATACAATTTTTTCTTGACAAATAGAACGCGATATATTTTTCCATTCACCATCCAATTCTATATTTCAAATAATTTGCTGTATGATACGAGACTATTTAGTGTGTCTCGCATCTTGACTAAAGGTCGTCTAGGCAAGACAATTTCTTGACTCAAAAGTTAGTGATCGTGCACCACTCTTATTCCTGAAACTGTATCGTTTTATATTTGATTCATCAAGTAAACAAGACAATTTCTTGGGCAATATATTTTTTAATTTCTTGAACAATTCTTTATTTAAGAAATTGTATTGTCTAAAACGACCTTAAGACTTCGAGGTACCCATAGAGCCCAAAAGAAGTCAGTATACCACTTCCAAAGAGCATGGGGATGATTCTCTGAAGTAGTTCACATACATATACACTAACGTACGGCAGAAGAACTGGAAAGTCGATTAGCCAGTTATACAATTGTAACAAATACTACTTTAAAGCGAATTTTCCATTAAATAAGACCCAAACTAAACCATAAACACTAGAATTATTATGCAAAAATTATGCGACCAATTCAGTCCACATCCGTTTCACATGCAAATGCTTTCCCGCATAGCAATCGGAAATTTTTAATCAAACCCTTATCACTATTCAACATTCTTCGGTATGCGCGTCACGTCGCCAATAACCGTCCTCCCCACAACCCCTCGACGATTAATTCCCATTGGAAAATCTAATTCAGTTCCGGCAAATACCTCGGCGATTAAATTCCGGCCGAAGACACTTTACACGCCGCTACTGCACGCCGCGCGATAACGCTACTATTAGAATGTGCGTTCGATTTTCACACTCTATTATATGCTGGTTTATTATGGTGTATAGAAAAGGGATCCTTCCGTATATTTCGGCGGTATCTTCAGGACAGCGTTTCCGCAACGCCGGTCACACGCGAACGCAGTGGTTTGCATCGGTGGACAAGCGTGGGATCGGTTTTTAATAGGGGGCTGCACTGGATATACTGTGATATTGTGGTTATTTATACGTGCAATTTTAAAAAAAATGTGTATGTGTGTGTAGATGTTGGTGAGAATGTAGGTGTAATTGGTTGTGTGATTTAGAGCCGCGAGGGCGGCTGGTGGCAGGGCATTAGCAATAAATTTAGAAACGCTTGTTGTGTGCAACAGAAGAAGTTAAATGTAAATCGGTATGTGGTTTAAAAAAAAACGTCTGCTGAGCTTATAAAATATAGTGTGAATAGCATACTTTTGATAGATTATATTGTATTTATTTTTATTACATTAGGTAGGGCTATATAATCTACTATTATGTTTGCATTTTTCTTCCTTAATTGTCGTATATGTTCATCATTTGAGGTCGGGTGATATAATAAGTCCCAAGTATTTTATAAATGGTTTTGTTTATATTCTTGTATCGTTTATTGTTACATTAATATTTATTAATGTTTTGTTCTTTTATGATAGAATCAGACTTCATCAACTTACAAATATATTTGATTTGCCCATGCTATTATTCTCGCTGAATTTACGCTTTTTTATTACATTATGTAATGATAATATTAAGAATCTAATTCTTAAGATCATAAAATGCAATTCAATCACACATCCTTAAATAACTAGCCCTGTTCCGCCACTTTATTTTCATACCATTCACTCGCTGGTCACGTTTTATAAGAACAGATTCGTCAGTAAAATTAAATGAAATACAGCCGACGGTTGTCGCACAAATATTTAATCCTGCTGCAGGAACATAGTACAATAGCGGCGGTGTGTAGCTCGGACCTGGGGGTGCATTTAAAAGCGAAACGTGAGCAGTAAATTGTTGCGTTAAATGTAGCGAGTATTTGACTTGTAAAACATCCCCCGGATTCCGTAAGACCGGAAAACTACTGCCGCAGGACGGAGGTTAACTAGAGCACAAGTAATTATCGGCAAGATAATTAAGCAGGAGTTGTGGAACTATCGTTGTAAATTCGATATGACCAACTAGTTTTCATGAGTTTGATATTGGATTAGAATATTGAGAGATTACCTTTTTTAAAATAAAAATAATCTCTTTATCAATTAGACTCCAGTGGAAGTCGAACCCACGACTCCGTTAATCGCGGTTGTCGCGTTACCATCCGCGTTATAGTTATTAGCTCGCGAGATGTTCGTAATGTATGAAATATTATAACTTTACCGTGGTATAGTATAGCAACCACCGGATTAACCGAGACGCACCAGGGGGGTGATTTTTGAGCGATCGCTATGATTATAACAATCGCGAGACTGGCCCTTCATCTCATGAAAGATGATCGCTATCTCTGACAGAAACTAAAGGCTAGCCAGTTGTTATATTTTGTCATTAATTTTTGAGCGAATGCTACTAGTCTATCGCTATGAAATATGTTGAGTTTATAGCGCATGACAATCGCGATCGCTCAAAAATCGCACCGCAGGGTGTTGATTTTTGAGCGATCGCTATGAATACAGTGATCGAGAGACGTCGTGGTGTCGATTTTTGGCTCTTCAGTTCGTGAAAGATGATCGCTGTCTCTGGTTGAACTAGTAGGCTAGTCAGTAGTTATATTTTGACATTAGTTTTTGTGTTACTAACATTAGTTCATCATTATGAAACATTTACAATCGCTGGAAAATCGCACCCCAGAGTGTTGTATCGTATTGTGTTTTGCATAGTTCACATTTTTAGCTTTACATTTCATAATAATAATAATTATATATATTTAATAATACTACTTTAATTTGTATTCATAATTATTTTCTCTTTCACCGGCCTTCGCCAGTGTCTGTTTATAAGTTATAGTTTTATCACCTAGCCCTTCCTTTGGCCAATTCTCCTGTACTATTCCAGATAAGTTTTTAATCCTTCAAAATTCTCCCTAGTTTTCCTGTTTACATTGCCCATTGTTTCGCAAAAATAATGTTAATAAAAAATCAATAATGAACGTAAACAATATTTGTATATAATAGGTGGCTACTATTTCTATTTATTTTTCTATATATAGTGTATTGTGTTAACTTGTGTATATAGCCCTTCTAACTTTTAACCGTTTTTTTGTAAACTATTGATTCGTCGTTGTCTTCTAAACGTCGATTTCCCCGCACGTTTCACACTAATCGAGTCGCTCTATTTACATAAAGCATTAACAGCGGCGTATAAAGTTTACGGCCGCAATCGCGCTTACATTACGGAACTTTTTATAGCAATTACAACTTTGTAATTACCCCCGCCGCCGTACCGTGGGCGGTTCACAATGCCGCTCCGCCGGATTGTTTTCGCACTTATTCCTTCCGCGGCACTCAATTTGCCGGCCCCGCGAGTGGGCCACACGGCGTCGCAAACAATCCCGCCGCCCCACCGCGCAAAAGCCCGTTTATTCAAATGATTGCAAACATATATCAGGAAATTGCCACTGCAGCTGCGACAGCGGCTGCAATTTATCTTAATAATTTCCTGATTATAAGTAGTGGGCCATTTGGGTGATCGAGGGGGAGAGGAGTGTTGTTTTATAACATCAGTAATAGTGATCACTAAATTCAAGTTTAATATCGGTATAAAGTAATTGCTACTAACTACTATTAGTAGATGCTGCTACTAGAATTCATATTAATACCAGCGTTGCATTAATAAATTTCGGTTTTTTGGCTCAAATTTACCAAGCTAATTTTCTGTTTCTAACCTACTTATGCACGTTTTCACCAACGCTCCGCAAATCTAGACGTGTCTTGGCAAGTTAAGCTCGGTTTCTCTAACGAATCTTAGATGTCTTATATAAGCTCGTCTTATATATAACCACGTCTTAAAGAATCTGGTTAATACATATTGTACACCTGTGAGAATATACTATCATCCTGATTCCTGCGTGAATAGATGTATAAAGCGAGAGAAACTCGAAAATGTTAGGACTTACAAATTTAGAAAGTAAGTATGTAGATTCCTGTTACATCAGAGGTGAAAAACATGTGAGAATCTGGTTAATACACATTGTACATCTGTGAGAATATACTATCATCCTGATTCCTGCGTGAACAGATGTATAAAGCGAGAGAAACTCGAAAACGTTAGGACTTACAAGTTTAGAAAGTAAGAATGCAGATTCCTGCTACATCAGAGGTGAAAAACATGTGAGAATCTGGTTAATACACATTGTACATGTGTGAGAATATACTATCATCCTGATTCCTGCGCGAATAGATTTATAAAGCGAGAGAAACTTGAAAACGTTAGGACTTACAAGTTTAGAAAGTAAGTATGTAGATTCCTGCTACATCAGAGGTGAAAAACATGTGAGAATCTGGTTAATACACATTGTACATCGGTGAGAATATACTATCATCCTGATTCCTGCGTGAACAGATGTATAAAGCGAGAGAAACTCGAAAATGTTACGACTTACAACTTTAGAAAGTAAGTATGCAGATTCCTGCTACATCAGAGGTGAAAAACATGTGAGAATCTGGTTAATACACATTGTACATCTGTGGGAATATGCTATCATCCTGATTCCTTCGTGAACAGATGCATAAAGCGAGAGAAACTCGAAAATGTTAGGACTTACAAGTTTAGAAAGTAAGCATGTAGGTTCCTGCTACATCAGAGGTGAAAAACATGTGAGAATCTGGTTAATACACATTGTACATCTGTGAGAATATACTATCATCCTGATTCCTGCGTGAACAGATGTATAAAGCGAGAGAAACTCGGAAACGTTAGGACTTACAAGTTTAGAAAGTAAATATGCAGATTCCTGCTACATCAGAGGTGAAAAACATGTGAGAATCTGGTTAATACACATTTTACATCTGTGAGAATATACTATCATCCTGATTCCTGCGTGAACAGATGAATAAAGTTAGAGAAACTCGAAAACGTTAGGACTTACAATAGAGCTTACTATGCAAACAGGAAAACTACTAACTACTGAATTTCAAGTCGAAGCTAAAGATATACAGGAGGCTTACGGGACCAGTAATTATATTTTTCAAAACGTTTCATACTTCTTCATTTTTGTTAGTAGTGTCTACGTTCACAGCAATATGTTGTGAACGTGGACACCACTAACAAAAATGAAGAAGAATGAAAGGATTTGAAAAATATTACGAAAAATCTGTGGCCCATCAAGGAAAATAGATGGGACACACAGCATACGAATAATTTCGAACTTGAGCCTCTGATAAAACAGCAACAACATAGTAAAATACATAAAATCACAGAGAGAAAAAGATAAAAATACATAGTAGATGATTACAAGTTTTACAAGTAGATAACTTGAGGTATCTGGGAGCGCTACTAAATTAAAATAATGACGAAATCTAAGTAATAAAAACAATTCTAGCTCAGTCTCCGCAGAGAAAGCAAATCAAAGTTTTTCAGAGGGTTTCTATGAAGTTAATGTAAATACCGGATAATTAAACTCCCCTAAGCATCTCCCATGGCCAGTGGAAAAGTTTCACGGCTGATAGTCCTATGAAGATAGAAGTTTATTTAGAAAACAAAAACATAAAAGGAAACAGAGCTTACTATGCAAAGTTATTAACCACCAAACCACTGAATCACAAGTCGAAACTAAAGATATACAGGAGCCTTACAGGATCAGTAGTAACCTATAGCTGTGATCATGGATACTACTAATAAAAATGAAGAAGAATGAAAAGATTTGAAAAATATATGGCCTAGTAGGGGAAATACATGGGATACACAACATAAGAATAATTTCGAACTCGAGCCTCTGATAAAACAGCAACATAGTAAAATATATAAAATCTCAGAGGCTTGTTTCAGAAATAACCATTCTAGAACATACACCGATTTTGCAGTCCTAACATAACAGTATGCTGAAGATCGTTACGTTTATGTGCTCAGCTAAGCATATTTTTGTGGTTTCTCGCACGATTGATGTCCTTTTTATTTTCCGACCCGTTGAGGGGTGCAAGTATCTTTCCACGCGTTTATGTGACTGTGCTGGGGTGTGTGTGTGTGTGTGTCTGTATGTGTGTGCTTGTCGGATAGAAGCGATCGCGTACGTGATACTTTTACATTTAGGCTATCGATGCAAAAGTTTAAGTTTACAAGAGTCTCGCGAGCGCGCGTCCTCGTTCAGCACAATGGTGCCAATATAGGGACAACTGTGTAGGGGGGGCTGGATCGCGCGAACTGATACCCTGCCGGCAAAGTTTCCCACAGTAAAACGTTAACTTTGCAGATTTCTTACTTTTATAATATCACGATCTCGGCAACCGCAAGCAATATCGAGGGGACGCGTCTGCACGTAAAGTTTTTTTTTTATGAGTAAGAAAATCTGATATGGCAAATGCACAAAAGCTTTTATTTGCCGAAAAATATTTAAATAAATGGATTTGAATATTATGTTTTACAAATACAAAAATCGTACTCTTCCTACTCCTCTATCCAATGTTTGTTTGTTTAACTGTTAAGTCACTTTGATAGGTACCTAGGTGTGAAATATGTGTTTTTTGTTCTTTCTCCTTAGTGTATCTTATTGGTAATTCAATAAGATACACTAAGAAGAAAGAACAAACACAAACACATATTTCACACCTAGGTACCTATCATAAAAGTTGTTGACTATGATGATCTGTGAATCAAGGTCATACAAAAAAAAAATACAAAAATCTGTCAAATATTGGATTGTTAAGGCGTATACTTTGTGATCATTCATTTTAAAGGATAAATAAAACGATTTTTTACTTTGTTTTTTATCACACTTCAGTTACACTTTGCAACTAGTTTCGGCTAAGCTCTAGCCATTTTCGAGCTCCTCCGATGACTGAAGAAATTGTAACCGATGTAATTGTTTCTTTTTTTTTTTGATTATATAAAGAGCGATCGGTTACAATTTCTTCGGTCATCGGAGGAGCTCGAAAATGGCTAGAGCTTAGCCGAAACGAGTTGCAAAGTGTAACTGAAGTGTGATAAAAAAAACAAAGTAAAAAATCGTTTTATTTATCCCACAAACATCTGTTGAAAACTGATATTTTTATTTCAAGTATTGTATTTAACTTTAAATTACCACCTTTTTTGTAACATAAAAATATCATTTACACGTGGAAATGAAATTACATATAGGGTTATTACAATTCTGAATGAATAATAAAAAAAAATTATAGCACTATCAGCGGTGAGGCTTTTCCGCAAATCAAGGGCGATGCTCAGGGGAGTTTAATCACCCGTCATCATTCTGAGGCTATTTGGCACCAGCTGATATGTTAATTTCACTAATTCTTTTAATGAATTTTCATAAATTCATTAATTAATAAATGGGATGCTCTAACCAGTTCAGTGTAGTTCCACTCTGAACTACACTCAACTGGTTAGAGCATCCCATTTCATTTAGAGGCGTTGTCTGTCTTGTACTGACTATTGGAGAGCCTGAATTTTCGCGAGGTTTTTTTGTGAAGGTAAAGTATATCTTACCTTCACAGAAAACCTCGCGAAAATTCGCCCCGTTGGGGTTCCAACTCAGGCTCTCCAATAGTCAGTACGAGACAGACAACGCCTCTAACCACTCGGACAATGAACTGGGGAGAACATCCGATTTATTAATTAATAATTTATTTATGAAAATTCAAAAAGAGTTAGTGAAATTAACATATCAGCTGGTGACAAATAGCCTCAGAATGATAACGGGTGATTAAACTCCCCTGATCAGCTTGTGCCAAATAGCCACAGAATTATTCTCCGCCTCTGTTCCAATTATTGTATACATTTCTTCAAAATCCTTTTATTATTGGAATGTAAAGAGTTTCAATCATTTCGTGTCGAAAAATATATATTTTTAATACTGTTATGGTTGGCTGTGCTCAATGAAAATGTTAACATTTCGTTCCTATTGGTTGAAAGAAACATCTGGTCTTGGTGTTTCTTTCAACCAACAGGAACACAGTCAGAAATTACCCCTGTTTAGAAGAAAATATGGAAGGTATCGTCTATAACTCGTTATTCAGAGAAGTAGTAAACAAGATTATATTTGTCAAGACCTTCGTTCGAAGACGGCACTGTGACGAACAATACGATGAAAGAAAACTCGAATGATTGTCCGATTTACAAAAATCCGATTGAAAAACGATACAGCTTCAGCTGTAGATCTATAAATGTTCGCGGCTATTACATGAGTCTTATACATGCCTTCAGTCAGGTGATTTAAATAATACTTGTCATGTAAGGTTAATACCTGAGAATATTATAGGCGTTTAATTTTGTTTCGTTTAGAATAATATCAGAAGTATTCTCTTTGTACAGTGTACAGTGTCATGCAGCTATTGGTAAGAGGTTTATCAAATAATTTGTAATAATATACAATTATATAATCCGCCACATTGTAGATAAATCGCTCGCTTATCAAACCACACTAATTCAATACCTTTTCCTTAAATAAATTTATTATAAACTCGTGACTACCAACACGGGTATAAGAAGATAAATACCATGAAAGAAAGATGAACGCATTATCAATAAAAACGTCACCATGATTATATTTTTAATCCAAAATAAAACTGCTTACATAATTATATCTGCGGCGCGACGTATCTCATCATGGGCCCTCGAGTACACCTCATCAAAAACACAATTTAATTGTAACTAGCACTGTTTAAAACACATTTTGCATATTTCTTTGTTCTGTCCGTAAAACGCGTAGCGGTCTCGCTGCAAACGCGCACTCAACTGGTCGCTGCCTGTCGCATGATTCATGCACTCGGCCTGATAAACGAGCTCGTAAAATCGCCAAAAAAATGATGACATGTGCATTCACCAATCAGAACATCGGATTTAGTTTTAGTGAACAATAATAACTTGTTTGTGTAGCATTACTCACTGGTGCGCATTTAAATTATCATAGAAACGAAATTGGAAAAGTTGGTATATAAATTATTATTGAGAAGAAATTAACTACAGATGTTTGATGTTGTTTTATACCCTGCTGCAGATATTTTTTTTATCAAATTTTAATATATTGTTTATATATACAGGCTGTTTACTAAATGTTAATTTTCTTCATCAGGGCATATTCATTGGCCCAAATAAGTGTATTAGTTCTGATAAATTAGATCGGTGAGTGGTTAGGTATAAATCCGAAGTAGAGGTTTGTGGGAATAAATCTGTAAGGGTGTATTGGTGAAAATAGAAAAGGTCTTAATCATTTCGGCCATGCCGGTGGCATTTGGCATATAGTTTATACACTACTGTGCCTATCCATATGTTTGATTTTACTCACTAGAATAATTTATTTTAAAGAAAATCCATGGGCAGTTTTAGAAACATTTTAATATTGTTGTGTGTGAGTGAATAAGCGTAATAATAATTAACGAAGAAAAACATATTTTCAAATTTAAAAAGCCAGGACTGAAGGGTTATAATAATATGGGAGATAAAAGAAAGATGATGATAGTTTTAATATTCAAAGATATTTTTAATTACGGTTATTTTTTCAAACAATGAGTGTTTAGTACATGCTAACAATATAGATCTCACAAATACTTGGGAATGTGGAAACGACAAACACGGAACACAAACAAAGAAATTAAAAATAGAATACTCAACGAATGGTGAAAGCACTACGAAGGAAACTCCCATTAATTTGTTAATGTAATGTAATTTAGATATGACAAGCAATGATGATCATAAAATAAAATGTTTGAAAAAATTAAAAAAAGAATAGTGATCAATATAGTTTATTTTAGATTAAATAGGTAATTTTATATTACTGTTACAGAGAATTTTTTTATTATAAATTTTTAACTTTTTGTGAAAAAGCAATGGGTTTTTCAATATTAAAACTATCATCATCTTTCCTTTATCTACCATATTATTAAAACCCTTTTAGCTCTGGCTTTTTAAATTTGAAAATATGTTTTTCTTTGTTAATTATTATTACACACCCTTCAATATTAAAAAATTTATAATAAAAAAATTCTCTTTAACAGTAATATAAAACTAGAGCTCAGAACTAGAGCATAGAAGTGCTACACATTCTCCAGTTTATTATTTGGAATAGAGGCTTGGACAACGAAGGCAAATAACATCAAAAATCTGTAAGCATTTAAAATCTGATTATACAGGAAGATGCTCAGAATTGCATGGACTGACAAGGTCAACCAAATGGTAAAACCAGAGAAGTGACTACCACAATCAAGAAGAGAAACCTGGCATACCTTGGTCACGTAATCAAGAGTAGACAGATATAACATTTTTACTAACTAATAATCCAAAGAAAAATTAATGGAAAAAGATCGATTGGAAGAACAAGAATATCGTGAACAAATAGAAGCTGGACATTGGAAAGTCACCAAAAGAGAATTTCGATCAATTGGATTCGGAAAAGTAAGAAAAGAAGACAATGGAATACTATAGAGGAACAGTGGACAAAACGGGTTGGATGATGATAATAATGATAATAGATTAAATATTTTCAATCATATTGTAGATTAGTTATATAACTCGTTAAACTAAATAATAAAAAAAACTTCTATCTTTTATAGGGCTATCTGCCGTAAGGCTTTTCCGCCGATCAAGGGAGAGGAGTTTAAACACCCGGTATTTACCTTAACTTTAGAGAAAACCTCTGAAAAACTGTGAAAGGTGATTCGCAAAAATTCATTCCCCGCTGAGGCCCGAACTCAGGCTCAGTACGAGGCCACTGAGCTGGGTTTAAACTAAATATAAATTCAAGTTTGAAAATATTTCAATTAATTCCCATCCAACTGACACGATGTAATCTACATAAATAACTTAACAAGCCGCCCTTAATTCAAACTAGTTTCGCAACTACCGCGCAAATGTCTCAATCGGCAACAATTCCATTAGGGAAATCTCATTTAAATCGCAATCATCGGGCAGCATCTGGTGCTCATTTTTCCGATTTCATTACCGCCTCCGTTCCCGGACAACCGTCGTTAAATATTCCTTTGTTTCACGGTTCGCGCCCACCGCGCTAAACTACCCCTGCTGTGCAAAAACCGCAAATTCGTTTAATTCAGGGTGGGCATGGGGACACAGTGGGGTAACTTTTGGTTTTAAATATGCATGACGCCGCCAAAACTAGATGGCAAAGCTGGATTTGTTCCGCCGCGAGGTGCGGGCGATTAACACAGATGCGCGCCCGCGAAGCCATAATTTATCCTACTTGATGAATATTAACAGCGCTTTAAGCACAGAACTAGTTTTCCAAGTAATTATCATACAACATATATTACTTCTTGGGTAATGATTATAAACATTTATTCACTTGAGTTGTAGTAAAGGTACATTTAAAATAATTACAGGATATACAAGTAATTGTGAATGTCTCAAAAGTAGAATAACTTACAAATAGTTCGAGTTAACTTTACCATGCACAATCACGTTTATGGCGTGCGGCTGTTATTGTTTATTAAACTTGAATACACAGAAATAATCTTGAAGAGTTTGTTCTGCTACTGCATTTACGAGATATAGAATAAGTAATTTTAATTTTAAAGTCGTTATAATTATGATTCTGCAGCACAACCTGAGTGTATGGAATAGGCATATAGAAAAATATAATATGAAAATGAATTATAACAAAACAAAAGTGATGATAATAGGAAACCGAAAAGAACCAATAAATATAAAGATAGAACAACACAAAATAGAGCAAGTAGAACAATTCAAATACCTAGGAGTAGCACTGACAGAAGACAGGAAAATGGAAGGTGAACTTAGTAACAGAATAAACAACACAGTTAAAACATAGCACGCATTGAGCAATATACTGATTAACAAAAAAGAGAGCAGCAGAAGGACAAAAATAAATATATACAAAAGTATATATAGACCTATACTACCTATACATATGGGAGCGAAACGTGGAAACTAACGAAGAGAGACACAAGTAGAATACAGGCATTGGAAATGAAATATCTCAGAGGAGTAAAACAAGTTACTGGAAGAGACAGAATAAGAAATGATGACATCAGAGAAGAATTGGGAATTGAAGCTATAGAAATGTATATAGAAAAGAAATAACTAAACTGGTGGGGATATTTAATTAGGATGGACAATAAGAATCAAACAAAACAGGTATGGGAAGCAAGAACTGGAAATAAAAGAAGAAGAGGTAGACCAAGAAAAGGGTGGGACACCAGAATAGAGGAAATAATAATCAAGAAAGGAAAGACAGTTATACAAGCAAGAGAACTGGTGAAGAACAGAAAAGAGTGGAAAGAATTTATAAATGTATAAACAACAACAATAATTGTAAAGTATAATGTTAAGTAATGTAAATGTTATAGCACCGAAAGATAAAAGGCAAATAGATTATATATATATATATATATATATATATATATATATATATATATATATAATTATGATTATGTTAAATGCATTGCAAGAAGAAAAAATAAATTAATAAATAATCTTAAAGAAAGACTCGGGTTGGCTTTTCTGAACATACATCCTGAACGATGTATGAAATTCTTAACTTTTCGTCATACGATCGTGTACAATAAATCTCACTTCCGTTGATGGCCATAAGAAAAAAGTAAATCAACAATTGTGTCTATTAATTGCAAGGTAAAGAGTAATAAAAGATAATATGCTCGCAAAGTGATACATTAAGAACATAATGGTTAAAGTGTGTGTGATCTAAACGCTTTTCACTGTTAGCTCGTAATTAAATCCACCACTCACAATCGCCGTAATAGAAAGACTTCACTCCACAAACACCCTCCAGTGGTTTACTTAATTTACACTGTCCAACAAACACCCCTGGTCCTCGCCCCCCTCCACCCGAATAAATCAACCAATTAATTGCGTGTAATAACCCCCGCGGCACCGCACCCCAACACCCACAGTCATCTGAAGTAATAGAAAGCACCTCCGCCACTTAAATCCACTTAAACCACGCAGACCCACTTCAATCTCTTCGCCTAATTGAAAATACACCGAATGGCTCTCAGCGCGGTAATTTCTTATCTGCTCGCCTTTTACTCACGCTTGCCTGATAACATTCGATATCAACCACCCATCCATCCCCCTAGTAGTCGAGGAATCGGTCAATTATCCCCCATTGTCGCGCACAATGGGCGCAAGTGGCGGTCGCAATTTCCACGGAAGAGCGCGGCCATTTCCATATAGAGAGCTAAGCTTGAATTGGTAAAATTGAATTTGTCGTACCACCCCCCTGTTGGCAGCAGGGTGCAAGAGTTTAAATTAACTAAACAAAACCAAATGCTCTATCTGCGAGAGAGAAGTGTATTTGTTTATTTATTTTTAGCGTTCAGTTTCAGAAAATAATTACACACCAATAATACTTTGCGTACATGGTAAAATTATCAAAAAAAATATAGTAAAACCTACACAGAAGAACAATCAAATAAACAAACAATATTTCGAATATAGGTTGCTAATAAAATCTACCTAAATGTCTCCATCAAAAATTCTGAGCTAGAAATGAAATCAGAAACGTTTGTAAAAGCAATAGATTTTGTGCTAGAAATAAAACATATTATTATTATTAATAACAATAACAATTGGTTGATTTGTAGAAGTTTTTATGAATCAATTAAGGACATATGCAAACAATAACAGTATAGTGTATTACATTTGCGTGTATATTGGATTTAGTCGTTTGCAAATGAGGGAAATTTCCTGATAGTTTACTCAAGTTTGTTTGCTTATACGACGCTCGTAAAAATTTACAGCCTGTTTCGTAATAATTCTAATCGATGTATATTAAATTTTACGAGCGTGTCGTTTAAGAATGATAATAGATTTCTACACAATAAAATTTCCAATTATTACTTATCGCACAGTTTATAGCCAAGAGCTGCGAATTCAATTTCTTTAACAGGGAATGATTTTATAGGACGTGAATGTAATAATAGATTGCAATGTATTACATTTATCAATGTTAATTATCGGCTTGAATAATAGCATTATAAAAAGTTATTATATTAAAATTATACAACTATCCCCCTAGGAGGAAAGTTAATCGTCATCTAGCGGGACCACAGCAATTAGCAATGTACACCCATATGGTAATAACCGTCAATATGCTCATGCCATCAGAATCACCGCGTAGTGCCCTTTATAGAATACTATTCCAACAGAGATATTAGCACAAAGCCAATCTTGTAAAACATATATAAGTGTGAATCCACCTCTAGCAATCTATATATCTAGATTTCGATATTATGAGGATGAATTCACACACAATATATTTACACATTGCTTATTACTCAGATATTATTATACATAATATGTTTAAAGAGGAAATTACTGTCATTGGAAAATCAAGCATTTTTTTGCCGGATCCTGTATAAATAAATAATTTTAAAACATACGCTGGGTAGCTGAGTTTTTTTTTATTATACAAGATTAAAAACAATTTCACGCAGACAAACCTCGCTTTGTCCATTTGGGAGACTTTAAATTATTAATAAACCCCAGCAATAAACAGCATTAACAGGTGGAGTGAAGAATTAATAGGGGGCGCGCTCTTAAAAGCTTCCCAGGGTCGTATTAAAATTTCAATGCCGGCACGTAGTGCATGTTGCTATTTTTAATTGAACACTGTTTATTGAATAAATATATAAATGTTTACAGCGATTGCCGGTGCAAATGTTATTAATAAATAACTAAAACAACACAAACGCCAATCCAACCGTTCCGCTGTTGTGGACGCAGTAAAAAATGGGTTTTGTTGTTTTGTCAGAGTTAATTGGAGCGGCATACAATGCAGCAATTAACAAAAAATTGTAATGCACTGAACAAATATGTTTTATGGACGCAATTGTTATATATTTTGTGTGTAGTGAATTTATATTACAAAGTATACAAAAGTGTTCGATTATGCTTTTATTTCTGTAGGTTACAAAGTTTAAATATTGTTGAAATATTGGATTGTTTGCGATAATTCATTTTAAAGGATAAATAAAACGATTTTGTACTTTGTTTTTTATCGCACTTCAGTTACACAACTAGTTTCGGCTAAGCTCTAGCCATTTTCGAGCTCCTCCGATATAATTTTTTTAGTAATTGGAGGAGCTCGACATATCGACATGTAAAAGAACTTGCCCTTGTTGGTTTCGTAATAATTTCCTCTCCCTGGCTAATTTTTATAATTGTGTATGATTTTTCCTCCCATGAAACGTGCTAATTTTGTTAATCATCCTCACAATGCGTTACGAGTAATTCCATTACGATGACATCCAAACAGTTTCGAGCAGTAACTTTCCTCAACAAATTCATAAATGAAACAATACCAGGACCCCCCTCACGGAGTTTCGTGTATATTTCAAGACATTACTCGTCCTCCGCTGACGCTGACGCAAACTTTTGCCAGTCAAACTTTCCCCTCTCCGCGCGCGCACATATGAAATTCCCAACTTATCGCCCTCCTTCATAATTAAACCCTGAGCACCAGTCTTGCTGTATAATAAGTAATCGCGACGTTGTACAAGTCTGCGAGAGGTCGAATTCGATTACGCGATATCCAAGTTTGATTTCTAGACGGGAATACACATGTGGGTCTGCATTCAACTTATAATTGGATAAAATCGCGCCGTTGCTGCTGCTACTACTGCAGAGGGGATGAAATTTAATACAATAAACTAGTGTTCGGGATAACAGGTCTGATAATTGCGAGAGTCGCGCGCGCGAACGGAAGGAAGGAAGCGAGTAGCTATCGTAACTTAGTTACACGCAGATTACTAGTTGGATGGGAGGACTGATTGCCTCTTTGATTACTGCGCCTCTTAATCACATCTTTGCTTCGCATGCATAAGGGACCGGGGCTCTCGCCTCGGTGAGTTTATTGAATCTGAATCGACCCCCAATTACCAACAATAGTTAGTTATATGCGGTGGAATAGATGTTAACGAGCTAATTCGGGAAATATTACACACAATAATCTCGCGTGATTAGCAAAGCGAGAGTTATTACGGCATTAAAGCGTTAATTCCAACGCACTGACGGGGGGAGGAGTGGGCGGTCGGTAAACTCGATTTAGACAAACACTCGCGTTCGCGGATTGTTTATATAGAGAGATCGCGTATCAAGCGCAAACACTTTCAACAAAGCACACGCTGTCGGAACTGTTTTCTTTTCTATCCCAAGCCCCTACGGTATTTATAATATCCGTCCCCCGCATGGGTGGTAGTATTCGATTTCGACTATCGGGAAATGGTGTTGTGATAGGATCGGCCATTTGTGCAATCTGATTTAGGCAGGGAAATGGAGTGCACCCCTTTTTTTCGTGTGAAAGGATCATTCGTTACAAAAAAGTTTTCCACGAAAATAACGAATTAATTTTTAATGTTTGATACGAGGACTAAAGGGATATTCATACATGTACAATTCGTTAGGAGCGATGCTGTTGTTGGTGGAAATATTTGATATGTATACGAAACATTTAAAAGAAAAACGAAATGAAATAAGAAGGACCATTGTTTTTGTACATATTTAGTTTTCATTTTACATCAAATATCAGCTGGGATTACAGTCACTATGTCATTTTATGAAAATAAACAAATTGAAAATGATATGATTTTACGATCGATTTGTTTATTTTCATAAAATGACAGTGACTGTAATTCCAGCTGATATTTGATGTAAAATGAAAACCAAATATATACACGTACAATGGTCCTTCTTATTTCATTTCGTTTTCCTTTTAAACGTTTCGTATACATATCAAATATTTCCACCAACAACAGCATTCCATGAAGGCTGAAGTCTTTTGCGTCATCATACTTTTAGTCATTTTAGTATCATAGATAAGCTGTGGACCTTTTTGGTCCATCCTCAATCGCATTTGTATGATGTAGTGATGATAACATTATCACTGTTTTACGCCTTTTTGACACGTACGATAAAATGGTCTATTGAAGATAAGGCAGGACGATCCTTATGAGGCTATTATTCAGGTAGTATATCGCATTTGGTCTTTCGTCGAGTTCGTGTATGTTGTATTGACTTTATTCAGTTCAATCATAAATTTCATCGAATAAAACCAATGTTTTTCCATAATTACGTCCTGTATTTATAATTTTTGGAATTGTTTCTAAACAAAATATGCTGACGCTTATGGTATGGTGGGTCAAGTATGACCCGCAACAACGTACAACCCGGAAACAATACGCAAGTCTCTATTCACGTACGCTGCATATAAAACTATCTTAAAAGTTAGTTAGAATACCTTAACTGGTATGCAGCTGCATAAAAAGAAAGTAGGGATAGTAATGGAAACAAAGTGGTTCGGGTCAGCTTTGACCCTACCATACCAACTGAGAGTTCCATCCAAAGCCATAGACACACAGACGTGTCTATCAATCCCAGGCCTATCATTTTGTTTATATTTTTTGTTATTTTCTTCACCTAGTAGTGGCATATTATTTACTAAACCAAACCACTAACAAACTACCCCACTGCATATATGCCAGTATTAAGCAGCACCGAATAAATTGCAAATCTCACGAGTATAAACTATGTTAAACCAAACAGTCTGCAGCACGATAAAAAAAAAGGCAAACATCGAACAGCAACTCCGTTTCGCGAGGCATGAGGGTGTCATGTTACTAAATCAAATGGCTTCTATATTATACAGCAGCGAGCCGGTTGAGCGGCACTCGGGCAAATTGTATTTGCCTTTCTTATTTCGGGGGGTTGAACGCGTGTGGCGCCGCGAATCTTCACAGGCGATTTATTTCTATTTGCCCGGCGGGCAGCAAGGTGTACGCAAAAAGAGCACACACACACACATCCACACACAGCCATTATACCGACCCCTTTTGTTCGGTGCTGGAAAATTTATAGTTCTCGCTGCAAGCCCCGGCGTATGTAATGAAACCCGGTTTATATTACGCAACGATAAATCCGGCCCAATAAGAACGGTGCTTTATTTGGACTTAGCGTGTCACAACGGGGGGCGGCGGCGGCGGCAGGCTGGAGCGCGCAATTGGAAAATAAAAGTTGAACGTCACATTGAATTCAATGTAATTTATTAAACTAGATTCGTATGATGTTTACTTACTATTTTGATTGTTACCCAATAATATAAATTGGGTAACAATCAAAATAGTAATAGCGCAGGTAGATTAATCTATTTTGAAAATTTTAATTACTCATTTAATTCCCATTTAGAAACTGTTATTTAGATAAAAGTTTTCAATTTATTAAGAAAAATATAAGACATTTTAGATGAACATGATTTTTATGATAACATTTTTGCATATCAAGCCACTATAACTGCAAAACAAGTTAAGTTAGATTAATTTAGTTTTAAAATTCAGATTTCTTATTTAATTTTCTTTAAAAAACTGTTAGTTTGATTAAAGTTTTAAATAAATTAAGAAAAATACACGACATTTCCGATGAACATGATTTTTATGATAAGATTTTTGAACTCAAACGAGTATAACAGCCAAACGGATTAAGTTAGATTAATTCAGTTTGAAAATTCAGATTTCCTTGTTTATTTCCCTTTCAGAAACTATTATTTTGATAAAAGTCCTTAATTTATTGACGAAAATATAGACAAGACATTTTAGGTAGGGTAAGGTTTTTTATGATAAGATTTTTTGGAAGTCAAGCCTCTATAATTGCAAATCTAGATTAATTGATGTTATAAATTCAGATTTCTTATTTAATTGCCTTTCATAAACGATTATTTCGACTAAAAATTTAAATTTATTAGGAAAAATATGAAGGTTTTTTGATAAACATGTTTTTTTTACTGCTATGTAATAAACTATGTGGAATTCAAGCTACAATTTCTGTAAAACTGATAAGAGTTAGATTAAAGTATTTTGAAAATTTAACTTACTCATTTAATTCCCATTTAGAAACTGTTATTTAGATAAAAGTTTTCAATTTATTAAGAAAAATATAAGACATTCAAGCTACAATTTTTGTCTGTTAAACTGATGAGTTAGATTATTTTGTATTTTGAGTATTTTGAAAATTAAACTTATTACAAAGTACACTTTGTAATAAGTCGCTTCTGTTTATCATTCGGGAGCTCTTACGGGCTACTCTAACTATCAATTTTCTCCTTTTGCCATTGTAAATTCATATCAAAAATTATTTTACTCATAATTAATAATTCTTCAGTCTATTTTTTCTATCACTAATAGAAATATTCGTTATAGGGGAAATTCCTTCGTGCCGACTAACGAACCGCGCGAAATTTTCACCGATTACATCGAGCAATTCGATTAGCGCGCATTCGACGCGCGATAATTCTCTCTGCCATTTCTTCTCTCGCTTTTGTAATTTCACCGAAACGGGAACGCGTCCCCAATCGCAGGCGTTTTAATGAATATGCAAATTAAAGATAACGACGCAACAAAAATTCGGCTTACCTTTAACGGCGTTCAATTTGTTCCCCACCATTTGTTTTGCCACGAACGCTGCCATTTTCTCGGATTATCTGTAAGAATAACAAACATGAGTTAAATTGTACGGACAACTGTAATTTTTATTAGCAAAGAAAGTAGCGAACCATCCATAGTATAATTAATTCAATCAAAAGTATTTGTATTAATTTGCTAATGGGTATTGCAATCCTTATAAATATTGTAAATAGTATAACTAACTAAACATTTTGCATTTTGTACCTCTTTTTTGTTGTCAGGTTCCATAATAAAGATATTTTTTATGATGAAACCTGAAACAAAAAAGAGGTACAAAATGCAAAATCTTATTTATGTTCTTCGTCTTCTTCTTCTTTTTGAAATAGGCTGACAGCCTGTTTTCCAGCTGTAAGGAGTTGCTTGTGATGTCGACACCCAACTATCCCTCCATCTCTTTGGTGGTCTGCCTGGGGGCCTTTTAGAGTGTGGGTTTTCATCTCTGGCGATTTTTGGAATTCTGATGTCTTCCATTCTGTTAATGTATTGGTTCCATTCTCGTTCCACCTTACTATGTCCTGTACGTGGCACATTTGCCTTGGTTGGTTGGGTATTCTGTCACGTAGTGTGTATCCCGTGACACTTCGGAGCGTTCTCATCTCTGCCGTTTGGGTTATGCTCTTGGTTTTGCTGTTGTCTGCTCTAGATTCTGCGGCGTATGCGATTATTGGTCTATTATTCATGTTAGTTATATTATTAACAATAGTTATAAGGATTGCAATACCGGAACAAATTTTAATAACGGCATTTTAATATTTAAATCTTGTAATACCGGAATAATATAGACAAGAAGAACTAGTGAAAAACAGTAACCCAATATCTATCAGCTCTGCAGCAATAAATTATGTATAGTTTTGTGTGATACGTATATTTCTGACAGAAGCTACAAGTAATTTCATTTTGTCACTCTAAACACATCCGTTAGAATTGTTTCAAATCCCGTCTGATTTAAATCAAATAAAACTTCATATATATTTGTTTCAGATTGGTGGCATGCGACGCTCCCCTCAGATCGAAAGGGTGATTCGTAGCGCCAGGCCGACAGCGTCGTTTGTTTCCAACACAATTCGGTGCCAAATTGTTGTATATATACGTTTCTAAACGCGAGCAGGATTTTTGCTGGGGATGGCCAATATCGCGTTTATTGCGAGTCGTTTATTAAAAGGGTTCACGCCACGTCACCAGCCGGTATGGCGAGAGCAAGAAAGCTTGAATACACACATATATATATATATATATATATATATATATATATATATATATATATATATATATATTCAGGCAGTACTGCCAGGGTTGGATTAATCTACATTGGGGCTCTTAAACATTTCTTTCGTTTCTTACCGACTGCTGCATAAACATATAAACATCATAAGACAAGATCGATAGACATTAAGACATAGTAGAACATCCTCCAATACGCAGCAGCGATAATAGAGGTAACATCGTGTCCTTGTTTCTTCTGATCATTATTAGTAACGATTCGGCCACTGAACTGGGTTTTGGGCCCTACTTTCTATGTTTGTGAATCTTCATTTTATTGTTTCCTCTGATCATTACTAGTATATCGCCTGCGCTGGCACATATTTGGCAAGAATTTGTTATTATGTTAAACAAATTCTTGCCAAATATGTGCCAACGCAGACGATATACTAGTAATGATCAGAGGAAACGATAAAATGAAGATTCACAAACATAGAAAATAGGGCCCAAAACCCAGTTCAGTAGCCGAATGGTTAGAGGCGTCGTCCATCTCGTACTGAGCACTCAGGCTCCCCGAGTTTGATCCCCAGTGGGGAGCGAATTTTCGAATCACCTTTCACAGTTTTTCTGTGCAGTTAAGGTAAATGCCGAGTGAGCTTGTCCCTTGACCGGCGGAAAAGCCTCACGACTGATAGCCCTATAAAGATAGATGTTTTCTTTTGGGGACCCAAAAAACTCAGAACTGTTTATATATAAACAAAGGAGAAACGAAATAGATGAAACTCACACGAAATGAACAAATAAGAGAATATTAATATATAAAGATAAGCAAATATAATTTTGAGAATGTTTATATTATTACAATATTTATATTATATATAGAACACATACTCACTATGGACAGACACACCACCCATGGATTAATAGACAGAAAAGCGTTGACAATTAATTTACCATCATGAATAATTGACGCACACTAAAAATGCAATTAACATTAGACCACTCGTCATTACTTAAAAAAACTACGTACTGAAATAAAAGTCTATCATCAAACAACAAGTTTTTAAAGCTGCAGGATTATTTTATTACAACTGCGACGATGGATTTCGTTTTGTTTGTGTTTGCATGCATGACTCTACAGATAATGCACTGGAGCATCTCTTCAACTGTTTCTAGGTCAAGAACGGGGGTGGCGGGGTGTATGTTTGTGTTTGTATGTATGTGTGTGTCCGAGTGTGTGAATGCACATAAACACGTCGCTTCTTTGCCCCCGCACGTACGTGAAATTCTATAGGGAGTGTAAAGGAGTGGCGCGGAGGCTGCTTTTTACTCTCGGGGAGAGCAGGAAGCCGGAAATGTTGCAGTTACTTAGGGATGAGCGACGGCCACAAAAGAGACGACTGCGCGGACGACGACGGTAAAAATCAAATGGTAATTTTTATGGAGCAAAAGCGGAATTCTTTTGAACGCATTTTATTTGTTGCCGATGATTTAGTTTGTTCTAACTCGTTTTGCTAACAATGTTGCTGATTTTATTATGTACAGCAAATAAAAGAAGTCACTTGTAAGTTATATTATTTGAATTACAGCCTTATAATGTATAATAGTCTACCTAATAATAATAAAATGTAGAGAAATTCACGTATTTAGGCAGTGTGAAGCGAAGAATTGCCAACTCTATAAACCGATAGTATAAAACAGTGGTAAAACCAACGGTAACATACGCACTAGAAACGAGAAAGAAGCATGAGGAAACAAGACGAGGAAGAATTCAGAATCTTCGAAAGACAAGAAAGAAGCATGAGGAAAAAAGACGAGGAAGAATTCAGAATCTTCGAAAGACGAGAAAGAAGCATGAGGAAAAAAGACGAGGAAGAATTCAGAATCTTCGGAAGACGAGAAAGAAGCACGAGGAAAAAAGACGAGGAAGAATTCAGAATCTTCGGAAGACGAGAAAGAAGCACGAGGAAAAAAGACGAAGAAGAATTCAGAATCTTCGGAAGACGAGAAAGAAGCATGAGGAAAAAAGACGAGGAAGAATTCAGAATCTTCGATAGACGAGAAAGAAGCACGAGGAAAAAAGACGAGGAAGAATTCAGAATATTCGGAAGACGAGAAAGAAGCACGAGGAAAAAAGACGAGGAAGAATTCAGAATCTTCGGAAGACGAGAAAGAAGCATGAGGAAGAATTCAAAATCTTCGAAAGACGAGTAATGAAAGCAATTCTCGGAGCAAAAAAAGTAAACGCAGAATGGATACCACTAATGATCACATAAATACTAGAAAAACATAGAGGAACAGACATAGTAAAAGAAACTAAATCGCGGAGAATACAATGGACATGTACAGAGGAAAGACAGAAATAAAAATAAAAATATTTGATTGAGTATAAGGATATATTTTTTGTTTCAAAGTGGACCATACCCCTCAAAAAGTCAGACTCTAGACATTTGTTTCATTTGTCTACGCTATTTTTCATCCCTGTGTACAAAATATAAACCAGCAACACAACATTAATTAAAATTAGAAAATCAAATTGAAATACATTGTGATATATAGAAGCATTTTACTTCTTGTCACTCCCACTCCGAAATCTGCCTGTTAAAGGCAGAAACTCGACATGAAAGCTCGCCCTCCTCTCTCAATCAATCCGCCCGGACGGCTATCGAAACAAGCCCTTTGTCAATTCGCGCCCATTGTTTTAAACCCCCCCGTATTTCACGTTTAATTACCCCCCGATAAGTCGGCTGACCTAGCAAAAGCGTTCTTTGCTCTTGATTAATCCGTAAATATTTCAACAACTGTCTAAAGCCACCCCCTTGCTACACAGGCGCCTTAATACGGGCAATTAGTTCGTTTCTCGGCTTGTCTGTGTGTGGGTGTGCTTGGGGGGACATCTGGGACCGGCCCTAAATATTTCCCGTTGTAGTTATGCTCGCATTATGTAGTTTGACTGTGAAGGGTAAATGTCCGTTTGGAGAATGTGTATGTGGGTATGTGTGTGTGTGTGTGTATGTGTGCGGGTTTAAATTAGTCAGAAATTCGGAAAAGGGTTATCCTACTAACGCTACAATTACGATTTATATAGACGATGAGAAGGGTGTTGTGTGTGCATGTGAGCGAGAGTGTGGTAATTGAGAGACAGCTTTACTGTGTTATATTTTATGGAATATTAAATAATATATATATATATATATATATATATATATATATATATATAAATTTCATATAAAAGCCATGTATTAAATTTATTACTATAATACATAGCGATGCATGTGAAATGCAGCCAAATTTCTTTCAGGATCTGTCTATTTTAGTATGTTATTATATTAGAAAAATGTATATGGAACTCAATGTTTAAGATTTCTAATAGATATACCAACCAAACTATGGCCATTCACTGTTTCAAATGGCTTGAACTCTGCACTACACTATTACCCTTAACTTTTTATGAAATTCTCAATTTAATTTATTAATTAAAACTTCATTTTAAAAATATATAGGGAACAATGTAGCGCATAGTTCAAGCAGTTTGAAATAGTGAATGGGTGTAGTTTGGTTGGTAGGGGCCACCCGCCCACCCCACCTTCGCTCGCATAGTTTTTTTCAATGGGTACAATCGTTTTGTATTGCATAAATCATTCCAGAAAGAGTGGTATCCGATGGAAAAAACTGTGCAAGCCAAGGTGGGGTGGGCTGGTGTTCCCTACCAACCAACCTACACCCATTCACTATTTAAAATGACTTGAACTCTGCAGTACATTATCACTCTTAACTTTCTATGATTCAATAAATTTCATTTATTAATTTAATCATAATTTTAAAAATATACAGGGAATAATGTAATGTAGAGTTGAAGTCACTTGAGATATTGAATATGCATAGTTTGATTAGTAGGGGACACCTGCCCACCCCACCTTTGTTTGACTAGTTTCTTTCATGATATTACACACTTTGGTTGGTCTTGACCCATGTAAAGCTCCACATTTGATTGCATTAATTTCTTATATAGACACAGAGGTGTTAAATTGGTTAAACTACTCGAATCAGTATGTAATCCTATGTAAAAAACTATGTAAGCAAGGGTGGGGTGGGCGGGGGGCCCCTACCAACCAAACTATACCCGTTCACTATTTCAAATGGCTTGAACTATGCACTACATTATTTCTCGTATTTTTTTACGAATTAGGCGTAAATTAATAAATGAAATTAATTGAATCATAGAAAGTAATGGATAACAATGTAGTGCATAGTTCAAGCCGTTTGAAATAGTGAACGGGTATAGTTTGGTTGGTAGGGGCCACCCGCCCACCCCACCTTCGCTCGCATAGTTTTTTTCAATGGGTACAATCGTTTTGTAGTGTATAAACCATTCCAAAAAGAGTGGTAATCGATGGAAAAAACTATGCAAGCGAGGGTGGGCGGGTGTCCCCTACCAACTAAACTACACCCATTCATTATTTCAAATGGCTTGAACTCTGCATTACATTATTACTCGTTAACTTTCTATGATTCAATCAATTTCATTTTTTAATTTAAATTTAATTTTAAGTTCAAGTCACTTGAGATATTGAATGTGCATAGTTTGATTAGTAAAGGACACCCGCCCACCTCACTTTGTTTGACTAGTTTCTTTCATGATATTACACACTTTGGTTGGTCTTGACTCACATAAATCTCCACATCTGATTGCATTAATTTCTTATATAGATACAGAGGTGTTAAATTGGTTAAACTACTCGAAACAGTGTGTAATCCTATGAAAAAAACTATGTAAGCAAGGGTGGGGTGGGCGGTTGGCCCCTACCAACCAAACTATACCCTTTGACTATTTCAAACGGCTTGAACTATGTACTACATTATTATTCATTACTTTCTATGATTCAATTAATTTCATTTATTAATTTACGCTTAATTCGTAAAAAAAATGCGAGAAGCAATGTAGTGCATAGCTCAAGCCATTTAAAATAGTGAACGGGTATAGTTTGGTTGGTAGGGGCCCCCCGCCCACCCCACCTTCGCTCGCATATTTTTTTCAATGGGCACAATCGTTTTGTATTGTATAAACCATTCCAGAAAGAGTGGTATCCGATGGAAAAAACTATACGAGCGTAGGTGGGGTGGGTGGGTGTTTCCTACCAACCAAACTATACCCGTTCACTATTTCAAACGGCTTGAACTATATACTACATTGTTATCCATTACTTTCTATGATTCAATTAATTTTATTTATTAATTTACGCCTAATTCGTAAATAAATACGAGAAACGACTTGAACTATGCACTACATTATTACTCTTAACTTTTTAAGATTGAATCAATTTCATTTATTAATTTAAACTTAATTTTAAAAATATATAGGGAATAATGTAGTGTAAGTTACTTGAGATAATGAATGAGCATAGCTTGGTTGGTAGAGACCACCCGGCATTAAAGGTATTATTATTAGAAAAATGTATACATCGGAAAACTGAATTTTAAAAATCCTAAACAGATATTTTCAAATTATTCTAACATATTGTCGCAAATAAGTATATTTACTGTATGTGGCAACTGCGCTCCTGTTCACCCCACCGGACGTACCATGCTCGAGTTACACATAAATACCCGTGCTCCAGGCAGAAACTCTCTCTCTTGCTTCTTTCTCTGTCTGGCCGAGTATAGTAACTCAACCATGGCGATGCCCGGGTAGGTCTAGTTTAGGTTATTGTAATAGTAATTAAGGCCCATGTTGCGGGTAGATACAATTTTATATTAATAAATACACCGATACCTCAAACTCTTAGAGTCTACACCCTCTATTCGCGACATATTGGTGGATGCGCCGGGTAGTAATTGTATATTCACATAAAAACTGTTCAATCTAATGAAACTTCAAGTACTCCAAGCGCCAAATTGTTCAAATACTAGATGTCCCCATTAAAGTTAATTCTATTTCTTATAGTGTCGCTGACGGTGCAAACCGCACCCCTCGGACCATTATCTTCTAGCTCATTAGCACAGCGCGCGCCGTCAGGCGACAAAACCAGAAAAAGCGTTCGCTCTAATGCATCCATGTCAACATTCCAAAGTGGCATTATCCTTCACGCGGCCATGGGGGGCGGCGGATGTGGCAAAATTCTTTCCGGACTCGAGAAAGGATCTCGCGCGCGCGCTGTCAGCGGTAATCAATTTAATGCAGCGCCCTCGTTTTATTGCACGCTGAAATCGTTTAGAGCGATTTTCGAGGAATAATTGAAACGCCACTGCGCTATTTGGGCGACAGCTTCCTTTCACATTGTAGCGAAAATATTCTGAAATGCACTTAGCACTGTATGGGTAATTTAATGGCAAAACGAAACTTGCAATGGTTACTTTGTGACATGAAGTAAGCTACTACAGTCGGATTTTTTTATAAAATTCGACTCATACTACTAGGATAACTGAAGAAACAATGCTGTTTGTATTTTATTAATAAATATTTCTAAATTCTACTAGGTGAAATTAGCATCGTTCATCGGGGATGATGTTTAATTTATTTATAAAATTAGACAGATCCTTACTTTTAAGGCGAATCTTCGAAAATCTCGTTCGAGGATTCGAGCTGAAAATCTATTCGAAAAATGCGTTGTGAGACTAACCGAACTGCTGCTACTTCTTTTGCGGAGTGTATAAACCGTGGCCCCAGGAAAAACTGGAGGGGTGCGCACCGAGAAATAAATTTATTTCTAAATAATGAAGCATTTTGTGATAATTGCGCGGATGTCTATAAACTATACTACTGTACTTAAGCATTATCAGATTGTATTTATTAAAACTTGAAATATGAAACTGTAATCTCCTAGAGGAATTTCTGTTGAATTTTGATTACAAATCGGAGTAAATATATACTTTTCTGATGCAAATATTGACTACTTTTGAATATTTTTTACAACTATTTCGAGACAAAAAATTAACTTTTTAGTCCTAAGAAAGTATCAAATCATCCTTAGATTGGAGAAATATTCAAACATATTTTCAGAAAATTATAAAATGTTGACTAGAAAAGACCGCGCGATTAGGTCAACATTGAACCGTATTTCATTTTCCGAGATTCACCTTAATATACTGAATACATATATTTCTAAATGTAAAGGCAAAATTTTACTTAAAAACATTGCTATTACTTCATAAAAATTTAATTTGAATAAAAATTAGTTTCAATTACTCATGTACTATGTTAAGCTCACACTATCTCAGAAGACATGTGCAATACATGATTGGTCATAGCACGAACTGAACATAGCATATGATTTTTTGATTGATATTGAAACTAGAAACGTATTCAAGTTTCTTGATGAATATAGTACAATGTAATTCAAAGCTTAATGCAAAACTCAGTTTAAAGCGCTCAATACGTGATGCTTTAAATTGGGTTTAGAGTTACAGTTTAAGCTAGTTTAACTTAACATTTAAGTTGATCAATAGGCCCTTAAGGCGAACCGATTGCGCTGGGCATGTCACGTCCAGAGGAGTCACAACACAAGACTAATCAAATCAGTGTGGGAAGAAGCACCCCAAGGAAGGAGACCGTTAGAAAGGCCAAAATTGATCAGGAAATACCTCACAACAATAGGAGTGGACATAACCACATGGCAGAAAACCGCAGAAGACCGCCCTAAGTGGTGAAGGCAACCAAAACCCACCCCGGGTTGTAGCGCTACGAAGAAGAAGAAGAATAAAAGACCCTTAATGCCAAACAGATTGGAGTGACTACAGTTAGTTGAGTACGCTGTATAATGTCAAATAATCATATGTAAATCCGATTGTTGAAATTAATTTTTAATGAAAAAAAAACGGAAATTGTAAGCAAAAAGGCACAATTTTTCTCCTACAAAAAAAAAGTCTTCCTGTGAAATAATCTCTCAAACTAAAATACTTTTTCCGTTAACTGAAACGTCCATCCGTCTTGATTAATGGCACGAATCATGAATTACAAGGCAGCAAGACGGAAGAGAGGGACGATAAGAGCGCAGCAAGGAAGAAACCCCGGCGAACGTCTGCCGCTCATTAAAATGTACCGTCGGTCTTAATCCTCTCGACTGATTACGCCCGCGCGTTTTACATTAATAATACCTATCAGAAAGTTTTTTTTTTCTTTCCCGTCCCCTTTCGAGGGAGAGGCGGTCTTTTAATTATTTCGTCGGCCGGCAGCTCGCGGGCGCGCTTATACAAATGCGCCGCGGCGCGCGGCAAAAATAATAATGTAATTTAATGCGGTGTGCGTGGAATGCCAGGATGCTACGCAATTTGTACAGTTAAGGCAGCAGGTATTAACTTTCAAAAGAGCAGGACGAGTAACTTAATAGAGGTTCGGAGATTATATATATATATATATAAACTCTACTATAGAACTCTACACTGTTATCAGTTACTTTTTATGATTCAATTAATTTCATTTATTAATTTAAGTTTGATTCTTAAAAACATTGTCAGACAACTTTTGAGCTAAGAAATGGTCTTGTCTAAAACGACCTTTATAAAGAAACCTGCACAATCAAATATTTTATTTATAACCGGAAAAGCAATTTAAAGATTGTGCAAACAACAGGGGCATGTTTTGATATATTTATATAAATTTCCTTCCGGTTGACGTGTACTCGCCGCCGTCCCCCAACCGTCCGGCCGCGGGGCGGTAGCTGAAAAGAACATTGTTTGCGCTTCGAAACAGGTTCCATACGGCAGTTATGTAAATCTCTTACTTAACCGGCGGATCGTTCCTGTTGTAAAAGTTTGAAGGAATTACTAAAGGGGTGCAACCCCACACACGGAAAATTCTGGACATTCTTTCCGCCCCAACGATCTCACTTGCCGCCGCTGTGAATCGATCCGGTCGCGAGGGCGTTACATTTTTAATTCCGACTTATTTATTTTCGCTCCGGATATCCCGAATGTTTTCTTTCGTCCCACATTTTTTTTTTAATAAGGCAGATTGCCCTGTTTTCACGCTGTTGTATGCTTTTATGAAAGTAAAACAATTTTCTTAATTAAATTAAAAGAATATATTCTGTTTTTTAATTTTAAATACATGTAATTGTATTAGCATTAGGTATATTTTTAAAGGCTAATTTGTTTAATTATTTGGCAACTCTTACTTCCTTGTTAACTAACATTTATTGCTCTATAAATAGGTCTTGCCATTACAATGTGTGTTAAACAAACAAAAAACTGCAGTTGACTTCCTATTGTATGTCTATGCTCAACACTGATTCTATAGTATGTATGCAGTGCCCCCACTTTTACACATAGTTTTTTTTAACTCTTTAAGGTGCCAGATTTTCATTATATAGAGTTTATTATTATTATCTGAATGACAAATGTTTATTATTATAATTTTGATTATATTTTATTGGTAAATTTTATAGAATACCTCTTTGAGGTGCCAGATTTACATGTGAAAAAAAAGCTTAATATTTGTTTTTGTATTTTTTACAACTTGCATATTTTCAACGTGTAAAAAAAGATCGCCTGCTGGTTTCCCAGTTGACAGAGTGCGTCCAATCAAACTTTATGTTGGGCCACGCGTTTTTTCCCCCTCCGTGAGTTTTATCGCGGAATTGATTCCATACATCATGTACGCCCGACGGGGGCTGCATTAAACCGACGCCGCCGCCTCCAGCCTCGCGGAATTATTCCGATATCTTTAATGAAAACCCATCCATTAGAACGCAACGAGGACAAGGGCGACCGCCTCCGGGCGAAGTTAAATTGATATTAAGCGGCGCCGATTAAGGGGCGGGATGGAATTTTAATAGGTGATAGCGAGACCCATCGCCAACCTAGGGGCGGGGGTGGGTGTGTAAATTGGCAATCTTAGTTTTAGCGTAGAAACTAGGTGATTATGTTGAGTATAATTATTGTTTATAATTTTTACAAGATTAACTCGTATAGGTAATTGATAAGTAAACTTCGCCTGCATCTCACTGGATGAACAAAGTAGGTTAGTGACTATGTTGCCGGTCCCAAGCCCGGATAAAGGAGGAGGGTTTGAAGGTGAGGTGAAGGCTGCTCACCTCATCTGCAAACCCTCCGCCTGCAGTAAAACAACCCATAAGCTCGTAGAACCAGCAATAAGCCTCGGATACGGACTGATATAACGATGACGACCTCAGCTATAGACACGGATATGAGAAGAAGACAAAAAAAAGAGCTGCGGACGAAAAATATATTAAGATGCGCTTGTTGCAATACAAGGTCTTGGAACGGGAGAGAACAAGTTATACTAGAGATGGAAACACACAAAATAGATATATGTGCATTATCAGAAACTGTCGGGACCATGTAGAACGTATAGCGCCGCACCGGATCGTAACTGGGCCATGACGCAAAACTCAACAAAACGTGAAGACCCCCAAAAATATAAGCAGACGCTTAGACATGCAAATCACAGGAGACAATGGATTGAGGAGAAATGTAAAGAAACAGGCACATAGAATGTTTCTTTACATTTCTCCTCAATCCATAGTTTCCTGTGATTTGCATGTCTAAGAGTCTGCTTATCTTTTTGGGGGTCTTGTCGGTTTGTTAGGTTTTTGTGTCATGGCCCAGTTACGATCCGGTGCGGCGCTATGTGTTCCACATGGTCCCGACAGTTTCTGATAATGCACATATATCTATTTTGTGTGTTTCCATCTCTAGAATAACTTCTTGTTCACTTCCGTTCCAAGATCTTATATTCGATCCGGTGCGGCTCTATGCGTTCCACATGGTCTATAAAGAAGTTTAAGAAGAAAATGATAATAACCCCATAATTTACGCTTTGCGAAAAAATCGAGGTTTCTAAGCTGGTCAACTATTTCATCTAATTATTTACACTAATTTCCCTTGTTCTTAGTGAATTTTCTCTGCATAAGAAGTATACCTTCGTTGCTACTATATGGTGGTAGTAGGTAGAAAGCATACATCCTTAACCTTCCTCAAAATAAAAACATTCCGCGGCTGAGGGTCGACATGGCACTCCATCTCGCTGCGACCGCCGCCCCTCGAACAACGTGTAATTAATTGTGCGGCCGGCGATAAATTATCGCCCGCAGTGACGGCAGCCCGAAAATCTGCCTGCGGCCGACGAGTTATTAAAATACCTAGGAAAACGCGCGCCGTCCCCTCTCAGCGGCATACTTCGAATTCTGGCGTGTCTAGGATTTTAAATCTGCCTGCATAACTACATACAGACGGCCGAGGATGAGAGGAATGAGTTATGGGGAATTTGTGAGGGGTGGGGCGAGTGGTGCAGGTGTGTTTACTGATTTTTGTTGTGAAATATATTCAGAAAGTAAGGTTTGTAGGGTGCGGAAATTACAGTTTGATCAAACTTGCTTCTTTTAGGATATAAAATAATTTTTAATACAAAATCTTGAATTGCATTATCATAAAGGTCGTTTTAGCCAAGACAATTTCTTAGCTCAAAAGTTGTTCCAGACATAAATTCATATATTATCCTCATAGATTATATATATAGACTTCATTTAAAAAATATATAGGGAATAATGTAGTGTAGAGTTCAAGTCATTTGAGATAGTGAATGGGCATAGTTTGGTTGGTGGGGCACACCCACCCACCCCACCTTCGCTCGCATAGTTTTCTCAATGGATACAGGCGTTTTATATTGTTTAAACCATTCCAAGAAGAGTGTTATCCTATGGAAAAAAGTATGCGATCAAAGGTGGGGTGGGTGGGCGGCCCCACCAGCCAAACTATGCCCATTCACTATCTCAAATGGCTTGAACTTTGCACTACACTATTACCCTTTACTTTCTATAATTCAATCAATTTCATTTATTATTTTAGATTTTATTTAAAAAATATATAGGGAATAATGTAATGTAGAGTTCAAGTCATTTGAGATAGTGAATGGGCATAGTTTGGTTGGTGGGGAGCGCCCACCCACCCCACCTTTGCTCGCATACTTTTTTCCATAGGATAACACTCTTCTTGGAATGGTTTAAACAATATAAAACGCCTGCATCCATTGAAAAAACTATGCGAGCAAAGGTGGGGTGGGTGGGTGTTCCCTACCAACTAAAGTATGCCCATTCACTATCTCAAATGACTTGAACTCTACACTACATTATTCCCTATATATTTTTTAAATAAAATCTAAAATAATAAATGAAATTGATTGAATTATAGAAAGTAAAGGGCAATAGTGTAGTGCAAAGTTCAAGCCATTTGAGATAATGAATGGGCATAGTTTGGCTGGTGGGGCCGCCCACCCACCCCGCCTTTGATCGCATACTTTTTTCCATAGGATAACACTCTTCTTGGAATGGTTTAAACAATATAAAACGCCTGCATCCATTGAAAAAACTATGCGAGCAAAGGTGGGGTGGGTGGGTGTCCCCTACCAACCAAAGTATGCCCATTCACTATCTCAAATGACTTGAACTCTACACTACATTATTCCCTATATATTTTTTAAATGAAGTCTAAATTAATAGTTGAAATTGATTGAATTATAGAAAGAATAGGGTAATAGTGTAGTGCAGAGTTCAAGCCATTTGAGATAGTGAATGGGTATAGTTTGGTTGGTAGGGGACACCCGCCCACCCCACCTTTGTTTGCATAGTTTTTTTCATAGGATTACACATTTTTCGAGTAGTTTAACCATTGTAACATTTCTATCCATTGAAAAAAAAAAACATTTTTTGAATGGGTAGAGATGTTAAATGTTCCATCATTACAAATAATATAAAATCACCACCGTGTATTTACGAATATTGAATTTTTTGTATTACATCATTCTCTTCTGTTTTTCTCTCATTCTCATTTGTTGGTATTTGTTTTCATACAATAAATCAATGCAATCAAAAGTGGACGTTTGGGTGAATGAAAACCAACCATACTATACATTTAAACACCTGCCCACCTTACTTTTGTTCACATAGTTTTTTTCATAAGATAACACACATTTTTGAGTCGACGAACCAATTTAATACATCTATAAAATATATCTTATGTCTATTAACTTTTCGAATTACATGACCTATTTAATTTAGTATAGCATTTTTGACATTTCAAATTTGTTTAATTTTTTTAAAATTTGTTGACATTTTTTATTTCGATTATTTTAGGTATGAAACGTAACGAACATTTTTTTTTTTTGCTAAATTGTTCACGACAACTATACCAGAAGCAAGGTATAGTTGTCGTGAACAATTTAGCAAAAAAAAAAATTATCGTGGCACTAGTGCGGGAAGTAGTATTTCCCGCACACAAATCAATTCGGGAAATGATTTGTTTTAGGACACGAGTACAAAAAGTCTATTTTGTCGTAACTTTTTATATTAAATAATATATTAGATGATATATTTATCATTGTGGGATTCTGTAATAGTAATTGGCATGGCAGCGAAATATCGCTATATAAAGCTCAGTCCTTGTTCGCTTCCGGGTGAAATTCATGTCAAAGTGTACTAAACACACAAAATTGCGTGGTAATCCATATTTCTGTTATTTCTATGTTTTAGACCCTTATTTTTCTTTTTCAATATTACGCTTCCGGACATATACGTGTATTAAACTTCACAAAACGGTCCTATATGTCAATACGGATCTGAGGGGGCGGCGCGGCGAGCGTATTGGTTTTTACGATCGTGCGCGTTTGAAAAACAATACAAGGGGTGTTTCCGACATGTGGGGATTTATTTTTAGCACACTTATAACATGTAAATTTTGTAGCAGATTGAATTTTATTTTACTGGAACGAACAACTGATTTTGTCGCAGTACGGACTACGGTTGTGTAAAATCTGTTTTTTCATTTTGAATCGACACTTTATGGAGTAAATAAATTTGGTGTTTCTTTTTAAATATATTATTTATAATAATATCCGAGTAATCTAAGTAATATGTAAATAAATTAAATTAATAGTTGATGACTGAGACAATCATTAGATTAAGGTCAAAAAATAGAAAGAAAAAAACGATACGGCTTCAGCTGTAGATCTATAAGTGTGCGCGGCTATTACATGAGTCATATACATGCCTTTAGTCAGGTGATTTAAATAATACTTGTCATGTAAGGTTAATACCTGTGAATATTATAGGCGTTTAATTTTGTTTCGTTTAGAATAATATCAGAAGTATTCTCTTTGTACAGTGTACAGTGTCATGCAGCTATTGGTAAGAGGTTTATCAAATAATTTGTAATAATATACAATTATATAATCCGCCACATTGTAGATAAATCGCTCGCTAATCAAACCACACTAATTCAATACTTTTTCCTTAAATAAATTTATTATGAACTCGCGACAACCAACACGGGTACAAGAAGATAAATACCATGAAAGAAAGATGAACGCATTATCAATAAAAACCTCACCATGATTATATTTTCAATCAAAAATAAAACTGCTTACATAATTATATCCGCGGCGCGACGTATCTCATCATGGGCCCTCGAGTACACCTCACCACAAACACAATTTAATTGTAACTAGCACTGTTTAAAACACATTTTGCACATTTCTTTGTTCTGCCCGTAAAATGCGTAGCGGTCCCGCTGCAAACGCGCACTCAACTGGTCGCTGCCTGTCGCATGATTCATGCACTCGGCCTGATAAACGAGCTCGTAAAATCGCCAAAAAAAATGATGACATGTACATCCACCAATCAGAACATCGGATTTATTTTTAGCGAACAATAATAACATGTTTGTGTAGCATTGCTCACTGGTGCGCAATTAAATTATCATAGAAACGAAATGGGAAAAGTTGGTATATAAATTATTATTGAGTAGAAATTAACTACAGATGTTTGATGTTGTTTTATACCCTGCTGCAGATATTTTTTTATGAAATTTTATTATATTGTTTATATATGTATATATATATATATATTATATATATATATATATATATATATATACAGGCTGTTTACTAAACGTCAATTTTTTCATCAGAGCTAAATACCGATTCGACGAGACTGGAATCAGTAAGACTCATATCCTAAGAATCCTTAAAACTCATCAATATCATCTATACAAAACAGTAAGAATTCACACGTTAAAGGAAAGGAAACAACTGGAAGGAAGCAAAAGAACTGGCAATAAATAGAAGAGCATGGAGAAAATTTATAAAAGAATAGAGGAAAATTCAAACCTTTACACTACACTGTGGTAGAAAAGGTCAGCAGATCGATAGGAATCAGTAAGACTCATATCCATAGAATCCTTAAACTCATCAATATCATCCATATAAAACAGTAAGAATTCACACGTTAGAAGGAGGTGATGATGCAAAACGTCTTACCTCCGTATTCACTAACGTTCTATGAATGTATCAATAGCTATTGAACTCATAACTATTCGTTGTTATAATAACAATAAATACGTTATCTAACGAATTTAGTTACTTTAGATTCTCTCTATTGGAAACACTGAAAAATTAAACAAAAGATGCCATCAAAGCTCCAATTACAAGCCCTATTCCAGGCGTTTGAGATTTGTTTTGACAATTTCTGTGACAATGATGTTTTCAATTTATCCAGTCAATAGCTTATGGGACAATTAAAGTTACGGGATGTTGGTTAATACGGGCATATGGGTTGGATCCCGTATTTTTGCAAATATTCAGAATCTATTTCATCGGTACATTATAGTTTCTTCTGAAGTGACATTAAATTCCAACGGGACAGAGGCAACTCAGCAAAAACGACACTGTTGCTTGAAAAGTCCAGGTTTCAGAGAAACCACGAATCACCAGTACTACGTTACAGTTAAAGTTTGGTGTGCTGTTACCTATCATGGCATAATATGGCCATTATATACAACTAGCCACATTTATTTATGTCTCCAATTTATCTTCATCGTAAACAATTTCATTGCTGCATTCGAGTGTGTTTGCGTGATCTAAAAATGTCGCCGCGCGAAAATCGATGGCCGTGAAGGCGAGCGGGCACAGCCGGCGGCGGCATGTCGTCGCCGGGGTGCATACGCCGTGCAAAATTTAACCCAGAATTTGCGGGATCGATTCGGGGGTGGGCCCCCCATCCCGCGCGCCGCCGAAAACAGGGCAGGCGACTGGAAATGGGACCCACTTTATGTGCCCGACCCTTCCGATCGCTTTCGGGGACGCCGAGAGTCTTACGGTGGGACAAAAAGTGCGATCCGCGGAGAGTATACAATGGAAAATTGCACGCTATTTTCGGGAGTGGCAACATCGTTTGTAGATATGACATGGGGTGGGCCTGGTGAATGTGTGAAGAGTGAAAATCGATTAGGGCTAAATATAAATGTGGGTGATTTCCATTGAGTTGTCAGCGTGCACTCTCGCTGAGGATTTACTGCACATGTCAACGCTTCTATATATAATATCTATGAGAGGACAATTTATAGAATATATTTTTTTGTCTCACACTTTTCTAGCCGCAAAATGTTAATTGATTGTTAAACTTTCTCTATAAAGAGAAACTTTGAATAATATTTTAATGAAAATTTTTAAGAAGGTTTTCCTGCTAAACTTAGTGTGCGACTAACTTTAGCAGGAAAACCTTCTTAAATTTTTTCATTAAAATATTATTCAAAATAATACAACTTTCTCTTTATAGAGAAAGTTTAACGCCATCTGGTGACACAATTGTCAAAAAAATGTACATCATATTCTTTGATGCAGCTCCAAAATGGTAGGTGTACACAAAAAGTTTACTGCTCTACATAATTCATTGTAGGGCTTATTTATTCTTGTAACAACTATTTTTAGTAAGGAAAATTAATAAATATTTACATTACATCAAAACAGAGTCCATGTAGGTGTAATTCCAACGAGACAATGGCAACTCAACATAAACGACACTGGAGCTTGACAAATCTAGGTATCACCAGTACTACGTTAAAGTTAACGTTTGGTGCGCTGTTACCTACCATGGCATAATATGGCCATTATACACAACTAGGCACATCTCCTTAATAATTGAAAGCATTCATTTATGTCTCCACCGAGCACCTCCAATTTATCTTCATCGTAAACAATTTCATTGCTGAATAAATATTTACATTACATCAAAACAGAGTCCATGTAGGTGTCACAAACTGGGAAATACAGTTAACAGCTAATAAGTAAACCCATACATGAAACAATATAATGATCTACATTTATACTAGTTTTAATACTTGCACTTGGAACCGTGCATTATCAGACTAAATATAACAAGACACTAGCACATTTGTAGGATAACTGATGCCCGGCGAGTTTACCATAAGTATTCTTGATACAACGTTGTGAGATAAGATAGAAACATTTGTAATGCAAGCAAATGCACCATAAATATTCTTGTTGTAACCCTTTGAGATAGGATTGTAATACAAAAGCATACTTTTAAAAAATTAAAGTAATGAAATTTCATTTTTCAACATAAATACTTGATTCATACAATCCGATGCAATTGGAAAGTTGGACGGGCGGCACGTCGTAAAGTCACGCTCTGCATATTTCAGCCGCTCGTTTCTGAAATATGCAGACAGCAGTGTATATGCATGCGTCCGCGGAGCCGTGAAGTTTAAGCCGCGCGCCGCCCCAGATAGCGGCTTATCTCGCCCGCCGCCGCCATCGGAGTCCGTCGCATTCACCGGAAACCTCATCTCGGGGATGTCTCTCTCGCATAGTCGCCGTCGAGCGTTCAATTATATCTCTATCTGAACTCGCCGCCCGCGATATTACACGCGAAAGGCGAGCAAACTAATATCACTGCTCGAGCAGTGTGCTGGTATTTGTTCAAGAACAATATGTACGCATTATGAATATTATCGTATTCCCCAAAGAGGAGAAGACAGTTTTGGGGCGGATGTATTAATTAATGTAGTATTTGTAGAGAAACGGGAGGTAAACAGATGAGAGGATTATAATAAAACTGATATTTGGTTGAAAATGAGCAAACTGTCTTATTTCTATCAATAGTGTTTACAACCACATTCACGCCACTTCTGGCATATGTATATTATATAGTTGCCAGCACTATTGACAGAGAAAAATTCTCTGCACAAAATGTTGCTTTATTATTGATAGAATAGCTCAATCGTAATATTATTGTTAACTGCTAATATACAATCACATGCAAATGACTCTTCCTCAAGCTATTTCCAAAATTTCAGCTCCAAATGTCGCATAGGTAATTAACAATGAATATTTTAAAAAGACAAGTTATATTGGAACTGGACTCTTCACTTTTTTAAGGTTTTAATTTGGCCGGAAAAGAAAGGGCTATCGTATGAACAAAAAAAATATTTTCGAATGACTTTTATTACAAAGATATTCCTTTTGTATATAATCCGCTTATGTGATTGCCAGTGTCATTGGAATAATAACCGACTTCGTTTTAACAATTTCCAAATTTTCTTTTATTTCTTTAAGCTAGTTAGAACCTACATCCGCGAGATTATCTTTTTTAATAAACGTTTAGATATTAACTCATGCTTGGCAAAAAAAAAAACGAAGGAAAAATATTAACAAATACACCATACAAAAAGTATTAGATCAATGAATATGAAATTTTGCACACATATTTAGACCTCGCTTTTAATACGATTCATTACGATTGAGCTATTCTATCAATAATAAAGCAACATTTTCGAAAATGTACTTTTTCGTGTTCCTCATTTATTTTCGAATTAGCAGTTGATCCAAAATTAACGTTACTCAGCCTAAATTGTAGGTAATTTAATGGCCTACAACATGCAGTAACTGCTTAGCAGATCTCTACAGAAGAAGAAGATATATTTATTGTAACATACATACATACAAGATACATGTATGTATACCTTGTATGTATGTATGTTACAATAAATATATATTCTTCTTCTGTAGAGATCTAATAGGAGCAGCAGTTACTACATACAAGATACATGTATGTTTATCTTGTATGTATGTATGTTACAATAAACATATCTTCTTCTTCTGTAGAGATCTGATAGGAGCAGCAGTTACTGCATGTTGTAGTCCATTAAATTACCTACAAGAGGCCTCGACCGTGGTCCTTCAGCCTCAGATATCTACATTTTAATAGTTATTGAAAAAAGTAAAAAAAAAACACGTCCTTTTTGCACTTAATTGCATTTTGCCAATTTAGCACAACTTCTTTCGAGTTAGTTTATCGATATTATCATTCTAGAGATCCTTTTCGACAGTAATGTGGAATAAAATATCAAGTTAGAATATTTTTTTTTAACTCCAACCTCTAATTTGACTGGACTAAAAGGCAATTCCCCATTGAGGGTGCATGTAAGCGAAATTTTGTGAATTGTTTGAAATCAAGATCTTCAGCGCATGCCTTACCATTATAGCGTAGCACATCCTTATTTCTCTCAATAGTAGACATAATTTTTTTTTTTCAAAATCAAAAGATCAATTTGAGAATAAAGCCGGTGTGCGTGATGTAACAAAAAAGCTATTTTTTAGACTTGTAGATTTAATCCCCCCACCCTCGTCAGCTACCCTTGTTGAGGAAACAAAGACGACGCGAAATCCTTTTAAGCGCACAAAGGAGCGCAGTAATAATACCCAATTATTACTTTTGTGAGTCCAGGGAGGGTGTAGGCAGGCGCATCGAATTAAGTGGCCGTGAGACAAAAATGGCGAATGCGCCGGGTGTATTTACGTAACTTACCAATTGATAGCACCTCATGTGTTACATGCAAATCAATGGAATAGTAACTTACCTGTAACAAATAAAAAATATTATTAGTATTTAAGCCGACCAACTTGGTATTATGGATTTTGTTCGTGGTGTCAGTACTTTAAGTTCAAAAGAGGGGTCGTGGGTTCGAATTCCCATACAGTGAAGTTTTTTTGCCTATGTTTCTTTTTCCGAAAACTTGTAATGTAGTTACATTGTAGTATAATCCTGATGAAGCTTTAAATAAAAGCGAAATATCGATTCATAAAAGAAGGAGTTTCTTATTTTTTGCCTTACGCCGCATACCCAAAAGTTAAGCTATATATATATATATATATATATATATATATATATATATATATTTTCGCTTGCCTTTTCTACCACCAGCATTATACTCATGTTATCTAATTTTTAATTTGTTTTATTCTAAACCTAAAAAATGGATTAAAGGAGCGTTAAAAATACATAAGAATCATCAAAACAAAAATCAAAACCTGAAAATTCATTTTGGAAGTTACGACACTTCTCATCTCATTGTGAAATGCCACAATATTAATATGTGTATATATAAATATGAATATTCTATATATCGCACTGTGAGATGAGAAGTGTCGTAACTTCCAAAATGAATTTTCAGGTTTTGATTTATGTTTTGATGATTCTTATGTATTTTGAACGCTCCTTTAATCCATTTTTTAGGTTTAGAATAAACCAAATTATTATTTTAAAAAATTAGATAACATGAGTATAATGCTGGTGTCTTTTCTTGTTCCTTTCTTGGCATCAGGATTTTTTTATGCATGTCTAATCTCAGGCTATTGGTATTATAAGTTCCGATGGTTTTTATTTATTTTATTTATTTTTGTAGTATTATTATTATATAACATACTCCAAATAAGGTATGTCTGTGGTGCTTTGTCATAGGGTTGGGGTATGTCTATCCCATACCTGTTATGCACCCGAAACAAATAAATAAATAAATTATATTTTTAAATCTTAATTTAAATAAGAGTTTGCCGTTATAATCGCGAATACATGCAAAATATTTAATATTTTCCGCACTCGTCGTTATATAATACACACAAATATGTAAACTGCATGTACTATGCTACTACAAATTCTGTTCCAATAAAAATTCCGCCATTATTTAATTTAATAATTCTCGGCTAAAAACGATGGTGAAAATGAAAAGGGATATCTTGGTATGCGGCCGCATTCCGCCGTCCAAACGCTGGATGGATTGGGTGGGCGGCTGTAACGGCAGGGGGGAATTCAGCGCTTCGCTGCCACTGCCGCCGCCGCCGAGCGCGCGGCATTCCAATCATTCCGCCATCAGTACAACGCGCAATTGTTCCACACAACCCACCCCGCCGATGTTAATTCAATCTCGCTCTCAGTCGAAGCGAGTACAAAGGTATGATGATAAACAATTGAGCGCATAGAATGAAAATAAATAAACGCAACGAAGGGAAATTCGACGAGATGAATATTAGAAAACATATTTCTCTTATTAATAGATTTTGAAGGAATTTGAAAGTTAAAAAACATATCAATCAGCACTAGTTTGTCTATAGTGATACAACTCAAAATATCATTAATAGATTTTAGTGTAATTTGAAAATTTAAAAACATATCAACATGTCGCACTAGTAGAACCAAAGTGACACAAATAAAAAAACCTGTGTTTCATGAAAAATCGAAGTAGAGGGAAATAGCTTTGACACAAGCGCATTTCCTGCCCTAAAGCTTCCCATCTAGCAGGCAAACTAGGTTAATACACTTTTGATTATTAATAGAGGGATATTTTCTACTCTTACATGAACACAACTCAAAAACACATTGAGTTGTATCCATGGAAGAATAGAAAAATCCCTATATTAATAATCCAAAGTGTATTAACCTAGCTTGCCTACCAGGTAGGTAGCTTTGGGGTAGTAAGAGAATCAAATCTCCTCTATCTACTTCGATTTTTCATGAAGCACAGGTTTTTTTTATTTATTTTTTTTATTTACACTTTTTAAGTGTAATTTGAGAGATACAAAACATATCGTTATCATTATTTCACTAAGTATAATAAGTGAAATAATGATTACGCAATGTTTCACAATTTCAGCCGAAAGTACACACTCTTTAAGTGTAATTTGAAAGTTAAAAAACATTTAACTTTCAAATTACACTTAAAAAGTGTGTACTTTCGGCTGAAATTGTGAAACATTGCTATGAATAACAAATTTTGTATTCATAGGACATTAATTGCAATAATATTATGATAAATAACAGAAATCATTCACCTCTTGCTGTCGATTTAATTTTTAATTGGCTTATACACTCAGCAGTAGCCTGCAAAAAGTGAGTTTTTACTAACTTTCCGCTGAACATAGTGAAATTATGAAACCTTTCTATAAATAACAATTTTTATATTTATAGGACATTCATTGCAATAATATTATGATAACTAACAGAAATAATTCGTTAAACCTCTTGCTGTCGATTTAATTTTTAATTGGATTAGGCACTCACCAGCAGCCTATAAAAAGTGAGTTTTTACGGGGATAGAGAGAGGTACGTCGAGTGTTATTCCAAGAGAGCACGACGAGGGCCCTCGTCGGCCAGCTGACGACGGATTTGCGGATGCGATTTTCGTAACTTTTCCCCTGCGAGCTGAACGACGCGAAAATATATTGGCACGCAGGAAAAGCACAAGGGGAGTCGAGCGGCGGTAGAATAATTTCCGCATACAGGGCGAGTTTAATGGAGTTTATATTCAGAGTAGACATGTGGGTACGGTTGAGGTTACACAAAAGAAACAGCCTATTCATAATATTCAACTTTATACTGTATAATTATCTAGATAGAATATTTAGTAATTTATAAGGATTCAAACTTATTTATATTTAAATAATATTTTTTTCATAATTTTGATTTTTATTTCTGACTAGGGTCGCCCACCCACCCCACCTTCGCTCGCATAGTTTTTTCAATAGATACAGATGTTTTATATTGTTTAAACTATTCCAAGACGATTGTTATCCATTGAAAAAACTATGCCAACAGGTGGGGTTGGCGGGTGGCCCCTACCAACCAAACTATGCCCATCCACTATTTCAAACGACTTGAACTATGTATTATATTATTTTTCAAATATATATTTTGAATTAGTCTTAAATTAATAAATGACATTAATTTAATCATAGAAAATAACGAATAATAGTGTAGTGCATAGTTCAAGTCATATGAGATAGTGGACGGGCATAGTTTGGTTGGTAGGGGCCGCCCACCCACCCCACCTTTGTTCGCATAGTTTTTCCATAGGATAACAATCTTTTTGGAATAGTTTAAACAATATAAAACATCTGTATCCATTGAAAAAACTATGCGAGCGAAGGTGGGGTGGGCGGGTGGCCCTTACCAACCAAACTATACCCATCCACTATCTCATATGACTTGAACTATACACTACACTATTATTCGTTATTTTCTATGATTAAATTAATCTCATTTATTAATTTAAGACTAATTAAAAATATATATTTGAAAAATAATGTAATGCATAGTTCAAGTCGTTTGAAATAGTGGATGGGCATAGTTTGGTTGGTAGGGGCCGCCCGCCCACCCCACATTTGTTCGCATAGTTTTTCCATAGGATAACAATCTTCTTGGAATAGTTTATACAATATAAAACATCTGTATCCATTGAAAAAAACTATGCGAGCGAAGGTTGGGTGGGCGGGTGTACCCTACCAACCAAACTATACCCGTCCACTATTTCAAATAACTTGAACTCTGCACTATATTGTTATCCATTAATTTATATTCTATTAAATTAATTTCATTTGTTAATTTACGCCTAATTCGTAAAAGAATGTGAGAAACAATGTAGTGTATAGTTCAAGTCATTTGAAATAGTAGACAGGCATAGTTAAGTTAACGACTTGAACTATGCACTACATTGTTTCTCACATCTTTTTATGAATGAAGCGAAAATAAATAAATATGGAATATTCACACATTAATAATTTTGTTTCAGAAACAATTTTAATAATAATTTTGGAGTATTACAGCTATACTATACACGATATAAGTTAGACGAAAGCTATCAGACGTGCAATAATTGATACTTATTATAGTTTACTGAACAGATATATTCACACACCAATACTTTCCCTCAGAATGAATTTTAATAATAATTTTGGAGTATCACGCGATATAAGTTAGAAAAAAACGTCAATGAAACAGATTTTTTTGATGTTGACTGTTATTGTACTTATTTTATGCCAAAGGTAAACGCTGTGTTCCCTAGGCTTCTCTGTTAATAGCTGCAGTGGATATGGAAGAGTAAAACTAATCACTTATCTTGAGATAATATATTTGAGCGTCCACACAGACCGACGTGTGTAGCACGACTGTCCCAATAAGGGACGTTTCAGGGGGTTTACAAAAATGGGGAATATGGTTGCATATAGTTAACAAGTTTTTAGGGTAGTAAATTAATAATAATAATAATACAAAAATAATAATAATACAAAATATGAATAATATGCTGCATGAATTGTCGTGACACAACATCAAAAAAAGTTCATCATTGACATTTTAATAAAACTACACACAAACACTCAGCACATAGAAAATGGAAATGAAAATGCGGGACATTGATGTATGAGGGCTGAAACGATCGCGAGCTTTTTGATTTTCGATATGAAATTTTATTATATCAAGAGGCGAGCGCTGCGCCGTTTCCTTTTTGGGCGCTGCCGCCCAATTGACTGACTGCTCGGTATGTTACTTTTATATTGAGAGTAATTTCAATATTTCCAGTTTGCCGAATAAAGTAGGAATATTTTACGAAGCACATATGATGATATACTACAGTTTTACAGAGGGCTAATACCCAATATAAGATGAGAGAAAACACATTTGCAGTTGGAAATAAAGTCATATGTGAATTTGTTCAATAATTTCTTTACTAATAAATAATATCCTATACCATACCATATTTTGTAACATTTAATAATAAAATTAAAATTTTAAAATTTAGTTTGGTGATTTGTATGTTGTGTATGTTCTAAATATAATTAGAAATTTTCATGAATATTCATGTACTATAATGAAATTCACAACGAATTTAGTAGAACTAGTTATGAATAAAATGTCACTTCACATTTTGAAAATTCGTCAAAAATTCATTTTAGAAAATATTATTTAGAAATTTAGTACGGTGATTTGTACATATGTTCTAAATATAATTAGAAATTTTCATGAATATTCATGTACTATAATAAAATTCAGAACGAATTTAGTAAAACTAGTTCATGAATAAAATGTCACTTCACATTTTGAAAATTCGTCAAAAATTCATTTTAGAAAATATCATTTTGAAATTTAGTTTGGTGATTTGTGCATATGTTCTAAATATAATTAGAAATTTTCATGAATATTCATGTACTAAAATGAAATTCAGAACGAATTTAGTAAAACTAGTTCATGAATAAAATGTCACTTCACATTTTGAAAATTCGTCAAAAATTCATTTTAGAAAATATCATTTTGAAATTTAGTTTGGTGATTTGTGCATATGTTCTAAATATAATTAGAAATTTTCATGAATATTCATTTACTATAATGAAATTCAGAACGAATTTAGTAAAACTAGTTCATGAATAAAATGTCACTTCACATTTTGAAAATTCGTCAAAAATTCATTTTGGAAAATATCATTTTGAAATTTAGTTTGGTAATTTGTACATATGTTCTAAATATAATTAGAAATTTTCATGAATATTCATGTACTATAATGAAATTCACAACGAATTTAGTAAAACTAGTTCATGAATAAAATGTCACTTCACATTTTGAAAATTCGTCAAAAATTCATTTTAGAAAATATCATTTTGAAATTTAGTTTGGTGATTTGTGCATATGTTCTAAATATAATTAGAAATTTTCATGAATATTCATGTACTAAAATGAAATTCAGAACGAATTTAGTAAAACTAGTTCATGAATAAAATGTCACTTCACATTTTGAAAATTCGTCAAAAATTCATTTTAGAAAATATCATTTTGAAATTTAGTTTGGTGATTTGTGCATATGTTCTAAATATAATTAGAAATTTTCATGAATATTCATGTACTAAAATGAAATTCAGAACGAATTTAGTAAAACTAGTTCATGAATAAAATGTCACTTCACATTTTGAAAATTCGTCAAAAATTCATTTTAGAAAATATCATTTTGAAATTTAGTTTGGTGATTTGTGCATATGTTCTAAATATAATTAGAAATTTTCATGAATATTCATGTACTAAAATAAAATTCAGAACGAATTTAGTAAAACTAGTTCATGAATAAAATGTCACTTCACATTTTGAAAATTCGTCAAAAATTCATTTTAGAAAATATTATTTTGAAATTTAGTTTGGTGATTTGTGCATATGTTCTAAATATAATTAGAAATTTTCATGAATATTCATGTACTAAAATGAAATTCAGAACGAATTTAGTAAAACTAGTTCATGAATAAAATGTCACTTCACATTTTGAAAATTCGTCAAAAATTCATTTTAGAAAATATTATTTTGAAATTTAGTTTGGTGATTTGCGCATATGTTCTAAATATAATTAGAAATTTTCATGAATATTCATTTACTATAATGAAATTCAGAACGAATTTAGTAAAACTAGTTCATGAATAAAATGTCACTTCACATTTGGAAAATTCGTCAAAAATTCATTTTAGAAAATATCATTTTGAAATTTAGTTTGGTGATTTGTGCATATGTTCTAAATATAATTAGAAATTTTCATGAATATTCATGTACTAAAATGAAATTCAGAACGAATTTAGTAAAACTAGTTCATGAATAAAATGTCACTTCACATTTTGAAAATTCGTCAAAAATTCATTTTAGAAAATATTATTTTGAAATTTAGTTTGGTGATTTGCGCATATGTTCTAAATATAATTAGAAATTTTCATGAATATTCATTTACTATAATGAAATTCAGAACGAATTTAGTAAAACTAGTTCATGAATAAAATGTCACTTCACATTTTGAAAACTCGTCAAAAATTGATTTTAGAAAATATTATTTTGAAATTTAGTTTGGTGATTTGCGCATATGTTCTAAATATAATTAGAAATTTTCATGAATATTTAAATACTATAATGAAATTCAGAACGAATTTAGTAAAACTAGTTCATGAATAAAATGTCACTTCACATTTTGAAAATTCATCAAAAATTCATTTTAGAAAATATTATTTTGAAATTTAGTTTGGTGATTTGCGCATATGTTCTAAATATAATTAGAAATTTTCATGAATATTCATTTACTATAATGAAATTCAGAACGAATTTAGTAAAACTAGTTCATGAATAAAATGTCACTTCACATTTGGAAAATTCGTCAAAAATTCATTTTAGAAAATATCATTTTGAAATTTAGTTTGGTGATTTGTACATATGTTCTAAATATAATTAGAATTTTTCATGATTATTCATGTGCTATAATGAAATTCAATTCGAATTTTTAATTTGTAAATTCGTCTTGGAAACTGGAGGACGTTTAAGCTAATTAATAATAGTGCACTTAATTTTTGGATGAAACAAGAACACATTGCCATGATAATGAATTATACTATCTATAAAGTTTAGATGGCAAACTACCTATCTAAACTATATAGATAGTATAAAATCATTATTACAATTATTATCATGGCCATGTGATCTTTTTTCATCCAAAAATTAAGTGCGCTGTTATTAATTAGCTTAAAAGTCCTTCAGTTTCCAAGACGAATTTACAAATTAAAAATTCGAATTCTGGTTACACTAAAACACTTAAAAGTCCTCCAGTTACCAAGACGAAAACTATCGACTGAAAACTATCGATAACTAATAATTTATATTTTATTTTCGTTTTTAGTTGTTGTATAGATGGCAAATTTGCTAAATAAATTATTAATAATCTACTAAAAACTATCGATAACAATCGACTAGGAATTTATATCAAATATTTTGACTAAATAGTAATCTATTTGGTCAAAATTTGAGGATGATAGTGTTTTTTGTCTATAGCCCAATTCTACCGTAAAACACATTTTAGGGTAGATTTTGGCTTAAGAGCTTAACCATACGTGCAGTGCAATCGGTAGTGATTTTGGAATTTTCTCAATATTACTACTTTCCCGAACATGAAATTTCATGATTTTTACAGAGTAAAGAAAATATATCTTAACAAACCATAAAATACAAATACATATCGGAAAGAATAACAAAATAATAGCTATATAGAAATAAACTAAAATAATAGAGAAGTAGAATGCGTCTTTGGGGAGTCGGGGGTATGTTTTGTTAATTCTCGCGACTCCATCCGCGAGCGCGCTGGAGGAGGAGCGGTCGGGTTTTTAATTGCTGCGGGATTAAAAGTTTTTTAATCGCGTACAGCGCGAGCGTTACGAATTCATTAGGGCCGATGTCGCATTTAAAAGTTTAAACAGCCGGATAAAGTTTTCCGGAGCAAGGGATAAAGTTGTAATATTAACACAAAGAACTGAGAGAAGAAAAAAATAAAAGAAAACCATTTTAAACGCTGCAATATGATCACACCGACTGAATATCGGTAGTGTGAACCACAAAATTTTCAAAAGAGTATCAAGAAATACAATAAATCGAAAGAGAACTAGAAGTATTAAGACAAGACATGAGGGAAACAAACGAAACGTATCTAAGAACAGAACAAAAACGTAATGTAAAACCATGGGTGGAAGGCCACATTTAAAAGTTGACGGATAAAAGAAGGAAATTCAAACAATTATACACATTTCATCATGTTTAGCTTTTGAAAAAAGTTTGACTCATGTATTTGCCTTAATTATTAACGTCGTAGTGCATACAAGTTTATATACAATCACTATTCGTAATAGAAACGATTGCAAAAAAACATATTTTCGATTTTTCAAAATTATACCAATTTCATTGTATTGTCGGTTAATTTAGCTTTAGAAAAAAGTTTGATTCGTTCATTTGCCTCAATTATTAACGTTCTAGTGCATGAAAGTTTTTACAAAGTCACTATTCGCAATACAAAAGATTGTAAAAAATCAAATTTTTGAATTTTGAAAATTATACCAATTTCATCGTGTTGCCTATATATTTATCTTTTGAAAAAAGTTTGACTCATGTATTTGCCTTAATTATTAACGTCGTAGTATATAAAAGTTTATATACAATCACTATTCGTAATAGAAACGATTGCAAAAAATCAAATTTTTGAATTTTAAAAAGTATACCAATTTCATTGTATTGTCCGTTTATTTAGCTTTAGAAAAAAGTTTGATTCGTTTATTTGCCTCAATTATTAACGTTGTAGTGCATGAAAGTTTATACAAAGTCACTATTCGCAATACAACATATACATATACATATACATATACATATACATATACATATACATATACATATACATATACATATACATATACATATACATATACATATACATATACATATACATATACATATACATATACATATACATATACATATACATATACATATACATATACATATACATATACATATACATATACATATACATATACATATACATATACATATACATATACATATACATATAGATGTAGTCAATTATATTTGTTTGCATTTCCTGCTTTTATCCGTCAACTTTAAGATTCCATCCATGGTTTTTCAAAAAAGGAAATCAGACGAGAGATTCGCAACGCAATACTAGCGTTTAGCGGAATGTGGAGCACTACCATCGCTGAAACAGTTGTTTATTTGGTGGCCATTGGTAACAGACCGGTACGAACTTACACAATAGACTGCCAGATCAGCCTTTTTACGAATGGCAAAAGTATTCAACAGTCACGACTTGAATAATAAGACCAAGACTAGGTTTCTCAAATGCTACGTCTTCTCCATACTTTTCTATGTGGTAGATTCATGGACAGTCACCATAGCTTCGTGCAAAATCTGGCAGCTTTTGTAATGTGGTTGTATAGAATATACTATGTATACCATGGATCTACCAAGTAACGAATAAGACAGTACTAGTATGGTTATGGTAATGGTAATGGGGGATTATGTAGAAGTACTAACAACTGTGATAAAATAAATATCTAGGCCATATAATGAGGAACAAAGAGCGTTACCGATTACTCTAACTGGTATAACAAGGGAAAGTGGTCGGAAGAAGAGAACCGGGGAGGAGAAAAATATCTTGACTCAAAAACCTTAGAACGTACAACGTTTGAAACAGTCAACGGGCATAGTTAGGTTGGTGTGGCCACTTGCCCACCCAATCCTTGTTCGCATAGTTTATTTCGACGGATACAGAGGTTTTATATTGATTAAACAATTCCAGGAAGAATTTTATTCCTTGAAAAAAACTATGCTAACAAAGGTGGGATGGGTGGGTGTTCCCTACCAACCTGACTATGCCCGTCCATTATTTGAAATGACTTGAACTATGCACTACATTGTTTCTTAACTTTTTTTTAACGAATTGTGCATAAACACGACTTGTACTCTGCACTACATTGTTTCCCGCAATTTTCTACGAATGAAGCTTACATTAACCAATGAAATTAATGAAATCATAAAAAGTTGATGTCATTTGAAATAGTGTACAGGCATAGTTTGATTGGTAACGTTAACTTCACAGAAATACCTCTGAAAAACTGTGATTCGCGAAAATATATATATAAATATAACACATGTATCAAATCATAGCTTAGCTACAAGCATTTGCTGTATATAAAATACACACAGAGAATTATGATTTCCAAGCAAGAGCAATTGTGTAATAATTGTATATAAACGGAAAATGCACGAGTTATTCAAGTTTCGCATGCAAAACAGGCATCCATAACTCGTAAATTATGCAACTTCATTCCGGTGGTATTAATTTATTCCAGCCCCGAATTCATTTGCCTTCCACTTGACAGCATCAAATAATATAAGTGGTGCATCGATTTTGCGCGCTTGTAATTAATAAAGCGTGTATATTATCAGAAGCATGCCATATCCTGCTACATTCTAATAACAACCATGTAAGTGAACAAAATATTCATAGTCAAAATTACTGATATGAGTATGAATTATACTATATATAGTTTAGATGGATAGTTTTGTAAATATCGCCTGAAAATTATCGATAATTATATTATTTATATTTTCCTTTCGTTTTTAGTTGTTGTATAGATGGCAAATTTGCTAAATAAATTATTAATAATCCACTAAAAACTATCGATAACAATCGACTAGGAATTTATATCAAATTTTGACTAAATAGTAATCTATTTAGTAAAAATTTGAGGAAGATAGCATTTTTGTCTATAGCTCAATACTACCGTAAAACACATTTTAAGATAGATTTTGCCTCAAGTGCTTAACCATAAACGCAGTGCAATCGGTGGTGATTTTAGAATTTTCTCAATATTACTACTTTCCCGAACATGAAATTTCATGAATTTATCAGCTTTCTCTTCTTCTTAACGTGCTTCATCCGTTCCGGATATTAGCGATCATCATCATGATCTGCACCTTGTCTACTGCACTGCGAAAAACTTACAGGGATGTCATGCCAAACCACTGGCGTAGATTTTTTAGCCAGGTAATTCGTCGTCTTCCTGGGCCTCTTATTTCCAGGACCTTTCCTTCCAGGACCAGTTGAAGTATTCTGTACCTATTACTATGTCTCATTACGTGCCCGAGGTAGTACAATTTCCTAACCTTCACAGCGGTCAATACTTCCCGTTTCTTGCCCATTCTCTGCAGAACCTCCTCGTTACTAATGTGCTCTTTCCGCGAGATATTTAGGATACGGCGATTGTTCCGGCGGGCTTTTCCTGTTGATCGAAAGCCAAATAAACAAGCGTAAAACGGCGCGAACAACGATAATTCGAAGGCCTCGCAATTTTTTCTCTGTATTTTTCAAGTCCAGGATTCAACGCCGTGCATTAGTGTAGCTTTCTCTGGTCCCTTAGTTTACCTACTATCGCTAGTTTCCAATCACTAGACTACATTTAATATTGTTAATTTCCTATTTTTTATATTTTTATTATTATATTATTTTATTATTTCGTGACAAATAAACTCACGTCCTAATTAATTGTATAAAACAAACGCCCGCCGGATGCAGGATTTATCTTGCTTGCGGTATATAGCGAGCGAAGTCCCCTGAAGAAGTGACACGTGTCAGCACGAGCACCCGCACCCTACTCAACCGGGGATGTCGCACGCGGCCGACCGACCGTCAGCCGTAAACATTTTAATATTCAATAACGTTACCCCAGAATCGAAGCCCGAATGTTACACGACTGAAATATGTAAAACACGACGTTTGCAAAAAATAAATAAAAGTATGGGATGTATAGAAGAATCATGCTGTTTTCTTATGTGCATTAGTAAATATATTTAAATTTGCATGTAAACTTCATATGTTGACGGGGGATTTTTAATTTATTCAGTACGAGTACAAGTATATCCGATGAAGGTACGAACTCCTCCATTCAGGAGCAAAGTATGGGAAGAAGAAGAAGCGTAGGTAGGTGTACACTATCTTCTAAGATTCAACAATGGCATGATAAAACGACTGTCCAGTTTTTCGTGTAGTGATGATTGTAAATATGATAATATTATTCAGTACGAGTACAAGTATATCTGAGTTTTAATCAGTTGGTATGGTGACTACCTCATCTGCTTAAGGTATGGTGGGTTAATACTGACCCACACTCTTATGATTTTTTTTTTGTGTCAAAGGTTTGGCCGGTAAATATTTTTGGACGATGATTACTACATCTTTAGGGTATTAATTAAGCACTAATAGTAAAATTATGCATATTAAAGTAAAAATCACAGAAATAAGGAAGAAATTAGACAACATAATATTTGGCTGATTACTGATTATGTGATAAATATTAAAATAAACATTTATTTGTAAAAACTATTGCACTCTGGTTTAATTCAAATTGTTAACACCCCAAGTCATCATCATATCTATCCTAGTTATTATTGGGAAACATCGAGGGCAGTGAAACTTCTTTTATAATATATCAATATATTTCGAGCATCATCAAATCAGGATAATTCAGGATAATCTACAATAGTACAAAGGGCTTATAATTAATTGAACATGGTATAGATAAATATTTATATATATATATATATATATATATATATATATATATATATAAATGTATATAAGACAAAACACTTTTTTGGAAAGAAATATAGTTTATCTTTTTCATTCAGATATTATGATGACTTGGGGTGTTAACAATTTGAATTAAACCAGAGTGCAATATTTTTTACAAACAAATGTTTATTTTAATATTTATATTTTTATTTTCATTTAATATATATATATATATATATATATATATATATATATATATATATATATATATATATAAATTGAGATTATTTTGCTGTTTTATTTAAGTGGAAAAAAATTATTAAACCAACGTTTTCTACTAGTTTTTTAAAAAAATAGCGTATGATTGCTGCACCACCGCAAATTATCACAAAACATTGCTTTTCTAATCCGTTTCCACTTAAATAAAACAGCAAAATAATCTATATATATATATATATATATATACACGCACAATTACCACCAAACACAGCAAACTAATTATCAGCTATATCCAAAATTATGATTTTAGTTTGTTGTATTAATTCATCAACATTAATTACTTTTCAGACACTTAATTTACTACAAATTAATTATCTCCATCTATCTTTCTATATTTATGTATGTCCCCCACACATGTATGTGTGTGTGTGTGTGTTAGCTAGTATAATTGGTCGATAATGTTGCTGCGAAATTTACAGCCAATATTTGCACGCTCTTAATTGTGCGAAGTTGCGAGCGACGCGGGGTATCGGCAATATTATTAGCGCAAAGTTTAAATAAACATCGTTCAAACTTCACCCGTGGCACACTTCAGCTGCTTCAGCGGCAGCTCTAGTCCCGTACATAATTTATACGCGGATCAGCGAAATTATTCACCCCAGCCGCTATTTGCACTAACGAGCATCTTCAAGACAAACAGTATTAGCGGGAAATGTATTATTGTATAGTAAATATTCGATTTAACTGAAATTATATTAGCATACACGGGGTGTTTGGTAACTGGATTGAAAAAATAAAGTATAATATGTAAAATCAAACTCTAAACAATAAAGAAAGAATAACTTTTTTGTACTCATGTCCTAAGAAATCATTTCCCGCAATGATTTGGATGCGGGAAATGCAATTTCCAGCACTAGTTCGGGAAGTAGTCAGTGTCGCTAACTCAGAATTCGGTACCAATATATATGATTTAATGTGTATTTATAAATATGAGAATGCAAGAAAGTACATTTGACATTTTTAACATTTTTGACTTTTTTTACTTTTTTTACACTGTTTTTTTGATTTTATTTTGCATTTTTGCGCCCAATTATTATGCTCCGCGCGTCTTGTTGATTGTGATTCCTTCGCTGTTAGTGAACCGATTGTGCTCAAATTTTCACTAGATTGTCTCGGATAGTGTCTGCAAATGTTTGCCAAATTTGGTCGCAATCTGTTGTGCTGTTTTCCCTGAATTTCTGAATTTAGTTCGATAGTAGACAGATAGACAGATAGACAGATAGACAGATAGACATATAGACAGATAGACAGATAGACAGATAGACAGATAGACAGATAGACAGATAGACAGATAGACAGATAGACAGATAGACAGATAGACAGATAGACAGATAGACAGATAGACAGATAGACAGATAGACAGATAGACAGATAGACAGATAGACAGATAGACAGACAGATAGACAGACAGAGAGACAGACAGAGAGACAGACAGAGAGACAGACAGAGAGACAGACAGAGAGACAGACAGAGAGACAGACAGAGAGACAGATAGAGAGACAGACAGACAAATATACCACATACAAACTTCACAAAAATCGGGTTTATTTCGTCTATTTTAGACATAAAACGTTAACGAAAATTGAAATATTTTACTAAATTGTTCACGGCAACTATTACTTCCTTCTGGTGTAATTTTTTTTCCGAAAAATTATCGCATATTGTCACAATCTTAAGGCGTTTTCGGTAAAACAATAACTTCCTTTACATCAGTGATGTATTCGGAAAGTAAAAACGAATAACACAATTTGAGCATATATTTTCTTTTCATAAGCGTCCAGATGTGTCCCGAATTCAGGAAAATTGTCCCGAATGATCTAATAATTTCACCAGCAAATGAAAAAATAACTCGAAATTATAAACACTATGAAACAACGAAAACTCGAGTATTTTGGGCACTGAAAGTACGAACTCCTGCACTTAAGAATTCAGGGGCAAATTATGGGAAGAAGAAGAAGCGTATATTATCTTCTAAAATTCAACAATGGCATGATAAAATGATGGTCCAGTTTTTTCGTGCAGTGATGATTGTAAATATGATAGATAACATGAGAGTCAACTATCGAGACTGGTCATAACACGCTAAGAAGAAATTAAGGATCTTCTATGATTAAGAAGTGCAGCTATTGATTTTATTCGAGCCCATATTTCTGCACAAATCGTTGTGTATTTAGTAGAGTAACTCTTACTACATCCATATCTGTTTCGTTTCTCGTGTCGCCCCGGGTGCTGGTGGTAATTCAAGCAGCAAGATATATGATCCCAGAAGCCCCGGCCCGGTGAGCCGTGTTAATCTCCAATTCTATGCAAATTACCGATGCCACGGCTGGTTCCGTTTCTTGCAAATTGAAATTCCCCGGCGCGATCAGGCGTGAACACGCGAAAACGCGCCGGGGCTGAAATTGTTCCGAGTCCTGATTATTCAGGAACTTAATACGCGCCACTAATGCCGACATAGGACCTTTACAGGCACCCCCACAACCCCATTGGCGTGATAATTTCGGGCATAAATTTGCCATTTATTGTCCCCCAACACAGTCAATACGCGGAATAAAACGGCGGATTTAAAATTCAAATCTGCAGCAGTTTATTTTGATTTGGCAGTGCCATGTGGATTATATGGAAGTCCTTAAACTTTTAATTTTTAAATTTAACTATTTGCGAATATAATACTAATAATAATTTGATACAACTAACCCTCTAGGAGGAAAGTTAAACGCCATGTAGCGGCACTACATCAATTAGCAATGTCCATATGATAATAATCGTCAACATGCTCATGCCATCAGGATCACCGGGTGAATGATATTCCAACAGAGTTCTTGTGATATCAGCACAAGGCCAATCGTATAAAACATATATAAGTATGAACCCATCTCTTAGCTACACTGATGAGATCTAATAAGATCGAAATCTAGATTGCTAAGAGGTGGGTTCACACTTATATATGTCTAATAATAATTCTTTATTTCTGTTAGCAGTCCTTTCTGTACCTTCAGACCGGTATAATGATGGCATACGATAATGGCATAAGATCAAACCGATTTGTTACCCATTGCAACCAAATAAAGAACTGTTTCAGCGTTGCATATGTACAAAACGTGATTTGGCTTAACGCATGACGATTAGCAAAAATTAGTCAAAAGCTCTTTGGATTGCCTTGTTGATATGACATCTAAATCAGTGATTGTAATCAATTGTACAACCAAATTAAATTAAAAAGTTAAAATATTGTAGATTCATATCTAAAATTTGATTCAGCAAGTCAGAAAATATATTCTGATTAACATATATAAGTATGAATCCACCTCTTAACAATTTACATATCTAGATTTCGATGTGGCTAGATCTCATCAGTGTAGCTCAGCTAGTGAGGATGAATTCACACAATATCTCGAGTAGTTATATACAAAAATGATACAACTAACCCCCTAGGCTTGTTTAACTTTCCTCCTAGGAGGTTAGTTGTATTAATTCTGATTAAATTAAATTGTTCCGTAAATGGTGATAAAACAGGGTGTGTTATTCGGAATCAAGGGAATTCAGGATACAAATAAATGTATAGTTCGTTATATAACACACCCTGTTTTATCACCATTTACTGAACAATTCATTTAATCAGAATTGATACCCTAGTTAAAGTTAAAGAAGCTTGTATCATTTTTGTATATAACCACTCGAGATATTCATGAATTCACACAATATCTCCAGTGGTTGTATACAAAATTTATACAGGCTTGTTTAACTTATTTCCTAGAGGGTTAGTTGTATCAATTCTGATTAAATAAATTGTTCGGAAAATGGTGATTAAACAAGGTGTGTTATAACCATACATTTATTTGTATCCTGAATTCCCTTGATTCTGAATCCTATCACTCCTACTGAAAATGCAATTTCATGACCGTGCCGGATCTAATTTTCAAAATGCACGCTGTTAGCGTGAAACAGCGGGCTGGCTGCCCTTCAGGGGGTGGTATCGGGAAGTGTTGAATGAATATATGAGGGGCGGCGGCGGCGCGCGCGAGCGGGGGGCTATTTTAAAGGTGGGCTGCATTATGAAACAAGCCGTCGGAAAATACAATATCGGCTAAAAGGCGGACGAGGGTTCCGGACTCGTAAAACGCGGATGTAGGCACGAACTTTGACCTTTTTACGAGCGGCGGCGGCACCGCTCGATAAGCTGCGGGGGTGGTAGGGTAGTAGGATCAGCTGTTTGCGCGGTCGGTGCGTACACTGAGTACGGAATTGGATATAGGACCTTTGTTTACGATACTGAAATAGACTCTGCTAAATATATTATGTGAATCAATAATTTAGATTGTTGCATAGGCGTCAGTAGAGGTGGTGTAATTGCACCCTCTAAAAATAAATAGAGGAGGATATTATATATTATATTTGTAAATTTATTATATTATGTGAATCAATAATATAGATTGTTGCATAGGCGTCAGTAGAGGTGGTGTAATTGCACCCTCTAAAAATAAATAGAGGGTGCAATTACACCACCTCTACTGACGCCTATGCAACAATCTAAATTATTGATTCACATAATATAATAAATTTACAAATATAATATATAATAACAAAATGGTAGTCTGCTCTGTGTAGAATTTGTACTACTGTAAACTAGTGTCTGCCTGCAAACCAGTGTTTTCTCTTGTCTCAGCGCCTATAGTAATAGCAGGAATGTAACAGTGATGTACTGCAGGTCCAAGTATAGGGTCATCCAGCAAGAAGTGCCATTTTAAATCAATAGAAAAACGCAATCTTTTTGAGAAAAGTGATGATATTTTTATTTTAATCTTAAGTACAAACTCTAAGGTTAGTAATGAAATATAAAATCTGTGAAGTGTACACCTTGGGTCAGCCTACACTGAGAAAAATCCTGTGCGTAGTATTAAGGAACACAGCTCAACTTTTCAACTTTTCATTGACACTAGGAACATTTTCATTATAACAATGATATTCTCTTCATTGAATATTTGTGCGTTCATTACAATAAGTAAGTATACAAATGGTCATTCTTTTGATGAAATTTGTCATCAGCTTTTCACATATTTGCGGCTGTATTTTTTTATTCATTCTCTATAAACATATTAGTCTAGTTAGTTGTTGTTTGTAAAGTAAAATAAACTCTTATAACGTTCAAACACAAAAAGAAAATAAATGTATTTCTAATTATAGTCTGCTTTGGTTTTTATAGCTATACATTACTGCTTTTTTAAATTTTATTAATAGTAATTTGTTACAGTAATTGGCTAGCGACTTTAGGGTGCTCTTGCCATGTGTTGTATGTATAATAATACTATTATTATATTAATGTACTGATACTACGCGTCTAAATAAATCTGCTCATACCTGTTTAGTTTTTATGACTCCGGTGTCCACAACGTGGTCTTGTGTTGCGGCCGTTTGTTTCACCGCCAGGCTACTTCACATAGAAATGGCCTAGGATAATGGTTAATTACCCTTAAACGGCGAAACGCGCGTTATCGCTTCTAGCGCAATCCGAGCACGTAACCAACGCTGCGCACCACACTCTGTACTGTTATCGATGCGACTGCAAAGTAAAACCCGATTGTTCGCCAGAACTGATCTCGCATCTATTCCCGTAGCGGACGATAAAAAGTACGATTTAAATATAAAAGAGTTGAAAAAGATTTTAAATTTAAATTTAATGCAGGTAAAGCATTTCGGAAATAAAAGGTAATATAAAATTATCAGACAAGAAATCAAAAAGGCTAAAGAGAAATTGATGGAAAATGTGTAATGAAAATGTAAAATGAAATAAAACAACTCCACTCCAATGGAAACACGAGGAATTCAATACCCCTAAGAAAATTCAAGATATTAAACGGGTTCATAAAAAAAACACAATTACTTCGCAGAACAGGTAATGATAGAATAATATTGCAAATAATTAAACGCTGGAAACTGGAATATCTTGGACATCTTTGCAGGGGCCCTAGACATGAACGTCTACGCCTGATCCTTAATAGAAAAATGGAAGGGCAAAGATGGATAGGCCACTAAAATCAGTCGTAGTCACGAAATTTCGACAGTGGACTGGAATGAATGTAGACGAACTCCTCCACGCAGCGAGGACAGAGAAAAATTTATATATAATATATATAAATAAATGTGTAGTACATATATTTTATTTTTTATTAAAAAAAGGATTATTTTAACTACTAAAGTAACAGTATCGTCAGATATAAAGTGGCCAGCCAGCCAGTGTAGCTATAATTTTGATTTGAACAGTAAATTCTACCTAAACCGCAATTGAAACACTTCATCGTTTCGGCACGCTGCGCCCAATCTCAATAATTCCACTGAAACTGCGCCCGTTCGAGCACCGGAAACCGGATTTGGGATCCGCAAAGAAACACGAAGGCCCTGAAGGAGGGCCCCGATAAACCCAACCCCCACCCAAGGAGCGAAGGGAATATAAAATAAAAAGCGCGATCGTAATGCGGAATGGCCCATCGGAACGGGTCAGATTGAAACTTGAGACTGCTGTAAAAATAAGTGTCTTTAAAATTATTCGATCTCTATGGGGCGAACAAATACAGTTAAAGGATGGAAGAAGCTGTTCGTAAAAAAAATCAATCGCAATAAAATTTCTAACATAAATTATGTCTACTGTAATGTGAACTGTAGGATGAATTCAAAGTTATAACTTCAAACGTAAATGTATGCTTATATACAAAAAACCAAATCAATGTTTTGAAGCTGACAGACTTGGTTTTATGTATATAAGCATACATATACGTTTGGAATATGATGTATAATCCTACAAATATGTAAACGTGATTTTTTCCCTCCTAGCTAACTATGTTCATTTTGAGTTCTACAGTCGTCCGTATGTATGTATATTACAATAAATATATGTTCTTCTTCTTCTATAAATACAATCGTGGGTTATTTGTACAATTGATGTGTTAATTACATCAGCAAATCACATGAATTACAAGTGATGTTTTGAAACTGACTTGTAATTTATGTGATTTGCTGATGTAATTAACACATCAGTTGTACAAATAACCCATGATTGTATTTATAGAAGAAGAAGAACATATATTTATTGTAACATACATACATACAAGATATACATACATGTACAAGAGGCCATAGACCGTGGTATTTCAGCCTTTATAATCTAGAAAATATATTTAATTAACAGAAATCGCCTGTATAAAACATTAAATTCTTCCACCAAAAAAAACAAAAAAAAAACGTTCAATTACACATTTATCAGATGCGATGATTCCATCACTGGAACACGTCCCCTGACAGAAGTTATTTAAATTGAAAATTCCGGAGCGTGCGCTCGGTAGGAGAAAAATCGGAAGGATTTATGCTCTAATAAGTGGAGCGCGCCCGAATTGGGCCTGGAGAGGATTGACGAAATTAAAACGACCGCCGCCGCCGCCACCCCCGGGGGAAATCGGCAACAATGCCGATGGCCGGCCGCATAAAATCCGCCGGTGAATATTTCATGAGAGACCAACCGCCGTTTGACATTCGAGTTCGGCATGATTGACGGTTGCGGAAATTGAGAGGACAGAGGGAAACAGGTTGAACACACAAAAAAATGTAAACATACATAAAGATGTAGCAATCGAATTCAATTTTCGGGTTCTATTTTGTGTAGTATTGCAGAAAATTCATCAATTTAAAATTCGATATCTCGAAAACAAATGCCGATTGGAAAAAAGTTATTCTTTATTTTCGTTTTAGAATAAAATTTTAAATTTTAAAATTAATTAATGAATTATTTATTATTTAATTTTTAATTTTAATGTTTTTTTTTTAATTCTGTCCCCTTGTTTATGCCTCTATAATTTGAGCAACATATGCTTAAATCACCAAAATGAATTGTAAAATGATTTTTTTACGAATTTTCAAAATGTGAAATAACATTTTATTCATGAACTAGTTTTACTAAATTCGCTCTGAATCTCACTATAGTATATCATTATTCATGAAAATTGCTCATTGTGTTTAAAACATATGTATAAATCACCAAAATGAATTTCAAAATGATATTTTATAAAATGATTTTTTTACAAATTTTCAAAATGTGAAATGACATTTTATTCATGAACTAGTTTTACTAAATTCGCTCTGATTCTCATTATAGTATATCATTATTCATGAAAATTGCTCATTGTGTTTAAAACATAAGCATAAATCACCAAAATGAATTTCAAAATGATATTTTATAAAATGAATTTTTTACAAACTTTCAAAATGTAAAATGACATTTTATTCATGACCTAGTTTTACTAAATTCGCTCTGAATCTCATTATGGTATATCATTATTCATGAAAATTGCTAGATGTGTTTAAAACATATGCGTAAATCACCAAAATGAATTTCAAAATGATATTTTATAAAATGAATTTTTTACAAATTTTCAAAATGTGAAATAACATTTTATTCATGAACTAGTTTTACTAAATTCGCTCTGAATCTCATTATAGCATATCATTATTCATGAAAATTGCTCATTGTGTTTAAAACATATGCATAAATCACCAAAATAAATTTCAAAATGATATTTTATAAAATGAATTTTTTACAAATTTTCAAAATGTGAAATGACATTTTATTCATGAACTAGTTTTACTAAATTCGCTCTGAATCTCATAATAGTACATCATTATTCATGAAAATTGCTCATTGTGTTTAAAACATAAGCATAAATCACCAAAATGAATTTCAAAATGATATTTTATAAAATGAATTTTTTACAAACTTTCAAAATGTGAAATGACATTTTATTCATGACCTAGTTTTACTAAATTCGCTCTGAATCTCATTATGGTATATCATTATTCATGAAAATTGCTAGATGTGTTTAAAACATATGCGTAAATCACCAAAATGAATTTCAAAATGATATTTTATAAAATGAATTTTTTACAAATTTTCAAAATGTGAAATAACATTTTATTCATGAACTAGTTTTACTAAATTCGCTCTGAATCTCATTATAGCATATCATTATTCATGAAAATTGCTCATTGTGTTTAAAACATATGCATAAATCACCAAAATAAATTTCAAAATGATATTTTATAAAATGAATTTTTTACAAATTTTCAAAATGTGAAATGACATTTTATTCATGAACTAGTTTTACTAAATTCGCTCTGAATCTCATAATAGTACATCATTATTCATGAAAATTGCTCATTGTGTTTAAAACATATGCATAAATCACCAAAATAAATTTCAAAATGATATTTTATAAAATTAATTTTTTACAAATTTTCAAAATGTGAAATGACATTTTATTCATGAACTAGTTTTACTAAATTCGCTTTGAATCTCATTATAGTATATCATTATTCATGAAAATTGCTCATTGTGTTTAAAACATATGCATAAATCACCAAAATGAATTTCATAATGATATTTTATAAAATAAATTTTTTAGAAATTTTCAAAATGTGAAATGACATTTTATTCATGAACTAGTTTTATTAAATTCGCTCTGAATCTCATTATAGTATATCATTATTCATGAAAATTGCTCATTGTGTTTAAAACATATGCATAAATCACCAAAATAAATTTCAAAATGATATTTTATAAAATGAATTTTTTACAAATTTTCAAAATGTGAAATGACATTTTATTCATGAACTAGTTTTACTAAATTCGCTCTGAATCTCATAATAGTACATCATTATTCATGAAAATTGCTCATTGTGTTTAAAACATATGCATAAATCACCAAAATAAATTTCAAAATGATATTTTATAAAATGAATTTTTTACAAATTTTCAAAATGTGAAATGACATTTTATTCATGAACTAGTTTTATTAAATTCGCTCTGAATCTCATTATAGTATATCATTATTCATGAAAATTGCTCATTGTGTTTAAAACATATGCATAAATCACCAAAATGAATTTCAAAATGATATCTTATAAAATGAATTTTTTACAAATTTTCAAAATGTGAAATGACATTTTATTCATGAACTAGTTTTACTAAATTCGCTCTGAATCTCATTATAGTTTATCATTATTCATGAAAATTGCTCATTGTGTTTAAAAAATATGCATAAATCACCAAAATGAATTTGATTAGTGCTGTTTGCCAGTCTTGTGGTTATATATATATTATATTATATATATATATATATATATATATATATATATATATATATATTATAAATATATATATATATATATATATATATATATATATATATATATATATATATTATAAATATATATATATATATATATATATATATAAATTTAAATTAAAAATTAAATTAAAAAATTCATTAATTAATTTTAAAATTTTATTATATAATTAATTTTTAATTTTAATTTTTTTTAAATTTTGTCCCCTTGCTGTAGAACACCATCAATATATTAAATATCTAGTAATATCTAGACAAAAATTTAAAAAAAAATTAACTACAAATTAAATAATAAAAAACATTCATTAATTTTAAAATCATATTTATTTTATATATATGGAACCCCTAACACCCTTGTAATATTTATTTTAAAACTACACCCCTTCTCTCAACCACAAATATTGTACTTTCCAATAAAACATAGCGTAGTATTGTCTAATTTCCTCCCTCTCTATTTACCTCTCCATCTCTGTTTCTATCGTCAGAACTTATTCTTTGTGTGCGAACTTCCAGCCGCGGTTTTAATTGTCCCTCTCTCCGAAAACTTTTCTGAGAGCCAGAAGTTCCTAAGGGCGCGCCGCCCATTTTTTCCCCCTGTATTTCCGAGACAACAGTGCGCGCCAGGATTTCGATTGCATCTGAAGGATGGCCATTATGCGCTAATTACTATCTCGTGAACTTTTTAATTATCAAGCTCCATATCGCGGGTCGTTAATTAACCCGCTAATCAGGTTTAAAAACAAAAAACATAATTTGGATGCACAATGTAATGCTGTAATGTACAATATTTTCGGCTATACAAAAATAAGGTTTTGTAGTGTTATGTTATAATTTACACCTACTTAATACTGCATAATATGTATTTTTTAAGTTTTTAATTTTTTTTATTATGTTTGTTATATGTATATGTATATATTTAGTTTTTTTTTTAAATCACATTTTTAGTTTTAAAATTTGTTTGTAATTCATTTTGAAATGGAGTTTTCCGTCAATAAAGCATTATTATTATTATTATTACTTATCTTCTTTTAAACATTGAAACTTGGAAAAAATTATTTCATGATAGAAAGTCGTGTTTAGCCTCATTTTGTAGGCATTTTAATTCCAAAGAAAATTCCGAAAAAATATTGTTATAAAAAGTGGACTATTTTGGCGGTAAAGCCGAAAAAGCACTTGCCTGTGGGTAGAAAGAATCGAATTTTGACACACACAAACACACACACAAACACACACACACACACACACACACACACACACACACACACACACACACACACACACACACACACACACACACACAAACAAACACACACAAACGCGCACACACACACACAACTGTATATAAACAATACGCATTTGCATTAGCCATAAATCAATCTCTCCCAATACCAAATATAATATAAACCGGGGAGCTGAAATGACGAACAAAATCCTGTTACCCGTATCGGCAATCAATTTGCCCCCTAATTTATTGGCTGCCTTCGCAGCGCCGCCGGTCATCGTGTAATAATAAAATTAGTTTTCAATAACGGCGGACGCGGATTAAGCCGCCGCCGGGCGTGTCCGATAAATTTCCAATCAGGGGGGCGGCTAATGGCGCGAAAATCTGCTGACAAAGCCGATAATAATAAAACGCGCGCCGCCAACGCGAACACCATCAAACCCCAGAGCGCCCCCCCACGCCCGTCCATCCGTCACTCAGCGATCAATTAACGGGGCGTAATGCAAACAGGCTTTGCTCGAAGTTCTTTAATATAAAAGTGTCTTAAAGAAGGAGTGTGCGCGCGAAGATAAAAGGTTGCTGATATCAAAGGCTATTTAAATGTGCGGCTGAAGGGACACAGGAAGTAATAGCGGTTTTAATTGTGAAGATTAGGTCTTTATGGCGTTATTTTGTGCGGCGATCTGTATGAAACTAATGAGTTTTTTTTTGTGCTAGATAATGGAGGTTTGAAAGGGCATGGAATGGAAGATATTTTTAATTACAAAACACAGACACTAATTATATCAGAAGAAAATTAGCAAAAATATATTTGTGTCTTACAACATTGAAAATTCCAATAGAAATTATATAGTTTCATGCACATGCTACAAAATAAAGTAACGCCCGATTTCTCCAACTAAAATGATACAACTAACCCCCTAGGGGGAAAATTAAACGCCATCTGGCGGCACCATATCAATTAGCAATGCACACCCATATGGTAATAACCGTCAACATACTCATGCCATCAGGATCACCTCTATGTAATAATATTCCAACAAAACCAATGTCATGACAAATTATAAGATAACAACTACCCACCCATACAATTATGGTGGATGCGCCCGGCCTCGAATTTAACAATCAAACTAAAATAGCTCTAAATCTAACTGTATTACTTTAAAATTCATGAAAATTAACAGTAATATTAAAAATATGTTCACTAATCATAAAAATATATTTAAGGATCATATTCAATAAACCAAATTTTTTACGAATTTTTAATTTACGACAGGAGTTGTTTTTATTAAATAGACTTACTAAAATAGCTCTGAATGTAGTTCGAAATTTATGAAACTTAGAAATAATATTACTAATAAATCTGGTAATTACTGGAATTAATCAGAGAATGATATTTTATAAAATGAATTTTTAAATGAATTTTCAAAATATGAAGTTACATTTTATTCATGAACTAGTTTTGGTATAATCGCTCTGAATTTCATTACAGAGCATAAAAATTCATGCAAAATTAATAATTATATTGAAAACATGTGCGCAAATCACCTTACTAAATTTCAAATAGATATTTTATAAACTGATTTTTTTACGAATTTTCAAAATGTGAAACAACATTTTATTCATGAACTAGTTTTACTAAATTCGCTCTGAATCTTATTATAGTCTATTAATATTCATGAAAATAGCTAATTGTATTTAAAACATATGCATAAATCACCAAAATGAATTTAAAAATGATATTTTATAAAATGAATTTTTTACGAATTTTCAAAATATGAAACAACATTTTATTCATGAACAAGTTTTACTAAATTCGCTCTGAATATCATTATAGTCTATCATTATTCATGAAAATTGCTCATTGTGTTTAGAACATATGCATAAATCACCAAAATGAATTTCAAAATGATATTTTACAAAATGAATTTTTTACGAATTTTCAAAATGTGAAATGACATTTTATTCATGAACTAGTTTTACTAAATTCGCTCTGAATCTCATTATAGTAAATCATTATTCATGAAAATTTCTCATTGTGTTTAAAACATATGCATAAATCACCAAAATAAATTATAAAATGATATTTTATAAAATGATTTTTTTACGAATTTTCAAAATGTGACATGACATTTTATTCATGAAATAGTTTTATTAAATTCGCTCTGAATCTCATTATAGTATATCATTATTCATGAAACTTGCTCATTGTGTTTAAAACATATGCATAAATCACCAAAATGAATTTCAAAATGATACTTTATAAAATGAATTTTTTACGAATTTTTAAAATGTGAAATGACATTTTATTTATGATATAGTTTTATTAAATTCGCTCTGAATCTCATTATAGTCTATCATTATTCATGAATATTGCTCATTGTGTTTAAAACATATGCATAAATCACCAAAATGAATTTTAAAATGATATTTTATAAACTGAATTTTTTATGAATTTTCAAAATGTGAAACAACATTTTATTCATGAACTAGTTTTATTGAATTCGCTCTGAATCTCATTATAGTCTATTAATATTCATGAAAATATCTAATTGTGTTTAAAACATATGCATAAATCACCAAATTGAATTTCAAAATGATATTTTATAAAATGAATATTTTACGAATTTTCAAAAAGTGAAATGACATTTTATTCATGAACTAGTTTTACTAAATTCGCTCTGAATCTCATTATAGTCTATTAATATTCATGAAAATAGCTGATTGTGTTTAAAACATATGCATAAATCACCAAAATGAATTGAAAAATGATATTTCATAAAATGATTTTTTTACGAATTTTCAAAATGTGACATGACATTTTATTCATGAAATATTTTTATTAAATTCGCTCTGAATCTCATTATAGTTTATCATTATTCATGAAAATTGCTCATTGTGTTTAAAACATATGTATAAATCACCAAATTGAATTGTAAAATGATATATTATAAACTGATTTTTTTACGAATTTTCAAAATGTGAAACAACATTTTATTCATGAACTAGTTTTACTAAATTCGCTCTGAATCTCATTATAGTGTATTAATATTCATGAAAATATCTAATTGTGTTTAAAACATATGCATAAATTACCAAAATGAATTTCAAAATGATATTTTATAAAATAATTTTTTTAAGAATTTTCAAAATGTGAAATGACATTTTATTCATGAACAAGTTTTACTAAATTCGCTCTGAATCTCATTATAGTCCATCATTATTCATGAAAATTGCTCATTGTGTTTAAAACATATGCATAAATCACCAAAATAAATTTCAAAATGATATTTTATAAAATGAATTTTTTACGAATTTTCAAAATGTGAAACAACATTTTATTCATGAACTAGTTTTACTAAATTCGCTCTGAATCTCATTATAGTCTATCATTATTCATGAAAATTGCTCATTGTGTTTAAAACATATGCATAAATCACCAAAATAAATTTCAAAATGATATTTTATAAAATGAATTTTTTACAAATTTTCAAAATGTGAAATGACATTTTATTCATGAACAAGTTTTACTAAATTCGCTCTGAATCTCATTATAGTCTATTAATATTCATGAAAATAACTAATTGTGTTTAAAACATATGCATAAATCACCAAAATAAATTTCAAAATGATATTTTATAAAATGATTTTTTTACGAATTTTCAAAATGTGAAACAACATTTTATTCATGAACTAGTTTTACTAAATTCCCTCTGAATCTCATTATAGTTTATCATTATTCATGAAAATTGCTCGTTGTGTTTAAAACATATGCATAAATCACCAAAATGAATTTCAAAATGATATTTTAAAAAATGATTTTTTTTTACGAATTTTTAAAATGTGAAATGACATTTAATTCATGAACTAGTTTTACTAAATTCGCTGTGAATCTCATTATAGTCTATTAAGAGTCATGAAAATTTCTAATTATGTTCAAAACATATGTATAAATAACCAAAATTAATTGCAAAAAGATATTTTTTAAACTGAATTTTTGGCAAATTTTTAAAATGCTAGAATGTTAGTGAATACGGGTATTAGAGCCACACAAGATTAAATTTAAAAACATGATCGTAGCCAATATTCAAAAATAATTGGAGGAGGCACCTACAGAAGAAGTATAAGATATATATTTTATATTCTCATTTTTAGTTATTGTGACATAGCAAATTCGCTAAATAAATATTATTATTATAAATAGTATTTTTATATACAGATATATTTCTCTTGGCAATCTTTATAAAACCTCTGTCACATTCCACATTCCCATCCGCACACCCCCGTAGCCATATACGTCTCGCTAAGTAGCCAGAATTGCCACCCCCGGGGCCGTTAGTTGTAGAAATATGGCACGGCTTATTATTTTTTCCGCACGCTTACGGCCGTATAATAGCGGTGCCGCCCCCACATCAGTAACGACGGTGCTCGCCGAAAAAAAAACATAATCTTTATTACAGGCGCCCCGGTAATAAACATATGGGAGGGGGGGTGGCGGAAGCGGAAACGCAGCAGCGTAAGATCGAATAGGGCATGGGGGGTGGCGATAAGGATAAGAGGAAATGCGGACGCGGCTCCCCGGGCGGCCGTTACGTCACGGGGGTGGCGGGTTAGTGAAACACCTGGCCGGTTTTATTCGCCCGAGAAGATGATGGTGGTGGTGGTGGTGATGATAAGCCTCGGGTTGTCGTTACACGTTTAGGGGACTGTATTTGCTTTTAATTTCGGTTTTGTAGCAGAAAAATAATCGGTAGGTATGAAATGTTGAGACAGTTAGCACACCACAGTTATATATAGCATTTGCCTATTGAGCGATTTGATTCCACGAAATATTGTATATAAAAAAAACTCAGGTGGAACGTCGGTGAATTCGGAGGTTATTCCTCCAATATAAATACATACACTAACACACGGCAGAAGGGCCTGCAGGTTGATAGCTAGTAACAGAATTGTAGCAAATACAACTACTACTAAAATCATTTACTAATAACTGACGAGAATTTCCAACCGAAACCCATACAATCACTCGTAACAGGCTTATCTTATGTATGTGTATATGCACATACCATTACGTCAAAGGATACAATGTCAGCTTGGGGGGAGCGTGTCAACGCACACGGTCTGCCCGCAGGCCGCATTGTCTGTGTCGCCCCGTCACGTACCTCGCGACGTCCTGTACGTTATAAACAGAGCGCGTGACAAATTGCCGGATCCGGCAGGAATTTTTATCGCGCAAATTTTAATATATCCTTCCCCCCCTAAATACTCAGTTTGCATCCTTTTTCTTTTTATTGCCCACCAATTTATTTCAAGTGGGAAAAGGGGAATGATCTAAAAAAAAAACGGGTACTCACCGATTCGCACTGGTTAGATAAAGAACGAGACGACAGGAATGCTGAAACAAAAAAGACAAAATTAAATTAATATTTTATATTTAATTAATATTTACGTTGTACATATGTAGATAAGTATTATCATCGCCAACTTCTAAATCTATGACGGGTATTTCTAATTGATGTGGTGCCACCAGATGGAGTTTAACTTTCCTCCTAGGGGGTTAGTTGTACTATTTTTGTATGTAACCACTCGAGATATTGTGTGAATTCATCCTCATTAGCTGAGCTACACTGATGAGATCTAATAAGGTCTAATAAAAATCTAATCTAGAAATGCAGATTGCTAAGAGGTCGGTTCACAATTATATATGTTTTACAACTTAACCGTAGTTGACTTATAATCAATCCATTAACCAATATATATGATATAACAGTAGTCATCAGTTTATTAAACCGGATGAGACCACTAATGAACAACATAATATGTCCATGCAATGCCATTTCCCTTTTATTACCCGCGTATAAAACCGGTCGATGTTATCAAAGGATATTAAGAGCAATCTACATCATATTTTCCGATCAAAATATATATATATATATATATATATATATATATATATATAGTCGATAACTTCCGGTAAATGATTTTCCGCTGGCGGTATTAGTTTATCGCAGTCGATATATCGTTTTGACGTGCGGGGGTGTGGAAGGAGAGAATCGCGCGCCGGCCCCCGCCGGTCAAATTAATCAATTACGCGCCCCAGTTCCGTCCGGATCGGCTCGCTGACGACCCAAATTGACCGTGAGGGAACAGCACGATTTAAAAATAGGGGTTATTTTTATACCCCAAAAAAAAAACAGAAATTGGCCCATCACACGCTGTGCTCGGTTAAATTGAAACTGGATGTGGGAGGTTGTGGATATTACTGTGATTTCCAGTTAATTGCGTAATTATCATCTCCTGCGGTGATTAGGAGGGTAATTAAAGACGTCCCCTGCGGGCTGGAGAGTCGGAGATGGTCGCTGGATATCATAGCGGCAGGAAGATTAAGAGAGATTTATGGTCGAGACAAAAACTTGTTGGCAGGAGAATATTAGTTCCGGCAGATTGGTTTCATTTACAGAAATAGTAATTAATGAAATCTGAAACTTGTGACTTTTTTAAATAATAATTCCAGGCCATCTCGCATTAGTAGGAATATCCTGGATAACTTAAGGGGTTATATACCTTTTTGTGCGGGAAAAATGAGGAAAGTTTGAATTTTTGTAAAGGTATGTAGCAATAATTTTTTTTAAACAAAATTAAAATTTATTAATAGTACGTTTTTTTTGTGAAAAAAATAAGTATTAGTTTATCAAAAAAATTTCATAATTGGCGGAGTTATGGCCCTTTCCCCGAAACCCTCTTTTTTGATGAGGCTTGCGGTGATCACCATGAAAGTCAAGCAGGTCAATTGAAATCATAAAACCCAAAAAATGTCACTAGTATAGGGACCTTCCTAGTACTTGAACGATTATTTAAATAAATATTTTGTTTTTTCAGCATACGGGAACGTTTTTCCCAAAAACTCTATGTTTTGAGCTCTAAAAATTTTATTAAAAAAATTGTATTTGCAAAATAAAAATTTATACATAAAAAAGGAATCGTTCAAGTACTGACAACATTAATTACAAACAATTCAAAAAAAAAAATGAAGAAGATCGGTCAAATAGTTTTTCGGCAATCGTGATCACGGCAAACGCACTTTTGGAAAACATCATTTCGAGATAATCGAGTTTAGCGTGTAATTTTGTTTCGGGAATCCATACTGATTTTGTGAAAAGACGGCAAAACAAACAGCAGAGAAAAAAATTCAATAATCGATGCTAACGCTTCGGAAGCTCGTATACAACTGATTATAAGGGATTTGTCACAAAACATACGCGATTTGAATGGTCGAGAATGGAGTAGATGTTCCAGGAAACATGGCACCCCGATTCTAAACGCTGTAACTTTCGATCTATTGCTCGAATCTCCATGAAAATTTCGTAAAACATTCTCAAAGAGTTTTACTTTCAGATAAAGCAATAAAAAATCGATTTTTTTTAAGAAAATAAAGGTATATAACCCCTTAATGATTTTGATACACCGACAATTGTTTGTATTGAAAAAGAACATCATATTGAGTGATTTGTTTATTATTTAATTACATCGCTTTCAAAATTAATATATATATATATATATATATATATATATATATAATAAATAATTATATAATCGTAATTCTTAGGATATTAATTATTAGGATTATTGACCTGGAAACTAGGTCAATAATCCTAATAATCAATAAAGTTTCAAAATAACTTTGAATTGCGATGATTTTTGCTTGGAAGATAGAGGTCCAGCTGAAGACTACTTCTATTTGCTATTCATTTGTTGCTTTAGATCTAATAGATGATTTAAAACTAATGAATATATTTGATAGCTGTTTATTCAAATAGTTAGTTTTTGCATGGTATTTATTTCCTTAGCAATATTTATGAGACTGAACTAGCAATTAAACAATCACAAGTTGCATATTTCGTTGTAGAAACTAGTGAACCATACTACTTTCTGTTACATAACGTAATAACTAAACCAATAGACTGAACCATTAATGTTATAAAATTTCGTCTTCCAACTCCGCTCGTGTTCGGAACCCAAGAGCTTAACTCCACTGATTGACATACTTAATTGGAAATGATTTATCGTGAAGAGCCCTGCGAAGAGCCCAGCAGCATAATCGGCTTTCCTTTACCGCCGCCGCCGCCCCCCCCAGGAGCCACATACGCCCGCCGCCGCAAAGCCGTCCCCGGCTCCGATTGATTGGTTTCCAGGCAACAATGCCAATAACGAAGTTCTGTGCCGGGCTGCAGACCATCGCGGTCACGTCCGCCTCCTCCACCGCAGTAATTCACCCATCCAGCTCACGCATCGGTTAATTACTCCGGCGATGATTTACGCTCCTCCCGAGTAATCGGAATGAAAGCAGCAAGATTTCCCATGCTGGATTGCCGAAGCGCGGAGGGAGTGGGCTAGCGTGAGTAAAGCTGAGCGCATAACTCCCACACCCCGGCAGCCAGGTGCCTTCTTTGTTTATCGCATCCCCGATGGCGGTGGGGGATGCTGCGGCGCTAATCCGAATAGTTTCGCTGTTATTTAGCGGCGGCTATTTAAGCCACGGCGGCGGCAACGAGGGGAGCGACAATAGCGGCGTGAACTATACGAAGTTTGCATCTGTTGGGATCTGTAATAGTTGCAAAGATACGCGGAACTTCTCCGTAAAGAGGAACACAAACGGATTTATGGGGAAAGTTGGATGCAATGAGATTTTTTGAAGCATTTTACCAATTGTGTCTCTTATGGTAGACAAGTAAAGCAAGCATAGGAAGCAAGAGATATAGGAAAGAGATCAAAAGGACGACCGATATGACTCTTGCTTCGCATGCTTGCTTTACTTGTCTACCATAAGAGACACAATTGGTAAAACGCTTCAAGTCAAACGTAAAACCTGGAGACATGCAAAGTAAGATGCGGAAGACAGGAAAGAATGGATAGAATTCTACAAAATGTGGAAGACAGGAAAGAATGGATAGAATTCTACAAAATGCGGAAGACTGGAAAGAATGGATAGAATTCTACAAAATGCGGAAGACAGAAAATAATGGATAGAATTCTACAAAATGCGGAAGACAGGAAAGAATGGATAGAATTCTACAAAATGTGGAAGACTGGAAAGAATGGATAGAATTCTACAAAATGCGGAAGACAGAAAAGAATGGATAGAATTCTACAAAATGCGGAAGACAGGAAAGAATTCTATCTAATCAATCAACAGAAGGTAATATAAACCAATCTGGACACCCAACACGAGTACAAGAAGATAAAAACCAATAAAGAATAAAGAGAACATTTAAAAAACAGCAAATAACATCTTCAACTAATGCATTGTATAAACCGAATCTGTGCAATTTCAACTGCTAAAATACAACTACAAACAGAACATCCCTCACACGCCTCTCGGAACAAATATGACCTGTTTACGGTGTAGCGATAATTTCGCCTGAAAAATGGAGCGACATTAATTTGACGTTTAATTTAAAAAACATAATGGGCTTTAATTATTTACGAGGGAGATACAATTTTTTGTTTCGAGAGCGCTGAAACGTAGCCCGATAAAATGCAGCAGCACAATTTATGTCCCCTGATTATGTAAAAATAATTCCAGCATAAAAGCATTTGTCGGAATAGTTCTTATTTTATCATACAAAGTATTGTAATGAGTACCCTACTACTATCGAGATAAATAGTAAATTTAATTCATCTATGTCCCAAGCAAGTTAATAAAATCGTGTAAATTATACAAAATATTATCTCTGAATTATGTAAAGATAATATACAGCATTCAATTCGTTTTGAAGATAAATTATGCACCCAACTCTCGCGCGCGGGCTCTTGGTGATAAATTGTACTGCGTACTGTCGGGATTTCGAGCATAAATTATGATTCAACATCGGACGGGCGTCACTGGCGAAATGAAAAATAAACATCAATTAACCTAATTACTCGACAAATAATGGCTGTGTGCATGGAATGTGTATGAGCGAACGAACTGTTCTCCCCGCTACATGTTTGCTACAAACTACACACTGTCTGTACAACGCTTCAAGTATTTTGCGATATGCTCGGCGGTAGCGCGCGTTTATTTACCATTTACATCGACTGGTGTTGAAAATGTTTTCACGCTGAACGAACAATTACATCCCTGGCGCATCAAAAATCAACAGTGTGGTGCGTGGGATATGATTGAGACCATGTGTGATTAATTATGTGACGAGTTAGTGCTGTGTTTACAAAACAAACTCACGCACCTTACCCAAAATGGTTGGGATTTATATACAAAATACTAATAAAAAAAACTCATATAGCTGTGAATTTCAGAGTGATTATTGATATATATATATATATATATATATATATCAATAATCACTTTGAAATTCATAGCTATATGAGTTTTTTTATTAGTATTTTGTATATAAATCCCAACCATTTAGGGTAAGGTGCGTGAGTATATATATATTCTTATCCGGTAGCGATTAACCCTACCATCGATGGGTCTGGTGAACAGCCCGTTATGTAGGGTGCAATGAAGAACTAGAAACAGCAGAGCATGTAATATGCCTCTGCCCAGTAAACACTAGGCATCTAATACTAGGGGAGTGCTGGCCTAGTATGACCAGCATTGGCAACTCCTCACCCGCCAGAGTTTTGCAGCTCGCACGCAAAATTGACTGGTGGGACGAGTGAGTAGCCTTAAAAGAAGATTTCACAATGAGCCCATTTTGAAGTGTCTGTAGCTATACTACCTTCCAGCCAACTATCCAGAACTCTACCATCATTAGTTTTCAAATAACTAATTGATATAACCAAACTCGAACGTATAAAGCGACACCAATTATAGCATGTACATCAGAAACAAGACCGAAAACATTAAATAGTGGAGACACCAAAAATTCTAATACTACAAATTTTAGGATTACATCAAAGACACCATCATGGTTTAAGTAAGGCATTGTTGTATAAGGACAGTAAAAATATGAGTGTTTGTTTTATGAATTATTTATCTCCAAAATAAAAGCTGGATTTATATATGAATAGATTATTAATACGAGAACCTAATACATATTGATTCGGAGAAAATCAAAATTATGTATATGCAACATATTGGTAAATGCGCCGGGTACTCAAAAATGTATCGCATATGATATCTTCGTGAAATTATATTCTAATCGTTGCTAACATTCTTAATTAGAAAAATATAACAATATCATTGTTGTATTCTCAACATTCATATATTACATATATCCGTATTTGATTATAAACAGCAAAAGTAAAAGCACATAGTTCAATTCTTATTAATCGCGAAAACATTTGGAGTATTTGGAGAAAGCAAGAAATGAACAATAATAACAATAAATACATTATCTAGGGAATGTAGTTACTTTAGATTCTCTCTATTGAAAGCACTGAATAATTAAAACAAAACGTGTCATCAAAGCTCCAATCACAACCGCTATTCAAGGTGTTGACATTTGTTTTGGCAATTACTCGTCACAATGACATTTTCAATTTATCCATCGAATAGCTTATGGGATCTATAAAGTTTATGGGATGTTGGTGAATACGGCCAATAATCAATGTATTATTCTATAATTACTTGTGAATTGTTAATATATCTTTAATCTTCAAAATATTGTTTTGCATAATTGCACTCTAGTTGAAGATAAAAATCTTTATGAACGAGCTAATATTTTGAAGCCAAATATCCATAGAATTACTCTATTATATAACCCTAGAATCAATTGTCAAAATTGAAAGGTCCATTTTGCATATAAAGAGCATTATTTTTTAACTTTTATTCATAAATGAAAACAACATTCTGGTGAAAGGTAATAATGATAATAATACTAGCATTAAAAGTTCACCAAAAATGGCTTTCTTACATGTTTTTCGCCTTGATCCCAATACGTCGGAAGAGGATATAATTAAGCATATATTACATGAAAAATCAGTTAAAGTTAAATGTGAGAAGCTTAATAATACATATCCAGAGAGTTAGCATCATTTAAAATAACTATTCCATTTGAGAAAATGAACGATGTATTAGATGAAGAATTATGGGCAACTGGCATTTGTATCAAACGGTTTTTTCAGAAGAAACCTATTGCTCTGGGAAAGAAGTAGAGCAAATTGTACAGTGTACCAAAAACATAAATAAATTATCCAATATTAAATTGTACTACCAGAATGTACGTGGATTAAAATCAAAACTTGACAAGTTAAAGATAGGTTTATTATCAAACCATACAGATTACTCCTTATGTGCGTTAACTGAGACATGGCTCGATGCATCTGTGCTAAACAATGAATTTAATAATGACTTCAATATATATCGTAAAGATAGAGACAAATGAATCGCAGGAAAAAGTAAAGGAGGTGGTGTGATGCTCCTAACAAGTAAAACCATTAATTCTTATGAAGTGGATGTATTTAATAAAACTACGGAGGGTATCTGTGTTAAACTTAATTGGACAAACATGGAGTTGTACGTAGTAGTACTGTATGTACCCCCTGCAACTACCGCGGATACTTATGAAGATATCTTCGAGCAAATTGAGGATCGACTAAGTGACAAAAAAGTATTAATATTAGGTGATTTCAATATCTCACATTATGTCAACTATTTTGTTAATGAAATTCATAATTACAATGTTATGGGCTTAGATAACTTTTTAAGTTTCAATAATTACTTGCAATATAATGATGTGTTAAACTACTTTGGTGCATGTCTTGATCTAGTTATTAGGAATATGAATAACATTAATGTTGTGCGTGATAGCTGTCCTCTATTGAATGAGGATAATTATCATCCAGCACTAGATATTACTATAATGATAAACATTAAAGAAAAAGAATGCAATGCATCGAAAACAAGAAGCTTTAACTTTTTAAAAGCAGACTTTCAGCAACTAAGTAATCAGCTACAAACTATAAACTGGTCTGAATTATATTTGCTGGAGGATGTTGATAATGCTCTTTCATATTTCTACAAAAGTGTTACAAATGTGTTTCAAAAGACGGTACCGCTTACTAGTTTAGCAAACGAAAATAAAAAATTTCCAAAATGGTTTAATAAACCTATAATTACAAATTTAAAAAACAAAGAGCATTGCTTAAATATGTATAAAAAAACAGGAGATCGAAGTTGGAACGAAAAATATAAAACTTTACGTAGTATTACTAAACAAATGATCAGAAAGGAATACCATAAATACTTGGTAAATATTCAAAATGATTTGATACCTAATCCAATTAATTTCTGGAACTTTGTAAAAGATCAAAAGAATGATACATATATTCCAAATACTATGGTTATTGATGGAAACGTTTTCAGTGACTGCACTAATATTTGCAATGCATTCGCCAACTATTTTGCATCGGTATATACGAATGATCCTTCTGAGCGTAATATTGAATGTAATAGCAGCAATATTAATATTAAAGATTATTTTTGTAATGACTTAATATCAATTACTGAATTCAAAGATGCAGTCAGAAAGTTAAATTGCAGTAAATCCAGTGGACCAGACGATATACCGCCATTCATTGTTAAGGGCTGTGCTGATTATTTCATGCATCCTCTTATATATATTTTTAACTTAAGCTTACAAAACGGTATTTTTCCTAGTTATTGGAAAACAAGCAAAATTATTCCAATTCTTAAATCAGGCAAGAAAACATTAATAATAAACTATAGACCGATTAGTATATTTAGTTCTTTATCTAAAATCTTTGAAATAATTATCTATAATCTTTTATATGAACAAGTCAAGTTCAAAATTACTGAGATTCAACACGGATTTCTCCGTCGAAAATCTACTGTAACAAATTTATGTAACTTCACACAATTCATACACGAATCATTTAAAAATAATAGCCAGGTGGATGTAATTTACACAGATATGGAAAAAGCCTTTGATAGAGTTGCCCATAATGATATTATTAATTCATTGAATAGTGTGGAGATTGATGAATATCTTAAATGTATAATAAAATCGTATCTTTGTCAGCGAAAACAAATAGTTCTGTTAAAAAGATGTAGATCAACATCTATAAATGTATCATCTGGAGTGCCACAGGGTAGTAACTTAGGACCCTTATTGTTTATATTGCATATAAATGGTATTTGCAATACTTTAGTAAATAGCCAAGGATTACTATTTGCAGATGATTTTAAAATTTTCAGAGAAGTTTCTTGTACTTCGGAATGTGATCAACTACAAAGTGATATAAATAATGTGATAAATTGGTGTGATAATAATAGTTTTAAAATTAATATTAAAAAATGTAATGTGATGTCGTTTTCATATCGCAAAGAAATACTCATATATGATTATAAAATAGGTGATATGATTATAAATAGGTGCACAAAATGTGTTGATTTAGGGGTAGTTTTCGATCAGAAGCTTATCTTTGATGATCATATCGCCAAGGTAGCTAATGAATGTTACAAAATATTAGGTTTCATTATTCGGTCCTGTAAAAAGTTTAGTAATATCAATACAATTATAGCTTTATATAATTCATTAGTCAGATCAAAAATGGAATATGCATGTGTTATATGGTCGCCATATTACGATTAATATAAAATTCAATTAGAACAATTACAAAGAAAATTTTTGAAATTTCTCTACTTTAAAACACACCGTGTATATCCGTGTAGGGGTTTTCCACATGATGAACTACTGTTAATGTTCAGTATAAAATCTCTTGAAAAAATGAGAATAATAAATATGATATTGTATTTATATAAATTATTTACTAACAAGATAGATGATAAACTGTTCTTGTCATTATTTAATATAAGAGTTCCTTCGCTAAATACTAGGTGCAATGATTTATTTTATGAGACCACTGTGAAAACAAATATATATAAAAACTGTCCTTTGTATAGATTGTCGCATGTTTTTAACACATATATTGACATTGATATTTTTAATATGCCGAACGCCTCTGTGGTAAGTGCTATTAAAAATATATAATTTTAATGTTCATTATATATCTTTGTGTTATGTTTTTTCTTTCTTTTATTTGTTATGTTGTTATTATATCATCTGTAATTGGTTTCTGTTAAACTGTAGATGTCTATATTAAATAAATAAATAAACGACAACAATAAAACTGAAAAGATTCAACATTTCACTAGTCACTAGAGTTATAATATATCAATAGAAAATATGTTCTTGTGTTAGTGATACGAAAGAAGATCACCAAAGAAAGTAACAGAGTGCAAGATTTATTTATAATTATAAAACAAATATCTGGCCCAAGTAATCAGCCGTAAAATTCGTTTAAAATCCCTCCCCATTCGCGCTGCTGCTGCTGCTCGTTTCGACATCAAATATTTACGAAATATCCACTCACACGGAGGGAATTAAAGTGCGTGCTGAAATTTTTTCCATCGCCGCGTCCCTTTCAATTTTAAAACGCGCACACGGGCAAGGGCGGTCTTCCGAAACGAACATGTTTATTTGGTACACACTGTGCGAATATTTGGAAAGCAGGCTTTGAGGAGATGAAAAAGGGCAACGCACAGCGGTGCGGGGGCGTCGGTTTTATTATTTAATCGCAAATCGATTGCCTGCTTTTTTTTCGACGCCGTTGTTTAGGAATATAGCTAGTGGAAATAACCAAATGGTGTCGTTACATTTAAGATCTTCAATTTAGATTAGTAGTCACGCTCCATTGACTCTGCAGATGATCGAAAGTGTATTATACTCTGTATCTTGAAAATAACAGTTGGATACGATCTATTATTTGAGTTACACAATAATTATATTATAAGTTTAATATACAGTTCTGATTCGCGAATGATTTTATAGTTGGCATACAGAAAATCGTAACAAATTCATTATTTATTAAGGGGTTATATACCTTTTGTGCGGAAAAATTGAGGAAAGTTTGAATTTTTGTAAAGGTATGTAGCAATAATTTTTTTACATCAAAATTATAATTTATTAATAGTACGTTTTTTAGTGAAAAAAATAATAATTAGTTTATAAAAAAAATGTCATAATTGACGGAGTTATGGCCCTTTCCCCGAAACCCTCTTTTTTTGATGAGCCTTGCGGTGATTATCATCAAAGTCAAGCAGGTCAATTGAAATCATAAAACCCAAACAATTTCACTAGTATAAGGACCTTCCTAGTACTTGAACGATTATTTAAATAAATATTTTGTTTTTTCCGCATACGGGAACGTTTTTCCCAAAAACTCAATATTTTGAGCTCTAAAATTTTTATTAAAAAATTCGTATTTGTAAAATAAAAATTTATGCATAAAAAAGGAATCGTTCAAGTACTGACAACATTAATTACAAACAATTCAAAAAAAAAATGAAGAAGATCGGTCAAATAGTTTTTCGGCAATCGTGATCACGGCAAACGCTCTTTTGGAAAACTCCATTTCGAGATAATCGAGTTTAGCGTGTAATTTTGTTTCGGGAATCCATACTGATTTTGTGAAAAGACGGCAAAACAAGCAGCAGAGAAAAAAATTCGATAATCGATGCTAACACTTCGGAAGCTCGTATACAATTGATTATAAGGGATTTGTCACAAAACATATGCGATTTGTATGGTCGAGAATGGAGTAGATGTTCCAAAAAAACATCGCACCCTGCTTCGAAACGCTGTAACTTTCGATCTATTGCTCGGATCTCCATGAAAATTTCGTAAAATGTTCTCAAAGAGTTTTACTTTCAGATGAAGCAATAAAAAAAATCGATTTTTTTGAAGAAAATAAAGGTATATAACCCCTTAAATAGTATTGTTGGGGGAAGAGAAACTGGTGTGGGAGGTGTGAATAATATGTAGGAGTGGTGCAGAGAGCAGATGTAGCAAGAAAAAATTTCGAGATTGTTGCAAATTGAAGCGAAAAAACTACAAATTTTGGCAAATTTTCAGAACTTGAAAAATTTTATTTCATGACAAAAATCTGTGGTAGATCTCATTTTGTAGGTCTTTTAATTCCAAAGAAAAAAAAAAAAATATGTTATGAAAATGGTCCAATCAAGATCAACTTTAGCCTATTGGATAGATAATTATAAACCAATTGAAAAATCTTAGTATGATTCTTCTCTAAAACAAAAGATAAACCCGGCACAAATTTAATTTGAAAAGTGATAAAAATCAGTAAAATTTCCAAAACTATCCTCCGTTGCGTCAAAGCAGAAGTCGTCATAGCAGTAACATGATACTCAAACTAAGTCATTTGATTGGAAATATAATCTAGATGGCGGGGAAAATGTCAGATTTTTTGTGTGTAGCAAAACGAAATCACAAATATGCAATAATTTTGCATATTTGTGATTTACCAAAATTTCGATTTTCTACAAAAAAAAAATCTAAATAAATTAAGGTACGAGCTCCTTATTTAATTTCGATTTGAAACATTAAATATTATTAAAATATAAAGAGATGTTGTATTCTCAACATTCCTATATTTCATATATTCGTATTTCATATATTATTTCATTATAAACAGTAAAAGTAAAAGCAAATAGTTCAATTCACATTAGTCGCGGAAACAATTAAAGTATTTTGAGAAAGCAAGAAATCTCCCAAAAAGCATTAACAAAACTAATTGTAGGAGTAAGGTTAAAAATAAGTAGGTACTAACATAATTAACAGTTCTAAATATGTATAAATAAAACCATTAGGATTAGTAATTAGCTTAAGAAAGTATCGAGCCCTTGACCGGCCAAACAATTAACATTTCTACTCAAATAATGGAGGTAGGAGATTCTTTTATAAAAATGTTGCGCCACGGTTCGGTCGGTCAGTCATTGCGGTCACTTATACAGCGGTTAGAGAACGAAAGAGTTAGTTGAAGAAGAGTTCGAAGACAGTTACAGTCAGCGTAGAAGTACAGGCTTGTAATACGCCTAGGAGGAGATATTTAGTAATTAAATAAATATTTCATATTTATACTACTTGCTTTATTTCCAACCCTGGTTTGCCCGCCAGAGGTTTTAACAACCATCGAGGTAATCCACATTATTTGGTACCAGCGATGGAGGTTACAACAGATATAATTATATTTGTTATTAATCTTTTAATACGTGACTAATGTTTATTTGTATTCCACTCGGTATTCACACAAATGCGTCACGTCCACTAACTACTGCGCCATTTGCCTGAACAATGCGTCCATTTCGGGCAACATGAAATGCAATAATTACTATATATATCGAGGAGAATGTATGGTCGGCATAATATGATTTATACAACAGCATTCCTCGCGTTTTCAACTCGTGATTATTAAACGCCACAGACAATTTGGTTGCGGCGATGTGAAAAATTATTGAGCCCACCAAGCGCACCGACAAAAACGAATGTAAATCGCTAACATGGTGGCGTGTGCTCGACTAATCTGCCGACCGCGATTTATCGTCGACAATTTAAGAAGTTGTGCAATAACTTTAAACAGATGTTGCGTTACCGGCGGCAGTAAAGCACATTACTAAGCGCAATTTATTAAACGAATTTATCAGAGGCGGCTGCATGCAAAATTTGGTTTATGGGTGAATTTGTCGGGTAAATAGGCACTAAAAGTATGTTCGTTATAAAGTACGAACAACTGTGATGTTGTGCGAACGAGAGTGTAGCTAAATATAGATTAGGGATGAAAGTATTTTAATGTTATTTCCGTATTACGGAACGTAATTAGCTATACTTTATACCAGGGGTGACAAAAATGTCGACCGTGGTCGACCAATCAACCGCGTAACTATTCTAAGTCGATCCACCCATTAATAATTAACTATTTATATATTATCTTTTTGCCTTTTACCTTTCCGTGTAGGCATAATTAGAAACTAAAACAACATATTGTGGGGTGACCAAAATATCGACCAATCAACCGTGAAATTAAATTAATTATTTTTTGTTCACAATTACCAAAGGACTATTGACATTCTCACCTAGACTACGGAATACGTGCAACATTATTCTTTTGCATACGTATTTTTACAACTCAATTTATGTTCTAGTTAAAGAAAACGGTGGATATTTCTTATACGCACTCGCCTATGCTATTACATGTACATCACTAAATTTGAAAACGCCAACCTTAACAATATTAGCAACAATACATTTTTGAGTGCCCGGCGCCTTCACCAATATGTTGCATATACATAATTTTGATTTTGTCCGAATTAATATGAATTAGGTTCTCGTATTATTATTATTATTAGGGACTTTATATAAACTTTCATGCACTGCGGCGTCAAAAATTGAGGCAAATAAAGGACTCAAACTGTTTTGTAAAGCTAAATAAATGGGCAATAGGACGTAATTTTCATAATTTTCAAAATTGAAAAATTTGATTTTTTTTACAATTATTTGTATTACGAATAGTGACTTTATATAAACTTTCATGCACTACGGCGTTAATAATTGAGGTAAATAAATTAATCAAACTTTTTTGTAAAGCTATATAAATGAGCAATACGATGAAATTTATATTATTTTCAAAATTCAAAAATTTCATTTTTTTTTCAATGTTTTGTATCGCGAATAGTGACTTTATATAAACTTTTATACACTACAACGTAAATAATTGAGGCACACAAACGAATGAAACTTTTTTCTAAAGCTAAATAAACTGGTAATACGATAATATAAGTATAATTTTCAAAATTCAAAAATTTTAATTTTTGCAATTGTTTGTATTACGAATAGTAACTTTATATAAACTTTCTTGCACGACGGCGTTAATAATTGAGGCAAATAAAAGAATCAAACTGTTTTGTAAAGCGAAATGAATAGGGAATAGGACAAAATTTTAATAATTTTCAAAATTCAAAAATTTAATTTTTTAGAATTATTTGTATTACGAATAGTGACTTTATATAAACTACGGCGTTAATAATTGAGGTAAATAGATGAGTCAAACTTTTTTTTATAACTAAATAAATTGACAAGACGATTAAATTTATATTATTTTCAAAATTCAAAAAATTTATTTTTTTACAATGTTTTGTATCGCGAAACTTTATATAAACTTTTATACACTACAACGTTAATAATTGAGAAATCCAGCTTGTGTTTTATTGTAGGTATATAATTATATTTTGAGGTGAAACAAAATATCTATCTATCTATACTACCCAATCATTTTTAAACTGTGATACATCAAATATATAGCTATATTTATTTAATATTTCTTATATAATGTTTTATATTTATATTGTCTTGTATTTGAATTTTCATTATCTTTTTATTTGCACTTTAATTGTATTTCATCGCTTAAGCAGCAACACCACACACCAAAAATTTTATTTGAGGTTGACAGGAGAGAGAAAAACTGATTATAAAATGTTTTGGAGTAATTCAAATAAATAAAATGTAAGCAATAAAATTTTAATAAATTGTCACGAGTAAGATACTTCACTAAACATTTTCTTTTAAATTGTACCCTACGGTAGTCAAATAAAGCATATATTTTATTATGTATTATTATTATATATTTGATTATTTATCTCAATTTTTTACTATTATCATTCACGCAGATCATGATATAGATTACTAGTATATTTTTCGCCCAGGGCCTTTTCGTAATTTATACGGTCAAACATAAGGGTGGCGAGAAAACTATTTACCTTTGCGTAATTCGCGTTGTAATATCGCCCCAGCGTAAGCAATTTATTATGATTAATTGTGCGAAGGGTCCGGTTTAATGCAAACATCCCTGGCGCCGTAATCCCGTGCCGTAATTGAAAATCATATTTGAGGAGCATAATCGGGGGAGGCTGCGAAAATGGGCGATTTTTTTAATGCGAATTATACAAAATTGGAAGGAACTTCATTGTTTGTACAACAATTTTGTGTCGATACAAGTAAAAATGATTCAAATACATATTGCATGTCCGTTAAAAGAAATTAATTTTCTCCGTTAAACAATTTAGCCAAATTAGCATTGAAATATTAATTAAAATTGCATTAAATAATATCTACTTCTTTTGCAAAAGAAGCCTTTGATAGTCCCCTTTTAATAGCCTCCACGTCCGTTGCGTTATTAAATTATTTGCGTAATTTCGTGCCACTTTAGCGCATCCTTTTTCTCCTGAAACATTGCGCCTTTAACCACCCGGCCGCCCGCTCTTCCCCCGTAACAGCGTGTTGTAATTAATACGCGCCGCGTATAATTTCCGGCGTCCCCCTCGGGCAATATCATTTACAGCTTTTTCTCGCTAATGAGCCACGCGGCGGCGGCGGCGGCCCTGCTGAGGTTTCAGTCACTATTTCACCTGCTCGCCGAGGAACGGGCATTTGTAACGCGGCCGCCTCCAGTTGAATAATTGATGCGGCGCCCATTAGTCGGTCCCCATCAAATATTAACCGCTCGGTTCTTCTTTTGTGTGTGTGTGTGTGTGTGTGTGTGTGTGTGTGTGTGTGTGCGACTCGTGCTTTATTAAACTGAGCCGGCGCTCGTCGATCAAAGATGTTATGAGTTTCAATCAGATGAAATTTTTATGGCGGGGCGACAGAGGCGCGACAGGAAGGGCGTTTCAAAGGAATATTTGTGTGGAGGCAAATTCACAGAAAGGTTGTGTGTGCAAATGGTTATTGGAAATATAGGGGGTATTTTCATATGCACAGCTGATGTAGAATTTAACGTAGTAATCACTTACTATGATTCTATTGGACGAGTTAATCCAATTTAAACGCTAACCCTGGTTTTTCTAAGGAAAACAGGTACTAAAAATGATACAACTAACCCCCTAGGAAGAAAGTTAAACGCCATCTGGCGACACCACATCAACTGGCAATGCACATCCATATGTTAATAACCGTCAACATGCTCACGCCTTCAGGATCACCAGATAGTGCCCTATAGGGCATAATATTCCAACAGAGCATGTTGACGGTTATTACCATATGGATGTGCATTGCTAATTGATTTGGTGCCACCAGATGGAGTATTTTTGTATATAACCACTCGAGATATTGAATGAATTCATCCTCACTAGCTGAGCTACACTGATGAGATCTAATAAGATCGAAATCTAGATATGAAAAAATAAAATGTAAATACTATAATAATATTAGCAATGTAATTTAATTTATTTGAATTTGTTACAAATATCATGTATATGTACTAAGGCGGAAAGGCCACTAGCCAATAGCCTAATAATGATTGTTTTCTTTCTATTAGCAATGCACACCTACACTTTCCCCCTAGGGGGTTAGTTGTATCATTTTTGTATATAACCAGTCGAGATATTGTGTGAATTCATCATCACAAGCTGAGCTACACTGATGAGATCTAAGAAGATCGAAATCTAGACATGTAGAATGCTAAGAGGTGGATTCACACTTATATATGTTTTAAAACAGGTACTGTAAATGCGAGCCCTTGTGACGTAATCACAAAAAAAGCAATAATTGAGCAGCATTAAGAAAAATATTACTTAGCATAATATTCCGCAATCACAATCGCTATAATATAAAAACGAAGACGACATGTTTATGACTTTTAGGGTATTTATTACTCCCAGTTTTGTTCGTAAAATCGGGACAAAAACAACGCAAAAGTAGGATAGTTGCGTTTATTGTTATCTTAAAAGTTTGTCAATTGCATTGTTAGAAAAAGAAGAAGCTTGTCGCGAACAAACAAAAGAAGGTGGTTGGATTTAAACAAGGGTAGACTTGTGCGTGCTGCGATGAAAAATTAATCTCACGCTAGCTGTGCACGCATTTACAAGTAGCCAACCCGAACCTATTGATCGTTTTAAAATTATACGAATGAAATGAGAGGCGGTTGAATATGTAATGAGTTTATATTTAGAAATTCGTAACCGTTCCTTGAAGCATCGTTAACTGATGATTATCGCAGACAAAATAAACTCGACATATACACGGGTGATAGATAATCTTTACGACGAAGTACGACTTGGCAACTTTTCTGAGTAGTGTGTATTGGGATTTATCCAGTGGAATAAAGTTTCTTGAATTATGGATCAAAAAGAGGATTTTGATGAATAAAACTAATATAATAGAGCACATTTATATTCCTTGTTAACGGATTTATGGGTGATGATGGAAGGGCCACTGCTGTCCCAAATTTGATAATATGTACTTCTTTTGAAAAAGAAGCCTTTAATAGCCCCCTTTTAATAATCACCCAAACAAGATTGACAACTTTTCAACACCACAGCAATAGTTTTAGTCCTCAGTTATTGAGGCGGTGGCAGCGATCCTTCCAGTTCCTTCCGACACGACGTTCCAAGAGTTAACCAGTTGGTATCCAGCGGTGGTTTCCCTGCATCATTGGCGGCATCGACTTGGCAACTGGACCTCAGTATTGGCGTCATCGGCAGGATCTTTCCATCGTTACACATCATTTTAATTACAGAGGTGGTCTTCCCACCAATTCACATCAACTCTTATGAGAAGTGTGTATTAAAGTTTCTTGAATTATGGATTAAAAAGAGGATTTTGATGAACAAAACTAATATAATAGAGCACATTTATATTCCTTGTTAACGGATTTATGGGTGATGATGGAAGGGCCACTGCTGTCACCAAATTTGATAATATGTACTTCTTTTGAAAAAGAAGCCTTTCATAGCCCCCTTTTAATAGCCTCGTCCGCACGATCTCGAACATGGCAGTAACAGCAATCTGCTCATCCCTACTCCATCGTACCACATCATACTTTATATATATTTAAATAATGTGTATGTAGTAATAAATGTCGTTCGATTCGCACCCTTTCACCGCCGCCGCCGCCGCCGCTCAGCAAAAATCACCAGCAACACGTCATTTATCAGCCGCGCAATTCCGAGTACCGCAGAAAATTCCTCACACACACACGCGCCCTAAATTCCAACCGCTTTAATTAAAAATTTCCAACTTGGCGTTTTAATTAACGCGCAACTTTTAATTCACCCATCACTCTTCGGAGTCCTGGTTTGTCATTATAATTGCCAGAGTGTAGTTATCGTACACAAATTGTACGGTTAGACGAATTAAATTACCAGCTGGTACGTTCAATTAATTTAGAAATTGTATTTATTTGAACCACTTAAGGTCAGTACATGTATAAGGCCAAACATTTTATAACACTGTTATAAATATACGATTAGAAATTAAAATTATTCTTCAATTACATAATGATTTAGAAAGTTGTCGGACGAAATTTTGCTGCTTTGTTTAAATATGATACAACTAACCCCCTAGGAGGAAAGTTAAACGCCATCTGGCGACACCACGTCAATTAGCAATGCACACCCATAAGGTATTTTGCTGCTCTGTTTAAATATGATACAACTAACTCCCTAGGAGGAAAGTTAAACGCCATCTGGCGACACCACGTCAATTAGCAATGCACACCCATAAGGTATTTTGCTGCTCTGTTTAAATATGATACAACTAACCCCCTAGGAGGAAAGTTAAATGCCATCTGGCGACACCACATGAATTAGCAATGCACACCCATAAGGTAATAACCGTCATAACTGCGCACGTCGATTTACAGAAATACCAAACGTAAACCTTTCTCCATCTCAAAACAACTTAAATGTGATATTCGCCACTTTCATTCTCATATCATGGTGTCATTAAAACCTTATGTAGCGTGATGGACTGACGAGGAAGAGGTAGGTTGTATAAAAGCTGATTACTTTGATTACCCCGTGTAATTATTTAAACACAGCAGGAAAGGCGACAATAGATAATATAATCTCCGCCATCTGATCGAAAAACTGTTAGCAATAGGGAAATACACCTGCTATGCGTAGAGCTCAGTGAAGCACATGCCAGTCAATAAACTATGAAAAATACTAGATAGCAGCAGTATAAATGTAAATATCACTACGACTATAAAGGAACTGTACACGGGCATTAGCAGTTTCCAGTTTCACGTGTGAGGATTACCTCACACGTGAAACTGGGATACGTATTTATTGTTGCTATAACAGCGAATAATTGTGGGTTCAATAGCTATTGATTATATTTATAGATCGTTGGTGAATACCGGGGTAAGAGCTTCAATGTGACAAAGGGACTACGAAATGGGTGTTGTGTGTCTTTGACTTTGTTTAACATATTCTTGAATACCTCATTGCGATGATGGAGAAGAATATATAATGGTATGAGTATACCGATTGGAAACACCACCCTATATACCTTGCACTACGCTGACGATCAAGTTGTTATAGACTCTGATGGCATGCAGTACATGGCGAGAAAACTTCACGAAGAATATAATGAACGAGCCCCCAGTAGTCTGGTAAGCTCTGATGTCTGAGGTTTTGTTATGTTTTTTTCTGCTAGTTTATTTGAGACTTTAATTTTTTTTGTAATTACTTGAATTTGTTTGTAATTACTTGAATTTTTTTTGTAATTACTTGAAATTACATCAGATTTTACAGTATTGACTTATTTCGTTTTTACTACTACTACCTACTATTACTTTCTTAAATCCTGATGAAGCTCGAAAGCAAAAAGAGAAATATAGATTTTAAAATTAGTTTCTTTCTGCCTTTACGTCGTCTTTCAATAGTTTCTCCCTAACTAGTTTTTTTTTAAGCTAAAACTACCCTCTTATAACTTTTTATTTGTACAATTTAAGAAGAAAACTAAGAATTACATTTAATCATTAACATGCACTAACCGTACACGCCATTTGTATTCGTTACCCCCAAATTTGTTTTGCCCTCATGATCTAGATAACTACAATATGCCCGCGTGTGGGCAAAAAGTTCGCAATCCCAAGGGGGCGATTACACAATAGGCATTATCGTCGCGACTGTATTTGCATAAATAAGTAATTTGCTGGGGTGGCATTAATTCTACCCGGAACCTGACGGGTGGGCGGAGTGTGCATTAATTACCCGACGTTTTCTGGTGTCAGGCTACGCACTGTAACGTAATTAGAGCACTCATAGCAAGTCGAGTCGCAGATTTGTCGGTTTAAAACTAGTTGACATTCTTAGGCCCTATTCCCACGATGCTACACGACAACAATACAACAACCAGCAATGTGTGCAAACTGGGATGTATCAGTCATTGATAAAACATGTTTTCGCTGGTAAATGGATAAGCCCAGAGGAGTGTAATCAACCGCTATTTACCTGAACTTTACTGAAATACAAAATTACACACACAACTTGGGTGCTATCGGTTCCAAATGCTCAGTTCGAGACGGAGCCATATTTTTGAAAATCATAAAGAAATCTCATTGGGGTCTTTATAATTGAGTTTTTCATCCATATTCAAACAAGAATAATATAAAAAATCTTAAAAAATTGCATCATGATGAATAGGTATTTTTTGAAGGAATGTGTGATAATACAAATCAAGCCATATCTTTAAAGAAAGTAAAGATACCTCATAGGAGTCTTTATAATTGAGTTTTTCATACATTTTTAGACAAGAATAACGTAAAAAATCTTAAAACTGCATCATAATGAATAGGTATTTTTGCAGGAATGTGTAATAATACAAATTTCAACTTTTACAAGCCATATCTTTGAAGATAGTGAAGATAACTCATTGGAGTCTTTATAATTGAGTTTTTCATATATTTTTAAATAAGAATAACACAAAAAAATTTGTAGGAATGTGTGATAATTCTAATTTCAACTCTTACAAGCCATATCTTTGATGATAATAAAGATATCTGATACGAGTCTTATAATTTAATTTTTCATACATTTATAGAAAAGAATAACACACAAAAATCTTAAAATTGCATTATAATGAATACATATTTTAGCAGGAATGTGTGAGAAACAAATTTCAACTTTCACAAGTCACATCTTTGAAAATAATGAAGATACCTCATTGAAGTCTTTATAATTGAGTTTATCATACATTTTTTAAACAAGAATAACATAAAAAATCTTAAAACTGCATCATAATGAATAGGTATTTTTGCAGGAATGTGTGATAATATAAATTTCAACTTTTACAAACCATATCTTTGAAGATAATGAAGATAACTCATTGGAGTCTTTATAATTGGGTTTTTCATATATTTTTAGATAAGAATAACACACAAAAATCTTAAAATTGCTTCATGATGAATAGGTGTTTTTATAGGAATGTGTGATAATTGTAATTTCAACTTTTATAAGCCATATCTTTGATGATAATAAAGATATCTCATTGGAGTCTTATAATTTAGTTTTTCATACGTTTATAGAAAAAGAATAACACACAAAAATCTTAAAATTGCATCATAATGAATAGATATTTTAGCAGAAGTGTGTGGGAAACAAATTTCAACTTTCACAAGTCACATCTTTGAAAATAATGAAGATACCTCATTGAAGTCTTTATAATTGAGTTTATCATACATTTTTAACAAGAATAACCTAAAAAATCTTAAAACTGCATCATAATGGTTAGGTATTTTTGCAGGAATGCGTGATAATACAAATTTCAATTTTTACAAGCCATATCTTTGAACATAGTGAAGATAACTCATTGGAGTCTTTATAATTGAGTTTTTCATATATTTTTAGATAAGAATAACAAAAAATCTCTTAAAATTGCTACATGATGAATAGGTGTTTTTGTAATTTCAACTCTTACAAAGCCATATCTTTAATGATAATAAAGATATCTGATTGGAGTTTTATAATTTAGTTTTTCATACATTTATAGACAAGAATAACATACAAAACCCTTAAAATTGAATCATAATGAACAGATATTTTAGCAGGAAGGTGTGAGAAACAAATTTCAACTTTCACAAGTCACATCTTTCAATAATGAAGATACCTGATTGAAGTTTTTATAATCGAGTTTTTCATACATTTTTAGACAAGAATAACATAAAAAATCTTAAAACTGCATCATAATGAATAGATATTTTTGTAGGAATGTGTGATAATACAAATTTCAACTTCTACAAGCCATATCTTTGAAGAAAGTGAAGATATCTCATAGGAGTCTTTATAATTGAGTTTTTCATATATTTTTAGATAAGAATAACACAAAACATCTTAAAATTGCTTCATGATGAATAGGTGTTTTTGTAGGAATGTGTGATAATTGTAATTTCAACTTTTACAAGCCATATCTTTGATGATAATAAAGATAACTCATTGGAGTCTTATAATTTAGTTCTTCATACATTTATAGACAAGAATAACATAAAAAATCTTAAAACTGCATCATAATGAATAGGTATTTTTGCAGGAATGTGATAATACAAATTTCTACTGTTACATGCCATATCTTTGAAGTTAATGAAGATAACTCATTGGAGTCTTTATAATTTGGGCGCCATAGCAATAAGCGAAATTGCACACATATATAAAAAAGCGGGCGTTTAGAGCAGTGCAGTAAAACTATGACAGAACATGGGTAATTATCTCTACCATAATTATCGCATAGCATTACTACCCAATTGCGCTTATTGTGAATGGCCCATAATACTACAGCGTTACCATTATGAATGCCCCAACTACCAGCCCCAGAGAAGTATTGGAAAGAATATTTTTATAAAACAAATGAAAAAACAAAGAAGATGATCTACGAAAATATGTTTATATGCATTCGCTTGTATACTCTATATATATTTTTGCAAATGCAAATTACAAATATATTTACATAGTGCCAGTTTGTTACATACGAGCGCGTGTATGTGCTAAAGAGATAAAACGGCTGCCGCAAAAAAGCCGCCGCCGTATTGGCACGGGGGGCATTTCCTACATCAGTAACCTGTATTACAAAGTTTGCAAATAAAAGTGCCCCGTTAAACGCGATAGACAATGCCTGCGACTCTAAAACTTAGAGAATGTCACTTTGAAGAGTTACATTTGTCGCGCAATCAAACACTATTAAGTTCCGGGGTGGGAGGGATAGGTTTTTTCAAAGCAAATTAAATTTCAATTTACTTTGAAGCCCGTATGGCATTATCTAGTTTCTTATATCGTTTTATATATCACTAATGTTTGGGCAAAAGGAAGCCCATTTGTCGGGAAATGTAAAGTTTACAAGCCATTTGAACCAATGGAAATAGTAGAATTTTTTGTTTAAAAAGACATAAAAGCCTTATTTATGTAAAAATTATAAAACTAACGCCCAGGAGGAAAGTTAAACGCTATCTGGCAGCACCACATCAATTAGCAATGCACACCCATATGGTAATATGGGCTCATGCCATCAGGATCACCGGGTAGTGCCCTCTATGGAATAATATTGTGTGCTGATTATATATTGAGATATCAGCACAAACCAATTTTGTAGTGTGAATCCACTTCTTAGCAATCTACATATCTTCTACTATATCATCTGTAATTGGTTTCTGTTAAACTGTAGATGTCTATATTAAATAAATAAATAAACATAGACAGATATCCCTATATCTAGATTTCGATCTTATTAGATCTCATCAGTGTAGCTCAGCTAGTAGATATGTGGATTACTAAGAGGTGAATTCATACTTATATATGTTTTACAAAATTGGCTTTGTGCTGATATAGAGATATGTGGGGTGAAAATCACTTCCAACTATATGCAACATTAATTGCCCTAAGTTGGCGGCAACAGCATTACCGCCCAATTCTGTACGTCTGAATTTTTATAGCCATGCAAAATATTGCTTACCGGCTACCACTACCGCGTTTATTGTGAATAACTCTACCAAGCTTCCTCTCAATCGTATCGTGGCAAAGCAGTCTAAAAAATTGTAAAAATTCTGATATTCGACCCCCTAAAATATTCGTTGTTATAAATCAAATATATTTACTATTAATAGTTGAAAATAAAGCCATGCAGTTCGTGAAACAGTCTCCTTATAATAAATTCAACTAACTGCCGCCGTGGCAAACCCTCTATTTAAAGTTGGCCCTCGTGATGCGACCGCAAGTTGTTAGTAGTGCAAGTTACCGAGTGGACAATTAGCAGCGCAGAGGCTGAAATGTATGTTGACCGTAAATAGGTCTAACTTCCGGGGCGGGGGTGCGGGCGATGCAAACGCAATTTATCTAAGCCAAACTTTGGCCCGTACATAGCACATGCAAACTGTGAAACTTTAAATAGTTTCGTAAATAATTCGAATGCACCCAACCGAATCTTAATGAACCAACAACTCAAATTGCGCTAATTAAGGAAATGTTCTTATTATGAACGTACTAGATTCTATTAAGATATAATATATAAATATATTCCTGATTGGTAATAAATAGCAAAATAAGAATTTTGTTAAACATGATCTTGTTAAGGTTAATTTTTTAGCTCAAAAGTTGTTCAAGAAATTAATTCATATATCCTCCTCCCATACAATTTGTCCTTAACAAATAGAACGCGTTATATTTTTCCATTCGATCTACCATCCAATTCAATATTTCAAATAATTTGCTATATGATACGAGACAATTTAGATTGTCTTGCATCTTGACTAACTTTTGAGTCAAGAAATTGTCTTGTCTAAAATAATCTTTAGATATCATCAGTGTTAAATTAAAAATTAAATTTACAGCCACCTATATATGAGGTAATACAGAAATGTTGATTCTAGATATAGGATTATATTGGTTTGAAAATCGAGGTGGGGTTTAGCTGGTAGGTCGGCCCTGGATGGGTCGGAATCCAGCACCTCCCGGGGGAGAATGTCTTATTGACCTCGCGGGCGTCTTTGAAGATTCCCCACCTCAAGCCAAAATAAAAAAAGATGTCATCAATGTAGCTCAGCTAGTGAGGATGAATTCATGCAATATTTCGAGTGGTTATATACAAAGTCATGCACCTTGTCTTCTATAGAGAAAAGCCATTTGGCGACTTCACATCAATTAACAATGGACAACTACATGGTTGACGGTTAGTACCAGTTCTCCATTGTTAATAGATGTGGAGACTCCACATTTTCTATTATAAATAAATAAAAATCTAAAATAATTAGTTTGTAAGAAGACATCATACATTTATTTCAGTAAATTAACTTGGTATTGAATATGTATTCGTAATATCTATGTTTCTTTTAAATTTAAACTTATTTTTGAGGTATTTTTAAGGTATTCAAGTTTATTGACGAATATATTACAATGATTTTAGGATTTTCTCTCAATATCTTTCTCTATAACCATTTGATCATAAAAATGCGACTGTTTTCCGAACGATCTAATATTTAATTCATTCATGCCATATCAAACTCACTTTATCTGTTAAAAATCGTGGCTCACTAACATTTAAATCTCGGATTACATATTAACACGCGCTCATAAAACTAATCTGGCGTAATTAAAATGAAACACAAAGGATATATTACGGCCATTAAACAAAACAATCCGCCCCACTTTTTCTACATTATCTCCGAATTAGTTGCCTTTTATGGCATTTGGAGAGATGGCGAACTATTTATGTCTCTGTGCCGTCTCCGATCGATTCGTAGCAGTTCCGGCTGCCAGCCAGCCAGCCCCACTCTCGGCCCAAATGAATGCGAACGTCAAAAGCCGGCCCCCATTGTTGTGCATCGAATGGCGCGCGCTCGGTGGATTGCGGAAATTATTAAATTCGCACACCGAATATTATCAGTGCGGGCGACAGCGGGCTGGCGGGGGAGGGGAGCGGTGCGCGGGTGGCTGATTGATTAAATAAACGACGCGGCCACACAATGTTATTATTATTAATGCCGATATGTTTAAACAGCCGCCGGGAATTTAATATCGCAACTAGAAACGGTTTGGGTCCTGTTCGAGTCAACAGTGTGGGTGTTACATCCCTGGTGTCACTATATTGAGAGCTATAGTCAATCAATAAGATATTATACACCATTAGTTTATAATAAAATTGAAATTTATTTTTTATGGCTAAATAATATCTTTATCCTACTCTCTCCTATGTAGTACACCTAATCTCAAAATACCGTAATGGATTTTCTTATAATTATCAACACTAATTCTTTATAATATTATCTAGGATTGTTGCGATTGGGTACCAAAATAATTTGTTTCTTATTTATAAAGGCAGTAGCCAAGATGTAGCATATGATAGCACACATTTACCATTCATTTTGTAAAAATGACAGATGTTTGAAAAAAAGCTGATATTTTATTGAAAATTTAAGTTTAAAAAATCATGAATATATTTTGTAAACTCACATTTTTAATAAAAAAGCTTTTTTTTCAAACATCTGTCATTTTTACAAAATAAGTGTAAAATGTGTGCTATCCTATACTACATCTTAGCCACTACCTTTATAAATAAGAAAATTTTATTTTTTTATTTTTAGAACGATGCCTGATCGAAATCGTATTTTTATGTAATATTGACTTTGGTATTAAATAACATGAAAACTAGCAACAACGTAATTTTTGATTATAACTTTAGTAGGTAGAGAAATATATTACTAACGTATTATCAAAGTTTGAAGAATATCTATCGAGGGATTTTTGAAAAATTGACAGATGTGTGGTTGAAACATATAAAATCGAATTTTTATGAAATATTGACTTTGGTATTAAATAACATGAAAACTATCAACAACGTACTGTTTGATTATGACTTTAGTGGATAGACCAATATATTGCTAACGCATTAGCAAAGTTTGAAGAATATTCAACGATAGCTTTTTGAAATATTTACAAATTTGCGGTTGGAACATACAAAGTCGTATTTTTTATGAAATAATGACTTTGGTATCAAATAACGTGAAAACTAGCAACAACGTAATTTTTGATTAAGACTTTAATAGACAGAGCAATATATTACTAACGTATTAGCAAAGTTTGAAGAATATTCATCGAGGGATTTTTAGGAAAAAAATTATAGATGTGCGGTTGAAAAATATAAAATCGTATTTTTATGAAATATTGACTTTGGTATTAAATAGTATGAAAACTAGCAACAACGTATTTTTTGATAATAACTTTTATAGGTAGAGCAATATATTACTAACGTATTAGCAAAGTTTGAAGAATATCCATCGAGGGATTTTTGAAATATTCACAAATTTGCGGATGAAATATATAAAATCATATTTTTTATGTAATATTGACTTTGCTATCAAATAACATGAAAACTAGCAATAACGTAATTTTTATTATGACTTTAATAGATAGAACAATATATTACTAACGTATTAGCAAAGTTTGAAGAATATCCACCGAGGGATTTTTGAAATATTTACAGATGTGCGGTTGAAAATCACAAAAACTTATTTTTATGAAAGATTGACTTTGGTATGAAATACCATGAAAACTATCAACAACGTTTTGATTATGACTTTCGTGGATACACCAATATATTGCTAATGCGTTAGCAAAGTTTAAAAAATATCCATGGTGGGATTTATCATAATTTTATGTAATATTGATTTTGGTATTAAATAACATGAAAACTAGCAACAACGTAATTTTTGATTATGACTTTAATAGATAGTGAAATATATTACTAACGTATTGTGAAAGTTTGAAGAATATCTATCGAGGGATTTTTGAAAAATTGACGTGTGGTTGAAAAATATAAAATCGAATTTTTATGAAATATTGACTTTGGTATTAAATAACTTTGTAAAAATGACTGATTTGTGTTCGTTATTATTTCAAATTATTCACAAAACTACTCTGTATATGCGTAAAATAAATTTTATGTATTGAATGGCTAGGTCAATATTAGTTTTAATTTTTATACCTATTTTTCCTTTTGAAAAATAAAAAATTAATTTTATTCTTATTTATAGAGGTAGTAGCTAATATGTAGCATATGATAGCAGACAATTTATATTTATTTTTTGTAAAAATGACAGATTTGTGTTTCGTTATTATTTCAAATTATTTACAAAACTACTCTGTATATGCGTAAAATAAATTTTATGTATTGAATGGCTGGGTCAATATTATTTTTAATTTTTATACCTATTTTTCCTTTTGAAAAATAAAAAATTAATTTTATTCTTATTTATAGAGGTAGTAGCTAATATGTAGCATATGATAGCAGTACATTTTACATTTATTTTGTGAAAATTACAGATTTGTGTTTCGTTATTATTTCAAATTATTCACAAAACTACTCTGTATATACGTAAAGTAAATGTTATATATTAAAAACCTCTGTCTATATTATTTTTTGATTTTTATACCTATTTTTCCAAGTGCCAGGGTAGTCTAACCCCTTAATATACTTTTAAAATAATTTCTGCACTACACATAAATAAAGTTTTTTTACGGAATAATTTATTATATGTATGAAACTAGACACCTCAAATATTCAGCAATTCGAAACAAATTCTATTCGCTCGTCCCACCAAACACACGAGAAATACCCCACACATCACTCAATCAACTCAAATTGTGCGAATGCGTGTCCGCAGAAAACTAGTTAAATGTCCTGTAACGTGACGTTTTACCGATCGCCCCTTGTTGGAAAACCAATAAAAGGGGGGACTTTTGTGTTGTCTCCTGATACCTTTGTGAAACTTATACGCCAATATTTGCCCGTCACGTCCGGCGAGAAATTCGAGCGAAATATTTTCGTGTCCATTTAAAACGATAAATGTCTGATGTGGACATCACGCCGGGCGGTTTTAGATGTTTTATTATATTATACTAAACGTGAAATGGGGCAACGTGTGGCGGAAACAGAACTTTAGATAATGATGCACAATGGACGTACAGTTATACAAAGGGTTGAGAGTATTTTTATTTAATCATATGCCTTCTGCCTGTAAGGTGTAGGCGTAGGCAGAGTAGCAGTCAAGATAAAGGGTGACAAAGTACGCGAAATGTCGACTTGAGAGAAAAACAATATATGTTTTCGACCACTTTCACGCCACTCCTGGCGTATGGGTCTCTTTCTCTGCCTATAGTGCTGGCAATTGGCACTACAGGTCGTTTTAGACAAGACAATTTCTTAGCTCAAAAATTGTTCAAGAAATAAATTCATATATCCTCCTCCCATACAATTGTCCTTGACAAATAGAATGTGTTCTATTTTTCCATTCAATCTACCATCCAATTCAATATTTCAAATAATTTGCTGTATGATACGAGACAATTAAGATTGTCTCGCATCTTAACTAACTTTTGAATCAAGAAATTGTCTTGTTTAAAACGACCTTAACCCTCATCTCCTGTACAATTCCCTCTCTGCCTTACAAAATCAAGCTCTAAAACTTGTTTATTGATTTTAAATAGACCTTGATAAACTCTACAGAGGAAAACTCTACACAAATCTAATCTGATGATGGGTATTCCCTGAAAGCTAACTAATCTAGTCAAGATATTTTTAAATGAAACAAAAGCGGCAGTGATAAAAAAAACAAGAAAGACAACGTATCTAGGATCTATTGCGTAATCCAAAATACTATATTCCTTAGCTAATATTAAAAAATAAATAGATGGTGAAAGAGAAATAAGTAGTAAGCTCTCATGGCTACGTAACATTAGAATAGGATTTATAATATTGATTAGAAGGGCGCAAAATAGAGTTTGCTAATCCACTAATGGAGGCGGTAGCCAAAATAAAACAGTGACTAGTTTTTAACACTTCCATATCCACTACAGCTACAACAAAGAAGTGTAGGAAACAAAATGTATACATTTGCCATAAAATAAGTATAAACAGTATCCGTATTAAATTTTTTATAATGCACTTTAAACTCTCTTAAAACTACATTCCTATAATACTATAATAATAATAGATTTATAACTTTTAACCCCATCGAAGATAACTTTTGCAATTACCCCCCTTGGCCGGGTGAATAATTAAATATTCGCGCCCGAAAATAATCCCTCGGTCGATTACGGCCGTAATTAATTTCGACCGTCAAAAACTTTGGACGCCTATTAATAAACAAGAGGCGAGGTGGCGGCGGTGGTCGCGCAGTTGGGGGGCGGATTGTCGGCGTGATTAGCATATCGGCGCCACGGGCCGATTTTGTTTGACTTGCCAAACACTTGGGAGGCTGAGCTTATAGAGTCAGTTAGATTGTGCGTGACGATACCGGCACAACCGCTGACAGCCGGTAAGTTACTTGTGTAAAGTTTAAGGGAGGTGTGGTTGGGGGTTGTGTGGTTAGGGGAAGTTTCAGAGATAAAGATCGCCGCCACGCTCTATTCAATCGATGATAAAGTTTGTTTGTATCTAGGTTGGAACGGTAAATCTCTATATAACTCTGTCGTTGTCCAGATATTGATGGTAACTTGTCATCAGTGTATCTTTATATGGACTTTATATGTTGTATTTGATTTTGAAGATCTAGTAATAGTGTGACGTTCAGATCTTTACTACTCGCTATTTGTAATTACAAAATAATCTGAGCAAGAGGAGCGGAAAAGTTAAAAATTAAAAATAAATAGAAGGAACAATGTGCTCAGGTTGAGACTTTCCATTTTCCATTGTCATGTTGTTATAAACATTGTGTATTTTTTTAAAATCAATTGTATGACGGTGGCCTGGTAAAAATAATAATAATGAAATATATTCGACTTGGTCGCCGAAAAAAAAATTACTTTTAATCAAAATGTTCCAATTTCCTTCGGGCATCTAGTGCACTGATATGTTCTGAACTAAGATCCAAAAAAAAAAAAAAAAAATACGTTGCTAACTATATATTATGGTCGGCAAAACTATATAAAAGATTCGTCAAAATTTGGATTTTATTGGTCACTCCAATTGGTCAGTACAGACCGCCGTGCGCGTGGTCCCGCGGCGCCGCGCGGTATAGAGGCTGGAATCTTAGAGGCTAACTTCACACCGGTATTCACCAACATCCCATACACTTTATAGGTCCCATAGATAAATGTCATTGTGACAGAATATGGCAAAATAAATGTCAAAAACCTTGAATCGCGCTTGTGATTGGAGCTTTGATGACACCTTTTGTTTAATTATTCAGTGTTTCCAATAGAGCGAATCTAAAGTAACTATATTCCCTAGATAATTTATTTATTGTTGCTATAACAACGAATACTTATAGGTTCAATAGTTATTGATAGGTTTATAGAACGTTGGTGAATACCGGGGTTAGAGTGTATAGCCCTTCAAACCGCAAGATATTGGTGGAGGCGCCGGGTATTTACTCGAGAGCATGGTACGCTCGGAGGAGTGAATCGGGCAATAATATTTCTACTAGATTTATGTTTATAGTAGTAATAATTACTGTATTTGTTACAATTTGTAACTGTTTATCGACCTCCGGGTCGTCCTGCCGTGTATTAGTGAGTGTTACTATTTCAGAAAATAGTCCTCGAGTTTCTTTTTATCAAGATTCGTTTAAGTTTAATATTTAAATATAAACAGAAAGAATACAAGCGTGTTTTCCAGTCTGAAAGGTCAATAATATAATGGTGGAAAGTTCGATTACAAAATCAAAATAATTCCAAAAGACACAATTAATATCCAGTAGCGTTTATATTATATAATATAGGGGTATATTCTGTTACTTGTGTGAACAATCTAAATTATTCACAACGGTCTGAATAAACCGACTTATGCCCGTATTAACCAACATTTCATACTTTATAGGACCCATAAGTTATTGAATGGATAAATTGAAAACGTCGTTGTGACAGAAATTGTCAAAACAAATCTCAAACAACTGGAATAGAGCTTGTGATTGGAGTTTTAATCACATCATTTATTCAGTGTTTCCAATAGAGAGAAACTGAAGTACCTACATTCCCTAGATAATGTATTAATTGTTGCTATAACGAACACTTATGGGATCAATAGCTATTGATAAATTTATGGAACGTTGGTGAATACGGGGTTAGAGTTATAAAATTTGGCAGAATAGCCCCTATGACAGTTCTATAGCAACCGTTTTCTCTATTACTATATTTTCTGTGGTGTGTACTTACTGTTTGGTGTCAGCTGGAGCTGCAACAGCTGAAATCAAGAGGAAAATGTTGTTAGAATTACATATTGGATACTATTGACTAACAGTAAAGTGTTTTCAATGCTCATCATCATTAACTGACAGTGGCACATTTAGTTAAGGCAACTAATTAAAATAGCTACAGAATATTTGAGCAAAAAAAGTTGCTTGTCAAACATATGTAAGTGTGAATCCATCTCTAACCAATCTACATGTCTAGATTTCGGTCTTATTAGATCCCATCAGTGTAGCTGATGTAGTGCCGCTAGATGGCGTTTAACTTTCCTCCTAGGGGGTTAGTTGTATCATAGTTGCTTGTCATTTTAAGGCACACAACGATACACAATATCATTACAACATGCAAGCGATAAGTGGACAAGACATGTAGACGTGTGGACAGGAATTACTAATAGCAATTTTACATAGTGTGGTCTTTGGGGTTACAAGAAATAACCACAACAAATCACATTTTATTAAAAATGTCTTGTACATATTTTGAGCTGTTTATAAGTAATATCATGAAATATGTAAAATTGAGACAATAAAATCCGCCCGGTACTCCTGTAGGCAAATAAATCAAACATTTATAGAATGATTACTTCATATCCCCACTATATCAAATCGCGCTTAAATGTGACATAATTCTAAATTTATGCCCTCAGCAGACATCTGCCTCAAAGAGTGTCTGCGTAAATGTAAGCGGCGAAACGTGTGGGAGTTCCACGGCACGTTCTTTTAAGCCACATAAATCAGCCTGATTTATTTCTCATTCTTTCAACGCGTATAAATTGATTCCATTTAGAATCCGGGTGGGAGGAGGGGGCGGTGAAGAGGCTCGAGCTACTTTTTTAGGTCTACGGAAAACATCGGAATTATAAATCGCCTCGGGACACGAGAGTGATTTTCGAGCGTGTACTTTACATAGAATAACATTTACACATATACAAGCGCACAATAAATATGTTAATGTATGTAGTTAAAGTACGAGTAGTAGTATACTTCATCCTCATATATTTTATTTGTATGAATGTTTTATAACCCTTGTTAATTTACTAAATTATATTCTAAAAGTACAATGGATCACAAATACCATATCAAAAGACTGGCAAACAGCACTAATCGTACCAATACACAAGAAAGGGGATAAGACGAAATGTTATAGAGGCATAACATTAATAAGTAGTTTTCAAGGGTTAGACCCGTTTAATAAAGATTATTATTATTAAGTATAGGGATGAAAATATTAGAAAAGACAATAAACAAGAGAATAATAGCAAGAATAGACCAGACACTAGAAGAATCGCAATGCGGTTTTAGGAAAGGAAGATCGCCGCAGGACATCATCTTTAGAATAAAACAAATCACAGAAAAAAGAACTAGAAATAAGGTACAACTAACCCCCCTAGGAGGACTAGAACTACAAATAATAAAAACACATATTTAGGATTCATAGACCTAGAAAAAGCGTTCGACATGATCCCAAAAAATCAATTATGGAAAATCCTGGAAGAGAGAGGTGTAGAAAGAAAGACAGTCGAATTAATACAAAACATATATAACAACAACACCCATCCAATAATACACAAGGGACAAACATCAAGAACATTCAAAACAATCACTGGAATAAGACAAGGAAGCGGGCTCAGTCCTACGTTATGTAACATATACATGGATGAAATAATGAAGAGCATGAAACCAGAAATCAAAAAGCAAATATAGGGTACAAAAACATGCAAGTGGTAAAAATATCGGAAGGAGCATTCGCTGATGATGTCGTAGTGATAGCAGAAAATGAAGCCAATCTGTAGCACAACCTGAGTGTATAGAATAGGCATCTAGAAAAGAATAATATGAAAATGAATTATACCAAAACATAAGTGATGATAATAGGAAACCAGAAAGAACAAATAAATATTAAAATAGAACACAAAATAGAGCAATTCAAATACCTAGAAGTAGCACTGACAGAAGACGGAAAATGGAAGGTGAACTTAGTAACAGAATACACAACACAGTTAAAACAAGTGGTATGTTTTGCATTGAGCAATATACTGATTAACAAAAAAGAGATCAGCAGAAGGACAAAAATAAATATATACAAAAGCATATATAGACCTATACCGACATATGGGAACGAGACATGGAAACTAACGAAGAGGAACAAAAGTATAATACAGGCAATGGAAATGAAATATCTCAGAGGAGTAAAACAAGTTACGAGAAGAGACAGAACAAGAAATTATGACATCAGAGAAGAATTGGGAATTGAAGCTATAGAAAAGTATATAGAAAAGAAACAAATAAACTGGTGGGGACATTTAATTAGGATGGACAAAAAGAATCAAACAAAACAGGTATGGGAAGCAAGAACTGGAAATAAAGAAAGAAGAAGTAGACCAAGAAAAGACTGGGATAACAGAATAGAGGAAATAATAATCAAGAAGGGAAATATGTTTATTACTGATACTTGTTTGTTTACTATCGCGATGTTTTTGTTCCCCTTTGACTAAAAAAACTATCAGTAATAAATGTAACTATCCTACTATCGCGTTGTTTATGTTCCCATTTGACGAGGAACAAAAACATCGCGATAGTATGATAGTTGCATTTATTACTAATAGTTTTTTCGTCAAATGGAAACAAAAACATCGCGATAGTAAACAAAAAACTATCAGTAATAAACATATTTCCTTTCTTGATTATTATTTCCTCTATTCTGTTGTCCCAGTCTTTTCTTGGTCTACTTCTTCTTTCTTTATTTCCAGTTCTTGCTTCCCATACCTGTTTTGTTTGATTCTTATTGTTGCATTTATAGTTATCTTTCATACGACGATAATATCACCTAGTTATAATATATTTTACTATTAATATTATATCATTTTTTGGTGACTAGATAGATAACTAAATGTCAAGCAGTATATGCCATTTATTAATCCATCCCACTATCGATTAAACCCCTATAGCATTACAACATAGATAGCTACAAAAAAAAAGAAGATTAAACCTCATCGATTTGCGGTGACAAGTCTCCTGCAGCACACAGACACATGGGGGGTGGCACGAGGGAGTAGTGTTACAAATTAAAAAGTTTTTGCGGATGCCAGCAGCTGGGATTCGCCAGCTTTATCTCTAAATGCATCGAGTGGATAAAGGAGCGAGCCTTCGTATCGACCGTCGCCCGTGAAAGGGGGCCCCTCTATTTTAATCATTTAATTTAATTAAACCTTCGCTTGAATAAATACACATTCAGTACCCCGAATAGCCAATGTGGAGAGGAGGATGTGCAGCGAAACAACAAATCAGGAATGTAACAAAGGCGAGGAGTATGACAGTGTGTTCGTCAGAAATGTAGAATAGCAACGTTTGTTGTGATTTATATATAATATTGAGTAACATTGCTAATTTGGTTGTATATGAAGGGTTTAGTTTTGCATATAACTGTAAGAATATTTGTATTGCATTTTAGTTATATAATGAAATTTCTGCTGCATAAATACAATATCATTTATTTCTTGCTGATTTGAACCCTATTTAGAAATATTACAGGTAAGATTTTAATAGCATTAATTAACTATAACAACATTAAATTCATTTACTTCATTTAGAATAACAAATTTATTTGAAATGGAGTAAAAATGATACAACTTTCCGCCTAGAAGAAAAGTTTAACGCCATCTGGCGACACCATATCAATTAACAGTGTTAGTTATGTCTTTTTAGCCAACAAAAAATGCTTTTTCCATTGGTACAAACGGCTTATAAACTATACATATCCTTTTCCCCAAACACCAGTGATATATAAATATGAGTTCACCTCATACTTATATATGGAATTGGAATTCTATAAGTATAAGGTGGACTCATACTTATATGTTGAATTAAAATAGTTTTCTAATGATTTCAATAAGAAATTTGAACCAATTTCCTTCAAATGTAATTAAATACGTTATATAAAGTGGTGCAGCTATTGGGATAATATGAACATATTAACAACGAGCTACAGAAGACAGAACTAAATGAAGAAGAATTGTGGGGGCAGCAAAATGCCTACGAGGGACGTAATTTCAGAAAAAGAAACAGATAACTATGTAGACGTCACCTTGCATTCTACCATCTACACTTTTTTCAATGATAAATCAATTTTTCATTACTCAGCTTAATGGCCTCACGGTTATCGCCTCTAGAGCCTTGGTTTCCTAGGAAGCGGTGTCGACAAAAGCGGCCCTATTTCACGTTACACGTTTCTTTTATGTATATTTAAATAAATCTGGTAATACAGAGAGAAGTATACTTCAAAGTATTGGGAAAATGTTATGAATTAGACTAGAATCTGGTGAGTTATTCAATTACATGTACTTAAAACGTATCTTGTAATGTGTAAATGACGTCAAAAACAGCCATATTTATCGACACCGCTTGCTAGGAAACCAGGACTTAACTGTTATTTATTGAGCATTCGGGAGCGAGAGTTCAAATCCCATTATGGGCGAAATTTCTCGAATCACATTTCAGTTATTCATAGATTTTCTGGTAAATTAAGGTAATACCGAGCAATTACACTCCACCAGCCGAAAAACCATTTCGTTCCATAATCCCTAACTATACTAATATAAATAATTTTTCATCTGATTTTATAATAGTTAATTTCAATTAAACCCTCCAGTCACTGAATATAATTCACATTTTCCCAATTAAAACCAAATAAATAATTCACACAGCATGATACAATTATTCATTATTAAAATTATTTAATGGCTATTTATAATTGGACTAATAATTAAACTATTATGCACGGATTTTTAAAAGCATTCCGTTCTTTTTTTTTTAGTTGTTTGTTGGAGCTCATGTTTAATGAATTGCGCTCGCAAATTGTGGCCGGCGGCGGCGGCGTGCCGGGCTGATGGATATTTATTGGAGGTCCGTTAGAAATTAATCAAAATCATGGCGAATGGTGGAAAAATTACCGCGCTTGGCGTATTAAAATTATGTTAATTGGCTTTTTGCGAGAGCGAGTTTTATATTAATTCGTTTAACTTCGGTTTTAATTAACGTGAGCATGCCGCCAGCAGTAGGAATGAATTTAATTAATGTGTGTTTGTAATGTTATATGTATTGACTTGTTAAGTCAATACTATACAGTTGAATTGAACGAGTTTAGTGATTTCTCGGTGATTGATGTATTTCATTGAACTTTTGAAAATAATTAATTTTTTCAATTATATATACATTCAAATAAACGTCAATAAACGTATTTGTTTCCGCGGATCACTCAAAAAAATACAGATAACCGAAAAATATTATTTTATACAATTAATTTCAAAAATTCTATTATTTGAAATAGATCATTCCCATAAAAAAAATTAATAAACTCGTTCAAGTAGAAGGTAGAATTGGGGTGATGGGAAAGGCGTGAAAATCTGCAGGAGGCTGATGTGGGAAAGGAAATTGGCGAGGGCAGAGGGGGTTTCGTTGCTTTTCTCTGTATTTTATACGCTTCGTAGTCTTCTTCTTTCTTGAAGTTGATGTACTTTATCCACTTTTGCTTTTTCTTCTTTATTTCCTCTTTTAATTCTATAGTCCACCATCGTGTTTGCTTTCTGTTGTTTGCATATCTGGTTGTTCCGCATGCCCGTTTTGTAGCCTCTGTTATTGTGTGTTATGTGAAACTGCTCCATATTTCCTCCACATCATTAGATTTTGAAAAAGATGTGAGCTCTTATTATAATTCTGGTACTTAGCTTTTGTTTCTTTATATTTTAGTTTGTCTATTCTGAATATCTCCCGAATCTTTCTATAATTTTAATTTCTAAGTGAAAAAAGTTTTTTTTTATAAATATTTATCTATACAAATCTCGGCTATATGAACAAACAATCCATTAAACCCACTCGTTTACACGATACCCCTTCGCTGTCCCTCGTGCTTGCAGCCACAGCCGAAGACAAACAGTTCGACATTAACATGCGCGCAAATATTTGTCGTTTATTTGTTCGCCCGCTGCTCCGATAATTTTCCAAGTTTATTTTATATTCCGCCGGAGCGCAAGGTTTGTTTGCGGAACTTTTCGGGGCGGAGGCGGCGGCGCAACGGGGGAAAAAAAGCGTACACGAAGTTAACCCGCGGGGCCCGGGGAAAAGACGCGCGCGTGCAAAAAAGAAAAGCGATCGCCTGCGGGAAAGTTCCCTGCGAGGCGAGCTAATAAATAATTTATGAAATAGGAAAAAAATTGATCAATTTTATTTTATTACGAAACTGTAGTGGCAAGGTGTGGCTTTTTAATAGTTCTAAAAAAAATTGCATACCATGTAAATTACTGTCATATCTGCTCTCATTGTCAATAGTCATTTCATAAGATAATAAAAATTATTATTATTATTAGAGATGATGATGACTTGTTTAATATTGATATTATAGAGTTAACTACTACACATCGAATGTCAGATTTCTCTCTACACAAATCGGTTTTTCCCTAAGGAACATTTTTAGCGTGGACATACATCGCAGTCAGAAAGAGCCAAATCAAAGTCATACGGGGTATGTTGAAACAGATCGTACTTCATTTTATTCAATTTTCCCATAGCTACCTATATGGGGACGTGCATTGTCATGAATTTTCCATCATGACAATGCACACTTTAGGGAACAGAGCCCCTAATGCCCTAACCATAAGTTAGCAACTAAAATTAAATTGGGTGTAATTTTTCTACATATAATTTTATAATTCCTATCCTATCTAAAAATGCCCGAATATTTCTACAGATTTTTTAAAAATTCGATTGCGTTATTATTTTTATTTTTACGTGTTTCTCTTTTGTGCTTGAGATATCAGCACAAGGCCAATCTTATAAAACATATATAAGTGTGAATCCACCCATTAGCAATTTATATATCAAGATTTCGATCTTATTAGATTTCATCAGTGAAGCTCAGCTGTGAGGACGAATTCACACAATATCTCTGATCCTGATGGCATGAGCATGTTGATGGTTATTACCATATGGGTGTGCATTGCTAATTGATGTGGTGAGAAAACATCATTGTGACAGAAATTGTCAAAACAAATGTCAAACATCTTGACTAACAGTTGTAATTGGAGCTTTTGTTTAATTATTCAGGGTTTCCAATAGAGAGAATCTAAAGTAACTACATTCCCTAGATAATGAATTGATGCTGTAACAATGAATACTTATGGGTTCAATAGCTATTGATATATTTATGGAATGTTGTATGGTATAGTTCAAATCATTTGAAATAGTGGACGAGTATAGTTTGGTTGGTAGGGGCCGCCCACCCACCCCACCTTTGCTCGAATAGTTTTTCCATAGGATAACACTCTTCTTGGAATACTTTAAACAATATAAAACGTTTGTATCCATTGAAAAAACTATGCGAGCGAAGGTGGGGTGGGTGGGTGGTCCCTACCAACTAAACTATGCCCGTCCACTATTTCAAACGACTTGAACTCTGCACTACACTGTTATGTGTTACTTTCTATGATACAATGAATTTCATTTATTAATTTACGCCTGATTCACAAAAAAAAAAATAGAAATAATGTAGTGCATAGTTCAAGTCGTTTGAAATAGAGAACGGGCATAGTTTGGTTGGGTGGGGCCGCCCGCCCACCCCACCATTGCTCGCATAGTTTTTTCAATGGATACAAACGTTTTATGTTGTTTAAACTACTCCAAGAAGAGTGTTATCCTATGGAAAAATTATTCGAGCAAAGGTGGGGTGGGCGGGCGGCCCCTACCAACCAAACTATGCCCGTCCACTATTTCAAACGACTTGAACTCTGCACTACACTGTTATGTGTTACTTTCTATGATACAATGAATTTCATTTATTAATTTACGCCTGATTCGCATAACAAAATATAAGAAACGATGTAGTGCATAGTTCAAGCCGTTTGAAATAATGGACGGGCATAGTTTGGTTGGTAGGGTTCCCCCACCCACCCCACCTTCGCTCGCATAGTTTTTTCAATGGATACACACGTTTTATATTGTTTAAACCATCTCAGGAAGAGTGTTATCCTATAGAAAAAATATTCGAGCAAAGGTGGGGTGGGTGGGCGGCACCTACCAACCGAACTATGCCCGTCCACTATTTCAAACGACTTGAACTCTGCACTATACTGTTATCCGTGACTTTCTATTATTCAATTAATTTCATTTGTTAGTTTACGCCTAATACGTATAAAAACATTAAGAAACAATGTAGTGCATAGTTCAAGTCGTTTGAAATAGTGGACGGTCATAGTTTGGTTGGTAGGGGCCACCCGCCCACCCCACCTTCGCTCGCATAGTTTTTTCAATGGATACAGGCGTTTTATATTGTTCAAACCATTTCAGGAGAGTGTTATCCTATGGAAAAAATATTCGAGTAAAGGTGGGGTGGGCGGGCGGCCCCTACCAACCAAACTATGCCCGTCCAGTATTTCAAACGGCTTGAACTCTGCACAACACTATCATGCGTTACTTTCTATGATTCAATGAATTTCATTTATTAATTTACGCCTGATTCGCAAAAAAAAATATGAGAAACAATGTAGTGCATAGTTCAAGTCGTTTGAAATAGTGGACGGGCATAGTTTGGTAGGTAGGGCCTCTCCATAACTACAAACGTGAATTTTTCAAGTGCTGTCCACGCTGCGCTCGGCGGCAATAAAACGTATCGATTGCGGGGCTGGTTTTAAGGGTCCGCCGGCTTTTGCATGGGGCGAACGAACGGCTCGGCGGCGGCGGCGGCACGAGCGCGCGGGGGGGGGGGGGGGGGTGCTGGCGGGAGGCAGGCGGAAGGGTGCGGATTTAGGTCAGGAAGGGAATGTATCTGGTCGGGACATATTTCCAGTTGGAACGAACTCAATTTTTTTTAACGCGAATTTATGACGGCCCGGACGGTGCGGGTCGTGGCAAAAAAAATATGAAGGAAATAACGCGATTTTTTTGCGCTCCCACCCCGCGTGATTTATATACGACTGACGAGCGTTGTACCGGAACGGACATGATATGACGACGACGACGACGACGACGAGGCCCGCCAGCTGCCAGAATATTGAATTAACAAGCGCCAAAAGTATGATTTTTTTTAGAAATAATTTTAGACATATTATTAGTGTTAAAGAAAAGAGATCGAACTCAGGCATTGGGGGCCTGTACGAGATGGACGACGTCTCTAACCACTCGGCCACTGAGCTGGGTGTACAAATTCATTATTGCAAGAAAGTTTAAAACGACCATTGAATAAAATTACATATAAAATGTGTCGGCGGCAATTACCAACGAAGTAAATAAACCATCAGATTTTATGGAAGTGGATTCTTACATATTCAAGTCCATACTATAAGAAAACAATACTCGAAGACAGCACTATGACGAACAATACGATGAAAGAAAACTCGAATGATTGTCTGATTTACAAAAATCCGATTGAAAAACGATACAGCTTCAGCTGTAGATCTATAAATGTTCGCGGCTATTACATGAGTCATATACATGCCTTCAGTCAGGTGATTTAAATAATACTTGTCATGTAAGGTTAATACCTGAGAATATTATAGGTGTTTAATTTTGTTTCGTTTAGAATAATATCAGAAGTATTCTCTTTGTACAGTGTACAGTGTCATGCAGCTATTGGTAAGAGGTTTATCAAATAATTTTTAATAATATACAATTATATAATCCGCCACATTGTAGATAAATCGCTCGCTAATCAAACTACACTAATTCAATACTTTTTCCTTAAATAAATTTATTATGAACTCGCGACAACCAACACGGGTACAAGAAGATAAATAACATGAAAGAAAGATGAACGCATTATCAATAAAAACGTTACCATGATTATATTTTTAATCCAAAATAAAACTGCTTACATAATTATATCCACGGCGCGACGTATCTCATCATGGGCCCTCGAGTACACCTCATCAAAAACACAATTTAATTGTAACTAGCACTGTTTAAAACACATTTTGCATATTTCTTTGTTCTGTCCGTAAAACGCGTAGCGGTCTCGCTGCAAACGCGCACTCAACTGGTCGCTGCCTGTCGCATGATTCATGCACTCGGCCTGATAAAACGAGCTCGTAAAATCGCCAAAAAAATGATGACATGTGCATTCACCAATCAGAACATCGGATTTATTTTTAGTGAACAATAATAACTTGTTTGTGTAGCATTACTCACTGGTGCGCATTTAAATTATCATAGAAACGAAATGGGAAAAGTTGGTATATAAATTATTATTTAGTAGAAATTAACTACAGATATTTGATGTTGTTTTATACCCTGCTACAGATATTTTTTTTATCAAATTTTAATATATTGTTTATATATACAGGCTGTTTACTAAATGTTAATTTTCTTCATCAGGGCATATTCATTGGCCCAAATAAATGTATTAGTTCTGATAAATTAGATCGGTGAGTGGTTAGGTATAAGTCCGAAGTAGAGGTTTGTGGGAATAAATCTGTAAGGGTGTATTAGTAAAAATAGAAAAGGCCTTAACCATTTCGGCCATGCCGGTGGCATTTGGCATATAGTTTATACACTACTGTGCCTATCCATATGTTTGATTTTACTCACTAGAATAATTTATTTTAAAGAAAATCCATGGGCAGTTTTAGAAACATTTTAATATTGATATGTGTGTGTGAATAAGCGTAATAATAATTAACAAAGAAAAACATATTTTCAAATTTAAAAAGCCAGGACCGAAAGGGTTATAATAATATGGGAGATACAAGAAAGATGATGATAGTTTTAATATTCAAAGATATTTTTAATTACAGTTATTTTTTCAAACAATAAGTATTTAGTACATGCTAACAATATAAGATCTCACAAATACTTGGGAATGTGGAAACGACAAACACGGAACACAAACAAAGAAATTAAAAATAGAATACTCAACGAATGGTGAAAGCACTGCGAAGGAAACTCCCAATAATTTGTTAATGTAATGTAATTGAGATATGACAAGCAATGTATGATCATTAAATAAAAATTTTAAAAAAATTTAAAAAAGAATAGTGATCAATATAGTTTATTTTAGATTAAATAGGTAATTTTATATTACTGTTACAGAGAATTTTTTTATTATAAATTTTTAACTTTTTGTGAAAAAACAATGGGTTTTTCAATATTAAAACTATCATTATCTTTCCTTTATCTACCATATTATTATAACCCTTTTAGCTTTGGCTCTTTAAATTTGAAAATATGTTTTTCTTTTTTAATTATTATTACACACCCATCAATATTAAAAAATTTATAATAAAAAAATTCTCTGTAACAGTAATATAAAACTAGAGCTCAGAACTAGAGCATAGAAGTGCTACATATTCCCCAGCTTATTATTTGGAATAGAGGCTTGGACAACGAAGTCAAATAATATAAAAAATCTGTAAGCATTTGAAATCTGATTCTACAGGAAGATGCTCAGAATTGCATGGACTGACAAGGTCAACCAAATGGTAAAACCAGAGAAGTGACTACCATAATCAAGAAGAGAAACCTGGCATACCTTGGTCACGTAATCAAGAGTAGACAGATATAACATTTTTACTAACTAATAATCCAAAGAAAAATTAATGGAAAAAGATCGATTGGAAGAACAAGAATATCGTGAACAAATAGAAGCTGGACATTGGAAAGTCACCAAAAGAGAATTGCGATCAATTGGATTCGGAAAAGTAAGAAAAGAAGACAATGGAATACTATAGAGGAAATCTATGTCCAACAGTGGACAAAACGGGCTGGATGATGATAATAATGATAATAGATTAGATATGTTCAATCATATTGTAGATTAGTTATATAACTCGTTAAACTAAATAACAAAAAAAACTTCTATCTTTTATAGGGCTATCTGCCGTAAGGCTTTTCCGCCGATCAAGGGAGAGGAGTTTAAACACCCGGTATTTACCTTAATTTTAGAGCAAACCTCTGAAAAACTGTGAAAGGTGATTCGCAAAAATTCTTTCCCCGCTGGGGACCGAACTCAGGCTCAGTACGAGCGACGCCTCTAACCACTCGGCCACTGAGCTGGGTTTAAACTAAATATAAATTCAAGTTTGAAAATATTTCAATTAATTCCCATCCAACTAACACGATGTAATCTACATAAATAACTTAATTCAAACTAGTTTCGCAACTACCGCGCAAATGTCTCAATCATAACATCAAAAAATCTGTAAGCATTTGAAATCTGATTCTACAGTAAGATGCTCAGAATTGCATGGACTGACAAGGTCAGCCAAATGGTAAAACCAGAGAAGTGACTATCACAATCAAGAAGAGAAACTTGGCATACCTTGGTCACGTAATCAGAGTAGACAGATATAACATTTTTACTAACTAATAATCCAAAGAAAGAACAAACAATCAGCGGAAATTTAAATGATTCAATAACAAAAACTTGGCGCCAAAAGTATATGTCACCTTTACACCATTTCAGGCCGGCGCATAATAATAATCGGTAATTCTATAAGGCACCTTACACGGTCAATAATACTGTCAATCCTAGTACTGTCAATATTTGCTTCAATCCTATTTTTATATTTATAAGTAATCAATTAGTAGGATAAAGATCAGTATTCTCTTCATTACATCATTACTATACCATACACGATGAGTAATATTGGCTATATTTTAGAATAATGAACATATTAAATATTGTATCATTCGGTAATACAGTCATTATTCTTAAATATTGACAGTATTATTGATCGTGTAAGGTGCCTTTATAGGTGAATTGGTGGTATGAATTTTGGATTTGAAGCAGTAGCATGATATTGATATTTTGTTGATGTAGTATGATTATTCTTGTATATCTCAATTTACTATAATATAGCTGAGGGTATAGAGGGGAAAATATCTACACATGAAATCTCTAGAAGACAAACTATATTTTTAACCTTAAGCTAATGATTATCTCAGTTATCAACTATGTATTTATAAATTATATCATTTATGTACTACTAAAGTCAAGACAAGACAAGACAAACTATGCATGGCAAGAGCGAGGTGTGGTTTAGAAGAGCGAGGAAGAAAAGTGTGGATGGGGCTGGTGTACACCGCGTGTGCGCTGTGTAGGAAGGGGACTGACACGTGGTGGCACCTTAGCAAAGAATGTGAGGGAGTGAAAGAAGAGTGGGTTAGAGAGTGCAGAAAGCTGAACGAATGGTTAGGAGAGGATGGGAAAGGCGTGAAAATCTGCAGGAGGCTGACGTGGGAAAGGAAATTGGAGAGGGCAGAGGGGGTTTATTTTAATGGATAGAAAAATGTATTTTATGTTAATTTGTAGTCTTTTTTGATTTCTTTCTGTGAAAGTACTGATTGGGAATGTGTGTAAAAGGGAAGGGTTGGGCTGATATGCCAAATAAAGGTCTATCTTTTTTTAACACTAAAGCCATAAAAGAGTCGTACAAACAATGTTTCCATTGTGTAATTTTTGTAACGTGCTGTTATCTTTCAACGTGACAACAGATCAGTTTGAAAAGTGAATAAAACTTCAGTTTTAATATGCCTCAGTTTAACACTCAAATAAGTATATATTAAATTATTTCAAATTATTTCTTTTATACAATGTTAAAACATAACTACTGTCAGGTGTTTAGTTTTATGAAAGATGGCCAGTGAAAATCGACACCATAAACGTCGTTTTAGAGACAATTTCTTGACTCAAAAGTTGTTCAAGAAATAAATTCATATATCCTTCTCCCATACAATTTATCCTTGACAAATAGAACGCGTTATATTTCTCCATTCGATTTACCATCCAATTCAATATTTCAAATAATTTGCTGTATGATGCGAGACAATTTAGATTGTCTCGCATCTTGACTATAGGTCGTTTTAGACAAGACAATTTCTTAGCTCAAAAGTTGTTCAAGAAATGAATTCATATATTTTCCTCCTATGCAATTTGTCCTTAACAAATAGAACGCGTTATATTTTTCCATTCGATCTACCATCCAATTCAATATTTCAAATAATTTGCTGTATAATACAAGATAATTTAGATTGTTTCGCATCTTGGCTAACATTTGAGTCAAGAAATTGTCTTGTCTAAAACGACCATTAGTTTTGAGTCAAGAAATTGTCTTGTCTAAAACGACCATTACTTTTCAGTCAAGAAATTGTCTTATCTAAAACGACCATTACTTTTGAGTCAAGAAATTGTCTTGTTTAAAACGACTTTTAGTAATAAAACCGAACGTCTCTCGATCTCTATATTCACAGAAATCGCTCAAAAATCGCACATGGACATATCTAATATCTAATCGTATGAAAGTCTTAAAATAAAATTTAGTACAAAAAAAATGCAATAAAACTGCATTTAATTGTTGCATTATATCAATATCAAATCCTTGACATCAACGTTTTTATATTGCCTTCGGTGAGTACTGTGCATTATAAAATAAGTCCATCTGAAACAGTCGTAACTTAGCCCGGGTGGAGTTAGGATGGTATAGAAAGAGCTCAGGTCGTGGGGATAATAAATAAAATACAAAAATAAGGTCAGGATAATAATATCAAAAGGGAAAGAGGCTTACGGGAGGCGGAGTGGCGCCCGCACAAAGGCGGCCTTAAGAATACGCAAAGGGTGAAATTGCGGGCTCGGCTTTCATGGCACCCCCGAACCGCTTTAAATCCTTTATTGAGTTATTTATTCTCATAATTCGCGCCCGCCGCTTCCGTCAAGAGGGGTAGCGCAAAAATTGTTGAAATTAATTAGAGGGCTGACATAATTTCAATTCAATTGGTTAAAATGGCTGCATTTGGGAGTCATTATTATTCGAAACGTAATATTTAATGAACGTAATTGTTCTAAATATAAATAGAAGATAATGTAAAAAATTTATAAAATAATAGAGGAAAATTCAAACCGTTATGGTCGTTTTAGACAAGACAATTTCTTAGCTTAAAAGTTGTTCAAGAAATTAATTCATATATCCTCCTCCCAGACAATTTGTCCTTGACAAATAGAACGCGTTATATTTTTCCATTCGATCTACCACCCGATTCAAAATTTCAAATAATTTTCTGTATGATACGAGACAATTTAGATTGTCTCGTATCTTTACTAATTTTTGAGTCAAGAAATTGTCTTGTCTAAAACGATCTTTCTTTACATCACACTGTGGAAGAAAAGGCCAGCGGATATATATATATATATATATATATATATATATATATATATATATATATATATATATATATATATATATATATATATATATATACTTTTCGTTGAACAGAGTAATAATTATGTACTATTACATGTGTGTTTATTGAGTGATAACATGTATGATGTGTTTAATTGTTGGCTATATATATTTATACTTGAATTTATGTTCTTTTAATTGATAGTAAAGGTGGCTACAGCAGAGCTACTTGTACGTATTAAGAGATGGCAGTACAATGATCGTTATTAGCTTTATGAGAAGTGTTAATTTAATTCGCCTCTTCATATCGTTTACTCTGAAGTATCTTTCATGTTCACAAAATGACTTAACAACATTAACCGATTATGCATAGGGTTAATTGGACGCCAATTACGTTATCCTTCTCTAAACAACGTATGCCACTTTTATTCTCACAGGCTTATATATTTGTGGCACTTTATTTATTGGTGCTTAAAAACGAAATAGAATTATAGAAATATTTTCACTGCAAAGCAAGAGACATTTAGGTTACTGAATAGAATACACTGATGATCAAATAAAAATTACTATTTTAGAAGTTGTTGGTAAATAATAGAGATACACTTATTATACAACTAATCCCCTAGGAGGAAAGTTAAACGCCATCTGGCATTAATTAGCAATACAGACCCATATAGTAATTGATGTGGTGCCACCAGATGGAGTTTAACATTCCTCCTAGGGGGTTAGTTGTATTATATTTGTATATAACCACTCGAGATGTTGTGTGAATTCATCCTCACTAGCTGAGCTACACTGATGAGATCTAACTAAGATCGAAATCTAGATATGTAGATTGCTAAGAGGTGGATTCACACTTATATAAGAGATACACTTATAATATAAAATTACTGCGACTTCTAGAAAACGCCATAGAGATATCAATTCAACTGGTCTGGTGTATGAAGATACAGGAAAATTATGAAAGCTGCTGTGCTCCCGGTGGATCTTTTTGAGTAATTGCGTTCGCAAACTTTTCCACGTTTTATTAGACGTTTATGACTCCCCGAGCAAACGAAGTGCACGCCGGTGCAGTTGGCCAAATTGGAAGTGTGCGCGATATTTCATAAACTGGAGGGTTGTTTTAAATAATTTCAAAGTGAAAAATAAACGACATACAATTTAAAATATTTCTCGTTAAAGTAAAATATAATTTTTTTTTACACTTATCTATTGAAATAACTATTCGAGCGAAGGTGGGGTGGGTGTGTAGTTCCTACCAACCAGTCTATGCCCCTCCACTATTTCAAACGACTTGAACTATGTATTACATTATTTTTCACATATATCTTTTTAATTAGTCTTAAATTAATAAATGACATTTAATCATAGAAAATAACGGATAATAGTGTAGTGCATAGTTCAAGTCATTTGAAATAGTGGACGGGCATAGTCTGGTTGGTAGGGACCACCCACCCACCCCACCATCACTAGAATAGTTTTTTCAATGGATACAAATGTTTTATATTGTTTAAACTATTCCTAGAAGAGTGTTATCCTATGGAAAAACTATGCGAGCAAAGGTAGGGTGGGTGGGTGGTCCCTACCAACCAGACTATGCCCGTCCACTATTTCAAATGACTTGAACTATGCACTACACTATTATCCGTTATTTTCTATGATTAAATTAATGTGATTTATTAATTTAAGACTAATTAAAAAAATATATGTGAAAAATAATGTAATGCATAGTTCAAGTCATTTGAAATAGTGGACGGGCATAGTCTGGTTGGTAGGGAACACCCACCCACCCCACCATCACTAGAATAGTTTTTTCAATGGATACAGATGTTTTATATTGTTTAAACTATTCCTAGAAGAGTGTTATCCTATGGAAAAACTATGCTAGCAAAGGTAGGGTGGGTGGGTGGTCCCTACCAATCAGACTATGCCCGTCCACTATTTCAAACGACTTGAACTATGCACTACACTATTGTCCGTTATTTTCTATGATTCAATTAATGTCATTTATTAATTTAAGACTAATTAAAAAGATATATGTGAAAAATAATGTAATGCATAGTTCAAGTTATTTGAAATAGTGGACGGGCATAGTCTGGTTAGTTGGGACCACCCACCCACCCCACCTTCGCTCGAATAGTTTTTTCAATGGATACAGACGTTATATATTGTTTAAACTATTTGTAGAAGAGTGTTATCCTATGGAAAAACTATGTTAGCAAAGGTAGGGTGGGTGGGTGGTCCCTACCAACCAGACTATGCCCGTCCACTATTTCAAATGACTTGAACTATGCACTACACTATTATCCGTTATTTTCTATGATTAAATTAATGCCATTTATTAATTAAAGACTAATTAAAAAGATATATGTGAAAAATAATGTAATGTAGTAATAGATAGATAAAGTTAAATATGTAATTTTATTTGTGTTTTACACTTAAGTTATAAAATTTAACAGCTGCACCCACTTGAACAAAATTAAATTTATTTTGCTTTTTGTTATGTTATGCCTTTTATTTTTCATTCTTGTATTATTTAGTTAATTATGTAATTTTCGTTTAATCGCATTGTTACGCTACTTTTTATGTACCCTGGACATAAAAAAAGCTACAACATATTGTTAATACGAAGCTTGTACCTGTTTGTCTCTCACAAACCAAATTAACACCTCTTCTGTATCAACTACTATAATAATCTAAAAACACATACCCCCTCTTCGGAATGTATTTCAATGATAAAGCACTGGTTGTAGGGTTTGAACCTTCACTCTCTAATGCTGAGGTCTAGACGCCTAGGCACCGTCCTTAGGTATAATAATATTTACCACTAGGCATCATAATATTAACCACTAGGCATCATAATATTAACCACTAGGCATAATAATATTTTATTTAACATTATTAACTCATTCGGAAAGTAATGCCTTAAGCATAGATGCACTAGGCATCATAATACATTATTTAACATTCTTAATTAATTCGGAAAGTAATGCCCCAGCTATTTTATTATTAAAACCAAAATAACGGTTGTACATTCTTTATATACTAATCGCATGGCCATTGCCATTTTCCCGGACAAGCGTAACATTATAATTACCAGCAAAATAAACCTACAAATTACAAATTACCAACAGCAATCAAAGAGAACTTTTTAATTCGCGCGCACGAATTACACGACGGCGGAGAGAAAAAGCGAAAAAAAAAACCAACTTCAAATCGATGCCCGCCGTTTTAATTGGCGGCGTGAAAATACTTTCCCGCCCTCCCGCAGAATTAATTACACCGTCAGCGCGAACGTCGGCGGAGGCGGCGACAGGGTAGGGTAATTAAAACGGCGGTTCCACCAACAACAACAACACAAAAAAAACACCACTCACCGGTTGTAGTATTTTTGTTGTTGATTGTAATGGAGGCGGCTAGACACACTACTACCACTTATTGTTTCTGATGGCCTCTGTATTAGTTGTGAATCGTATAACTGTGGAGTCTTTTGACCTTGGTGATTGTCGTAATATAATTGTTTTCCGTATGTATTTGTGTGTATGTGTGTTTGTGAATGCGCGCGGCGGCGTGACATAACGAGCACACCTTCAATTAAGTTTAATAAAGTTAATAATGAATGCTGAATCACTGATGAGTTGAGTTATGAACTTTAAATATGTATGTGCTATAATTTTGTTTATATGAGATATGTGCAAGAATGATACAGAGCAGTGTTTTTAGTCCATGAACCCTATTTGCACTTTTTCTTTTAATTTTTTTTTTCTAATTTCTAAGGACCCTCAACGAATGCAAGAATTCCACAGAACAGTGTTTTTAGTTCATGAACCCCTTTTGCACTTTTTCTTTTAATTTTTTTTCTAATTTCTAAGGACCCTCAACGAATGGGTGGGTATGTGTAGAAAATCATCCTGGAGGGGCCGGTGGGTGTAATTTAAATTCAGAAGGACTTAATTTTGTTTAATTGCATTGAAACGCCCATAATTTTGATTAATAGCAAATTTATTTTTAGTATCAATAAAAATTAGTAATAAATAAATAAAATGCATGTATTTTATCACTTGTTTATTGCTATTTGCGAATATTTTTGGGAACGCTCTAGCCATTATCTAGCTAATAGCATTATACGAATATTTTTGGGAACGTTCTAGCCATTATCTAGCTAATAGCATTATACATGTGATAAAAAATAAAGGAAAAATTCGTTTATTTTATTTATTATATTTAATTATCGAATTATCCACCATCGAAATGCCATAAGGGTTTGATTATCAAAGTACAACAAAATGGGGCCAAATTTAAGTGCTCCACTCTTCATATAAGGAAATTAGATATACAAAGCATCATATAAACGAAAGTGTGTTAAAATAATAAACCTACATACATACTCTTCGCAATAAACCTCCCTAAACAAATTAACTTAATACGTCTCCCTCCCAGAAAGTTTTATCTATAGCGCCTCCCAAATAATGGAAACATATTGGGCCCGGATGTAGATTTCGCTGGAGCTGCTCCCAGCTCCCCCTCCCCCGTGCTACGCAAACACTGTGAGAGATAGGAGCTGCGAATCGCGCGATGAAACAAAGTGCGCGAAGAAGAGGAGACGGATTCACTTTATAATAATGGAAATTTACGGGGTACGAACTACCCACGGGCTGCAGGCAAACAACAGTGGGGAAACTAAAATAATTTCGCCGGCGCTGTCGTCGACGCGATGCGAAACGAGGTAATAACGCGGAGGCGGTGTCGGGCCAAAAGACAACCTGCAAACATGGAGATGAGCCGGGTTAAATTCAATCGTTTTGTCGTCCTATGCCAACAATATGCTGATTTTATTTGGAATAATGGAGATGTACGAGTGTATTTCTAGGGCAGCGTTTTTTTAAGTAACCTTCAAATGAATATTGTAGCAGAACTGCAATATTACCTTTTAGAATGTTCACTATCTAATTAAAAACGTTATTTTAACATGTAATTCTGAATACGATTCATGATTTTAATAATAAATGGCGATTTTATTTCTAAAGCAGTGGATTTTTACTTAACCCTTAAATGCATATTGTAGCAGAACTGCAATATTACCTTTTAAAATGTTCACTGCCTAATTAAAAACTTTATTTTTAAATCTGTAATTCTGAATATGATTCATGATTTTACTAATACATGGCGATTACTATGTTTTGTAGCAAGTGGACTACTATTATTTACGATCAAAAAAAATCATGAATTTAAGGGTTAATTTCATTGCAACTCCAATGAAATGAACCCTTAAATGCATGATTTTTTTTAATTGATCTTAAATAATAGTAGTCCACTTGCTACAAAACATAGGAATCGCCATTTAGTACCAAATCATGAATCTTATTCAGAATTACAGATTTTAAAATAACGTTTTTAATTAAGCAGTGAACATTTTAAAAGGCAATATTGCAGTTCTGCTACAATATGCAGTTAAGGGTTAAATAAAAATGCAGTGCCCTAGAAATAAAATCGCCATTTATTAGCAAAATCATGAATCATATTCAGAATTACAGTTTTTAATTGGGTAGTGAATATTTTAAAAGGTAATGTTGCAGTTCTGCTACAATATGCATTTAAGGGTTAAGCTGTATTGTTTCACAAATATAAAATAATATTACAGTATCTAATTAAAACCATTAATCAATTCTGTAATAATCCATAAATTAATTATGAATCGTTGCATTAACATTAGTTAATTGATAATAAACGTTATATTATTTATCGTTGAATGGATTTACTATGAATTATTAAACGCAATGCTACTCTATTATTATCCTCTTGGCTATATGAAGGAGTAATGAGTATAAGTCAAACAATATAAAAACGTATGTATTTTCATTTTCGAAGGTTGTGAAGGTTTATACTCTATGAGTCATTGATTTCATATATATTTTTATAATATACATGTTGTTCTAGAAAAGACATAAAGTTCATATGTAATCTAAATTATTTTGTTATCGAGATATCGAGATTTACTTCATTTGTTATCTTATTTAATTTCGAAATAGTTCGAGGCCTCCAATATTTATTAAATATGGGAAGCCTCGAACGATTCCGAAATTAAACAAAATACCCAACTCAAGAAAGGGATGATTTTGGATTGTAGTCTGATACATACGATACATTACAAATCAATTTAGTACAAGGCAAAATACACAAATATAGTATCATGAAATATTAACATTATATTTGTGTATTTTGCCTTGTGAAATGTGTTGAAATTAAATAAGATAACATATGATGTAAATCTCGATATCTCGATAACAAAATGTTTTAGATTAATTATGAACTTTATGTTTTCAATTGTCTTTTCTAGCGCATCCTGCATATTATGAAAATAAATTTGAAATAAATATATTTTCATATGAAACTACAACATATCGAGACCATCATCTGTTGCAGTGTGTCATTAATAACGCCCTATCACTTTCGGAGAATTGGATTTGTAGTAGGGGAAACTTTTGTTATTGGCCCAGCTTTAAATCAGTGTGGAGAAACAAGGGTTGATATCGTCGAGGTTGACAAATACACACACACCCTGTGAACTTTAAAAATGGTGAAAGTTTCCGTTGGAGGAGATAGCGAAGCCGTGTCGTGCGGACACAAACTAATCCGGAAGGCGTTATGTCAAACTGCGGATAAATCGGCCGGCTGCAGATAACAAGACCAACTTTTCAGCGACCCCTAGGCCATTGAAACGTGAGGGAGGGGGTGGGCTTGTTTCATACGGGTCTTAGTTGAGAGGGTTGAAACATAAATAAATGATGTAGTGCATTTTGTAATATCTTGTTTAACGCAATGTGACGATAAAAATGGATTTATATAAATAAGAAGAATATTAAGTTTACTTACTGTTGTATGTAATTTTTGTTTTGATGCCAAATAAAGGTAAATTAATATATATTAAGTTTACTAAAGATAATAACCCATATCATCTATATTAAGCATTATTTTATTTAATCAATTGCCTTATATTCTATATATATATATATATATATATATATATAAATGACTTTTTAAAGTGACCATGAGATTCAAAATTGACAAATTCGTTGCAACTCGAAATTGGGCTGTCCAAAATATAGAAAATTAACAATTATTACCAAGAATACATGTATTTATCCAAATATGAAATTTGAAAGACTTATTTTCGAAATAATTTTTTGTTGTGATTTTTTAAAGTGACCACGAGATTCAAAATTGACAAATTCGCTGCAACTCGAAATTGGGCTGTCCAAAATATAGAAAATTAACAAGTATTATCAAGGATACATGTGTTTATCAAAGTATAAAATTTGAAAGACCTATTTTTAAAAATAATTTTTTTATGATTTTTTAAAGTAACCACGAGATTCAAAATTGACAAATTCGCTGCAACTGGAAATTGGGCTGTCCAAAATATATAAAATTAACAAGTATTATCAAGAATACATGTGTTTATCCATGTATAAAATTTGAAAGACCTATTTTCAAAATTTATTTTTTTATGATTTTTTATTCGAGTTTGGATTGTCCAAAATATATAAAATTACCAAGTATTATGAATAATACATGTGTTTATTCAAATATGAAATTTGAAAAACCTATTTTTAAAATTTATTTTTTTATGATTTTTTAAAGTAACCACGAGATTCAAAATTGGAAAATTCACTGCAATTCGAGTTTGGATTGTCCAAAATATATAAAATTACCAAGTATTATGAAGAATACATGTGTTTATTCAAATATGAAATTTGAAAGACCTATTTTTAAAATTTATTTTTTATGATTTTTTAAAGTAACCACGAGATTCAAAATTGGCAAATTCACTGCAATTCGAGTTTGGATTGTCCAAAATATATAAAATTACCAAGTATTATGAAGAATACATGTGTTTATTCAAATATGAAATTTGAAAGACCTATTTTTAAAATTTATTTTTTTATGATTTTTTAAAGTAACCACGAGATTCAAAATTGGCAAATTCACTGCAACTCGAGTTTGGATTGTCCAAAATATATAAAATTACCAAGTATTATGAAGAATACATGTGTTTATTCAAATATGAAATTTGAAAGACCTATTTTTAAAATTTATTTTTTTATGATTTTTTAAAGTAACCACGAGATTCAAAATTGGCAAATTCACTGCAATTCGAGTTTGGATTGTCCAAAATATATAAAATTACCAAGTAATATGAATAATACATGTGTTTATTCAAATATGAAATTTGAAAGACCTATTTTTAAAATTTATTTTTTTATGATTTTTTAAAGTAACCACGAGATTCAAAATTGGCAAATTCACTGCAATTCGAGTTTGGATTGTCCAAAATATATAAAATTACCAAGTATTATGAATAATACATGTGTTTATTCAAATATGAAATTTGAAAAACCTATTTTTAAAATTTATTTTTTTATGATTTTTTAAAGTAACCACGAGATTCAAAATTGGCAAATTCACTGCAATTCGAGTTTGGATTGTCCAAAATATATAAAATTACCAAGTATTATGAAGAATACATGTGTTTATTCAAATATGAAATTTGAAAGACCTATTTTTAAAATTTATTTTTTTTATGATTTTTTAAAGTAACCACGAGATTCACAATTGGCAAATTCACTGCAACTCGAGTTTGGATTGTCCAAAATATATAAAATTACCAAGTATTATGAAGAATACATGTGTTTATTCAAATATGAAATTTGAAAGACCTATTTTTAAAATTTATTTTTTTATGATTTTTTAAAGTAACCACGAGATTCAAAATTGGCAAATTCACTGCAATTCGAGTTTGGATTGTCCAAAATATATAAAATTACCAAGTATTATGAATAATACATGTGTTTATTCAAATATGAAATTTGAAAAACCTATTTTTAAAATTTATTTTTTTATGATTTTTTAAAGTAACCACGAGATTCAAAATTGGCAAATTCACTGCAATTCGAGTTTGTATGTAATTTTTGTTTTGATGCCAAATAAAGGTAAATTAATATATATTAAGTTTACTAAAGATAATAACCCATATCATCTATATTAAGCATTATTTTATTTAATCAATTGCCTTATATTCTATATATATATATATATATATATATATATATAAATGACTTTTTAAAGTGACCATGAGATTCAAAATTGACAAATTCGTTGCAACTCGAAATTGGGCTGTCCAAAATATAGAAAATTAACAATTATTACCAAGAATACATGTATTTATCCAAATATGAAATTTGAAAGACTTATTTTCGAAATAATTTTTTGTTGTGATTTTTTAAAGTGACCACGAGATTCAAAATTGACAAATTCGCTGCAACTCGAAATTGGGCTGTCCAAAATATAGAAAATTAACAAGTATTATCAAGGATACATGTGTTTATCAAAGTATAAAATTTGAAAGACCTATTTTTAAAAATAATTTTTTTATGATTTTTTAAAGTAACCACGAGATTCAAAATTGACAAATTCGCTGCAACTGGAAATTGGGCTGTCCAAAATATATAAAATTAACAAGTATTATCAAGAATACATGTGTTTATCCATGTATAAAATTTGAAAGACCTATTTTCAAAATTTATTTTTTTATGATTTTTTATTCGAGTTTGGATTGTCCAAAATATATAAAATTACCAAGTATTATGAATAATACATGTGTTTATTCAAATATGAAATTTGAAAAACCTATTTTTAAAATTTATTTTTTTATGATTTTTTAAAGTAACCACGAGATTCAAAATTGGAAAATTCACTGCAATTCGAGTTTGGATTGTCCAAAATATATAAAATTACCAAGTATTATGAAGAATACATGTGTTTATTCAAATATGAAATTTGAAAGACCTATTTTTAAAATTTATTTTTTTATGATTTTTTAAAGTAACCACGAGATTCAAAATTGGCAAATTCACTGCAATTCGAGTTTGGATTGTCCAAAATATATAAAATTACCAAGTATTATGAATAATACATGTGTTTATTCAAATATGAAATTTGAAAGACCTATTTTTAAAATTTATTTTTTATGATTTTTTAAAGTAACCACGAGATTCAAAATTGGCAAATTCACTGCAACTCGAGTTTGGATTGTCCAAAATATATAAAATTACCAAGTATTATGAAGAATACATGTGTTTATTCAAATATGAAATTTGAAAGACCTATTTTTAAAATTTATTTTTTTATGATTTTTTAAAGTAACCACGAGATTCAAAATTGGCAAATTCACTGCAATTCGAGTTTGGATTGTCCAAAATATATAAAATTACCAAGTAATATGAATAATACATGTGTTTATTCAAATATGAAATTTGAAAGACCTATTTTTAAAATTTATTTTTTTATGATTTTTTAAAGTAACCACGAGATTCAAAATTGGCAAATTCACTGCAATTCGAGTTTGGATTGTCCAAAATATATAAAATTACCAAGTATTATGAATAATACATGTGTTTATTCAAATATGAAATTTGAAAAACCTATTTTTAAAATTTATTTTTTTATGATTTTTTAAAGTAACCACGAGATTCAAAATTGGCAAATTCACTGCAATTCGAGTTTGGATTGTCCAAAATATATAAAATTACCAAGTATTATGAAGAATACATGTGTTTATTCAAATATGAAATTTGAAAGACCTATTTTTAAAATTTATTTTTTTTATGATTTTTTAAAGTAACCACGAGATTCACAATTGGCAAATTCACTGCAATTCGAGTTTGGATTGTCCAAAATATATAAAATTACCAAGTATTATGAATAATACATGTGTTTATTCAAATATGAAATTTGAAAAACCTATTTTTAAAATTTATTTTTTTATGATTTTTTAAAGTAACCACGAGATTCAAAATTGGCAAATTCACTGCAACTCGAGTTTGGATTGTCCAAAATATATAAAATTACCAAGTATTATGAATAATACATGTGTTTATTCAAATATGAAATTTGAAAAACCTATTTTTAAAATTTATTTTTTTATGATTTTTTAAAGCAACCACGAGATTCAAAATTGGCAAATTCGCTGAAACTCGAGATTGGATTATCCAAAATATATAAAATTACCAAGTATTATGAATAATACATGTGTTTATTCAAATATGAAATTTGAAAAACCTATTTTTAAAATTTATTTTTTTATGATTTTTTAAAGTAACCACGAGATTCAAAATTGGCAAATTCACTGCAATTCGAGTTTGGATTGTCCAAAATATATAAAATTACCAAGTATTATGAATAATACATGTGTTTATTCAAATATGAAATTTGAAAGACCTATTTTTAAAATTTATTTTTTTATGATTTTTTAAAGTAACCACGAGATTCAAAATTGGCAAATTCACTGCAATTCGAGTTTGGATTGTCCAAAATATATAAAATTACCAAGTATTATGAATAATACATGTGTTTATTCAAATATGAAATTTGAAAAACCTATTTTTAAAATTTATTTTTTTATGATTTTTTAAAGTAACCACGAGATTCAAAATTGGCAAATTCGCTGCAACTCGAGATTGGATTGTCCAAAATATATAAAATTACCAAGTATTATGAAGAAGACATGTGTTTATTCAAATATGAAATTTGAAAGACCTATTTTTAAAATTTATTTTTTTATGATTTTTTAAAGTAACCACGAGATTCAAAATTGGCAAATTCACTGCAATTCGAGTTTGGATTGTCCAAAATATATAAAATTACCAAGTATTATGAAGAATACATGTGTTTATTCAAATATGAAATTTGAAAGACATATTTTTAAAATTTATTTTTTTATGATTTTTTAAAGTAACCACGAGATTCAAAATTGGCAAATTCACTGCAATTCGAGTTTGGATTGTCCAAAATATATAAAATTACCAAGTATTATGAAGAATACATGTGTTTATTCAAATATGAAATTTGAAAGACATATTTTTAAAATTTATTTTTTTATGATTTTTTAAAGTAACCACGAGATTCAAAATTGGCAAATTCACTGCAATTCGAGTTTGGATTGTCCAAAATATATAAAATTACCAAGTATTATGAAGAATACATGTGTTTATTCAAATATGAAATTTGAAAGACCTATTTTTAAAATTGATTTTTTTATGATTTTTTAAATTAACCACGAGATTCAAAATTGGCAAATTCGCTGCAATTCGAGTTTGGATTGTCCAAAATATATAAAATTACCAAGTATTATGAAGAATACATGTGTTTATTCAAATATGAAATTTGAAAGACCTATTTTTAAAATTTATTTTTTTATGATTTTTTAAAGTAACCACGAGATTCAAAATTGGCAAATTCACTGCAATTCGAGTTTGGATTGTCCAAAATATATAAAATTACCAAGTATTATGAAGAATACATGTGTTTATTCAAATATGAAATTTGAAAGACCTATTTTTAAAATTTATTTTTTTATGATTTTTTAAAGTAACCACGAGATTCAAAATTGGCAAATTCGCTGCAACTCGAGATTGGATTGTCCAAAATATATAAAATTACCAAGTATTATGAAGAATACATGTGTTTATTCAAATATGAGATTTGAAAGACCTATTTTTAAAATTTATTTTTTTATGATTTTTTAAAGTAACCACGACATTCAAAATTGGCAAATTCACTGCAATTCGAGTTTGGATTGTCCAAAATATATAAAATTACCAAATATTATGAATAATACATGTGTTTATTCAAATATGAAATTTGAAAGACCTATTTTTAAAATTTATTTTTTTATGATTTTTTAAAGTAACCACGAGATTCAAAATTGGCAAATTCACTGCAATTCGAGTTTGGATTGTCCAAAATATATAAAATTACCAAGTATTATGAATAATACATGTGTTTATTCAAATATGAAATTTGAAAGACCTATTTTTAAAATTTATTTTTTTATGATTTTTTAAAGTAACCACGAGATTCAAAATTGGCAAATTCACTGCAATTCGAGTTTGGATTGTCCAAAATATATAAAATTACCAAATATTATGAATAATACATGTGTTTATTCAAATATGAAATTTGAAAGACCTATTTTTAAAATTTATTTTTTTATGATTTTTTAAAGTAACCACGAGATTCAAAATTGGCAAATTCACTGCAATTCGAGTTTGGATTGTCCAAAATATATAAAATTACCAAGTATTATGAAGAAGACATGTGTTTATTCAAATATGAAATTTGAAAGACCTATTTTTAAAATTTATTTTTTTATGATTTTTTAAAGTAACCACGAGATTCAAAATTGGCAAATTCACTGCAATTCGAGTTTGGATTGTCCAAAATATATAAAATTACCAAGTATTATGAAGAATACATGTGTTTATTCAAATATGAAATTTGAAAGACCTAGTTTTAAAATTTATTTTTTTATGATTTTTTAAAGTAACCACGAGATTCAAAATTGGCAAATTCACTGCAATTCGAGTTTGGATTGTCCAAAATATATAAAATTACCAAGTATTATGAATAATACATGTGTTTATTCAAATATGAAATTTGAAAGACCTATTTTTAAAATTTATTTTTTATGATTTTTTAAAGTAACCAGGAGATTCAAAATTGGCAAATTCACTGCAATTCGAGTTTGGATTGTCCAAAATATATAAAATTACCAAGTATTATGAAGAAGACATGTGTTTATTCAAATATGAAATTTGAAAGACCTATTTTTAAAATTTATTTTTTTATGATTTTTTAAAGTAACCACGAGATTCAAAATTGGCAAATTCACTGCAATTCGAGTTTGGATTGTCCAAAATATATAAAATTACCAAGTATTATGAAGAATATATGTGTTTATTCAAATATGAAATTTGAAAGACCTATTTTTAAAATTTATTTTTTTATGATTTTTTAAAGTAACTACGAGATTCAAAATTGGCAAATTCGCTGCAATTAGAGTTTGGGATCTCCAAAATATATAAAATTAACATGTGTTATCCAGAATACATGTGTTTATCCAAATATGAAATTTGAAAGACTTATTTTCAAAATTTATTTTTTTTATGATTTTTTAAAGTAACTACGAGATTCAAAATTTGGCAAATTCGCTGCAATTCGAGTTTGGGTTGTCCAAAATATATAAAATTAACAAGTATTATCAAGAAAACATGTATTTATACAAGTATGAAATTTGAAAGACCTTTTTTCAAAATTTATTTTTTATGTTTTTTTTTAAAGTAACCACGAGATTCAAAATTGGCAAATTCACTGCAATTCGAGTTTGGATTGTCCAAAATATATAAAATTACCAAGTATTATGAAGAATACATGTGTTTATTCAAATATGAAATTTGAAAGACCTATTTTTAAAATTAATTTTTTTATGATTTTTTAAAGTAACCACGAGATTCAAAATTGGCAAATTCACTGCAACTCGAGTTTGGATTGTCCAAAATATATAAAATTACCAAGTATTATGAATAATACATGTGTTTATTCAAATATGAAATTTGAAAAACCTATTTTTAAAATTTATTTTTTTATGATTTTTTAAAGCAACCACGAGATTCAAAATTGGCAAATTCACTGAAACTCGAGATTGGATTATCCAAAATATATAAAATTACCAAGTATTATGAAGAATACATGTGTTTATTCAAATATGAAATTTGAAAGACCTATTTTTAAAATTTATTTTTTTATGATTTTTTAAAGTAACCACGAGATTCAAAATTGGCAAATTCACTGCAATTCGAGTTTGGATTGTCCAAAATATATAAAATTACCAAGTATTATGAATAATACATGTGTTTATTCAAATATGAAATTTGAAAAACCTATTTTTAAAATTTATTTTTTTATGATTTTTTAAAGTAACCACGAGATTCAAAATTGGCAAATTCGCTGCAACTCGAGATTGGATTGTCCAAAATATATAAAATTACCAAGTATTATGAAGAATACATGTGTTTATTCAAATATGAGATTTGAAAGACCTATTTTTAAAATTTATTTTTTTATGATTTTTTAAAGTAACCACGACATTCAAAATTGGCAAATTCACTGCAATTCGAGTTTGGATTGTCCAAAATATATAAAATTACCAAATATTATGAATAATACATGTGTTTATTCAAATATGAAATTTGAAAAACCTATTTTTAAAATTTATTTTTTTATGATTTTTTAAAGTAACCACGAGATTCAAAATTGGCAAATTCACTGCAATTCGAGTTTGGATTGTCCAAAATATATAAAATTACCAAGTATTATGAATAATACATGTGTTTATTCAAATATGAAATTTGAAAGACCTATTTTTAAAATTTATTTTTTTATGATTTTTTAAAGTAACCACGAGATTCAAAATTGGCAAATTCACTGCAATTCGAGTTTGGATTGTCCAAAATATATAAAATTACCAAATATTATGAATAATACATGTGTTTATTCAAATATGAAATTTGAAAGACCTATTTTTAAAATTTATTTTTTTATGATTTTTTAAAGTAACCACGAGATTCAAAATTGGCAAATTCACTGCAATTCGAGTTTGGATTGTCCAAAATATATAAAATTACCAAGTATTATGAAGAATACATGTGTTTATTCAAATATGAAATTTGAAAGACATATTTTTAAAATTTATTTTTTTATGATTTTTTAAAGTAACCACGAGATTCAAAATTGGCAAATTCACTGCAATTCGAGTTTGGATTGTCCAAAATATATAAAATTACCAAGTATTATGAAGAATACATGTGTTTATTCAAATATGAAATTTGAAAGACCTAGTTTTAAAATTTATTTTTTTATGATTTTTTAAAGTAACCACGAGATTCAAAATTGGCAAATTCACTGCAATTCGAGTTTGGATTGTCCAAAATATATAAAATTACCAAGTATTATGAATAATACATGTGTTTATTCAAATATGAAATTTGAAAGACCTATTTTTAAAATTTATTTTTTTATGATTTTTTAAAGTAACCAGGAGATTCAAAATTGGCAAATTCACTGCAATTCGAGTTTGGATTGTCCAAAATATATAAAATTACCAAGTATTATGAAGAAGACATGTGTTTATTCAAATATGAAATTTGAAAGACCTATTTTTAAAATTTATTTTTTTATGATTTTTTAAAGTAACCACGAGATTCAAAATTGGCAAATTCACTGCAATTCGAGTTTGGATTGTCCAAAATATATAAAATTACCAAGTATTATGAAGAATATATGTGTTTATTCAAATATGAAATTTGAAAGACCTATTTTTAAAATTTATTTTTTTATGATTTTTTAAAGTAACTACGAGATTCAAAATTGGCAAATTCGCTGCAATTAGAGTTTGGGATCTCCAAAATATATAAAATTAACATGTGTTATCAAGAATACATGTGTTTATCCAAATATGAAATTTGAAAGACTTATTTTCAAAATTTATTTTTTTTATGATTTTTTAAAGTAACTACGAGATTCAAAATTTGGCAAATTCGCTGCAATTCGAGTTTGGGTTGTCCAAAATATATAAAATTAACAAGTATTATCAAGAAAACATGTATTTATACAAGTATGAAATTTGAAAGACCTTTTTTCAAAATTTATTTTTTATGTTTTTTTTTAAAGTAACCACGAGATTCAAAATTGGAAAATTCGCTGCAACTCGAGATTGGGATGTCCAAAATATATAAAATTAACAAGTATTATCAAGAATAAATACATGTGTTTATCCAAGTATGAAATTTGAAAGACTTATTTTCAAAATTTATTTTTTTATGATTTTTTAAAGTAACCACGAGATTCAAAATTTGGCAAATTCGCTGCAATTCGAGGTTGGGTTGTCCAAAATATATAAAATTAACAAGTATTATCAAGAATACATGTGTTTATCCAAGTATGAAATTTGAAAGACCTATTTTCAAAATTTATTTTTTTATGATTTTTTAAAGTAACCACGAGATTCAAAATTGGCAAATTCGCTGCAATTCGAGTTTGGGATGTCCAAAATATATAAAATTAACAAATGTTATCAAGAATACATGTGTTTATCCAAATATGAAATTTGAAAGACCTATTTTCAAAATTATTTTTTTTTGTGATTTTTTAAAGTGACCACGAGATTCAAAATTGGCAAATTCGCTGCAACTCGAGATTGGGATTTCCAAAATATATAAAATTAACAAGTAATATCAAGAATACATGTGTTTATCCAAATATGAAATTTGAAAGACTTATTTTCAAAATTTATTTTTTTATGATTTTTTAAGTAACCAAGAGATTCAAAATTGGCAAATTCGCTGCAACTCGAGATTAAAACAGCCACCAACAAATAGAACACACAGATAGTTTGCAAAAATGGTCTATTTCGTCAAGAAAAGTTTTGAAACAAGTCAAAATTTGCAGGTCGAATCTTTTCGCGATAACAATACTACCCTCGTATGTGGTTAGCAGTCTCCTATCGGGCGCCTCTCCAGGTGGCGGATAAGAGAACGCCTACTAGATTATGATATGGGGGAAATTAAATACCCGAGGTGGAACAAAACTGACACTGTAGTGACTGGGATAGACGCTACAGTCACTACACTTCAGTGAATAATTCTTGTTTGATTTCCTTTTGTTCATTTCAATAATAAAACATTTCTGCTTTATGCGCAATTTTACCATCTGCGGCGCGTGTTTTTCTCGGTGTCGACTTTTTGTCGTTTTTAATTAAATGGCAGACGGCAGGGGAGCGCGACAGAAACAATAGGCTTATTGAAATGTAGCGCTGAAATACGTTTGCGTAGTGGCGTCTTTTGTGCAGCGAGATTCAATTAATATCACTGGCACAGTTTCTTCTGCGGGTCGCTCAAAAGAGCGCAAAATTAAAACGCAAGAAAGAGTCGCCGTAATGAGGTTTCCACCTCATCTTTCCATAAAATAGTGTTTGATGATTTCAGTTGTGAAACCAACGAATGGCATAAGGAGTAAAAATATTGTTTAATAAAATCATCTTATGAAACTTTATAAATAAAACATATAATAATTATAACCTATAGAGGGCACTACTCGGTGATCCTGATAACATGAGCATCTCATCAGGATCACCGAGAAGTGCCCTCTATAGGTATAATATTCCAATAGAGTTTTTGAGATATTAGAATAAAGCCAATCTTATAAATTATATAAGTTTGAATTCACCTCTTAGCAATACACATATCTAGATTTCGATCTTATTAGATCTCATCAGTGTAGCTCAGCTAGAGGATGAATTCACACAATATATCTAGTGGTTATATACAAAGTAATTCAACTTTCTCGTTAGAGAGAAACTTTAATGCCATCTAGCGACACCACAGAAGACAGAAAGTTGGATTACCTAGTATGTTTGATTTTGTGAATCATCCTCACTAGCTAAGCTACACTGATGAGATCTAACAAGATGGAAATCTAGATATGTGGATTGCTAAGAGGTGAATTCAAAAAAAAAACTTCTATCTTTATAGGGCTATCAGCCGTGACGCTTTTCCGCCGGTCAAGGGAGAAGCTCAGAGGAGTTTAATCACCCGGTATTTACCTTTACTTCACAGAAAACCTCTGAAAACTGTGAAAGGTGATTCGCGAAAATTGGCTCCCCGCTGGGGATCGAACTCAAGCTCCCCAATGCTCAGTACGAGACGGACGACGCCTCTAACCACTCGGCCACTGAGCTGGGTAGGTGAATTCATTTATATAATTTATAAAATTAGCTTAGTGCTAATATCTTAAACACTCTGTTGGAATATTATATCAATAGAGGGCAGTACTTGGTGATCCTTATAACATGAGCATATTGACACATATTACCATATGGGTATTATTAACTGATGTGGTATTGCCAGATGGCGTTAAACTTTCTCTCTAGAGAGAATGTTACATTACATTTGTGCCTTTCGTTTATCACTCTGGGATGGTATGAGCTTATTGTTTCTGGTTCTATTTGCTGCTTCCGATGCGCATAATTCTACCTCGGCCCTTACAACCGGCGGTGCACAATCGCGATACTGCACGCCACGGGGCGACTAATAATGCTAAACGATGCTAAACGAAAGCGCCTTTTGTATATAACTACTCGAGATATTGTGTGAATTAATCCTCACTAGCTGAGCTACACTGATGAGATATAACGAGATCGAGAACTGGATATACCGATTGCTAAGAGGTGAATTCGCATTTATGGTAATAGTATTTGTTACAATTCTGTAACTGGCTATCGATCTTCCGATCATTCCGCCCAGTATCTCCATTTACCAGCGGAATAGCTCTCAGGTCTAATTAATATATAAGATTGGTTTGAGTTACACATACCGTTGGGTTTTGTAGCGAAAATACAAATACAACGATTGAGTTATCTTCATTATCTTCAAAGATATGGCTTGTAATGGTTGAAATTTGTATTATTCCTGCAAAAATACCTATTCAACACATTTTCCTTAAAAAAATGCAGTTCTATCGTTTTAAACGATGAATTCCAGTGTATTAAGGCAAACTTTTACCTAATTTTCAACATATGTAACATATTTTTTTGGTAAATTTTACTCTATTCATGTAATTTCGCGAGTTTTAAAGCATACTTATTTTTTTTCTCGGGATAAAACTATATGTATATTATCTATTGGCTTTTACCTTTCGGTTACATTTACATTACTTAACATTATAATTTACAATTACTGCTGTTTATAGAACTAATTCTCAACAAAAGTGCACACGTTAGTTTTTTGCCGCCTCAATCACCCCCACGAATATTGCAACCCACCGGGAGCGGCATTAGATTTCTCAGCACGAACGCAAAAACACCCGAATCGTCTAATTCAGCAAAACGCGCCGCCGCTATCGATTTTCCCCATGCTAAATAAACGGGGCCGACGATTAACACATATTTCACACACATGTTTTTTTTTGCCTCCAACTGATCCACCCCATTCACACAACAATATATAACACACGTCAGCTAATTAATTATCGATTTAAAATACATTTTTCGACAGTTCACCCCGCATGTGGATAGATTAATTACGCGATTTTCATAGTGAAAAATTACAATTTTTTTCGGTTAAAAACTCACCTGCGAAATTTTTCTCTACAACGCTCAGAACGCTGCTTTTCGTTATTTTTTCGTTTTTCTTTTTATTCTATGCACCCTTTGAGAAGCACGGTAGCCAACTTAGTGTGTTAAAATAGTCCCGAAAACGTGAAACAGTCGGGAACGGCGAGTGCGCATAGTCGGAGCCAACATGAAGATATAAATATCGGGCGTCTCCGTGGCGGCGCGCCAATTCCTGCCGGGCGGTACGCTCTTAGCGAGCGTCGGCGGCGCGTGCACAGCGTCCCGACGCCATCTATTCGGCGGCGGCAGTTTCAACCCGGCCGCTGCCTATTGATTTTCACCGCCGCCGCCGACGACGACGGCTAAATGAGCCATAAATTATTATGCGGCTCAATCGTTACACCAGTATTAAAATTACATCAGTCAAAAAGGGTGAGAGCTTGGGGGTGGTTTTTTTGTCCCCCGCAATATAAGTAAGAATCCATCACAGATTACAATCTGAACGGAATTGACTTTTCATCGACTGCTAGTGGTGGTGGTGGTGGTGGTAGGACAGCACTTTTTAAATGGTGAAAGTGACTTCCTGCTATATCTCAAACCAAACGTATTTAGTTATGAAAGCAATGCTATATCTTTGTTGATATATGAATTATACATAATTTCTGATATAGCAATAATTCAATCAAAAAATCATTGGAAGGAAATTCGAGAAACCATTTTTTTGGTAATGATCTGATCAGAGAGAAACAGAGAAAGAAAAATAATCAATCTTTTTTAAAGCTATCGATCAGAGGCCAAGGTGCTGATCAAATTAGTTTATGAATGATCTGTTTCTATTCGTACATTTAAAGAAAAAGATGTTCAGGACATAAATTTAAAATCTCATCCGATTTCCCACCGCCTTAAATTTAAACCCGCAACTGTACCCTTAACAATATTTATTAACTCCCCGTCGCCGTGCCCACAACCCGGCCACTTCATCCCCATTACATCCTGGCGGAGCCCGCTCGTACGCCGAAGAAAATAAATCTGAACGACTCATTAAAAATAAAAATAAAAAAATTCGCATGATGATGGATGAAGCGAATTTCCAGCGGCGCTGTTTCAATTTTTTTGTTTTGCACAATTCGTCAGGCTCGCGGCAGCGGCGGCGTGCTTGTTAGTCACTGGCAAAATTGCAGTCGTACAATATGCAGAGACGGCAGACACGCGAGGCGCGCATTTTTCGCCGCCGCCCCCAGGAATATGATATATGGATTCAATTGCGAATAAACTGCCGACCGAAATTACCTGCAACGTGAGCCAGTGCATATTTGATGCGCCGGTGGAGTGCTCACGTACGAGAGATCGCGATTTTGAGGAGACGCAGTCGCGAAATTTACTGCGATGGAAATAAACGTGAGGAGAGCACAATGTATGACTGTTTTAGTGGAGGCAAGTTACAATGAAATGGACTTTTTAAGGGCCGCTTCTACAATTGACATTGAGCAGGAGAATACAGCTATTTATGGAATAAGTTTGAGACATTTATGCCTGTATTCACCAACATCCCATAGATTTTATAGGTAATAAATGAAAATAATTGAATCATAGAAAGTAATGGATAACACTATAGTGCAGAGTTCAAGTCATTTGAAATAGTGGATGGGTATTGTTTGGTTGGTAGGGGCCACCCGCCCACCCCACATTCGCTCGCATAGCTTTTTCATTGGATATAGATGTTTTATATTGTTTAAACTATTCCAACAAGAGTGTTATCCTATGGAAAAACTATGCGAACAAAGGTGGGGTGGGCGGGTGGCCCCTACCAACCTGACTATACCCGTCCACTATTTCAAACGACTTGAACTATGCATTACACTATTATCCGTTATTTTCTATAATTAAATTAATGTCATTTATTAATTTAAAACTAATTAAAAAAATATATGTGAAAAATAAGGTAATGCATAGTTAAACAATATAAAACATCTATATCCATTGGAAAAACTATGTAAACAAGGTGGGTGGGTGGCCCCATCAACCTAACTATACCCGTCCACTATTTCAAATGACTCTGCACTACACTGTTATCTATTACTTAACATTTGTCCATTCAATAGTTTATTGTTACTATTACAACGAATACTTATGGGTTCAATAACTATTGATACATTTATGGAACGTTAATGAATACCAGGTTGACAAATGGGCGGTTCTACAATGCACATTTAACGAGAATAAGATTATCGTTGGTATATTATTAGGTGGAGGATCGGGGTAGATTAAATAATCTACTAACCTGAACCTAATCATTACCTTCCAAATGTTTATTGTTCTATTGTATATATTGTATGAATGTACTGGAGGTAATATATCCTCCTTATATCCTCATTCCTCATTTTGTCCTTTTTGTCACTCCTCTAACTCTTCTCATATACTTTATTTCAACTGGTTGTATTTTGCTCTTTTGTGTTTTATTTAATGTCCATGCCTCGCATCCGTATGTTAATATAGATCTTATTATAGCTTTATATTTATATACAAATACCCTTTATAAGGTACTCTAATCATTTTAAAATTATCTGTTGTTGCTTCAACTCATCCGAAAAATGAAACATAAACAACGTTACGTAATTTAAACAAAAAAAAACTCCTCTCCGTCGCAATTATTTATTTAATATTAACTCTCATTCCGTCTCATCCAATGCATTGTATGCTTAACAGTCGTTTAAATTATACTCTTGTGTATCAAAATGTTGGTAATAAAAGAAAACGCCGAGTTTCATTACGTACGCGCATTTGTATGGATGTGTATCTCGTTTCAATTTCTCGGAATCACTTTCGTTATTAAAATATACACAACGGCCTAGATTGCGCGCACAGAATGCTAATTCATCTTGACAGTGGTGCGCTTTATAATTGTAAACTACCATAATTTCATATGGAAATCTATATATTAATTTTTAATGCAGCAAGAAAGTTGATTGTAGAAACACATCGAATTCAATATTCAATAGAATACGTATTATTTTTTTAAAGAACTTGGGCTTAGGCCAGGGGTTTATAATAGATAATACATACAATTTTACTACACACACACACACACACACATATATATATATATATATATATATATATATATATATGTAGTAAAATGGTATGTATTATCTATTATCGCCTATATATATTCCGTATTGCTCTATTTTTACTTATTTTCTTATAGTGAATTGGGAGAGTTGGGTAGGGGTCATCTGTGCACCGTACACACAAATAACGACAAGCGGCCACCATCGCCATCACCCTGAACCAAAGGTGCTAACACCAGCTAACTCCAGCTAACTCCAGCTAACTCCAGCTAACTCCAGCGGTCAATCACCGTCGAGGAGTCAGTAGCTAACACCATCCTAAGGGAGTCGCAGTGCTTGTGCAACGGAAATTTAACACGTTATTCAAAAATGTATTAAATTGATTGCCATTTGGTTATTAATAGTCGTTCTAATATGGTTCTAAATTTGAGAATCCTAGTTGCACTCTTACTGCCTTTTTGAAGGATTAGCATGATGATATATCTCAGCTCAGCTAAGTTACTTCAAATAACAGCTGTAACTTAGTTATTAATTTTCAAAAATACATGAAATTTATTGTCATTTGGTTATTAATAGTCCTTCTAATATGGTACTAAATTTGAGAATCCTAGTTGCACAATTGCTGCAGGGATAAAATGATGGTATATCTCAATTCAGCTAAGTTACTTCAGAAAAACAGCTGTAACTTGGTTATTAATTTTCAAAAATGTATGAAATTGATTGCTATTTATTTACTAATGGTCCTTCTAATATGGTACTAAATTTGAGATTCCTAGTTACACTATTACTGACTTTTTAAAGGGTTAGAATAAAAATATATCTAAACTCATGTAAGTTACTTCAGAAAAACAACTGTAACTTGGTTATTAATTTTTTTAAATGTATGAAATTAATTGCTATTTATTTACTCATAATCCTTCTAATATAGTACTAAATTTTAAAATCCTAGTTGCACAATTACTGCCTTTTTGAAGGGATAGAATAATGATATATCTTAACTCAGCTAAGTTACTTTAGAAAAACAGCTGTAACTTGGTTATTAATTTTCAAAAATTTATGAAATTGATTGCCATTTGGTTCTTAATAGTCCTTCTAATATGGTACTAAATTTGAGAATCCTTGCTGCACAACTACTGCCTTTTTAAAGGGATATAATAATAATATATCTCAAATCAGCTAAGTTACATCAGAAAAACAGCTCTAACTTGGTTATTAATTTTCAAAAATATATGAAATTAATTGCTATTTATTTACAAATAGTCCTTGTAATATAATACTAAATTTGAGAATCCTAGTTGCACAATTACGGCTTTTTTGAAGGGATAGAATAATAATATATCTCAAATCAGATAAGTTACTCCAGAAAAACAGCTGTAACTTGATTATTAATTTTCAAAAATATATGAAATTGATTACTATTTATTTACTAATAGTCCTTATAATATGGTACTAAATTTGAAAATCCTAGTATCACAATTACTACCTTTTTGAAGGGATAGAATAATGATATATCTCAACTCAGCTAAGTTACTCCAGAAAAACAGCTGTAGCTTGTTTATTAATATTCAAAAATGTATTAAATTGATTGGCATTTGGTTATTAATAGTCCTTCTAATATGGTACTAAATTTGAGAATCCTGGTTGCACAATTACTGCCTTTTTGAAGGGATAGAATAATGATATATCTCAAATCAGCTAAGTTACTTCAGAAAAACAGCTGTAACTTCATTATTAATTTACAAAAATATATGAAATTGATTACTATTTATTTGCTAATAGTAATTTTCTAATATGGCACAAAATTTGATAATCCTAGTTGCACTATTACTGCCTTTTTGAAGGGATAGAATAATGATATATCTCAACTCAGCTAAGTTACTTTAGAAAAACAGCTGTAACTTGTTTATTAATATTCAAAAATGTATTAAATTGATTGCCATTTGGTTATTAATAATCCTTCTAATATGGTACTAAGTTTGAGAATCCTAGTTTCACAATTACTGCCTTTTTGAAGGGATAGAATGATGATATATCTCAAATCAGTTAAGTTATTTCAGAAAAACAGCTGTGTCTTGGTTATTTATTTTCAAAAATATATGAAATTGATTGCTATTTATTTACTTATAATCCTTCTAATATGGTACTAAATTTGAGAATCCTAGTTGCACAATTACTGCCTTTTTGAAGAGATAGAATAATGATATATCTCAACTCAGCTAAATTACTTCAAAAAACAGCTGTAACTTGGTTATTAATTTTCAAACGTGTATGAAATTGACTGCTATTTATTTACTAATAGTCCTTCTAATATGGTACTAAATTTGAGAATCCTAGTAGCACTATTGCTGCCTTTTTGAAGAGTTAGAATGATGATATATCTCAAATCAGCTAAGATACTTCAGAAAAACAGCTGTAAATTGGTTACTAATTTTTAAAAATGTATGAAATTGATTGCTATTTATTTACTAATAGTCCTTCTAATATATTACTAAATTTGAGAATCCTAGTTGCACAATGACTGCCTTTTTGAAGGGATAGAATAGTTACTCCAGAAAAACAGCTGTAACTTGGTTATTAATTTTTTTAAATATATGAAATTGATTGTTATTTATTTAATAATAGTCATTCTAATATGGTACTAAATTTGAGAATCCTAGTTGTACAATTACTGCCTTTTTGAAGGGATAGAATAATAATATATCTCAACTCAGCTAAGTTACTCCACAAAAACAGCTGTAACTTGTTTATTAATATTCAAAAATGTATTAAATTGATTGCCATTTGGTTATTAATAGTCCTTCTAATGTGGCACTAAATTTGAGAATCCTGGTTGCACAATTACTGCCTTTTTAAAGGGATACAATAATGATATATCTCAAATAAGCTAAGTTACTTCAGAAAAACAGCTGTAACTTGGTTATTAATTTTCAAAAATATATGAAATTGATTGCTATTTATTTACTAATAGTCCTTCTAATATGGTACTAAATTTGAGAATCCTAGTTGCACTATTACTGCCATTTTAAAGGGTTAGAATGAAGATATATCTCAACGCAGCTAAGTTACTTCAGAAAAACAGCTGTAACTTGGTTATTAATTTTCAAAAATATATGAAATTGATTGCTATTTATTTAAAAATAGTCCTTCTAATATAGTATTAAATTTGAGAATCCTAGTTGCACAATTACTGCCTTTTTGAAGGGATAGAATAATGATATATCTCAAATCAGATAAGTTACTCCAGAAAAACTTAGTTATTAATTTCTTAAATATATGAAATTGATTGTTATTTATTTAGTAATAGTTTTTTTAATATAGTACAAAATTTGAGAATCCTAGTTGCACTATTACTGCCTATTCAAAGTGTTAGAATGAAGATATATCCCAATGCAGCTAAGTTACTTCAGAAAAACAGCTGTAATTCGGTTATTAATTTTCAAAAATGTATGAAATTGATTATTATTTATTTACTAATAGTCCTTCTTATATGGTACTAAATTTGAGAATCCTAGTTGTACAATTACTCCCGTTTTGAAGTTGTCCAACCCGACTGATTCCGGAATTCACGCTCATTTTTCTGTTTTTTAGGTAGTTTGAAGAAGTGAACAAACGCAAAAATAATTATAAAATTATATTAATATTATTTAATTGCCAACAACCTAATAATAGTAATATATTAAGGCAATACAACAACGGGATATGGTTACTGCATTACCAAACCTAAATGTTGTAAATGTTGTTGATCTTTAAAATTTATTCATGTTCAATTTCAATTGCCCACAAATTTGATTTTTGGATTTGTTCCCTTCCTCAAACTACCAATTCAATTTCATTCTCAATTATATTTCTGAAGAGCCATAGAAAACGCGTGCTTGTTTATCACTCGGCAGCTGTTCTGGGCTGGTATTAGCTGGCTTTGAACAGCCCGGAACAGCTCCCGAGTGTTATCGCTCGAAAGTGCAGCTAAAGTACGCGAGCCACCTACCCCTGGCTTAGGAAATTAACATTCTATGATAGCAATTTACTGAAATAAATTTCGTTTTTAATATTTGGTCGTTTAGCAAACATATAGTGAATGGAAAAATCCATAAAGATGCAGCACGCACCCTCATCAACGCATACAACGTAATCGTTAATACGTGCTTGTGCAGCTTCCTGACATTCTTCCGTGAAAAATAGTGCTGCACACCCTTCGCCGTCCAGGGGAGGCGGCGGATTATATCGTGAAATTAATGATGGAGATGTCAGCGGAATTTTAGTTGGATCGTGCTTTCCACGTGCAGCGTTTTTTTTGTTGCCTCCCTGGCTAAGGGTGCCCGATACGCGCTCCTCGTGCAATCGGTAACTTAATAATGCACTTGCGAGGCGGCGGGGTTTGTCTAGGGTTATTATTATCTCGCAAGGGTTGTGATTTATCATTTCTGGGGCTAGATAATTAAGTGGTTGGCGGGAGTAGATAAGATAATGTTTGTATAATTAAAAAGAAAAAAATAATTAATGAATCTCACGTCCAATCCTTGCGATTCATAATGTAGGTTTTCCATTTTTGAATAAGGTACAATTTCGGATCTCTTTAGTTTAACTCCCCTTTACGCAGCCAACTGTGCCTGTCATTTAGATTAGATTTTTAATGATTAGGGTTGTGCTGATGTGTAATAATTGTTACTTAGTTTACCAGAGATGTACATTTATTATTTATTTATTAATTATTCATCATAAAACCATTAAAAAAACTACTTAATAGACAGAAAGCACAAAACAAAAATAGATGAAAAAGAAAGTACAGAAGACACACCAAAATATGGAAATCCACAAGGTGGAGTATTAGCCTCTTTTATATATACTATACATAAATGAACACAAACTTAAATTGGCACATGTTTTATGTTTTTTAAGTATACTGGTAGCTTGTTGTACTCGCTTATTTCCAAATTAATGTTATTTTGTAGAGTTTGAGGTTCGGCCTTTTATTGTATCTATTTCACTTCTTCTTCTGGTTCCATAGGTATGTATATCTTTTCGTTATATATATATATATATATATATATATATATATATATAACGAAAAGATATACATACCTATGAAACCATAAGAAGAAGTGAAATATATATATATATATATATATATATATATATATATATATATATATATAACGAAAAGATATACATACCTATGAAACCATAAGAAGAAGTGAAATAGATACAATAAAAGGCCGAACCTCTGCTCTACAAAATAACATTAATTTGGAAATAAGCGAGTACAACAAGCTACCAGTATAATTAAAAAACATCAAAGATGTTTAAAAGTAATCTTAAAAAACACATCATGGCGACGCAGTAAAGCAATAAGAAGTAATAACATACAAATTAAGAAGAGAAAACTAATCCAGCACAACAACAAACAACATCCTTCACACCAGGTTTTCCAGATCAACTCACCGATCGGTGAAAGCACTGCGAGGGAAAAAAATAGAAGGATGAAAAGAAAGAAACCGAAAATATTATAGAAGATACAGAAAAAAATCACAACAGAGACAAACGACACATAATAGGAAAAAAGGAAGTGCGCAAAAAGAATAAAATAAATAAGTAAATAATATATACAATATATATTATAAAGCCTTACACCAATAACAAGGTAGAAAGACGTTTGATTTAACAAATAACTACAATAATTATTTATTGAACAATACCATCGACATCAGGCAGTTTGAGCCACCCTTATTCGCCTTTCCACTGTGTGTGTTTGTCACCGCATAAAATTAAATTTCTAGTTATTAATATTATAACTATATAGAGCGAATTAATCTAGTTGTAACAATGTAAGCAAATTAATTCCAAAATAACATTTAATAACGAACCCTGTGCAATGATAACTTCCGAAAATTATGTATAATACACTGCCAATTCACGCCCTATAATAAACCACCCCCGCCCCCATTATAATTAACAACTGATATCATCGCGATAGCACAACGAGGCGGCTATAAACTTATCGGCTTTCATGCCCAACTAATTTATCCGGTATCACCAGCAACACCAATAATAATAATGATAATAACAATAATAAGCAACAAGCACGATTCCATCGTTTAAATGTCAAGAACGGGTCGCGGGTATCAATCCCGCTTACGCAACTCTCGGGCCTGATTCCCCCCCTACGGCCGCTAATTATTATTATTAGCCGGCAAATTTATGGACGCCGCGGCGGTTTTTTAATGCGAAAGGACGTTAATATTTACCCCGGTTTCATTAGGCCGCGCGTGATTAATCGGCAAACGGAGCGAGATTAATTATGTGTTCTTACATGCACAAAAATGAGAGAGGAGAGAACACGACCAAGTAATGAATTGCTCCTGCGAGTCATGTTGCATTGCAGGATGAAACACACATTTAGAGGCTGGATATTTTAATATTATTTATTATTAAGACGATTTACTGTACATTTTTTATTTATTGACTGTTTTTATAGTTTAAATGATATATATATATATATATATATATATATATATATATATATATATAAAAATTTCACCCTCCCACCAGACGGAACAACATCTTTCCTGGAATTTGGAAATATTAACTTTGTTACTGGCGTGTGGTAACTTGACAGTGTTTATTTGTTAGCCAGGTGACACTTTTAACAATAATTGAATTTTAGAAAATAGTAATAATTTAAAATTTATTACAAAAAAAACTCCTGGACAAAATTCCAACTTTTCGTTATAACTTACTGAAATATCCATCATCGTCCGACGAAGGAGGAGATGTGATTGTGTCGAAAGCCACACAGCCAATACGTCCTTTAAGTTCTTTCTTATATTCATTATGTTATTGATTATTTCCCCTTAATATAAAACTGTAATTAGTACCTGCATTACGTTATAATTACTATGAATTTGAATCTCTTCTGGAAACAACTTGCTACCGGCCTATTTCTGCCACCGCGTACATTGCTAAATGTTTATTTATCGCTCCGCAGTGATTGGTTAACAAATAATTAATAAATGCGTTTGCGTACGGGTTTCCTGCGATTATAAAAATCCCGATGTTGTAAATGTGCCATTAACCGCTTGAATCCCTCTATCAGAATTATACTGTAATTATGTGAATTACATCCAGTAGAATGGAATTATATAATTAGTTACCAAGAAGTTAACATCTTAATGGTCTAATGCCATTGCTCTATCTGCCAATGTTGTTTTTTTTTGTATGTGTGCTTGTCGGCGTTTTCGAAAATTAGAAAGTGGCCAATTTTTAGTCGGCGTATTTGATGGAATTTTAATGCGAGCGCTGCCGGTTCTAAAAACCGATCGCGCCAATGTTGATTAGGTCCTGGCGCTTCGTTTTAATTGGGTTACTGTGCATTCGGCGTTAACGGAGTTAGAGCGAGTTGCCGTTAACGCGATTTACGGCCAGACCCGTGCGTTAGCTCCGCCAGCTCCACGGGCATTGATTTTGGAGTTTCTAGTAGACTTATAGAAGGTTTTAGGATATACACCCATCCAAAGTGATTTCAACAGTAGGTGCGGTAATAATTTTCTAAGAAATTATTTAGTTTATATAATGTTTTTCTAGAAATATAACGGATGATATAGCCATTACGGTCTTCTGGATAACATATTTGTTTATTTATAATATAATTTATTATTAAAGAGCAATATTTTTTTGGGTGTGTACACATACATCTACGATTTCAGAAAATTCATTGTAAATGTATATATATATATATATATATATATATATATATATATATATATATATATATATATATGGTGAAAGTTTGACTTTGAGTTTGGAATTTCATAACCTCATGGATACCTCTGTATTTTCAACAAATAATTCATAGCAGAGCAAGAGAGACATTTACAATGAATTTTCTGAAATCGTAGATGTATGTGTACACACCCAAAAAAAAAATTGCTCTTTAATAATAAATTATATTATAAATAAACAAATATGTTATCCAGAAGACCGTAATGGCTATATCATCCGTTATATTTCTAAAAAAAATATATAAACTAAATAATTTCTTAGAAAATTATTATATAATATATATATATATATATATATATATATTATTTTAATGTAAAACCAGTGTTTTCTTCAAACAAATTCACCGTCCACAATTAGAGAATCTGTAATACAGTACAGATGTTTCTCCAAACGCAATTTCAAACTAACATAAAAACATTATGCATCATTTAAGGCGATTTTTCGATACAAAAAAAATTGTTGCTGCCAGCCAATAATTTGTTAAGCCTGCAGGAGAGATGCTGTGGCAGTCAGTCCTTTCGTCTTCGTCGCCGCCAGTGGAGAAGTTTTTAACAACTCTCACTAGCGACTTTTAAGTAGGTGAACCTGTTCCGAACAAACGACTGGCATCATTGTTGCGAAATCACGTCCGTCACGTCGGACTTTTAATTGAGATAACGCGCCCGTAATTGCAGGCGTAGGTTGCGCGTTCGACAGCGACGCCGTCCGACCCGGGCTAATCGCGCGGTTTTTGCGTAATCGATTCTATTATGCGAAAATGGAGTAACATGCATCACTTTCACTCGCACCAAGCACAACAAAAAAAAAAAAAATAGAACCTATAATGAAGTTGAATGGACTTCGAAAATGCTGTTAGATGTTCTGTATGGGGAATAATTTTTTAAGAAATTCGAATAGCGAGAGGAGTTACGGAGGAAAGTTTTTTTTTTGGTACAACTTTCATTTTTATTACAGTCTCAATATTCGTTTGATTGTATATTTTTTGTAATGATATTATGTTGGTATTTTATTTAATTTAATTTAAAGGTAAAGTGAAGGGCAGCGAAATTTGTATACATCATACATGCTCATAACAAATGAGCGAAATATCATTTGTTATGAGCATCTTCGCTACAAAGAGTCTACAAATGTTCCTTAAAGGTAAATATCTCATAATAATCAAAAAATGTAACATAAAAGTAATCTCAACCACAGAGGTTAAGTCCTGGCTGGTATGGGACTGCTATCAGAGCCTTGATGAGCTAGGTAGATAAGACAAACTAATTATACCAGAGGGCACAGTGGCATCCGAGGATATAACAAGGCAGACGAATTCGCCCTACATGTCGCATCAAATTCCTTAATAGATCCGGAACCCTATTGCAGTGTTTCAAAAACAATCACAAAAATATCTATGGTAAAATAGATGGCAATAAAGTCTTAGGAGTGTACAAACCAGCCAGGGCTAAGGCATGTAAAATAATTCGTAATAGGTCAAGTTCCAAATTCACAAAGGTGAATCATCACTATCGTTAGCACATTATTTGAACAGTCTATAGTTATTTGTAACCCCAATTAGAATATAATTAGCATAAGTACATATATATGAATACTTACATTCTTACATTTATATTTACCTCCGCGCACTAATGCGTTTGAAATGGAAGGAAAGGCTTATTGAGAGAGTGAATGGCTTTAAATATTTGGGCTTTTGGTTTGACTGTGTAGGAGGGCTTAGGATGCATGTGGAGTGTATGCAGGCGAAAGCAAGAATGGCTTGGGGGATTGCGTGCAGAAAATGGCGGAGTTTGTAGGGTGGTAACCTAGTAATGGCGTGCAAGATCTGGGATGGATGTGTAAAACCTATATTGTTGTATGGAGTGGAAGTGTGGGGATTGCGTGAATGGGAGGTAATAGAAATGGAGCAAAATGGTTCCTGAAGAATCTGATAGGGCTCTAAAGGTCGACACCGAGGGCAGTGCTGTTGCAGGAGACAAGTCGTATGAATATGTGGTGGGAGTCGTGTGTGAGGGTTGTGAAGTTTGAGGAAAGATTGCAGGATATGGGCGAGGAAAGGCTGGTACGGGAGGTGTGGATGAGGTGTAAGAGTAGAACAGAGAGTAGATGGAGGAAGGATAGAGAAAGGATGTATAAAAGAGTGGGTATGTCTGAGGTGTGGGTAGAGAAGAAGCTAAGATAAAGGGGTAGCCTAGGAACTGAGATAAGGGAGAGATTGAGGGATATTGAGTGGCAAGAAAGGCAAGTAAGAATGGCTGAGAGCTCATACAACCCGGGCTACGTAGAGTGGCAAGTACAGGGGAAACTCCCGAGCTACTTAGCCAGGGGAGAGTGGAGCAGAGAGTACAAAGTATGCATGGCAAGAGCGAGGTGTTGGTCAGAAGAGCGAGGGAGAAAAGTGTGGATGGGGCTGGGGTACACCGCGTGTGCGCTGTGTAGGAAGAGGAGTGACACGTGGTGGCACCTTAGCAGATAATGTGAGGGAGTAAAAGCAGAGTGGGTTGGAGAGTGCAGAAAGCTGAACGAATGGTTAGAAGAGGATGGGAAAGGTGTGAAAATCTACAGGAGGCTAACCTGGTAAAGGAAATTGGCGAGGGAAGATGGACTTTATTTTAGTGGTTAGAAAAATGATGTATTTTATGTTCATTTGTATTTTTTTTGGTTTCTTTTTTATTTCTTTCTGTGAAAGTGTTGTTTTTTTTTTGGCTTGAATTTGTGTAAAAGGGTTGGGCTGATATGCCAAATAAAGGTAATTTTTTTACTCCTGTTATTTGTTATTAGCATTTCTTCTACAGGGGATAATACAACGTAATTCGTTGTATTATCCCCTGTAGAAGAAATGCTAATAACAAATAACAGGAGTAAAAAAATTACCTTTATATTTATAATATTAAACCATGGAATAAATAAATTAAATTTTCTGAATATTATTTAAAAAAACACTGTTTGATTGGGGGGAAAAAGTAGATAACAATACGATGCAAATCGGATTAAATCATTAGAAAATTGAATGGACGCTCGGCGGAGTCCCGCGAGGAGATTGTGTTTACAAAACAAGCTGGAAAATATGAAACAGCCGGCCCCATCCGGTAATTTCTCCACGATCGGAACTGGGCTAACGCCGTTCACGCAAATGACTCGCGCCAACGAAAGTGGAAAAATAACAATGCACGGTTGATAACGCGGCTGCGATCCGCCCGCAATTATCAGCTCTTCGGCATATTTGCGTGCGATATGTTCCACCGCGGGCCCTAATATGCCTGTAATTACCGTTATTATTTTATTAGCTCGAGACGGCGGAACAACGCGGCCAAGGTCGAAATCACTCTGATTAAAAGAGCATTTCAATTTTTTTTTGACCTAGTCACTATTATTATTTATAATAATAATATTTATTTAGAAAATGATAATAAATACAGTCCCGGGTAGTTGGTACTATTTGTCATACCATTAAGGCTGGGATTTGGCATATACTTTCCTTATGGCGAAAATTGTGTAATTTTTTCCAGCTTTTAGGTAAAACTACGCCATCGAATGACATACAATTTATGCAAGTTAATAAAAACACTTCATCCTTGGTATTGAAACTTAGTTTGCAAGAATTGATCAACAGTGAGAAACAATGTAGTGCATAGTTCAAGTCGTTTGAAATGGTGGACTGGCATAGTTTGGTTGGTAGGGGCCACCCGCCCATCCCACCTTTGTTCGCATAGCTTTTCCATAAGATAATACTCTGCTTGGAATAGTTTAAACAATAGAAAACGCCTGTATCTATTGAAAAAACTATGCGAGCGAAGGTGGGGTGGGCGGGTGGCCCCTACCAACCAAACTACGCCAGTCCACCGTTTCAAACGACTTGAACTATACACTACATTGTTTTTCACTTTTTTTTAACGAATTAGCCGTAAACTAACATGTAAAATTAATTGAATAATAGAATGTAACGGATAACAATGTAGTGTAGAGTTCAAGTCGTTTGAAATGGTGGACTGGTATAGTTTGGTTGGTAGGGGACGCCCGCCCACCCCACCTTTGTTCGCATATTCTTTTCAATAGATACAGACGTTTTCTATTGTTTAAACTATTCCAAGCAGAGTATTATCCTATGAAAAAACTATGCGAACAAAGGTGGGGTGGGCGGGCGGCCCCTACCAACCAAACTATACCAGTCCACCATTTCAAACGACTTGAACTCTGCACTACATTGTTATCCGTTACATTCTATTATTCAATTAATTTCACATGTTAGTTTACGGCTAATTCGTTAAAAAAAAGTGAGAAACAATGTAGTGCATAGTTCAAGTCGTTTCAAATGATGAACTGGCATAGTTTGGTTGGTAGGGGCCGCCCACCCACCCCACCTTTGTTCGCATAGTTTTTTCATAGGATAATACTCTGCTTGGAATAGTTTAAACAATAGATAACGTCTGTATCTATTGAAAAAACTATGCGAGCGAAGGTGGGGTGGGCGGGCGGCCCCTACCAACCAAACTACGCCAGTCCACCATTTCAAACGACTTGAACTATACACTACATTGTTTTTCACTTTTTTTTAACGAATTAGCCGTAAACTAACATGTGAAATTAATTGAATAATAGAATGTAACGGATAACAATGTAGTGCAGAGTTCAAGTCGTTTGAAATGGTGGACTGGCATAGTTTGGTTGGTAGGGGCCGCCCGCCCACCCCACCTTTGTTCGCATAGTTTTTCCATAGGATAATACTCTGCTTGGAATAGTTTAAACAATAGAAAACGTCTGTATCTATTGAAAAAACTATGCGAGCGAAGGTGGGGTGGGTGGGCGGCCCCTACCAACCAAACTATGCCAGTCCACCATTTCAAACGACTTGAAGTATGCACTACATTGTTTCTCACTAATTTTTATGAATTAGACGTAAACTAACAAATGAAATTAATTGAACAATAAAATGTAACAACTAACAATGTAGTGCAGAGTTCAAGTCGTTTGAAATGGTGGACTGGCATAGTTTGGTTGGTAAGGGCCGCCCGCCCACCCCACCTTCGCTCGCATAGTTTTTTTCAATAAATACAGACGTTTTCTATTGTTTAAACTATTCCAAGCAGAATGGTATCCTATGGAAAAACTATGCGAACAAAGGTGGGGTGGGCGGGCGGCCCCTACCAACCAAACTATGCCCGTCCACTATTCCAAATGACTTGAACTCTACACTACACTGTTATTCGTTACTTTCTATGATTTTGACACACGTGTTTCGTATTTATCAATAAAATGGAAAAAGAACAATATCGATCTTTTTATGTTTGGATAGAAAAATATGCGAAGGAATAAAAGTGAAGTTGAAAGCTGTCCCGACCCTTCACCATCTATGACAACCATAAGACATTGAAAATGATACAACCAACCCACTAGGAGGAAAGTTAAACGCCATCTGGCGGCACCCGTACATGTGTTATTGGTCATAGCCAAGATTTTTTTGGAAATTCGGCTCAAACGAGAAGGTTAACGTCGAGACAGAATCGTATTTTGAAAAGTTTGACAAATTGTATTTTTGTAGGGGTGAAAAATATGGAAGAAACGTTACACAAGTGTATTGCACTAAATAAGATTACATTGAAGAATAGAAACAAATGTGAAAAACTTACGTATAAACACGGTTATTTATTGATCCACCCTCGTATTTGTAACATCTACATTTATTGCCACCGATTTATCAGCTTGTTCTTTTAACCGTTTCGCCAGATTATCTGGATTTGAGGTGTCTGTTCATTTAAATTCTTTAATCAATTCATTTGGATTGCACCGCTTCTGGCCATATTTTCATTTCATTCAACCGCTGATGTTGAGTGTATCTCTTGCCTCCTGGCCTGTACAGACGTTCGTAATTGCAATTCAAATGCATGGCGCGGGACCTCGCGCGCTAAGTGGATGCGATTTTAAAATTGATTTTTAGTGCAGCGTTTCACGTGTGTTTGCGCTAATTGAAAACCTGTGTAGCTGGAGCACTGGCAGCTGAATAATACTGCGACACGCCAACAATAATATTGATTCGGTGTGTGGAGAGTCATGTCAAGATTGCATCAGATTATCGATATAATTTTTATGAATATTAGTTTAATCGGCTGCATTTTGTACAAATAAATCGGTGAGTGGAAAAACTATATACTCAAGGTCGGAAGGAAGTTCTAGAATCGGCTTGGGGACGACTCATTAAATAAAATAATAATCAAATTGAAGAAAACCAGAAATAATATAATAATATAGTTGAATCGGTGAATGAAAAAATCTTATAACTCCAAAATCGTAGTTGATATAAAATCTGTTTTGTGGGAAAAGTATTCATGTAACAACAATTAGATGTACAAGAGAGTTGTAGGAGACGACGCCCTCTACAACTCTCTTCTATGTCTTTTGCTGAGACATGTATATGTTTCCCATAAAACAGATTGTTATAGACGTAGAAGAGAGCTGTAGAAGGCGTCGTCTTCTACAACTCTCTTGTACATCTAATTGTTGTTACATGAATACTTTTTCCACAAAACAGATTTGATCTAAACTACGATTTTGGAGTTATATGATTTTTCACGCACCTATTCAACTATATTATTATACTATTTCTGTTTTTTTTTTAAATTTCTTCGGAAATTTGATTTTTATTTTATTTAATTAGTTCCCAAGCTGATTCTAGAACTTCCTTCCGACCTTGAGGAACTGGGAAACCTCTTATCCGATAATTGATAAATTAAAAAAAAACTTCTAACTTTATAAGGCTATTAGCCGTGAGGCTTTTCCGTCGGTAAAGAGAGAAGCTCAGAGGATTTTAATCAACTAGTATTTACCTTAATTTCACAGAAAACCTATAAACAAAATTTTCGCGAAAATTTGCCCCAATGAGGTTCGAACTCAGGCTCCCCAATGCTAAGTACGAGATAGACAATGCTTCTAACCAATCGGCCACTGAACTGAGTTTGATAAACTTTACAGAAAACCTCTGGAAAATTGTGAAAGGTGTTTCGCGAAAATTTGCCCCAATGGGATTCGAAGTCAGGTTCCCCAAGTGCTGGCCTAGTATGACCATCATTGGCAACTCCTCACCCGCCAGAGTTTTGCAGCTCGCACGCAAAATTGACTGGTGGGACGAGTGAGTAGCCTTAAAGGGAGGTTTCATAATGGACCCATTTTGAGGCCTACGTATCTGTAGCTATGCTACCCTCCAGCCAACTATTCAGAACTATCCCGAACAGGCTCCCCAATGCTCAGTACGATATAGACAACGCCTCTAACCAATCGGCCACTGAGCTGGGTTTGATAAACTTTTATTTTAGATTTTCTACTTATGCCACTTTCATAGTCACCAGCAAATATTAAACTGGAAAAGTTAAACAGAATAGAACGAGATGCCACGCCTTGATGTACCAGTAGGCATTTTTACTCACCGGCGCACCTGGACATAGCCCTGATTATCTCTCTATCTATTAGGATGGGTTTTATAAACGAAGATTAATATAATAATTTCGAGTCGATTTCCAATTCGAGAGTAACGAGTTACTTTTACTTTGTCACAAAGATCGATATTGCCATATATCAAATGAGGTAGATGGGGCTGTGAAATGCAAAATTAACAATAATTTATGCCTAGATATATCAGTGGATTAACTGTAACGACAGACTACATTTAACTCAGCCTGGGCTTAATTAATTACTTATAATCGTGGTAAGATTAGCATTTCAACATTAAAATCTTACATAATCGCTATTAAGTTAATTCCGCCGATTATCCACGCATCGTCCCAAAAAATCTACAAGCCACCGCACACATCGGCAGCATGCAGCATCGGAGTGAAAGACCGCAAAAGCCAGAGAAGGGATTCAGAGCCACGACGACGGCCAGCAAATCCAGTCCTGTGTGCATTTCCAACATTTAAGTGAAACACGCCGAAGGTGCTCAGCCAGTGTCAGTGTAAACTCTTGCGCGGTAGCAGCAGCAAGCAGCATTATGGCGGCCCCGAAGAGGCCCACTACCGTTGCCCTCGTCCTCTACCTCGTAGGTAAGTAAAACCCTCGATAGATAAAAAAATGTTTAATTTTTTTTTTAATGCTGCTAAAACCGCAGGATCGCCCTTTTAACGACGGTTTACACCGCGCACCGATAGTGAAAGTGTTTGGATTTGCATAAATGAAGGTGACGCGCCCGCATTGAGAGAGAGATATCTCCTTTACGCGATTTACGGACAAATGTGAAACGCCATTAAAAGCGCCATTAATAATGCAGAAAAAGGCGCGTTTTAATAATTAACAGCCGTTTTAATTGCACCTTCGCCTAGGGGCGATTATAACGTCGTTACGGAGAGGAGAGGTTGTTACGAAATATTTAACACTTTCCAAAAATGGGATAATAGCAAATTAATGGTATTATAACTGCTATGACAACATTCCGAGCACACTCGCACACACACACAAAAAACTTTGTGTGCAAATTGTTTTGTTTTAACTGCATACTATATTTAACTTAACTACTAATGCTGACAACCCTGACTTTCGTCGAAAAGCTATGATATTTATAGAAGAGTTAGTCTCAGCTTATATATGCTGAGTTTGACTAACTCTTTCTATAAATATCATTATAGAAAAAGTTAATCAAACTCAGCATATATAAGCTGAGACTGACTCTTCTATAAATATCATAGTTTTTCGACGAAAGTCAGGGTTATCAGGATTAGTAGTTAAGCCTTTCGGTCCGGCCGGTAGCATTTGCCACCAAAAACATTTACAGGCCTCTACTTACTGTGCCTATCGATATGTTTCCTTTTAATCACTTCCAACAAGTATTTTAAAGAAAATCCAAATGTTTTTTTTTTTAATTTTGTTGTGTGTGATTAAGCGTAATAATAACTAACAAAGAAAAAAATATTTTCTAATTAAAAAATCCAGGGCTGAACGGGTTTTCAGCCCTGGATTTTTAAATTTACTTTATCACAAGGATCAATTATATACATCAAAGCTGTTTTATTGGTAAATATTAGGAAAACGTGCATTGATTACTGATATATCATTGTAGTTTGTTGTTATTTGATTCATTCCGGGAATTTTCTGATAATGTCATGAAAAAGTATGCAATAGTTTCTGAATAGATAAATTCGATGCACATCAAACCAACTATAAATATATAAATATATAAGTTATAAATATTTGCAAAATTGCGAATAATTAAAAACTTTTTGTTTTATTTTATAATACAGTAGAGAGTTTTGAACACACCCCTGATTTTTTTATAAAAATTACTAAAGGGATTTACCTAGAAAACTTAAATTTATCACAAGGATCAATTATGTACATCAAAGTTGTTTTATTGGTAAATATTAGGTAAACGTGCAATGATTACTGATATATAATAATAATAATAAGAATATAATTGTATTTTTTTCTTCTTTGATTCATGCCGAACATTTTCTGATAATTTCATAAAAAATTACGCAATAGTTTCTGAATAGATACATTCGATGGACATCAAACCAACGTAAACTTATAAATATATGCAAAATTGCAAACAATTAAAAACTTTTTATTTTATTTTATGATAAAATAGAGAGTTTTGAACATACTCAAATTTTTTTATAAAAATTACTAAAGGGATTTACTTAGAAAAGTTACATTTATCACAAGGATCAATTATGTACATAAAATCTGTTTTATTTGAAAATATTAGGTAAACGTGCAATAATTACGTATGTATCATTATATTCTCCAGTTATTTGATTGATAACAGACATTTTCTGAAAATTTTATGAAAAAGTACATAATAGTTTCTGTATAGATACATTCGATGCACATCAAACCAACTTAAACTTATAAATATATGCAAAATTGCAAACAATTAAAAACTTTTTGTTTTATTTTATGATACAATAGAGAGTTTTGAGCATACTTAGATTTTTTTTTAACAATTACTAAAGGAATTTACCCAGAAATGTTAAATTTATCACAAGTATCAATTATGTACATCAAAGCTGTTTTATTAGTAAATATTAGAAAAACGTGCATTGATTACTGATATGTCATTGTATTTTCTTCTTATTTAATTCATTCCGGGCATTTTCTGATCATTTCATGAAAAAGTATGCAATAGTTTCTGAATAGATACATTCGATGCACATCAAACCAACCTAAACATATAAATATATGCAAAATTGCAAACAATTAAAAACTTTTTGTTTTATTTTATGATAAAATAGAGAGTTTTGAACATACTCAGAATTTTTTATAAAAATTACTACAGGGATTTACCCAGAAAAGTTAAATTTATCACAAAGACCAATTATGTACATCAAAGCTGTTTTATTGGTAACTATTAGGTAAACGTGCATTAATTACTGATATATAATTGTATTTTCTTGTTATTTGATTCATTCCGGGCATTTTCTGATAATTTCATGAAAAAGTATGCAATAGTTTCTGAATAGATACATTCGATGCACATCAAACCAACTTAAACTTATAAATATATGCAAAATTGCAAACAATTAAAAACTTTTTGTTTTATTTTATAATACAATAGAGAGTTTTGAACACACCCCTGAATTTTTTATAAAAATTACTAAAGGGATTTACCTAGAAAACTTAAATTTATCACAAGGATCAATTATGTACATCAAAGTTGTTTTATTGGTAAATATTAGGTAAACGTGCAATGATTACTGATATATAATAATAATAATAATAAGAATATAATTGTATTTTCTTCTTATTTGATTTATGCCGAACATTTTCTGATAATTTCATAAAAAAATTACGCAATAGTTTCTGCGTAGATACATTCGATGCACATCAAACCAACTTAAACTTATAAATATATGCAAAATTGCAAACAATTAAAAACTTTTTGTTTTATTTTATGATACAATAGAGAGTTTTGAGCATACTTAGATTTTTTTTTAACAATTACTAAAGGAATTTACCCAGAAATGTTAAATTTATCACAAGTATCAATTATGTACATCAAAGCTGTTTTATTAGTAAATATTAGAAAAACGTGCATTGATTACTGATATGTCATTGTATTTTCTTCTTATTTAATTCATTCCGGGCATTTTCTGATCATTTCATGAAAAAGTATGCAATAGTTTCTGAATAGATACATTCGATGCACATCAAACCAACCTAAACATATAAATATATGCAAAATTGCAAACAATTAAAAACTTTTTGTTTTATTTTATGATAAAATAGAGAGTTTTGAACATACTCAGAATTTTTTATAAAAATTACTACAGGGATTTACCCAGAAAAGTTAAATTTATCACAAAGACCAATTATGTACATCAAAGCTGTTTTATTGGTAACTATTAGGTAAACGTGCATTAATTACTGATATATAATTGTATTTTCTTGTTATTTGATTCATTCCGGGCATTTTCTGATAATTTCATGAAAAAGTATGCAATAGTTTCTGAATAGATACATTCGATGCACATCAAACCAACTTAAACTTATAAATATATGCAAAATTGCAAACAATTAAAAACTTTTTGTTTTATTTTATAATACAATAGAGAGTTTTGAACACACCCCTGAATTTTTTATAAAAATTACTAAAGGGATTTACCTAGAAAACTTAAATTTATCACAAGGATCAATTATGTACATCAAAGTTGTTTTATTGGTAAATATTAGGTAAACGTGCAATGATTACTGATATATAATAATAATAATAATAAGAATATAATTGTATTTTCTTCTTATTTGATTTATGCCGAACATTTTCTGATAATTTCATAAAAAAATTACGCAATAGTTTCTGCGTAGATACATTCGATGCACATCAAACCAACTTAAACTTATAAATATATGCAAAATTGCAAACAATTAAAAACTTTTTGTTTTATTTTATAATACAATAGAGAGTTTTGAACATACCCCTGAATTTTTTATAAAAATTACTAAAGGGATTTACCTAGAAAAGTTAAATTTATCACAAGGATCAATTATGTACATAAAATCTGTTTTATTTGTAAATATTAGGTAAACGTGCAATGATTACTTTATAGCATTGTATTTTCTTGTTATTCGATTCATGACAGACATTTTCTGAAAATTTCATGAAAAAGTATACAACGGTTTCTGAATAGATACATTCGATGCACATCAGACCATCATAAACTTTAAAATATCTGCAATTAAAAATTCGTAAAGTATGAAAACTTAACCTCCATAAAACTGTATTTTTAGATTGCATTTAAATCCAATTCAAGCACGTCGATTGGAAAATGTACGTACACGTCGATAGTTTTAATTAGCAGTGTCTAATAATCCAATTTATAAGTAATACCTCCCCGGGTGGCGGCGATCGATGCGCGCAACGAAAATCCCATTTAAATTTAATGTCAGCACCGAAGCGCCCTTTTAATAAGCCCCCCCAGACAATTGGGGATATCGATAACTTTTCCAATTTTAAAAAATAAAATAAAATAAAATCTATAATCTCCCGCAGGGACACAACTAATGGCATCTAATTAGAAATAGTAGAGCTTTACAAAATTGTTTTACACGTATTGATAAATAATATCATGCAATTTCGTTTATATAGTAATTTTATGAAGTTTCTTTTTAACATTAAGGCTGGGTTGTATTTTCTAATAGATGGGTTGTTTAGCTCTTGTTTGCCTTCCTGCAACGCAATCAATGTTGATTTATTGTGCTTTACCAAGACTCTCTTCGTGCGAAACGTGGAATTTCTGGAAGAACAATAGAAGTAGGTTCTCCCAGAAAGTTTCGGACGAAGAGGCCCTTGCTTCTCAGCTTCATAATCGTTAGATGCTCACCAGCATCTCTTTCCCACCCAAATATGCTGGGCATGTGCACAGTATGCGTTCGGCAGTTACAATGGCCGATTCACATAATCTACATGCAGTATTGTCTGCTTTGCCTATTTTATGAAGGTGATATTTTATCGGTTGATATCCTGTTAGAATGCCAGTAACAGTTCTTATCTCATTTCTTGAGAGGTATAGGATTTATCTTGTTCCTTGCACAATGAGCATTTTGGCTTGTCTTTGTCCTGTAGTGTGTCTTCAGTAATTTTGCTTTTACTCCTCCTAGGGCTCTCTTGTGAGCCCGCATGTTAACTATGGTCCCTCTGCCCAGCTCTATTAAACACTAGGCATCTAATACTAGGGGAGTGCTGGCCTAGTATGGTCAGCATTGGCAGCTACTCACCCACCAGAGTTTTGCAGCTTGCACCCAAAATTGGCTGGTGAGACGAGTGAGCAGCCTTAAAGGGAGGTTTCACAATGGGCCCATTTTGAGGCCTAAGTGTCTGTAACTATGCTACCCTCCAGCACTGGCTACTTCCCGCACTAGTGCGGGAAGTAGTATTTCCCGCACCCAAATCAATGCGGGAAATGACTTGTCTTAGGACATGAGTGCAAAATAATAAGTTTCCCGAATGAATTTTAAGAGCACTAGTGCGATTTACCGCACCCAACTCATTGCAAGAAATGACTTGTCTTAGGCCATGAGTTCAAAAAGGTAGTTTTTTCGTCAACAGTAGATAGGTAGAAAGTATGTTAAAAACCTGAGTATGGACAGTATTGCAATTTGATTAAGTAGTATACGCAATTCTATACAATGTACCCCCACACAGTATTACATTATTAATCTGTAAACCATTTTATAATAACAAAGGACATCAATTGTATGCAGAATGAACTGCATAAAACAAAGACAACATAATTGCCCCAACATTAACCGCATGTGTTGTAATAAAATAAAAATATCACAATTCTTTCACTCTAATGACCCAATCACGTGAGACATCTACAATCCCAACAAATTAAATTCACATGCAACAATTTGTACGCATTAGTAATGCAAATTGCAACCGTTTTTTTTCCTTTCTTTCTATAATCGTTCCACAAATAACTCTATCATAACTCCATCACGGATCTTAATTAAATGTTGATCAATACGGTAACACGGGGCTGTGCTCCGTTAAAACGGTTTTAATTGCCCGGTTATTAAGCATTACGGTAGCGCCGCCGCTGTTTACGGTTTCGGACAGTAACCTTTAACAACAACAAAAAATCAACACGATTAGCTGCGCGGAGACCGCGACGAAAGGATTAGCGTTTGTTATGTGCGATAAATTAATATTTACGATTGTGTTTGCTGGGTTGATTGTTATTGCTGTTGGCCGCGACAGAGAGACAACGCGTACACCGGTATGCTAATGTCCGGTCTTAATTATGAGCATTCGAATGCAAATATGAAAATTGTTTGTAATAATGGTTTTCTGTGTTGTGTAATAGAGTTAGGTGGGTTAACAATGCACAATGGAGCTTGGATGGTGATGATATCTGTGCGAAACAGTGTTGGGTATACCTATACCCACACATGTAACGTCAAAAAGGGCCGTATTTATCGACACCGCTTTCTAGGAAACCAGGACTTAACCTGGATTTCGTAAATTAAGTCTCGCCAATTTATCCCCAGATAGATAACACATATTTGATAAACCCGAGACACCTGTAGCGGGTTTATCAAATATGTGTTATCTATCTGGGGATAAATTGGCGAGACTTAATTTACGAAATCCAGGTTAAGTCCTGGTTTCCTAGAAAGCGGTGTCGATAAATACGGCCGTTTTTGACGTTACAAGATACGTTTTAAGTACATGTAATTGAAAAACTCACCAGATTCCATTGTAATTCCTTACATTTTCTCAATACTTTGAAGTATACCGCTCTCTGAATTACCAGATTTATTTAAATATACATAAAAGAAATGTGTGACATCCAAATGACATTTCACTAGAGAACAACGTGTAATTTAAAAGCACATTGCTCGAATTTTAAATACTTTTTTTTAATAGCACGCCAATAAAAGTGTTTTTTATGTAGTCATCGAATATTACAGCGGATGCAATGCTTTTTATTTCAAAGCTCTATAACGCGAATGACTTTATGCGATCTGGCGTTCTGCAAATAACGACCAAGTTTGATTTTATATCCCAATAGATACATTTTAATTAGTTCTCAAATTGATTGATTTTTAGGTTTAGGGATTCACTTTGAGATACATTTTTATAATAATAAAACGTTATGATTACTATCACAGTGCGATCAAAAGTATTGAGAAATGTTTGTAACAATCAAAATATGTTAGTAGTATTATTAGATGATAATCACAACCCATTGTTGATGATTAATCTGTTTAGCACGACCTGTGTGCACTTGAACCATCACTTTTACTTTTGCTCTAAAACCAGCAATGCGCCAATCGCGCGCGTATCAATTAAGACACTCGAAAACATATTATTAAAGCTCCCACCTCGGGCAGAAATACCAAATAGTTATCCGGTGGCATAATTACGTTCCGAGGTAATTATCCCACATCCTTGTCCTTCTTTTACAAACACCCTTCTCTCATATATTATTGTAACTTGCAACGAGGCAATGCATTTTATTTTACAACGAAATATATTGTGTGTATTCATCCTCACTAGCTGGACTACACTGACGAGATGTAATAAGATCAGAATCTAGACACTAGCTGGGCTACACTGACGAGATGTAATAAGATCGAAATCTAGATATGTAGATGTTGGTTCACACTTATATATGATATATTTAAGTGTATTTTCCATATATAAATAAATAATTTTGTAAGATATATTATCACATTCTTACCTGATGAGATTGTTGACGTGCGTTGGATGCTGGTTCAATCGGTTCTTGATAGTTGGTGTGTGTTGGATGCTGGTTCAAACGGTTCTTGGATAGTAAAAAAAACGCTCGAAAACTGCAAATAAAAGAAAAACAAATTATGTTTAATTTTACATATAAAATATTGATGTGCAAAGTTTTTGGTGATATTTCGTACTATTTTTCTGCAGCACCCAGTATTGTAGAAAATGACTACTAAATGTATTTAATAGAAAATTTAAACAAATATTGTAAAAATTGTAAAAAAAAATTAAAAAAATATTGTAAAACAAAATAATTCAGGAAAACAGTATGTACCCATATAAAATCAAATATCGCCAAAAATGATACAACTAACCCCCTAGGAGGAAAGTTAAACGCCATCTGGCGGCACCACATTCATTAGCAATGCACACCCATATGGTAATAACCATCAACATGCTCATGCCATCAGGATCACCGGGTAGTGCCCTCTATGGAATAATATTCCAATAGAGTGCTTGAGATATCAGCATAAGGCCAATCTTATAAAACATATATAAGTCTGCATCCACCCCTTCGCTAAGGAGTAAAACGAATAATGTTTATTTTTACAGTACAAAATATTGTATGTACAAAGTTTTTAGTGATACCTCGTACTATTTTTTTTCAATCCTCCTTTTAAATCTGTGAGTTATTTCTGTACCACACAGTATTATAGAAAATTAATACTAAATGTATTTAATAGCAAATTTAAACTAAAAAAATAATTCAGAAAAACAGTATGTGCCCATTTAAAATCAAATATCGCCAAAAATGATACAACTAACCCCCTAGGAGGAAAGTTAAACGCCATCTGGCGGTACCACGTCAATTAGCAATGCACACCCATATGGTAGTAACCATCAACATGCTCATGCCATCAGGATCACTGGGTAGTGCCCTCTATGGAATAATATTCCAACAGAATGCTTGAGATATTAGCATTGACTAAAAAGTCAAAAGTAGGTAATTAGTCAATGATATCAGCACAAGGCCAATCTTATAAAACATATATAAGTGTGAATCCATCCCTTCGCTAAGGGGTGGATTCACACTTATATATGTAAAACAAATAATGTTTATTTTTACAGTACAAAATATTGTATGTACAAGTTTTTAGTGATACCTCGTACTATTTTTTTTTCAATCCTCCTTTTAAATCAGTGAGTGAGTTATTTCTGCAACACTCAGTATTATAGAAAATTACTACTAAATGTATGTACCAATTGAAACTCAAATATAAATGATACAACTAACCCCCTAGGAGGAAAGTTAAACACCATCTGGCGGTACCACATCAATTAGCAATGCACATCCATATGGTAATAACCCAGCCAGTCCAGTGTTGTTTGTTAACATGGGAAATTAATAAGATTCGAAACGTCTGTACAGTATTTTTTTATATAAATCAGTAAGTAGAACCTCACAGAAAATAAAATTGAAATATTACACTTATTACTGTACTCTCACATTAAAAAGTACTTTATATTTTATCTAGTTCTCAAATGGAAAGGATAAAATCTCGATTAATGCGCTCCGATTCATTTCTTCTCTCGCCCATATAACCTCGATAAATCCTGATTATCGCGGATTATCCGGTGCACTTCGTTCCGGATGGGCAGCCGGACGTGGAAATTTTCAATCCCATAGTTCCCTCTAGTCCACGCGAAACGACGCCCGTCGCCGGCGGTGCGCTTTGATATGCACTTTTTTCTAGCGGCGGGAAATGTTTACATGCAGCGGCATTCTTTCCACCGGAGATTTAAATTTTATACGGCTCTCCCGTCACGTCATGTCCATTTCCTTCTTGTTTGTATGTGTATGTGTTTGTGTGTGTGTGTGTGTGCACGCGGTTTTTTAAAATTGTATTTTAATTTTTTCGTAATGCCGGAGTGGTTGAAAAGAAAGATACAAACAACGGACAACTGTAGAACTCAAAATAAACAAAGTTAGATAGAGAGGAAAAAAATCACGTTTACATATTTGTAGGATTATATCATAAAAATACACGGTCAATATATCAATAATACTGTCAATCCTAGTACTGTCAATATTTGATTCAATCCTCCATTTATAGAATAGAATAGAATATAATAGAAATTTATTTCAGATGCATACAATACATATACAATTTTATATCATACATTGAAATATTGTCGACAAAAAAAATGTATCAGGTAATGAATTTTCCGGATAAAAATCAGTATTCTTTTCATTATATCATTAATATACCTTACACGATGAGTAATACAAGCAATATTTTAGAATAATTAACATTTTAAACATATTACCGTATAGTAATACTGTCATTATTCTAAAATATTGACAGTAATATTGATCGTGTAAGGTGCCTTATATTCCAAACGTATATGTATGCTTATATACAAAAAAACCAAGTCAATGTTTTGAGCCGACACACTTGTAATTTATGTGTTTTTCTGCTGTAATTTACACATCAATTGTACAAATAACTCATAATTGTATTTATAGAAGAAGAAGAAGATATATTTATTGTAACACATATACATACAAGATATACATACATGTACAAGAGGCCATAGACCATGGTATTTCAGCCTAAGACAAAATTGTATTTATAGAAGAAGAAGAAGCAAGACATATTTATTGTAACATACATACATACAAGATATACATACATGTACAAGAAGCCATAGACCATGGTATTTCAGCCTAAGACAAAATTGTATTTATAGAAGAAGAAGAAGCAAGACATATTTATTGTAACATACATACGTACAAGATATACATACATGTACAAGAGGCCATAGACCATGGTATTTCAGCCTAAGACAAAATTGTATTTATAGAAGAAGAAGAAGCAAGACATATTTATTGTAACATACATACATACAAGATATACATACATGTACAAGAGGCCATAGACCATGGTATTTCAGCCTAAGACAAAATTGTATTTATAGAAGAAGAAGAAGCAAGACATATTTATTGTAACATACATACATACAAGATATACATACATGTACAAGAGGCCATAGACCATGGTATTTCAGCCTAAGACAAAATTGTATTTATAGAAGAAGAAGAAGCAAGACATATTTATTGTAACACACATACATACAAGATAGACATACATGTACAAGAAGCCATAGACCATGGTATTTCAGCCTAAGACAAAATTGTATTTATAGAAGAAGAAGAAGCAAGACATATTTATTGTAACATACATACGTACAAGATATACATACATGTACAAGAAGCCATAGACCATGGTATTTCAGCCTAAGACAAAATTGTATTTATAGAAGAAGAAGAAGCAAGACATATTTATTGTAACATACATACGTACAAGATATACATACATGTACAAGAGGCCATAGACCATGGTATTTCAGCCTAAGACAAAATTGTATTTATAGAAGAAGAAGAAGCAAGACATATTTATTGTAACATACATACATACAAGATATACATACATGTACAAGAGGCCATAGACCATGGTATTTCAGCCTAAGACAAAATTGTATTTATAGAAGAAGAAGAAGCAAGACATATTTATTGTAACACACATACATACAAGATAGACATACATGTACAAGAAGCCATAGACCATGGTATTTCAGCCTAAGACAAAATTGTATTTATAGAAGAAGAAGAAGCAAGACATATTTATTGTAACATACATACATACAAGATATACATACATGTACAAGAGGCCATAGACCATGGTATTTCAGCCTAAGACAAAATTGTATTTATAGAAGAAGAAGCAAGACATATTTATTGTAACATACATACGTACAAGATAAACATACATGTACAAGAAGCCATAGACCATGGTATTTCAGCCTAAGACAAAATTGTATTTATAGAAGAAGAAGAAGCAAGACATATTTATTGTAACATACATACATACAAGATATACATACATGTACAAGAGGCCATAGACCATGGTATTTCAGCCTAAGACAAAATTGTATTTATAGAAGAAGAAGAAGCAAGACATATTTATTGTAACACACATACATACAAGATAGACATACATGTACAAGAGGCCATAGACCATGGTATTTCAGCCTAAGACAAAATTGTATTTATAGAAGAAGAAGAAGCAAGACATATTTATTGTAACACACATACATACAAGATAGACATACATGTACAAGAAGCCATAGACCATGGTATTTCAGCCTAAGACAAAATTGTATTTATAGAAGAAGAAGAAGCAAGACATATTTATTGTAACACACATACATACAAGATAGACATACATGTACAAGAGGCCATAGACCATGGTATTTCAGCCTAAGACAAAATTGTATTTATAGAAGAAGAAGAAGCAAGACATATTTATTGTAACACACATACATACAAGATATACATACATGTACAAGAGGCCATAGACCATGGTATTTCAGCCTAAGACAAAATTGTATTTATAGAAGAAGAAGAAGCAAGACATATTTATTGTAACACACATACATACAAGATAGACATACATGTACAAGAAGCCATAGACCATGGTATTTCAGCCTAAGACAAAATTGTATTTATAGAAGAAGAAGAAGCAAGACATATTTATTGTAACATACATACGTACAAGATATACATACATGTACAAGAAGCCATAGACCATGGTATTTCAGCCTAAGACAAAATTGTATTTATAGAAGAAGAAGAAGCAAGACATATTTATTGTAACATACATACATACAAGATATACATACATGTACAAGAGGCCATAGACCATGGTATTTCAGCCTAAGACAAAATTGTATTTATAGAAGAAGAAGAAGCAAGACATATTTATTGTAACATACATACGTACAAGATATACATACATGTACAAGAGGCCATCGTCCATGGTCTTTCAGCCAGACAAAATTGTATTTATATTAATTGAATTTCTCTGTTAATTTCAGGGTTGTCAGTGAGTGTGAACGGTGCTCAATACCTAGGCAAACCCCTGGGCAAGCTGACGGAACTGCACCACGGCGTCTCCGGCGAGGTCTACGCCGTCGACTCGCGGACTTTGCATATAAAAGATTTCACCTACGATGGCCAAGGGCCGGGTAAGTACCGCACCGGAATCCTCTACAAGGATTCCCGCCAAATCCTCTTAGGGGCGCACTGCTCGAATTAATTCAATTAGCCTCTTGAAACCAATCTGATTTTTATGTAAGACGATTTTCGATAATTAAGCTGCGCTCGCTGCGTCCTCGTAGCGAATTCATTAAAACAAAAGGGGACGCAAGAAGATGCCGGGAGGATTACGCAAGTCGCTGGGGGTTGGGACTTAAGTTGTCAGGGTATTTTTGATTTGAGTAATTGCAGTTATACTCAAAATGTAATCTTTTAAAAATCAATATATATCCGTTGGCCTTTTCTACCGCAATGTGGTGTATCAGTTTTAATTTTTCTCAATTTTTTTTTTTTTATAAATGTTTTGCTTTCTCTTCTATTTTTCTATTTTTATTGTTCTTTTGTATATATTGTATGAATGTACTGGAGGTAATAAATAAATAAATAAAACAATTATTGCCAGTTCAAATATCAATACGCATCGAAATGTATTCGTTGTCTTATTGTTTAGATTACATTTCTTTCACGGCTGCTTTTCAAAAATTAAATATATATATATATATATATATATATATATATATATATATATATATATATATATAAGTTGAAAATTGAAATTCTAGCTCCTTGGGGTAGTGCAGCAATAAAACGCTATTTTTATATATTGTCCTACACTTTACTACTTGCCAATGTTTTGCAGTTCAGTTAACTACTTCATCAGGGCTCGGCTATAATTGGTATTATACAATATGTTAAAAGAGTGAAGTTTACAATTATTAAAAAAATTACAAAAATTTTGAGTTTTGATTTTGGTTATTGCTGCACTATCCCAAAGAGCTAGAAACCACGGTTTCTATTTTCAAGTTAATATATATATATATATATATATATATATATATATATATATATATATATACAGATATATTAACTTGAAAATACAAACCGTGGTTTCTAGCTCCTTGGGATAGTGCAGCAATAACCAAAAACAAAACTCACAATTTTTGTAATTTTTTTAAATAATTGTAAACTTCACTCTTTTAACATATTGTATAATACCAATTATAGCCGAGCCCTGATGAAGTAGTTAACTGAACTGCGAAACATTGGCAAGTAGTAAAGTTTAGGACAATATATAAAAATAGCGTTTTATTGCTGCACTACCCCAAGGAGCTAGAATTTCAATTTTCAACTATATTATATATATATATATATATATATATATATATATATATATATATATATATATATCATCATCTACTAAATCCATCTACAAACATAAATAGGGGTCGGCAAACTTTTGAGGCAGAAGAGCCAAAAATATCTGACTTTATTTCTTTTTCATCCAGTATGGATAGTGTTGGGAATAGAATCAAATGTTCGCACAAACTCTCTTTATTAGGTCTCCTGATCATTTCTGGAAAATATTTGTCCCTATCGTCTGTGATACATGTTTCCTCCACGTTTTCAGAAAAACTACTGTATATTTCAAAACCAAATTTTGTATGTGGCTATTATCTTACGTAACTGCATATTATATAATTTTTGGTGGAAATCGGTATATCAACTGTGAATTTCTAATTAAAAAAAAATGATGACTATGATGATACAACTTTCTATAGAGCCGCAGTTTGCCGACTCCTGGTCTACACATTGCATTTTTAAAAGTAGGACTCGTTTATGTTTACAAAATATTCATCACATGTGTATTAAATATTGTATTGTGATAAAAAACAAAGTAAAAAATCGTTTTATTTAACATGTGTATTATTTGTAATATCATTTCTAATACACTTATAAAACTTTAGATTATATCTCGTACAATTATCATGGTTATACTCACCATACTGCTGCAGATTAGTCTAATAACTTTCAAATAAATCTCGAGTGCGTTTCCATTTTCATAATTAATCTATTTATTATTAATACCGCGCGGCGGAACGTCCGACACAATTACATCTCATCATATTTAAATATTTACCGAGAAAGTTTGTTATTGCGCTATCCGAGGTAAATGAATTATGAGCGACATCGATCGATCTGGAGCAGTGAAAAATGTTGGCCACGATGAAATCGAATAGGCAGCTGGGAGAAATGAATAAATAAAAGAATAATGTTGACCAGATATAGAATAATAGAAGAATAGTAGCAGGTATATATATATATGTATATATATATATATATATATATATATATATATATATATATATATATATATGTATATATATATATATATATATATATATATATATATATATATATTGAAAATCTTCTCTACCGATAAATTATCATAATTTACAGGTGCCAACAAATTGCACCTATTTACAATTTGGCGTATTTGGTTTCTTATAGCTACCAATGGATCCCTAGAAATAATTAAAAATTTATTAACAAGGTGGTTTCTTTGTGAAACCAATACGAATCAAAGGATTAAGTTGAGGTATTACTCTTCATAGGATTTTTTTTTTGTGTCTTTTTTGATTTCTTTCTGTGAAAGTACTGTTTTTTTTTCGGCTGGAATGTGTGTAAAAGGGAAGGGTTGGGCTGATATGGCCAATAAAGGTCTTTTTTTTTGTTTTACTCTTCATAGGAAACAATATTCATTTATATACACATAAAACTATTTTTGTTACGTAAAAATTACATGAAAAGCGACTGATTTCATGAAACTGCTTTCGACATAAACACATCTGCTACTAATAATTGTGTGTAGTAATTTCCCATTCAATACAGTTTTTGGAAATATAATTTTTTTTTCTCTTATATTTTAGCCGCGTATTTCTTCGCCGGAAATTCGCGTGCGCCCGGAAACACCGGATTCCGCATCCGCGACGAGAACGGCAGCCCGGAGGTGCTGCGGCGCTACAGGAAGGAGGGCGTCACCATCACCCTGCCCGAGGGCAAGAGTCTCAACAACATCAAGTGGTTCTCCGTCTGGTGCGAAGAGTTCGAGGTGAGTCAATTTCCGCACGCGATAATCGTGTTTGCAAAGACGAGTGGAAGATTAAATCATATGTATGATTATAAAAAAGCCTTTGAAGTTTGTGTGCTACCGACAAGAATAGTACATCTAATAGGGATGGCATTATTATTGAAAACAGACGATGGGGGAGTACATACATGTTTCATTTAATTAGTGATAATTCATGAAATATCGAGATTGAACCCTGCAGCACCCTTGCAGGTGCTTGACGTGGTGGATCAGTAAAGGTCGTTTTAGACAAGACAATTTCTTGACTCAAAAGTTAGTCAAGATGCGAAACAATCTAAATTGTCTCGTATCATACAGCAAATTATTTGAAATATTGAATTGGATGGTAGATCGATTGGAAAAATATGACGCGTTCTATTTGTGAAAGACAAATTGTATGGGAGGAGGATATATAATATATGAAAGGTCGACACCGAGGGCTGCTGTTGCAGGAGACAAGTCGTATGAGTATGTGGTGGGAGTCGTGTGTGAGGGTTGTGAAGTTTGAGGAAAGATTGCAGGATTTGGACGAGGAAAGACTGTTACGGGAGGTATGGATGAGGTGTAAGAGTAGAACAGAGAGGAAGGATAGAGAAAGGATGTATGAAAGAGTGGGTATGTCTGAGGTGTAGGTAGAGGAGTAGCTGAGAGAAAGGGGTAGCCTAGGAACTGAGATAAGGGAGAGATTGAGGGATATTGAGTGACAAGAAAGGCAAATGAAAATGGCTGAGAGCTCATACAACCCTGGCTACGTAGAGTGGCAAGTGCAGGGGAAACTCCCGAGCTACTTAGCCAGAGGAGAGTGGAGCAGAGAGGACAAAGTATGCATGGCAAGAGGGAGGTGTGGGTCAGAAGAGCGAGGAAGAAAAGTGTGGATGGGGCTGGGGTCCACCGCGTGTGCGCTGTGTAGAAAGGGAAGTGACACGTGGTGGCACCTTAGCAAAGAATGTGAGGGAGTGAAAGCAGAGTGGGTGGGAGAGTGCAGAAAGCTTAACGAATGGTTAGGAGAGGATGGGAAAGGCGTGAAAATCTGCAGAAGGCTGACGTGGGAAAGGAAATTGGCGAGGGCAGAGGGGGTTTAGTTTATTTTAGTGGGTAGAAAATATTAATTTGTATTCTTTTTTTATTTTTTTTTTGAGCCAAGAAATTGTATTGTCTAAAACGACCTTAACGCCCGGATTTTAAGAACTTTATTTGGCATAACCCCTCAAAAAATACTAATCAGCATCAAGAACAACAAGAAAAAATACATAAAAATAAATAAATATAGTCTTTTTCATTCATCTCAATAAAATTGGTATCCAGCACAATCTAAAATATTCTGTTTCAACCAGATTGTCGTTATTATGCTGAATTTTGTTTAATTATTATTTTCAGGTGAATTTCGGCGATGTCAAGATTCCAAAAAACTTCGACTACCCCCGCCCTCTAAAGATTGAGGGGCTCCGGGGGGTTCACGGCGTCTCTTCCGATAACATTGTCATTGTGGATGCACAAACACTGCTCGTACCAAATCTGTCGTACGATGGCGAAGCTCCAGGTGAGTAATTTTAATGAATTTGTTCAAATTTCATGAGAAGAACATAATCGCGATTTAATTTTCTATTTCTACCATTACGCAATTATACATATGTATGTTATATGGAGTTATTTACATACATATGAAATCAGAGATGGAAAACGAAACAGCTATCATATTCATAGATATGAAAAAGCTTTTGTTACTGTATGCAAAGCAAAATGAAATCTCGTCTGAACAATCACTTTCATTATTGATCTAGGTTACTAATGAACCCGTTATACGCTTTTGATGTAGACAGCAGTGAAATATAATTTCACCTCAAAAATAAGTCAATAATTCAATAAACAACTCGGCTAACATCTACTTACTAACATAAAAATATACTTCTTGTTACGAAGTTAAGGAGTTATGAGGGTCCTTATTCAAGGGTTAGTATAAACATAATAATAAAATATGATCGCTAATTACTGCTAATATTTTTATACGGCTACCGACAATCAGAAAGAGGGAAGCCCGGCGGAATTTACATAAAACAGTATTTACCTTTAATTCCCCGAACTCTAGTTAATGTTTTGTTTTTGGTATTGTAAGATAAATAAAACGGATGAGATATTTTCTTTTTGAGTGGCTGCTTCCATTCTATACAAAAGTGGAATAGAAACACAACATTATCATGAAGCAACTCGTGCGTGCGTCAAATTAAAGCATTTCTGCGAAAAAGACAACAACAACAAAAAAACGTACCGGTTCTAACTAATTAGATACGACCTACAAATACCACAGACATTTTTGCTCATTAATCACTTTACGTTACTAGCTAATTACACTCAAACAAAAGTATTTGGAAAATTATGGGGATTTTCTCTTGGAAATTAAATAATTTCTAAAAACAAAAATTCGATCAATAAAATATGATTGAAATTTTAGTTTTTAGAAATTATTTAATTTTCAAGAGAAAATCTCCGTAATTTTCGAAATACTTTTGTTTGAGTGTAATTAACTAGTAACGTAAAGTGAAATTATTTCATTTCCAAGAGAAAAACCCCGTAATTTTCGAAATACTTTTTTTTTATCAACACCTTATATGTAGATTATATGTATTTACAGCATTTAAGATGTTATAAATATATCAATGAAGGAGACGAGGAAAACTACTGTTTTTGCTATTTTATTTATAAAATAAATGGTTTTATTCATATCCTTTATTCAAATTGAATTCCACAAGGATTCAATTTCTAAAAGATATATATTTTCACTCAGCTCAGTGGTCTAGTCCGGCATACGTACTGAGTATTAGCGTTGAGTGAAGAATCTATATATATATATATATATATATATATATATATATATAAATGCGCAAGATAAGAAAAATAGCGCAGAGTTCAAGCCAATTGAAATAGTGGACGGGCATAGTTTGGTTGGTAGGGGCCACCCGCCCACCCCACCTTCGCTCGCATTGTATTTTCAAGGGATAACACTCTTTCTGGAATTGTTTAAATAATATAAAACTTCTGTATCCATTGGAAAATCTATGACAACAGAGGTGGGGGGGTGGTCGGTCCATACATCATTTGAACGTATTTTCCTCAAAAATTCGTTTGTAGTGCAGAGTTCAGGCCATTTGAAATGGTGGACGGGCATAGTTTGGTTGGTTCAATAGTTTATGGGAACTATAAAGTTTATGGGATGTTGGTGAATACTGACATAAGTCTATTGCAACTATTGCAAATCCCATCCATAAGTGATAAGTAAAAGAATTTTTTTTTAAGAAAATATTTAACAATTTTATTATTCAATTGGAGTAACTGAACACAATTATTCTTATCTCTGAAAGTTGCTACAACGATGAGGCTATATCTTCTGTCTAAAGGGTTATTACCTTTAGACAGAAGATATAGCCTTATCGTTGTAGCAACTTTCAGAGATAAGAATAATTGTGTTCAGTTACTCCAATTGAATAATAAAATTGTTAAATATTTTCTTAAAAAAAAATTCTTTTACTTATCACTTATGGATGGGATTTGCAATAGTTGCAATAGACTTATGTCAGTATTCACCAACATCCCATAAACTTTATAGTTCCCATAAACTATTGAACCAACCAAACTATGCCCGTCCACCATTTCAAATGGCCTGAACTCTGCACTACAAACGAATTTTTGAGGAAAATACGTTCAAATGATGTATGGACCGACCACCCCCCCACCTCTGTTGTCATAGATTTTCCAATGGATACAGAAGTTTTATATTATTTAAACAATTCCAGAAAGAGTGTTATCCCTTGAAAATACAATGCGAGCGAAGGTGGGGTGGGCGGGTGGCCCCTACCAACCAAACTATGCCCGTCCACTATTTCAATTGGCTTGAACTCTGCGCTACATAATTATCCATATTTTTCTATAATTCAATCAATTTCATTTATTATATTTAATTTAATTTAAAAAATATATAGGGAATAATGTAGTGTAGAGTTCAAGTCGTTTGAAATAGTCGACGAGTATAGTCTGGTTGGTGGGGACCGCCCACCCACCCCACCTATGTTCGTATAGTTTTTTCAATGGATATAGACATTTTATATTGTTTAAACCATTCCAGAAAGTCTTATCCTATGAAAAAAACTATGCGAACAAAGGTGGGGTGGGTGGGCGGTCCCTACCAACCAGACTATGCCCGTCGACTATTTCAAACGACTTGAACTCTACACTACACTACCAACCAAACTATGCCCGTCCACTATTTCAATTGGCTTGAACTCTGCGCTACATAATTATCCATATTTTTCTATAATTCAATCAATTTCATTTATTATATTTAATTTAATTTAAAAAATATATAGGGAATAATGTAGTGTAGAGTTCAAGTCGTTTGAAATAGTCGACGAGTATAGTCTGGTTGGTGGGGACCGCCCACCCACCCCACCTATGTTCGTATAGTTTTTTCACATTTTATATTGTTTAAACCATTCCAGAAAGTCTTATCCTATGAAAAAAACTATGCGAACAAAGGTGGGGTGGGTGGGCGGTCCCTACCAACCAGACTATGCCCGTCGACTATTTCAAACGACTTGAACTCTACACTACATTATTCCCTATATATTTTTTAAATTAAATTAAAAATAATAAATGAAATTGATTGAATTATAGAAAATTATGGATAATAGTGTAGTGCAGAGTTCAAGCCATTTGAAATAGTGGACGGGCATAGTTTGGTTGGTAGGGGCCACCCGCCCACCCCACCTTCGCTCGCATTGTATTTTTCAAGGGATAACACTCTTTCTGGAATTGTTTAAATAATATAAAACTTCTGTATCCATTGGAAAATCTATGACAACAGAGGTGGGGGGTGGTCGGTCCATATATTATTTGAACGTATTTTCCTCAAAAATTCGTTTTTAACAAACACAAACACAATGCGTGGCCGACTATTAAAGCAGTAGAGTTGAACTAAAAGTGATTCGCGTTTTTTGAAATAATAATAAATGGCGTTTAGCTAAAGCTTGATAAATTGATATAAATATAATATAATTATTTTTTACGGAAAACAATGAGAAAATTCGGATTTATTAAAAGTTTTGAACATGTACGGAATCATAGAAATTGTCTTATCGATAGTAGTTAACAAAAATTGTCAAAATGTAGATTATAATCGACTAAAATATAGTCCTATGAAAATTCGTGTTTGACAAACACAACAAAATTAAGAAGTGCCGCACTTTCCAAACATGCGATGCGTATGAAAGTATAAATATTGTAGAAATATCACCTACAAAATTCAAAACTAGCAGACGATGATCTAAAATTATTTATTTATTCATTAATTAATTAATTCATTCATTCATTAATTCATTAATTCATTAATTCATTAATTCATTAATTCATTCATTCATTCATTCATTCATTCATTCATTCATTCATTCATTCATTCATTCATTCATTCATTCATTCATTCATTCATTCATTCATTCATTCATTCATTCATTCATTCATTCATTCATTCATTCATTCATTCATTCATTCATTCATTCATTCATTCATTCATTCATCCATTCATTTATTTATTTATTTATTTATTTTCGGATAAATAACAGCCATACCCCAAGCCTATGACAATGTACCACAATCCAGTGTTTGTATTACAATATTAGTATGGAAGAAGAGATACAAATGTACGCTTGAATTGTCTGTGCGAATTCTGATAGATGCGACAAATTCCTTAAGAGATAATGGATCGAATTCACTAGATACAACGCGCCGAAAAATCCACTATTATGATCATTAATGATAAACAATCTTAAACACAGCCCTCATTCCCCAGCACTAAACTAACTTTCATAATCTAACTCTATCTACCATTTTAACACAAAACGAGTCTCGTGTAAACGTTCACGCGACATTTCCGGGCAGAAAAATCACCCTCTATTTTTATCAGCGCCGGCCAGCGTTTATTTCACGATACATTAAACAGTAAATAGATCCGCGACCATAGGGCGAGCGGGCGGGGGCGGCGGCGATAAAAGTGGCTGATTAATGCACGCGACCGCCGCTGATGGATGGCAGTGTGAACCAGGCCCTTCCAACCGCCCCCCCGCGAAGAGCGGACGGTCACGATAAATTATTCACGTTAGAGCGGCCGCATTGTGCGGGCGCACAAATAAATTGCCAATGTTTGTCAATAATGGACACGCATGAATCTCACAAGGAAAACGCTGACAGACCTTTCAAAACGGTTTACTGAGAGAATATGTTATCATAACAGAACAGAATTTTAGAAAAAAAATTTAACATTATAGTCAGGATCGTTTTATCGAATAATAAGGATAGCCAGGTGGGTAGCATTTAGGGGGCAGCGGTAAATTACTATGTACATAATAATATAACTAAATAAAAAGACCAAAAAAATATCTGGTGTGGGCACCACACGACTTTTCGAATGACTTAATATTAAATCAAAATTTAAGATATTTCGGTTCAAATCTGTTCGATTCACTTTTTCACGCTTTTTCTCGTGATCACTCTAATGTATGTGTAATGTATACAACTGTATATACAATAGTTCGAGTTTATAGTTATTGTCGATCAAATTTTCTCACATTATCCGATATGTTCTTATATATTCTCACATTCTCCGATATTTTCTAATATATTCTCACATTTACCAACATTTGCATACATTTTCCTACATTTTTTACATTTTCACACTTACCACTTATTCCCATAAATTCTCAAATTTTCTCAAAATTGTTCACATTTTCACATTTTTTCCCCACATTTTACCACCATTTTCTCAGATTTCCACACATGTTCTCACATTTTGCGACATTGTCCAACATTTTCCCTTATTTTCTCAAATTATCTCACATTTTTTTAATCATTTTCTCACATTTCCTCATATTTTCCCACATTTTCCCACATTTTACTACGTTTTACCACATTTTACTACATTTTCATTAAAAAAAAGACCTTTATTTGGAATATCAGCCCAACCCTTCCCTTTACAAATTCCAGCCGCAAAAAAAACAATACTTTCACAGAAAGAACTAAAAAATTAATAAAAAAAGAATACAAATTAACATTTTCTACCCACTAAAATAAACTAAACCCCCTCTGCCCTCGCCAATTTCCTTTCCCACGTCAGCCTCCTGCAGATTTTCACGCCTTTCCCATCATCTCCTAACCATTCGTTCAGCTTTCTGCACTCTCCCACTCACTCTGCTTTCACTCCCTCACATTCTTTGCTAAGGTGCCACCACGTGTCACTCCCCTTCCTATACAGCGCACACGCGGTGTACCCCAGCCCCATCCACACTTTTCTTCCTCGCTCTTCTGACCCACACCTCGCTCTTGCCATGCATACTTTGTACTCTCTGCTCCACTCTCCCCTGGCTAAGTAGCTCGGGAGTTTCCCCTACACTTGCCACTCTACGTAGCCAGGGTTGTATGAGCTCTCAGCCATTCTCACTTGCCTTTCTTGCCACTCAATATCCCTCAGTCTCTCCCTTATCTCAGTTCCTAGGCTACCTCTTTCTCTCAGCTTCTCCTCTACCCACACCTCAGACATACCCACTCTTTCATACATCCTTTCTCTATCCTTCCTCCATCTACTCTCTATTCTACTCTTACACCTCATCCATACCTCCCATACCAGTCTTTCCCCGCCCAAATCCTTCCATTTTCATACATTTTCACACATTTTCACTCGTTTTTAAACATTATTATACATTTTCACACATTTTCTCACATTATGCGACATTGCCCAACATTTTCCCATATTTTCCCAAATTATCTCATATTTTCCCACATTTTACCACATTTTACTACGTTTTACCACATTTTACCAAGTTTTACCACATTTTCATACATTTTCACACATTTTCACTCGTTTTCACACATTTTGAGACATTTTTACATATTTTCTCACATTATGCGACATTGCCCAACATTTTCCCATATTTTCCCAAATTATCTCACATTTTTTAAACATTTTCTCAGATTTCCTCATATTTTCCCACATTTTCCCACATTTTCCCACATTTTACCACGTTTTACCACATTTTCATACATTTTCACACATTTTCCCACATTTTCTCGCATTTTGCGACATTGTCCAACATTTTCCCACAATTTTACAAATTATCTCACATTTTTTTAATCATTTTCTCCGATTTCCTCATATTTTCCCACATTTTACCACATTTTACCACATTTTACCACATTTTACCACATTTTACCACGTTTTACCACGTTTTACCACATTTTCATACATTTTCACACATTTTCTTAACTTTGCATTTCATAAGCAATGTTAATTTTAGAATTTTCCATTCAAATTCTCTCAGTCATATCGTCCTAAATATAAAAAAATTACATTTTATTTTATATTGATGTGTCTGTCAGTATAAACCCTGCTCATGACCCCCGAAATCCCTTTCGGTTTCAGATGCTAAATTCTGGGTCGGCGCAGGACCGAAGCCGAGCCCTCAGGGCATCCGGGTGCCCGATGAAAACGGCAAAGAGGTCCCGCTGCGTCGGTACGACCGCAAAACGGTCGTGCTGACGCTACCCGGCGACCTCACCGTCTTTGACATCGGACACTTTGGGATCTGGTGCGAGGCGTTCACCGTGGATTTCGGTCACGTGCAATTACCACAAGGATCCAACGTGCCGCCCTCATTGAAGATGCTAGGCGTTAGTCCACAGGTAAGAGTGAAAGTAATTTCATTTGCGGTTAAGGGTAACATTTTAAGTTGTATTAGACACAATGAAGAGATCGCAGATTTGTTGTGTTGTAGTGATGCAAATTGGTTTGAACAGGATTGTATTTAATGTTATGTCAATGACTATTGCATCAATTACTGATGTATATAGTTTCCTTGTAATCCGGTGGGTGAATATTCAAATACAATGGCGGCATCACTATCACTTATTTTTATTAAATAAGTAGAAAATGAAATAACAAAATATATGTCAAATCAGACTACTGATAAGATGAATTTAATTCGTATACCTTATACGAGGGTAATAAACAGTCTTAGTTTTATAGAGCCGGTTCATAATTATAATAATAATCGTTTAGTAGTATTATCACTCCAAGAAGTTTACACAAGTCAATACAATATGAGAATTAAAACAAAATACACATTTACACAATAAAAAATACGTAAAAACAGGAAAAATATAAATACATCTAAAAGGCACCTTACACGATCAATATTACTGTCAATATTTTAGAATAATGACAGTATTACTGTGTGATAATATGTTTAAAATGTTCATTATTCTAAAATATTGCCAGTATTACTCATGGTGTAATGTATATTAATGATGTAATGAAGAGAATACTGACCATTATTCGGATAATTGATTACTTGATAAATATAAAAGGAGGATTGAAGCAAATATTGACAGTAGTAGGATTGACAATATTATTGACCGTGTAAGGTGCCTTTAATAGTAACTTATTAAAATTAAAATTAAATAAATGTACAAAAAAAAATACCTAGCCAAGATTATAATCATTTACATGGTTACGGGTCAGTATTAGTGAGTTCTAAGTCCTGGCCAATACAATTTACGTACTCATCAGTAGAATAATATGCTTTGGCAATCAGGGTTTTTTTTTTCAAAACATATTTGAATAGTTTTTTAGGCACCACAACCACCTTGATGTTAGCATTTAAGATTAGATTAAAATTGATGGTTGCTCTGTTAAGAGTTTTAATAAAAATACAAAAAAAAGCCACCACATGAGGGTGCATTAAGCAATAAGGAAGCTGTCTAAACGCCATCTAAAAGATGAAAAATATCCAACCATCCTGTATAATTAAGGACACTCTAAATATAATCCACATACTCCGACTGTTGCTTTTAACACTTTTTGCTATTGGATTATTGTGACTATTCGAGACATGACCGACTGACCAACAAACAACAACAAACAAAATCCCGCCCTCCCCACTAGACAGTAATATATTTGTGTTGTTGCAGAAGCGACCTCGCACTTTCCAGAGCGATGTGTCGGGTTCTCATCAAACTGCTCTAGTGGGGGGCGGTCATGTCGAAGCCACCACCTACCGGCCGGCGTCGCGCTTCGCATCCCGCAGGAGCGACGGCGCCGCCGTGGTAGCAGGCCACGGGCTGGTCAACCGCGACATTTACAGCCACCAAAACGCCATCCCTCAGCACAACAACCACTTCCACCAGTTCCCCCAATACCAACCATTCCCGCACTACCAACAGCAGCAAGTTCGCGTGCCCGTGCCGTACATTCCCTTCGCGCACCTCCACCACCAGTACCAGCAGCCACAAAATCAACTAGTTCACAATCAGAACCACTACAATGCTATCAGCTACCAGCATTTCGGTTGAATCGGTGCTAAGTTATTGCAAACAAGAGGCTTTATTATTATTAGTAAAATATTACGCTTTATCAGTATTTAATGGAGGGGTTTCATGCTCTTCATGGGCGGTGCTGTTATTTATTTATTGTAAACAGGGTTTTCTATTTTAATTTAACGCTTTCCAAAGGTCGCAACACAGACAGTATTAGTAAATTTAATTAGGAAATAGTTACGTTGCAAATGAATTAGAATGGAAATTAACTGAAAGAAGAAGTTAGACCAGCCTTGAGGGGATACATAGTTCAGAATGAACTAGTATATACGAATGCAATTGGCTTGCAGCTAAATGAAATTATAGAGACTACAGGATTATAATAAAACTTGAAAGTTGTTTGATTATAAAGGGCCATTCAAAATAAGTAAGGCTAGTTTATGTTATATACAATAATGAAAATTATTAATTTTTTGTTGCATGCCCTGCACTTTACAGTACCATCGATATATTATTATTAGCCTTCGGTATTGCAGATATATTATTATGTAAATATTTCCTTCTATTTCACTTGCAATGTGAATGTAATTTCATCTTCGGGTGATGTAACAACGTAATGTAATAGCGATTATGCGACTTTATTTATTATAAAACTCGCAAATGTGATTGGAACTGTGAATATGCAAAGAAAATTTCTTGCCCGAAGTGATTTCACGGTATTAAAACGATTATATAAAAATAAAACACATTCAAGGCCAGTTAGTTTGTACTATAAAACAATTTTTTTTATCCGCATATGTATTATTATTTTTATTACGAGTATTTTTATGTAATATACAATTTTATATTTTTTTTGTAAATAAAAGCTTATATAATAATTCATTATTATTATTATTCACGTATCTTGGATCACATACGCTAGCAGTAGAGTAAAAGAAGTCAGAAATAGTAACAGCATCTGGGATGTCTACTAATTGAAAATAACAACGAAAGCGAAGAAATAAAAACAAGGATAATAACAGGAAATAGAGTGTACTATAAACACAGAAAGTTATTAAGCAATAGGGAATATATATATATATATATATATATATATATATATATATATATATATATATTGAGGGTAGTTTTTCGTAACGTAACGTAACGTAACGTAACGTTAGGGAGTGACTATTGGGAGTGCGGCGATTAGGGCTGAAAGAAACCTCTTCTCTTCGCATCGATATATATATATATATGTATATATATATATATATATATATATATATATATATATAAACCAATAAGGAAATAGAGTGTACTATAAAAACAGGAAGTTATTAACCACCAAACTACTGAGTAACAAATCGAAGCTAAAGATATAAAGGAGCCTTATATGAACAGTAGTTAGTTATAGATGTGAGAGGTAGACATTATTCAAGAAAAACAGTGTTTAAAACATAATTCACCAACAAGTGTTTAAAAAGATTTCTCAAAATATACTATCCTGACCCCTGTATTCACTAATGTTCTATAAATCTATCAATAGCTATTGAACCCATAAGTATTCGTTGTTATAGCAACAATAAATAAATTATCTAGGGAATGTAGTTACTTTAGATTCGCTCTATTGGAAACACTGAACAAATAAACAAAAGGTGTCTTAAAAGCACCAATCACAAGCGCTATTTAAGGTTTTTGACACTTGTTTTGGCAATTCTGCCAGAATGATGATTTTAAATTTATCCATTTAATAGCTTATGGGACCTATAAAGTTTATGGGATGTGGGTGAATACGGGCATAAATCTCCAAAGAAGAATGAAATTGAACTCTTGAACTACAAATTAAAATGTGGCAATGGAAATAGATTGGACGCACGCTAAGAAAAGAAAATACAGATATAGCAAGGACAGGGAAAGGCAAACGAGAGGAAGGCACCAAAATATATAGTAAACCATGAGCATACAAAATTATATAAAAAATGGAAAGACATAAAAATAGAGGGAAAAGACAAAATGAAATAGAAGAAACAGTGCAATATAAAACACCTGTATCTATTGAAAAAACTATGAGAACCAAGGTGGGCTGGGCGGGTGGCCCCTACCAACCACACTATACCCGTCCACTATTTCAAACGACTTGAACTATGCATTTCATTATTTTTCACATATATTTTTTTAATTAGTCTTAAATTAATAAATAACATTAATTTAATCATAGAAAATAACAGATAATAGTGTAGTGCATAGTTCAAGTCGTTTGAAATAGTGGACGGGCATAGATTGGTTGGTGAGGGCCACCCGCCCACCCCACCTTTGTTCGAATAATTTTATCATAGGATAACACTCTTCTTAGAATAGTTTAAACAATATAAAACGTTTGTATCCATTGAAAACACTATGCGAGCAAAGGTGGGGTGGGCGGGTGGCCCCTACCAACCGAACTATACCCGTCCACTATTTCAAACGACTTGAACTATGCACTACAGTATTATCTGTTATTTTTTATGATTAAATTAATGTTATTTATTAATTTAAGACTAATTAAAAAAATATGTGAAAAACAATGTAATGCATAGTTCAAGTCGTTTGAAATAGTGGATGGTTATAGTTTGGTTGGTAGGGAAATAATAAGGAAACAAATATAAGTCTGGCAATCTCAGGAAAAATGCCTAGAAACACTCTGTAGGGTGCCTCAAAAGCATGAAGAAACGATAGTGTTATTGTTTTTAATGGATAAACAAGTGTATGTGCTAATACTACCATATGGTTATAGTTGAATATGTCAAAGGGAGCTTAATAGAATTGGTAATATTTAGCCCGCGTATTTTAAAGCATAATTAATATTATATAATAAAATTTAAAAACCAAACCCTTTAATAAAATTTAAGCGAGTGACAATGAAAATGGTGTAAGTCACTTTTGAATTATTTTGAAAAGGAGAAGATTTTAGGTTTGGCATTTATGTAAATCGACGTGAGTAGTTACAGATTTGTAGTCAATTTATTCATAAATAAAAATGTAACTGCGTATTTCGATTTACATAAATACCAAATGCACAATCTTCTCATTTTCAAAACAATTCAAAAGTGACTTACACCACTTTCATTCTCACAGGCTCATTTATAAACGCACGATACATGTGTCCTAACTTCAAGAATCCTATTTTATGAAAATGCTAGTCAAACTCAATAGTAATAATAATTTATATAAAACGATGCATCTAATATATTCCATACACAGTAATAATTATTGTTTTTATATGTTTCAGTCTAAATTGAACTGTGAAGTACTGCATGATGATTTGGCCTTTGAAGTACGTTGGGCAGTGGCTGGAGACAGTATTGTTTTGCAACTAGTAGCAAAATTGGGTGAGTATTCTATTATTCATAGATATCGAGATATTAAATAAATGTCCTAAAGAAGATTATACCTGTCCACTATTTCAAACGACTTGAACTATGCATTACATTATTTTTCACATATATTTTTTTAATTAGTCTTTAATTAATAAATGACATTAATTTAATCATAGAAAATTATGGATAAGTAGTGTAGTGCATAGTTCAAGCCATTTGAAATAGTGGACGGGCATAGTTTGGTTGGTGGGGGCCGCCCGCCCACCCCACCTTTGCTCGCATAGTGTTTCCATAGGATAAAACTCTGTTTGGCATAGTTTAAACAATATAAATCGTCTGTATCTATTGAAAAAACTATGCGAGCAAAGGTGGGGTGGGCGGGCGGCCCCCACCAACCAAACTATGCCCGTCCACTATTTCAAATGGCTTGAACTATGCACTACACTATTTATCCATAATTTTCTATGACTAAATTAATATCATTTATTAATTAAAGACTAATTAAAAAAATATATGTGAAAAATAATGTAATGCATAGTACAAGTCGTTTGAAATAGTGCTGAAAGGCACTAATGTCACAACAGTAAGTAGAAAGGACATTAAAATAGAGTACTGCTCATGAATGTTCAGTATACCTAATTCTCAAGTCGAGGTTTATATAACAATAATTTTATAACATAAAATACTACAAAATTATTATTATATAAACATTGACTAGAGAATTAGAAATTCCATGCGCTGTTATAATATAGATAGCACCCCATTTGATGTCTTTTCCACTTACTATTATGACTGTAATTCATGTATACAATTAAATTAATTATAATCGAAAAGTTTTCGTATTACTAACAGTAAGTACACTAACAAAACGCAAGAAATGAATAAGTTATTACATCAATAGCAACGTCCATGTTACAACACACCGCTATTACATTTATAACATTTCGGGCACGAATATTATATCAAATAAAAAAAACACTTGTAATTATCCATCATCAAAATTAATGGCTCGGTACTATACACACACACACACATATATATCTGAAAGTGCCGCGGGACTTTCACCACGGGTCATCGCCCCTCAAAAGGTTCGACTTTCGGTCACGTCTTAAGAAAGTGAAATTTATTCTTTCTTCTTTTTTTCTTTATCTGTAGTTACGCAACTACGGTGACCTTTTGTTCACTATTTTGAGCAGAAAATCAATAAATTTGCATCTTGAGAATATCACACACAGCTTTGCCAATAAAGTTGATTGAAGTATTGGATATTATTAAGTATAAATACTGCAATCAACGCCTATAACTAATAAGTTTTGTGTGTCTAAAAATTATATATATATATATATAAAAAAAATTCCGCATACAAATTTACAACTAAAACGCATATCACTGAAGATTTTCCATTTAGCTGGTGTAAATAACACCAGCATTTCTTTATATTAGTTAATAATAATAATAATATTTATTTACGGCAAACGTCTTCAATAAAAATAAGATACATAAGTGACAATACATATAGCGTGCGACAATGGACAAACAAAAAATAGTTGTTATGGATATCTTCGTCATTATTTTGAGCTCCATCAAGTATCGCCTTACTAGCCAAGTAGTCAAAGCGAATAGTAATTTCTGCATTGTTAAGTTTATATAGCAGAAAGTATTACTTTGTAATTTTTGTTAGTAGCCATGTAATGAATAAGATCTATTTTTTGCAGAAAATCGCGAGTACATGTCATTCGGTATATCCGGGGAGGCAGACAGCAGCAAGATGGTAGGCGGAGACGTCGTAGTCGCGTGGGTAGACAAGGAAACTCTTAAGGGATATGCCGAGGATTATTATTTGGACGCGAAAGCACAGTGCTCTGGACCGAAAGGATCTTGTCCAGATACTAAATTAGCAGTAAGTAAATTAAAATATTAATTTTAATATTAAGTTTTTTTTACGATATAAGAATGCTAAATGAAAACGATTAAAACAAAAGTGATGGTCGTAACAAACACAGAAATTTTAAATAATAAAGATATTATCAAAACGATCAGTATTGTCATAATCTACTGATAACTACTTGTTTTATCTATTTCAACATCTGATATTTTATAAGCAAGTGTGGCCATTTTTGAATTTTTTCGTAAATTTCCATAAATCATTAAAAAATGGGATGCTTTATGATAGTCGTAACAAATACAGACATTTTCAAGAATAAAGTTATTAGCAAAACGATCAGTATTGTCATAATCTATTGATAACTACTTGTTTTATCTATTTCAATATCTGATATTTTATAAGCAAGTGTAGCCATTTTTTACTTTTTTCATAAATTTCCATAAATCATTAATAAATGGAATGTTTTATCGACACCCAGCTATCCCTCTATCTCTTTCCGTTTCTGGCGATTTCTGCAATTCTGATGCCTTCCATTCTGTTAATGTGTTGGTGTTTTTACTTAATCATTTTAATAAATACTGATTAAGAAGTTAACAATTCCAAATATTTACTATAATTAATTATAATTTTCAGGATAATACCAACAACATCCGACTCTTAAACGCCGCCATGGTAAACGGCTACTCAATAGTCACCTACCAAAGACCGCTACGACCATCAGACGCATACGACAAACAAATCTTCACCAACCGAACGCAACCCGTTATCTGGGCCATAGGTCCCCTGAATCAACGTAACGAGGTGTCCTTCCACAGTCTGTACAATAAAAAGGACAAACACATCGAGTTCGGACGAGCTGCTAAGTGGAATTGCCCGATGCCGGAGGGTGATCAACCTTCCATGAAACCCGTTACGGCCCGTCCAGCTTTAAAACAAGAGGAGGACGTGGAGGAAGAGATTGAAGTAACCACTAAAGCGAATAGGGGTAGAAATAATGAAAGACGTAGAGGTGGTGGTTCTGCTAACAGGCAGGAGGTTACTAAGGACTCCGAGAAGAGTGCTACAAGGACTAGGACGACTGAACGTAGGGGTGGTAATAATAGAGGTGCTGCTAAACCCGTACCTACGCCAGCACCAGTAAAAAATAGAAACGCATGGGATATTCCTCCAATTCAATGCCATGAACCTGATGATGGAGTGTTTTATGCGCAAATGGGTCCTACTGGGGGGAAGAGGGGATATCCAGCAATCACAGGTTAGTAACTTATTTAATGAAAATTACTTTTTTCGAATATATTTAAGTTTATTATTGATTAATATATGGAGACATGTTCAATCGTAGGCAACTCAATTAACAGGATTGATTATGAAATTAAATGGTTTCAGCGTCTACTACGTAGTAATTCATTTTCAATAAAGGAGATGAATAAAACTACTATGTTTTTTACCACTTGTTTAATTGTTTGAAACAACTAGTTTCGCCTAAGCTCTAGACATTATCAAGTTTTTCCTGATGACAGTCATCATTTTTCGAATCTATCTAAGTTTATTATTGATTAATATATGGAAACATGTTCAACCGTAGGCAACTCAATTGACAGGATTGATTAAGAAATTGAATGGTTTTGGCGTATACTACGTGGTAATTCATCTTCAATAAAGAAGATGAATAAACTACTATGTATTTTACCACTTGTTTAATTGTTTGAAACAACTAGTTTCGCCTAAGCTCAAGTTTTTCCCGATGACAGTCATCATTTTTCGAATCTATCTAAGTTTATTATTGATTAATATATGGAGACATGTTCAACTGTAGGCAACTCAATTGACAGGATTGATTATGAAATTGAATGGTTTTGACGTCTACTATGTGGTAATTAATTTTCAATCAAGGAGATGAATAAAACTACTATGTTTTTCACCACTTATTTAATTATTTGAAAGAACTAGTTTCACCCTAAGCTCTAGACATTATCAAGTTTTTCCCGATGACAGTCATCATGTTTCGAATCTATCTACGTTTATTATTGATTAGAATATGGAGACATGTTCAACCATAGGCAACTCAATTGACAGGATTGATTATGAAATTTAATGGTTTTGGCGTCTGCTACTGGTAATTCATTTTCAATAGAGAAGATGAATAAAACTACTATGTTTTTTACCACTTGTTTAATTGTTTGAAACAACTAGTTTCACCTAAGCTCTAGACATTATCAAGTTTTTCCCGATGACAGTCATCGGGAAAAACTTGCTAGTATTCGTTGTTATAGCAACAATAAATAAGTTATCTAGTGAATGTAGTTACTTTAGATTCGCTTTATTGGAAACACTGAAAAACTAAAGAAAATATGTCATCAACGCTCCAGACACAAGCGTTATTCAAGCATTTTTGTCATAATGACATATTCAATTTATCCATTCAATAGCTTATGGGACCTATAAAGTTTATGGGATGTTGGTGAATACGGGCATGTGTGTCGTAAAAATCATGCCAAAGAATCCCAGTTGCATACTAGGAATCAATATGGGCCCTATGTTCCTAGATTGGCATTATAGGGCATTCAGACACACGTTACCACTACCGCGCTTATTGTGAATGCCCATTAGAGTTAGTGAATAATTTTCATACATTTTGATTTGAAAGTGAATGTAGCGTGTCATATATAAGTGTCATATAAGTCGGCCATGTTATTAAAACACTTGAGTGTAACAGACGTACTTGAATAGCGAATTTTTAATTTTAGGTCATGTCGGTTGGGGCATCTCTTGGTACATCAACGGCCTACTAATACCAGAAATCAACGTGGTTAGGGGAAAAACCTACACGTTCGTAGTAGAAGGCGGTTTCGACCCGGAAGTGCCTGCCAAATACCATCCATTCTACATAACTGACGATTCCATAGGTGGCTACGAGTACAAAACACCAGAAGAGAAACAAGTGAGTAACGACATAGCTAATTCAAGAGTGCTGTATATGATGGGCAATTGTTTTTTGTTTGTTTAGAGTGTCCGTATATTTGCTGGAGCGCGCCAAAACAAAGACGGAGAGGTGCACCCCACGGGAGTTGGTAGACTGTGCCACTGGACCCACCAGGGCGACTCTGATGCCGATGACTTCGAATCGTTTGGAGCCTATCAACGGACTTTGGAGCTCAAGTGCGATCAAGGGGAGCCTGGAGTTATTCAATGGACGCCCGATAAGGATACTCCAGATACTGTTTATTATCAAGTAAGGATGATTATAATTATATTACACGATTTAGTTATCATGAGAAAGGAATTTGACTTTATCTTGAATAATTGTATGAATTCAATTTACTATCTTGGTTCCTGTTTTAACGATTTTTGTTTGTTTTACACTATTTAGTGGTAATGCCTAATGTTACTGTCAGAAACATCTGTAGGCTACAATATGTTAGCTTTCACAATCCTTTATAAGGACGAAACACTCTCTGCAGATGCATAAATCTATCATGACGTTAGTCACCGTGTATTTATAAACAAATATAAAACAATTTAACCAGTCGAAAAATAATCCACTCCAAGTCATCATGTATTTATCACTGTGGGAAAGCTACAGATAGCTTAAGCTTGTAAACGGATAATGCCTTCTTATTAGTAGAAAATGATAACACGCGAGTTCCTGATTGGTTGATTACCGAGGGTGCTATATCTGACCACTAGTTTGAAAGGCATTCGTTTAACTATCGAAGTGGCTTCGTAAAATACAGATAATTCACTTTTTCTGTTTATTTAATGATGAAATTTTACTTTATTGGTCTTTTTTAAGGCTAGTAAACCGAAATTCCATCATTTTACATCGTGAATTGTCCATATTTTGTGGAACGACTGATGAGAAGGCAATATACGTTTACCAACTATCAATAGAAAAGCTACTACTGTAGCTTTCCCACGGTGATAAATACATGGTGACTTGTACTGGACTATTCTCCGAGTGGTTAAATTGTTTTATATTATTATATTTGTTTATATATATTCGAAATTCAAAAATCTAATAAAACCTGTTATTTGTTTCAGTGTTTCACCCACAGATATTTAGGTTGGAAAATAAACGTAGTGGACGATTGCGATGACCCTGAGCCTGCGGCTAGTGAAATCAAAGAAACAATAGTAGATTCTGATGTGCCGGCAGAAGATTTAGAGGACAGCCCTTCAATCCGAGTTGAAACTCGTGTGAAACTAAACGACATAGAAGTGATATCCAAAGACCTTCAAGCAACAACGGATAATATTGATTTAGAAAAAAACAGCGATATCGACATTAGTACTACACCAGAGTTATTTACACAAGAACTTCCACGAATCGAATCTGACTGGTCATTTAAAACCCAAGAGGAGATCAACAAAGAAACCAAAACACCAATCAACATAACCTTTATAAACCTCCAACCTCCCACGCTGCGTCGTCCTGTGGTCCTATATACCCGTCCACCATTCATGTCGAAACCTTACTCGAAAAACCCACACCGCTACGGTCCCGCAATGATAATCAAAAAACCCTACTACCGTCCCATCATGAAAATGCCCATGCATTCCGTACGTTACGAAAAACCCTTAATGCAGCGCCCCCAACCAATGTTATCAAAACAATACATCCGCAACAAGCCCAACCTACTGCTAATCCCCACAAAACTAATCCCGGAACCCCTCGTAGAAGTCTCCCCACAACAACCCTCAACCGAACGCGAACCCTCCGACCCCCCAACAACCCCAAAGTACATCCCAATGAAACCAGCAGTGAACACAGGCTTCAATCCAGCCTCCGTCGTAATAGAAAGCGGCTTCAAACCGATAATAACCAAAGAAGCCGACCGCAGAGAGTCCACCAATGAGGGACCCGAGATCGAAATCGAAAGCGAAGCCGGTGTCATCGACGAAGACGCCCAAAAAGCCACCGAGTTCTTCGAACCCATGTTCATCCCATCCCCCACCATCAAAATGCAAATGAAGAAATCCCAAATGAAGCGCTTCAAACCGAAAAAACCGCCAGTCATGTTCGTAATCAAACAATCCCGTCGTAGTCCAGTCTTCGAGGATGAAATCCCTGCCGCGAACGAACGTGTTGAATCCTACTACCTGCCACCAGACAGCAACCGGAACAAACCGGTTGAAAACCCTCGCCAACGGTCGAACATTGATGTGCCTCCCGGCACGGTTGTAACGTACGATGGCCGCAAAGTGTCCGGTGCCAGTCTAACAGCCCGTTCCGGGGACGTGCGATCCGTGCTGGAGGGTCGCTCCTCGAAAGCGGCTGATCTGATCAGGGCTCGGCCCCAGTTCGTGCCATTCGCCGGCGATCTGCCGCCGTTGGACGCGCAGTTCATCAATCTGAACGCTCCACAGTTACAACCACGCGTTATTAATCGCGACCTGGACACACCTGATGTAACGAGTACGAAACTGCGGCGAGTGCGGCGACACCACACGGAGGAGCACACGGCACAGCAGAAGAAGGAGGAGGAACAGGCCAAGGGTGCGGCCGGGTTTGTACAAAGTAGCGCGGCGATGGTGCTCGCGGGGGTTGTTATACTGCAGTTTTTAATTAAATTATGATTTAATTTTAGATAGTTGTGTACGATTATTGTGTTTTTATTTAAGTTTTTTAATTTTATATTTGTATTGTGTTTTTGTTTTGTTAAGGTTTACGTGTATATAATAAAGTTTATTGAGTCTGAGTCTTTAAGAGAAAAATAATTGTTGTTTTTGTCGTTTTCTTTGTTTTACACCATGCTATATAGAAACATAGCCCCTGTGCCATGTTTATTTAATTTTTATCTCCTAGTACGTTGTCCACAATGATATTTAATAATATAAGGCTCCTTGTCTAAATTCATCGTAGGTAACCAAACTACACCCGTCCACTATTTCAAATTACTTGAACTCAGCACTACATTGTTATCCATTACTTTCTACGATTCAATTAATTTTATTTATTATTTTACGCCTAATGTATAAAAAATGTGAGAAACAATGTAGTACATAGTTCAAGTCGTTTGGAATAGTGGACGGGCATAGTTTGGTTGGTAGGGAACACCCACCCACCCCACCTTCGCGCGCATACTTTTTTCAAAGGATACAGGCGTTTTATATTGTATAAACTATGCAAAGAAGACTGTTATCCTATGGAAAAACTATGCGAGCACAGGTGGGGTGGGCGGGTGTCCCTTACCAACCAAACTATGCCCGTCCACTATTTCAAACGACTTGAACTCTGCACTACATTGTTATTCATTACTTTTGACGATTCAATTAATTTCATTTATTATTTTACGCCTAATTCGAAAAAAATATATGTTATAAACAATGTAATGCAGAGTTCAAGTCATTTGAAATAGTGGACGGGTGTAGTTTGGTTGGTAGGGGCCACCCGCCCACCCCACCTATACTCGCATACTTTTTTCAATGGATACAGATCGTTTATATTGTTTAAACCAAGCCAAGAAGGGTGTTTATCCTATGGAAAAACTATGGGAGCAAAGGTGGGGTGGGCGGGTGGCCCCTACCAACCAAACTACACCCGTCCACTATTTAAAATGACTTGAACTCTGCATTACATTGTTTACAACATATATTTTGTCGAATTAGGCGTAAAATAATAAATGAAATTAATTGAATCGTCGAAAGTAATGGGTAACAATGTAGTGCAGAGTTCAAGTCGTTTGAAATAGTGGACGGGCATAGTTTGGTTGGTAGGGACCACCCGCCCACCCCACCTTCGCGTGCATACTTTTTTCAAAAGATATAGGCGTTTTATATTGTATAAACTATGCAAAGAAGACTGTTATCCTATGGAAAAACTATGCGAGCACAGGTGGGGTGGGCGGGTGTCCCTTACCAACCAAACTATGCCCGTCCACTATTTCATACGACTTGAACTCTGCACTACATTGTCACCCATTACTTTCGACGATTCAATTAATTTCATTTATTATTTTACGCCTAATTCGACAAAATATATGTTATAAACAATGTAATGCAGAGTTCAAGTCATTTTAAATAGTGGACGGGTGTAGTTTGGTTGGTAGGGGCCACCCGCCCACCCCACCTATGCTCGCATACTTTTTTCAATGGATACAGATCTTTTATATTGTTTAAACCAAGCCAAGAAGGGTGTTTATCCTATGGAAAAACTATGGGAGCAAAGGTGGGGTGGGCGGGTGGCCCCTACCAACCAAACTACACCCGTCCACTATTTAAAATGACTTGAACTCTGCATTACATTGTTTATAACATATATTTTGTCGAATTAGGCGTAAAATAATAAATGAAATTAATTGAATCGTCGAAAGTAATGGGTAACAATGTAGTGCAGAGTTCAAGTCGTTTGAAATAGTGGACGGGCATAGTTTGGTTGGTAGGGACCACCCGCCCACCCCACCTTCGCGTGCATACTTTTTTCAAAGGATATAGGCGTTTTATATTGTATAAACTATGCAAAGAAGACTGTTATCCTATGGAAAAACTATGCGAGCACAGGTGGGGTGGGCGGGTGGCCCCTACCAACCAAACTACACCCGTCCACTATTTCAAATGACTTGAACTCTGCATTACATTGTTTATAACATATATTTTTTCTTATTAGGCGTAAAATAATAAATGAAATTAATTGAATCGTAGAAAGTAATGAATAACAATGTATTGCAGAGTTCAAGTCATTTGAAATAGTGGACGGGAGTAGTTTGGTTGGTAGGGTGCCACCCGCCCACCCCACCTTTGCTCGCATACTTTTTTCAATGGATACAGATGTTTTATATTGTTTAAACCAAGCCAAGAAGGGTGTTTATCCTATGGAAAAACTATGCGAGCAAAGGTGGGGTGGGCGGGTGGCCCCTACCAACCAAACTACACCCGTCCACTATTTCAAATGACTTGAACTCTGCATTACATTGTTTATAACATATATTTTTTCGAATTAGGCGTAAAATAATAAATGAAATTAATTGAATCGTAGAAAGTAATGAATAACAATGTATTGCAGAGTTCAAGTCATTTGAAATAGTGGACGGGAGTAGTTTGGTTGGTAGGGTGCCACCCGCCCACCCCACCTTTGCTCGCATACTTTTTTCAATGGATACAGATGTTTTATATTGTTTAAACCAAGCCAAGAAGGGTGTTTATCCTTTGAAAAAAGTATGCGAGCAAAGGTGGGGTGGGCGGGTGGCCCCTACCAACTAAACTACACCCGTCCACTATTTCAAATGACTTGAACTCTGCAATACATTGTTATTCATTACTTTCTACGATTCAATTAATTTCATTTATTAATTTACGCCTAATATATAAAATAAATGTGAGAAACAATGTAGTACATAGTTCAAGTCACTTGAAATGGTGAAAGGGTTTAGTTTGGTTGGTAGAAAGCATCCACCCACCCCACCTCTGTTCTTACACTTTTATTTAAAGTATACAGCCGTTTTCATTGTTTCAAACAATTCCAGGAAGAATTGTATCCCTTGGAAAAAACTATGCGAGAAGGGTGGGTCTCCTACCAACTTGGCTATACCTGTCCACTATTTCAAACGACTTAAACTATACACAACATTGTTTCTCACATTTGTATGTGATGATTAACCAATGGTTGTATCACTTACATAAGCTGCTAAGAATGATGTACCCCCATGATGATATTTTGTAATTCGGACTTATCATCTTGGAGGTACAGCATTTTTAGCAGCTTATTTAAGTGGAACAACGTTTCTGAACTTTTGTAATTCGGACTTCTGTTGTCTCTCAAATTGCACCAGAACTACAAACAAATATGATACAACTAACCCCCTACGGGATAAGTTAAACGCCATCTAGCGGCACCACATCAATTAGCAATGCACACACATATGGTACTAACCGTCAACATGTTCATGCCATCAGAATCACCGGGTAGTGCCCTCTATGGAATAATATTCCAACAGAGTGCTTGAGATATCAACACAAGACCAATTTATTTCGTGTGTGTATGTTTATGCCAAATAAAGGTTGTTTTTTTGGATGAGAGAAGAGCATAAAGACAGTAAAAGCACACTTGAAAAGGAAATAGGGCAGGACGAGCAACACGTATCATATGAAAATAAACGAGATCTTGGGAGAAAAACGTTTAGCATGGACATGAACGAAAATGAATGAGTATTGAAATTGAAAACTAGTGCAAGAAAAGCAACGATATGTAAATAGCAATAATAATTACTGCAACGTTATACACATACATCGCACCCTGCAATACCTCAAACCAATAAGTATATAAAACCAATTATTAAAGAGTTATGTCGAGGGAAAAAACCTTCCTTGCAATTTTTTAACATAACATGCTTTCGTAAAGGTCGCTACAACACACGCACGTGTTACTCGCGAATTACCTCTACTCACCAGTCACTAATTATCGTGTAAGCCGCGATGGCAACTGATTAATAGCTTTATACGAGACATTAGCGACATACTAATTAGTCGTTTGTATCGAACACGTGGACGCCACAAATAAAAAGGGACCGATCAATCATGGTTTTGTTATCGCGAGGAAGTAAAGCAATAATAATCTGTAGAGAAAGAAAAGTAGTTATATACATAATTTCCTGTTTTATTCAATTACGTATTATGGATTTAAAGCGCAATTTAATTGCAGTATGCGGGTAATTAACAACTAATTCCAACCCCTTTGTATAAAAATCATATGTATGTACACCTACCTACTCGCGAATTGATTAATTACTAAATCAATTTAATTTGTTTACAACTAGATTATAATTAGTAATGCATTAATCTTGTATTTGTATGTCGAAGTGGCCGGTGGTCGCGATATGTGTCTTTATTATATTACTTATTATTTAATTCATTATTTATGTTTATTATATATTATATAATAATTCCCTTGAATTGCCAGATTGGCACCTGAAGGTAGACTAGACAAGAATTTATAAACCACGTAATTGTCAACATTACTTAAAGCATTGAGCATTCATTACCAAGAAGTTCAACGTCTACCAATGTCTGTCAACGTCTGCCAATGTCTGTCAACGTCTGCCAATGTCTGTCAACGTCTGCCAATGTGTGTCAACGTCTGCCAATGTCTGCCAACGTCATGGCGTTTGTGGTGGCGACCTACCGATGGCAAAAATAACAAAACGAACAAGACGTGTATAGGTGTGAAATTAATTACCAATAGAGGTAGTATTTAGGATACTTGGCAGTTTAATATCAGTGTCACTATGGTAGTTTATTGTGGAAATGACTTATTATTTATTGTATATTGAATAATATCCTCCGAAGTAAGAAAGCAAGTACCTGACTATACTAATAATTAGTAGAAGATGCAGGGAGATGTATCACATATCATGATGTTTTATTACTAATAATAATAATTATTATTAGTAATAAAACATCATGATATGCGATACATCCCATTAATACATCGCCCTGCATCTTCACTCACTTCGACATATATTATATAATAATTCTCTTCGCGATTTTAAATATACGTAAAGTTTCCCTATGTACACTACACAAAAATTTATAAAACACGTAATTGTCAAAATTACTTAAAATCGAATACCGTTGAAAAAAGACACACACATACATAGACACTTACAATTAATTGTGCTTGCCTTGTGGAGCGATTGTTGTTCTCGTATTCGCCTCCCGTGCCTGCAACAAATAAAAAAAATCAACCTATTGTTTGTAAATGGACACTCACATTAATTTATCCTTTACTAAAGGCCATGTGGACAAGTTGGGCAGTGCCCGGATGTTTACACCATTTGCTGTGTATGTATTCGAATAAAATGCATTTCGCAATCGGCAAGACATTTGCATGTTAGTGCACGCAAACAATGTAGTAATGAATTGCAACAAATCGTAAAAATCGTTTTTTTTTTCAATTGTAATTTTAAATGACAATAGTATTAATAATTAATTAATATACAATATTTAATTATTAATTAACAATATTAATAATAAGACTAATATATTGATATTATTCTTACACCACCGCACGAACGAACCCGGCCTTTCGAGTCTCGACGTGGATAGTCGGTACAATTTGTAGTTGGAATACAATTAACGAACACTGAATTGTGACATTACCCAACTAATCTATCAAAAATCATGTCAATGGTCTAAAAGAATGGGGACATTATTTTGGGGATTTAATTGGTAGTATATTTATCCTAAAATATATACGAAATACTAAATTTTTATTACCAACAATGGTAGAATTCATTAACATTAAAAATAAATGTTAAAGAAAAACAACTACAAAATTTATATGTGTTGTTGTGTGTGTTTATTACACTTTACTTTACAATAGACTTGTAATTATTGTCAACAAGGATGAATCAACTATGATAAATTTACTATTATTTTCTCACACATATGCAATCAATTTCCTGGTAAGTCACAGATATTCGTGTTTTAATTATGCTGTACAATTATTGATATAATTGCCTGGGCGTTTCAAGGTATCCGTGTTTAATTTTATTAACGGCAATATATTTATAAGTAGTTCTCTCACGATCACGCCAATCAACTCACAATGCCTGCTAAACATGTCATAATAACATACTCCTTATAACCGACCACAAGAATTTAAATACGTAGTAATTAATATAATATTATTGCTCGATTAATTATCACATGGCATGCTCTAGAAGACTACAATTATTTGCAACTTTAATTAATGAAAACTATAATTTAACAATTCGATTGGAACAAATCTATATTTATCTACTATCTAGTATATAAACAGTTTCGTGTGGCCGTCTTAAATATTTGTTTTGTTAACCGTTTTTCCTCTAGCTTGTTAACCTTCATCTCATCACTTATATTTGCAGCTACCCGTTCCAATTTCTTTCTTCCCGTTAACTGCAACATAATGTAGTTTGGCGTGGACTACTCATACAAGATACGTTTTAAGTACATGTAATTTAATAACTCACTAGATTCCAGAGTAATTCATGACATTTTCCAAATACTTTGAAGTATACTCCTCTCTGGATTACCAGATTTATTTAAATATAATTAAAAGAAATGTGTGACGTTAAATACGCTGCTTTTGTCGACACCGCTTCCTGTAAACCAAGGCTTAACAGTAAGTCCGTTACAAGACAGTTCAAACCAGGGGGTCTATTTTGTAAGTAGTTACTAATGGCAACCAAATAAACAATTGTTGGTACGCTCTGAGAACACTAATGTCTTATATGAAATGTCACAAATTGGTCCGAATCAGTCTGAAATTTAGTATGTATGGAGTCGTGTGATATATGCTAACGGTAATGCCAAACCTCAGCAAGAGTAATACCAACCCTCAGCAACGATAATGCCAATCCTTAGCAACGGTAATGCCAACCCTCAACAACGGCACCTGTCTTCAAACACGGGTGTTTATTCATCGACCCTCGTATTTTAAAATAAATGTGATATAACTCAATAGTTTTAAGAAACAAACAGATAAACACACATTAATCTAAATAATCAACTACACCCAGAAGTAGCTTGTAAAAATTAAAAATGTTTCAATAATGTTTAAAAACCCGCAAACATTATACGATAGTAACTATACATTTGCTTCCGCATTGGTAACATGGCTACGGTTTTGGAACACGTACCATCCTTGAACTTATAATCCACACTTTTAGAGCTACGGTCGAGCGAATTTGATCCTTTGTTACTTGGGCCAATAGCCAGGTAATTCACCTGAGGGTTTTTATATTTCCGCGCGGCATCGTTCGCTAGATCACGGAAACGGGTTACAAGATTATAAGAATGTTTTTATATACATTATACATTTAATTTTAAAATTATATAATTATAAACATAAAATATAATAAATATAATAATATAATATATTTATATAATATATAATTATGAAAATAAAATATAATAAAATAATATATTTATATTTATATAATAATATAATATAATTATATAATTATAAAAATAAATTAAAATAAAATATTCACAGGATTTGTTCATGAATTTGATACTTTTATTTACAATGTAATTTGTGAAATTTATACGTTTTATTTGTTATATATTTTTAGAAATGTTTTTTGACTTCTGTATATATATTTTATTAACATGCTGCAACAACATAGATAAAATTTATTTACAAAACAAATACACGTATGGCACAGCCATGCAAATACATACGCACGTTTATAATCAATAATTTTGATTATAAAAAATTCATGTGGTCAGGATTAAATTACTTTATCAATGATATCATATATTGGGATTGAAAGACTTCGATCCTAATTACAGTCGTAAAACCGGTTATAAATACGATATCACAAAAATGTAAACAAAACACATATACTGATAAGATTGTATCAAGTTTCAAAAAAAACTTAAAATTTGGGTATAGTCAGAATAGCGAAATAATGCATAGGATAGTCAAAAATTAACGAATTGTGAAATTGTACCAAAAGTAGAACAGTCGTAATACTGGTTATAAATGCGATATCACAAAAATGTAAACATAACATATTTACTGATAAGATTGTATCATGTTTAAAAATTTTTGGCATAATCAGAATATCGAAATAATATACAAGATGGTCAAAAAATAACGAAATGTGAATTTGTACCTGAAATAAAGTACTGTTTATTTCTAAATAAATTACTAATGTTATAGAAATAAAGCAATTTCGAATGGAAATAGAGGTTCAAATATGAAATTTTATGTTATAACGGCTCAGGGAAAGGTAAATTGATTGAAACATAAGTAAAAGTCATTTGTAAACTGTTTTATTTCATGTAAAATTTCATCCATATAAACAAATAAAAGTACATATGCTTGAGGAAATAGATCATGTCCTTCGTCTAGAATTTTGGCTGTATATAGAAGAAATATTTATGAAGGATATATAAAAAAATAAAAAACTTCTATCTTTATAGGGCTATTAGCTGTGAGGCTTTTTCACCGGTAAAGGGAAAGCTCAGAGGAGTTTAATCACCCGGTATTTATGTAAATATCGGGTAATTAAACTCCTCTGAGCTTTCGCTTTAATTAAGATAAACCTTAACTTCACAGAAAATCTCTGAAAAACTGTGAAAAGTAATTCGCCTAAATTCGCTCCCCTCTGGGGATGGAACTCAGGCTATTGTATCTATTGTTTAAACTATTCCAAGCAGAGTATTATCCTATGGAAAAACTATGCTAACAAAGGTGGGGTGGGCGGGCGCACCCTACCAACCAAACTATGCCAGTCCACTATTTCAAACCACTTGAACTATGCATTACATTATTTTTTCACATATATTTTTTTAATTAGTTTTAAATTAATAAATGACATTCATTTAATCATAGAAAATAACGGATAATAGTGTAATGCATAGTTCAAGTCGTTTGAAATAGTGGACGGGTATAGTCAGGTTGGTAGGGGCCGCCCGCCCACCCCACCTTTGTTCGCAAAGTTATTTTCAAAGGATATAGATGATTCACATTGTTTAAACATTGCCAGAAAGAGTGTTATCACATGGAAAATATAATTCAAACAAAGGTGGGGTGGACGGGTGGTCCATACCAATCAAACTATTCCCATCAACTATTTCATTTGACTTGAACTCTTCACTACACTGTTATCTGCAACTTTTTATTACTTCACAAAAAAAATCTCTGAAAACTGTCAAAGGTGATTCGCGAAAATTTGATCCCCGATCGAACTCAGGCTCCCCAATGCTCAGTACGAGACGGACGACGCCTCTAACCACTCGGCCACTGAGCTTGGTGGAAGATAGATATTTTTATATAAATATTCTTTTCTTCATAACGAATTTGACTTATAATTGTAGATACTGGGCAGAAGAAAATTTAAGTGTTCGTATTTTTGTTTAAAAAATTGTCATGTAATTAGAAAATACTTTTAATTTATGGTTGTACACATTTTAATAAAACTAAATAAAAAAAGTAGTATGTAAATAATTTGCACTACAATCTAGACCTTTTCAAACAACAAATAACAGTAGCTATAGCTGACATTAATGAGCATTCAGTAGACTTTGTTTGCGAAGAATTTAGAAAAAGGACAGACATGTGTTGCCGTAAGAGGGACAACATGCACAAACTATGCCCATCCACTATTTCAAATGACTTGAACTCTGCACTACACTGTTATCCATTACTTTCTATGAATCAATTAATTTCATTTGTTAGTTTACGCCTAATTCGTAAAATATAATGTGAGAAACAATGTAGTGCATAGTTCAAGTCGTTTGAAATAGTGGATGGGCATAGTTTAGTTGGTAGGGACCACCCACCCACCCCACCTTCGCTCGCATAGTTTTTTCAATGAATACAAATGTTTTATATTGTTTAAACCATTCCAAGAAGAGTGTTATCCTATGGAAAAACCATGCGAGCGAAGGTGGGGTGGGCGGGTGGCCCCTACCAACCAAACTATGCCCGTCCACTATTTCAAACAACTTGAACTATGCACTACATTGTTTCTCATATTTTATTTTACGAATTAGGCGTAAACTAACAAAAGAAATTAATTGACTAATAGCAAGTCATAGATAACAGTGTAGTGAGGAGTTCAAGTCATTTGAAATAGTGGATGGGCATAGTTTGGTTGGTAGGGGCCACCCGCCCACCCCACCTTCGCTCGCATGGTTTTTTCAATGGATACAGACGTTTTTTATTGTTTAAACCATTCCAGAAAGAGTGTTAACCTATAGTAACAACTATGGGAACAAAGGTGGGGTGGGCGGGCGGTCCCTACCAACCTAACAATGCCCGTCCACTATTTCAAACAACTTAAACTATACACTACATTGTTATTCGTTATTTTCTATGATTAAATTAATGTCACTTATTAATTTAAGACTAATTAAAAAGATATATGTGAAAAATAATGTAATGCATAGATCAAGTCATTTCAAATAGTGGACGGGCATAGTTTGGTTGGTAGGGACCACCCACCCACCCCACCTTCGCTCGCATAGTTTTTTCAATGGATACAGACGTTTTATATTGTTTAAACCATTCCAGGCAGAGTGTTATCTTATAGTAAAAACTATGGGAACAAAGGTGGGGTGGGCGGGCGCTCCCTACCAACCTGACAATGCCCGTCCACTATTTCAAACAACTTGAACCATACACTACATTGTTATTCGTTATTTTCTATGATTAAATTAATGTCACTTATTAATTTAAGACTAATTAAAAAGATATATGTGAAAAATAATGTAATGCATAGATCAAGTCATTTCAAATAGTGGACGGGCATAGTTTGGTTGGTAGGGACCACCCACCCACCCCACCTTCGCTCCCATACTTTTTTCAATGGATACAGACGTTTTTTATTGTTTAAACCATTCCAGGATGAGTGTTATCCTATAGTAAAAAGTATGGGAACAAAGGTGGGGTGGGCGGGCGTTCCCTACCAACCTGACTATGCCCGTCCACTATTTTAAGTTGCCAAATGTATTGTACTTAATTGTAAAAAATGTATTTATGTTTCTAAAGTAGTTTCCCGTTTAATACATTATTATTATTATTATTATTATTATTAAACAAGTAATAGCAATAATATTCTATTTTAGTTCTAAAAGCATAACAAATAATGACAAGAACAAATCTGTAGGGTCAAATTTGACCATACTGTAAAAGGTTAATATTGTATACATATAAATATTATAATTAGTTAACTCAGATACTAAAGATAACCATAAAAATCAATTTTTATCGGGCGATTGGCCATGAGTTGTCGCAATAACGGCATGGATATCAGTAGCAAATAATTATTTTTTATTCTGCATAACAAATACTTGGAAATCATTCAAATTACGGGCATAAAACTAAGCCAGGTCTATTACAACAAACCATAAATTATCTTAAAAATATCTTATCTTGGCCACTGATTAGCAGTATTCTAGATGCTAAGCTGATATGAAAATTAGCTGGACTTCTTTGCTAAGAACACAAAATTAACATACCTACTACAGAAATTGTGCTGCTGGTTATCGCGATCAGAAACACGCGCGTGAATCGTACACCGTACGATAATTATCTAAATTATGCGCGGTTTTTAATTGCCATTGCCATTGCCATTCGATTGGAACGATTGAGCGTGTGTGTGTGTGTGAGCGAACGATAGCGCGATTCAAGTGTGTTATCGTGACATTATCGACGGATTTTCGCGGTTCTGCGGTTAAGTTCAAGTTGCAAGTTTTCGGCACGGAGTATTAAAATTATTGGTCCTAACTGTCCTATTTTTCATAAAACAACTGAAAATAAATATAATACAACTAACCCCCTAGGAGGAAAGTTAAACGCCATCTTGCGGCACGTATCTAGATATGTAAATTGCTAAGAGGTAATAAACTACCAAAATACATAAAGGACATTAAAGATATTAATAGGTTTAGGAATGCAAAGAACACATGAAAGGAAACAAAGAAAAGAACAATAAAGGAGAAAAAAGAAACCCGAGGGCACACAATAATTCTTCCAAAACCAAACCGTGAGGCCTCTGGGAGTTTGTAGGAAGAACGCAACCATTACAACAGAATATTATTATATATTTATTTCTCATGTAATATAGTATATCTTTAATTTATATTTATACATTTTTCAATAAAAAAAAATATATGTATATTTATATATATATATATATATATATATATATATATACATATATATATATATATATATATATATATATATATATATATATATATATAAATTCAAATGAAACTGATCCCAAACACATTCCAAGTGCAAACGTCAATGAATAATGAATATGTAACTATAAATGGGAAGACATTGAAATGCACACCGTAATTATAAAACGCCACTCCGTTGCGTTTTATAGCCGATTCGTATATGCAATGATATTCGATGATTGTGCTGAAGAAATTCGCTATAAAATCGTGGTAAATAGTCGTTAATTTCAAGGGAGAAAAGTAGGAAATGTACAATGTTATTTCAATAGAAATGAGATTACATGATTTTACGACCGTATTTATACTACGCGCATAATAAATATATTAATTTAATTCGATATAGAATCCTTTGATGGTGTAAATCAAGAAGGCTACATTCCATTAAAGTAATGTCAACTGTTTCACACTGTCTGTGGAAAATGCATTTGGCTGGTTCTAGGAAAACTAACCAAATTGATGCCCGTTCACTATTTCAAGCAATCTGGTACTTCAAAATCTATTATCAACATTTTCTTGTTTTTCATTATCATCATCATTAGATGCATTCGCAATGCCACCTTCATGCAATTTCAGAAACTAAAATAACTCAATAAAAAATGTAAATATAAAAAAGCCGCGACGTTGCAATGTAATTTTTTGAACTCATGTACTAAGACAAGTCATTTCCCGTATTGATTTGGGTGCAGGAAATACTACGTCCCGCAAAATAACGAATAATAGTGTAGTGCATAGTTCAAGTCGTTAGAAATAGTGGACGGGCATAGTCAGGTTGGTAGGGGCCGCCCGCCCACCCCACCTTTGTTCGCATAGTTTTTCCGTAGGACAACACTCTTCTTGGAATAGTTTAAACAATATAAAACATCTATATCCAATGAAAAAACTATGCGAGCAAAGGTAGGGTGGGTGGGCGCACCCTACCAACCTGACTGTACCCGTCCACTATCTCAAATGACTTGAACTATGCATTACATTATTATTCACATATATCTTTTTAATTAGTCTGAAATTAATAAATGACATTAATTTAATCATAGAAAATAACGGATAATAGTGTAGTGTATAGTTCAAGTTGTTTTAAATAGTGGACGGACATAGTATATAATCATGGGGTCGATGTCTATTTATTTTAAGAATTTATTATTATATTACCGCATGCATAATATGGCAGTAAATAAAGATCTCGAATTTCAAAGAGTTGTTTTGTTTGATTTTTAATTAATTTGTGGTTTGCATTTACATGCTAAACACATAAATAAATAAACAAATTGTTATTATCATCCATTAAACATATGCTAACTGTTTCAAAACAAGTGCATTTAAATGATTCGTTATGTTCACATCTAATCCTTGTTTTGTCTGGTGCTGTGTCCTTCCAATAATTAGTCATTTTGGCAACAGCATAAACATCATAAATTCGCTGCATTTAATTAAATATTACTCTTAGGAATAACCTGCTTATAGTGCTGGCGGGCTATCGTTTTGGGGATTTTGCAGAAGATGCAATTGCTGGTTGAATCACAAATAGGGAAAGCTGTCACGGAAAAACCGGTCCATCATCATTTCAAATCACTTATATGGGTCGAATGTAAACGACTATGAATTTATCTATTGAGACATAATAATGTTTATTTATATTTAGTTTTTCTCGCTAAAATAACCAAACATATATAATTTTTGTTTACAATAAATAATTTGTAAACATATATAATTTTTGTTTACAAATTATTTAAGAAAACACACGATATGAAACGTTACGAAAGTTAAATATGCCCGAACAATCGAGAATACAAGCAGCAATGATGAAGTATCTCAGAAGAGTGGAAGAAATTACGAGAGACAGAGTCATAAATACAGACATAAGGGAAATGCTAGGAGTAACGGCAATACAAAAGAAGATAGAAGAATGGCAACTAACACACATGCGTGCCATCCGTATAGTCCGTATTCCTCTGTAACTATCACAAATACTCTTGTTTCCTTTCTTATGAATGGAAGTTATGTTAATTTTGAATGTGAGACCTCCAGTTCCTGTATGTTTGTCGATTCTTTCTCTGAATTAATTTTCAGAACGAAGCAAAAATAATTCCAATCAGACGATGGAATAGTTTTTTAACTTCGAATCTTTTAGATCTTTGAGTACTATCAGAAGCTGTTGACAGAGGAAAGAAATGAGTGTATTTCTTTCCTCTGTCAACAGCGTCTGGTAATACTCTTTCCATCGTCTGATTTCAATGGCGTCTATTATGCTTGCTTCATTAATATTGATTGCATTCCCTAACTGTAGTGATTTGGACCCTTGTATGTTATATCACATTTCTCTGCCCATGACTAGTCTTTGGGTTGCTTGACTCTCTTCTTTACTTGGTATTTAATTCTATAATAGTACCGCAAAACGAGGTTACTTTGCACCGCGTGGGGTAACTTTGCACCAACGTCCGAAAAAGATTCATCGTGGAGCCATATGTGTAGTTTCTAATTTAACTGCGCAACATGTTAATCACAAGATGGAAGTGTCATCTGTAGATCTTGTGAGAGAGTGATTAGGAGATTTCTACATCAAAACCTAACTTTACGGGACTTGTTTATGACACCAATCTGTTGCAGTTTTGTTTAGTGTTGATAAATTGCGTGTTCCACCGATTCGTGTGTAATACTATCAGATAAGTCACCATTTTAGTACAAGTTACACATCTTTGGCTATATATTTTGATAATTAGTTTATATTTAAAATCATCTGGTACGTACTTGTTAACATTTTTAACACGTGGGGTAACTTTGCACCACAATATGGGGAGACTTTGCACCAACGTCAAACTGTGTTAAAACTGGTGAAACAATTTTTTTTTAATTCTCAAAATATATAAAAGATAGAAGAAAGGCAATAGGATATATCAGAAACGACAAAGCGAATCCAGCGGGATGATGACACTGATGATCCAGTATTGCAGGACTCTTCAGATGAAGAATATCCCAATTTTCAAACATACTCGGAGCAAATGGTAAAAGAAATGGAAAAGGAAGAAAAAGCTGCAATGATGGAAGGTACGAAATCTCTAACAGATGCTCTTGGCATAATTGCCGCAAAGAGAGTTGTAGGAGAATACATGATTTTCAAATACGAAGGGAAATTGTTTTCTGGTAAAACAATATCATTGGAGTTGTAATTTCTTCTATGGTTAAATCTATCAAGTCGTGAAAATTGCCTGAAAATCCAGATGTTTCATACTATGATAGGGAGCATGTATTTGACAACATAAACCCCTCTGCTATGGTAAATAGAAGAGGATTGTATCGAATTCCAGAAATGGAAAAGTTGGGTTGGCTGTAAATAATTAATTTGCAATGTGTCGTTTATGTTTTTTGAAGAAAAAATCAGTTCCATGAATAAATTTTGTGTGCTCTATTGATTTATGTTTTTAACTTCGCATCTTTCCTATATACAACGGAGTTTCGATCAAAATGATGTGATGGTGCAAAGTATCCTACTGAAAGGGGTAACTTTGCACCAAATTTATATAATAAATATTGCATAATAAATTACTCACATTACATATATTTTATATTAAATAGCAACTAATAACACTAAAGAACAAAATGCAACAAGTCCCATATTTTTAACGCGCTTCAATAATATTTCTGTTCAATTAAAGACAAAAAACCTGAAAAATGGTGCAAAGTAACCTCATTTTACGGTACCTTTTATCTTCTAGGTCTTTTTTTGATAACCGTTTTCAAGTATGCCTTTTTTACCCTCCACAAGTTCTTCCAAATCCACTGACCACAATATCACCGATTCTACTTCGGTTTGTCCTTATTTTAATATCATACATGTTCTCTCATGTCGAAATTTAAGTAGAAAATACGTTTTAAAACGTTATCAAAGAAGAACCATTGCCAACTGCATCAATGACAGCTCTTATAAGAGCGAAACTGTCATTGATGCAGTTGGCAATGGAAGAACATACAATTTAACCTTTAATATATCTTTCTGACAGCTACAACCATTGCCAACTGCATCAATGACAGCTTCACTCTCATGAGAGTGAAGCTGTCATTGATGCAGTTGGCAATGGAAGAACATACAATTTAACCTTTAATATATCTTTCTGACAGCTACAACCATTGGCAACTGCATCAATGACAGCTTCACTCTCACGAGAGCGAAGCTGTCATTGATGCAGTTGGCAATAGTTCTTCTTTGATAACTTTTTAAAACGTATTTACATTCTACTTAAATTTCAACATGAGAGATCATGTATGGTATTAAAATAAGGACAAACTGAAGTAGAATCGGTGATATTGTGGTCAGTGGATTTGGAAGAACTTGTGGAGGAAAACAACTGAAGTATTTGTTATTATTATACAATTTACATCACAGATGGCAGGTTTTTTAATCAAAATTAACCTAAATTGTCTCTGCTGTCAAAAAAATGTCAAACAAAACAAAGATTATAGATTATGTTGGCTATATTTTAAAAATAAGCTAGAATAAGTAATGTAATACCCGTAACCAAGCCCTATAAAAACATATACGATTATATTGAAATGTTTTCAACAGATAACCTACGTTGACATTGAAAGCAGATACAACAAAAATATCAACACTCACACACAAACACCTCTCCCTCGACACCTCAAAGTTCAACTGTAGGTATTTCGAGCGCACTCACATTCATTATCCCAGCGCGAGAGCCTCCGCAGACACAAGCACGTACGTAAAAGCAACTGGCAACGCCGGGTGGGAGTCAGTAACACTTTGACAGTGCAAAACGTAAACACAGTTCCTAGACGGTGATTCACGGCGTGATTAAGATGTGAATTTCGTGCGGGACACGGGGAATTCGCTGCAAAAGACAAGGGCCCGCTGGCGGGCTAGTGAATTGCGCGCCTAGCACCGGACATTCGAGTGTGCGTCTGTGATTTTGAGGTTAAGTGTACTGTTTGGGGGCTACAATGTCCCGCAACGGGGCTCGTTTGAGCTACGAAAACAGCAACTACCGGCTGATTCGGGACAGGGAGTTGGGGGTTAAACACAGGCTGGGCAGAGACGATGATGTCAGCCGGAAAATTTACAGTAATTTCGATGCATATCAGGCTGATATACCTATGCAGAGGCAATCTTCTAGTCAAGGGGGCATTTTTAATTTAGAGTTTAGTCTTGATGGGTAAGCTATTTGATAGTTCTAATTGTTTATAGTATAATTTAATACTAATACTAATAAAAAAAAAATATATATAATTTAATGCTAATACTAAAACTATTATTTTATAATTAATTATTTGTGTAACTTACTTTTTATTAGTAGTCAACTATGTCCATTAATTATTGTTAATTATTCTTTTATTTACACAAATATGTATAATTTTTATCCATAAACTACTGTTTTATTATCTGTCAAATTAATGTCATCAAACACAACAACAAACTCTAGAACTATTTTCCAATCCGTGATTCTAACCTCAATTTTGACAGCTTTGACACATACTGCGATGTTGCCATTTAAGGTACTTGCGGATATGAAATGGAAGGTTAAAAGTTATTTTGAAAAAGAGATATTATAGTGGGGAATAAAAATTTTGATAATATATGAGTAAGATGGGTATTCCACAAGGATCCGTTTTTGGTCCCCTTTTATGAAACATTTTTTATGGTAGCGTATTAAATTATAATAAGTTAGCTTTAGGTGTTAAAATTATTGGCTATGCTGATGATATTGCAGTCTTTTCCATTAATTGTTTTTAATTATTCTTTTATATACACAAATATGTATCTTTTTTATCCATAAACTACTGTTTTATTATCTGTCAAATTAATGTCATCAAACACAACAACAACAAACTCTAGAACTATTTTCAATCCGTGATTCTAACCTCAATTTTGACAGATTTCACACATAATGCGATGTTGCCATTTAAGGTACTTGCAGATATGAAATGGAAGGTTAAAAGTTATTTTGAAAATAGAGATATTATAGTGGGGAATAAATTTTTTGATAATATATGGGTAAGATGGGTATTCCACAAGGATCCGTTTTTGGTCCCCTTTTATGAAACATTTTTTATGGTGGCGTATTAAATTATAATAAGTTAGCTTTAGGTGTTAAAATTGTTGGCTATGCTGATGATATTGCAGTCTTTTATGCAACATCTAACAATATAATCACGGGTTATAGTTACCTTTATATAACCAAGCATGTAAAATAAATATCAAATAGAATACAACTGACCCCCTAGGAGGAAAGTTAAACGCCATCTGGCGGCACCACATCAATTAGTAATGCACACCAATATGGTATTATATATATATATATATATATATATATATATATATATATATTAAGTAGTAGAATTACCGATGGGGGCGCCACTGCGCCGGCTCGAAATGGTGCAAAGGTGACATATACTTTTGGCGCCAAGTTTTCGTTATTGAATCATTTAAATGTCCGTTGATTGTTTGTTGTAAGAGTATTGTTTTCTTATAGTATATACTTGATATGTAAGAATCCACTACCATAAACTCTGATGGTTTATTTACTTCATTGGTAATTGCAGCCGAAAAATTGTACATGTAATTTTATTCAATGGTCGTTTTACACTTTCCCGCAATAATGAATTTGTACATATGGTGCCCAACGTGTTCGTCTCACATTTGGCTATACTGACAATCTACAATTCTTGTCCGATATTGTCTTTACTAATAGAAAAAATCAATTTTCATACAACACTTTTTGCTAAATTATTGTCCTTATTATAAGTTATTTTATGTTTGGTTGCATACACATTTAGCAGCTATACCAACATTCAGAATACATGCACTGTTGCAGTATTTAATTCTTTTATGTTCCGAGTGTTTGCTAGAATCGTTGACATTGAAATTATATGTTTGGATTCAGTGAATATGACGTTCCTGAGTTTGATGATCGAATATTTCTACAAATTTATATTTATAATGCAAATATATTTGGTAATCACCATTTACAATTTGAAAATGATATGTATAAAACTAATTTTTTGACAATTTTTTAAACTCCAACTTAATATATTTATACACTTTTTTTAATAAAACCGCCATAACTCGAGTTGTGGCAATCGAATATTTCTACAAATTTATATTTATAATGCAAATATATTTGGTAATCACCATTTACAATTTGAAAATGATATGTATAAAACTGAATTTTTGACAAATTTTTAAACTCCAACTTAATATATTTATACACTGTTTTTAATAAAACCGCCATAACTCGAGTTGTGGCAATCGAATATCTCTACAAATTTATATTTATAATGCAAATATATTTGGTAATCACCATTTACAATTTGAAAATGATATGTATAAAACTGAATTTTTGACAAATTTTTAAACTCCAACTTAATATATTTATACACTTTTTTTAATAAAACCGCCATAACTCGAGTTGTGGCAATCGAATATTTCTACAAATTTATATTTATAATGCAAATATATTTGGTAATCACCATTTACAATTTGAAAACGATATGTATAAAACTAAATTTTTGACAATTTTTTAAACTCCAACTTAATATATTTATACACTTTTTACTATAAAACAGCCATAATTCGAGTTGTAGCGATCGAATATTTCTACAAATTTATATTTATAATGGAAATATATTTGCTAATCATCATTTACAATTTGAAATCGATATGTATAAAACTGAATTTTTGACAAATTTTTTAACTCCAACCTAATATATTCATACACTTTTTTTCAATAAAACAGCCATAACTCGAGTTGTAGCAATTGAATATTTCTACAAATTTATTTTTATAATGTAAATATATTTGCTAATCATCATTTACAATTTTAAAACGATATGTATAAAACTGAATTTTTGACAATTTTTTAAACTCCAACTTAATATATTTATACACTTTTTTTAATAAAACCGCCATAACTCGAGTTGTGGCAATCGAATATTTCTACAAATTTATATTTATAATGCAAATATATTTGGTAATCACCATTTACAATTTGAAAATGATATGTATAAAACTGAATTTTTGACAAATTTTTAAACTCCAACTTAATATATGTATACACTTTTTTTAATAAAACCGCCATAACTCGAGTTGTGGCAATCAAATATTTCTACAAATTTATATTTATAATGCAAATATATTTGCTAATCACCATTTACAATTTGAAATCCATGTATAAAACTGAATTTTTGACAATTTTTTAAAATCCAACCTAATATATTTATACACTTTTTTCAATAAAACAGCCATAACTCGAGTTGTAGGAATCAAATGTTTCTACAAATTTATATTTATTATGTAAATATATTTGCTAATCATCATTTACAATTTGAAAACGATATGTATAAAACTAATTTTTTGACAATTTTTTAAACTCCAACTTAATATATTTATACACTTTTTTCAATAAAACAGCCATAACTCGAGTTGTGGCAATCGAATATTTCTACAAATTTATATTTATAATGCAAATATATTTGGTAATCACCATTTACAATTTGAAAATGATATGTATAAAACTGAATTTTTGACAAATTTTTAAACTCCAACTTAATATATTTATACACTTTTTTTAATAAAACCGCCATAACTCGAGTTGTGGCAATCGAATATTTCTACAAATTTATATTTATAATGCAAATATATTTGGTAATCACCATTTACAATTTGAAAATGATATGTATAAAACTGAATTTTTGACAAATTTTTAAACTCCAACTTAATATATTTATACACTTTTTTTAATAAAACCGCCATAACTCGAGTTGTGGCAATCGAATATTTCTACAAATTTATATTTATAATGCAAATATATTTGGTAATCACCATTTACAATTTGAAAATGATATGTATAAAACTGAATTTTTGACAAATTTTTAAACTCCAACTTAATATATTTATACACTTTTTTTTAATAAAACCGCCATAACTCGAGTTGTGGCAATCGAATATTTCTACAAATTTATATTTATAATGCAAATATATTTGGTAATCACCATTTACAATTTGAAAATGATATGTATAAAACTGAATTTTTGACAAATTTTTAAACTCCAACTTAATATATTTATACACTTTTTTTAATAAAACCGCCATAACTCGAGTTGTGGCAATCGAATATTTCTACAAATTTATATTTATAATGCAAATATATTTGGTAATCACCATTTACAATTTGAAAATGATATGTATAAAACTGAATTTTTGACAAATTTTTAAACTCCAACTTAATATATTTATACACTTTTTTTTAATAAAACCGCCATAACTCGAGTTGTGGCAATCGAATATTTCTACAAATTTATATTTATAATGCAAATATATTTGGTAATCACCATTTACAATTTGAAAATGATATGTATAAAACTGAATTTTTGACAAATTTTTAAACTCCAACTTAATATATTTATACACTTTTTTTAATAAAACCGCCATAACTCGAGTTGTGGCAATCGAATATTTCTACAAATTTATATTTATAATGCAAATATATTTGGTAATCACCATTTACAATTTGAAAATGATATGTATAAAACTGAATTTTTGACAAATTTTTAAACTCCAACTTAATATATGTATACACTTTTTTTAATAAAACCGCCATAACTCGAGTTGTGGCAATCAAATATTTCTACAAATTTATATTTATAATGCAAATATATTTGCTAATCACCATTTACAATTTGAAATCCATGTATAAAACTGAATTTTTGACAATTTTTTAAAATCCAACCTAATATATTTATACACTTTTTTCAATAAAACAGCCATAACTCGAGTTGTAGGAATCAAATGTTTCTACAAATTTATATTTATTATGTAAATATATTTGCTAATCATCATTTACAATTTGAAAACGATATGTATAAAACTAATTTTTTGACAATTTTTTAAACTCCAACTTAATATATTTATACACTTTTTTCAATAAAACAGCCATAACTCGAGTTGTGGCAATCGAATATTTCTACAAATTTATATTTATAATGCAAATATATTTGGTAATCACCATTTACAATTTGAAAATGATATGTATAAAACTGAATTTTTGACAAATTTTTAAACTCCAACTTAATATATTTATACACTTTTTTCAATAAAACCGCCATAACTCGAGTTGTGGCAATCGAATATTTCTACAAATTTATATTTATAATGCAAATATATTTGGTAATCACCATTTACAATTTGAAAATGATATGTATAAAACTGAATTTTTGACAAATTTTTAAACTCCAACTTAATATATTTATACACTTTTTTTAATAAAACCGCCATAACTCGAGTTGTGGCAATCGAATATTTCTACAAATTTATATTTATAATGCAAATATATTTGGTAATCACCATTTACAATTTGAAAATGATATGTATAAAACTGAATTTTTGACAAATTTTTAAACTCCCACTTAATATATTTATACACTTTTTTTAATAAAACCGCCATAACTCGAGTTGTGGCAATCGAATATTTCTACAAATTTATATTTATAATGCAAATATATTTGGTAATCACCATTTACAATTTGAAAATGATATGTATAAAACTGAATTTTTGACAAATTTTTAAACTCCAACTTAATATATTTATACACTTTTTTTAATAAAACTGCCATAACTCGAGTTGTGGCAATCGAATATTTCTACAAATTTATATTTATAATGCAAATATATTTGGTAATCACCATTTACAATTTGAAAATGATATGTATAAAACTGAATTTTTGACAAATTTTTAAACTCCAACTTAATATATTTATACACTTTTTTTAATAAAACCGCCATAACTCGAGTTGTGGCAATCGAATATTTCTACAAATTTATATTTATAATGCAAATATATTTGGTAATCACCATTTACAATTTGAAAATGATATGTATAAAACTGAATTTTTGACAAATTTTTAAACTCCAACTTAATATATTTATACACTTTTTTTTCAATAAAACAGCCATAACTCATCAACTCATGATTTGATGATTTTCAACTATTTGAAATATGGAGCCGATAGCCGGTAGCAACATTAACACTCCGTATTGAAAAAGAATGCAGGACTATTGGAGCGATAGTAGGAACAGTGGCAACGTTGCATGCGATAGGTTGATTGGCAGTACTGTAATTTATATTTATATTTATGCAACTCCAGCTACAACGCCACCGAATAAACGTCAAAATATGTCCATGAAAATTTGGTATTTACAACTTTTAGCGAGTAGTGAGATTCAGAAACCAACTAGAATCTGATGGCGGAAAGTGAGACAAACACGATGAGACCATACACGTGAAAAATCATTAATCGAGTGAAATGTAATCTAATCCGAAACAGCATATAAAATCAATGTAAATTTGAATTTTACACCATTTCGAGACAATTTTTAGACACCAGGTGTCGCTTTGCCATCGGATAGAGGTCAATAATCGTCAACATGCTCATGCCGGGTTGTGCCCTCAATGGAATAATATTCCAATAGAGTGCTTGAGATGAGCACAAAGCCAAATATAAATTATATGTGTCATACAGTAGGAGAGCAGTATTATCACCTATATCCATTAATTTAGTGTTTAGTTTTTCACAAATGCTTTAATCCCCAAATGTCCATATTCACCAACATCCCATAAACTTTATAGGCCCCATAAGCTATTGAATGGATTAATTGACAACATCATTGTGACAGAAATTGTCAAAACAAATGTCAAACACCCTAACCAGCGCTTGCGATTGGAGTTTAGATGGCACCTTTTGTTTAATTATTCAGTGATTCCAATAGAGAGAATCTAAAGTAACTACATTCCCTAGAGAATGGATTTATTGTTGCTATAATAACTAATACTTTTGGATTCAGTAGCTATTGAAACATTTATGGAATATTGATGAATACGGTGATTACGACCTGGTTTCGTAGGTAGCAGTTGCTTAAAAACGGCCGCTTTTGACGTCACAAAGATAGATTTACGTGTATATAAATGAACACGGTTTTCCCATAAAGAATTATAAAACCAAATACTCGAAACGAAAGGGCTGAAGTTGCTTTGAATTACTTCAGCACTGAAAAGTTCTAGTTAAAAATAATTACTATAAAAGATATGTAATTTGTATAGTATTCCCTACAAATTTCAATTAATTCAATAAATAAAAGTTATTCAGGTACAAAGCAGGCTCATTTATAATAAAACAACAAACATTTAACAGGCAACAGAAAAGTTTTCGCGTGTACACAACTTTCAGCATATAAATTTTTACTTTCCGAATACATCACTGATGTAAAGGAAGGTATTGTTTTACCGAAAACGTGTTCACGTTTTCAAACTAATTTTTTTTCGTTAAGAAAACTACTAGTGGCAGCATGCGAAGAGGAGTCCATCCTAATCTACGACGCCTCCAACCAGAAATTCATAACGAAAATCGACAACGCGCACGAGCGTTGCGTGAACTGCGTTAGGTATAAATTGTAATAACAACTTTGAGGGGCTTAAAGGGTACATTGGGAACATACTTTTCAGATTCCTGAGCCCACACACCTTTGCCACGTGCTCGGATGATGGTACGATTAAATTATGGGACACACGGTTCTTGCGGTGCAGCACAAGAACGCTAAGCGGCCATTCAAATTGGGTAAGTCGGTAACTAATTGGTAACAATTATTGTTATTATAAAATACAAGTGGATGTTACTAGACTAGTTAAACTGAAAAATCGATCAGACGTTTAATAATAATTTTTTTTTTTTTTTAATATTTTATTTAATAATCATAAAAAATAATAATACAATCTATGAAATATATCAATTTAATATATACAAAACTAAAAAAAAAAAAATAAGGTGATTCTCTCTTATAATAAGTTTTATTGGCCCAACAGAGATAAATAAACATCAAGTGCAGAACATTGTAAAAAATTAAAACAATCAAAACATGCTTTATAATCGATATAAGGGCATGTAAACTAGTATTTGTAATTAATGTAAAATGGTTAAATTTTTTTCAGCGTCTCAAAACAAAAGTCTCACTTTTAAAGACTGTATGAATTTACGTGTGTATTTGACCGAAATAAATATATACCTGCAAAATATGATGCAATAATTAAACTGTTGCGGCATGAAGTTGAATAAAACTTCTTGAACTTGAATGCGATACTGAACTTGACCGACCGATTAATGCAAGTGTGAAGTATTTGCCCCGATTTCTCTTGCAACGGTGTGCAGCAATAATTCGCCAAAATTAGTTGGGTAACAGGTGATTATTGTTTGATTGAATTATCGTCGTATAAATCCGTAAAATTTGTAATGTCGCTATTTATATAGAGGATGCCAGTTTTTACGACGAAACATGCGAATTTCTCTTATCGTAAGAGATACGAGGTTGGTTAACTTTTACGTTCTTTGTTATTCTGATCTTAATAATTTAGCTATATAAACATGGTATATCTCATTTTGTAGCTAATTAAGCTAGTAAAATAACACTCTTATCAGAATTATCAAAAATTGTACCTACGATTTTTTGCAATTATTTAAATAGCCCACCTAAATCTGAGAGGTTACTTTTTTACGCTTTTCATTATTCTGAACTTAATTATTTAGCTATATAAACATATTATATCTCATTGTGTAGCTAATTAAGCTAGTAAAATAACACTCTTATCAGAATTATCAAAAATTGTACCTACGATTTTTTGCAATTATTTAAATAACCCACCTAAATCGGAGAGGTTACTTTTTTACGCTTTTCATTATTCTGAACTTAATTATTTAGCTATATAAATATATTATATCTCATTTTGTAGCTAATTAAGCTAGTAAAATAACACTCTTATCAGAATTATCAAAAATTGTACCTACGATTTTTTGCAATTATTTAAATAACCCACCTAAATCTGAGAGGTTACTTTTTTACGCTTTTCATTATTCTGAACTTAATTATTTAGCTATATAAACTTATTATATCTCATTTTGTAGCTAATTAAGCTAGTAAAATAACACTTTTATTATAATTATTAAAAATTGTACCTACGATTTTTTGCAATTATTTAAATAGCCCACCTAAATCTGAGAGGTTACGGTTTTACGCTTTTCATTATTCTGAACTTAATTATTTAGCTATATAAATATATTATATCTCATTTTGTAGCTAATTAAGCTAGTAAAATAACACTCTTATCAGAATTATCAAAAATTGTACCTACGATTTTTTGCAATTATTTAAATAGCCCACCTAAATCTGAGATGTTACTTTTTTACTCTTTTCATTATTCTGAACTTAATTATTTAGCTATATAAACATATTATATCTCATTGTGTAGCTAATTAAACTAGTAAAATTACACTCTTATTAGAATTATTAAAAATTGTACCTACGATTTTTTGCAATTATTTAAATAACCCACCTAAATCTGAGAGGTTACTTTTTTACGCTTTTCATTATTCTGAACTTAATTATTTAGCTATATAAATATATTATATCTCATTTTGTAGCTAATTAAGCTAGTAAAATAACACTTTTATTATAATTATTAAAAATTGTACCTACGATTTTTTGCAATTATTTAAATAACCCACCTAAATCTGAGAGGTTACTTTTTTACGCTTTTCATTATTCTGAACTTAATTATTTAGCTATATAAACTTATTATATCTCATTTTGTAGCTAATTAAGCTAGTAAAATAACACTCTTATCAGAATTATCAAAAAATGTACCTACGATTTTTTGCAATTATTTAAATAACCCACCTAAATCTGAGAGGTTACTTTTTTACGCTTTTCATTAATCTGAACTTAATTATTTAGCTATATAAACTTATTATATCTCATTTTGTAGCTAATTAAGCTAGTAAAATAACACTCTTATTAGAATTATTAAAAATTGTACCTACGATTTTTTGCAATTATTTAAATAGCCCACCTAAATCTGAGAGGTTACTTTTTTACGCTTTTCATTATTCTGAACTTAATTATTTAGCTATATAAACATATTATATCTCATTTTGTAGCTAATTAAGCTAGTATAAAAATAAGCCAGTCACACAAAACGTACGAATCGCCATTTATTAGCAAAATCATGAATCATTTGTATGCAGATATCTATGCGGAATTACAGTTTTTAAAATAATGTTTTTAATTAAGTAGTGAACATCTTAAAATGTAATCTTGCAGTTCTGCAACAATATACATTTAAAGGTTAACTAATTACAGAAGAAACAGAAGAATCATAACGTGGTGTGCAGACCTTCATCCAGTGATATATTATCTGCGTAAGCCGCACTTTCGGTGAAACGTACACACACACACAAAACTGTATTTTGTTCTCTTATTAAATTTCGGCAAGGACACCTTTTACGGCAGCAGGATGTCATTAAAGTCATTATTAATATATTCAGCCGCTATGCAGGTATCAAGAAAAAAAAAACGAATTAATTCAATAATCACGTATCAAAGTGAAAAATAATTTTACAAATGAACTTAATATTCGTAGTGTGTTTTATTTATTTATTTTTTTAATGTGTATACTAAATTTGTGTTTTATAAATAAATAATCGTTTAATTAGCTAAAGCTATAAGTTACAAATATATATATATATATATATATATATATATATATATATATATATATATATATATAATCATTCTTTGGTTTATTCTAAACGTAAAAAAGGATAAAAGAGCGTTAAAATGTTCTAAAGAATCCAAACAAAAATCAAAATCAGAAAATTCATTGTGGAAGTTACGACACTTGTCATCTCATATTGCTATATCTCAGTATATATCCTTGTTTCAAATACATAGTGTTTAATTTAGTTATTTCAATTTAATTATTTCTAACTATACTATAAAATAAAAACCTAATTAATACGCTATTAGCATATGCAAATAGAACTGTAATAAAAATTATATGCAATTATAAAAAAAATTATATCACAATTCTATTTGCATATGATAATTTTGTATTAATATTGTAGTTTGTATTTCATTTTATTTTCATGTATTATTATTTCACGGAAACCACAACCGTATTAGTTACGCCTAATAAAAACTGAATCTTCATTAAACAATTTAGTTTTTGCGTGTGTATCTCGCGTACGAATTTCCTGTTCACCTTGCGGGCGACCAGAAGAAATGCCACAAAATCATTCCGGTGGCACTGGCAATAGTTTAAAAAAACATGACCGCATGGTACTGTTATGGTAAATAATATTTTAATAATGAAAGTTGATATTGTAACTGATTGTTACGACATATACGCATATCATTTATTAGCAATTAGTTGTATTTTATGCAACAACTACAAAAAACATGCTCTAGACAAACGGTTATTATGGTTTTTATTTTACTGTGCTTCAAATGAATAAATATTACATGTGAAAGTAAATTATTTTTATTTATTTTTACTTATTACTTGTTTATAAAGGCACCTTACACGGTCAATAATACTGTCAATCCTAGTACTGTCGGTATTTGCTTGAATCCTCCTTGAATATTTATCAAGTAATCAATTACCCGGATAAACAACGGTATCCTCTTCATTCCATCATACACCTTACACGATAAGTAATACTGGCAATATTTTAGAATAATGAACATTTTAAACATATTATCGTACAGTAATACTGTTATTATTCTAAAATATTGACAGTAATATTGATCGTGTAAGGTGCCTTATAAATGTAACATAAGAAGCATTTTATACTTGGGAATTTAATATCTTAATGTAAAACCTCAATAGCGTTACTTATTTCGGAAACTACTGTATTTATAAATGACTAGACTGCAGCAAACTACGAAATCAAACAGAGGTCGATTTCGTAGTTTGCTGCAGATCTGTTTTTGTGGTTGTTTTTATACTTGTTGTTATATGTTCCTCCATTTAGTCCGTTTTCCCGGAATTTTGTTTACAGACACACACACAGGCATTTTCCAAAAATAGTCTGTCAATATATTAAAATAACGAATATTTTGTAAGTAGTATGAAATAAATGTGTTGCCAGGTGAAAAACATCGAATACTCGGAACGTGAAAAAGTGATGGTGACCTCTGCCTTCGATGGCAGCATATACGCCTGGGACTTGAACAGCCCCACCGAGAACAGTGTCCTATTCGACAAGGTCTTCGTGATGAGCGGCCTAATGCGCACCAAACTCACCCCAGACGGCTCTAAAATGGTCATCGCCACGACCAGCGGATATCTAATTGTGATCCACGACCTGAACCTGTCTACAATGTACAACGACATGAAAACATTCAGGGTAAAGTGTACAACAGGCTAGTCCGCCGTGTGGAATTAATTGCAACATCTGTTTGTCTGTTGCAGCCTAATTTATACAGACTGATGCAGCTTAGCGAACAGACGTTTCCCGCGGCCACAATGTACAACTATCTGTTCTGCCAGAGCCGAAAACGGAATCGCATCGAGTTTATCGATGATTTTCACAACGACGCCGAGATTATTAGCTCGGTGCAGATTCACCCGATGGGCTGGAGTGCTTTGTCGAGGAATGTTAGTTCGGATGACAACGAAGAGGTAAGTAACTAAATATGATTCATTCATTTTAATTTTCATGACTACAAGTCGTGAAAATGTGAAAATATGAGAAAATGTAGAATTTATTTAAGAAAATATGGTAAAATGGGGGCAGATGTATGAACATGTGTGAATATGTGGGAAAATGTGTGATAAAATGAGAAAATGTGGGAAAAAGTGGAAAGACGTATGAAAATGTGAGAAAATATGAAAAAAAAAGTGAGGAAATGTGAGAAAATGCGGCAAAAATGTAGGTAAATATGAGAAAATGTGAAAAACGTGAAACGAACAGATCGAACCGAAATATCTTAAATTTTTATTAATTAACTATTTCGGAAAGTCATGTGCCCATACCAGATATTTTTGTAAGATAATGTTCCATTGGCAAAGGTTGTTACTAAGATCTCTACTACAATTTATTTATTAATCTGAGTGAACTAACAATATTAAATTTGTGTATTACAGTGGAGCTGTGTGCACGACATCCAAACGCGCGACGTAAAAGACTACGAGGAAGCGTTCTCATACGTGGAAGAGCAAGCCGTGTCCACACCAGACGAAGAAGAGGAGCCAGAGGACCGACGGCCCACCGACATTTGGATGGGCTTCAGGACGAACAGCCAGCACCTGGCGGACCGCAACCGGATGGTGCGCACGGACGACAACGACCGCTCCTACATGGGGGTAATTAACAGTGGACTGGTCGGACGTAATCCGTACAACCGGTACTTTTTTAAGCGCCCGGATGATCGGTATAAGATCATCAAGAACTTGCGCCGATTGACGCATTACGTGGAGGAGCTGAGCGTCGGCAAGGGGTACATTAAGGAGCTGTGCTACTCGACGGACGGTCGGCTGGTGTGCTCGCCGTACGACAAGGGCGTGCGGCTGCTGGGTTTCAACAACGAACTGCAGGAGGTGTGTAATTGCGTGCCGGACGAACCGAAAGAACTCTATACGCTGGCAACGATGCAAAACTACCATCCGGATGTGGTGGTTTGTTGCAAGTTTAATCCGCTGCATTATCAGATGGTTAGCGGGTGTTTGGGCGGCGAGATTGTTTGGTATAAACCGATTTTGTAAGGTGTGAGTGTGAATGAATATGAGAGGTAGTATGTATGCGAATGTGAGACTTTCTCCAGTGACTTATTTTAAGTTTGAGTGAGCTGTCCTGCCATTGCTTACTCGCAACTGATTTAATTTATTGAATATTTGATTTTCTATTAAATAAGCTTATATCGCACGGCGAGATGACAAATGTAACACCCAAAAATAGTTTTTAAGATAAATGAATTTCAAAGATGATTCCAACTATTAAGTATAATGTTTTAAATAATAATTTGATTTATTCAAAACACAAAAAAGGATTAAAGGAGCGTTAAAATATACATAAGAATCATTAAAATTAAAACCTGATAATTGTCATTGTGGAAGTTACGACACTTCATCTCACAGTGCGATATTAATCTATAATTGTTCGTTCATTAATTTTCTGAGAAACTGATATTTTCCATGAATAAACATAGGATGGTTAGATTGTAGACAGTACACACGAGTAGTAACATTAAAAATACTACAATTAATACTGGTACTTACTTACGCATTTCATTCAACATCTAATACTAGAATCATATACTAATTTTTTCATTATTTATGGTGTGATTGTTATGTTTAATTAACATCGAAAGCTATAAAGAATACCGATTATATATATAATTTGTGTATATACCTACATTAGTGAGCTATGTGTGTGTGCTCTAATGCTGAATAGAAGACTGAAAGAGCTAGCAATCAGAATACTACCACTAAGATCTCCCTCTAATTAAATGTACTGTTGCAGGCAATGTACGTTATTGAGGATGTCACTAAATTATTAAATAAAATGTTTCCCGCATACAATTTATTCCAATTTTATGAACGTGACTTTAATCAGTCACTTTCCTAGGAGAGCGGCCGCTTTTGACGTATATATATATATATATATATATATATATATATATATATATATATATATATATATTGAATAAATCACAATTTTTTGTATCGTAATTAATTGCGTTTTTGCAGTAAATTGAGGTATTACGCTCTGTGGGGCATCATATTCGTTTATATACAATAAATGAGATGAATAAAGCTACTATGTTTTTTACCACTTGCTGCATGTGGTAAGAAACATAGTAGTTTTATTTATCTCCTTTATTTAAAATTAAGTACCACGTAGTAGACGCTAAAATATTAAATTTCCATTTATATACACGTAAAATTATTTGTGTGACGTAAAATTGGGGTGAAAAAGCGGCTGCTGCAACTATGGCTTAACTACTATCAATAAATATACAATCAAATAAACTTGGATGCTCCATAATAATTCTATGTGTTCCTTTACCATCCGATTGTTGTGTAAAATTTAGAACAATTGTTGTTCACTCAATGCTCAACTTGTTTATGTTCATTGTAATTTTAGGTAGTAACTGTGAATGATGATTTTGATAATTATATAATATGGTGTAAATAGTTTTGTATTGATTGCTTGTATGAGAGTGTAACTTTTTTTTATATATATACAAAGAATAGTGAACATAATATTTATAATCAGTTTCTTTTTTTGAATTTAATTGATGTAAGTTTTGATATATTGTGATCTACAAATTTATTATATACTAGAGTTTATGATGATAATACTGATTAATTAAAGTAATTTTCTTTCTATATACGTGTGTTTAATTTCTAGTTATTGTACCCTTAACAAAAGCGCCAATTCTGATTTGGGTCTATTCATTGATGGGTGTATTTGTCTACAGTTGGACCAGTTAGTGAAGGGAGATAATGTAAATAATGAGCTACCTAATTTTAAGTAGGATCCAAACTTTAATTTGACCGGACTATTACTTTAAATGAGCAATTCATTATGGGAAATATTCCATCATTATTTATAAAATAAATAAATCACATTTATGATATGCTAAACCGCAAGTGTGTGCATTTTAAACAATCTTCCCTCGAGAACATTCAAAAAAACGGCAGTAAAATGTTTTATTGCAGTTTTTTCTGAGAATTTTTTTTTCTCTGCCGATAGCAAGAGGATTAAATAGAACACGTGCGCACCGTATTCGCACAAAAAACATGGTAATAAAACACACGGGTGGTCGGCTACGTTTTTTTCATATCAGACAGCATAGCATGCACTCGGATGGCAAAAAAATTAAATGTGTGTTTATTTAGGAATTGAAAACAGACTATTTAAATTCACTCGTAAAACGCGGTGTAGTTTTTGGTTTGATTTAATTTTTATACACATGTGTATATAAATTAGTGAGTCGTATCAGCATATGAATATTTTTCTATAGGAATAAGTGATTATTGCAAACCAGCGACCTCAGTAAAACTGTTTTTATAAAGTATCAAGATATATATTATCTATTTGCCTTTTACCCTTCGGTGTAGGATATTGCATTTACATTACTTTACATTTTATGGTTGTTGTTTATGCATTTGTTCCACCCTTATCTGTTCTTCGCTAGCAGCGAGTGCAATAAGACTCATTTATAAATATAATATTGATACTTGCTTCCCATACCTGTTTTGTTCTTTTTGTCCATCCGAATTACTGGAAATAAAACAAGAAGAGGTAGACCAAGAAAAGAGTGGGATAACAGAATAGAGGAAATAGTAACCAACCTTATCTGTTCTTCGCCAATTTTCATGCTTGTTTAACTGTCAAATATATTCAAATATAGTTAAATATCGTCAAATGTTGTCTAAATATTGTCATATAATATCAAATATCGTCAAATATCGTCAAAAATTGTGAAATATTCGTGGAATATCGTCAAATAACGCCAAATATCGTCAAATTTTGTGTAATATTCGTGAAATATTGTCAAATATTGTTAAATATCGTCAAATATTGTCAAATATAGTAAAATAGTGTCAAATATAGTTAAATATCGTCAAATGTTGTCTAAATATTGTCACATAATGTCAAATATCGTCAAAAATTGTGAAATATTCGTGAAATATCGTCAAATATCGGAAAATTTTGTGTAATATTCGTGAAATATTGTTAAATATCGCCAAGTATTATCAAATATAGTAAAATATTGTCAAATATATCAAATATAGTTAAATATCGTCAAATGTTGTCTAAATATGATCTAAATATTATCATATAATGTCAAATATCGCCAAATATCGCTAAATATTGTCAAATATTGTGAAATATTCGTGAAATATTGTCAACTATAGTAAAATATTGTCAAATATATTCAAATATAGTTAAATATCGTCAAATATTGTCTAAATATTGTTATATAATGTCAAATATCGCCAAATATCGTCTAATATTGTGAAAGATTCGTGAAATATTGTTCAATATAGTAAAATATTGTCAAATATATTCAAATATAGTTAAATATCGTCAAATATTGTCTAAATATTATCTAAATATTGTTATATACTGTCAAATATCGCCAAATATCGTCTAATATTGTGAAAGATTCGTGAAATATTGTTCAATATAGTAAAATATTGTCAAATGTTGTCTAAATATTGTCATATAATGTCAAATATCGTCAAATATCGTCAAAAATTGTGAAATATTCGTGAAATATCGTCAAATATCGCCAAATATCGTCAAATTTTGTGTAATATTCGTGAAATATTGTCAAATATTGTTAAATATTGTCAAATATAGTAAAATAATGTCAAATATAGTTAAATATCGTCAAATGTTGTCTAAATATTGTCACATAATGTCAAATATCGTCAAAAATTGTGAAATATTCGTGAAATATCGGAAAATTTTGTGTAATATTCGTGAAATATTGTTAAATATCGTCAAGTATTATCAAATATAGTAAAATATTGTCAAATATATCAAATATAGTTAAATATCGTCAAATGTTGTCTAAATATGATCTAAATATTATCATATAATGTCAAATATCGCCAAATATCGCTAAATATCGTCAAATATTGTGAAATATTCGTAAAATATTGTCAACTATAGTAAAATATTGTCAAATATATTCAAATATAGTTAAATATCGTCAAATATTGTCTAAATATTGTTATATAATGTCAAATATCGCCAAATCTCGTCTAATATTGTGAAAGATTCGTGAAATATTGTTCAATATAGTAAAATATTTTCAAATATATTCAAATATAGTTAAATATCGTCAAATATTGTCTAAATATTATCTAAATATTGTTATATAATGTCAAATATCGTCAAATATCGCCAAATATCGTCTAATATTGTGAAAGATTCGTGAAATATTGTTCAATATAGTAAAATATTGTCAAATATAGTTAAATATCGTCAAATATTGTCTAAATATTATCTAAATATTGTTATATAATGTCAAATATCGTCAAATATCTCCAAATATCGTCTAATATTGTGAAAGATTCGTGAAATATTGTTCAATATAGTAAAATATTGTCAAATATATTCAAATATAGTTAAATATCGACAAATATTGTCTAAATATTATCCAAATATTGTTATATAATGTCAAATATCGCCAAATATCGTGTAATATTGTGAAAAAATCGTGAAATATTGTTCAATATAGTAAAATATTGTCAAATATATTCAAATATAGTTAAATATCGTCAAATATTGTCTAAATATTATCTAAACATTGTCATATAATGTCAAATATCGTCAAATATCGCCAAATATCGTCTAATATTGTGAAAGATTCGTGAAATATTGTTCAATATAGTAAAATATTGTCAAATATATTCAAATATAGTTAAATATCGTCAAATATTGTCTAAATATTATCTAAATATTGTTATATAATGTCAAATATCGTCAAATATCGCCAAATATCGTCTAATATTGTGAAATATTCGCGAAATATTGTTCAATATAGTAAAATATTGTCAAATATATTCAAATATAGTTAAATATCGTCAAATATTGTCTAAATATTATATAAATATTGTTATATAATGTCAAATATCGTCAAATATCGCCAAATATTGTCTAATATTGTGAAAGATTCGTGAAATATTGTTCAATATAGTAAAATATTGTCAAATATATTCAAATATAGTTAAATATTTTCTAAATATTATCTAAATATTGTTATATAATGTCAAATATCGTCAAATATCGCCAAATATCGTCTAATATTGTGAAAGATTTGTGAAATATTGTTCAATATAGTAAAATATTGTCAAATATTTTCAAATATAGTTAAATATCGTCAAATATTGTCTAAATATTATCTAAATACTGTCATATAATGTCAAATATCGCCAAATATCGTCAAATGTTGTGAAATATTCGTGAAATATTGTCAACTATAGTAAAATATTGTCAAATATATTCAAATATAGTAAAATATCGTCATATATTGTCAAATATTGTCTAAATCTTGCCTAAATATTGTGTAACTATTGTCTAAATACTGTCATATATTGTCAAAAACGCCAAAAAAGGTCAAAAATGTCAAAAACGTAAAAATATATAAAATAAAGTAAAAGCACTAACATTTATTTAATTAGAAACAAATGCCTTTTCTATAACATACAGTTAATTAAAACTATTTTGTCTTTTATTTATTTTTTGTGTCAACAATGATTCAATTGTGCAGGGTTATCTAGATTTATTTTATTAGTACCGTGAGATGTTGGCCATCATTGTAATTGATTTAAAAACAGTATAAATACATATGGTCGGGAAAGTTAGTTTGATCAATACGCTATTATATAATTCGTAATGTCAGAAACTATAAACAAACCGAAAACAACTCTCCGCAAAAGCAACAGCGTCACCCTCAACTGGGAAGACACTTTTCAGTCCAAACCGGACCAAATATACATTTTACAAATATTGAACGATCTGCGCGATTGGGCCACTATTTACTGGTGCAGGGGTTAGTGTGGGCAATCAATATAATAACGCGAAATACTTGTAGGGGTAAAAAAACGGAGTTTATTGTAACGGGACTACGTGCATGCGACTACTATTTGTTCAGACTTAGAACACTAGATGAGGACAATTGGGTGGAGTTTAAATCAGCCACTGAGGCTGAACAATTTTATGTGAGACACCTAACACGAGCTGTGAAGTTGGGGAAAATCGCACTGATTCGAAAAATTATTAGTAATAGGTAAATATAATCATTATTATTTTATTAATAATATTTATTAATATTATATATATATATATATATATATATATATATATATATATATATTATATTAATTTAATTTGCTTGCATGCTAATTTTCATGAGAACAATTCGTAGGTTTAGAAGAAAACTCACAATTTTAAAAGTACAAATGTTGGTAACATCGCTTTAAACGTTGTAGTATTTCAATTAGCCAGGAACTAAATTCAAAATGATTTCAATTAACTTTTATTTTCCCTATTTATCATTATGGTAGTATAGATGCTAAGCAAAATTTAGAAAAAATTCTACATGCCCAATACCATCCCTCAGATTGCTCGTTTCATTTCGTATTTTCAGTTGTGACTCTTTTTATCAGAAATTATAATTATAATGTTTTTATTACGATTTAATATTATAGTAATATATATATATATATATATATATATATATATATATATATATATATATATATATATATATATATATATATATATATATATATATATAACCTCACTGCCCTTCTACCTCACCAACCACAACACAAAAATATACAATATATTAATTATTATGGTAATTATGTCTGATAAAAAAAGTCACAACTCAAAATAAGAAAGGTCAGGATTTAAAAAATAGCACATTTAGGGCCAGTTCTTCAATTGAAAATAGTTTTTACGGAAAAAATTACTCTTTATGAATTTTTATTTCACCTTTTAATAAAGTCTGTATAAGGGACAGACATAATACTAATTTACTCTCCTCCTTTTAGATGACCTAAAAATGAGTAGAAACCTATATTTTCACATATGAATACATATGTTAATTTCAGATCATTTTTGAAGACATCAGATTACTAGTATGAATTTGAAGATTTATACAATTAAACTGACTATTTTTCAGACCATCTCTTTTAGAAATAGACAACGATTTCATCAAGCCACAATTAATGCAAGCCGTGGAGAACGGCGATCTGGCAACAGTTAATACATTAGTCAATTATGGTGCCAGTGTAAACCAAATATCGACATCGAATAGACGAACTAGTTTAATAATGGCTGTGCATGGTGGTCACATTGAAATAGCCAAGTTTCTGCTACAAAAAGGCGCCACTGGGAATGTTAAAGATGTAAATGATATGACCCTCTTGCATTTTGCGGTTGATTCTAATTGTTGTGAGACTGTGAGATTCGTATTGGGTTTAGATGTTGATATAAATAGTGCTGATAATATGGGTTGGACTTCACTACTTAGAGCTGGTAGGTTTTAGAATAACTTGCATATGTACAAACAAATATACCTTGATACTAAAATTTTTACTAAACTGTCAGCGATGGCAAATATGTTGTTGCTGTATTGGTTATGGAATAGGCTATAAATTGAGGTATTCAGCACAAAAGTATCCCTCAATCTGAGAATTCCCCAAAAATATGCTTGATATAAAATATAAACAATTGGACAATAAACATTATTATTATTATTATTATAGTAAACCCAGCTCAGTGGCTAATGTGTTTAGAGGCGTCGTCCGTCTCGGGGGAGCTTGAGTTCGAACCCCACCGGGGCGAATTTTTGCGAATCACTTTTCACAGTTTTTCAGAGGTTTTCTGTGAAGTTAAGGTAAAAAACCGGGTGAATAAACACCTCTGTGCTTCTCCGTTGACTGGCTTGAAAATGTCTCAACGATTAATTAATTAATTATCCTTTCAGTGACGATGCAAGTATCCGTAAAATATAGTAAAATATTGTGAAATATATTCAAATATAGTTAAATATCGTCAAATATTGTGAAATATCGTCAAATATCGCCAAATATCGTCAAATATTGTGAAATATTCGTGAAATATCGTCAAATATTGTGAAATATCGCCAAATATTGTGAAATATTCGTGAAATATCATCAAATATTGTGAAATAGACGTGAAATATCGTCAAATATTGTGAAATATACGTGAAATATCGTCAAATATTGTGAAATATTCGTGAAATATCTTCAAATATTGTGAAATATACGTGATATATCGTCAAATATCGCCAAATATCGTCAAATATTGTGAAATTTTCGTGAAATTCCGTCAAATATTGTGAAATATCGCCAAATATTCGTGAAATATCGTCAAATATCGTCAAATATTGTCAAATATTGTCAAATATTCGTGAAATATCGTCAAATATGGCCAAATATCGTCAAATATTGTGAAATATTCGCGAAATATCATCAAATATTGTGAAATATCGCCAAATATCGTCTAATATTGTGAAATATCGCCAAATATCGTCTAATATTGTGAAATATTTGTGAAATATCGTCAAATATGGCCAAATATCGTCAAATATTGTGAAATATTCGTGAAATATCGTCAAATATTGTGAAATATCGCCAAATATCGTCAAATATTGTGAAATATTCGTGAAATATCGTCAAATTTCGTCAAATTTCGTCAAATATTGTGAAATATTCGTGAAATATCGTCAAAGATCGCCAAATATCGTCAAATATTGTGAAATATTCGTGAAATATCGTCAAATATGGCCAAATATCGTCAAATATTGTGAAATATTCGTGAAATATCGTCAAATATTGTGAAATATCGCCAAATATCGTCAAATATTGTGAAATATCGCCAAATATCGTCAAATATTGTGAAATATTCGTGAAATATCGTCAAATATGGCAAAATATCGTCAAATATTGTGAAATATTCGTGAAATATCGTCAAATATTTTAAATATTGCCAAATATCGTCAAATATACGTGAAATATCGTCAAATATCGCCAAATATCGTTAAATATTGTGAAATATTCATGAAATATCGTCAAATATTGTGAAATATCGCCAAATATCGTCAAATATTGTGAAATATTCGTGAAATATCGTGAAATATCGTCAAATATTGTGAAATATTCGTGAAATATCGTCAAATATTGTGAAATATCGCCAAATTTCGTCAAATATTGTGAAATATTCGTGAAATATCGTCAAATATTGTGAAATATCGCCAAATTTCGTCAAATATTGTGAAATATTCGTGAAATATCGTCAAATATTGTGAAATATTCGTGAAATATCGTCAAAGATCGCCAAATATCGTCAAATATTGTGAAATATTCGTGAAATATCGTCAAATATGGCCAAATATCGTCAAATATTGTGAAATATTCGTGAAATATCGTCAAATATTGTGAAATATCTCCAAATATCGTCAAATATTGTGAAATATTCGTGAAATATCGTCAAATATTGTGAAATATTCGTGAAATATCGTCAAATATTTTAAATATTGCCAAATATCGTCAAATATTGTGAAATATTCGTGAAATATCGTCAAATTTCGTCAAATTTCGTCAAATTTCGTCAAATATTGTGAAATATTCGTGAAATATCGTCAAAGATCGCCAAATATCGTCAAATATTGTGAAATATTCGTGAAATATCGTCAAATATGGCCAAATATCGTCAAATATTGTGAAATATTCGTGAAATATCGTCAAATATTGTGAAATATCGCCAAATATCGTCAAATATTGTGAAATATCGCCAAATATCGTCAAATATTGTGAAATATTCGTGAAATATCGTCAAATATGGCCAAATATCGTCAAATATTTTGAAATATTCGTGAAATATCGTCAAATATTTTAAATATTGCCAAATATCGTCAAATATTTTAAATATTGCCAAATATCGTCAAATATTGTGAAATATTCGTGAAATATCGTCAAATTTCGTCAAATATTGTGAAATATTCGTGAAATATTGTCAAATATCGTCAAATATTGTGAAATATTCGTGAAATATCGTCAAATATCGCCAAATATCGTCAAATATTGTGAAATATTCGTGAAATATCGCCAAATATTGTCAAATATTGTGAATAATGAATTAATTATCCTTTCAGTGGCTATGGAAGTATCCGATGACATAATAAAACTGTTGCTATCATCTGGTAGCGATCCCAATATTAGTGATAAAAACGGTTTTGATTTTAAAAAGCACTGCGAAATTTCGAATAGAAGGCATCTAATAAAAAATATGTTATAGCTATATAATGACTAATATTCTTCAACAAAAATTACAGTAAGCTGAATAGGAACAACGATTTTGAGATTCAGGGCTAACAAGAAATATCCTTGGGCATACTAAGGTCCCTTGCTATATCTGTGTCTCAAATAATCCTTCCTTCCTGTTGGGTTTACCTGTAATTAATATCGAAACGCCACAGCAATTGAGGCGAGATATTGCAGTGAAAATGAAGAGAAAATTTATTACAAAAAAAAACAGTTTAAATTATGATTATGATATTGTATATATTATTAATAAATATTTCTTCACAAATAAAAGAATCACAACTGTTTTCAGAATTTACTCATCAAATTTGTGTGAGGTGTCCGCCTCATTAGCGTTCAAACCGCGTAATTTCCGAAGGTATCCGGCCCCGGTGCGTTAAACGAGTTCCAACGATACCGTCACCATCTCCTCGCCGGCCGCGCGAGAGACCTTCAGGTGTGTCTTGTCTTTTAGTTAGAAAGTTATGCGCGGCGAAAGAAACGAAACGCGGACCTAGTTACAAAAGCTAAAGAACGGCCGCGAGTGTAGTGTACGCGTAATGGAAAACACTGTGATATTGAATTTTTTTTCGTACTGATAATTATTAGGATGTTCGTACTAGTTTTAATACTCGGTTTTATTACCAAAGGTAAGTTTTCGTGTGGAGGATGTGTTTGGGTAGTCCCGGTAAGTTGGTTGGAATGTCGCAATATGGCACGAGTTGTAATTAATGTTATTGTTGTTCTGTGTGAGTGTTTTAGACTATACAAGTTGAGTGCAATTTTAATCAGGGTCATTTTCTGTGAAAGGTCATGGTCTTAAATGGCCCAGTAGTGTTTTATTATTGTAAGATTTTACTAGAAAAAATGTACTGTTGTATAGAAAGTACACTAACAAATGACACAAAACAAATATGAGTTCATATTAAAAGTAGAAAATACGTACTTATTACTAAAATTATTTTGCTTACAATTACTTCAAACAAATAAATTCAGTCAGAATTATTGCTCTCCTGCTGTTTATTTTCAGGATGACAAATTAAAACAATTTGACAATACGAAAATTAAATCTTTTTCATAATAATTATTGAAATAATAATAATAATAAGTTTCTTCACACCCCAAATATATTTTAAAAAAATGTAAAAAACGGTTATACTTGTGTACAACTGTGTTCTACTTTCATTTTCGCACTGCACTAAAATACTTTAGTCTGATAACATATCTCAATTATGTGCAATGCAGTTTTAGCACTTTCTAATCAGCACGAAAAATGCAAATAGTCGTTTTCTTCCTCGATAATCATAAAATCGCATGCTACAAGCAGTTTTTAATAACGATAAACAAAGAAAGTGCACGCCGCGTTCTAATTGTCAAGGTCTGAATGCGCTGGGGAATTTCTATTTCGATATAAATAAAAATTACTTGTAATTGCTTATTACAACCAATTTGAATTTATTTTTAAAGGACTCTGCCAGGAGGATGACGGCCCGTATCGCGGCAAGTATATAGGAAAACTGAATTCATACCACCACCAAGTTTCTGGGGATGTGTACGCTGTGGATGAGTACAGACTGTTGCTAACAGCGTTTAACTATGATGGGAATGGAGCTGATACGTTTTTCTGGTCGGGAGGCTCCAATCGGCCCGGGCCACAAGGTTTTATAGTGCCTGATGAACATGGAAAGTAAGTAAAATGGGTAATTAACCTCCACGTGAAAAACTTTGTCTTTTAAGGCTGGGATTTCGCCTATACTTTCCTTATGGCGAAAATTGTGTAATTGTTTCCAGCTTCTAGGTAAAACTACGCCATGGAATGGCATACAATTTATGCAAGTTAATAAAAACACTTCATTCTTGGTATTGAAACTTAGTTTGCAAGAATTGATGACCAAAATTTGTAGTTATAGCATGTTAAAGATTCGATTGTATAGAAGGAAGCAATCTAGTAGTTTAATCACTCCCAAATATATATTAAATATTCATATATCGAAAATTCAAGATAACCAGGATCTTTACATCCATAAGTATATTGATATTTGAAAAATTGCTGCGAAAATAAATATCTCCTTCATTTTTAATGCTGGAAACATTGGAATATAATTAAATGTCGATAAGGGTCATATTCGCAAACGTGATGGTCATACTGATATCCAAATCCGGAAAACCTCCTATAGACCAATCAGTTTACTCATATTATTGTCTTTGACAAATTGTTTCTGAAAAGACTGAAAAACCACCTCACAGGCCCAATTCCTTAGCATCGATTAGCGTTCCACACAGTACACGCCACTATAGAGCAAGTGCATTTAATAATAGTAAAAAGTACTGGTCTAGTCTGAATCTGGTCTGAATTTCGAAATTTTTATGCGGAAAACAATGAAATAATCCGATTTAGTAACCACAACTGTAATCCCATGCAAAGTTTTAAAGAAACAATTAACTAATAAATTTCTTTCATCCATTTTTGCTTTCAGAACCAACGTGTTGGAGCGTTACTTCAACAAAGACTTCTCGCTCTCCCTGCCAGAGAAGAAAAAAGTGACTGATATCAAATGGTTCGCAATTTACGACCTCTGGAGCCAGAACACGTTTGGGGACATTTACATTCCCGAAGAGTTCGAGCCGCCAGTCGTGCAAAAAATCGCACAGATCACCGCCAAGAGCAACCAAATCAGTTCGGGCAGCATTGAAATTGTTGATTCGAAAACTATCCGGTTGCCGGAGTTTCGGTACGATGGCAAAGCGAAACGTGCGCATTTTTGGGTTGGTGTCGGACCACAGCCCAAGTCTATAGGCAGCAGGGTACCAAATGAATATGGATAGTAAGTACTCTTAATTTTTCCCCTAATTTATAAAAGGTCTTCTTAACCCATTTACGGCCAAGGTATTAAACCACTCAAATTATTTATATATAATTAATCTAATGGATATCAATACTATTTTAAACAGATTCCTATTTTTCAGCTTAGATCCTCTCAGGGAATATAAAGGAGAAACAATAACACTAACCATCCCTGGAGACCTGACGATTTTCAACATAGATTGGTTCAGCGTCTACGATTTAGAAACAAACACGAATTTGGGCTCGATTATTATTCCCGACGGACTTAACGTGCCTCCATCTCTAGTCAAAGTTATTGTAAGTTTTAAGCGCTTTAATTAATGCTTTTTGGATAGCCCTAACACGAAACAAAAAATTTTAGCCTCACAAAAACGATCTACCCAACTGCATGCAGCTGCACAAAGACTTTCAAGTATCCTGGGAGGTGTTTGGGCCTCAAATCACCTTCCAACTGGCTGGACAGGTCAAAGAAGATGAGTATTTGTCATTCGGTTTTTCAGGCGCATCGGATAAATCGCAAATGTTAGGGGCGGATGTCGCTGTGGCTTATATTGATGGATATTTGGGTTATGCTGATGACTACAATATTACAGCCTTATCGCCAGTAAGTTTTAATTACCACACTGCAACAATTGATCAGATAATTTTTACTCATATTTTTATAGTGTGTCAAAGTTTTGGGGCAATACAAAGGGGTGTGCAAAGACGAAGTTGTGGGGGGCCAAAATAACAACCAAATGTATACAGCGGTGCGTGAAAATGGCATTAACATCATCACATACCGCCGGACACTACTTTCAGGTTGAATACCATTTGCGCCAAAAAAAATAACTATTATAACACTTTATTATGTCATTCCAGCTGATGGCGGTGACAAAGACGTGCCTACAGACGGCGAAGCATACTTTATTTGGGCAATCGGGCGACTTGATGCCAATAAAGAGCCAGCCTTCCACGATATTTACCCCAAGGGCGATATAAAAATAAATCTCAACAGTAAAGACCCTATTAACAATTGCTTTTCGTTTACAAGTACTGAGAATGAGGTGAGCGAGCCTTGGGAGAAAGGGCAGATTTTTGATCGCACCATTAGAACGTTTAATGCGTATATAGGACCTTCTGCTGGGAAGAAAGGATATCAAGCAATTGCAGGTAACAACATTTGTGTATTGCGCCATTCAACTCCCAAATAGGTTTGTTGAAAAATATGAAACACTCGGTATTGATGTCGCTCGATATCTATTTTTTATTATTATAAATATAAGTACAAAAGTAAGTAAAAACAATACCTTCCTTCTGCAGCAGTACTGTATTCGGATGTACAATATTTATTTAAACAGAAAATAAAATACAGAAAAGGTACAACACATTAGAAAACTAAATAGCACAGGCTGCAGTGGTGTGACTGTGCACTCGCATGGGTATAAAAATAACAGGTGCAGAATATATAAAAATAACAGGTACAGAATATATAAAAATAACAGGTACAGAGCATATAAAAATAACCATACACCAAAGCCGGACATGAAAGTAGACAGAAAATAGACAAGGCATAAATAGTGTAGCTGAGGAGCAGTCTAAGGTGCTCAACAGCTAATGAGTAAATACAGTAAAGTAAGAAATAAAAGGTAAACAGGATAGGACACACTTTGATCTTAGCCATAAGGCTAAGGCTTGTGTTTCTTGAGAGGTATGCCAAATAAAGGTCTTTTTTATTCGGATATTAAGTAATAATTAAAATTTTCCAAAAGTGTACATGATTTCCAAAGGTAATGAACTCGTGTCGATAGGATTCGAACGGGAGACCTTTACTTTTGAACTGTTGTCACCAAGAATACAAGATACGTGAAGTGACAGGTTGGTCGGCCTGAAAACATTGTCATTCTTTTTATATTATATTTATATTAACCACCAGCTTGAAATACAAAAGAAACCCATTAGATTCAATAATTTCAACCTATTTCAGTCTACTCTATCTATCAATAAAACTTGTGGTTAGTCTGAGATCATGATCGAATCAATCATCAAATATGTATCTTCTTTTAGGTCAGCCTGCTACAACACTAGCCTGGTACATAAACGGCTACCTAGCACCAGAAATTTGGCTGCGTAGAGGCCTGACATATGCATTTAAAGTGAGAGGAGGGAACAACCCACATAGTGCTGAACACTATCATCCACTTGTGATAACAGATGAACCCCATGGAGGGTATGATAAGCTCACAGATGATGCACAATCCAGTGTAAGAGTTTTAGCAGGAGTTGAGTACTCGAGAAGAGGACGTCCACGACCAACAGCAGGTATATTAAAATAAATTCAAATAATCTATAATAATAGATAATAATAGAGAGGAACAAGCCATGGCTCAGCTTTTCAAAACAAACAAAAATCATAATACCTTAAAATCATCCCTACAGGGTGTAAAACAATTGAATAAAAATGGCGACTACATGTTTTAGTAGTGAAATTAGCACGGCTATCAGATTTTGAAGTCAAAAATCATATAATTTTATTAGTTTAGCTGTAATAGCAACAGAAAGTAGCAAAATGGCATCAGCACGAATCATACTGCCTTAAAATCATCCCGACAGGGTGTAAAACAATTCATCAAAAATGGCGATTACGTGTTTTAGTAGTGAAATTAGCACGGCTATAAGATTTTGAAGTCAAAAATCACATAAATTTATTAGTTTAGCTGTAATAGCAACAGAAAGTATCAAAATGGCATCAGCCCGAATCATACTGCCTTAAAATCATCCCTACAGGGTGTAAAACAATTGAACAAAAATGGCGACTACAGGTTTTAATAGTGAAATTAGCACGGCTATCAGATTTTGAAGTCAAAAATCATATAATTTTATTAGTTTAGCTGTAATAGCAACAGAAAGTAGCAAAATAGGATCAGCCCGAATCATACTGTCTTAAAATCATCCCTACAGGGTGTAAAACAATTGAACAAAAATGGCAACTACATGTTTTAGTAGTGAAATTAGCACGGCTATCAGATTTTGAAGTCAAAAATCATATAACTTTATTAGTTCAGCTGTAATAGCAACAGAAAGTAGCAAAATGGCATCAGCCCGAATCATACTGCCTTAAAATCATCCCTATAGGGTGTAAAACAATTGAACGAAAATGTCGACTACATGTTTTAATAGTGAAATTAGCACGGCTATCAGATTTTAAAGTCAAAAATCATATAACTTTATTAGTTTAGCTGTAATAGCAATAGAAAGTAGCAAAATGGCATCAGCCCGAATCATACTGCCTTAAAATCATCCCTACAGGGTGTAAAACAATTGAACAAAAATGGCGACTACATGTTTTAATAGCGAAATTAGCACGGCTATCAGATTTTGAAGTCAAATATCATATAACTATATTAGTTTAGCTGTAATAGCAACAGAAAGGAGCAAAATGGCATCAGCCCGAATCATACTGCCTTAAAATCATCCCTATAGGGTGTAAAACAATTGAACGAAAATGTCGACTACATGTTTTAATAGTGAAATTAGCACGGCTATCAGATTTTAAAGTCAAAAATCATATAACTTTATTAGTTTAGCTGTAATAGCAATAGAAAGTAGCAAAATGGCATCAGCCCGAATCATACTGCCTTAAAATCATCCCTACAGGGTGTAAAACAATTGAACAAAAATAGCGACTACATGTTTTAGTAGTGAAATTAGCACGGCTATCAGATTTTGAAGTCAAAAATCATATAATTTTATTAGTTTAGCTTTAATAGCAACAGAAAGTAGCTAAATAGCATCAGTCCGAATCATACTGCCTTAAAATCATCCCTACAGGGTGTAAAACAATTGAACAAAAATGGCGACTACATGTTTTAATAGTAAAATTAGCATGGCTATCAGATTTTGAAGTCAAATATCATATAACTTTATTAGTTTAGCTGTAATAGCAACAGAAAGGAGCAAAATAGCATCAGCCCGAATCATACTGCCTTAAAATCATCCCTGCAGGGTGTAAAACAATTGAACACAAATGGCGACTACATGTTTTAATAGTGAAATTAGCACGGCTATCAGATTTTGAAGTCAAAAATCATATAACATTTTTAGTTTAGCTGTAATGGCAACAGAAAGTAGCAAAATGGCATCAGCCCGAATCATACTGCCTTAAAATCATCCCTACAGGGTGTAAAACAATTGAACAAAAATGGCGACTGCATGTTTTAATTGTGAAATTAGCACGGCTATCAGACTGTGAAGTCAAAAATCATATAACTTTATTAGTTTAGCTGTAATAGCAACAGAAAGGAGCAAAATGGCATTAGAAAGGAGCAAAATGGCATCAGACCGAATCATACTGCCTTAAAATCATCCCTACAAGGTGTAAAACAATTGAACAAAAATGGCGACTACAGGTTTTAATAGTGAAACTAGCACGGCTATCAGATTTTGAAGTAAAAAATCATATAACTTTTATAGTTTAGCTGTAATGGTAACAGAAAGTAGCAAAATGGCCCGAATCATACTTCCTTAAAATCATCCATACAGAGCTTAAAACACCATATGTTAACTATTCAGAGCTTCCTGCTTTCCCGTAGGAAACCCATCAAGCTAATTGACGTCACAAAGGAAACTATTCGATACTAAATTACCTAGAGTGGGGGTGGTCAAGAAGTCGATCGCGATCAACCGATCAATCGCGATGAACTGATAGATCGCGATGAACCGATCGATCGTGATCAACCGGTCGATCGCGACGCCAATTTTAGACGATCGCACGCGATGTCTTAACTTAGATTAAACTACATACTTGATAAATAGAGAACTAATGGCAACAAGTTGATCGCGACACATTTTTAATATGAAAAGTGATCTTATGTACACAAAAGTTGGCCACCTCTGACCTAGAGGTTGGATTATATCGATTAAAAATAAAGACATGATATAATTTGAGGATATGGTAATAATATGTTCGACTACAAAATGGTTTCTATTGAGTCGCAAATGTAAAGATAGTAGTTTTATTTAGTAATTAATCCACGATAATAATTTCAGCTGGTCCTCTTTGCCTGTCGCAACACCGCGATGGTGATGATCGGAGATTGGACGACAATTTCGTGACATTCAAAAAGTTCAACCGATCCCTGACATTCACCTGCGAAGAAGGCGCAGCAGCCGTTTTAGAGGTCACCCCGAATACAACGTGGCCCGACATCGTCTACTACAACTCCTTCACGCAAGCCAACATGGGTTGGAAAATACATGTGGTCGACTCGTACGCGACTAGGTCACACGGTAGCCATCTAGCATTTAATTGTATCTTACTGATTCCTATATTTATTTACATGTTGTGCGGAGTTTAGTGTCATAAATAAATTATATATTACAAAAAAAATATTATAAGAGTATGTTATTATTATTATTAGAAGCATTCAGAGTAAAAGTTGACTAAAGCGTGAATTACACTGTACTAGATTCGTCAAAAAACTAATACAAGTTTCATGGTAGGGCCCTGTCCGTTTGGCTACTACTACTGGACCGATTGCAATGATATTTAAATTTACCGCCAAATATCTGCACATTTCAATACGATGACGAAACATTTTTGCCGTCACCGGATTGGTCGACGGTAAATAAGACCAACCAAACTATGCCCGTCCATTATTTCAAATGACTTGAACTCTGCACTACACTGTCATCCTTTGCTATTTATGATTCAATTAATTTCATTTATTAATTTACGCCTAATTCGAAAAAATATATGTTATAAACATTGTAGTGCAGAGTTCAAGTCGTTTGAAATAGTGGACAGGCATAGTCAGGTTGGTAGGGGACCCCCACCCGCCCCACCTTCGCTCGCATAGTTTTTTCAATGGATAGAGCCGTTTTATATTGTTTAAACAATTCCAGAAACAGTGTTATCTCTTGAAAAATACAATGCGAACCAAGGTGGGGTGGGCAGGTGTCCCTTACCAACCAGACTATGCCCGTCCACTATTTAAAATGACTTGAACTCTTCATTACATTGTTTATAACATATATTTTTTCGAATTAGGCGTAAATTAATAAATGAAATTAATTGAATCATAGATAGCAAAGGATGGCAGTGTAGTGCAGAGTTCAAGTCATTTGAAATAGTGAATGGGCATAGTTTGGTTGGTAGGGGCCACCCGCCCACCCCACCTTGGTTCGCATTGTATTTTTCAAGACATAACACTGTTTCTGGAATTGTTTAAACAATACAAAACGCTTGTATCCATTGAAAAATCTATGCGAACAGAGGTGGGGTGGTAGAGGTGGGGTGGGTGGGCCACCCATACCAACCAGACTATGCCCGTCCACTATTTCAAATGACTTGAACTATGGACTACACTGTCATCCGTTGCTATCTATGATTCAATTAATTTCATTTATTAATTTACGCCTAATTCGTAAAAAAAAAGATGTGAGAAACAATGTAGTGCATAGTTCAAGTCGTTTGAAATAATGGACAGGCATAGTCAGGTTGGTAGGGAACGCCCACCCACCCCACCTTGGTTCACATTGTATTTTTCAAGGGATAACACTGTTTCTGGAATTGTTTAAACAATATAAAACGGCTCTATCCATTGAAAAAACTATGCGAGCGAAGGTGGGGTGGGTGGGCGGCCCCTACCAACCTGACTATGCCCGTCCACTATTTCAAACGACTTGAACTCTGCACTACATTGTTTATAACATATATTTTCTCGAATTAGGCGTAAATTAATAAATGAAATTAATTGAATCATAGATAGATAGCAACGGATGACAGTGTAGTGCAGAGTTCAAGTCATTTGAAATAGTGGACGGGTATAGTTTCGTTGGTAGGGACCGCCCACCCACCCCACCTTGGTTCGCATTGTATTTTTCAAGGGATAACAATGTATCTGATATTGTTTAAACAATATAAAACGTTTGTATCCATAGAAAAATCTATGCGAACAGAGGTGGTGTGGGTGGGTGGTCCAGACCAACCAGACTATGCCCATCCACTAATTCAAACTACTTGAACTATGCACTACATTGCGTTTATCCGCCATCCAATCAGGGGAGAGGGTTTCAAGTAAAAAATGAGAAGAGCCGATTTACACCAGACCTACGATTGGCTGACGCATGAACGCTGACGAGGACATGGTAAAGAATAATACTGGGCCAAGAAAACGTTGAACTTGAACTAACATTGCCCATAAATGCAATATTTCTATTATAATTACGTTTACTACCTATCTGTACATCGTTTGTGTACAAGTATATATTATCTATTTGCCTTTTACCTTTTGGTGTAGGCTAAATGTAAATTATATACCAAAACAAATGTCTTGATTTGCGAAACAAGGGCGAGCCACCGAGATATTTCCGGTAAGTAAAGGCGCAGGCATGAACAGAAAAGCGCCTTGCTCCGTTCTAGCAGGCGCAGGTTTGACATATGAAAGCCGCATACATTACTAGCGCCAGTTGCATATTTCCCATATGCCCCAGCATTCGAGGCACCATGGCGCAAATATTATAACCAAGTATAAACAAGCCGATTAAGATTTGGAGTAAGGTAAACCGCACAAATGCCCGGCTTTATACAAGACGCCGGCTCAGCTGTGCGCTACACATTTGGCACAGTACATAGCCTAACACAATCATGTAAGTAATCATTTAACTTACCCCGCGCCAACGACCAGCACTTGCTGTAGTCAATCCCACTTTATTTAATGTCTTATCACTGCAGCACAGATACTTTTAAACAACATAAAAAGCACATACACTGGGACGCCTTGAATTTCGTGACGGCCATTACTAATACGACTTAGCGTCCTGTAGCAAGAATCAAAATGGCCGCCGTATAGTTCCAGCGTCCACCGCTAGATGGCGCTGCAAACCAAAATTTATTTAATAAATTAATAATTAATCATTTATAATCAATTGAAATAATATATTTATATTAATTCTACATGGGGAAATGCATTATATATATATATATATATATATATATATATATATATATATATTATTAATTAATTAATTTTAAAATTAATATAAATTTATAATTTTGATTGATTATAAAAGATAATAATTAATTTAAACAATTAATTTTAAGTATAATATATATATATATATATAATTAAAACAGACAATGAGGTTTAGAGTTAGTACATTCTTAAATATATTTACTGGGAAATAATTAATGCATAATTAGTTTATTTTAATTAAATCTGTACTACTATCTCCATCTATCGAACTAATTCGTGTACCTGAGCAACTACTTAATTTTTAGCATTAAATGTTTAGATATATATATATATATATATATATATATATATATATATATATATATATAGGCATTAATTATTTCCCAGTAAATATATTTAAGAATGTACTCACTCTAAACCTCATTGTCTGTTTTAATTATAAGTTAAATAAATTTTTAAAATATTGAAATTCACTTATATTTGTCACCAGCAAATCATCCTTCACAGTTTTTCAGAGGTTTTCTGGTTCTCTGGTAACTATTGGGTGATCTCCTCTGAACTTCTACCTTGACTGGAGGAAAACCCTCAAAGCTCATATTCCTGGCAAAATAGGAGTGCTTTTACATATTGAATCTCTTCTAAACCCAAAATATCATCAAACATAAAGTTAAATAAATTAAAAAAATATTGAAATTCATTTATATTTGTCGTCAGCGAATCACCCTTCACAGTTTTTCAGAGGTTTTCTGTGAACTTATATAATAACTACTGGGTGATCTCTGAACTTCTACCTTGACCGGCGGAAAAGCCTCACGGCTCATATTCCTGGCAAAATAGGTGTGTTTTTACATATTGAATCTCCTCTAAACCCAAAATATCATCAAACGTAATATTGTGTGCCCTGCTTTGTCTTCTAACTATGTAATTGCAACTTTTAAGATTATTTTTGATCCCAATGTACGAACAAAACTGTCAGTAATAAAAATATAATAATATCAAACATAATAACTACACAGAAAGTAGATTTGTTGCCACCACAGGTCACAAAACTATGGGACTGTACTGTACTTGTATAAAAAGTAATGTGTACTAGCTACAGACAAGTGGTGAAGGCAACCAAAACCCACCCCGGGTTCTAGCGCTACAGAGAAGAGGAAGTACTAGTACATGGGACTTTTATATAAATATAATAATACTTAAATATCAGCCATAAAAGTGTGTATATTTAATAATTTTAAACATATATTATATACAAACAAACAGATAATACCTTACTGGTTGTCTATTATTGATGAAAAAACACTTTTGCATGCTAAAAATACAAATTAGTTGTAAATTTATTAGATCACAATAGAACACTTTGTACACCAATGTCATTGCTGTAGCAGTTTTATACATCATTTCAGTTTGAAATATTTTAAATATGCTTATAATGACTGCTACTCATTATATATATATATATATATATATATATATATATATATATATATATATATATAAATATATATATATATATATATATATATATAAATATATTTATATAAATATATAATTAAACATTATTGCATATGAAAAACAAAATCAATTCTTAATATAGTGGGACAAATATTAAATCAGGCAATATACAACAGTTTTCCCAAAGAGATTTCACATTCCACTTGTTGCTAACATTCAAATATTTCCATACATAATATATTGGTGTGCCTGTGTTAAATGTGTGAGGATGTATAGGTGCTTAAATATAATTCAATCACATATTTATTAAAAGACAGTCAAATCAAGCCTCATGCATCTGTAGGAAGGCCTCAAGGGTGCGCGGCACTTGCCGCCGGTAGGGTATTCTGTGTTTGTGAATTGTGTTGGCACAAAGGCACTTTAGTGATATGTAGTTGACCAATCGGATGTCCAAATTGAAGGGGCTTTCGTTCACTTTCTGCGCTGGACACTCGCCTGCCGCGTTCGGTTGATCGATATGGGCACCGTTAGCGAGCAGCAGCTTGACCAGCTATAAACAAACAGTACTATTCTCTCTCTAATACAACCACACGATGATTAACATCTCAGTTTTAAGAACAGACGGGCCAGATTTGAATTTCGGCCCGGTTAGTCGGCATCATTTGTTGTTAGAAAGCTTAGGGACGATTTTCTAAAGTCCTAACACATGCATACACAAACACGCGGCAGAAGGACCCAAAGGTCCTTGGACAGTTACAGAATTATATCAAATACTGTAACTGCTATAATACAACCCTATAATAAATGTGAAACAAATACAAATAAATAAATAGAAAATCCAATGGTACTATACTAAAATTCCATCATTTTACGAAATGACATCGTAAAATCACAAAGGACTCATCAATTGCACCCATGCACTGTTAAACTGGCTATAATTGCACTAAATATAATGTGAAAAACACAAATAATAATATTTAACTTACCCAACTATTACAGTTGTAGGGTACTGTAGCTAAATGCAAAGGAGTGGACCGTGAATCATTTCGCGCGTTCACATTAGCACCACACTCCAGCAGGAACTGTATAACATCCTTTTTCGGAAAAATTAACTGCAAATAATAAACGCCATTACAAACAAATCAGTCCCGCGGTGGTTGTGGATTTACATACAATAGGCTCCTCATCCAAAAAGTACCCCGATTTGATCGTATTCAGTCGCGACACGCACAAATGCAGGAGCGTGTCCTCAGTCGTGGCACTTTTCAAGTCCTCGCGTATCAGTTTCGTGACTAGCAGCCGCACCAGTTCCCTCTGCTGCGCGGTTTGTGCCGTCTGCAGCATCAGGTAGATCAGGTGTGTTATGCACTTGAGGATTTTGTCGAAGTTTTCCAGCTGCCGCTTGTAGTGCGGCCGCAGCGTTAACAGTGCACGCGAGTCTGATAACAGGATCAACATAAGTACTAAAATTTGTGGAAAATAATATTGATTGTACCAACATTTGGGATTTGGGATTTTTTATTTTACATTACATGGAAACGAATAGAAATAGCGGCAATGAACTTGCTATATTACTAAGTATGTAACTATCCTAGTTTCAAATTGACGTTGGTAGGAGAGAAATAGATAAATGCATAATAGAAACTAGAAGTTAATGAATATAGTAATATTCATTAACTTCTAGTTGTTGGTCTCTTTCTATTATGCATATGTTTATTTCTTACCTACCGACGCCAATTTGAAACTAGTTACAAGATACAAGAATTACAGAGATGGCTAGCTTAAGTCGATTGAGAGTACTAAGAAATTAATGGTGATCCTGATGGCATTTGCATGTTGACGGTTATTACCATATGTATGCATTGCTAATTGATGTGGTGCCGCCAGATGGCGTTTAATTTTCCTCCTAGGGGGTTAGTTGTATCATTTTTGTATATAACCACTCGAGATATTGTATGAATTCATACTATATTAAGGGGTTAGTTGTATCCATATTATATTATATATTATAGTGCTCTGTGGTTGTATCATTTATGCATATACCTATTTCTTTCGTACCGACACCAATTTAAAACTATGGTAGTTACAAGATACAGAATTACAGAGATGGCTAGCTTAGCTCGATTGAGAGTACTAAGAAATTAATAATAACCATTTGTACAGTTAATATATCCTTACATATATCCTTACAAATAACAAATAACATACCTTGAGTTCTCGAAGTGAGTATCCTAAATGTAGCGACGCTGTCCTTAAATCTTTGTTCGTAACAAAAGTCTTGATCAGCCCCGGGTATACACTTTTCATTATAATCGACCATGAACCTCACTAAGGCTTGTGCTGTAAAACAAGTGTCCGAGTATAGAATCGAATCCTTCTCGACGCGAATTTCCAAAGCCCTTCGCCACAAATCTATACACCGCTGGTACCGCATCATATCCGCGTAGGAGGCTCCCCTGAACATTAATCTGATACAAAACAATGAAATAACCTTCACATAACAGTAGCTAATATCAGTATAACAAACCGAAACACTGTATCTTTATGATTCGGCCCCAAAATCCGTTCAGCAATCAACAAACTCTGTATGCGAACCGCATCGAGATCGGCTAGACAATTCTCCAGCTCCGCCAAACTGGCGTACTCCTTCTGATGCCTAAACGCTGCTCTCGTTTTCATCTCCGGTTGCTTCGGTAGCAGTCCTATGAAAACCACAATCTAACTAACTACAGAAAATTCCGTTCCGAATTTTACATTTTTTTTTTGTCTACGAACCGTGCCGCTCTCGCAAACTCTGCGCCTCCCTCCAGTGCTTGAGCGCCGTGTGCAGGTCGTTGTGTTCATCCAAAAACGTCGAGCCGAGCAACTCGTTGGCGTTCGCGAGCCGTTCGTTTGAGTAAGGGATGGTTCTAACGAGATATTCGAGGATGCTAACGGCGCCTTTTAGACAGGCTGTCTGGAGGGCGTCGTCTCCGTATTTGGATTTCGCGTTCGGATCGGCGCCGCTTTCCAGCAGCAAGTGCGTGGTTTCCAGTCTAAATTAAATCGACGTCAGGGTGTCAATTGTTATATATATATATATATATATATATATATATATATATATATATATATCCTAGCACACGTATACACCAACACGCGGCAGAAGGAGCCAAAGGTCCTTGGACAGTTACAGAATTGTAACAAATACAGTAATTGCTACAACCTACAACCCAATAATAATTGTGAAACAAATACAAATATATATATATATATTTATATATATATATATATATATATATATATATATATATATATATATATATATCCGTATCTAAAGGGTTAAACAACTAGACATACAAGGATTCCTCTTTCAATCGGACTATATCCATCACCAAGACCACATTATTAGCAAAAACATGCAAGTGTCTAGAGCGGTAACATTTGTACAATAAAGTAATCATCTTCAGCCTTACAAATGTCTATAATTACTTTATAATATAGAGTGTCAAACGATATTTCTGCCCATCACTATAAATTATCACCCACCTGTGTTCCTGTATGGCATAATGCAGTGCTGTTTTGCTCTGTATATCCTGCGCGTTCACGTCAGCGCCATGCTTGATGAGGAACCGACACAGCTCAACACTTTGCACAGAGTTTATCAGACAGGTGCCCCCGTTGAAATTGGGCAAATTAATGTCGGCACCATTTTCAACGAGGTACTGCACGATCTCCAAGTGCGTCATGAAGCACGCGGAGCGGACAGGGGTTGAGCCCGTGTCGGAGACGGCGTTGATGTCGGCCCCGCGCAGCTTTAGGAATTTTATCACCGCCAGTTTGCCCGAAACGGCGGCACACCACAGGGGGGTAACCGCGTGGTTCGATCTGCAATAAATTCTATCTCAAAATTGAGTTGTCAGGTTGTTTTTTTTATTGTCGAAAAAAAAACAGTTCGCTACGTTTTAGATGAAAAAAAAAAATAGCAAAATTAAAATTATATGGTACGATGGTATTTTAGAGAGATAAATAACCGACTCGGCCCTTAAAAACAATTTCACCACCCTTTTAGACCTCTTTTACCACCTTTTACCACTAACAGTCAATGTGTTTAGGCAAATATGTTGAGTAATGCCAGAATTTCAAGCACTAAAACTGCCTTGCTGTAAGTCAAAAGTGCCTTTAGTTTATCAAGGGCTGGTACAGGCTTATTATTTCTTGTTCTATTTGCCACTTCCTATGCGTATAATCGTTGATTGAAGTATTGATACTTCAATCAACGGTATAATTCTACCTCGGCCCTTACAACCGGCGGAGATAAGCGATACTACACGCCACAGGGACGACTAGCAATGATAAACCATACTAAACGAAAGCGCCTAAAGTGTATTTATCAATCAGGGAAAGTTACAGTAGCTTTTTTTATAGAGAACTTCTCTCTTGGTCGGCGGAAGAGCCTCACGGCAGATATCCGTAAAAGGTACCAATTTATCAGGATTATCGACGTTCTACTGCAATATTAGTATTTTTAACTGTAGCAAGTAGGAATTACAAAGAAATAAACGTCTGTCTATCACCGTGGGAAAGTTACAGAGGTTTTTTTAATCGAGAGCTTCTCCCTTAACTGGCGGAAGAGTCTCACGGCTGATAGCCGTATAAAGGCACCAATTTATTAGGATCATCGACGTTCTACTGCAATATTAGTATTTTTAACAGCAGTAATTAAGAATTACAAAGAAATAAACGTCTGTCTATCACCGTGGGAAAGTTACATAGCTTTTTTATCGAAAGTTTCTCCCTAGAACGGCGGAAAAGCCTCACGGCTGATGGCCGTATAAAGATACCAACTTATCAGGATTATCGACGTTCTATTGTAATATTAGTATTTTTTAACTGCAGCAAGTAGGAATTTTAAAGAAATAAACGTTTGTCTATCACCGTGGGAAAGTTACAGAGGTTTTTTTTTATCGAGAGCTTCTCTCTTAACTGGCGGAAGAGCCTCACGGATGATAGCCGTATAAAGGTACCAATTTATCAGGATTATCGACGTTCTACTGCAATATTAGTATTTTTAACTGTAGCAAGTAGGAATTATAAAGAAATAAACGTCTGTCTATCACCGTGGGAAAGTTACAGATGTTTTTTTATCGAGAGCTTCTCTCTTAACTGGCGGAAGAGCCTCACGGCTGATATCCGTATAAAGGTACCAATTTATTAGGATCATCGACGTTCTACTGTAATATTAGTATTTTTTAAATGCAACAAGTAGGAATTACAAAGAAATAAACGTCTGTCTATCACTGTGGGAAAGTTACAGTAGCATTTTTATCGATAGCTTCTTTCATATTATAGTGCCACAATAATATTAACTGTTGCTTTAGAATGCCAAGACGCTTGATGCAAAAATAAATGGATTCTGTCATTGAAAATTTCCAACAATGATATTTCAGTGGGGACTGGAACAATAAAACCTCTCCGCACTGTTTATAATCTCAATGTTATTGTCGTGCACGTGTCAGCAGATTGAAAACATGGGAGTTCCATTGTTTAGTCAATGCCTTGTTTAATAATACAAGAGCCGCAAATAAAACCAGCGTAATCAATAAATGATTATTGAACACAACGAGAATGAGCGTATAAAATATTGATTACGCTATTAACTACTGAATTGCGTTTTTCCCCACTGTGTGGTGAAAACAATTGAAATCAAGGACTAAAACAAAAACGAAATATTGAAATTAATCGAATTATTGAAATTAACCGAAATATTTATAAGAACGAAAATGGAATTTATATTTTTCATTCAAGATCGAAAATTATATCAATAATTTTCTAATAACGGTTTTTGACAAAAAATAATGTGCCCCTCCTCATAAGAAAATGCACGGGATGGTTGGCGGTGACACAAATTAAAATCACTCCCCACAATTATGAACACCAATTTCAAACTAGTTAAACAATAAAATACTAGTGGTATAAAACAAAAATCTTTACTCTTCCTATATTTAAAGTGATTGTATTTTATTAATTTACAACTAAACCAAAACAGGCTGCAAACTGACAAACTCGCTTATAATGGACCGTTAAAAATATCCGAAAACTCATGCTTTATCATTCTGTTTGTTGTTTGTTGCATAAAAAATTTGCATAAACATATTTTTATACCGTCTGGCTCTTGAAATTTGTACAAACAAAATTCGCCGGAGCGGATCTTGACCTCAAAAAGACGCGATTAAGGTTTAATTATGTTTTTCAGCTGATAAAGATACACATTCCAAGTCACATGCTAATTATTATCACTCGCGACGTTCGCTGAAGTGTTGACTTCCTGTAATTTCGTTACATTTTGAACTTGCATCACGCATCATCAAAGTTCAATTAGAAACTACAACAAATAAATATTACAAATCGTTAAATAAACTAAACAAAGTCTCTCTAAACTATAAATAAAACGATTTTTACTTAGTTTTTTTTTTATCACACTTCAGTTACACTTTGCAACTAGTCTCTAAAGGTATACAATTGTAGCTAAAAATACTCCACTTCAGCATAAATCATTAATCTTATGGAGCAATATATCGGAATTATTATAAAGGAAAGGAAAACACTGGATGGAAGCAAAAGAATTGGCAATAAATAGAATAGAATGGAACATATTTATAAAAGAATAGAGGAAAATTCAAACCTTTACAACACACTGTGGTAGAAAAGGCCAGCGGATATATATATATATATATATGATTATTAACATTTTAACAAATTAAAATTAGTATTGCAAAGTATTGAAACAACATTAATTTCTTCAAAAATTATTTAAACCTTATCTTATGGGTTTCAATAACTTTTGAAGAAATTAATGCTGTTGCAATACTTTGCAATCATATTCGTTAAAAAGTGTATTTTGTAAAACAAGTGTAACTTTAAACCTCTATGAGATTATCTAGTTTCTTATATCGTTTTCGATGCAGACACAAACTACTAGTGTCATACACACTTGTAGAAAATGATTAGCGGCGGAATAATAAATAAATAAACTATTTCAAATGGCTTGAACTATACACTACACTGTTATCCGTTATTTTATATAATTCAATTAATTTCATTTGTTATTTTAAGTCGAATTAAAAATATATGTGAAAAATAATGTAGAGTATAGTTCAAGTCGTTTGAAATAGTGGACGGGCATAGTTTGGTTGGCAGGGGCCACCCGCCCACCCCACCTTTGCTCGCATAGTTTTTTCCATAGAATAACACTCTTCTTGGAATGGTAAATTCACTTAACAATAACAACACCAGAATACACAATGTTAATTTTCTATTTAGAAATTGTTATACAGTTTAATATATTATTATTATATTATTATATCATCTGTAATTGGTTTCTGTTAAACTGTAGATGTCTATATTAAATAAATAAATAAATAAATAAATAAATAAATAAATAAATAAATAAGAAAATAAATAAATAAATAAATATCAATTATTATATATAAAACGATATAGGAATCTAGAAAATGTCATACGGGCTTTAGACTTTAGAGTAGTTTCCTATGTTTGATGATTTATTAAATTTATTTGTTGTTTTCTTAACATGTAACAAGTATATTATTGGCAGAAATATTTCTGTTGAATTTAAATTTAATTCCATATGAACAAAAACAACTGCAATTGAATACATTTGTAAATAATTTCCTTGACAAATCAAGGACTATGTGCAATGCTGCATTCCTTTCAAACTGTTTATAGCAATCAAACAAACTTGATTTCATTTATTGTAATACAATACTATTATTATATAAAGTGCAAAAACACGTAATATATCTACATACAGGCTGTTAAATAAATAGTGAATATGAAATAGATGCTGCATTATTGCCCTGTTTTAAGTGAGAAAGCTAGAAACAGATTTATTACTGTCTTGTTATTATTTTTATTCGAATTTGGAATTAATTGGCCTGACAATGCAAATGTTATATATATATACATATATATATATATATATATATATATATATATATATATATATATATATAATATTTATTCACAACAACATTACATAGAATTCAATACATTTATTTTACTAATTGGGTTAGTTAGGTGTTGTAAAAGACTAACCGCGGGTCGTTAGCCTTTTCCAACACCTAACTAACCCAATTAGTAAAATAAATGTATTGAATTCTATGTAATTCCTATCCTATCTAAATATGCCCGAATATTTTTACAGATTTTTTTTTAATTCGATTGCGTTATTATTTTTGTTTTTACGTGTTTCTTTTTTGTGCTTGAGATATCAGCACAAGGCCAATCTTATACATATAACATATATAAGTGTGAATCCACCCATTAGCAATTTATATATCAAGATTTCGATCTTATTAGATTTCATCAGTGAAGCTCAGCTAGTGAGGACGAATTCATACAGTATTTCGAGTAGTTATATACAAAATGTATACAACTAATCCCCTAGGAGGAAAGGCACCATATCAATTAGCAATGGTTATTACCATATGGGTGTGCATTGCTAATTGATGTGGTGAGAAAACATCATTGTGACAGAAATTGTCAAAACAAATGTCAAACATCTTGAATAGCAGTTGTAATTCGAGCTTTTGTTTAATTATTCAGGGTTTCCAATAGAGAGAATCTAAAGTAACTACATTCCCTAGATAATGAATTGATGCTGTAACAATGAATACTTATGGGTTCAATAGCTATTGATATATTTATGGAATGTTGTATGGTATAGTTCAAATCGTTTGAAATAGTGGACGAGCATAGTTTGGTTGGTAGGGAACGCCCGCCCGCCCACCCAACCTTTGCTACAATAGTTTTTCCATAGGATAACACTCTTCTTGGAATAGTTTAAACAATATAAAACGTTTGTATCTATTGAAAAAACTATGCGAGCGAAGGTGGGGTAGGTGGGTGTCCCCTACCAACCATACTATGCCCATCCACTATTTCAAACGACTTGAACTCTGCACTACACTATCTTGCGTTACTTTCTATGATACAATGAATTTCATTTATTAATTTATGCCTGATTCGAAAAAAATAAATATAAGAAACGATGTAGTGCATAGTTCAAGCCGTTTGAAATAATGGACGGGCATAGTTTGGTTGGTAGGGACCACCCGCCCACCCCACATTCGCTCGCATAGTTTTTTCAATGGATACACACGTTTTATATTGTTTAACCCATTTCAGGAAGAGTGTTATCCTATGGAAAAAATATTCGAGCAAAGGTGGGGTGGGCGGGCGGCCCCTACCAACCAAACTATGCCCGTCCACTATTTCAAACGACTTGAACTCTGCACTACACTGTTATGCGTTACTTTCTATGATTCAATGAATTTCATTTATTAATTTACGCCTGATTCGCAAAAAAAAATATAAGAAACGATGTAGTGCATAGTTCAAGCCGTTTGAAATAATGGACGGGCATAGTTTGGTTGGTAGGGAGCACCCGCCCACCCCACCTTCGCTCGCATAGTTTTTTCAATGGATACACACGTTTTATATTGTTTAACCCATTTCAGGAAGAGTGTTATCCTATGGAAAAAATATTCGAGCAAAGGTGGGGTGGGCGGGCGGCCCCTACCAACCAAACTATGCCTGTCACCTATTTCAAACGACTTGAACTCTGCACTACACTGTTATGCGTTACTTTCTATGATACACTGAATTTCATTTTTTAATTTACACCTGATTCGTAAAAAAAATAATTAGAAACAATGTAGTGCATATGTTGTTGTGAATAAATATAATTATAGTTGCATTTGCATTGTCAGGCCAATTAATTCCAAATTCTAATAATTGTTCTGTCTTTCTGCCTATGCAAATGTTATTATAAAGAAAATAATTATATTGAGGGTATTTTCCCAAGAAATCTATAACTTTTACCATTCTATCTAAAAACAGATTATGTTTTTTTTTTATCAACAGTTCTAAAAATGCATGCATTAAATTTAATGTACAAATAGTTTAATATTAAAGCTTTAAAATATACAGTATCAACATTCCAAAAAATTTAGTTAAATTTATATTGGTCTGAACATTTCTAATGTAGTCAATTCAGGCTTATACAGAAAATAATTATATTGAGGGTATTTTCCCAAGAAATCTATAACTTCTACCATTCTATCTAAAAACAGATTATGTTTTTTAGCAGTTCTAAAAATGCATGCATTAAATTTAATGTACAAAAAGTTACATATTGAATATAAGTTTTAAAACATACAGCATCAACATTCCAAATTTTAGTTAAATTTATATTGGCCTGAACATTCCTAATGTAATCAATTCAGGCATATAATTCTTTCATCATGACAAACATTTTTTTTTCTGTAAAGCAATCATACATCAATTAAATTTATGTGAATAATTCTATTTATTTAAATGTTTGTGTTTCTGGACAGCCTGACATTTGAAATGATTAATTATTAACATTTTAACAAATTAAAACTAGCATTGCAAAGTATCAAAACAATATTAATTTCGTCAAAAATTATTTAAACCTATAAGATAGGGTTTAAATAATTTTTGACGATATTTATGTTGTTCCAATACTTCACGGCAGGCTGTCCAGAAACACAAACATTTAAATAAATAGAATTGTTCACATAAATTTAATTTATGTATGATTACTTACAAAAAAAATATGTTTATGTCATGATGAAAGAATTATATTCGTTAAAAAGTGTATTTTGTAAAACAAGTGTAACTTTAGAGAGAGTAGTTTTGGTTGTTTGATGATTTGTTTAAATTTATTTGTAGTTTTCTTAACATGTAACAAGTATATTATTGGCAGAAATATTTAAGAGTTGTTAGTATTGATGATTGGTGATGGTATTTTTTAATTTCGTTTTCGTTGTCTCGGGATTATGTATACTTTTAATTTTGTTTTAAATATTTTTATATTAGTTTAATTTTTTATTTCTTTAGACAAATTATTATATTATAAGTATATTGGGAGATGCATGATTATTAAATAAATAATATTAATTTAATCATCTGTTTGGGACACAATGTGAAGAATTTTTTTTATAAAGCAGAAGAAATTTCCTTGCCAGAGATCATATGAAACAAAGGTCAAACCTTTGATTTGAGATCCACCCATATGCAACAAAGGTTTGCCCTTTGTTGCATATGGATGGATTGTATACTAAACATCAATATTGACATTAATTCATAATATAGCAATAATAAAAAGTTCCAGAATATATTTTTTGGTTTGTTTCCATACAAACAGATAAGATACACATTTGTTTCTCCTTGGTTGAGATTTGAGATATTACAAAACTGATAGCTAGCTCTAAGGTTATTACAAATGTATTATATAATATCTAAGGGTCAGATTATACTGAAATAAAATAGAGGTGGATTTTTGCTGACATAAAATAAGTAGTAAGGTAATGAAAATTAAGATTATTTTGGACAATTTATGGTCAATGATAGCAAAAGTGGTTGCTTTTACAGTACTTTATAAAACTACCTTATATCAAATATATAATATATATATATATATATATATATATATATATATATATATATATATATATAATTGTCAAGAATGGCAGGATAATAACCTATTCCACTATTTTAATATCATAAATAGTTGTTTATTTCATTGCCATGAATAATGGACTAGTCTGCTTTTTGTACAAGAATAGACTGAACTTACAGAATAGAACATTGATGTGGTGCCGCCAGATGGCGTTTAACTTCACTCTTCGAGGGTAAGTTGTACTATTTTTACAGAATAGAGGTCTGTATTCACCAATGTTCCATAAATCTATCAATAAAAAATATAGCAGTATATACAAATGAAAATATATAGAGCAAAAAGTCACAATCCTGGATACTGCACATATCTTTAGAAAGGTGCTAGGGAGATTGAAAATTCTCCATTTCCAATTTATAATTTGATGAAATAGGGAATTATTATTATTATTAGTGGGAAAAGAATGTTACAACTTTCCACAAAGATTCTGATGGTTGTTTTGTTTTTGGAATAAAAATTCATCTTATATTACTATTATCATTAAAAATAATTCCTGCTATTAGGAAAACAAGTATCAGAGACATAGCATTAACAATGTAGGGTGCCTTAAAGTTCTCAAACATACCATTGACTCTGAGTTATGACAGTAATCTGCTATTATACAAAAAAAAGCCTTAATTTGTTGCCATACAAATTTAATGGAAAATATCTCTCTAAAATATATATCTTATATCATATTTTATACCTATTTCTTATTTTAAATTATATTTTAAGACCCTCCTTCATATTCTCACCACACTTTTATGGAAAATACTCTTCTACTATTCTTAATTTATTTTAGCATTAAACCAACCTAACGATTCTCAAAATATATTAAGTACATATTTAATCATTACAGGACACAAATATACCAGTTAAATGCCCATATTCATCCCATAAACTTTATAGGTCCTATAAGCTATTGAATGTATAAATTGAAAATGTCACTACAACAGAAATAGTCAAAATAAATGTCAAAACCTTGAATAGCGCTTGTGATTGGAGCTTTTATGACACATTTTCTTTAATTTTTCAGTATTTCCAATATAAGCACCTTACATGATCAATTATACTGTCAATATTTTAGAATAATGACAGTATTACTGTATGATAACACATTTAAAATCTTAATTATTTTAAAATATTGATAGTAATACAGATCATGTAAAGTATAGTAATGATGGAACGAAGACCATACTGATGTATATCCAGATAATTGATTACTTGATAAATATTGAAGGAAGATTCAAGAAAATACTGACAGTACAAGGAATAACAGTATTATTGACCATGTAAGGTGTCTTATAAAGACACCTTTACACGATCAATATTACTGTCAATATTTTAGAATAATGACAATATTACCGAATGATAATATGTTTATAATGTTCATTATTCTAAAATGTTGACAGTATTACTTATCATGTAAGGTATAGTAACTTTAAAATGAAGAGAATACTGATGTATATTCAGATAACTGATTACTTGATAAATATAAAAGGAGCAAATACTGACAGTACTAGGATTGACAGTATTATTGACCATGTAAGGTGCCTTATAAAGGCACCTTACACCACTTACATGATCAATATTACTGTCAATATTGTAGAATAATGACAGTACTGTTGTACGATAATATGTTTAAAATGTTACATGATCAATAATACTGTCAATATTTTAGAATAATAACAGTATTACTGTACTATAACATGTTTAAAATATTCATTATTCTAAAATGTTGCCAGTATTGCTCATCGTGTAAGGTATAGTAATGATGTAATGAGAAGAATACTGATCTTTATCTGGATAATTGATTACTTGATAAATATAAAAGGAGGATTACAGCACATTCTGACAGTACTAGGACTGACAGTATTATTGACCATGTAAGGTGCCTTTTAAAGGCACCTTACACGATCAATATTACTGTCAATATTTTAGAATAATGACAGTATTGCTGTACGATAATATGTTTAAAATATTCATTATTCTAAAACGTTGCCAGTATTACTCATTGTGTAAGGTATAGTAATGATGTAATGAAGAGAATACTGATCTTTATCCGGATAATTGATTACTTGATAAATATAAAAGGAGAATTGAAGCAAATATTGACAGTACTAGGATTGACAGTAATATTGACTGTGTAAGGTGCCTTTTACAGCGAATCTAAAGTAACAACATTCCCTATATAATTTATTTATTGTAGCTATAACAACAAATATTTTCAATAGCTATTGGTAGACTTCTAGAACATTGATGAATACAGGGAAATAACAAACTAAATGAAACAATAACATAAAAATACTCACCTATCATTTGGAACCTCAAAAATCCCTTTTTGCTCAATATCTGCATGACAAATGTTCACCAAATACTCCACAATATCAATCTGTCCCTTCTTACATGCTATAAACAGTGGCGAACACCCCACTTTGAGTCTATTAACAATCTCCTTGCGTGCCTCAACTGAGAACTTCTCCAGTCTATTTCGGAGGTTGTATGATAGCTTAGAACCCGGTGGTTGATACCAGCACTCATCAAACAGCTCCAGAAAGCACTCATTCTTCTGGTTGACCGCGTCCACCTTGTTGAAGTTCTTCCACATCTTCGCCTGGAGAAGCAGACGAGCATTCACATAACCCGACGGTGGCGGCGGCGAGCTCGCGGCCGATACTGGACTTTTGTGTGTTTCGAGGGGGGCAGGTATTTGTCGTTTTGACGTCACGGCCGCGACACAAACGTCACCGCATTGGCATGAATGTTGATGCGACTGCTAGGGGTTTCGAATGAAATTAATTTCGCACCTGAAGCGGACTACTAGCGCCATCTAGCGGCGAATGGCCGAACTACAACTGGATTGTTTGACATTAGTGTGCTTGTGTCATTTTTATCGGCTGCCATGTTTGTTGCAAGTTTTAAAGTGTGCTCCAGCGAATATTTGTGTGCTCTCAATCGTCGAAAGTGCGTGGTTTCAAGTTGGTTGAAGATGGAGGACGTGTTTGGTGTATGGTGAGGTTCTTATCGATGTATAAGCAACTAAAGTTCTGAGTAAGTAATCATATGTTTTAGTAATAGGTTATAATCAATTGTTTATTGCGGCGTATTTATTCACGCTGTCGAATACTCGTATCAGATTGTAAAAATTAACTACCAACTAATGGATTTATGCAGTACCGGATTCACGGGGGGCAAAATGGGGCAACTGCCCCGGGCGGCACGTCCGGAGGGCGGCAAAATGGGATTGCACAATTCATCCTTTTTTATAACTTCATGTGAAAACAGCTGCAGGGGCGGCATGGAGCTGACTTGCCCCCTTGCTCTGCTGTGTTGGTCCAATTCTTCACTAGGAGCTTGAGTAAATCACCTTTCACTGCGTCCAACTATTTCTTCCTTGGGAGAGGACAACGTAGAAAGCTTTACAGAAATCAATAGGAAGCAAGGGAAGGGGGTTACCAAGGAAGAAAAGGGGGTTACCAAGGAAGAAAAGGGTGTTACCAAGGAAGAAAAGGCTTATCTTCTTTGGTAACACCCTTTTCTTCCTTGGTAAACCCCTTTTCTTCCTTGGTAACCCCCTTTTCTTCCTTGGTAACCCCCTTGCCTTGCTTCCTATTGATTTTTGTAAAGCTTTCTTCGTTGTCCTCTTCGCAGGTAATTTTTGGACATTCCCTAGCTATTTGATTCTCTGAGACTTAATTATTTGACTTACCCCCGTGTTCACCGACATTCCATAAATCTATCAATAGCTATTGAACCCCATAAGTATTCGTTGTTATAGCAATAATCAATACATTATCTAGGTAATGTAGTTACTTTAGATTCTCTCTATTGGAAACACTGAATAATTAAACAAAAGGTGTCGTCGAAGCTCCAATCGCAAGCGCTACTCAAGGTGTTTGACATTTTCTTCCTGGTAACCCCCTTTTCTTCCTTGGTAACCCCCTTTTCTTCCTTGGTAACCCCCTTGCCTTGCTTCCTATTGATTTCTGTAAAGCTTTCTTCGTTGTCCTCTTCGCAGGTAATCTTTGGACATTCCCTAGCTATTTGATTCTCTGAGACTTAATTATTTGACTTACCCCCGTGTTCACCGACATTCCATAAATCTATCAATAGCTATTGAACCCCATAAGTATTCGTTGTTATAGCAATAATCAATACATTATCTAGGTAATGTAGTTACTTTAGATTCTCTCTATTGGAAACACTGAATAATTAAACAAAAGGTGTCGTCAAAGCTCCAATCGCAGGCGCTACTGAAGGTGTTTGACATTTGTTTTGACATATTCTGTCACAATGACGTTGCCAATTTATCCATTCAATAGCTTATGGGGCCTATAAAGTTGGATGTTGGTGAATACGGGTATGAGACACGGTTATTAATGCAAGTATTGAGCTTAAGGACCCAGCACACCTACCTTTCTATTCTACCCTCGGATTATAGTCGTCGTTTATTGCTACATACCTAGGTGTGGAGAGGCCTACATTTTAGATATTGTAGGTACATTAGGGCAGGTTAATTCTAGACTTCTTTCCTGACAACCCCCTAAGAACAAGACCACACAACAACATTTAACCGAATATAGGGATAAACTCTGATTTTGTACATTGCTGCAAATTGGAAGGTGAGACCGGGCCCTTCTAAAAATCGTCCCCTAGAAATTTGTCTCATTTGTCTATGCTTTGATCCGACCTTGTATACTACACCTATTGAAAACCATTGATAATAATATCTTAGTGGAGAGGAGAGCCAAAAGTAAGAAATGTTTGGCTGCCCCATCCAGGAAGATATTCTTTACAACAATCCAATTAACTGTGGGCAAACAAATAGACGTTTTAGTTTGAGAAATTGAGTAGAGAAGTTAAATTTACATGAAAACGCCCATTAAATCTCTCAACATGTTTTGTTTTGAAATTATGGATGTGTATTGTGGACTGCATACACATTTGTGCTAGGCATGTTTACGTCTATTTTAAGGTTAGTTTTAATATTGTATTTAGATTGATTTATGTGGTGATAGCAGTGCATTCCTATACAAGTAGCAACACTGTACAAGTCTCACAGGTACTACTGTTGATGTGATTACATATATTTAGTTGATATGGTATGTGAAATAATTTATAGCAAATGGTAATCAAGGGCGCAGACCATAGTGTAATATATATTACACTATGGCGCAGGCAGAAACAAAACATGAGGGGCAGGTGCTGTTATAATTAGTTAGTAATCTATAGGCGATACAAGCCCGTGGATACTCTATCTGGTGGCAGAAAATGAACTACATTTAATAGGGAATTTGTATGCATAACATTTGTTTTTTCATCATATACATGACTATTATATAAGTGCCTTTCGTTTATCACTCTGGGCTAGTACGGGCTTAGTGTTTCTTGTTCTATTTGCTGCTTCCGATGTGCATAATTCTACCTCGGACCTTACAACCGGCGGCGCACGACCGCAAGACCTAAGCTATACTGCACGCCACGGGGAAGACTAGCAATGATAAACCTGCTAAACGAAAGCGCATTTTATCATTACTTATGGCCATATTCACCAACATCCCATAAATATTATAGGTCCCATAAGCTATTGAATGGAGAAATTATAAAATGACAGAATATGCCAAAACAACTGTCAAACACCTTGAGTAGCGCTTGCGATTGGAGCTTTTGATGACACCTTTTGTTTAATTAGTCAGTGTTTCCAATAGAGAGAATCTAAAGTAACTACATTCCCTAGATAATGTATTTATTATTGCTATAACAACGAATACTTATGGGTTCAATAGCTATTGATAGATGTATGGAACGTCGGTGAATACGGGGGTTAACGACGTTACTTAAATATTATTGAATCTTAGCCTAATCGATTTATGGTGGTGTATTCAAATATTTAAAGTAAATGTATATCTTCTATGTAAATAACTTATACTAATTATACTTTAATTTGTGGGGGGGGAGTAGGAGGAAAGATACGAATGAGAAGAAAATGTCTGATTTTATATGAAAATTATTTTTAAAAAAGTTGTGCAAATAAAACAATTATTATAAATCTATAAATATTTTCTGTTTGTTAAAATGAACAGTTATTACATTATTCATTATAATCGAACCGTAAATCAGTGTGCCTCAAATTCTTCTCCATCCACTCATCAAACCGCAGCGACATCTCATCCGACATATAGTTGATCCAATCCCCCGAAATACCCTTGCGTATAATACTCTGCCCGCTCTTCTCCATATAATTCTCACCCATTTTGCTATTCACTATCGGCGCCATATTGCAGCCGGAGTTATTACGCATGTTGTCCACACTGAGAAAATCGCACAGCCGTTTCATCTGCTCATCCGACACGGTTTTGCCCATAAAATCAGCAATTTTCATTACTCCTGCACACGTATCCATTTTTATATCCTCGTACTTCAAAAACAGTACGTTTGAGTCCTGTCGGCGTTTCCAAAAGGGCAGACAGTGATCGAACACGGAGCCCAGAGGGACGGTGTCGTTCAAAAATAGTTCCGCGAAGTCCTCGAATGTTATGTTCATGTGGTGGAGCAGTTTGCAGTGGTGGTAGTAGGAGACACATAGGTCTTTTGGATGACGTGTTACGTAGATTATCTAGAATGCAATTATTATATCACTAATAACCAATAGACTTAAAACTATAACTATATAATGAATAATAGTAGATACATCCAGGCAATTTACATGGTCAGTAATATTGTCATTATTCTATAATATTGGCAGTATTACTAATCGGGTAAGGTGTATTAGGCCCAATTCACACATAAACGGCGTCGGACGGAGGCGAGGTGTAGGCGAGGTGCAGGCACGACGTCCTACAGTCGAGTGTGATGTCCATATGCAATGAAAGGGTGGACATTGCACCATATGTTTACATATATAGAGGCGGCATGGAAGAGGCCTCTCGCTTCGTAGCCACCGTGTAGAGGCTAAGACGCGGGGCATTGCACCATATGTTTATATAAAGGGGGCGTGAAAGCGCCTTCGCCTCTTCGCCTCCTATGTTTGAATTGGGCCTTAATGATGGAATGAAGAGAATACTGATATTTATTCGGATAATTTGTAATACAAGCATCAGTATTTCAATACCGTAAAACGAGGTTACTTTGCACCGCGTGGGGTAACTTTGCACCAACGTCCGAAAAAGATTCATCGTGAGCCATATGTGTAGTTTCTAATTTAACTGTGCAACATGTTAATCACAAGATGGAAGTGTCATCTGTAGATCTTGTGAGAGAGTGATTAGGAGATTTCTACACCAAAGCCTAACTTTACGGGACTTGTTTATGACACCAATCTGTTGCAGTTTTGTTTAGTGTTGAAAAATTGCGTGTTTCACCAATTCGTGTGTAATACTATCAGATAAGTCACCATTTTAGTACCAGTTACACATCTTTGGCTATATATTTTGATAATTAGTTTATATTTAAAATCATCGTATAGTATATATCATAAGTACTTGTTAAAATTTTTAACACGTGGGGTAACTTTGCACCACAATATGGGGAGACTTTGCACCAACGTCAAACTGAGTTAAAACTGGTGAAACAATTTTTTTTTTAATTCACAAAATATATGAAAGACGGAAGAAAGGCAATAGGATATATCAGAAAAGACAAAGCGAATCCAGCGGGATGATGACACTGAGGATCCAGTATTGCAGGACTCTTCAGATGAAGAATATCCCAATTTTCAAACATACTCGGAGCAAATGGTAAAAGAAATGGAAAAGGAAGAAAAAGCTGCAATGATGGAAGGTACGAAATCTCTAGCAGATGCTCTTGGCATAATTGCCGCAAAGAGAGTTGTAGGAGAATACATGATTTTCAAATATGAAGGGGAATTGTTTTCTGGTAAAATAATATCATTGGAGTTGTAATTTCTTCTATGGTTAAATCTATGAATTCGTGAAAATTGCCTGAAAATCCAGATGTTTCATACTATGATAGGGAGCATGTATTTGACAACATAAACCCCTTTACCATGGTAAATAGAAGAGGATTGTATTGAATTCCAGAAATGGAAAAGTTGGGTTGGCTGTAAATAATTAATTTGCAATGTGTCGTTTATGTTTTTTGAAGAAAAAATCAGTTCCTTGAATAAATTTTGTGTGCTCTATTGATTTATGTTTTTAACTTGGCATCTTTCCTATATACAACGGAGTTTCGATCAAAATTATGTGATGGTGCAAAGTATCCTACTCAAAGGGGTAACTTTGCACCAAATTTATATAATAAATATTGAATAATAAATTACTCACATTACATATATTTTATATTAAATAGCAACTAATAACACTAAAGAACAAAATGCAACAAGTCCCATATTTTTAACGCGCTTCAAAAAATATTTCTGTTCAATTAAAGACAAAAAACCTGAAAAATGGTGCAAAGTAACCTCATTTTACGGTATATCAAATCACGCCGACAATATGCTGGGGATACTGACAGTACAGATAGTGTAAGGTCATTTTCCATCAGTAATTGCCCCCATACGAAAGTAGTTTTATGAATCCTCTGTATGCAACATGAAAATACCTTGTAGTAATACAATATGTGAGTACTTTACACGCTTCTTTAATGGACAGTAATACTATTATTGCTTCAATCCTTCAATGTATATCAACCTTACACGATGATTCCGTGTAAGGTTGATATACATTCAAGGATTGAAGCAAATACTGACAGTACGCACGCTTCTTTAACAACTCTTTCATCCATTTTTCTGCGCACAGTAGTACGATCTAGCATGAAACGTGAAGCAAATACTATCATTTAAGAATGATAGTATTTGCTTCATGCTAAATCGTACTACTGTGCGCAGAAAAATTGTTGAAAGAGTTGTTAAAGAAGCGTGCGTACTGTCAGTATTTGCTTCAATCCCTGAATGTATATCAACCTTACACGGAATCATCGTGTAAGGTTGATATACATTGAAGGATTGAAGCAATGATAGTATTACTGTCCATGTAAGGTGCCCTTATCACTAATAGCACATTGCTATGTTGGATTGTTACCTTTGGGTTTACTTTATCCATTGCGTCAGGTAGAAACTCCATTGGTAGATGTGTTTTTATGAATCTTGGCGATGGCCAATTGTTGACAAGTTCAACCGAATTTCCGTAGTCTTTCATAAAGTTTTCATACTGGGCAAAATACGTCGACATTCTTGAAGGGGAAAAAATATATAAATAATTATTCAGTGTTTGTAGTTAATTTTACGGTCGCGGTCTCTTACTCGAGCATTGGCGCGCGCAACTGTTGGATCGTTTTTCTGGCGGCCTCGAAGTCGAAGTCATTTCCGATCAGCCAAATTATTTCCTGGACCCAAGTAGAGCCTAAAATAATTAGAATTGTCAGGATGTTTCAGAATGTAATAATCTTAATGTGTGTATCTCCTTAAGGTCATTTTAGACAAGACAATGTGAATCATAAGTTGTGTATTAAGATTTTCTCTTGTTTACTTGATGAATATGTATGAAACAAAACAATTTCAGGAATAAGAATGTATCCAGGATCATACAGCTCCACATAAAATGTGTCCTTGAAGAATAGAACAGTTTTTATTTTCCATTCAATCTACAATCCAATTCAATATTTCAAACAATTTGCTGTATGATTCGAGACAATTTAGACTGTCTCGCATCTTGACTTGAATTTTTGAGTCAAGAAATCGTCTTGTGTAAAACGATATTTAGATAGATTTAGATAGATTTAGATAGATTTAGATAGATTTAGATAGATTTAGATAGATTTAGATAGATTTAGATAGATTTAGATAGATTTAGATAGATTTAGATAGATTTAGATAGATTTAGATAGATTTAGATAGATTTAGATAGATTTAGATAGATTTAGATAGATTTCGATAGATTTAGATAGATTTCGATAGATTTAGATAGATTTAGATAGATTTAGATAGATTTAGATAGATTTAGATAGATTTAGATAGATTTAGATAGATTTAGATAGATTTAGATAGATTTAGATAGATTTAGATAGATTTAGATAGATTTAGATGGATTTATTTAATACTTACATACATTTAGTGTCAGTATATCATACATGAACAAAACAAATTGCAAAAATTATTAAAATACTAGATAAAACAAATAAATAAATAGCTAAAACTAATAAGTTAACAATTTAAAATTTCAAAAATTCGTCCACACTATAAAAAACATTATTTAATAAAATTGATTCTAGTTTGATGATAAATATTTTCCTAATAGTTATAGTTTTCAATTATTATAGTTTTTTGTTATTTCTGAAAAACATTTTGTGTAATTTTTGTCGCAAGGATGCGCTATGTAAATTTTTATTTTTATCGTAAAACTTCTTTACCATGCAAAAAAACAATTAAAATACAATTAATGAAAACAATGCTGTCTAATATTTAAATAACAGAAACAGGATGTCCTTTACCTATAAAATTCATGCCGCTAATAGTTATAGTGGCATCTATAGGCCCATAAACTTTTCTATTTCCCAACACGGTGATCACTTTCTCGGGATAAAACGGAGACCGCGGAAGTGTCGCACCTAACGAACGCACCGAGTCGTTCAACCGCATCGACCAAATTAATTGTCGACAGGTCAATAAGTGCGCTGTTACGTAATCAATGCACATTATAGGCATTTGTGAATATGTCTCCAGTGTAAATTACAAGTATCGTTGTTGCTTTCTTTTTGAAAAATCGTTCTACTGAGTATGTATTACACAACTGAAGCGTTTGGTATAATATATATTACGCACAAAAAACTAATCTTATATTGATATTGAGGATTTAAAAAATACTTTGGTTGATATTGGTTTCGTACATAGCAAAATTTTGACATGTATTTTAATATTGTAGCCTTGAAAATAAAAAAAAAACTTAGGTTGATAGCATGAAATTAGTTCAGTACATAGCAAAATGTTGACATCTCGCATGTACTTTAATATTTTAGCCTTGAGAATTAAAAAAAAAACTTTGGTTGATAGCAAAATCTTTATTGGTTCAGTACATAGCAAAATCTTGACATCTCGCATATATTTTAATATTTTACTTTGAGAATTTAAAAAAAGCTTTGGTTGATAGCATGGTATTGGTTCAGTACATAGCAACATTTTGACATCTTGCATGTACTTTAATATTTTAGCCTTGAGAATTAAAAAAAAGCTTTGGTTGATAGCAAAATCTTTATTGGTTCAGTACATAGCAAAATCTTGACATCTCGCAATTATTTTAATATTTTACCTTCAGAATTAAAAAAAAGCTTTGGTTGATAGCATGGTATTGGTTCAGTATATAGCAAAATTTTGACATCTTGCATGTACTTTAATATTTTAGCCTTGAGAATTAAAAAAAAACTTTGGTTGATAGCCAAATCTTTATTGGTTCAGTACATAGCAAAATCTTGACATCTCGCATGTATTTTAATATTTTAGCCTTGAGAATATTCATTATTCCTAATATATGAACCTTATTCACGCTTTTTTTATATATTCCTATATTATCATAGATATGTAGATTAATACACCACAAGAAGTTGATTTTTATCGGCTCTGCCATGCATGAGAAAGAAAAATGTAATAAATTCGCGAGAACTTTAGTTGTAGCATTTTTTTTAAATTGTTGATTCGAAAAAAAAATGAATGAAAACATATAGTTAAGAGGCTCGACTCGAAATTTAATTATTGAATACTATTTTAATATTGCTTACCGGTTCTGGGATAACTAATCAACCAAACATCGTCCTTCCGCACCTCTGCGTCCAGCACCTGTTGCGCGATGTCCTCAAAAAATATCGGCAACAAAAAGCCGCGGCCGAACCGCCAGAAGCTGTTCTTCGCCCCGAAGGACTTGTCCAGGATGTCGGCGTAAGGGCCCACGAGCGGCTGCCGCGTGTAGTTCATTTCTTTGGTCTCGAGAAAAAACCAGTAGAGTTCGGGCTTTTACTAACAAACCCCCCACCACCCGTGTTGAAGGAAAGTGAAATTTCCATCGGGTTGTCCTAACACTAATGCAAGTGTGTAAAGTGCTAAATGCACTTTTTCTTTGCGCAGCGATACACGATCGCGGTTGATTTTAGTGCGAAATTCCATTGAGTACGTTGCGAAATACAAAAGAGTTCAAAAGTTTAATAAAGGCTACACATTAATTTACTTTCGCTCACAATTTATATTCGACGGTATTTTAATCAAACAAATCTTTTTAACATTTAAAATTTGTTTCATCATGAGGGATGATTATGATATTGAATAGATATGATTATGATATTGAATAGAGATGATTATGATATTGAATAGGGATGATTATGATATTGAATAGATGGATGGATAGGAGGGATGATTATGATATTGAGCAAGTTCTATAGAACTCTGCAAGGCCCTCATCCCATCGGGTTTTTGTTTGTGGCGATGGATGAATCAGATTAAACTTTACAGAAAAACCGTCTAAATAAAATTTAGACTACAAAAGTTGTTTATTTATATATTTTATTACTTGTCATTCTAAATGTTTTATTGGTAATTTCAATAGTCACGGGTGTGTGGGACATATGAAACCGGCTGTGGAAATATTTGGTCCGACCCAGAGTTAATAAAACTATATTACTACGGCTATATTAGTGATGCTAGATTTATAATACACGGTAGGACTCGAACCCACGTCTCCGGCTATCTCGGCCGTCGCGCTACCAAGTGCAGCACAGATGATTATTATATCATCTTGCGCGCTATCAACTACAACATTATACATTGTAATCATTATATAGCACCGTTAGGTAGAAGGCAAACGATAATATATAACTGGTGTTTGGGCAAAATGGCTTAAGTAATCATTTTAAAAAAAATAAGGTTTTAAAACATATATAAGTGTGGTGTCGCCAGATGGCTTTCCACCTAGGGGGTTAGTTGTATAATTTTAAATAAGGTTTTTATGTTTTTTAACCAAAAAATTCTTTTTTTTTTGAGAAAAAGGGTTTAAATCAGGAAATGTAAAGCATACAAGACGTTTGTACTAATGGAAAGTAGTACAAACGTCTTGTACGCTTTACATTTCCTAATTTAAACCCTTTTTCCCAAACACTAGTGATATATAATAATTATATACGATTAGTTTTATAGAAAATTTATTAAATATAAGAATACATCAATTTGTTCAACAAACACCTTCACTTAACTAATTACGGGTATATTTTTCTTAAACATATATTTGCTCACATCGAAACTGAGTCCAGTTCCTCTAGTGTTCTCCTCAGTCCACTTATCGAAAATCTCGATGACATCCGCGCACATTTGCGCCCTGTAGTTGCCAATTAGTCCAGCCCGCATGAAATAGCCCGACTCGTTCGGACACAGGTGGAATTGTTTGAGGAACTGGATGACCGGCTCAAAGTGCTCGGCACGGGTTTTCTTCATCGATTCGTAGTTTAGGTGCGTCAGCAGGGCTTGCATTTGTTTCCCATCCAGGTCTTTGCCTAGGAACGTGGCGGTTGTTTTTATTACTTGCTCAAGATGGCGTTTCATATCTTCGTACGTTATGAAAAGGATGTTGTCCGCGTCGCGTTTGTTCCAATAGCTCAGGACGTTTTTCCAGTAGGGTGTGTAGTTTACTACAAAAACAAGTTGAATAATACATATTTATTTTAGTTATTGGATATTAGGTACTGAGATAAAACAACTACTATACTATAGATCGTAGTAATAGTTTTAAAACAGTCTTGCCAATACTTACGTTTGTCTTTTATAAAAAGTTGCCAAAAGTCCTCGAAATTGCCAGTATAGCCTTCAATTAATTTACAGTGGTGAAAGTATGAGACGCAGGTGTCTTTTGGCGTTCGTGCGATATGTATGATCTGAAAATATAACTGTTGAATTTTTGTTGGTTCTTAATGAGTTTTGAGTGTACAATTTCCTGTGAGTACCACATATATTTGGCAATGATTTCCGCTTGATTTGTTTCAATCAAAAACTATTCATTTTACAAAAACAAATCAAAACTTTTCCTATAGTCCGATTAAAGATGGAATCGTTAACGTCGAGGTGTTTTTTAAAAGATATTATCTGCTAATGTTGCTAATGCCTATTGTTATAACTGTTTAATAAACCCAAGTATTTGTTTGATAGCTTTTAATAGCCATAAACACCTGAATATGCAACACTTTCCATATGATATTATCTAGTTTCCTATATCGTATAATATATATATAATAAACCTTTATTGGCATTAACAATCCTCTACACAGTATGTAATAAACTTAAAAATAAACAAAATTATACATCTTTTAGTATCCTTACAGCAAAATAACATAATATAATATAATTTAATAACCCTCCCATTAGCTATTCCATTATAGAAGAACAAAACAAAACAAAAAATTAAATTAAATTTGAAATTCTTATTTACATAAATTATTTATTCGTTCTTTCTTTCCCGCAAAACAAAAGGAAAGAATACCCCTATTGTTATATACCACAGTTTAGTTCTTTAGTTTAGCTATAAGAATTGATATATTAAACCGTATAACTATTTTTAAATGGAAAATTAACATTGTGTATTACAGTGCTGTTATTATTAAGTGAATTTATTATTATTCCGCCGCTATATAATTTTCTTCATGTATGTATGACACTATGTAGTTTGTGTCTGCAAACGATATAAGAAACTAAGAAACTAGATAATGTCATATGGGCTTTATTTAATCGGACGATATATCGAACTTCATTCCACATTCTGATTTTTTTTCCGAATAATTCGAATATATATTTTTGCTGGTTAATTTTTAACATATTTTTTTTTTCTGGATGACAATGTATCTTGCGTTTGATTACCGGTTCTAATTCAAACATAAATAAATGAGTTTCATCACAGAAGCCTCTACTTTTTCTTACTATTTAAAGAGCACGGTTTAGCCCTGCCTGTTTGGCTACTACTAGTGACTAGTAGTGACACAGACTGACGTCAAGCTGTGCTTTTGCTATGAGCGTGACGTCAAGCTGTGCTTTTGCTATGAGCGTGACGTCAAGCTGTGCTTTTGCTATGAGCGTGACGTCAGCATGTGTAACTACTAGTCACTAGTAGTAGCCAGTTGTTTTCCATTGATGTGCCACTATAAGAGGTTAAAAAAAGCACTTTATAATCGGTCAAATTCCGTACATCTATCGCAACCATACAAACCTTTGGTCGTTTTTCAAAAGTACGTATTTGTTTTGGCAGCAACTCCCATGGTAGATGTGTTTTGATAAATCTAGGCCTCTTCATGTTTCTAGCTGTATCTATTGAATCACAAACCGGTCCGAATCTAACGAACTCCTTGTTGTATTTGGTGTATTCCGTGTAGTCGAATATAGCGCACACCCTGAAATTTGATTGTTAAAACGGAAATTTTGGAAAATTTATTGCTGAATTTACTCTAAATACGGAAAACGGTATGGCAGTAATTGTTGTTTGGCGCCTTCGAAGTCCAAATCGTTCGCTAGACACCAAACCATCTCTCTAGTCCAAGTACTTCCTGAACAAACACAACTTGAAAGGATAAATAAAACGATTTTATATAGAATTGTAATGTAAAGTAAACATAAATATAAAGTTTATATTTTTTCTCTTAATAAATCAAATTATATATATTGGATTGTTAAGGCGTCTACTTTGTGATAATTTAAATCGTAAAAAATCGTAGTTATTATTTTTGAAAATTCTAATGACTGTTATCTGTTACTAGCTACATTAGCTACAAAATAAGATATAATATTTTTATATAGCTAAATTATTAAGATCATAATAATGAAAAGTGCAAAAAAGTAATGTCTCAAACTTATGAGGGCTATTTTAAAAAATCGCAAAAAATCGTAGTAATTATTTTTGAAAATTCTAATGACTATGCTATGTGTTACTAGCTTCATTAGCTACTAAATGAGATATAATATTTTTATATAGCTAAATTATTCAGATCAGAATAATGAAAAGTACAAAAATGTAACGTCTCAAACTTATGTGAGATATTTAAAAAATCGCAAAAAATCGTAGTTATTATTTTTGAAAATTCTAATGACTGTTATATGTTACTAGCTTCATTAGCTACAAAATGAGATAAAATATTTTTATATAGCTAAATTATTAAGATCAGAATAATGAAAAGTGCAAAAAATTAACGTCTCAAACTTATGTGTGTTATTTAAAAAATCGCAAAAAATCGTAGTTCTTATTTTTGAAAATTCTAATGACTGTTATGTGTTACTAGCTTCATTAGCTACAAAATGAGATACAATATTTTTATATAGCTAAATTATTCAGATCAGAATAATGAAAAATACAAAAATGTAACGTCTCAAACTTATGTGGGATATTTAAAAAATCGCAAAAAATCGTAGTTATTATTTTTGAAAATTCTAATGTCTGCTATGTGTTACTAGCTTCATTAGCTACTAAATGAGATATAATATTTTTATATAGCTAAATTATTAAGATCAGAATAATGAGAAGTGCAAAAAGTAACGTCTCTAACTAATGCGGGCTATTTCAAAAATTGCAAAAAATCGTAGTAATTATTTTTGAAAATTCTAATGACAGTCGTGTGTTACTAGCTTAATTAGCTACAAAATGAGATACAATATTTTTATATAGCTAAATTATTAAGATCAGAATAATGAAAAGTGCAAAAAACTAACGTCTCAAACTTATGTGGACTATTTAAAAAAATGCAAAAAATCGTAGTAATTATTTTTGAAAATTCTAATGACAGTGGTGTGTTACTAGCTTAATTAGCTACAAAATGAGATACAATATTTTTATATAGCTAAATTATTAAGATCAGAATAATGAAGAGCGCAAAAAAAGTAAGGTTTCAAATGTATGTGGGATATTTAAAAAATAATAAAAAATCGTAGTAAATATTTTCGAAAATTCTAATGATAGTCGTGTATTACTAGCTTATATAGCTACAAAATGAGATATAATATTTTTATATAGCTAAATTACTAAGATCAGAATAATGAAAAGTGCAAAAAACTAACGTCTCAAACTTATGTGGACTATTTAAAAAAATGCAAAAAATCGTAGTAATTATTTTTGAAAATTCTAATGACAGTCGTGTGTTACTAGCTTATATAGCTACAAAATGAGATATAATATTTTTATATAGCTACATTATTAAGATCAGAATAATGAAAAGTGCAAAAAAGTAACGTCTCAAACTTATGTGGGCAATTTAAAAAATCTCAAAAATCGTAGTTATTATTTTTGAAAATTCTAATTACAGTTATGTGTTACTAGCTTCATTAGCTACAAAATGAGATATAATATTTTTATATAGCTAAATTACTAAGATCAGAATAATGAAAAGTGCAAAAAAGTAATGTCTCAAACTTATGTGGGATATTTAAAAAATCGCAAAAAATCGTAGTTATCATTTTTGAAAATTCTAATGATTATTATGTGTTACTAGCTTCATTAGCTATAAAATGAGATATAATATTTTTATATAGCTACATTATTAAAATTAGAATAATGAAAAATGCAAAAAGTATTGTCTCAAACTTATGTGCCTGTTTAAAAAATCACAAAAAATCGTAGTTATTATTTTTGAAAATTCTAATGACTGTTATGTGTTACTAACTTCATTAGCTACAAAATGAGATATAATATTTTAATATAGCTATATTACTAAGATCAGATTAATGAAAAATGCAAAAAAGTAACATCTGAAACTTATGTGGGCTATTTAAAAAATCGCAATAAATCGTCGTTATTATTTTTTGAAAATTCTAATGTCTGTTATGTTTTACTAGCTTCATTACCTATAAAATGAGATATAATATTTTTATATAACTACATTATTAAAATCAGAATAATGAAAAATGCAAAAAAGTAACGTCTCAAACTTATGTGGGATATTTAAAAAATCGCAAAAAATCGTAGTTATTATTTTTGAAAATTCTAATGGTAGTTATGTGTTACTAGCTTTATTAGCTACAAAATAAGATATAATATTTTTATATAGCTATTTTATTAATATCAGAATAATGCAAAGTGCAAAAAAGTAACGTCTCAAACTTATGTGGGCTATTTACAAAATCGCAAAAAATCGTAGTAATTATTTTTGAAAATTCTAATGACAGTCGTGTGTTACTAACTTAATTTGCTACAAAATGAGATACAATATTTTTATATAGCTTAATTATTAAGATCAGAATAATGAAAAGTGCAAAAAATTAATGTCTCAAACTTATGTGGGATATTTAAAAAATCGCAAAAAATCGTAGTTATAATTTTTGAAAATTCTAATGACAGTTATGTGTTACTAGCTTCATTAGCTACAAAATGAAATATAATATTTTTATATAGCTAAATTACTAAGATCAGAATAATGAAAAGTGCAAAAAAGTAATGTCTCAAACTTATGTGGGCTATTTAAAAAATCGCAAAAAATCGTAGTAATTATTTTTGAAAATTCTAATGACAGTCGTGTGTTACTAACTTAATTTGCTACAAAATGAGATACAATATTTTTATATAGCTTAATTATTAAGATCAGAATAATGAAAAGTGCAAAAAATTAATGTCTCAAACTCATGTGTGTTATTTAAAAAATCGCAAAAAATCGTAGTTATTATTTTTGCAAATTCTAATGAGAGTTATGTGTTATTAGCTTCATTAGCTACTAAATGAGATATAATATTTTTATATAGCTACATTATTAAGATCAGAATAATGAAAAATGCAAAAAGTAACGTCTCAAAATCATGTGGGCTATTTAAAAAATCCCAAAAAATCGTAGTAAACCTCGTACTATTCTTTTTTAATCTCCCTTTTAAATATCGGAATTATTTCTGCCACATCCAGTATATTTATTTTCTTATGTTATGAATAAAGATTTGTTGTATGTATGTATGTATGTATGTTTGTATGTATGCATGTAAATATGTATGTATGTATGTATGCATGTATGTATGCATGTAAATATGTATGTATGTATGTATGCATGTAAATATGTATGTACATATGTATGTATGTATGTATTGTCGCGGATAGGGGGGTGTAGACTCTAAGAGCTTGAGGTATCGGGGTATTTATTGATATAAAAGTGTATTTACCCGCAACTTCTCTATATTTTAATTAGCAGTGCACACTTTTCATGTATATTGGTGTCTGTTTTCTTCAAGATTTTTTCATGAGTGTGTCATGCATCTCTGGTTTAATATTACTTAGTATATTGTAATACACATGTAAATATTCAATCTATAGAACGAACTTATTGGCGTCCGATTATCCGTGTGAACAATCGGTAGACGTCGTTAAGTAAGATCAAGCCGACTTAAGCTAATAATGCTCTCATGAGGGAGCCGGCACATTTACAAACCCCATCATGCAGACGGGAATGTACTTTAACGACCCTATTAATTCTTTAACCCGAACCTAATATCGCCCATCAATTTATAGGACAGATATTATAAAACGGACATCGTACTCACAGCTCTGAATCATTCATTATTATTTCTACAACTCTAATCCACACGAAGACAATACAAGCAGCCATTATCGCATTATAAGTATATAGTATATGAGAATGTTTATTGTATAAAAGTTAACAACTATTTTAAGTGAGAGCTAACTTAAAATAGTTGTTAACTTTTATACAATAAACATTTTAAAACTTATACGACTTTTCCTCAATCCTGAGGTGGTGGCAGCGAAACCCCGGTGTTGTACACACGCCTACCTTTCGTATTAGACTAATACTTTCAGTATTTGATCCTTTCGCCTACCTTTCGTATTAGACTAATATTTTCTGTGTTTGTTCCTTTGTAATTAATTATCAACCTTCAATTTCTTCTACCGTGTACTGTTGTATTATATATTGTATATATAATACATTGAAATGCATTTTAGTTTAGTTTAGAACTTTTGTTAATATATGTCTATCTGTATGTAGTCATGAAACATGTTTTTTTTATAATTCATTAGAGTTTACCTGTTTTTGGAAAACTTGTCACCCAAACATCGTCATCGTAGACCTCAAACTCCTCAATTTCATCCGCAAACTTCTCAAAACACTTAGGCATGGTGCACCCCTTAAATTTTCCGTATCCATTCTTATAAGGGTTCGTGAAGAACTTGTCGCGCACTTCATCCAATTCACTCTCGCTGCGCATCGCGTCCGTCATCGCCGACCCCGTCGCTAAAACTAGAAATATCGCGGACGTTTGATAACTTTATCGCGGCGTATTGCTTCGCCTTGAGATTGCACTGACGATTAATCGAGTGCAGAGATAAGCCTGGATGTCACACGACGACCGTTGTTTTGTCTGCTCTGCTCGACTCTTTGTATATATGTGTATGTGTGTGAATTAATCGAACCGCAAGCATATGACTAATGAGTTTGAATTCGGTAACAGTAACCCGCCGTTATCTGGGCGATTGTGTGAAATCGACACCTATCTTTGTTTGTAAAACGACAGGCGTTTATCGTTGTAAACATCAGTTTGTTGATGGTGTTATTGCGTCGACGATAGTCAGGAATTACGCAGTACACTTTATGTAGAGATGCACAAGATTTTATTTATTTATACCCTCCCTTTTTATACCGTCAAGTGATTTGTAAGAATTTATATTGTGGATTAAATATAGAAATCAATACAATGGCATCGTCAATTTATAAATTAATTGAGTTTCAATACTTTCAAAGTTGTAATCATCTACTATGTATTTTTTTTCTATTTCTCTTTGTCCTCCTCGATGTCAGCAGTTTTCTCTTGTTTTAATGATAGCTCTAATCAGTAAAAAAAGACCTTTTTTTGGCATACCCGTACAAAAATTCCCTTTTACAATATCTCCCAATAAAAATACTCTCACATAAATAACTGAAAAAAAAGGACACAGAAAAAAATATAAATTAATACATATTCAGTATATGCCCTCTTCCTACACACATTTGGCAATAATTATACACGCCATATATATATATATATATATATATATATATATATATATTCTCGTTATCCTCGATGTCAGCATGTACTTGGTTTTCTCTTGATTTACTGATTAGACTTGATTTACTTCGGAGAGGATAAAAAAGGCGTGAAATTCTGCAGACGTGGCAGAATTTCACGCCTTTTTATCCTCTCCGAAGTAAATCAAGTCAAATTTCACCCTCGCGTGCTACCAACGAATACCCTACGTGGTGCAATTGGTTAGCACGTTGGTCAGGATAGCCAGAGACGATTCGATTCAAACAGTTTCAAAATGGTAGGATTAAACCAATTAGCTGCACAGTTTTAAATCTATTTATATTTATAAGTTTGTTGTTTGTTAAAATGTTAGATTTGTTCCGACGAGATTCCTATTCAGCCACTCATCAAAATGCTTGATGACTTCTGGTCGCATTTCGGTTTTGTAAGCGCCTGACACACCTCGTCTCATGAATTTACCATCCGGATTAGAGCATATCCCTCCCTTTTTTGCGAGTTCTACAATAGCAATTCGGTTAGTTGATGGGTTTTTACTCATTTCTTCGAAACTTAGATGTTTTTCTAAGGCTGTTATGTCGTTCTCTGTTGCGTTGACTCCTAAATACGTGGTCACGGTTTTTATTATAGCTGGTAGGTCAGCTTTCATATCTTCGTACTTGAGGAATAGGATGTTTGGTTCATTTCGCCTAGTCCAGTAGCTTAATATATTGTCGAGAATTGGAGTGTAATTCACTAAAATTTTTAAGATATTAGCATTCATTAATCATCATCTATATCATTGATTAATCATTACCAAGATGTTCAACGTCTGTCAACGTATATATATATATATATATATATATATATATATATATATATACTACAAATTTTCTAAAAAATTACCTTTTCCATTGATGAATAACTGCCAGAAGAGATCAAAATCCCCTTCGTAGTGGTTAAATAATTGATGATGATGATAATAGGAAATGCATACATCCTTCGGATCTCTAGCCACGTAGACTATCTACATAAATGACAGGTTGAGCTAACGTTTATTTATTTAGTTTCTCATACTTTCGGTCTTTTCTCGTGTTCCCGTAATTGGCGAGGGAGTAGGTCCCATGGAAGATGCGATTTCAAAAATCTTGGTCTTCTACTCATATCCTGTACAGATAAGCCTGCTAAGGAGCCTTCCAGCATACAATCACGCCTGAAATATATATATATATATATATATTATTATTAAAATAGTTCTGGATAGTTGGCTGGAGGGTAGCATAACTACAGACACTTATTCCTCAAAATGGGCCCATTGTGAAACCTCCCTTTAAGGCTGCTCACTCGTCCCACCAGTCAATTTTGCGTGCGAGCTGCAAAACTCTGGCGGGTGAGGAGTTGCCAATGCTCATACTAGGCCAGCACTCCCCTAGTATTAGATGCCTAGTGTTTACTAGAGCTGGGCAGAGGCATATTACATGCTCTGCTGTTTCTAGCTCTTCATTGCACCCTCTTTAATTGCATCGACTTAAAATAAAGAACAAAACGCCTATTTAAAAAAATAAATAAAGTTAGAGGAGCAATGAAAAAAAGGACTGTCCTCTTAAATGAAGTATGGTCACCGTAATTATGTGTTATAGTTGTCAAAAGTGTTTCAATCACGGAAATTAACTTGAGACTTATTTCCTTTATACAGCCGAGCCTAAATATATTATTATCGTAGTATTTATTGCTCGAAAAAGGGAAATCTCGAATCAAGACACTCCTTAGCTCCTGCTAGATTAAATTTGTTTGCAATACACCACACCATTTCTTGAGCCCAAGTCGTGCCTAACAAATAAATAATAATTAAATTTCAATAGCTACAATTGAACTGTTTCTTACCGCATTTAGGTCCACTAATTAACCAGATGTCGTCCTCAAACACCTCAAAATCATCCCAGTTTTGTATATACGTGTCAAACACTATTGGCATTGTGTACCCTTTATAAACACGAAACCCTGAACAGCGTTTATTAATCATGTATTTGCTGCGTAATTCGTTCAATTCTTCGTCACTTTTCAACTCCATGGCTAAACTAATTAAATAACTACACTTTGATACATCTGTATGCGCAACTGATTCTATACTGGTTTCAATACAAAGACTGTTTATGTTGGAGAGCACTGATAAGGGGCTTTTATCAGTCGGTCAAGTATTAATGTGAGTTTTATTATGTAATACAAATAACTTATAATAATAACAAATCAATTTAATTTCATAGTGCTATTCATAGTAATGAGTGATATTGTATTTTTAAACTACAGTTAAACAAGCAGTGTCCGATAAGAAGTATTTATTTAAAAGTCTATTTTGAGATAATCATATTACTGTCATAATCACGGGCAATATAAATTGCGCATTTACTTTGTAGTACGTTGTAATGTATCGCTCATAGGTTATGGGTAAAATAATATGTCCTAAATATTTTGTATATGACCAAAAACAAAATCGATAACCTAACGTTTATTAGCCAACTATGTTAACGTTAGAATTGTCATAGATACCTAGGGGTCTTTTCTGTGAGTTCAGGTTAAAAATTAGACTGTATTGTTACAAATTGCAACCAAATAAACATCTGTTTCATCGTTGGTATGTCCACGAACACTAGTGTAAGCCTTATGTCAAATGTCATATTTGTTAAAAGTGACGTTATTATAGCGAAATAGGTTATTATCCTGTCACTCTTGGCAAAATTGTAATTTGATATAAGACTAGAGTTGGTGGAGTGTGGGGCATACCAACGCTGAATAAGTTCTTTATTTATTTGCCATGGGTAACAGACTTTTTACAAGACGGCAGGGACGTTTTTCGTCTAGGCAAACGAGACAATGGCCTAGAACCCGCACCACTAGAGGCTTGGGGTTGCGATTTTTGACCGATTGCTGTGATTATAACGATCGAGAGACGTTCACTATTATTGTAAATGATCTCGACTTTTGCCCTTCACTTCGTAAAAGATCTCGTTATCTCTGACAGAAACTAAAGGCTAGTTAGTAGTTATATTTTTTGGTGTGGATGGGTCTGGGGTACACCGCGTGTGGGCTGTGTAGTAAGGGAAGCGACACGTCGTGGCACCTTAGCGAAGAATGTGAGGGTGTGAAAGTAGAGTGGGTGGGAGACTGCAGAAAGCTGAATGAATGGTTAAGCGAGGATGGGAAAGGCGTGAAAATCTGCAGGAGACTGACGTGGGAGAGGAAAGTGGCGAGGGCAGAGGGAGCGGTTATAGATTAGGATAATTTGTATTTTTTGTGTATTACTGTTGTGTATAATTTTATTTCTATTTGTATTTTTATTTTTATATATTTTTGTTGTAGTTGGTGATGTAGAAGGGCAGTGAGGGAAATGCCAATAAAGGTCATATTTTTACATGAGTCATGATCATTATATTTATTTTAAAGTACTTTAACAGTAATTAACCTTACCAAATTACAATTATAAAACATTATAATAATACATATAAACCAGTATTTATATAATTCTAATAGTTATATCCTGTATTCTCAACATTTTGACTACTCCACGCATCCAGCTCTTCGATCTGTGCCTCACTTAGCGCATCTTTGTGTGCGTCCTGTTTGCCTGCACGCATGAACACTCCTTCGGTCGCCATCAAATTCCACTTTCTATAGAAATCCAGGATTGGTTTGAAGTTCACGGCTGGATTGTTTTTCATCGCCTCAAAACTCAAATGTTTAACTAGAGGTGACATTTGTTCCTCGCTTATTTCTTTGCCCAGAAATACAGCCGTGTGCTTGATAACTTCCGAAAGATTGCTTTTCATGTCTTCGAATTTGATAAAGTGGATGTTCGCACGGTCTCTGTTTTGCCAGTAGCTGAGGACGTTTTCCCAGAATGGTGCATAAGGGACTATAGTACCAAGAAATTAATAATTAGATAATGTACATTAATTTACAATTTAGTGAAATAGATAGGTTTATAACTTATTTTACTATCTTGTAGTTGGTAGTGAATGTGTTGATTCTACTACCAACACTAGTAGTAGAATCAAAACATTCAATGCAGTAACATGCGCAATAGGTGGGCAGCTGGTAGGTGTGAACAAAGTTCAACGTCCAACGTTCCTGGTCCACAATATGCTTATGCAATTTTAATGTCCTCTGGTATACTATTCTTATATATTACCAACTCTACAGCAGATTTAAATGTATCGCTAATTTCCCACCCGATCGTGTCGTGCTGCCCAATATACAAGCCGAATCGCAATGATATTTCCGTTTGTCGTTATCGCACTGTGATCTAGGATTGATACTTGGCGGTAATAATTTTACAATATATCATTGAGAAACTCATGCTTATATACAGGTTGTTAAATAATTCGACGACAATCCGTTAAGTGGTAGTAGAGGTGAGTTAATTTCAAGGACTATATACAAGAGGAGCTCGTGCCGTCGACCGGTGAAGGAAAACATTTGTCGTTAATGTACTGTGATCTAGGATAGTGGCGGTAATAAATTTACCGCCAAATATCAATCCTAGATCACAGTACGATAACGACAAATGTTTTCCTTCACCGATTGACGGAATATGTGAGTTCCTCTTGTATATAGTCCTTGAAATTAACGCACCTCTACCACCACTTAACGGATTGCCATCAAATTATTTAACACCTTGTATATAAGCATGAGTTTCTCAATTATACACGATTGTAATAAATTTTACCTTTTCCATTAATAAATAGTTGGTAGAACTCTTGAAAATCACCAGTAAATCCCTCCAGTACCCTCGAATGGTGGAAGTAGGATACGCATGTGGCTTTCGGGTTACGTGACACGTAAATAATCTAAAAAAACGTCGCCTTTTAAAATTAATTCCGTTCTAAAATGTATAACATTGAAATACCTTAGGGTTCTTTTCGAAATTTCGGATTTGTTTCGGTAGCAGTGCCCAAGGTAGATGGGTTTTGATGTATCTGGGCCGTGGGAGTGCGGCGACGAAAGCTATCGAGTCGTTGATGTACGGCAGGGGTATAAATCCGGGTACTTCTGCCTTCAGTTGTGTGTAGTCCATAACTGCAGACACCCTAAAATTCATCCATTAAATATACTGCTCTCCTCTCGATAACTTTAAGGGATGCAGATAATATATGTGAAAATATAGTCCACTATGCGTCGAACATTGCCCTTTTTGGGCTGTGCGATTATGATATCGTTAAAGTTCGTTTTAGACAAGACAATTTCTTGACTCAAAAGTTAGTCAAGATGCGAGACAATCTAACTTGTCTCGTATCATACAGAAAATTATTTGATATATTGAATTGGATGGTAGATCGAATGGAAAAATATAACGCGTTCTATTTGTCAAGGACAAATTGTATGGGAGAATTAATTTCTTGAACAACTTTTGAGCTAAGAAATTGTCTTGTCTAAAACGACCTTAAGATTCAAGAAATGAATTCATATATCCTCCTCCCATACAATTTGTTCTTGACAAATAAAACGCGTTATATTTTTCTATTCGAACTACTATCCAATTCAATATTTCAATAATTTGCTGTATGATACAAGATAATTTAGATTGTCTCGCATCTTGACTAACTTTTGAGTCAAGAAATTGTCTTGTATAAAACGACCTTTAGTCGAGCCATTGAACGGCCTTCTTGAAGCTCTGTTGTATTTTAAATGTAATAGTAATAAAGAATTAACTACAAGTTTTATAATGTAGACTCAAAACACTAATATGTATGTACATTAAGTATATGAGTCTAGGATTAATTTTGAACATATAATTGACATACAATTTAATTTTTTTACTTGTGTCACTTTTCTATCAACGGAGCGCTACTTATGTATTATATTCGCGAGCTATTCGTTACCTTCCATCTATCCAAAATAATATAAATATAAAAAATATATAAAAAAATGTTGTAGTATTCATTACAAATCACTTACTCTAAAAATGGATATCTGGCGCCTAGATCTTTCTCAGCGCCTTCATAGTTGCAATCATTGCAAATCAACCAAACCATTTCCTGTGTCCAGGTAGTTCCTGTAATACATTTTAGGTTTAGGGGAAACATCAGGGAATGTTATATTGAAACCAACCCATGTTCTATATTTTTATAGTGTAGAAGAACACGTCGTATTCATAGTCTCTTAATTTTTTTTTTACGGTGAGCACAGCCTCCGCCCCTAGGCTGTGCCCTTCACGGACCTATTGTGCTCTAATTCCCAACTCCGTTCCACAAGGTGGACCATGCACATAAACATGCATTCAAATATTGTAAAGTCCGTCTTGAGGTGTTGGGCAACGACAACACCTCAAGACGGGCATACCTTTAGCAGGTGTACCAAGTGACGGTATACCGATAGCCAACATTTAAATACAGATTCATTCATACATTCATCAGCGGTCTTCAATAATTATATCAGGATTTTTTTGCGCGACGTTAAATAATTTGGGCATTAGAATTTTAACACTTAATTTAGATATTCACCTGTTTTGGGAAAGCTGCACACCCAAACATCATCATCAAACACCTCCAATTCATCGATTTGTTGCTTCAACGCATCGTACCGGCCAGGAAGTAATGTGTTATCGTATGTGACATAACCGTTGCGGAACGAGCAGGTGAATTTTTCCTCCAACAACTTGTCCAGTGTTTCCGAAAGATGTTTTTCGTTTAAACCCATTTTCTGTGTTTGAAATTATTTGTACCCCTTCTAAGATGACAATCAACTGGATTATGCGTTAAATTCGCAAGTATTGTCGCTTATATTTAATGTCGCTGCAGGAAACACCTTGATCGTGATCTTTAAAATGTGACTCCTTTCGAATAACAGCCGAGGGATGCGGTCGTGCGGAACGCACTGAATTTCCACAAAAACTGAAACATTGTTTCCTTAAATGAGTCAATTAAGGAGTAGGAATTTAAATTCGTGAATTCATTTTAATTAAAAATATGAGTTTAAGTAGTTAAGTACATTTTACAATATTAGTTTGATACATTTATTGTAATTAAAAATATGAGTTTAATCAGCTAATTTAAATTTTATATTAATTATATGTTCAAAATCAATCCTAGACTCATATATTTAAAGTACATACATATGTGGAAAACAACATATTAGTGATTTAAGACATAATATTTGTATATAGCTAAATTACTAACAGCACATGGTTTTAAGGCTCTTCAGAAATACAATAGAAAGTCTGATGACGAGTATTTCATCTAGTAGTTATATAAATGTAAAATTTACTCACCTCAATTTTGTATCACAACTGTTTCAATCCTCACAGAAAGTTCATATCTTATACACTGTTTATGGCATTGTAAATAATCAATTTTATATGTTAAATTATTTTATTATATTTTTTCGCGTTTACACAGCTTTAAAATTTACTATCGTAGTATTTGGTGACAATAAAAAAAATAACACGATAAAACAGTTTAATACTATATTTAAACAATTAAAAATATCTCTACAACATAACAGTAAAAAATACACTGCGCGATTCCGGTATTATAAAATTTATGACATTTTCGGAATAAATATATTTTTTTTAACGGAGATCATTCGCTCAGCGAATATGCGCGTTGTAGCATATTCACTGAGTAAAGTTGCAACTCCTGTGCTAGTTGCGAGTTGTAACTGGGTTAGCTGCCATACTGTTGGTAAAATCTAAATTGTTTTTAACCCAGTTACAAAACTCTTATACAATTGCGATTAATTTTATTTAACAATTTCATTTACAACTCGTTGTGCACATACTCTTCAGTCACACGCAGCTCCTCGATGTGGAAACCGTTGCAGGGTTCATGGTAATGTAACTGAAAAATTACAAAGAAATAAAAATGTATAATTTATTGAGTTATACACCAAGTTTATATATTTATAAATGGTTAGAATAGGCACTTGTGTGTAGTTACATTAAGTTACTAAGATCAGAATAATGAACAGTGCAAAAAAGTAACGTCTCAAACTTATGTGGGCTATTTAAAAAATCGTAGTTATCATTTTTGAAAATTCTAATGATTGTTATGTGTTACTAGCTTCATTAGCTACAAAATGAGATATAATATTTTTATATAGCTAAATTACTAAGATGAGAATAATGAAAAGTGCTAAGAAGTAACGTCTAAAACTTATGTGGGCTATTTAAAAAATCGCAAAAAATCGTAGTTATTATTTTTGAAAATTCTAATGACTGCTATGTGTTGCTAGCTTTATTAGCTACAAAATGAGATATAATATTTTTATATAGCTAAATTACTAAGTTCAGAATAATGAAAAGTGCTAAAAAGTACCATCTCAAACTTATGTGAGCTATTTAAAAAATCGCAAAAAATCGTAGTTATTATTTTTGAAAATTCTAATGACAGCTATGTGTTACTAGCTTTATTAGCTACAAAATGAGGTATAATATTTTTATATAGCTAAATTACTAAGATCAGAATAATGAAAAGTGCAAAAAAGTAACGTCTCAAACTTATGTGGGCTATTTAAAAAATCGCAAAAAATCGTAGTTATTATTATTGAAAATTCTAATGACAGTTATGTGTTACTAGCTTTATTAGCTACAAAATGAGATATAATATTTTTATATAGCTAAATTACTAAGATCAGAATAATGAAAAGTGCTAAAAAGTAACGTCTGAAACTTAGATGGGCTATTTAAAAAATCACAAAAAATCGTAGTTATTATTTTTGAAAATTCTAATGATTGTTATGTGTTACTAGCTTCATTAGCTATAAAATAAGATATAATATTTTTATATAGCTAAATTACTAAGATCAGAATAATGAAAAGTGCAAAAAAGTAATGTCTCAAACTTATGTGGGCTATTTAAAAAATCGCAAAAAATCGTAGTAATTATTTTTGAAAATTCTAATGACACTTATCTGTTACTAGCTTCAGTAGCTACAAGATGAGATATAATATTTTTATATAGCTAAATTATTAAGATCAGACTAATGAAAAGTGAAAAAAAGTAACGTCTGAAACTTATGTGGGCTATTTAAAAAATCGAAAAAAATCGTAGTTATTATTTATGAAAATTCTAATGATTGTTATGTGTGACTAGCTTCATTAGCTACAAAATAAGATATAATATTTTTATAGCTAAATTACTAAGATCAGAATAATGAAAAGTGCAAAAAAGTAAATATTTTACATATTTACATACCTTGCAATTTCTGCCCTCGTTCACTGACCCGTACAGCGCCCAGAACGGTTGCTTCGCGTGCCCGCTAATATACCAGGAGGCAATGAGCGTCACGCCTCTGCTTAACGTCCTCTTGAGTCCTGGCAGACTCAGCTTTTCGTCCGCCTCGTTCTGGTTGGCCACGCACAGGACGTACCTAGAAACACCGGAGATTAGTCGAAACTGTTTGGACGAAATCACGCGAGCACTTACTTCGTGCATTTCGGGTGCTTGATGGCGAATCTAATTGCCCTGTTCACTCTAGCGACGGGTTCGATGATTTCCAGGTTGATGGTGTCCGTTAATTTATGCGTCAGCTCGTTGGAGTCGACCGCGCGGCCCAGGAAGCCTTTGTGGGACGCCATCTTCATAATATCCTAGTGAAGTAAATCCATATTCAAACAAATCTCGTAAAAATATCATTTTTAAATCTAAAACTAACCCCCGTATTCACCGATGTTCCATAAATCTATCAATAGCTATTGAACCCGGAGTGTTGGTGAATACGGGCAATTGTCTTCTATTTCTCTATAATCTTGCAAATTGAATGATGCGTCTATTGATTGAAATAAATAAGTTGTGTGGTATAAGGAGTCAATTACATTGTACTAGATTAATCAACAAACTTGAACAAGTTTCTAGTTTCAATTATTCATCGTACCTATCTACAAAACGGGCTGTAACTTGTTTAGTTCTCACGGTTATTAACCTTACAGCTGGAACATATGTAAAATAAGAAACTTTTCTGATATACTTTGATGTTTAAAAATTCATAAAAAATTAGTTTCTCGTATATTTGAAAATTTTGTTTTAGATTTTAGTTACTCAGTTATATTTCTACAAAACGAGCTATAGCTTGTTTATTTCTTATAATAATTAACCTTACAGCAGGAGGATATGTAAAATAAGTCACTTTTCTGATATATCTTGATGTTTAAAAAATCATAAAAAATAAGTTTGTCGAATTTTTGAAAATTTTGATTTAGATTTTAGTTACTCAGTTATATTTTTACAAAACGAGCTATAGCCTGTTTATTTCGTACAATAACTAACCTTACAGCAGGAGGATATGTAAAATAAGTCTCTTTTCTGATATATCTTGATGTTTAAAAATTTATAAAAAATAAGTTTATCGGATTTTTGAAAATTTTGATTTGGATTTTAGTTACTCAGTTATATTTCTACAAAACGAGTTATAGCTTGTTTATTTCGTATACTAATTAACCTTACAGCAGGAAGATATGTAAAATAACTCACTTTTTTTATATATCTTGATGTTTAAAAAATCATAAAAAATCAGTTTGTCGGATTTTTGAAAGTTTTGATTTCGATTCTAGTTACTCAATTATATTTGTACAAAACGAGCTATATCTTGTTTATTTCGTATAATAATTAACCCTACAGCAGGAGGATTTGTAAAATAAGTCACTTTTCTGATATATCTTGATGTTTAAAAAATCATAAAAAATAAGTTTATCGGATTTTTGAAAATTTTGATTTAGATTTTAGTTACTCAGTTATATTTCTACAAAACGGGCTACAGTTTGTTTATTTCGTACAATAACTAACCTTACAGCAGGAGGATATGTGTCACTTTTGTGATATATCTTGATGTTTAAAAAATCATAAAAAATTAGTTTCTCGGTTTTTTGAAAATTTTGATTTAGATTTTAGTTATCAGTTATATTTCTACAAAACGAGCTATAGCTTGTTTATTTCGTACAATAACTAACCTTACAGCAGGAGGATATGTAAAATAAGTCACTTTTCTGATATATCTTAATCTTTAAAAAATCATAAAAAATCAGTTTGTCGGATTTTTTAAAGTTTTGATTTCGATTCTAGTTACTCAGTTATATTTCTACAAAACGAGCTATAGCTTGTTCATTTCGTACAATAACTAATCTTACAGCAGGAAGATATGTAAAATAAGTCACTTTTTTGATATATCTTGATGTTTAAAAAATCATAAAAAATCAGTTTGTCGGATTTTTGAAAATTTTGATTTAGATTTTAGTTACTCAGTTATATTTCTACAAAACGAGCTGTAGCTTGTTTATTTCGTACAATAACTAACCTTACAGCAGGAGTATATGTAAAATAAGTCACTTTTCTGATATATCTTGATGTTTAAAAAATCATAAAAAAACAGTTTTTCGGATTTTTGAAAATTTTGATTTAGATTTTAGTTACTCAGTTATATTTCTACAAAACGAGCTATAGCTTGTTTATTTCGTACAATAAATAACTTTACAGCAGGAGTATATGTAAAATAAGTCACTCTTCTGATATATCTTAATGTTTAAAAAATCTGTTGACTGTTAGAACCTCTTCCTCCTCAGAGTGCACTTTGGGGAAGTCATCATTATTTGGGCCCAGGAATATGCCCATACGTTTGGGAGGAATAATGTCTATTCTATATCTATCTATAATGTCTTCAACTCTGTGTATTTCATATGATAGCAATAGGACAATTGTTTATTGTATATTAGACAACATATCTTTTCGTCTACTAACCTGAGCATAGTCCACTGCTGGTTTCACGTAGGGCTTAGCATCGAACTTGAGGTTTAGGTATTTCTTTGGTAGGAAGCTAAGAAGAGCTGAAAGGCTTTCCGTTGGTCGTTTAGGGTCGAATTGTGCACTTTTCGGAATTCCTACCCCAGCTAGGAAGTTGTTAATGAAGAACTTGGATGTTTGCAAATATCTGAAATAATAAAATAAATAAGTTTGATGGTATAAGGTGTGAATTACATTGTACTAAATTAATCAAGAAACAAGAACAAGTTTCTAGTTTACTACAATTATTCATCGTACCAATCACATTCACCATATCGTCTGTAGGGAGTTTTAAACAACTTGGTCATACCGGGATTGAGACTGCGTTATAAAAAAATATATTCGTTTTAAGGTTTACTACTTACTTTTGTTGTGTGATAGGATCAGCCATATACGACAACCCTTCAGCAATTCTCGATGTAACAATTTTGATCCAATGCCTCCTAAACGAGTGATTCTCCAACATATCCACAAACTTTCTGTAACTGAAGTTACCCTCGCCATCAGCGAAAATATTGATGAACTTCTCCCCGCCCATACTCTTAATAATATCACGCCCAAAATTCGAATTCATAAACTGATCGAACATCACGTGCAGCTTCTCAATCATCGGCGGAAGATACCACGAGTGCCCCTCGTGAGCTTTGGCAGTCTTTTCAGCATCCGGTCCCATAAACGCGGAGAACATATTCATAATCGCCGGCAGATACGAAAGCATGTCATTAGCGCCATCCTGTTTCATAAAACTGCTCGCAAATGTTAACGCGTTGTTGAAATCAAACCCCTCGTGCTCCTTCTCGCCGCCGCGGCCGCCGCCATGCCCCTGATCCACATTCCCCAACATACTCAATACATTTCCAATCATAGAGATATCCAACCCGGCACCTCCATCGCCGCCACCTCCACCGCCCGTTTGCGTCACCATATTCCCAATCCCCTGCAGAATATCCGCGGCTGCACCGCCGCTCCCCGAGCCCCCCAACAACATCTCGCCCATCTGCTTGCCGCCCTCGGAAGCCATGAAGGACGACAGCATGCCGCCGAAGTCGGGCCCATTTTTCTCCTTGAATAGCGACGCCGCCGCCTCCGCGAACGCGTTGCCCTCGTCGCCCACCTCATTGTCGCTGATGTCCTGGTGGCTGGTCACGATCAGCGAAAGTATGACTAGTGCGCTCGTTAACTTCGCCATTCCGCACCTGCGAATAAAATTGAAACAGTAAACGCATGGTCGGGCGGCCCGTTAACCCGAAAGTGGGTGAGTCGTTAATATTCAAGCAGTACAGTACTAACAGTAATTTTTGAGAGATTTAAAAAATTTCGTTCTACTTTATTTGTACCACCTGAGGTAAAAGTTATCGGACGAAAACAGTAGTGTGTTTCATTTTAGCAGGCAGAATATTAAGGGAGTTACTGTGGTACTGCAGCAGCCTATACGAAACTTAACTTAACTCCTATTAGGGCCGGTTCTACAATTGACATTTAACTGGAGAATAAGGTTATTCGTGGAATAAGTTTGAGGTTTTAACGCCAATATCTCAAACTTATTCCACGAATAGCCTTATTCTCCAGTTAAATGTCAATTGTAGAACTCGCCCTAAATCAAATATTCATAACATTTGAACTATGATCAGTAGCCGAATGGTTAGATACGCCGTCTGTCTCGTAGTGAGTATTGGGGAGTCCTTAGTTTCATCGGGGTGAATTTTTCCGAATCACATTTTATCAGAGGTTTTCTGAGAAGTTAAGGTAAATACTGTGTGATTAAATTCATCTTCTACCTTGAAAAATATCGCCCGCAAAGTGACACCGCTCTTCCTTTGAATGCACTCTCCTAACATCTTATTAAAATTGAAATAGAATCCTGAATGTTATGATCTGTTTGGGGAGTAGATAAAACTATGTTCTACACCATCTACCGTTTTAGTGCTATACATAATCAATATATACCACTAAAACTGGACGAACATAGTTGTATCTACTCCCTAAACAGATCATAAATAAGTTTAAATGCAAAATAATCCTAGAGACCATATTTAATAATTGTTTATTTCTCCAAACCGTTTGTCTTTAATTTATAGCCTTATTCTGCCGCAACAATGTCCACTTTATAAAATTAATGTCTCTAATTGTATTAGTCTCGCTTCGTGTGATGCTCATGCTCCTTTGCGCAATTACTTGGCGATTATTAGTGTGTCCCGTGTTCGGAAAATAACGTTAATTTCGGTTTAATTTGCCACCGCAGAACATTTTCAATGCACGGCACGTTCCGTGCCCCCTCTAATTGCTGCGGATTGTTGGTCTAATGATTGAAGAATCTTACCTCGAAAATACCGGTTGTTGACACCGAAGATTTAAAAGGAGAGGAACAGAAAAACAACTAAAAGCTTCTGGCGAAATTCAGTCGTAAACACGGTTGAACGAACGCACGCGAGATTTTTGCCGAATTCTGGTTGTGGAATTTTGCGGGATAATTTGTATTAATTAAGTCAAATGAGTCGCGTTGATGTTTCCGGTGTTATTTTAGAGATAATTAAACTTATTTTCAAAGTTTAATCGAGGGTGTATGGTTTAGATTGACTAGTTCGAGTATTGTTGTAGAAAATATATGGACATATCAAAAAATTATTCTTTAGTAGAACAAGAGAAGCTATTTTTAATATACAGATACTGATCCAAAGATGCACTGTGATTATCAAATAGTATTAGATAAAGTGCAACACATAAAATTAATAAAAATATTACAACTAACCCCTAAGGAGGAAAGTTAAACGTCCAACCACGCCTACGATAACTATTCATTTTATGAAACATATATAAGTGTGAACCCACCTCATCAATCTACATATCTAGATTTTGATCTTATTAGATCTCGTCAGTGTAGCTCAGCTAGTGAGGATGAATTCACACTATATCTCGAGTGGCTTTATACAAAAATATTGCAACTAACCCCTAAGGAGGAAAGTTAAACGCCATTTGGCGGCACCACATCAATTAGCAATGCACACTCATATGGTGTATATGCTATAAATCTATAAATCAGTGGTAGAAATTCTGAGAGGTGTGACAGAGGGATGCGTGCTGTCGTCCATGCTTTTATATATATATATATATATATATATATATATATATATATATAAATTATATTCATTCTGTGCATATACTCACGAGGACTAGAAAATCATGAAGCGGGTATAATACTAAATGGGAAGCGGCTGAACAATATCTAATGTAATGTACGTTACCAAAGATAGCATGAACAGCGTAGTTAAAATAGAACGTTGCAAAACAAAACAGGTGTAACATAATAATTTCCTAAATCTTTACGATGTTAGTTTATGTAGGTTTACCTATTTGTGCTGATAACCATCCGTTTATTTGCGAAATGCAAACATTTAAAATAAAGGCAACAAGATTAAGACACACTGCTCGTAAATAAATGTAGTTCGTGTATGAGTTACCGGGATATTTAATATTTTAATGAGTTAAAAATGATAAGCTGTTTTGTATTTATTTGAAACTTGCATGCATTACATAGTATTAGTTCGGCAAGAAACATGTACAAGTTTCATTCAAGATTACTAGAGTTGAAATTTGAAACTGTGTAAATCAGAAAACGTTTTGTACAAGAAATATAGGTATATTTGGTTCAAATTTCACTCAAGTTTTATTTATTACTGAATAAAAAGCGTTTGTCTTTTTATTTTCTTAAAATCCAATAGTTTTTGCGTTCGGTTTTGGTCTTTAGTAATTTTGCAAAATATGATATTAATATAAACACAGCATTTTGCAAGTCGTCGTTTAGTAAACAGCCCTTTCAAGTGTTTTTTGAGTCTTGGAAAGAGATAATAATACAAGGGGTGAGGTCGGACTGTAAGATGGATGTTGTATTTGTTTAATCCACATTCATTGACTACTTGAACAATTCATGCTGTATGCACCCTGCAGTTGACGTGGATAAGCAGGGTTTTCTGGGCATAATTGTAGGCTCTTATTTCTTGTATACGTTCTTAAAATTGTTTCTTTGATATTCTCTGATATTGTAGCCCGGTTTGGCATGAGTATATGCCAAACTGGGCTACAATATCAGAGAATATCAATGAAACAATTTTAAGAACGTATACAAGAAGTTAATTAGGAATTAACATTTATTAAAATGTATAATAATATATTATGTATAGTAAAAATAAATTTATCGCTCTCGAAACAAAATAAAATTTGTGTTAGTAATAGATTTTCTTCTAAAGTTTTCCTACTTCTGACCTAATGTATTTCATTATATTTGCCACATGCTTTTCATAGTTTTTAGGTATTGTGACAGCTTTGCTAACTGAATAATTTGCACACAAGTCGGCAACAGTATCAACAAGTTTAAACTGGCTGCATTAGTTTCTTAGTTTTATTTTATATTATGTTTTGTTGTGACATGATTATGGAGAAAACACCATTGAGATTTCAATGATTATATATTTTAATATAGTACCCTTTTTGGAAATATTGGCAATTATTATGATTGTTATTAGTATTAAATAATGTATTTATTTATTTAATTATATGCCTTCTACCGTGAGGTGTAGGTGTATTAAATAATACTACTATAAATTAGTTATAGTTTCTAGGTTGAACACCCGAAATTCTACATTCATTATAAATTAATTAATATTTTGTATGTATAGAATAGCTAGATGAATGTATTCCTACGGTTAAAGAATGTTGCTACTGCTAACCCGTAATTTCACTCATAATCACAAACCACTGTTATAAATACTACTTACATTTCGTATCTGATGACTGGCCGGTATATCCGCAAATGAAACAAATAATAAAAACTAGACCAAGTGAGAAAGAGAGAGAGAACTATCACATGTCACTCGCCAAGCCCGTCGCCCCCGAAAGAGTGCCGAAAAGTGACTAAAAGCAAAGCCGTTTGCTTGTGCGCTAAAGCAGACCGGTTGAGGTGGAAGTAACGGTACAAAGAAGTTCGTGCATACAACGGTGTTCAATTGTATACTGATTCCACCTGACGTAATCTTCCACCTTATACCACAATCTTTTACTTACCTGGACGAGTCCCACTGGCGCACCGACGACCGTCTGACCCCCTCAACCCGACCCTCCCCCCAATCGCTTACATTTCCTTATCATACGACATGAATATTATCTAGCGAAATTACGTGGCCAAGTTTCAACCTTTAGAAACGTATATAATTATATTTATCTTTTTATTTAATAATTAATAACTACTGACTGCTTTAGTTTTATATGACTACTCAGTTAATAATCTAGGCCACTGTTTCATAAATTTCTCCTGAACACAGAGCCGTAGCAAGCGTCTATCCACCAATTACCTATTATTGTGTGGATATTGGTTCATTATACCCAAAGTCAGTTTTATTGAAGCGCTCCTTAAAAATAGTAGCTGCTACGGGTTCTCATGCCAATCCTCTTGGACTCTGAAGTGGATACTGCTAAGAATAGAATGACTGCCCACCAATAAACATTAATAAACTTCTATAAAAAGACCAAAACGAGCTCTTCTGTGGACCAGAGACGGTTAATTGAGAGAGATCATAAGCTTGTTAGTTATGATTACATATGCTAATATTGCTATTCGTAGAAATTTGTTTTGATATTTCACTTTCTTGGTCCGGTTTTTCAAGAGTCTGGGGTGCGATTTTTGAGCGATCGTTATGCATATTGCGATCGATGGATGTTCGCTATTATTGCGAATAGTGTTCATTATTGACTCTTCGACTTCGTGGTAGGTGGTAATTATCTTTGATAAAACTGAACGCTTGACTGTAGTTATGATTTCACATATTTTTTTAGTTAATGTTAAGAGTCCATCGCAATTAAACGTGTATGTTTTATAGCGTATGGTCATCAAAAATCGCTGCCCTGGGCTGTATAATAATAAAAAAAATGTTTTAGTTTTTATTTTTCGGGAATACATTTCTATTATCTTTTATCAACCAAGTATATAGTCAAGATATGTTCTGTTACAAATATTATCACATTGACAACCTTAACACACCAAATGTTTGATATACATCGAACATTTGGGGTGTTAAGGATGTCAATATCATAACAAATTTCTACGAATAGCAATATTAGCATTTATAATCTTGATGAACTACTACTTTAATTGTGTATAGAGTACGACGAGTTTTCAAAGAAACCATTGTTGAAATTGAACATTTAATTATTTTCAAAATTTAAATCTATATCTATAATCATCAAACATAAATTTATTAAAACTATTTTGTTGTTATTCATCAATTATTTATTACCTGACTTACGTTCACCTATAAAATAACTTAATAACAGACTGTTTTAGTTTTATAGATGATCTTTACTAAACTATTTGTAAACCCCTTGACGATACTCGGTAACATCAGGTGCATTTGCATTTTCAATTATCAAAAAGTATGCAAATTTTAATTTGACACCGAGTTTACAATTGTGGGCCATAAAATATACCTGTCTAGCAATGTGAATTTAGCCTAATCCGGTGGCTCAATATAAAAACAGGTCTGACCGTTTTTCGTCCGTACTGGCCGGGCGGTGGTCAGTGGTTTACAGTTAGACTTTTCGGCGCGTACTTGATAGGAATTCGGAAAAGAGGCCGGTGATTTCGAACGGAAAAAAAATGTTGTGATCGTGGCTCGCGAGCGCGCCACTCTTCTTCTGCACCCAGCCGCGGAGGACGTTGAACCGAGAGCTCGTCGTGAGTGCCGTGGCATTGTTAATGGCAGAACAAACACGGAATTTGTTGGCCGTTGCTATTACCGAAGGCAGACGATTATTATAATGATCACGAGGACATGTTATGTTGCTGGTTATGCTAGATGAACTGTCACATCTTGAGCACACGCCATTAATGGACTAATTTTTGTTTAATTTGCATAAAATATAATGGTAAATCACTCTATTTCTCTTACTAAACACTTTTAAAATTGAGAAAATAAGAATTGTTAAATGTAACATATACAGTCTTACCCTAATGGTTGTCAATACCTTAATGGCTATACTATAAATCTATACCTTTTTTAATACAAGAAATATTGATGAATAAAAAAGGTATAAGGTAATAATATAATAATATAATAAATATTCATGAATAAAAAAGGTATATGTATAAGGTAATCAACAAGTGTCGTGAAATAGAAATGTTATAGGGAGGTAAGACAAACCGAGAATAGCGCCTCCCTCGGAGAATGTTTCCTATTCTTACGGAAGTCATTTAAATTCTCCATAAGACTGAATAGTAATTTTCAATATTGTTTATTTAAAAATTATTCGTTTTGCAAAATCAATAGTATGTTTTGTTTGGGCACAATACTTTGAATTTGGTAGAATCTATAGTTAGTTTTTTTAAGATACTATTGAGTCTATTGATCTTCTGATATCAGTCTGCTGTAATACTCTTCCCCCTTGTTTCCAGGTATCTGTTCCAGGGGTATATGCTTCTTGTCGGATCGTATATTGTTCATAAACCTCCTTGCTTCAGTACATTTTCGCCCGCCTGTAGGGAGGTAACAGATTTTCATGTGACACCATCTCCAAGGATAAGTTTCCTATTCTTACGGGAGGGATTTGAATTCTCCATAAGTTACTATTGAGTCTTGTATATATATATATATATATATATATATTTATGAGAGTTATATTAATCGAATTCGCCCATCATTAATTTCAGGTCGATTAAAAATTCAGAATGGCTAGAATGAACGCTATTATTGCTACTGTAAAAAAATCGCCGCGTGTTAAGTACAATGAGTCGTTTTGATAGTGATGGTGTTGCGGATTATAAATTGCACGAATTATAATCAACGTCCTTTAACATTTTAATGCGATGTTCAGGAAACGTAAAATATTCTTATAATCAAATTGAAACGATAAATGTTTGGTTAATTGGAGCATGAAATATATATATATATATATATATATATATATATATATATATATTTATATAATTGTGTAATATATATATATATTTATATAAATGTGACAGTACCGGAACACTATGTATGTGAACGGTGATAAGAACAAATTTAAATTTTAAAACTATTATAATTAATATTGTTTATTGTTTTATTTTACTAAAAATATGAAAAAAATTAAATTTGCAGCTTTATAAATATTATAATTTATTTATATAATATTGCGTTATTTTTAGATTCATGATAATGTCCGCTGTTGCCTACAAAAATTATTACTTGAGGGCAGGGGTGTGATTCTTGAAACGTGTGATTCTTCGAACGTATTCGTTTACCTGTCAATTTCGCCCTACATAATACGGATTTGAATTCAATCATCTTTTTTTTCGAACTAAGTACGAGGCGGTGAGGAAATTTCTTTATTGTTTTTCGAAATACTCTTCTTCCAATCATGGAATTTTGGTTTAAGAGTGTTTTTTAAGGCTAGTAAACCAAAATTCCAAAATTTGACCACCTACAGTCCGTATTTTACCTAGAGACTTTGAGAGTTCTCGTATCGAGAATCGCACCCCTGCTTTCCTAGGAAGCTGTGCTGTAGAAGCGAACGTTTTTGACGTTTTTTTTAATATTTACAACGTTATACGTTTAGATGCTAGTGTAATTTTTTACGTCTTGTTCTCAGACCATAAAAAAACAATCGTTATTTGGCATACTCATTACAGAAATAATTAGCTCTAATACAATTACAACCTTGCTTTCAAAAATCCCTTCTTCTACTATTCCTTCTTCCATTCCAACTTCGTCAAAACCAGCAAAATGCTGACGTCAGGCATTTTGTAGATTTTCACGCCTTTCTCATCATCTCTTAAGCATTCACTTACTGAATCGTGTATAGATTGAAAGGGGGCTTGCAGGCATCCCTGCCTTACTCCCACATTAACCCTTGCTCGTTTCCACGGTTCATTGTACATCCTTACACTCCACAAGTTTACATCTAAGAACTAAATCATATACTGTGTTCAGATCCACAAAACTCCGTTTGCACTCCAGTACTTCCCTCACCAGTCTTACTAGCATGAAAATCTGCTCCATCGTGCCTCTTGACTGTGCCCTAGCACCTACGCTTAAACTGATTCTAACCACGAGGCCATTGAGTTGGGCTGAAGAACACATTATGCTAGGTTAAATATTTTATTGTTCCAAATTAATATTATAAGTGTTACTATACAATATAAATATAAAATGTGACCGGGACGGATTCATCATAATATTGGCATTAAAATCAAACTAAAAAAATTACTAGCAACTAACTCATTTCTTCTTAATGGTGTTGCACGCCCACTCCATCCCTTCGCGGACGCCAGTTGATTGGGACGCGACACAGGCTTGTATCTGCCACGGTCTGTCTTTAATTGTTGGCAGTCCCAACGTTTGCGCCAATTCGGCTGCTGTTAGGGAGTTTGGAAGGTCTTGTTTGTTGGCGTAGACTAACAAAGGTATTTCACGCAGCTTTTCGTCTGCTAGGAGCTCGTACAGTTCTATGCCCGTTTCTTCTAGACGTCTTTTATCTGCAGAATCCACTACATATATCTAAAAAAAATTATTAATATATTGTTAGCATTTTATCAGGCTTAACTAAAACACCTAATTAGGTCGATAACGTAACTTTTTGTTTACCCTCTATCAAAGATTCATATGTTTTATGCAACGAATTGTGAAATTACATTAAGGTTTAAGAAAAACTGGGTAAAAGTATATACAATTTATACAAGTTAATAAAAATATATTGTTATTGGCTTTGAAATTAATTTTATAACAATTAGGGCCGGTTCTACAATTGATATTTATCAGGAGATGAAGGGTATTCTATATATCAGAATACCCTTCATCTCCTGATAAATATCAATTGTAGAACCGGCCCTAATTGTTATAAAATTAATTTCAAAGCCAATAAGAATATGTTTTTATTAACTTGTATAAATTGTATATACTTTTACCCAGTTTTTCTTAAACCTTAATGTAATTTCACAATTCGTTGCATAAAACATATGAATCTTTGATAGAGGGTAAAAAGTTTTACAAACAAAAACTTACAACATTATCGACCTAATTAGGCTTGTACCTGCCATGGACACATTTTAATACTGACACTGAACGGTTGTTTACTTTTACAGAGCGTAAGAAACCATTACAATTTAACAATTCGAGTACCCTCTAACCGTCCAAACAATTAAACAGGAAAAACAATTAGACAAGTATAGAATTGAGACCTTACTCGAGTTACCCTAGTTGTCTGCTAATTAATTTGTTACTTGCTTAAAAGGCTATAATATAAAATATGTTAGGAAGGGTAAAAGTACATAAATAGTACCGTGATATATTGAAGAGAACAAAAGTTTACTATATGGATTAATTAAACATGTTTTATGAAATAACCTTCTATATTCCTTACGATAGTATAGGCAACTTAAACAACGTTTACTCCAGTAGTAGCTCTAATATCGACTGTGTAGCGCAATAAGGGCCAATTTGCTTTTTTTTTAACGAAAGGACACAACCGATTTAAAGGACTTAATACTAATAGTTAACTTTTAACTATTGTGAAATGAGATTTGAGAGGGAGCCGCAGATTGGCCTTTGTAGATTGGTCCTTATAGTTTTGTTTATTAAATCCTTTAAATCAGTTTGAGTATTTTCATAAAAAAAGCAGATTGGCCCTTATTGCGCTACACAGTCGATATGTCGGACTTACTAAAATATCAGTGTTTTCTACACAGTCGAAATGTTGGACTTACTAAAATATCAGTGTTTTCGAAATAATTCTTCCAGTAAGGCCGAATTTTCCTCTGCCCTCCAATATCCCATACATTCAATTTAAACCCATCAGAGATGACGGATTTTATATTGAAGCCTGCTGTGGGGGTGATTTGGTTGATATCCTCGGAGGCTAGTGTCTTCAGAATTGTAGTTTTGCCTGCATTGTCAAGCCCAAGGAGTAACAAGCGAAGTTCCTTCTCGGGGGCGGCACGCAATTTACGCAGAATCGATAGGAGGCCCTACAAACGAACCCTTGCAATTATAATAATGATAATTTATTTACGCATAAATATTTCTAATACAGTTTATAAAATATTATATAGTCTTCATCCTTTAATGCATTTTGTTGCAAACTGGTGGATCACTCGCAATGTCTTATGTTGCTTGTTAAAGCGCTTTCGTTTAACATCCCCGTGGCGTGCTGTATCGCCCAAGTCTTGCGGTCGTACGCCTCCGGTTGTAAGGGCCGAGGTAGAATTATTGTGCGCATCGGTAGCGGCAAATAGAACAAGAGGCAATAGGCCAAAAGCAACACAGAGCGATAAACGAAAACAGTATTAGATACGTGTGTTTTTTTACTTTTCTAAAAACTTATAATTCTTTATAGATAACTGCGTTTAAATCGCCACGCGATTTACGTATATAATGTATGTTGATAGGAAATTAATTATAAATGTTTTTTCTCTGTTAATGGACCGATTTTGGTACGATTATCATCACAAAATCGTTCGCATTCTCAGCCATTTCCGGGAATTCTGTGCGCAGACATACACAGAGACACAGATATTTTTCAAAAATAGTCTATTTCGACTATATTAGTCATGAAACGTCAAGAAAAATTTTCGCGATAACAATACTATCAAAATCTAAATTCCTGATATATTTTTCAATGAAAATCACTTGTACAACTCATAGTATTCCAGTGTGGTGACTAGTTATATCAGAGAAATGGGGAATAACGATCATTTTCAACTTTACTGATGCATATCTTTGAAAATCATGTAGATGTCTGATTGTACTATCAATATCTGAATGCCTGATATATTTTTAATGAAAATCGTCTGGATAACTCATAGTATTCTAACCTGGTGACTAGTTATATAAGAGAAATAGCGAATAACAATGATTTTCAACTTTACTAGGGCATATATTTGGAAATCATGAGGATATCTGATTGTACTATCAAAATATGAATTCCTGTTATATTTTCCAATGAATATTACCTGGACAATCCATAGTATTCCAATGTGGTGACTAGTTATATCAGAGACATAGGGAATAGCAATAATTTTCAACTTTACTGCGGCATATCTTTGAAAATCATGAAGATATCTGATTGTACTATCAAAATCTGAATCCCTGATATATTTTTTAATGAAAATCACCTGGTTAACTCATAGTATTCTAATATGGTGAATAGTTATATCACAGAAATAGCGAATAACAATAATTTTCAACTTTACTGGGGCATATCTTTGGAAATCATGAAGAAATCTGATAGTAATATCAATTTCTGAATTCCAGATATATTTTTCAATGAAAATCACATGGGTAACTCATATTATTCCAATGTGGTGATTAGTTATATCACCGAAAATGCGAATAACAATCATTTTCAACTTTTCTCAAGCATATCTTTGGAAATCATGAAAATATCTGATTGTACTGTCAATGTCTGAATTACTGATATATTTTTTAATTAAAATCACCAGGTTTACTCATAGTATGCCAATATGGTGAATAGTTATATCACAGAAATTGCGAATAACAATAATTTTCAAATTTACTGAAGCATATTTTTAGAAATCATGAAGAAATCTGATTGTACTATCAATTTCTGAATTCCAGATATATTTTTGAATGAAAATCACCTGGATAACTCATATTATTCCAATGTGGTGATTAGTTATATCACCAAAAATGCAAATAACAATCATTATCAACTTTACTCAAGCATATCTTTGGAAATCATGAAGATATCTGGTAGTACTGTCAATATCTGAGTTTCTGATATATTTTTTAATTAAAATCACCTGGTTTACTCATAGTATTCCAATTTGGTGACTAGTTATATCACAGAAATAGGGAATGATAATAATGTTCAACTTTACTTGGGCATATCTTTGGAAATCATGAAGAAATCTGACAGTACTATCAGTTTCTGAATTCCAGATATATTTTTCAATGAAAATCACCTGGATAACTCATATTATTCCAATGTGGTGATTAGTTATACCACCGAAAATGCGAATAACAATAATTTTTAACTTTTCTCAAGCATACCTTTGGAAATCATGAAGATATTTGATAGTACTATCAATATCTGAATTACTGATATATTTTTTAATTAAAATCACCTGGTTTACTCATAGTATTCCAATATGGTGACTAGTTATATCACAGAAAATGCGAATAACAATCATTTTCAACTTTACTGAAGCATATCTTTGGAAATCTTGAAAAAATCTGATAGTACTATCAATTTCTGAATTCTAGATATATTTTTCAATGAAAATCACCTGGATAACTCATATTATTCCAATGTGGTGATTAGTTATACCACCGAAAATGCGAATAACAATCATTTTCAACTTTTCTCAAGCATATCTTTGGAAATCATGAAGATATTTGATAGTACTATTAATATCTGAATCACTGATATATTTTTTAATTAAAATCACCTGGTTTACTCATAGTATTCTAATATGGTGACTAGTTATATCACAGAAATTGCGAATAACAATAATTTTCAACTTTACTGAAGCATATCTTTGGAAATCTTGAAGAAATCTGATAGTACTATCAATTTCTGAATTCCAGATATATTTTTCAATGAAAATCACCTGGATAACTCATATTATTCCAATGTGGTGATTAGTTATATCACCGAAAATGCGAATAACAATCATTTTCAACTTTTCTCAAGCATATCTTTGGAAATCATGAAGATATCTGATAGTACTATCAATATTTGAATTACTGATATATTTCTAAATTAAAATCACCTGGTTTACTCATAGTATTCCAATATGGTGACTAGTTATATCACAGAAATCGCGAATAACAATAATTTTCAACTTTACTGAAGCATATCTTTGGAAATCATGAAGAAATCTGATAGTACTATCAATTTCGGAATTCCAGATATATTTTTCAATGAAAATCACCTGGATAACTCATATTATTCCAATGTGGTGATTAGTTATATCACCGAAAATGCGAATAACAATCATTTTCAACTTTACTCAAGCATATCTTTGGAAATCATGAAGATATCTGATAGTACTATCAATATCTGAATTACTGATATATATTTTAATTAAAATCACCTGGCTTACTCATAATATTCCAATATGGTGACTAGTTATATCACAGAATTAGCGAATAACAATAATTTTCAACTTTACTGGGGCATATCTTTGGAACTCATGTAGATATCTGATTGTACTATTAATATCTGTTTTCCTGATATATTTTTTAATGAAAATCGTCTGGATAACTCATAGTAATCTAACATGATAACTAGTTATATCAGAGAAATAGCGAATACCAATGATTTTCAACTTTACTAGGGCATATATTTGGAAATCATGAGGATATCTGATTGTACAATTAATATCTGAATTCCTGATATATTTTTCAAAGAAAATCACTTGGATAATTCATAGATAGTACTATCAGATATCTTCATTATTTCCAAAGATATGCTTCAATAAAGTTGAACATGATTGTTATTCGCCATTTCTGTGATATAATAATCATGTTCGACTTTATTGTAGCTTACCTTTGGAAATCATGAAGATATCTGATAGTACTATCAATTATTGAATTCCTGATATATTTTTCAATGAAAATCCACTGTATAACTCATAGTATTCTAACATGGTGACTAGTTATATCACGGAAATGGCGAATAACAATAATTTTCAACTATACTGAAGCATATCTTTGGAAATCTTGAAGAAATCTGATAGTACTATCAATTTCTGAATTCTTGATATATTTTTCAATGAAAATCACCTGGATAGATCATATTATTCCAATGTGGTGATTAGTTATATCACCGAAAATGCGAATAACAATCATTTTCAACTTTACTCAAGCATATCTTTGGAAATCATGAAGATATCTGATAGTACTATCAATATTTGAATTACTGATATATTTTTTAATGAAAATCACCTGGTTAACTCATAGTATTCCAATATGGTGACTAGTTATATCACAGAAATTGCGAATAACAATAATTTTCAACTTTACTGAAGCATATCTTTTGAAATCATGAAAATATCTGATTGTACTATCAATTTCTGAATTCCAGATATATTTTTCAATGAAAATCACCTGGATAACTCATATTATTCCAATGTGGTGATTAGTTATATCACCGAAAATGCGAATAACAATCATTTTCAACTTTACTCAAGCATATCTATGGAAGTCATAACGATATCTGATAGTACTATCAACATCTGAATTACTGATATATTTTTTAATTAAAATCACCTAGTTTACTCATAGTATTCCAATATGGTGACTAGTTATATCACAGAAATACCGAATAACAATAATTTTCAAGTTTACTGGAGCATATCTTTGGAACTCATGTAGATATCTGATTGTACTATCAATATCTGTTTTCCTGATATATTTTTTAATGAAAATCGTCTGGATAACTCATAGTATTCTAACATGGTGACTAGTTATATCAGAGAAATAGCGAATAACAATGATTTTCAACTTTACTAGGGCATATATTTGGAAATCATGAGGATATCTGATCGTAGAATCAATATCTGAATTCCTGATACATTTTTCAAAGAAAATCACCTGGATAACTCATAGATATCCTATGTGATAACTAGTTATATCACAGAAATAGCGAATAACAATCATGTTCAACTTTATTGAAGCATATCTTTGGAAATCATGAATATATCTAATTGTACTATCAATATCTGAATTATACAGCAGTTCTGTATTCGGAATGTAATAATCTGTGTCATATACATTTACATGGCGACTTATGGGGGATGGTTGTATAAACGCAGATTAGTTTTAACTATTTAATTAGTTAAAATTAATCTGCGTTTTGTCACTTTTGACAACGATGACATATAAAGTGACGTTTCTATATGCAAACAGTATAAATTATGTATAAATACAAAGTTAACAACAATTTATGCGACATATATCATTGGACTATTTGTAATTACAGGTTACAGTTAAATCGCCATGATACAACCGAGCCTGATAATCATTTTTGGTATTTCGTTTTAGTAACTAAATGGCAGTAAAGGATGAAATTAGTTTTCATACCCCCGCATTCACCGACGTTCCATAAATCTATCTATAAGGCACTTTACAGGATCAATATTACTGTCAATATTTTAGAATAATGACAGTATTAATGTATGAATGTAAAATGTTCGTTATTCTAAAATATTGCCAGTATTACTCATCGTGTAAGGTATAATAATGATATAATGAGGAGAATACTGATCTTTATCCGGATAATTGATTACTTGATAAATATAAAAGGAGGATTGAAGCAAATATTGACAGTACTAGGATTGACAGTATTATTGACCGTGTAAGGTGCTTCTATAGCTATTGAACCCATAAGTATATGTTGTTATAGCAACAATAAATATATTATCTAGGGAATGTAGTTATTTTAGATTCTCTCTATTGGAAACACTGACTAATTAAACAAAAGGTGTCATCAAAGCTCCAATCGCAAGCTCTATTCAAGGTGTTTGACATTTGTTTTGGCATATTCTGTCACAATGACATTTTAAATGTATCCATTCAATAGCAGCTATAAAGTTTATGGGATGTTGGTGAATAGTGGCATAAATTAAGAAATAAAACAAATTTGTGGAAATAAATATTATTTTGAATCATGTTTGTTCATCATAAACTACGAATATTTCCACCATATAGTTCTTATTACTTATTTTATCACAATAAACAATATACTTGATACCTTATTTCTTATTTTATGTCAGCATAAACCCATCTTAATACAGAACGCTAAATCAACTCGATTTTAATCTACAGCAAAAGTAAAGCCCGCAATATTAGTTTGTTTGTACGTTACCATTGTGAACATATGTAGAAAATTTGGCTATGAATATTATAACACCGTTAAAAGTAACCTCATTAAGTTGATTGCTGTGTACAAATATGCTCGCACCACACACCTGACATTATCTAATATTTACACAACTAATATTTTGCTATCGATTCACTCCACAGGATGAAAACATTGCGTGCCCCCGTGAACACAACAAACAAAAAATTGATCGTTTGATCCGGTTACCATGACGACCGCTCGATTGACACAACAGTGACGTTGAGGATTTCAGCAAATAAATAATGTGTGTGTTTGGTTATTACTAAAAAAAGCAGTGTCACCACTCTGTCGGGCCGTTTTAATGAACTTCAACTTACCATCGTGCCAGGTTCTTGTGATTTAATTCGGTGTCAACACAGCATTTTTTAGCTCCAATCAATAATGCGGGTGCTTTACGCCGGTTGCAACCTGTTCGGACAGGTGACAGGTTCGCTGGACGTTGCGTTCGCGTCGTTCGTGCGTTTCGATGTGGCTGATTTGAGGGAGTTGGTGGCGGGGCAGTCGGTGCTCGTGATGCGCGGGGAGGGCGGCGTGCGGTTGCACGGGCACGGGTTGAAGCCGAGGGAGACGCACGTGGTGACCGAGCTGGCGGTGCCTGCGGCGGGGGTGGATGCCGTAGCTGTGTCGGATACGCGGATTTTTATGGTGGATGCGCTGGGCGAGCTGCATGTGTTGGATTTTCTGGATAGAGACGTCGTGGTGCGGCACAAGAAGAATTGTTTGACACAGTCGAGGGCGTTTAGTGGCAGGATTTTGAGGTTTGCCAGTGGGATTGGTATTGCAGTGGCTGTTACGGATGGAGGGAGGGTGTTTAATATGCCCAATTTGCTGCAGAAGAGGATTGAGGATGTGGTGCAGGTGTGCTCTGGGAATGAGCATTGTTTGCTGCTTGATAAGCATGGAGGCGTTTACAGTTTTGGAGGTGGAATGTAAGATATTAAAACTCTAGGGCAGTGATTCTTAACCTTTTTGAAAACTGGAAGCCCTTTTGATCATAAAAAAACTCACGGCGCATCAAAGAGTCAAGCACATATAGCAGTTGAATCATAATTTAATTTCGCGAAGTACTTGCAAGCAGAGCACTGGTTAAGAACCACTGCGCTAGGGTGTGATTTTTGAGCCATCATTATAAAGTCCAGTAATCTAGTACATCATAAAATGCATCAAGGGGGGGTCTTAGTTAGTTTCGTTCTTTTTTCTTGTATGGGATGTGCCTAAAGGTCGTTTTAATTCGTTTTAGACAAGACAATTTCTTAGCTCAAAAGTTGTTCAAGAAATAAATTAATATATCCTCCTCCCATACAATTTGTCCTTGACAAATAGAAAGCGTTATATTTATCTATTCGATCTACCATTCAATTAAATATTTCAAATAATTTGCTGTATGATACGAGATAATTTAGATTGTCTCGCATCTTGACTAACTTTTGAGTTAAGAAATTGTCTTGTCTAAAACGACCTTTAGACTTTTGTTTAGTCAAGAAATTGTCTTGTCTAAAACGACCTTTAGACAAGACAATTTCTTGACTCAAAAGTTAGTCAAGATGCGAGACAATCTAAATTTTCTCGTATCATACAGCAAATTATTTGAAATATTGAATTAGATGGTAGATCGAATGAAAAAATATAACGCGTTCTATTTGTCAAGGACAAATTGTATGGGAGGAGAATATATGAATTCATTTCTTGAACAACTTTTGAGCTAAGAAATTGTCTTGTCTAAAACGACCTCAAAGTCGTCCTTCAAAGAGGAGAAAACAACATTAGCAAACATTTCTTTTAGACTTTTAATAAGATATATTTGTTAAATTTATTTTGGATTTCAATTAGTCGTTTGGTTGTGAACTCCACCCTCCACCCATCCCACTTTTCCCACTCCTTTCCCACCTCTTTCAAAATGTTAAATTAATTAAATGTTTACTTCACTGACTCATGTTAGATAGGTTATTGAAGATATAAAGATAATTTTATATGATGAAACATGAAAATTAGCATAAAATATTCAAATATTGGATTGTTAAGGCGTCTACTTTGTGATAATTCATTTTAAACGATAAATAAAACGATTTTTTACTTTATCGCACTTCAATTACACTTTGCAACTAGTTTCGGCTAAGCACTAGTCATTGGTGGAGCTCGAAAATGGCTAGAACTTAGCCGAAACTAGTTGTAAAATGTAACTGAAGTGTGATAAAAAATAAAGTAAAAAATCGTTTTATATATCCTTTACAATATTCAAGTTTGGAGATTTTGACAAACTTTAAAAAACTGTATTTCGGAAACTATTAGGGTTACCGAGCCCATTTTAGTCTCAAATTGTAGAGAATTTAATCTAGTTTAAAAATGCATAGAAAGGTCTTTGTCGAAAACGTGCCAATTCATAGTGAAAACGAGAAGAAACCGAAAAAGTTGCAAAAATTAAGCAGTTTTTCAGATATTGAAGTGTTCTGGAGGGCTGCCGAGATCGAAAACTTGGATTTTGCATCTCAGGCACATCACATACATGAAAAAAATAAGAAACTAACTACCCTCACTTGATTACAACTTATGCCCCATACAACCATGACAAGGTTACTGGACTTATTCATATAGTCCAGTAACCTTGTGCGTGCATAAATAGTTTGATACCAGTTTATTACTGCATTATTACTGTTTTTATCACCAATTTTGTTAGTCGTGGTCAGTTAGGTCACGGCGACTTGAATTCTCTGGAGGAACTCGCACGAGTTTCAGCACTAGAAGGTTTGGAGGTGGTTAAAGTTGCTTGTGGCAATTGGCACTCGTGTGCTCTTACATCCAGTGGCGATATATATGTTTGGGGTTGGAACAGCGATGGCCAATTAGGCTTGTTCGAAGAAGATGGTGAAGGTACAGCAGATCCGTCTAGCAAACCAGTCTCAATTATTGCAGAGCCGACTCTCTTGAAACTGGACTTGGATGTTAAGATTATTGGATTGGGGTGTGGGAGTAGACACACGATTTTGGTTGCAGGTAATTGAAGTATTTAGTTGTGTGTATATAATTATATTCCCAATTTATGTTTACGTTGTTGTGGCTGACTCTTCATCATCCAATGTGTTTGCCAGTAACCTGCTTTAGGTTATCCAGCAACAAGTCGGGTAACTTTCCCGGCTGGTAAGCTTATTATTGATTCCAGTAGGTGGATTATACTGTTCTAATATGGACCGTTTAAAGCCAAAGTTGTGTCAAAAAAGTAAAATGTTGGCTTTCTAAAATTTTTTATAGTTTGTTACTACTTTTGGATTGTTATATCAACTTTTTTTACGTTGTTTTGTTTACAAAAAAGCAAAATGTTGGCTTTCTAAATTTTTTATAGTTTGTTACTACTTTTGGATTGTTATATCAACTTTTTTTACGTTGTTTTGTTTACAAAAAAGTAAAATGTTGGCTTTCTAAATTTTTTTATAGTTTGTTACTACTTTTACATTGTATCAACTTTTTTTACTTTGTTTTGTTTACAAAAAAGTAAATTGTTGGCTTTCTAAATTTTTTATAGTTTGTTACTACTTTTACATTGTTATATCAACTTTTTTTACTTTGTTTTGTTTACAAAAAAGTAAAATGTTGGCTTTCTAAATGTTTTATAGTTTGTTACTACTTTTACATTGTTATATCAACTTTTTTTACTTTGTTTACTTTTATAACGTTCCTTAACTAAGTTTTCAGTTCCTAAATTAGGTGTAATCACATAATTATGTTTATTAAAAAGCATATTTACATCACTTTGTTGTCAGGAACGTTGAATTTGCAATTGTAGACTACGATACAACAAACTTAGGTCAGTAGGGCACTTACACCACTTTCCCTAAAACATACGTTGGAGTCTACACAGGCGATTGTATCAAATAAACATAGCGTTAATATTATTTATTATATTATATTCCTCATGTTTCCAGATGACATGACAGTGTATGGCTTTGGTTGCAACAAATTCAATCAACTGGCGCTGAAAAATCGAACAGCCATACACAAAGTAACGAAAATCCATCAGATTAAAGACAAAATGGAGCTACATGATGTACAGTGTGGCCCAGCATGCACCACAATATTACTAAAATAACGAAATCAAAAAAAAATGTTTTCCAGATGTTTGAAGTTTATGTGGAACTCATGTTTTCCTATCTACTCAGGTTTGCAGTGTTGCAATGTTAATTAATTAATAAAGTCACAAACGCACAATACAAAAAAAACTTTAAAAATTACCTCTGATAATAAGAACAGTTATTTATGTTACTCCCGCAACGTTTCATCGTGCCTGATGACTTTTTCGAATCACCGTGATGAGTGCTAATCTTCGATAGGAGACACTACCTTCGATAGGAGACGGCACCTCCTATCGAAGGTAGCGTAAGAAGAAGAAATGTGTGTAGTACGAAAATCGATTTGATATTTTTAAGCAGTGAATGATTTGTAATAAATATAAATCATACCATACAAATAAAAGGTACGATTTAAATAAATGACTGGTTGAGTTAGTCACGCTTTTTGTGTGGACTAAAATAGATCTCGATGCGGCGAGAGTAAGCGCAAAAAAGGACAATTCTTATCTGCGCCCGGGACTAATAGCCGAGTCATTCAGTTGCGAGTTGACTTTAGATGTGCGCGTACCTAAATCACGTTCGAGTGAAATGAAGTGTAATTATTTATTGTGTTTTAAATGTGTGCACGTTTAATGTGAGTGGTGTGTCCTGTGAGGTGTTGTGTAAAGCACACTGTGTAGTGTAATGTGATGAAGATCCCTGCGTGTTAGTTGAGGTGAGTTTTTTTATGCGACCGAATATATTTAATTTTAGTAATTCTGCGTTTAGCACATTAATTGTGACTATTATCATTTATATATTTATTAAATGGTTTATTATATCATATATACTATCTGCTTGGTCGAAGTATATATATAAATACAACGGAATACCCGAAAAAGATTATATAAAAAACGAATTACACGTTTGTATGCGAGAGGTTTTAACTTCGTTAGTAGTAGTTAGTAGGTAAACATACTAAAAGTCTGAGTGGTGAGCATAGTGTGGGAGGGGGAGGAGAAGATCCCATTTTTGGGTTTTTCGATCATATCTCAGAAACAGTGGAAGGAAGCAATAACATGAGTGCTAGAGATAGATCTTGGGACAACAGAAGGGAATGGAAATTGGGTGTCAAACTACCATCAAAACTATTACTGCCAGGCAGGTCGGCTTCAAGATTATTTTATGAGTAGCATTGCTAAAAGGGGGAAGCTAGACTTCACAAAAACAAACCTCTGTAAAACGTGAATGGAAATTCGCGTAAAATTCGCGCACGATGGATTCAAATTCTCTGTACGAGATGGACAGCAAATAAATACGTACACCCTCCAATAAATAACTTACCTGCTAGCATCTGTACCATTCCCCCTGAAACTGAAACTGAAACTGGATCTGGGTACACAAATACAAATAAAACACACAAAAACTTAATGTAGTTCACAGTATAATAAATACTGGTATACTTCAGAATTACATTATAAATATACAATGTGTATGATTTTTTTTTTGTATTTTTTTGTGGTTTTAAAATATTTTCTGAAAATAACAATTTCCCACAAAGCATTGTTCAAACATCTAACTCGAGTTAAACATGTCGTCCATGTCACAGATACAAATATGACGTCGGCGCTGCGTTGAAAGAAACACGCCCGCAACCTGGCCCCGTATTCAAACACCCGCCCTCCCGCCAGGATAATAATAAACTCTAGGCAATAATAATAATAATAAACACCAACATCGCGATGACGGGTGCGGACGGGTTGTTTGCGAGCGTGTTTCTTGTACACTGATATAATAAAAAACACAGCTGAATTTTTATATGATATATAATATTTTTTCAGGCTAAAAAGGCATTTGTAGTCACAATTTATAAATATAACACGATTTTAAAAAGATTTTCCTTTTTTGGTTTTTTTTTGTTTTAAATTTGTTTATACATTCCAGTTCAAAAACCGTTTTTGCGTTATAAAAATAGTTTTTGAGCCTACTAAAATTAATTATAACCTAACATATTGTCAAAAAATGGAATAGTTTATGTTTAAGAAATTGTTTTATATTTATATATGTATAGATATAAAAAGAAAACATTCACGAGTGAGAGAAAGGAATTTTATTTTACACATTAGCGAAATTAGTTTTTTTTTGATATATTTTGTTGATAATTTTGGATATGAGTTTATTTTTTATTTTTTGGTCCCTGTTTTTTTTTTACTTTCTTGGTTAACGGAGTTTATATCTTTTTCACCTGTCGGAAATGGCCCGGTTTTTATATATATATTTTTTTTTTGAAGGGCTGTGTGTGTTTGTGTAAGTTATGGCATATTTGGAAATGTCGAAAGTGTTGATGCGAAACTAATTAAATAAAGTTTATTTTAGTTATATAATAAATTTACAAATTTTCAGTCTTAATCGATTTTTACCGATCACATTAAAATTTCAATTTCCTCAATTAAGCACTGGTTGATTAGACTAGACGATTATTATCGAGATATAATATATATGTTGTTGTTTTTTTTTTTTGGTTGTAAAGCTGAAATAAACGTTTCAAATATGCACCAATTTCTTGTTTTTTTGCTTTTTTAAATTACACAGGTACTGAAATTATTCTAAAATAATTTAAATACGAAGACACTTTTTGGTGTGTTTTGTGTGCTTTTCTCCTATACACTTTTTTTGTTTTTCTTAAAGCTTCTTTTCTTTCTTTAATATTATCAATAAATATATTCTTTGTTACTTTTTTAAAACTCCAAAAACCTATTCTAAACTAAACCTGACGCTAAATAAAGTTCTTCTCATTTATTATAAAAAGTTAACAATGGTTCAATTATGTTCATTACTTAGGCGAGTGTTTGTCTTGTAAGCAAGAATGTTGGGGGGGGGTTAGACGCGTGAAAATTATAATGAGAGGTGGATGGTGTGGTGTGTTATGGTTATGATGATTGGTTGCTATTGAATAACAGTTTTGGGATTTGTTTTTGTTGCGAGTTTTATATGGCTTTCATTAGGCTTAACTAAACAAACGAACATTTTCGGTTACATTTATAATTACTATGTTTTATATATAATTATGTATATAATTTACAATTACTTGTATGTTAAAATATTGTTGGGTATTGGTGGAGATCTGTGCGGGTCTACTTTTTATCCATGCCACCGGTACAATTCCAGAATGCCTTTCGTTTATCACTCTGGGCTGGTACAGGCTTATTGCAATTATATGAGGAATATTTTTGCGCGACGATAAAAAACTTGGGCATTAGAGGATTAAAACGAAATTTGTGTAAATGTCGCTTTAAAGCTTAAAAAATAAAATAAATTTATGAATAATGAAATTGCAATAAACTCCAACCTTATCAATATCAAAAGAAAATGTTTGTTTTAAAACAAAACCTTATTAAGCCTATAAAAAATATATAAGTAAATAAAATAAAATATATTGCCATTTTTTTTAAATAATTTAATAAAAATATTGGTCTTGTAAACCAAAAATAAGGTTTCTTATGGCTTTTCTAGGAAACCAGGGCTTTAAACCAATGATTAATTATCACATAAATCAAGGGGGGCCAACAAGTCTACACCGAAGACAATGTTGGTCGATCGCTCGCAATGTTTTAACTTAGAAACCGATTAGATTACTTCATATATAGAGCACTATGACAATTACTGAAAATGAATCGATCGCGACTCATTTTTAAGATAAAAAATCGATCAAATATACAATGTGTAGCAGACCAAAATTGTCTTCGCGGTCGACTTGTTGGCCACCCCTGATCTATGTGATAATTAATCATTGGTTTAAAGTTCTGGTTTACTAGAAAAGCCGTAAGAAACCTTATTTTTGGTTTACAAGACCAATATTTTTATTAAATTATTAAAACAAATGGCAATATATTTTATATTACATAAGTACACAAAAGTTGGCCACTTCTGGCCTAGATGTCTGCCAACACCGTGGCGTTTGTATCATCGACCTGCCGATGGCTCTGTCTGTTAAATTTTGCCCATTTCAATATGTGCTTAAACGAATAACACATGTACATTGTTAGACGGTACTAGCACTATTCTACCAGTAGCACATTTTTCGGAATACATTTTTAAATTCTTTTGTACAGTGTGTTCTACAGCAAGGGGACCAAAATGAAAATCGGGTATAAAAATTAATTCTTAAACGAATAAAACGAATATATTTTTTTCCTATCGGCCTTTGTTTTCGAAATATCGAAGATCAAACAAGAATGTCTGTCGTTTACTTGGGATGAAAATCAAAATAGACGTATAGACGTAATTTGATTTTAAACGAGTAAACGACAGATATCTAGAAAACAAAGGCGATTCGGAAAAAAAAATTCTTTATTTTCGTTTTAAAATTAAATTTTGAACCTTAATTTTGATTTTGGTCCCTTTGTTGTACAACAGTCTGTATAGTGAGCGTGTAATTCGGATCGCGGGTTGGGGCGAATTGAGTGCAGGTTTCATAAACTGCAAATACATTTTTAGGAAAAAAGTAGACCTGCCTAGGTAATGGTATATATATATATATATATATATATATATATATATATATATATATAAATAAATATATGTATATATATATATATATATATATTTAAGCAAAATATTTCAATAAAAACGCGATTTACTTTTGTGCGGTGAAAATTAACCCGGCGCATCCACCATTTATTCTAAAAATTGGTTATATGACAAAAGTATTTTTTATTTATTTGTAGGTGATAAACATCGACAACTATGGTCTTTAGCCTTCTTATTATGGATTATATTTTGTTTTGCCTCCATCAGAATCAGTATTTTGAGGTTGAATGCCCATTTTTTTTGGAAAAATTCAATTCTAGTTTTAAAAGTTACAAGTCCAGTTTCAAACCACTTGTGTTGTAGATTTTCTAATATCTGCCTTCTGCAATTACTGCCAGATTTGCAGCAATTGACAAACAGTTTACAGTTTGTTGGCAAAATTTTCACAATTCCTGCTATTGTATGAAATTTATCCATTTAGTAGATATGGAATCTATAAATTTTAAGGGATTTTAGTGAATACGGGCATCGTTATTTTAAAACTCTAGCCTTAGAGTATAAAAAGCAAATTATTCTGATAATTTCAATCATTCAAATGTTACGTAAATTAACATTTGAATAATTGAAATTATCAGAATAATTTACTTTTTTACAATTCAAGCCTAGAGTTTCCAATTTTATATGTGTTTTAAACAATTAAAGCTGCTTTTCAGTAATGATTATAATGAATTAATTTAGAGCAATTAATAATCCCCTGCGGGTGGGGGGCAGAATACACCCGCTGCCTACTCAGCAGGTCGTAAGAGGCGACCAAAGAGTTTTTTTTGTAAACTTTTGTTGTGTACATTATTTAAAATTTCGCATTAATAATTTTCTCTAAAACCAGACTGACCCTCGTATTCACCAACGTTCCATAAATCTATCAATAGTTATTGAACCCATAAGTATTTGTTGTTATAGCAACAATAAATGCAATTATCTAGGGAATGTAGTTACTTTAGATTCTCCCTATTGGAAACACTGAATAATCAAACAAAAGGTGCCATCAAAGCTCCAATCGCAAGCTCTGTTGAAGGTGTTTGACATTTGTTTTGGCATATTTTGTCACAATGACGTTGTCAATTTATCCATTCAATAGTTTATGGGACCTATAAAGTTTATGGGATCTTGGTGAATACGGGTATGGGACTCAGAGACATCAGAATATGTTGCTCCCTTATTTAGCTAAGTATGAATTGTACCAAAAATTCAAATTGAATAAATCCATTCCCTATAAAAATTCTTATAATGTTAGCAACCCTAATGAACGAGGAAATGATCCTAAACGGGGTTAGAGAGTGTTGGATTGGATTTTCGAATTTCGCTCTGTGCGGTGCGAAAACCGGAGCCGTGAGTTCGAGTCCCACCGGAGAGTGAAATTATATATATATATATATATATATATATATATATATATATATATATATATATATATATATATATATATATATATATATATGATTATTATTATTATTATTATATATAAATCAATCTATTATATTTCCAATTAACAATTGGTATGTCTGCACAGATCTACCATTTACCCAACAAGTAACTTGTCATACAATATAACCTTGCACATCTTGTTTCCCTCTACAATATACTGTATACGAAAATGTTACTTCATAAGTAAGTTAATCCAGTATACAATAAAATTGCATTTTACCTGCCATTCAAATGGCATACCCGAATTAAATCAAATAATATCGTATGTATATACTTTTGTCATAAACCATTGAAAGCACAATACAAAAACATGTGTTAAGCCAAACTGCAAAGACGAAACACTAGGTCCTTAAGGAGTGTATATCTGAGGTAGGCGTAGATTTTCACTTAACAATTACAAAACAAAACAAAAAACAAGACAAATAATATTCTTCTATTATTCAAATAAAATCACGACCACAAATCAAGTGGGCTGGGTTACAAAACAAACAAACAAACAAAAAAATAGTTGGTGCTGATGATGATGATGAATGGAGCTGTTGAAAATGTAAATAGATAGATAGAGAGAGAGAGAGAAAGTTAGTGATGTTTATTTGTTAGAAAATAAAATCCGTTTATTACTATTTCCAATTTTTTCTGTATTGAAATATGCCATTTAGTAATCTTTTAATGTTTGAACCTGTTTTTTTTTCTTTTAAATTAATATTGTTGCTACCACATGAATGAAGAGTAATTTTTGTTTAAATCCTATTTTATAATTTCATTACGTACTAGTATTCCTTAAGCTACGTTAGTAATAGTGCCGTCACCATAGTTAGTGTTTTATTTTACAAAAAACTCTAATGAATATAAACATGTTGTACTGCAGTATTGGGCCATGTAAGGCTTGTTTTGTAATCATTTTCTTTTACATACATATATTTAAGTATACATTTTGTAATCTAACATGTAAAAATGGAGGTGCATAGTGATTGAAAAACTTGTTTGTATTTTCTGTTCAAAAAACACACTGTGTGATTGTTTACTGTACTGTTACTGTAAAGAAACCTACGTATTAGCAAACACGCGCCACCTATATAAAAAACGAAAAAAAGAATGCCTACAAAAATCACCTATTATATCGTATTGCAACATAAATATAAACACATATTATTAATTAATTAACAACTCTATTTTGTAGGAGATTACTCTTCATTTATGTGGTCAAATGTGGGCAATTGTCGTCTGTAACTATTGTTCAGATTGGTTTTGCATCATAACAAAAAAAACAAAAAAAAAACATTTGTTATACACCATTCGATAAAATTATAATAATAATAATTAAAAACTGTGAGCTTTTATTCAAGCGGAATATTATGTACAGTTCTGTAATATATAAAAAAAAGATAGAGAGTTTTTTTTATTTATTTTGGGGGGTGGGTGGGCTGGTCTTTATTATTTCTGTTCTGAGGGAGGGCTTGGCGGAACTTAAGTAAACTCTCCTACGTACGTATAAGACAAAACTAAAATTAATTAACAAATACGTTGATTAAAATCGATATTTATATTATATATTTATGTATATATGTAAAAAAATCATCATTAAAATTAATTATGTAAAAAAATATTTAGGAATAGCAACTAGAAGTCTTCTTGAAGTCTTGTGTAAAATGCTAGATAAACAAACAAACAAAAAAAAAAACGTGTGGAATGATTTTACTAACCTAACAAAAAAATATATTAATCGTATATATATTTAAAAAAAAAAAGAAAACAAAACATATCCTGGTCCGAGTTTTTTTTAAACGTTTTAAGGTTGTAATTATAATAATAATAAAAATTAAATACTGTCACTTATGGTGTATGTATGTGTATGTGTTGTGTATATGTGTAACGGGATGATTTACGAGAAATGGTGGAGGGGCTGGGATGTATTTGTGAAGCTGTAAGAGGTACGCGGTTTTGTTTTTAATTTTAATTTAATTTTTATTGGGGGTTGGTCGGTATGTGGTTTAATGGCGACGGTAATACATTTATATGTTACTTGGTTTGTTGGTTCACCCTGTTTGTTGCCACGTTGTAACGTAGGCAAACAAAAAAATGAATGTTAGTTTTTTATTAATTAGATTTTTTTTCGTATAGCTTAAATAATTAAATCTATTTTCACCATGTCTGGTTAATAGTTAATCAACGGTTAAGTGGTAAGTAACAGCTAGTTGAAACGCATAGGGACGCCAGTTATTAGAACTTTAACCGTATTTTGGATTGTTAAGGCGTCTACTTTGTGATACTTTCATTTTAAAGGATAAATAAAACGATATTTTACTTTTTATCACACTTCAGTTACACTTTGCAACTAGTTTCGGCTGAGCTCTAATCATTTTCGAGGTCCTCGGACCTTTTATGGCTTTAAAAGTCATCGGAGGAGCTCGAAAATGGCTAGAGCTTAGCCGAAACTATTTGCAAAGTGTAACTGAAGTGTGATTTACTTTTTTATTTATTTATCCTTATATTTTTTATTAATTAAATTTTTTTTCGTATATCTTAACTTAAGTGAAAAAAAAATTAATTAATTTTTTTTGATGAATTAGATTTTTTTCGTATAGCTTAAATAATTAAAGGCAATTCTACAATCGCATTTAACTGGAGAATAAGACTATTCGTGGAATACGTTTGAGATATAAACGCCAATATGTTAAACTTATTCCAGGAATAGCCTTATTCTCCAGTTAAATTTCAATTGTAGAACTGGGACTTAATCTATTTTCACCATGTCTGGTTAAAAGTTAATCAACGGTTAAGTGGTCACAACTAGTTGAAACGCATAGGGATGCCAGTTATTAGAACTTTAACCGTAATAGTGAGAACGGGCCTTAATTTTTTAACCCTTTTGGTCCTGCCGGGGGCATTTGCCACCATAACATTTACTTACTGTGCCTATCCACATGTTTGCTAGATTTCATTTCAACAAAGTATTTGAAATCAAATCCAAGCGCAGTTTTAGAAAATTTTGAATTTTGATATGTGTGAATAAGCGGAATGATAATAAAACAAAGAATAAAGTATTTTCTAATTTTCAGTCCTGAATACTCAAAGGGTTAATGTTTGCGAGGAAACCAGGGTCTTAAAAAAGTCCGTTTTTGTCGTCATTATTACATCACTAAAATTTTACGTTTATATAAACTAAAATGGTTTCTCATAAAGGCATCTTACACGGTCAATAATACTGTCAATTCTAGTACTGTCAATATTTTCATCAATTCTCCTTTTATATTTATCAAGTAATCAATTATCCGGCAAAACTTCTACATTCTGTTCATTCCACCATTACTATACCTTACACCATAAGGAATACTGTGAATATATTAGAATAACGAACATTTTAAACATGTTCTCGTACAGTAATACTGTCATTATTCTAAAATATTGACCGTGTAAGGTGCCTTATAAAGGCACCTTACACGATCAATAATACTGTCAATATTTTAGAATAATGACAGTATTACTGTTCGATAATATGTTTAAAATGTTAATTCTTGTAAAATATTGACAGTATTATTTATCGTGTAAGGTATAGTCACGATGGAATGAAGATAATACTGATATTTATCCTGAAAATTGATTACTTTATAGATATAAAAGGATGATTGAAGCAAATACTGACAGTACTAGGACTGACAGTATTATTGATTTATTATTGTTAATAATACTGTCAATATTTTAGAATAATGATAGTATTACTGTACGATAACATGTTTAAAATGTTCATTATTCTAAAATATTGACAGTATTACTGATCATGTAAGGTATAGTAATGATGGAATGAAAAGACTACTGATGTTTATCCGGATAATTGATAAATATTGAAGGAGCATTCAAGCAAATATTGACAGTACTAGGACTGACAGTAATATTGATCATGTAAGGCCTTATAAAGGCACCTTACACGGTCAATAATACTATCAATCCTAGTACTGTCCGTATTTGCTTTAATCCTCCCTTTTATATTTATTAAGTAATCAATTATCCGGATATTCATGAGTATTCTCTTGATTGCATTGTTACTATACCTTGCACGATAAGTAATACTATCAATATTTTATAATAATGAACATTTTAAACATATTATTGCGCAGTAATACCGTCATTATTCTAAAATATTGACAGTATTATTGATCGTGTAAGGTGCCTTATGTGTTACTGAAAGGGTAATACCTCAATGTAATTCAAAAAGCTCCTGGCTAATTGGATGCCTTTCTGTAGAGAGGAACCAACTCACCTAATATTAAAGTTTAGAAAACAGGATTCAAAGATTTATAGAAATTATAAATTATTTATTCGTCTCAGGATAATTTTGGACTTGTAGAACTGTATTTCGTGAAGTTATATTATTTACCTTGGGTGTAAAGGTAAGAGAAACAAAAATATTTTGTGGGTTGGGTCCTCTCTGCAGACAGACCAATTAATTACAATGAGAAATTACGAGTTATTCAATTACATATACTGAAAATTATTTATTCTGAGCGACATAAATGATTTTAACTTATTTATTTATATTTAGTAACTTAATATTCGGACAATTTGAGATGTTTTCATATATTTCACATTGAATCCCGTTTTTTGGTAATTTTTTTTTTATTATGTTTTTATTGAGTAATACAACTCTACGTAATGTAAAAATCTACTCTTCTCACTAACAGTAAGTTATTTATTTATATCATCGGTCGGGGAACCGAGGTAAATTACCCCAAATAGGGTAAAAAATAAATTATTGGAGTTAATAATGAAATTTTATATTTTATAAACGTGGCAGCATTTTTACAAACCATTCTTTTAAACTTTAAATTCAGCGTACGCGTCGCCTTCGAAATATACAGGCCTTCTGTATAAATTTTAAATTTATTTTCTACTTTTCAAAATGAGACAAGCCCTGTACAGTGGGTGCAATTGGAATTTTATATAATGCTCCATTTAAAACTGTCAATTTTCGTTACAAATTCGGAAAATAGCGAAAGCTAACTTTCAATTCTAGCACGCTTGACTTTGAAATTAAAAAAAAATGCGTGCTATTTTTTAAAATATGTACAATCACACAAAAACATGGGGGGTGATATCGATTTAAACAAATATATTTTAGGTAATGGCTAAAAAAGTTTCCCAACCGCTAATTTATATAAACTTAAATCGTTGTATGTGATATCTAAATGACGCCAAAGTGTATGATCGTTTTATATTAGAAAATTCAATCTTAAGTTGTTCACGACATGAATTAATATATTGATTAAAAAATTGTCTTGTTTTTAATGCAAATTTGGTTTGTTGTCATATTTGTTATATTTTTGCATTTAATCTACAATCCAATTCAATATTTTATACAATTGTTTGTATGAAAAATAATAAATTTGTGTAGAATTATATGGGCTAATACCTTAAACAACTTTTGATTTAAAATGTATTGTCGTATTACATTAGAAAATTGAATCTTAAATTGTTCAAGACATGAATTAATATATTGATTACAAAATTGTCTTGATTTTTCATGCAAATTTTGTTTGTTGTCATGATATTTGTTGTTATATTTTTGCATTCAATCTACAACCCAATTCAATAATTCACACAAGTGTTTGTATGAAAAATATCAAAATTGAGTAGTATTTAGATGAACTAATACCTTAAACAACTTTTAATTGAAAGTGTATGGTCGTATTACATTAGAAAATTGAATCTTAAATTTTCAAGACATGAATTAATATATTGATTAAAAAATTGTCTCGATTTTCATGCAAATTTTGTTTGTTGTCATATTTGTTATATTTTTGCATTCAATCTACAATCCAATTCAATATTTCACACAATTTTTTGAATGAAAAATAAAAAAATTGAGTATTATTTAGATGAATTAATCCCTTGAACAACTTTTGATTCAAAGTGTATGGTCGTATTACATTAGAAATATGAATCTTAAATTTTCAAGACGAATTAATATATTGATTCAAAAATGGTCTTGTTTTTCATACAAATTCTGTTTGTTGTTATATTTGTTATATTTTTGCATTCAATCTACAATCCAATCCAAAATTTCACACAATTTTTTGTATGAAAAATAAAAAAAAATGAGTAGAATTTAGATTGACTAATACCTTAAACAACTTTTGATTCAAAATGTATGGTCATGGTCGTATTACATTAGAAAATTGAATTTTAAATTGTTCAAGACATGAATTAATATATTGATTACAAAATTGTCTTGTTTTTCATGCAAATTTTGTTTGTTGACACATTTGTTATATTTTTGTATTCAATCTACAATCCAATCCAATATTTCACACAATTTTTTGTATGAAAAATAACAAAATTGAGGAGTATTTAGATGAACTAATACCTTGAACAACTTTTAATTCAAAGTGTTTGGTCGTATTACATTAGAAATATGAATCTTAAATTTTCAAGACATGAATTAATATATTGATTCAAAAATTGTCTTGTTTTTCATACAAATTCTGTTTGTTGTCATATTTGTTATATTTTTGCATTCAATCTACAATTCAATTCAATATTTCACACAATTGTTTGTATGAAACATTGAGTATTATTTCGATTGAACAACTTTTGATTCAAAGTGTATGGTCGTTTTATATTAGAAAATTGAATCTTAAATTGTTCACGACATGAATTAAAATATTGATTACAAAATTGTCTTGTTTTTCATGCACATTTGGTTTGTTGTCATATTTGTTATATTTTTGCATTTAAGCTACAATCCAATTCAATATTTTATACAATTATTTGTATGAAAAATAATAAATTAGTGTAGTATTTAGATGGACTAATACCTTAAACAACTTTTGATTTAAACTATATGGTCGTATTACATTAGAAAATTGAATCTTAAATTTTGTAGACATTAATTAATATATTGATTGAAAAATTGTCTGTTTTCATGCAAATTTTGTTTGTTGTCATGATATTTGTTATATTTTTGTATTCAATCCACAATCCAATCCAATATTTCACACAATTGCTTGTATGAAGAATAACAAAATTGAGTACTATTTAGATGAAGTAAAGTAAAAAAAATCTTGAACAACTTTTGATTCAAAGTGTATGGTCGTATTACATTAGAAAATTGAATATTAAATTGTTCAAGACATTAATTAATTTATATATAATATTGATTCAAAAATTGTCTTCTTTTTTATGCCAATTCTGTTTGTTGTCATATTTGTTATATTTTTATATTCAATCTACAATCCAATCCTATGTTTCACACAATTGTTTATATATATATATATATATATATATATATATATAATTTTATTTCTCAAATAGCGGCAAGTGGTGAATATTTTTATTTCACAATTTTGAAGAAAACATATTAAATACACAACCAAATAATATTTAAGTAGAAATTTCTAGAAAATATAGAAAAAAATAGCATCTAAACTTCTGATTGTTTTTCATTAATTAATAAATAAAATAAATTGCACTCGAATTATGTTAAAATGTTAAAATTTTAACATAATTCGAGTTGAGTTAGAAAAATATAAATACTGTAATTTTTAAAAAGTTCCCCGACCGCTAATTTATATGAACTTAAATCGTTGTATGTGATATCTAAATGATGCCAAAGTGTATGGTCGTTTTATATTAAAAAATTGAATCTTAAGTTTGTTTTTGAGAGCTATTAGGCTGTAAATGAGTTGAAACGATGCCTAAATCATCTTTTTTCTTTTAAACATGATGGATATTGCATATATAAACATATAGCTATATTGGAGTAGCAGCAAACTTGTTAAGAATCCCACCCCAGATGTTGCTCGAATTTGAGTTTTGCATAGCAATATTTCCCGAATTTCCCATAAAATGAATCTAAAGATAAATTATTTGAATAGCAAAAAAAAGACTTGAATTTGAGCTTTGCATAGCAATATTTCCTGAATTTCCCATAAAATGAATCTAAAGATAAAAAAAAGACTCGAATTTGAGTTTTGCATAGCAATATTTCCTGAATTTCCCATAAAATGAATCTAAAGATAAATTATTTTAATAGCAAAAAAAAGACTCGAATTTGAGCTTTGCATAGCAATATTTCTCGGATTTCCCATAAAATGAATCTAAAGATAAATTATTTAAATAGCAAAAAGATAGACTCGAATTTGAGCTTTGCATAGCAATATTTCCCGAATTTCCCATAAAATGAATCTAAAGATAAATTATTTGAATAGCAAAAAAAAGATTTGGATTTGAGCTTTGCATAGCAATATTTCCTGAATTTCCCATAAAATGAATCTAAAGATAAAAAAAAGACTCGAATTTGAGTTCTGCATAGCAATATTTCCTGAATTTCCCATAAAATGAATCTAAAGATAAATTATTTTAATAGCAAAAAAAAAGACTCGAATTTGAGCTTTGCATAGCAATATTTCTCGGATTTCCCATAAAATGAATCTAAAGATAAATTATTTTAATAGCTAAAAAAAAACTTTGATGGCAGTAGAATATTTTTCAGACATTATTTGTGCTGCGATGAAATGTATTTTTTTAATTACACCCAAATAAAACTATCCTATAGATGGCAAACATACGGCACTTTTTTGGCATGGTTCAAATTCGTATATGAAATTTGAGGGATCTAATATTTCACACATAGCTCTAATAAAATGTATTATAGATAATTATATAATCAAATGAACCCTTTCAGGATTTTTAAGTTGAATTTTGTGTGCAAATACCGCCAGCAGGTCTTAGATAAATACTAATACTGAAAACTTACGTTTATTGGATTAAAATAATAGTTTTGTACATATGTTTATGTATAAAACTATTATTTTAATCTTTAAGCTAGTGATTAAGTGCAAAAATATGTATAGGCACAGTCAATAGAGACCTGTAAATGTTATGGAGGCTACCGGCAGGGCCGAAAGGGAGGGGACATGATTCATATTCGTATTTGAAATTTTAGGGATCTGATATTTCACACATAGCTTAAAATCAGAATGACTTGATTTCTATTGTTTCATTCCATAAAAATTCTCATAGTTTTGATTAATAGCAAACTTATTTTTAGTATCAATAATATAAATTTTCTGCGACCCCCAAATCATTTTTACGACCCCCTTAGTGGTCACTTTGAGAAACACTGGTGTAGAGTACCGAGAACCGAGACATGCTTATCTAGATCCGAGACCTGTCTATCGAGATTCGAGACCTGCCTATCGAAATCCGAGACCTGCCTATCGAGATCCCAGATACGCGCACTGAGAACCTTATTAGTATGTATTTATAACAATACATATGATAACGTAGTTGTAATAAACATGATTTAATTTTTCAAGTTCTTGGTTCTCAGAATTATATACCCATAACTACTTCCAGCTCTTATCATAGGGGTTCTCGGAAGTCGAATTTCAGATCTCGCTTCTCGCTTAATTAAAGTTTTCGATTTTATGTTCTCGGTTCTCGCTCAAGTTCTCGGTTCTCGCTCAAGTTCTCGGTTCTCGCTCAAGTTCTCGGTTCTCGCTCAAGTTCTCGAGAACATTTAAGAATCACGTACATTGTCTCTTAATAAGAATCGAGAGCAGCTGTTCTCATTTTTCTAAATCTCCCCATCACTAGTTTAGGGGAGTGGTGTTCTGCGAGCTTGTTGCAAGTGCACCTCGAAATGATCAAAGTTAAAGTTGTATGTTGTCTCATCTACTGTTTGTGATTGACTCTTTCATTTTGGTGCAGCGCGAGTATTTTTTAAGATCAAAATTGTTCTCTAACTTCAAAATTGTTACGAATTACTGGTTTAGGACCTCCACAACTTTCATATTTACATTAAGTTTTCTTTTCGTATGCAAATTTCGGCTTCAAAAAGATCAAAAACACTGGTTTAGGACCTCTACAACTTTCATATTTACAATAAGTTTTCTTTTCGTATATAAATTTCGACTTTAAAAAGGTTTAAAAAGCACTGGTTTAGGGCATCCACAATTTTCATATTTACATTAAGTTTTCTTTTCGTATACAAATTTCGAATTCAAAAAGGTTTAAAAAACACTGCTTTAGGGCCTCCACAACTTTCATATTTACATTAAGTTTTCTTTTCGCATGCAAATTTTGACTTAACAGAATCACTAGTGTTTAGGGCCTCCGCAACATTCTTATTTACATTTTTCTTTTCCTATGCAACAGGGATGTAAGCTATAGCTGTTTAATGTATATAGCGTGATAAAATGTTGCTCGGGTACCTTAAAACTCGGCACTGCATCGAATAAAACGTTGCCCATATATAATTTTTTAATCCCAAATTTATAATCAATCATATTTATAAATATTTTTCAATCCAAATCTATAAATAGTTGCTAAAAAACTGTTTAAGGGCCGGTTCTACAATTCACATTTAACTGGAGAATAAGGTTATTCCTGGAATAAGTTTGACATATTGGCGTTAATATCTCAAACTTATTCCACGAATAGTTTTATTCTCCGGTTAAATGTCAATTGTAGCCCTTAATCGCCTTAATAATAGTACCACCAACAAGTATATTGTTTCTAATTCAATTTTATATCGTGAATCATTAAACCAATTCCACCAACCACCCCTAGTAACAAAAACAAATCAATTAAAAATTACATTTTTTTTTTCGGACGCTCGATCATATTTGTTTTACCTTTTTACAAGTGTATAAAACTAAATACTTTTTTTATACCGTATACATTAAGGGTGTTTGTTTTGTTCACATTTTGGACCGCGTTTTAAACTTAAAAACATTAAAAAACCTGTGTACGGGTGTGTCTCTTTTTACAAACAAAGTATCACATTAGAAAAATAAATGTATATATGTATATATTATTATAGACAGAAACACTAATCAAAATAAATTGCACAGTAGTAAGTAGTATTACGCACACACTTGCTTTGTAATTATTTTTGTTTTTAATTAAGGGTACGTACCCAAAAATGCCTTGTATATAAAAATTCCACAATAACACTACAATATATATATATATTTATTTATTTTAAGCCGAAATTTTCTGGTTTTAATTTTACTCAATAAATTCGTTTTTGGGTTTTTGCAAGTTTACGAGCAAGCGCGAAAGTGTTATACACACAAACATTTAAAAATACTAGTGTTTTGCTTTTATTTCTTCAAAAATGAAAACTTCTTACGGACTATTTTTTGTGTGTATGTGTGTGTGGGTGGCTCTTTTTTTTTAAAAGAGAAGGGGGCTTCACAAATAATACATTTAGAAATGCTATTGCGCAAACGCTGTTTGCTTTATAATATTTTTATATCATACTTTTTGTTTTATATAGTTGTGAATAAAAAATCTGGCACATATATGGTTGGAATGTTGTGTTTTAAGGTGGCGGCGCGCGGCCCTGGTTAAAAATGTAGCCGTCCCCTGTTTTGATTCACGCTGCTTAACTGTTTTTTGAGGGTTGTTTGTTTTGGTGAGGGACGGCTGGAGAGGGACGCGGGCCGCGAACTTAAACGATATGTTTTCAAAAGCATATACCACGTTTATATATGTACAATATACTGCGATTGGTCCAACTTAAAATATGTGTTTTCCTGTTTTTAAATATGTAATCCTGTTTGGTTTGGAGGGGCTGCGCCCCTGAGATTGAACTGTCGGTATTGGTTTGGTTTGGTTTGTTTGTGTGTTTGCATTCTGACGGTTGGTTGAGAAAATGGGGGAGACTGAAGCATATTTTATGTTATTTTTTTCTGTTTTTTTTTTAATAACCCTATCTGGAGTCAATCTTTTATCTCTCGAACAAAATAGCTTCCATATTATTTTTTTCAAATATATAATATATTTATAATATATCTTATGTACTACTTAATATTGATGTAAATATATATGTATGTATATATCATCTAATTGCACTTCTTTGTCATATGAAAGAAAAAATTAAAATTCAAAACAACCCGCAAGGAACTCAAATTAAATACACGATAACTATAATAAAGTCATTTGTTTTGGTTTATATTTACATCTGAATTTTTTATTTTTTTTTAAACGATTAGTTTCGTATATTTTATGTTGAGTTTTGTGAGTATGAAAATTTAAACTACCTCTAATTGTTTAAATTTTATATAATAATATTTTAAGATATTTTTAGAGAAAATATACATCAAAAATTTTGAATAAATCACAGATAGATATAATTTTTTTTTCAATTGTGGGCGTTTTTTTTTTTAAAAAGCCCCAAGGGTTTTTCGATATATCATAACATCAAAGCAGTCAATATGTGTGTGTGAATGTGTGAACGTGTTAATTATTTAAACATTTACGAACTTTATACAGAATTTGAGGTATACGCGACGTTGAAGACACATAGAGAATACACTGATGATGAATACACTTGTTTGAAATATATGCCGAAACATCGAACAGAGAACATAGAGTATTGTTTTTATATTTTATACATTTTTGCTTTTTAGATTTTTTTTAAAACACCGAATACATTAGGTAGATCACTGCTTTGATGCGAACAACGAAAATGCTATTCAATAACATTTAACCGTTTTCATTTTCATTTTCCTATTCCCTAGTTTATAACAGAAACAATTTGTTTTTAAAGTAATAAATAATCAACCAACAAACACCGTCATCTACCTTGAATGGTACTTGGACCATTTTTTTACGCGGACTCACTTTTTCACGTGGTGTGAGTTGCGTTTTTAGTTTTTGTTCCCAATGCCCACCCGGTGGGGGGCGGGTTATATTTGTATGTGTGTGTATAGAGGGGGTTTGGATTTAAATTCCGCACTAATTAATATTACTACATCATTTTGATTCCCAGCTTAGTATAAAAATCTGCCATTTACTAACCCTAGATGTCAGTCTTGAGCAGCATCTGATTCGGAGGCACTTCCCTCGGCGATGCCGTTCCTATCCGTGTCGTGCAGGACGTCCCTGTACCTAACGAGCATCTCGGGTTTTAAGTTTTCAGGTTTCGTGAGTTCTTGCTTCAGGTAGATGCGACCCTGCGGCACTACCGCCGCAACGTCTTTAGAAGATTCGTTTGAATCGTTGGATAACTCTATTGTTTGTATATCCGAGGTTTCAATGGTGGACCCGTCGTGGTCCATGGAATTTTCAGAGTCCTTCTCTTTGGAATTATTTGGGGCGAAGTTTTTACCACTCTCATCATCGCCCGAACTGCTTTCCGTCAAACCCGGTTTGGTTAAAGGCGTTAGCCTACTGTTACGACACAGTTGATCTAGTAGCGCCTTATTTGACATATTTTCCGGCGCGGCGTTCTTATCTTCCTTCTTATCATCATTTTGGGGCACACCAGATTCTAAACTCGACCGTATAATACCATCTAGAAAACCGTTCGAACCGGCCCCGTCTAAAAGAGATTCAGCTATTTGCCTCGCGTTTTTCGGTAACGTCGCGGCGTTGTTGTTTGGACCGGTATTGTTATTGGGGTGAGCCCGCGCCGACTCCTCGTGCAGTTTTTGCATCATTTGCGACGCAAAAAACTGTTCGGGATTAGCAGGGAATGCAGTTGAAGTGGACGATCGTCCATAATCTAACGGAATGTGATGGAAACTCGGATGAGGCCAGAATGGAAACGGCGCCGGATTATACCCCATTGGTGCCATGTTTGGATCGAAAATCGGTAGCTTCATCCCATTTGGCGACGTCGGGGGGAACTTCTGCGGGGGCTTTATCACCTGAGGTTTCAATTTATCGTTAGCAGCAGCTGCTGCGTTCCTAATGTCGTTCTGTTTCAAAGAAGCAATTTTCTCGTCAACAGGATTCGGTTTCGGATCACGCTTCCGCGGCCTCATCAAATGCCGTTCTTTAACTTTATACTCTAAAGTCGAATGAGGTACACCGTAATAACTTCCAGCTCGATGCACTGACATTTCACCTCGTTGCACCGCACGCACCGCTTCCACCAAACTGTCCCGATCGTAATTCCGGTACTTCCCCCGTTTAGGCCTCGTACCTTTCCCACCAGTCGACTGCCCACCTGAATTCTGCTGTTGTTGCTGCTGCTGCTGCTGTTGTTGTTGTTGCGACTTTTGTTGATGCTGTTGTTGTTGAGACGGCTGATACGGTCGTGTTAGTTCTTGCTGCTTAATCACAGAAATACTCCCCAGTGGCGGCGTAAAACCACCCCGTTTGAAATCCATATCCATTATAGGATGCCTCAACGGTTCGGGGCTTTGCTGAAATTTCTGACTAATACTCTTCGCTATAACATCCTTAACATCTTTCAACGTCATCCCTTTTCCGGGTAATATAGGAGGCGATTCGCTAGCAATCGGAGGTGAAACCAAACTACCCCCACTAGAATCCGCCCGAAACGCGTCACCATTTTTACTACTTGTCGGTTTAAAGGACGGAATTTTTAGTATCACATTCGAGGTCGAATCTTCTGTCTCCATATCAGATTCCGATTTATTGATTTTCTCACTTTTCATTATAACCGAGTTCGAGGGGCTCGGCCGCGTCACCTTATCGGAATCCCCGTTGTTCAACTGATCCTCCGCCATGATTTTTATAATTTCCGGTAGATTCATCTCAGCGCCATCCGATGTTGTCTTCTGATTGGGCAAAAACCCGCCCAAAATCAAATTCTGTATATACGGCCCGATCGCACTGTGCTCCACCCCACCGAACCCCTCGCCATCCTTCGTCTTCCGCAACAAACTCTTCAGCGCCTCCGCGTTGTCAATGTTCGAGAACCTCAGGATATCCGACATGGAGAGCAGCGGCCTCTCCAGCGCCTTCTCCACCTCCTTCTCCTCCTCCGCCCCCGACAAATCTTTATCGTCGTCCATGCCCTCCTCCTCGTCTATCTTCAAAGATGACGTGTTTAGATGCGTCTCTCTTTCTCTTTCCAATGCTAATTTATATACCTTGTTCCGGAGCGTCGATCTGGGGATGCCGTATATTACCGCCGCCCGCCGCGTGCCCAGTTTGCCCGACTGTATGTCCCTCAGCGCCGCCTGCAGTTCGTCCTCCGTGTACGTCCTCCGGCCGGCCACTGCGGACATTCTAGGCTTCGCTCTAAAATCAGAACTAAAATTATACATTTATTAGATTTTGGAGGTTCGTCAAATGGACAAACGGAAACAACACATTTATTTTGTAGATATGAAAATATGTGGGGCAACTATTTAAAAACAATGTAATGTTCGTACAACTTCTATCTTTATAGCTATCAGCCCTAGGGGTTTTTCACTGGTAAAGGGATAAGCTAACTCTTCAAGTACAAGGAGACTTTGCAAGTCTTGCAGAGTGTCCAGGTTCTCGCTTCCAAATAATACTCTTGCTAGTATCGGTGACTGTCTAATATTTTTATATGAGTTACATACACAATGTAATGTTCGTAAAACTTCTATCTTTATAGCTATCAGCCCTAGGGCTTTTTCACTGGTAAAGGGATAAGCTAACTCTTCAAGTACAAGGAGACTTTGCAAATCTTGCAGAGTGTCCAGGTTCTCTCTTCCAAATAATACTCTTGCTAGTATCGGTGACTGTCTAATATTTTTATATACAGTTACATACACAATTATTTGCTAACACTGGTTTCGGCTGTTTGAGTGATGAATGGTATGTATGTGTGTGTATCTAGAGAAAGTTTAGAGGAATACAATCATCCGTTATTTACTTTATCTTCACAGAAAACCTCTGAAAAAATTGTGAAAGGTGAATCGCGAAGTTTCGCCAACAGCGGGGTTTGAACTCTCGCTCCCCAATAGTGTGAGATGGACTGCACCTCTAACTACTAAAGCAGCTTTAATTTATCGTTCGGGAGTTAAGTTGGTTTTAGCTGGCTTAGGCTAGCCCGCAACAGCTCCCGGTCGATAAACGAAAGCGGCTTAAGTCACTAAACTGAGCAATTACTTTTATTAAGGAGTTACACCACCTTAGCGCTCGGAAAAAGAGGTGTAAATTAAAAAATAAATTTAACGCAACCAATGAATATCTAAAATATTTTTTATTTTACACATATACGTGGTGGTTTTGTGAACAATATGAAAGAATAACGAATACAAAAAAATCAAAAATAACGGATATAAGTAGTCAAGTAGGACCCTTTTCTGAAATTCCTTGCTGATGGTGACCGGTGTGAAGATATCCTCTAAGATCTCTATACCGCGCGACTCCGCGGAATGCGTGCACGGCGGATTGTTTGCGGGTCTGTACTGACCAATAAAATCAAAATTTTGAGGAATCTTTTATATGTCTTGCTGACCATAATATATAGTTATATATTTTTATTAATAATTTTTATAGGCGTTGTTGTATAATATATGTTGTTAAGCAAATTATTATTTATACCAGCCCACGATCATACAATTGATTTGAATTTTTTTTACAATGTTTATAATAAAATGACAATGGAAAATGGAAAGTTTCAACCTGAGCACCTTGTTCCTTCTATTTATTTTTTATTTTTAACTATTTCGCTCCTATCTCGATTTTAGTGGCTGGGTCGATAAACAAATTATGCAAGTTATTATGTTTATTTTTTTTTTTGGATCTTGGTTCAGAACATATCAGTGCACCAGATGCCTGAAGAAAATTGGAAAATTTTGATTATAAGTATTTTTTTTTCGGCGACCAAGTCGAACATGTTTCATTGTTATTATATTTACCAGCCCGTGATTATACAATTGATTTGGAAAAATTACACAATATTTATAACAAAATGACAAAGGAAAATGGAAAGTCTCAACCTGGGCACCTTGTTATTTCTATTTATTTTTTATTTTTAACTTTAACTTCGCTCCTATCTCGATTTTAGTGGCTGGGTCGATAAAAAAATTATGCAACATATTTTGTTTATTATTTTTTTGGATCTTGGTTCAGAATATATCAGTGCACCAGATACCCGAAGGAAATTGTAATTTTTTTATTATAAGTATTTTTTTTTTCGGCGACCAAGTCGAACATGTTTCATTATTATTATATTTACCAGCCCGCGATTATACAATTGATTTGGAAAAATTACACAATATTTATAACAAAATGATAAAAGAAAATGGAAAGTTTCAACCTGGGCACCTTGTTCTTTCTATTTATTTTTTATTTTTAACTTTTTCGCTCCTATCTCGATTTTAGTGGCTGGGTCGATAAAAAAATTATGCAACATATTTTGTTTATTATTTTTTTGGATCTTGGTTCAGAATATATCAGTGCACCAGATACCCGAAGGAAATTGTAAAATTTTTATTATAAGTATTTTTTTTTCGGCGACCAACTCGAACATGTTTCGTTATTATTATTTTTACCAGCCCGCGATCATATAATTGATTTGAAAAAACTTCACAATGTTTATAACAAAATGACAATGGAAAATGGAAAGTCTCAACCTGGGCACCTTGTTCCTTCTATTTATTTTTTATTTTTAACTTTTTCGCTCCTATCTCGATTTTAGTGGCTGGGTCGATAAAAAAATTATGCAACATATTTTGTTTAATTTTTTTTTGGATCTTGTTTCAGAACATATCAGTGCACCAGATACCCGAAGGAAATTGGAAAATTTTGATTCTAAGTATTTTTTTTTTTTCGGTGACCAAGTCGAACATGTTTCATTATTATTATTTTGACCAGCCTGCGATCATACAATTGATTTAAAAAAATTTCACAATGTTTATAACAAAATGACAATGGAAAATGGAATGTCTCAACCTGGGCACCTTGTTCCTTCTATTTATTTTCTATTTTTAACTTTTTCGCTCCTATCTGGACATGCCGATTTTAGAGGCTGGGTCGATAAAAAAACTATGCAACATATTTTGTTTAATTTTTTTTTTGGATCTTGGTTCAGAACATATCAGTGCACCAGATGCCTGAAGGAAATTGGAAAATTTTCATTATAAGTATTTTTTTTCGGCGACCAAGTCGGACGTGTTTCATTATTATTATTTTTACCAGCTCGCGATCATGCAATTGATTTGAAAAAATTTCACAATGTTTATAACAAAATGACAATGGAAAATGGAAAGTCTCAACCTGAGCACCTTGTTCTTTCTATTTATTTTCTATTTTTAACTTTTTCGCTCCTATCTGGACATGTCGATTTTAGAGGCTGGGTCGATAAAAATATTATGCAACATATTTTGTTTAATTTTTTTTTGGATCTTGGTTCAGAACATATCAGTGCACCAGATGCCCGAAGGAAATTGTAAAATTTTGATTATAAGTATTTTTTTTTCGGCAACCAAATCGACCATGTTTCATTATTATTAGTTTTACCAGTCCGCGATCATACAATTGATTTGAAAAAAATTCACAGTGTTTTTAACAAAATGACAATGGAAAATGAAAAGACTTTCCATTTTCCATTGTCATTTTGTTATAAACATTATGAAATTTTTTCAAATCGATTGTATGATCGCGGGCTGGTAAAACTAATAATTTACAACAACATATATTATACAACAACGCCTATAAAAATTATTGATAAAAATATATAACTATATATTATGGTCAGCAAGACATATATAAAAGATTCCTCAACATTTGGATTTTATTGGTCACCCCAATTGGTCAGTACAGACCCGCAAACAATCCGCCACGCGGTATAGAGACTGGGATCTTAGAGAATATCTTCACACCGGTGCTGATGATGTATATAGTCTAGCTGTCAGGCATCGTTTAAAAAATAAAATAAAAAATGTTTTCTTAAGAAGACCAAACATGGAGGCACTCAAAGATCCAAACCTGCAAGAGAAATTAACGACGAAGCTCAACACTGAACTAAAAAAAGGCCCGTTCGTCAGAAGAGCAAACGGTTGAGGCAGTATAGGATCAACTTACGCAAATATTTAAAAATATTCAAGAAACTTTGAAAGCACCAAAGGCTAATAAACGAAAGCAGTGGATGACAGAAGATATCATGAATTTAATGGATGAACGAAGAAAATACAAAAATGTGGATCAGCAGAAATATAATTAAACAGAACTCAAACATAAGAAGAAACATTAGAAAAGCCAAAGAAAAATGGATGGAAAAAGGATGCCAAGAACTTCTTGAAGAACTACAAGACAAACACGATGGGTTTAACCTCCACAAAAAGGTGAAAGAAATAGCTGGAAATACCAGAAGCCATCTACCTTCCAGACTAGTAAATGAGCACAATCAACTTTTGACAAATAAAGAAGAACTGAAACAAGAGTGGACAAAGTATACCAAAATTTGTTGGATGGCGAAACTAATTTATCACATCTAAATCAAGGTGGAGACACTGGCCCGAACAATCAGAATTTATTAAAGCTATAAAATCCACCAAATCAGGTAAAGCTGCAGGACCGGACGACATGTACATAGAAATCCTAAAGCTTATACAAGAGGAACATACCGACATTCTTGTAAACTTCTTCAACAAAATATATGAATCCGCAAACATACCGCAAGACTGACTAAAATCAGTATTCATTGACCTACCAAAGAAATCAAACGTAAACAAATCCGACTGATAAGCTTGATGAGCCAAGTATTAAAAGTAGAGACAATTTAGATTGTCTTGTATCTTGATTAACTTTTTAGTCAAGAAATTGTCTTGTCTAAAACGACCTTTAGAGTTCTTTGTTGTATCAATATAATCAAATATTTCACTTTTTCTTTAGTTTTCTTATTACTTATTTCATTCAAACCACTTGTAATGTATAGTACATTTACTTATTCGTATAAATTAAGTATTTCCAATGTCGTAAATTTCCCAACACGACAATTTGCTTTAAATTAAATCATTACTCCGTTCGAAAATATGTGAGAAATTGCAACAGCAGCTAGTCAGCCGGTGTCATTTTGCGCGCGGTTTGAAATTAGTGTCAATGCATTTGCGGCTCTCCGGCAGTGGCAAAAATCTCGAACCAGGACAAGGGCAGAACGATCGCACATCAAACTCTCAGCGTGCAAACACAGCTCGTTTATAACTTAATGGATAATCCGGCGGCCTCAAAAAAAAATCTACCTAGATACTTAAATTGTTGCGCGTGTAATTTATATGATTTTTTTTTTTTCGTGTATATATGTATGTTTGCAAATGTGTGTCCATTACGAAACCATCTCAACCTCGTGCACCGTGCGATTTTGGTTGCGCAATCATAATTTTCAAACGTTTAATTTTCCTGTTCCACTTGGGTATTCTTGGAAATGCAGTTTTGTGAGCGTTCAAGTGGGCAGTTGAAGGTTTTATGGTGAGTGAGAGAGAGACGGAGAGGGTAATGCACTTGGTGGACCTTGATTTCAAAACGCTATCTGTGTAATTTGTTTAATGGGTAATTTGATTAGCGAGAATATTAAAATTGGTAATATGTTTTTTTTTTAATTACTTTGCAGACGGTGCATATGGTATCAAACTTAGGGTGCACAGACAAAATAGCTCGTGATAAAATAGCCCCTCTACAAATAGCCCCCCTACAAAATAGCCCCCCGACAAAATAGGCCCCCGACAAAATAGGCCCCCGACAAAATAGTTGCCGACAAAATAGCCCTCCGGCAAAATAGCCCGCGACCAAATAGCCCCCGATAAAATAGCCCTCCGACAAAATAGCATCCCGATAAAATAACCCAAGACAAAATAGCCCCCCAATAAAATAGCCCCCCCCCCCCCCGGCAAAATAGTCCACGACCAAATAGCCCCATAAAATAGCCCTCCGATAAAATAACCCAAGACAAATTAGCCCCCCAACAAAATAGGTACTCTAGGTTTTTAAAAATTAAAATCTTACCAACGAATTTTGAAAGAGAGGTTTCAACATGTATATAATCGAAAACGTTATTTACAGGTACTCCAGGTTTTACAAAATTTAAATCTTGCCATTTTTGAATTTTGAAAGAGAGGATTAAACATGTATATAATCAAAAACGATATTTACAGGAACTCTAGGTTTTCAAAAATTAAAATCTTTCCAACGAATTTTGAAAAAGTTATGGAAACTAATTATAATTGTGTGTATAGTAAATTCATGAATTTGTAATCGTTTAAATTTTTTAAATCTTGTCAATGAATTTTGAAAAAGTTATGTAAATTAAGTATAGTTGTGTGTGCAGTAAATTAATGAATTTGTAATCGTTTAAATTTCAATTTATTGATGCAATAAGAAAGAAAAATAGTTGTCATGGATCCATTAAGACGAAATATAAAAATTAAATTTAAAAAAAAAGAATGATCCCTGTCTATATGAATGCATTAGCACAATAAAAATCCCACACCGCGCCCCCGTATAAATGTGTCCCCGATAACAGACACAAACAAACAAAAGTTGAAAAAAAAATCTAAATAATTACCTCCATTGTTGTCACCACAGGATTTGAAATTACGAAAACTGTCTGGTGTGTGTGTGTGTGTGTGGTACGGTAGGTCAGTGGGACGCTGGGCGTTGCGATAGCGTCGACACTCAAAAAATTAATACAATATAACCTATCCCATTGCCAATTTCGTCGGCGTCTGGCCCCCGGCTCGCTTTTTATCGCTTATCGATGCTATCGGAGCAAAACACTCGAGAGCGAAACCGCGGGCAAACAAAACGCGCAAAACAATAACACCGAAATCGGTGCGTCGCGCCGCCACAGCGCCGGTGGTCGGCGGGGCAAAAAAATAATAAATTGTGATGCGAGCGAGCCAGAATATCCCTCCACAAACGGACGCACTGGGATTTCGCAAGATGCATTCGCAAACACAGACGAGTAAATACGATATAGATATAAAAAACAAATAGACCATGCGCATATAATGGTGTTATTGACCTTTACGAGAGTAATCGCAATATTTGCTACTTTTGTGGAAAAAATGCGAGGTTCAAATGAATCAACTACCATACAAATATAAGTTGTTGGAATTTGCACAGTTAGTTATTCTAGATTTATTTATTAATGATGACTATTATAATTGATTGCTATTATAAATTCGAGACCTTCAAAATACATATACAAATTTTTTAACAAATTTTTCATACGTACCACCTCTGGCACGCGTGCCATGGCGAACCTATGGCACGCGTACCAGAGGTGGTAGGTATGAAAAATGTATGGCACGCGAAAATTTGCTAGTGCAGCGTTTACCCCTGCCCTATACTCAAATACAATGTTTAATGTAAAAAAATCGATTGTAATGTAAAACATAGCTGTTGTGGAAACTACACGACTTTCCAAATTAAATACGTAATTAATATTAAATAAAAATTTAAGATATTTCGGTTCGAATCAAATTTTATAGTTTTTCCCGGTTTTTACGTTCGCACATTTTCTCATACACACAGACATTTTTCAAAAATAGTCTAGTTCGACTATATTAGTCATGAAAATTAGCAAATCGATTTTTTCGCGAAACAATACCTTCCTTATACAAGAGTGCTGTACTCGGAAAAGAAAATGAGATTGAATTCAGGGATAAATGATAACTAAGGCTTGCGCAGTGGTTAAGGTATCAGACTGCTACGTTAAAGATCATGAGTTCAAATCTCACAACTGGGAAATACTTTTGAGCTTGTACGCGCACCCCATTCCCAAACCCACTTGACCTATGGCTAACACCCTTCTCTGGTCCGGAGTAGATGATATTCTAATATAAACGTACTCCAGTGGTTCGGAATCTACGTTAAACTATAGGTCCACCCAATGTTCGCAGTTTAAGTATAATGATAATAATATTTGATATCAAAAAGGATAAATAAAACGATTTTTTACTTTGTTTTAATTATCGTTTTATTTATCCTTTAAAATGAATTATCACACAGTACACGCCTTAACAATCCAATATATAAAAAAATATTGGTTAGAAAAATGATTGTCAATATGTTATGTGAGTACAGGATGTACAGAAAATGTGAAATGCCAAAAAGGACAAAATTCAACCATATAGAATGACAATTAAACCCATTAAAGTAATAATTTTATAAATTAATGAATTGCTACTATCGCTAAATAAAACTGTCGCAAACACACACAAATATAAATCTCTCTCGCTCATATAAAAGTTAAACGACCCTGTTCGCCGCGGCTTAATCTCGCGAAAGAGGTCAATAATGAGCAAACACGCACGCATTAAAAATAACCGAGTGCAGCGTCGACGACCAAACTGCACTTTTATTAATTCCACATATATGAGTGCGCTTATTTTTTTCGCGCCGCTCACACACACACACACAACAAATAATTTTATCGGTCAAAAGCGGGAGAGTTATCATCCACAGGCCAAAGCTAATCAAATATTATTATTGTGTGTATGTATTAATACATATTTTTTTTATTTTCTGGAACGTTTCAAGCGATTTTTTCGCCTTATCGCCCCGCCGGGTAAACAATCGTCCCCCCAGGCTGCAAAAGTCCAATCTATACAGAGCGCTATTTACTTTATGGAATTCAGCGATTGTGTCTGCACAAATGACAAACACAGATTTCCAAATAGTGAAAGGAACAAATGTATTTAGTTGTATATCTCTATCAATACAGGGTGTCCCTAAAGTATGGAATAAATTCGATAAAATCTCTATGGCAAAAATTGCTCGGACACGTCGATTTTTAATTTTAAATTGCCAATTTTTAGTAGTCGTTTAAGTGTTTTTCGAACATTTTTGAATGAGCAATTATGTCCTCTACCCTGCCTTTGCGTTATAGTCGCTTAGAATAATGTTAACATCATTTTTCCTTGTTAATTTAGTTATATATTCTGTCTTCCTCTAGGTCTTGGATTTATCTGCTGTGGGGGCACACGTTTGTATCTTATTTATGTTATTGAGGTTTTCCAGATAGTTGTAGCAACATACATCGTTTGGATAGTGGTACGAAGTTGATAACTGATTTGTTTAGGTGTTTATTCAATATTGTGCCTACTCCTTTAAAGTGGTATTTGTCTTCGTCGTCGTCGTCAACCACATTTTGTCCCCGGTTTGGAATTTTCTTATGCTTGGCCATTTTACTTCGTATATACCTAGAACCTCGATGTTGAGTCTGTCCATGTCGTGGCACACATTTACTAACTTTCCTGATGAAAACTGGCTTCGGATATTCCATGTTGTTATCTTAATTGGTTTGTTGACTATTTTAGGTTTTGTATTTTCTCTCGGGGATTCTTAGCACCCCCTAACCATCTAAGGCATGCCGAGGACTAGAGGCCTTGCTTTTGGGATGCATTTTCATTGTAATGTTCTTAGAATTGATAATGGAGTAGTTTCGTCATCGACATTTTTTTCAAATGATCACACCACTGTGCACCTGTCTGACAATTAGCTGTAGATATTTAACCCTTCACTTCGTGGAAAAAAATCGCTACCTTTGACATAACTAAATGCTTCACAGTAGTTAGGTTGTGGCATTAATTTTAGAGTGAATGCTATTAGTCTACTGCTTAAAACGTATACGCGTTATAGTGGGGGGACAACAGCCCTACTCTGTCGTATATACTATTTATTTTTAAATATTCGAAAAATCACTTAACTAAATATTAATCTTGAAAAATGAATTCCTTCTCTATTCATTAAATTTTTTCAAGATTAATATTTAGTAAAGTGATTTTTCGAATATTTAAAAATAAATAATATATAAGACAGAGTAGGGCTGTTGTACCCCCCACTATAACGCGTATACGTTTCAAGCAGTAGACTAATAGCATAACAAATTTTATATATAAACTACACCCCATGTTTTTTTTTTATCTACCGACGCTTATACATACAGGTAATTACAGTTCATTACAAAATTCGGTAATTCCGATGCATAATATTATTCGAACGAGATCACTAAATTTCCCACGTGCACGCTTTTATCCATTGCGGGAGTTTGCCTCATTATTGCCGATTAATCCCCGCAGCCTGGTTTGTTTGCGGCAACACGCGCTCTCGGCCCGGGGTTAATTTTTGACGCCCGACAATGGGATTTATTAATTTAATTAATTATTCAATTGCCGCCGCGGCCGTAAACACTGTCGGTTTTACGGCCACCTGTTGGCTGGAGCTGTGCCAACTACACGACGAGCGGTCGAAAAATCAACAATTATATACAGAAACGTTTATAGCGAGCTATAATTATTCATGGGATTATCAACCATCCCGTTATCAACGTTTGGGACAATACAATGCCGTTTTTTTGCGCAAATTATACATTTTTATATTCTTTTATTAATTTTTTTTTACATATTAAGTGTGAACCCACCTCTTAGCAATCTAATCTACATATCTAGATTTCGATCTTATTAGATCTCATCAGTGTTGCTCAGCTAGTGAGGATGAATTCACACAATATCACGAGTAGTTATATACAAATATGATATGCAGCCAGAAGCTAAAGAGTACAGCCTTCATTTCATAACGTGATTGTATCAAATCACCATAAAGCATGTAGAAAATTCCGTTACTACAGTCATAACACTTAAAATATAAAAAAAAATGATGGAACTAGCCCCCTAGGAGGAAAATTAAACGCTATCTGGCGGAACTTTCCTCCTAGGGGGTTAGTTTTTTTTATATTTTAAGTGTTATGAGTGTAGCAAGGGAATTTTCTACATGCTTTACGGTGATTTGATACAATCACCTTATGAAATGAAGAAATGTTGGCTGTACTCTTTAGTTTCGGGCTGCATCCAGGACAGACAATTAAGTCAGTTTAGGGCTCTGTCCATTTGGCTACTACTAGTGACTAGTAGTCACGCATGTTGACGTCACGCTCATACTAATAGTACAGGGCGAGTTAGCTTGTGTCCCTACTTGTCATTAGTAGTAACCAAACGGACAGGGCTTAGCTTTACCATCACCTATTTCATAATAAGCAATACATACTTATATGTATCTAACTGTAAACAAGGTTTCAACAATGAAATACTAAATCTGGCATCACAACCATACAACAATAAAATAAATAAACAATAAATTTAGTAGTAGTAGATAGTAGTTTAGATAGTACTTTCGATAGTACTTTCGATAGTACTTTCGATAGTACTTTAGATATTACTTTAGATAGTACTTTAGATAGTACTTTAGATAGTACTTTAGATAGTATTTAAAATATTTCTCATAAATCAATTTTCGAAAGGTAGAAAGGTCTAGGACCGATATAGATTGATTTTTTTCTATCAATTTTCGTTGTTTGTTAATATAAGTTATAGTGTATTTTTACCATCTTCGATACCCCAATGGTAAACGAGGAAATGATCAAGAATAAATATTTTAACGTTTAAAATAATCAAACTTATAAATAATTATGATACAACTTACCCCCTAGGAGGAAAGTTAAACGCCATCTGGCGGCACCACATCAATTAACAATGCGTACCCATATGATAATAACCGTTTGCTAAGAGGTGGATTCACACTTATTTATTCGTTGCAACACCCTAAAACACCCTAGTTTCGCCTCTAGGTATTGTCAAGTTATTTTTGGCAATGCCTACAGGCGAAACTAAGATGTTTTGAGATCACCGGGTAGTGTCCTCTATGGAATAATATTGCAACAAAGTGCTAGAGATATCAGCACAAAGCCAATCTTATAAAACATATCACTGGTGTTTGGGCAAAAGGGCTTCTCATTATAATGACATGAATATGGTATAATTGATATAGCTACAAGTGTCAAATTTGGTACAAAGTGAATGTTGCTATTTCTACTTGTATACTGAAAATTTCATACAATTGGAGCAATTAGTTAGCTATTTATAGCTATATTTGGTCCAGTCTAACTGTCTTTGCATTATAATGTTACAAATATGGTATAACTGATATAGATAGAAGTGTCAAATTTGTTACAGACTAAGTGTAACTATTTCTATTTGTTCACAGCAAATTTCATGGATTTAGAGCAATTAGTTAACAATTTATAGCTATATTTGTTCCAGGCTAACTGTCTTAGCATTATAAAGACATGAATATGGTGTAACTGATATAGCTACAAGTGTCAAATTTGGTACAAACAGAGTGTAGCTATTTCTACTTCTTCTCTGAAAATTTCATAGATTTGGAGTAATTAGTTAGCAATTTATAGCTATATTTGTCCCAGTCTAATTGTCTTCGCATTATAATGACATAAAAATGGTATAACTGATATAGCTACAAGTGTCAAATTTGGTGCAGACTGAATGTTGCTATTTCTACTTGTCTGCTAAAAATTTCATACATTTAGAGCAATTAGTTAGCAATTTATAGCTATATTTGTTCCAGTCTAACTGTCTTCGCATTATACAGACATGAATATCGTGTAACTGATATAGCTACATGTGTCAAATTTGGTACAGGCAGAGTGTAGCTATTTCAAATTCTTCTCTGAAAATTTCATAGATTTAGATCAATTAATTAGCAATTTATAGCTATATTTGTCCCAGTCTAACTGTCTTCGCATTATAGTAATATAAATATGGTATAACTGACATAGCTACAAGTGTCAAATTTGTTACAGACTAAGTGTAGCTATTTTTATTTGTTCACTGAAAATTTCATACATTTAGAGGAATTAGTTAGCAATTTATAGCTATATTTGTTCCAGTCTAACTGTCTTCGCATTATAATCACATGAATATGGTGTAATTGATATAGCTACAAGTGTCAAATTTGATACAGACAGAGTGTGTCTATTTCCACTTCTTCTCTGAAAATTTCATACATTTAAATCAATTTATTGGCAATTTATAGCTATTTTTTTCCAGTCTAACTGTCTTCGCATTATAATGACATGAATATGGTATAACTGATATAGCTACAAGTATCAAATTTGGTGCAGACTGAATGTTGCTATTTCTACTTGTTTACTGAAAATTTCATACAATTAGAGCAATTATTTAGCAATTTCTAGCTATATTTGTTCCAGTCTAACTGTCTTCGCATTATAATGACATGAATATGGTGTAACTAATATAGCTACAAGTGTCAAATTTAGTACGGACAGAGTGTAGCTATTTCTCTGAAAATTTCATACAATTAGAGCAATTAATTAGCAATTTATAGCTATATTTGCCCCAGTCTAATTGTCTTCGCATTATAATGACATGAGTATGGTGTAACTGATATAGCTACAAGTGTCAAAATTGTTACAGACTAAGTGTAGCTATTTCTATTTGTTCACTGAAAATTTCATGCATTCAGTGCAATTAGTTAGCAATTTATAGGTATATATTAAATCATTAAGGAACGAATGTGTCTTGGATGATTTTATATTTATATTTTATATATCGTTAAGTTAATTGTATCCCAACAAAGAATGACTTTAAATTTATATATATATATATATATATATATATATATATATATATATATATATATATACAAAATTGTTGTCTAAATATGATAGAATTTCGTGGCTGTGTCTAATTATTGCGGTACGCCAATCGTTCAACTCTTCCAATTCTCCGGTTTCACCTTCACGTGAGTGGTAGAAACTGGTCGCGCCTCCGTTCAAATAATAATTAGAAACCCGTTAATTTGCGAGGCGCGAAATTTCGACCTACTTTTCGCTCGAAAACGCGCGGTTTCGCTGTTGGGCTGTAATTTAGCCGCACTTTTGTTTGCGTTTGCCCTTGGTCGTTTTATGTTTGATTTTTCTGTTTCTTTTGTTTTGTGCGATACAAATTTGCAATTTTAATGCGGCATGCTAATAAGCCAGCAGCGGCAATAGCAGAGAGTGTGTATGTGCAACCTTCATATCGGTTTAGATTGAATTTGAAATAGATTCAAGAGATTTTGATATGCTACAAAAATAGTATTGTTGATACCCGTACTATATGATATTCCATTATAAACATAAACATGTAAGCTTTATATGAAAAAAAACAAAATTCTTCTCAAAATTGTCCTCGAATTACATAACATCCTGTATATGTGGAACTTGTTTCTATAAAATGTTCATACAAATTTATATGCATATAAATTGTCCTTCAATTATATAACATCCTGTATATGTGGAACATGTTTCAACAAAATGTTCATACAAATTTATATGCATAGAAATTTGTATGAACATTTTATAGAAACATGTTCCATCTATACAGGATGTTATATAATTCAAGGACAATCCCTTAAGTGGCGACAGAGATGAGACAATCTAGCAAGAATTCGATTTTTGTTTGTAAATTCGTTTGGCAACTTCTATCATTCTATCATTCTATTATTCATGTCATTATAATGCGAAGACAGTTAGACTAGGACAAATATAGCTATAAATTGCTAACTTTTTGCTCTAATTGTATGAAATTTTCAGTAAACAAGTAGCAATAGCAACATTCAGTTTGCACCAAATTTGACACTTGTAGCTATATCAGTTATACCATATTCATGTCATTATAATGCGAAGATAGTTAGACTGGGACAAATAAAGCTATAAATTGCTAACTTTTTGCTCTAGTTGTATGAAATTTTCAGTAAACAAGTAGAAATAACAACATTCAGTCTGCACGAAATTTGACACTTGTAGCTATGTCAGTTATACCATATTTATATCATTATAATGCGAAGACAGTTAGACTGGGACAAATATAGCTATAAATTGCTAATAAATTGATCTAAATGTATGACATTTTCAAAGAAGAAGTGGAAATAGCTACACTCTGTCTGTACCAAATTTGACACTTGTAGCTACATCAGTTATACCATATTCATGTCATTATAATGCGAAGATAGTTAGACTGAGACTGAGATAGTTATTATAAATATATTTTAAGTTTTTTTTTAAATTAAAATTAAAAATTGATTTGTATGTTTGTAAAAAAAAAATGGGGGAATAAATGTATTATTATTATTATTTCCTATTATTACTAGAACTCTCCTCTACTTTATATGTATGGTCAATCGCAACCGGTGTTGGCTCTATCCATTATTATCATATTACTTGATAATGATAATTGTATACCAACAAAGAATGACTCTAAATTTTAACAATTAGAAACATTTTTATACTGAAAACACAAATTACGAAATAGTAGTTTTAATCCATCATCCTTCATTCATTTATAAATAAATAATATACATAATATATATAAAAAAAAAATATATATAATATACAAAATTGTTGTCTAAGAATTTCGTGGCTGTGTCTAATTATTGCGGTACGCCAATCATTTAACTCTTCCAATTCTCCGGTTTCACCTTCGAAACCAATTGGTATTCGCAATAAATTTAAGTGGTAAGAACAAAATAGTTGTATTTGCTTATTATTGCATTAATAGCGGTTTATTCTATAAAAATATTCGTATTATTATTTTTTTTATATATATTTTTTGGTATATTAGCAACCGTTTCTTGAATTCAAAAATAATCGATTCGCATTCAAAATAGTTTTCTTCGCACCTTGAAGACAGTAATAACCTACTTTGCGCATTCGCGTTTGAATTCCAAATGGTAACATTTGTGAAAAATAAGGAACGCAACGTTCCGTGACCAAATTCAATTTCACAGTGGCCTTTCATTGGTTGTCTGATTTTTATATCGCCTGATGGCCGCACGAACCGACTCTAGTTTCGGCGTGTGGGGGTAATAGTAGTCATGGCCTATTTAATAACTAGAAACCATTTTGACATTCTCTAATATTTAATGCGCACTGCAAACGAAACAGGTAAAATTGCTTTTTTTTATACGAGCGCAGATGATGTAAATTTGAATTGAAACATTTTATAAAGAAGAATTTGTAGGGCAATTCGGACAGTTATAGAAACATCATTATTAAATTACCGATATTTAGATAATATATAACTAACTAAAAAAAAAGTTACAACTAACCCCCTAGGAGGAAAGTTAAACCCCATCTGGCGGGACCGCATCAATTAGCAATGCACACCCATACGGTAATAACCGTCAACATGCTTATGCCATCAGGATCACCAAGTTGTGTCCTCATTTTACTTGTGATGACGTATAATTTTATAACTTTTAATGTGTCCTCTGATGTCTGAGGTTTTTTCTTTGCTTCCAATACTTCTTTATAAATATTGCAGTAATAATAACTTTTGATATATATATATTTTAAACTTTAAATTTCAAACCATCTAACGACTGTTTGTGTAATAAATCCTGATGAAGCTCTGAATCCAAGAGCGAAATATCGATATTAAAAAGAAGTGTCCTTACGTCGCACAGAATTTTTTTTCACTCATTAATTGTATAGAAACTTATAAATATTAAGAGTGATTTTTTTGGTCTAGCACACTTAGGCTCGGTTGTATAAGGGTAAGTACATGGTACACCGCTTCCATCGAGTGAGAAGCGGTGTGCTATATACGTAGGGCAGAGGGGGTGTAGGAAGAAGACAGAAGCAAATTTCTAGATATCACAGCTGCCAACATGTAAAATGGATGCTTTTCTGTAGAAAGGAACCAACCTACAAAATATATCTGTTTCTGTTACCTTTATACTCATGGTAAACAATTTAACTTAAAATATATAGCTCTAAAACTCTAGAAGTAAAAAGATAACTTGAGATGAATAGATAATTTTTAATTTATATACATCATTGTATAAATCTTTATATAAATGTGTTTTCTCAACTTTTAAATTAGGTGGATTTGGTTGGCACCAAATGCAAAGTAACTATTAGAAATTATTTGCCATTGTAAATATAAATAAGGGTAAAATGAAGGCCAAATACCTAAGGCCCTTATAAAACTCATATTTGCCCCACATATTTTTTATTTGTTACTACCTAGATTAGCGATGGGCAACCTATATAACGTGTACCACGTCGACACCGCTTCCTAGGAAACCAACCCTTTATGTTTTTTTTATGAAGTAACATGACGGTTGCCGATTGCTAATCTGGACCACTAAATATATTTATATTAAAAATTTTGGACTCACTTGAAAATATGTTTGCTGTCGAGTGTGGGTAACCTCAAGTTCGGATTGATCTTGTTGTCGGTGACATTATTCGTAGCACCACCACCCCCTTTCGAGCTGAGATCAAGGGGCTGCTCACCGGTGCCGCCGCCGGCACTACCACCACCGCCTCCACCACCGGCGGCGGAGGTCGTCTTATCAGGGTCCGCCCGGTCCGCCTGGAAGTTGCGGGCAATGTTGGTCAGCTGGAACCAATTCGGCTGCAGCAGGTTGGGCGGGTAGAAGGGCAGATGCTGGGCTGCAGGGCCGGGCGCGTTGCCCGACAAGGCCGCCACCGCCGCCAGTGCCGCCATTGAGGTGACACTCTCCAGGGCGGTCATGTTGTTGCGGTGGTTGTTTATGTTGTTCAGCAGGTTCGACGTGGGGGTCAGCGTCGGCGGCGCCTCCAGGTCGCTGGGACTGTCGCTTGAATCCGAGTCCGTGTGACGGGGACTCTGAAAGAACACAAAAACAAACAAAATCACAATCAAATTTTAGATTTAGAAAAAGGTAAATCTAGCATACAGTTAGAGAACAACGAAACGATAGAAATCTACAAGAGATACACATACTTTAGGGGTTATCTTTAACAACAAAGGGAATGACTATGTAGAAATAACTTCAACCAAGCAAAGAGAGTCCTGAATAGTTGGCTGGAGGGTAGCATAGCTACAGACATTTAGGCCTCAAAATGGGCCCATTGTGAAACCTCCCTTTCAGGCTACTCACTCGTCCCACCAGTCAATTTTGCGTGCGAGCTGCAAAACTCTGGCGGGCGAGGAGTTACCAATGCTGGTCATACTAGGCCAGCACTCCCCTAGTATTAAGGGAGTGCTGGCCTAGTATGACTAGGCAAAGAGAGTAATTGGATGCCTAAATGGATATTCTGAAATGAGGAAATAAAACAAAAAGTACATCTATAACACGCTGGTCAAGTCGAGTTTACTATACGGCGCAGAAATATGGCAAACAGATATAAACAGAAGAAAATTAGTAGTAGTAAAGATGGATGCGTTGAGGAGATCAGTGAGAGTCTCATGGATCGACATAAGAAACGAATCGTAATCTAATGGGAATCGAAGGAATAGTATACACCGATGTGGAAACAAAGCGACTGCCCTGGTATGGCCATGTCTAAAGGATGAGTGAAACTCGAATAACGATGGAATGGATCCCAACACTGAGGAAAAAGGGAGGAAGACCAAGAAAACAGTGGAAGGAAGCAATAACAAAAGCGATGAGTGCTATTGACAATAGACGACAATAGCAATTGTGTGTATTATGATACTCATGTGCCCTGAGCAAGTCAAATTTAATTTCGTGAATTTCACACCAACAAAGATGCCTTTTATTGGTACTAAATATCTCCTATAATTAGTTTAACTATAAAAAATTTAATTAATATATCAATTGAATGGATAACAAAGGCGATGAGTGCTAGAGACATCCAAGAGGGATAACAGAATATAATTGAAATAGATATTGTGTATATTATGATAGTCATGTGCATTGACCACGACAAATTTAATTTCGTGAATTCCACACCAACAAAGATGCCTTTTCTTGTTACTAAATATCTCCTCTAATTAGTTTAACTATAAATATTTTAATTAATATGGCAATTGAATGAATAACAAAGCCGATGAGTGCTAGAGACATCCAAGAGGGATATCAGAAGATAATCGAAATAGAAATTGTGTGTATTATAATAGTCATGTGCATTGACCACAATAAATTTATTTCGTGAATTTCACACCAACAAAGATGCCTTTTATTGGTACTAAATATCTCCTCTAATTAATTTAACTAAAAATATTTTAATTAATAATATGGCAATTGACTGAATTGAGGTTAAAAAACAGTGCATCGCATAATGTAAATTAAAACTGATGATGAGTTCGTTGATTAGTAATTCGTTCGAATTGATTCTGTGGCAAGCACCGCTGTGCATACCTAATTCCCCATCTATAAATATTAATTGGACATTTAATAATAATAAAAAAAAGTACAATGCGCGCATTGAATGTCTGATAGAATTAATAAGCAACAAGCTGCGGAGAGAAAAAAGACAGTCATGCGAAATCGGTAGCCTAGATTAATTGTTGAAATTGTAAGATACAATTTTGACATTAGCATACAATATGACCTGATTTTTTAATGGGGGCTCTTATGAAACCACACCGATAATTAAGCGCGCGGAGCTGGAAACGCGCGCCATCGATTCCGAGCGAATTTTCTCGGACGGAATTAATTCCTGCATGGAAATGTGTGCCATAACGGCGGTTTTATTTATAAGTAAATATTCTGGCCGCTCGCGCGCGCTTGGAGAGCAATTAGAGGCAACTGAAGCCCGTGCTTTTAATTTGATCGATAAATTTTAGCGAACGGCCAAGGCTGCTGGCTGCACGGCCGTGCACCGTATTGTTTATTTATTTATTAGCGGTTTCCTTGGTGCGCGAACGAACCCCGCTCGCATGAATATTTAATTAAAAACGCTATTGGGTTTTTCAGTGGCAGATTTTTACTTACCGAATACAGCACTGCCATATAATGAATTATTTTATACTGTAGGAGAAGATTTTGCGTTTGGTATTACATAAATACCAAACGCAAAATCTTATATTATATTATAATCGACGTGCACAGTTCGGCTCTACTTTATTACATTATATTTATTATATATTATAATCGACGTGCACAGTTACATTTTTATTTATGAGAGAGAGAAAACAATCTTTATTAAGCTATTGGCCAGTGGCCTTTTCGCCTTTTATTTATGATTAAATTAGCAATTCGAAATTTTTCGCGATAACTTCCTTATACAGCAGCAATATGGAGTGAAGATTTGAATTCAGCGGCCCCAAATTACTTTAGAAACAACTATTTACTGCTAAAGTTCAAAACCTTTATATTATATAAATTGTAATACTGCAAAGTAGTTTTTGTTGCATTAATGCAAATTACGTGCAACAATTTTTCCGGCATTGACAATTTCGATTTTTCCGCCGCACCCTCGCCACACACACGTGAGGTAATTGAATTGGGAAGTAGAGCCGAACGCACGTTGCGAAATATCAGCGCAGCACAAGGCCGTGTTTCTTGTGCAGGACATTAATTGGTGCATAAATAGATACTGATCAATGCCGAGCGTTGAAAAAATAATAACAGCAAAAGAAAAGCGTCGCCAACGCAAAAATTAATAACCGCCCCCCTTCTTGTGTCACTGCAAAATCCTCCGGCGGCTTGTTTTTTTATCCTTCGCGTTTCAACGGTCGCTGCAAATTGTTTCTAAACTGGAGCAAGTGTGAGCGTGTGTGTGTAAGGAAAACTACTCCTTTTTAATGACATTGCTGGGGAGCGCGCGCGTTGCATGCATGAATTATCCTGCGCATTACTCTTGAATTTCCTTCCTTCGTTCTAAAGGTTAAATAGTTTCACTTCTGCAGCGTACTAATCATACTTTATCTTGACTAGGTTAGGTTTATGGAATGGCATACATTTTACACAGCATTGCTTGGGAATTAACATATGTATAGTATCGGAAAACTTGACTTTGATTGTCGAAACATTAAAATTTACTCACTCCCGTGCAATTGAAAGAGGGCACAATGGAGGCCCTAAAACGAATGTGGCACGTGGTAGAGATGGATGAAGAGATGAAGAAATCTAGACAGGAAATACAGAAATGGATGGAAATTTTAAGAGTGGAAAGTAAACGGAAAGTGAGAGACGATAAAGAAAGAAAGGAATGTATGCACTTGATGGACGGGTGGAGGAACTTGCAGGATGAGTGGAAGAGTTGATGGACACGTATGACCATCTGGTTAGGCAGGGGTAGAAGAAGTACGAATCCCAGGAGATTGTTGCACCGAAGTAAGTTCGTGTGTACTGAAAAACAAGGTGGGGACAATCAAAAAGAGACAGTGGGTCAGACAGAGGGCCAAAAGAAGAAATAATGTGGTGGTGTCTGTCATATATAGGGGGAGAGATCACGACAACAATGTTAGAGAAATTGAAAATTAAGATACAGGTGTGAAATGCAGTCGAGCTAGAGGAACGCATATCATAATATAAAACGTTTCAAAAAATACAGAGCAGCATAGGATAAATTTAAGATTTTCTTTATATGTATTATTATTTAAGAATTCTCTGTTTCCTTTTCTCTGTAACTAGATTAATGTCTGTTGAGAAAAAAAAAAAAAATAAATAAATAAATAGGATAGACAAGGGAAAATAGATACAAAAGTACATCGGATTGCGAGACCTCAGTCATGAGCTTACAACCAGAAAGGTCATAATACATAATTAATATATTTAATTAAAAATGATTATTTTTGTTCGTACGATTATTATATATTTCGTATGTTAAAGTAAAGTATGCTTTAATTGCCCTTCTCGTTCTTGATTTATTGTCCATACTAAATATGTTGCGGACATTATATTTATTATATAATATTTGGTGAAAGCGCTGGGCATTAATTTAGTCGTAGCGAAACATCAAGAAGTACTCACCAAACCCCCGTGGTGGTTGTGTTCATCCAGTTTGCCGTCTACGCAAAAGTAGCACTTGCTCTGTGGTGACCAGTCCTTGAGTTTGTCCTCGTCCTCGCCGGTGTCGGCGTCCCGCAGCTGCGGCAGCAGCTCCGGCTCCCCCAGCACCCCGTTCCGCTCCTCGGCGGGCGGCGTCTCCACCTTTATGTCGTCCCTTAACGTGTGTTTCGTGTCGTTTAATTGGTCCAGCGTCGTGTGCTCGTCGTCGGCGCCCTTGGCGTCCGTTTGGTCCTTCTGGTATTTTTCGCTCTTTTTTATGTTGTTGTTCAACGGCTGCAAGTAATTCCTTTGCATTGAGTCTTGATACAGCTTCCATTTCCTCCTACCCATTAACTCTTCAGCAATCCTTTCCAACCCTGTAACAACAACAACAACTATAATTTAATAACATAATAACTCATAATCACTGGCGAAATTTACAATGCACTTAATATATTTATTTTAAACTCTTTCTAACAAGATTTATAATATTTGCATTTATTTAGTTGTTAGCTTATATAAATTCAATAAAATTTAATTTTCAATACATACATATAGGATATCCCAAAAGTAAGGAATAGAGTGATAGATAGATAATTTTTATTTGTTCAAATCAAAATATAATTATATACAATAAAACATAAACATTCTGTTAATCCATCAGCGATTGCAAGTTGCAATATACAGCAATAATTATTAGAACATGACTTTTTGGTGTGTCAAACTCAAAAATTATAAACTACAACATTAGTAGGGTTACAAAAAGTGCTGTAACACTCTTTATAATTATCCGTATTATATGAAATAGCTTTAACTGTATTCAAAAATAATCATAGTTAATGAATACAAAGTATGAAATTCGTATCTAGACTATTTATAGACTTCTTAGAGTGTTAAACACCAAAATTACATAATCCAACATTGGCAAACCTATAAAAAGTGCTATAACTCCCTTTATAATTTTCAGAATTATGTAAAATAGCTTTGTTTGTATTCAAAAATAGTCATAGTTAATGACTATAAAGTATGAAATTCGTATCTCGACTATTTGTATACTTCTCGCGGTGTTAAACATCAACATTACATAATTCAACATTAGTAAACTTATAAAAAAAATGCTATAACTCCCTTTATAATTTTCAGAATTATATGAAATATCTTTGTGTGTATTCAGAAATAGTTATAGTTAACAACTACAAAGTATGAAATTCGTATCTCGACTATTTGTAGACTTCTTGCGGTGTTAAACACCGAAATTACATAATGCAACATTAGTAAACCCATAAAAAGTGCTATAACTTCCTTTAAAATTTTCTGAATTGTATTAAATAGCTTTGTTTGTATTCAAAAATAGTCATAGTGAATGACTACGAAGTATGAAATTCGTATCTCGACTATTTGTAGACTTCTTGGGGTGTTAAATATCAAAATTACATAATCCACTATTAGTAAACCTATAAAAAATATTATAACTCTCTTTATAATTTTCAGATATATATAAAATAGCTTTGCGTGTATTCAAAAATAGTTATAGTTAATGACTACAAAGTATAAAATTCGTATCTCGACTATTTGTATACTTCTCGCAGTGTTAAACATCAAAATTACATAATTCAATATTAGTAAACTTATAAAAAGTACTATAACTCCCTTTATAATTTTCAGAATTATATGAAATATCTTTGTGTGTATTCAGAAATAGCTATAGTTAACGACTACAAAGTGTGACATTCGAATCTCAACTATTTGTAGACTTCTCGAGGGGTTAAGCATGAAAATTACTTAATCCATCATTAATAAACCCATAAAAAGTACCATAACTCCCTTTATAATTTTCTGAATTATATAAAATAGCTTAGCTTGTTTTCAAAAATAGTCATATTTAATGATTACAAAGTATAAAATTCGTATCTGGACTATTTGTAGACTTCTCGAGGTGTTAAACATCAAAATTACATAATCCAACATTAGTAAACCTATAAAAAGTGCTATAACTCCCTTTATAATTTTCAGAATTATATAAAATAGCTTTGTTTGTATTCAAAAATAGTAATAGTTAATGACTACAACATATGAAGTTCGTATCTCGACTATTTGTACACTTTGCGGGATGTCAAACATCAAAATTATATAATCCAACATTAGTAAACCTATAAAAAGTGCTATAACTCCCTTTAGAATTTTCAGAATTATATAATATAGCTTTGTTTGTATTCAAAGATAGTCATAGTTAACGACTACAAAGTATTAAATTCGTATCTCGACTATTTGTTGACATCTCGGGGTGTCAAACATCAAAATTATATAATCCAACATTAGTAAATCTATAAAAAGTGCTATAACTTCCTTTATAATTTTCAGAATTATATAAAATATCTTTGTGTGTATTCAAAAATAGTTATAGTTAATGACTAAAAATATGAAATTCGTATCTCGACTATTTGTAGATTTCTCGGGGTGTTAAACATCAAAATTACATAATCCAACATTAATGAACCTATAAAAAGTACTATTATTCCGTTTATAATTTTCGGAATTGTATGAAATAGCTTTGATTATATCCAAAAATAGTTATAGTTAATAACTACAAAGTATGAAATTCGTATCTGGACTATTTGTAGAGTTCTCGAGGTGTTAAACATCGAAATTACATAATGCAACATTAGTAAACCTATAAAAAGTGCTATAACTCCCTTTATAATTTTCAGAATTATATGAAATATCTTTGTGTGTATTCAGAAATAGTTATAGTTAATGACTACGAAGTATAAAATTCGTATCTGGATTATTTGTAGATTTCTTGGGGTGTTAAACACCAAAATTACATAATCCAACATTAATAAAAAGTGCTATAACTCCCTTTATAATTTTCAGAACTATATAAAATAGCTTTCTTTGTATTCAGAAATAGTCGTAGTTAATGACTATAAAGTATGAAATTCATATCTCAACTATTTATAGACTTTTTAAGGTGTTAAACTGCAAATAATTTTTTGATTTTGATTTACTGCCGTTATGTATAATTTTTTTTTTCAAATGACAACCCCATTTTTGTATTGCGTATTCTGAAAGAGATTATTTTTCTGCCATCAGCGATGTACTTTATTATATAGGTCACATAGGGAAATTTCCGAGAAAAATCAGTTCAAATGTCAGAGTGAAAAGAGAAACATGACACACGAAATAATATTTAATTAGACTATAAAAATCTGAAGGTAAATTCTCAAACTGTGGACCATGTACAGGTCGACAATGAGAGCAAATCGAAGAACAAAGTAGTTTTCTACATTTTCAATAATATCTGGAGATATTAATCGTGCTAACTAAAAAAAAACATTTATCTTTATAGGGCTATGAGCCGTGAGGTTTTTCCGACGATCAAGGAAGAAGCTCAGAGGAGTTTCATCACCTGTCATTTAGTTTAATTTCACAGAAAACCTCTAAAAACTCTGAAAGGTGAATCGCGAAAATGCGCTCCCAGCTTGGGATTGAACTGCTAACTATTTTATCTCTTTAAATAAATTTCAATGTAGTGAAAAATTACTAATCTCTACCAATAATATATTACACACCAAAATTGCAGCTCTATTCACTACAACAGCCATTAAACATTGTTCACAATTCCGCACATATCGTTTTATTCGGGGAACCGCTGACATTTTGCGGTGTACAGCTGCTATCAAATTACCCAATAAAACATGTGCACGGCTTTAATAAATGCCCCCGCTCGTTCCGGTTTATTTTCCGCGTGCGAAATTTAACAACAACGAGCAACAGGTTGAGCGGCCGCTGCCAGCGAGGCGTCGAATTCAACAAAACACCGAAATGATAAATTAGCGCGAATGAAACGTAAACAGATTGTGTTGCACCGAAATACACGAAAAAAAAAAAACAGCAGCGCAATCGTATAAAACGAAAAAGAAAAAAAAAACAGTAACCGAACACGCGCGCTCAAATTAACACCGCCATCATCAAAAAGAAAGTGGACGCTTGAAAAATAATATAAAAGTGATGATGGTTTGTTCTTAGAATACTAGTTGTTGGGAATATATTGTCTAATAGGGGATTTTTTTTGAATTGAGATTGTTGGTGTGTTGTTTGTTAGTGAATTAATTCTTTAAAAAAGTTGTTTATCGTATTTATTATATACAAAAAACTTCTATGTTTATAGGGCTATCAGGCTATGAGGCTTTTTCGCAGCTAAAGAATTTTCACGAATCACCTTTCACAGGTTTTTAGAGGTTTTTTGTGAAGTTACGGTAAATACCGAGTGATCATAATCCAACATTAGTAAACTTATAAAAAGTGCCATAACTCCCTTAATAATTTTCAGAATTATATAAAATAGCTTTCTGTGTATTCAAAAATAGTTATAGTTAATAACTACAAAGTATGAAATTCGTATCTCTACTATTTGTAGACTTCTTGGGGTGTTAAACATCAAAATTACATAATCCAATATTAGTAAAATTATAAAAAGTGCTATAACTCCCTTTATAATTTTCAGAATTATATGAAAAATCATTGTGTGTATTCAGAAATAGTTATAGTTAACGACTACAAAGTATGAAATTCGTATCTCGACTATTTGTAGACTTCTTGGGGTGTTAAACATCAAAATTACATAATCCAATATTAGTAAAATTATAAAAAGTGCTATAACTCCCTTTATAATTTTCAGAATTATATAAAATAGCTTTGTGTGTATTCAGAAATAGTTATAGTTAATGACTACAAAGTATGAAATTCGTATATGGACTGTTTGTAGACTTCTTGGGGTGTTAAACATAAAAATTACATAATCCAATATTAGTAAAATTATAAAAAGTGCTGTAACTCCCTTTATAATTTTCAGAATTATATAAAATAACTTTGTGTGTATTCAGAAATAGTTATAGTTAATGACTACAAAGTATGAAATTCGTATCTGGACTGTTTGTAGACTTCTCGAGGTGTTAAACTTCAAAATTACATAATTCAACATTAGTAAACCTATATAAAGTGCTATAACTCCCTTAATAATTTTCAGAATTATATAAAATAGCTTTCTGTGTATTCAAAAATAGTTATAGTTAATAACTACAAAGTATGAAATTCGTATCTCTACTATTTGTAGACTTCTTGGGGTGTTAAACTTCAAAATTACATAATCCAATATTAGTAAAATTATAAAAAGTGCTGTAACTCCCTTTATAATTTTCAGAATTATATGAAAAATCTTTGTGTACATTCAGGAATAGTTATAGTTAACGATTACAAAGTATGAAATTCGTATATCTACTATTTGTAGACTTCTTGGGGTGTTAAACATCAAAATTACATAATCCAATATTAGTAAAATTATAAAAAGTGCTATAACTCCCTTTATAATTTTCAGAATTATATAAAATAACTTTGTGTGTATTCAGAAATAGTTATAGTTAATGACTACAAAGTATGAAATCCGTATTTTGACTATTTGTAGACTTCTCGGGGTGTCAAACATCAAAATCACATAATCCAAGATTAGTAAACCTATAAAAAGTGCTATAACTCCCTTTATAATTTTCAGAATTATATGAAAAATCATTGTGTGTATTCAGAAATAGTTATAGTTAACGACTACAAAGTATGAAATTCGTATCTCGACTATTTGTAGACTTCTTGGGGTGTTAAACATCAAAATTACATAATCCAATATTAGTAAAATTATAAAAGGTGCTATAACTCCCTTTATAATTTTCAGAATTATATAAAATACCTTTGTGTGTATTCAGAAATAGTTATAGTTAATGACTACAAAGTATGAAATTCGTATATGGACTATTTGTAGACTTCTTGGGGTGTTAAACATAAAAATTACATAATCCAATATTAGTAAAATTATAAAAAGTGCTGTAACTCCCTTTATAATTTTCAGAATTATATAAAATAACTTTGTGTGTATTCAGAAATAGTTATAGTTAATGACTACAAAGTATGAAATTCGTATCTGGACTGTTTGTAGATTTCTTGGGGTGTTAAACATCAAAATTACATAATCCAATATTAGTAAAATTATAAAAAGTGCTATAACTCTCTTTATAATTTTCAGAATTATATAAAATAGCTTTCTGTGTATTCAGAAATAGTTAGAGTTAATGACTACAAAGTATTAAATTCGTATCTGGACTGTTTGTAGACTTCTCGAGGTGTTAAACTTCAAAATTACATAATTCAACATTAGTAAACCTATATAAAGTGCTATAACTCCCTTAATAATTTTCAGAATTATATAAAATAGCTTTGTGTGTATTCAGAAATAGTTATAGTTAATGACTACAAAGTATGAAATTCGTATCTGGACTGTTTGTAGACTTTTTGGGGTGTTAAACATCAAAATTACATAATCCAATATTATTAAAATTATAAAAAGTGCTATAACTCCCTTAATAATTTTCAGAATTATATAAAATAGCTTTGTGTGTATTTAGAAATAGTTATAGTTAATGACTACAAAGTATGAAATTCGTATCTGGACTGTTTGTAGACTTTTCGAGGTGTTAAACATCAAAATTACATAATCCAACATTAGTAAACCTATATAAAGTGCTATAACTCCCTTTATATTTTTCAGAATTATATGAAACATCTTTGTGTGTATTCAGAAATAGTTATAGTTAACGACTACAAAGTATGAAATTCATATCTCAACTATTTATAGACTTTTAAGGGTGTTAAACTGAAAATATATTTTTGGTTTTGGTGATTAAACTCTGAGGTTCTCACTTTAAACACTCGGTATTTACCTTAATTTCACAGAACACCTTTCTTTCTCTATAGGGCTATCAGTCGTAAGGCTTTTCCGCCGCTAAAGCGAGAAGCTCAAAGGAGTTTAATCTGCCGAGTATTTGGGACTGTCCCGGGAAATTCGGATCTTACTATATAAGCCATTATACATAAATCATATAGAATCTCAATGGATTGTACGGATTATATATTAGCTACAAAAACGATTTGTGAAATTTGTGTGGTTTTCAAAACATAACCCGTGCTACGCCACTAACGCAATATTGCTTATGTGGGTGTAAAAGCTGTGGGGGTAAAATCGATGTCACCAAGCTCTCTCTCTACTAGGGGCGGGTCGGCGGTTGTAACGAAACGAAAACGATTACGAATCGATACGTAATTACGTGGATTTCTCGGTAAATCCATTGGGGGGAGGGAGTTCAACAGACTGGCGATTGCGAAAATAACGTTGTTTGGGCGAGTGAGCGAAAGAGAAGACAATAGCTGCTCGTCAAGGATAAAATTTCGCAACGTAATTATAATTTAATGTTAAACATTTATTGCACGCCGTGTGCGAGTGGACGAAAACGGTTTTTGTAGGACATTGAAAATCTAACGGGTTTTTATGCGATTTCCGGGTGGTTTCAAATAATTGTGCAAAGAAAACGGACTCGATTGGTTATTAATTCTAGTTAAAATGATAATCGAGTGCGGCGCGGTGAAATTTATGTGAACAAACGGTGTTTACCGTTGTAATTAGTTTCCTGTAAAACGGCGGAAAAATCGCCATCAAGGTGGCTGCGTTCTAAGGTTGCTTGTTAATTAAGTATTATGAGCGTAAATGTCGCAATTTTTGTAATTGCCTTAATATTAAATTAGATTTTGTTGAAAAATACGCGCTGGATGGAGTTTGTCAAGGTTTTTTTGCTTGTACGTTGAGTTGTTCAATTTCAATTTGTACACGTAAGCGTTGTTGCAAATTGCAAATTAATTTATTTTGATTATATACAATGTTCCCATTTTTCATACTTGTTTTTAGAAAAACATGTTTTTGCTTATCTACATATGTATTATTTATTTTGATTATATACAAGGTGCCCATTTTTCATACTTGTTTTTAGAAAAACATGTTTCTGCTTATCTACATATGTATTATTTATTTTGATTATATACAAGGTGCCCATTTTTCATACTTGTTTTTAGAAAAACATGTTTTTGCTTATCTACATATGTATATCCCATATCTAAATTAATATATTTTTAAATTTATTCTTATTTAAAATAATTTTTGAGAAAATAAAATTTCCGTTTTCATATTCTAATCGTACAAACGAGCCCTAACAACAATCATTCGCACAATTTTTATTGTTTTTTTTTGTATTTTTATTAAAACTGGCCTAACAGAATAACCATCGATTTTACTCTAATCTTAAATGCTAACTGAAGGTGCTTGAGTTCATCCAGTGATGCCCCAAGCTTATGTCTAATTTACAATAAATATGCTCCTACATTATCCAACTCGCGCACTTTTATTCTGTTATTCGCACAAATGAGTAAGAAACAAAAGATTTTATTGCACGTCTAATATCGCATTACTCATTACCAAAGTTCGACTATACTAATATTATATTCATAACGCGCAATTATCGCGTGCTATTTATATAATTCGAGTGAGTCACATATGTGTGTGTGTGCACGCTCAAAAAATAAAACATTATTATGCATATAGATATCAAATTTGTTTGTCGTTGCAATTATTTCGCGGCCGAAATGAGCTGACGTGACAGCGCACATTTTTTCCGGGAAGAATTGCGCGTGTGATTCACGAAAACGACGCTTATCAGTGGAACACTTTTGTTTAACAGAATATGGTTTGAGATCCGAGTTTTAAAATCATTGGTGGCCATGGAAATTGCCACGTATCTATTTCGACACTACTGTAAAGTAGCGTAATCGAAACGTATTTGTAAATATTACTTTCTTTACCCAGAACATATATAAGTGTGAATCCACCTCGTAGCAATCTACATATCTAGATTATTTCGATCTTATTAGATCTCTTTAGTGTAGCTCAGCTAGTGAGGATGAATTCACACAATATCGAGTGGTTATATACAAAATTATATATAACCATGCGAGATTTTGAGTGAATTTATCCTCACTAGCTGAGCTACACAAGGAGGTAAGCTCTGGGCTAGAACGCTAGCGTCGGACCAACCCGGTAGAAAAATACACGTTCCATGCTTTTCTATCTTGCTACCTTGAAGCATCTCTTCCCTACTGGACCCACCACAACTATATATTCTCATTGAAAAGAGGCAAGATATGTAAGCATTATAACGAATGAACCTCGCTCATTCACGAGACTTCTGGACTTCATTGAAGATACAGAGCTCATGAATGAGGAATAGTTATAGGGGAGCACAATAGGCTAACTGTGGCCGTAGTGCAGTGAGATGCTACAGCGAAAACAGACCCTTCAGGAAAAAAAAGCTTTATATAACAAACATTTTTAACTTGTATGAGTTTTGCTTAATCCTGAGGTGGTACCAGCGAAGCCTGATGTTGTACACATCATATTTGGTGCTATCGGTGGTCTTTCCATAACTACACATCAGTGTATTTGATAAATTATAAAGAGTAGGCGGAAAGGCCACTGGCCAATAGCCTAATAAAGATTGTATTCTCTCTATAAAGAGTTTTTCCCTAAAACCAAATTAGTGTGTTGGTATAATTAATATTTTGTCTATAATCTAAAGTATTGAGCTTTTAATTGTCCCAACCTCTTTATGTTGCATTTTTTTTAGTACCCATGCTTCCATGCCATAAAATATAACAGGAAATATTTGATATAATTATAAAATACTAATCTGCAATAATAATTGTTAATGCTATGTCTCTTGTGGCATTCATTTATTTTATAATCGTACATTGTTCAGACACACTTCAAGGTGAGTGTAGAAAAAAGTGACTGTCGTATGTTATTTTCATTTATTGAATTTGCGAAATTCGCTTAGAGAGCGCCTCAAGGTTGTGCTGTTCCCACATACACTCCGCAGGCTAATATTTATGACCGTTGGCTTTTTAAACTATGCATTATGTATCCTGGTTCCGAAGAAAAGCGCTCGACGCCTGAGAGTTTATTGAAACTAAATACGTGATGATTATTTTATTGTAGTAAATACAATAAAGAAGTCTCTACAAGTGAAAAAAGTATTTAGATTTAAATATTGAATTGCATATTCAGCAGTATCCTAAATCTTTAAAAAATAAATAATAAATCTTTAAAAGAAAGTTTGATGATTAAATTATTTCTATTAAGGGTGAGACAACAAAGATTTTCGATCGAACAACTTTTATACACGATAAAAAATCTAAATCTAAATAAAGGATAAATAAAACGATTATTTACTTTGTTTTTTTATCCTTTATTTAGATTTAGATTTTTTTATCGTGTATAAAAGTTGTTCGATTCGAAAATCTTCGTTGTCTCACCCTTAATAGAAATAATTCAATCGTCAAACTTTCTTTTAAAGATTTATTATTTATTTTTTAAAGATTTAGGATACTATTGAATTTGGCCAAAATGGATGCTCCAATTTCCGAAGTTCAGTTACTTGAATATAACCCAGATATTAAAGTAACTGAACTTTAAAATCGGAGCATCCATTTTGGCAAATTTAACAGTTCTAAGTTGTATCTTACATTAACTCGTTCTAGAAAACAATTTTCAATTCTCAATAAAAATATATTTGTTAGTTCACAGTCAGTTTTTAATAAAATTCAGGATTCAAAATGCTATAACTCGAGTTGTATTGGGCATAACACATTCAAATTTATACATGATATGAAGAATATGTCTGAAATGTACTACTCAAAATTTCAAACTGATACAAATAAAATTAAATTTTTAGCGAATTTTATAAACAGAGATTTGCAGTCATTTTTATTGAAATTCAGGATTCAAAACGCTATAACTCGAGTTGTGTTGGGTATAACACATTAAAATTAATACATGATATGAAGAATATGTCTGAAATGTACTATACAAAATTTCAAACTGATACAAATAAAATTGAATTTTTAGCGAATTTTATAAACAGCGATTTGCAGTCAGTTTTTAATGAAATTCAGGATTCAAAACGCTATAACTCGAGTTGTACTGAGTATAATACATTCAAATTAATACATGATATGAAGAATATGTCTGAAATATACTATATAATATTTCAATCTGATACAAGTAAAATTGAATTTTTAGCGAATTTTATAAACAGCAATTTGCAGTCAGTTTTTAATGAAATTCACGATTCAAAACGCTATAACTCGAGCTGTATTGGACATAACACATTCAAATTAATACATGATATGGAGAATATGTCTGAAATGTACTATACAAAATTTCAAACTGATACAAATAAAATTGAATTTTTAGCGAATTTTATAAACAGTAATTTGTAGTCAGTTTTTAATGAAATTCACGATTCAAAACGCTATAACTCGAGCTGTATTGGACATAACACATTCAAATTAATACATGATATGAAGAATAGGTCTGAAACGTACTATACAAAATTCAAACTGATACAAATAAAATTGAATTTTTAGCGAATTTTATTAACAGCGATTTGCAGTCAGTTTTTAATGAAATTCAGGATTCAAAACGCTATAACTCGAGTTGTATTGAGTATAACACATTCAAATTAATACATGATATGAAGAATATGTCTGAAATGTACTATACAAAACTTCAAACTGATAAAAATAAAATTGAGTTTTTAGCGAATTTTATAAACAGCGATTCGCAGTCAGTTTTTAATGAAATTCAGGATTCAAAACGCTATAACTCAAGTTGTGTTGGGTATAACACATTCAAATTAATACATGATATGAAGAATAGGTCTGAAACGTACTATACAAAATTTCAAACTGATACAAATAAAATTGAATTTTTAGCGAATTTTATTAACAGCGATTTGCAGTCAGTTTTTAATGAAATTCAGTATTCAAAATGCTATAACTCGAGTTGTATTGGACAGAACACATTCAAGTTAATACACGATATGAAGAATATATCTGAAATGTACTACTCAAAATTTCAAACTGATACAAATAAAATTGAATTTTTAGCGAATTTTATAAACAGTGATTTACAGTCAGCTTTTTAAAGAAATTTAGAATTCAAAATGCTATAACTCGAGTTGTATTGGGTATAACACATTCAAATTAATACATGATATGAAGAATATGTCTGAAACGTACTATACAAAATTTCAAACTGATACAAATAAAATTGAATTTTTAGCGAATTTTATTAACAGCGATTTGCAGTCAGTTTTTAATGAAATTCAGTATTCAAAATGCTATAACTCGAGTTGTATTGGACAGAACACATTCAAGTTAATACACGATATGAAGAATATATCTGAAATGTACTACTCAAAATTTCAAACTGATACAAATAAAATTGAATTTTTAGCGAATTTTATAAACAGCGATTTGCAGTCAGTTTTTATTGAAATTCAGGATACAAAATGCTATAACTCGAGTTGTATTGGGTATAACACATTCAAATTAATACTTTATATGAAGAATATGTCTGAAATGTACTACTCAAAATTTCAAAGTGATACAAATAAAATTGAATTTTTAGCGAATTTTATAAACAGCGATTTGCAGTCAATTTTTAATGAAATTCAGGATTCAAAACGCTATAACTCGAGTTGTATTGGACATAACACATTCAAATTAATACATGATATGAAGAATATGTCTGAAATGTACTATACAAAACTTTAAACTGATAAAAACAAAATTGAATTTTTAGCGAATTTTGTAAACAGCGATTTGCAGTCAGTTTTTAATGAAATTCAGGATTCAAAACGCTATAGCTCGAGTTGTATTGGGCATAACACATTCAAATTAATACATGATATGAAGAATATGTCTGAAATGTACTATACAAAACTTAAAACTGATAAAAATAAAATTGAATTTTTAGCTAATTTTATAAACAGCGATTTGCAGTCAGTTTTTATTGAAATTCAGGATTCAAACCGCTATAACTCGAGTTGTATTGGGTATAACACATTAAAATTGATACATGATATGAAGAATATGTCTGAAATGTACTATACAAAACTTCAAACTGATAAAAATAAAATTGAATTTTTAGCGAATTTTATAAACAGCGATTTGCAGTCAGATTTTAATGGAATTCAGGATTCAAAATGCTATAACTCGAGTTGTATTGGACATAACACATTCAAGTTAATACAAGATATGAAGAATATATCTGAAATGTAGTACTCAAAATTTCAAACTGATACAAATAAAATTGAATTTTTAGAGAATTTTATAAACAGCGATTCGCAGTCAGTTTTTTAACGAAATTTAGGATTCAAAATACTATAACTCGAGTTGTATTGGGTATAACACATTCAAATTAACACATGATGTGAAGAATATGTTTGGAATATACTATACAGCATTCTACATATCTAGATTTCGATCGTATTAGATCTCATCAGTGTAGCTCAGCTAGCGAAGATGGCGTTTAACTTTACTCCTAGGGAGGTTAGTTGTATAATTTTTATTTGTTAGTTATTTAATAACTAGAAAAACTATGTCATTTATAATTTCAAACAATTTTTTATAATCTAAACGTAACTTTGTGTCTATGTATAAAAGGTGTTTGAGCAAGAACTTGAATTTTCTGCTTCTCGTCCGATGCTTTGAAAAGTAAGGTCTTCTAAAACTTTAGAAAAGTAGTACCACTTAAATAAACAGCTAAAAATTCTCTTAAGTTAGTACCACCTGTAAAGGGCTAATTGTTAAATTATTAGACTGCGGCGTTAAAAGCCTTTCAGACTAATATGCCCTTAAAATAATTAATTAATAATAATAATAATTAATAATAATAATTAATCAACTAAAAGGACTAAACATTATATTTATAATCCCATATTTCATTTCGTAACATATAAATCCTTGGCAGCAATATTATTATTATTACATTTAAAGCGTTAGCCAACTTTTATTATTAATAATTAATGACGGCAATGAATGCACAAACACGATGTAAATTTTAGAAATGCAACGCCGGCAAATGGGTTTGTCCTTTGCGCTGAAATGAACAAAAAAAAAAACAACAACGCTATTCGAAGGTGAAATTAAAATAGTTTCCAACTAATTTATTTGTTTATTATAAATGCAAACGCAAGTTTTCAATAGAAAAGAAAGGACACGATGAAATCGCAAATTTTATTATGCTGAATATATAATAGTGCAGTTATTTTCGGATTTGAAAACCAAATTCGCGACGAATATTAATAACTATACAATTATGCAGTTTTCGATTTTTAATTGTTAGAATAAATGCGCGCAATTGAATTTTTGCTATTAATAATTAGGCTTTCCATTAAATTGCAATGCGAGTATATTCAACAGTTTCTGTATTAATTAGCGCACTACTGTGGCAATTACAGACCATATTTTTTTTCTAAACGAATGGCGAGTAGCATGGATTAATTAGCGGAACAACGCGAAAAGAAACCAGAAATCGCACATCTGTAAAATCCGACTAGAAACGGAATTCGCGAATAAATTAAATAATTCATTGCGGTGCGGGTATGTTCGTGACGGTATTTTTTATTGGTTCGTTTTGTAACATTCTTTAAATTTAGTCGGAAAGAAATATTATTCTAAAAAATATTTTTATTTGTTCGTTTTATAACATTCTAACTGTTAGTTATATAAAATATAAACACAAATTGGGCCGTGAGGTTTTTCCGTCGGTCAAGGGAGAAGCTCAGAGGAGTTTAATCACCCGATATTTACCTTAATTTAACAGAAAAACTGTGAAAGGTGATTCGCGAAAATTCGTCCCACTGGAGTTCGAACTCAGACTCTCCAATGCTCAGTACGAGACGGACGATGCCTCTAACCACTCGACCACTAAGCAAGGTAATATTGTTGAAAATTACAAAGAAAAAATAATTTTATACAGAAATGCCCATACCAACTTAACTTAGTAGTCTTAGTAGTGGCCGAGTGGGCCTCTAACCACTCGGCCACTGAGCTGGGTGGAAAGAAATATTATTCTAAAAAATAACATAATATACACACCGGATTGTTTAACAACACAAACAAGTAAGAATTATTGGGGATAGACAAATCACCAACGTGCAGACAGTGGCGTAGCGAGCTTAACTCGCGCCCGGGGCACAATACCTTTTTAGCGCCCCCCTCCCCTCCCCACGCCATTCGAAAACCATATAATATAACCATTTGGTGCCCCTTTGTGAGTAGCGCCCGGGGCATGATACCCCCCTTGTCCCCCTCTCGCTACGCCACTGCGTGCAGAGGCTGTGGGGTAAAAGAAGAAAACCCAATACATGCAATCACTAGCTGCGTTGAATGCCCCATTCTGCTTACACCTCCAAAACCATTTTATTTGCCCTTCTTTTATTTTCTTTTGTACTGCCTTTGGTCGAAATGCTCTTGCTCAAGACTGCAAGGAGCTAACCTCCTTGAGATGGGGTTACATCTCATTATTGGCTATGGATAGAAGGATAGAAGACAACTGAGGTAATTTAACCTGTGAGTAGTTATATAAAATCATATTCTCATCGCATGAGTGGGTGAATTTTAAGAACTTCAAGGAGGAAGTTCTTTGAATTGACCCACTCATGCGATGAGATTATAATGTTATATAATTTTTCTTCGAAAGACACCCATGCCTCCACTATCACCACTGTGGTGATAGGCATGGGTAGTGTCGGATTCAACCACATGTTTAATTACCTCAATCGTCTTCTATCCTTCTATCCATAGCCAATAATGAGATGTAACCCTATCTCAATGCAAAATGCAATATCATAATTCTTTTTCTTTTCTTACAAATCATCTTTGACCATTGATAGGTCAAAGGGAGGGCCAATTCAATTAATTCTCTCAAGAACAAAAGTGATTCTGGAACCTCCTCCCGTGCAGAGTTCCTCAAGAGCGGGAGGAGATTCTAGAAGTAGCTTGGGGAAGTTTACTGAAGCTTATAGAAGTGATATTCCTCTACAGTTTAAATGTTTGCGTGCAAATGTGTGTAGGTCTGGACTAGGCTTTATGAACCAGCGTGTATTATTATTATTAGAAAAATAAGTAAATTCAGAATATTTATTATATAATTTCCATTATATTTTTGGTGGTTAGCTTGTTATAAATAACTTACTAACAGTTAATACAGTGATATTATGAAATTTCATACTTTATTATTATTATTATTATTATTCTCGAATTTGTTATCGTCTATTACTAACCCAACAAAACCGCACATATTTCAATCTATTCCCCACACATTTCGCAAACAATTTTTTTTTATTTTTAACTGTCTGATAACGCGCGGCTGTTTTCCACTTTCGCGCTATTTGAATTATGCTCCAAATGCAATTCGATGCAACAACAACCAAAAAAAATAAGCCAGAACGGTTTGCTGTGCAAATAGAGACGCCATATACGAAAAACACAGTTTATCAAATCGCGGAAGGCTGTTATCTGTGGAAAAATGCTTAGATAAAAACTAACCTACGTTACGAAAGGCGCACTTTCCCGGTTCTCGTGCAAACACAAATCGATACATTTGCGTATTCTAACGCAAGGCTGTTATTTTGTGGTAGGTAAAGGTGCGCGCAGAAGGCCGTCGCGAGATTATAATTGCAATTTGTATTTTGATTATATATTTATGCTTGAGAGTAGATGTGAATGGAATATATTATTATTTACTAAACTTAATATCAATAATAATACAATTAGGTATTGCTATATCTGACGAAAAAAAAAAAATATATGTATACTGTTTGAAATATTTTAATACCTCCCAAAGATCGATATTGCCTACAGCTGTAAACCATTTGATAAATAACATAACATAAATCGTTCTACCTAATGGAAGTTTTCTATAAAATTATATTTTATTCGCAATTTACATCACCTTTCCTAGTTGGGAAACTTTTAAATGGTCTCCACGTGTGTCCCCGGTTCAAAAAATTGCATTCGGCACGAGGACGCCCGTAATTGCGGTTATTCGCAGCGTCATTATCCCCCTCAGCGCACTATTTGTGCACGAAAAATACATTGTAATGGCTTTTTAAAATAAAAACCCGCGTTATTTTATCGCCGCATTTTTGCAGGCGGAAATGAGGCCGGAAATGGCCCGCATGATTTTATCTGCGTTCGGTTATTGCTAGGAGGAATTTTCCGCGTGTCAAATTCGTACAGTTTGGCGGAAAATAAAAACGAATTACTCGAACGACGAGTGTTATTAACTTTCCTACCTACCTATGTGTAAAATGGTATTGTTAATTCATTCTTATATTATTATTATGAAATAATAATAATAATAGTAATAACTCGAAATTTGCAGGCAAGGCCCGACTTAACTTATCTAGAACTAATCTGAAATTATTGACCAACCTAACTGGCCACTGCCGGCTAAACAAACATCTACACACGATGGGTCTGGTGGACAGCGTTATTTAGAGGGTGCAATGAACTAGAAACAGCAGAGCATGTAATATGCCTCTGCCCAGCTCTAGTAAACACTAGGCATCTAATACTAGGGGAGTGCTGGCCTAGTATGGCCAACTCTTCACCCGCCAGTTTTGCAGCTCGCACGCAAAATTGACTGGTGGGACGAGAGAGCAGCCTTAAAGGGAGAAGTCACAATGGGCCCATTTTGAGTGTCTGTATCTATGCTACCTTCCAGCCAACTATCCAGAATAACTCCAATTAGACCATGCAGAACCTTCTTATACGCTTCGTAATTTGTAGCTCACAGTTCTAATTCTAGTTTAGTATTGTAACCTTGGTCGCATATTTTTTTTCCATTAGATAACACTCTATTTGGAATGGTTTAAACAATATCAAACGTCTGTATTCATGGAGAAAACTATGCGAGCGAAGGTGGGGTGGGCGGGTGGCCCCTACCAACCAAACTATACCCATTCACTATCTCAAATGACTTGAACTCTACAGTACATTATTCCCTATATATTTTTACATGAAATCTCAATTAATAAATTAAATTGACTGAATTATAGAAAGTTATGGATAATAGTGTAGTGCAGAGTTTAAGCTATTTGAAATAGTGAATGGGCATAGTTTGGTTGGTGGAGGCCACCCGCCCACCCCACCTTTGTTTGCATAGTTTTTTTCATGGGATTACACATTTTTCGAGTAGTTTAACCATTGTAACATTTCTAGCCATTGAAAAAAAGCATTTATTCAATAGATAGAGATATTACATGTTCCATTTTTACAAATAATATAAAATCACCACCGTGTATTTACAAATATTGATTTTTTTGTATTATGTCATTCTCTTCTATTTTTCTCTCACTCTCATTTATTGGTATTTGTTTTCATATAATAAATCAATGCAATCAAAAGTGGAGGTTTGGGTGAATCAAGACCAACCAAACTATACATTTGAACACCTGCCCACCTTACTTTTGTTCACATAGTTTTTTTTCATAGGATAACACACTATTTTGAGTCCCCCCACCAACCAAACTATGTCCATTCACTATTTCAAATGACTTGAACTTACATTACATTATTCCCTATATATTTTTAATATTAAGACTAACTTAATAAATGAAATTGATTGTATTATAGAAAGTTATGGATAATAGTTTAGTGCAGAGTTCAAGCCATTTGCAATAGTGAATGGGCATAGTTTGGTTGGTGGGGGCCACCCGCCCACCCCACCTTCGCTCGCATAGTTTTTTTCAATGGATACAGAGGTTTTATATTGTTTAAACCATTCCAAGAAGAGTGTTATTTAATGGAAAAAACTATGCGAGCAAAGGTGGGGTGGGTGGGTGATTCCCACCAACCAAACTATGCCCATTCACTATTGCAAATGGCTTGAACTCTGCACTAAACTATTATCCATAACTTTCTATAATACAATCAATTTCATTTATTAATTTAGTCTTAATATTAAAGTCTGCATTACACTATTATCTATAACTTTCTATGATTCAATTAATGTCATATATTAATTAACTTCTAATTCATAAACATTTGTAAGAAACAGTGTGTGTGTGTGTGTACAAATTCAGAAATATGTGTGAATCTTATAATGCTCTGCGCGTTCACTCCACTCA